>JAMWYP010000013.1:2937621-4406432 GCA_025563575.1 Acacia pycnantha
GGTTATGCATCAACTGCTGTGTGGAAGCTTCATTACTATCAATGGGCAATGCAATTATTTGAACAGTATAATATTAATGAAGGTGCTTGCCAGTTTGCTCTTGCTGCACTTGAGCAAGTTGATGAAGCTCTATCTATGAAAGATGAAAGGCACATTAGAGACTTAGCCGATGAATCAGCAACAACCATCAAGGGTCGGCTATGGTCAAATGTCTTCAAATTTGCCTTAGATCTTGGCCGCTATTTTGACGCATATTGTGCAATAATTTCAAATCCAGATGAGGAGAGCAAATACATCTGCTTGAGACGTTTCATCATTGTCCTTTATGAACAAGGTTCTATCAAGGTTGGTTACACATGAAGAATTTTTCAGATTTCACTTCTTTATCTGCTTGAGACATATCATTGTCTTTTATGAACAAGGTGCTATCAAGGTTGGTTACACATGTAGAATTTTTCAGACTTCACTTTTTTAATTAGCTTCTACCTTTAATGGCTGTTTCATCAAAGGATCTCAGAATCTTCAAATTGTGGCTACCAGTATTTGGGTAAAAGTATTTAGGCGATTGAATATTGAGGTAGGAGGAGAGTTTAAACTGCCCTATATTATATACTAATGTGTTCACGTGCGAGTGTGTGAAGGTCCTAATTATGTGCTACTGTTCTTTCTATTTGGTCCCAAATCAAACTACTAAATCTGTTGAATTTGTTTTTATGACAAAAAAAAATCTGTTTACTTAATTTTTCTGATTTATAACAAAAAGTAGCTTGGTTTTCGATAGAGCACAATGGTATCGTGCAATCCATGTAGTCTACCCCACATAATGAGACAAGACTTTGTTGTTGTTGTTTATAATGAAAAGTAGCTTGAATGATATTGTACTAGGCTTAATATGCCAAAACATTGTAATTTTTGTTTAATTATTCTACATGAGTTTTTTTTGGGAAGTTTTGTGGATAGTTCCCATGCTTCAACTAGAATTTCCCTGCCCTATTAATATTTGTTGATTCTGTATTTGTAGATTCTTTGCAGCAGTAATCTTCCCCTCACTGGTTTGATGGAGAAGGTAGAGCAGGAGCTTGCTTGGAAGGTGTAGACCTTGACTGAGTAGGTTGAGTGCTATAAAAACTATAGTTTCTGAGTTAACGTTTAGAAATTTTGCTGTGGTTGTAGGCTGAAAGATCAGATATATCTGCAAAGCCAAACTTGTACAAGTTGCTTTATACATTTCAAATGCATCAACATAATTGGCGCCGAGCGGCGAATTACATGTACCTATATTCAGCACGTTTGAGAACTGAAGTGGCTCTAAAAGATTACCAGGGTTCTTCTTTGATTTTGCAAGAGAGGCTGAATGCACTCTCTGCTGCTATTAATGCCTTGCATCTTGTTCATCCAGCGCATGCCTGGATTGATCCACCGGCTGAAGGAAGATGTCTTATGAGTGAACAGTATCCGAGTAAGAAAGCTAGAAGAACTGTAGATATAGATTGTAAGTAGTGCAAATCCTGAAATCTATGCTGCTAGTTGTTAAAGTTGACAGGATTTATATCAAGATCTCTGAATTCTGCTTTATATTTTTGGCTGAATGAAAGGGACCAGGAGGGAGAGAGAAAATTTTCTTCTCCTGTTTCACTACTGGATATTATTCATGATTTGCCATTTTGCCTTCATGTTGTTTTGAGGTGGTAATGTTGTTATGCAGTATCGGCTGAAAATGATGTGGAGCATCAAAGTTGGCAATCTTCTATTAATCTTGAAAAACTTGAGCATGAGTTTGTGCTAACATCAGCAGAATACATGCTGTCGCTGGTAAATGTTAAGTGGACATATACTGGTAACTGTCATTTGCTCATTCTCTAGAATTCTTGTGAAATATCTGACCATTTTTGGGTGATTGATATTAAGCTTTGATAGAATTTGTTTTGTTCTATAGAATTTAGTATTTGTTTCTCTTTTCCTTTTAAAGGTAAAGAAGGAGCGCTGTCAGATTTGGCTGATCTCCTTGTCCAAAACAATTTATGTGATATGGCCTTCACAGTTCTTCTCAGATTTTTCAAGGGCTCAGGATTGAAGAGGTTTACATCAAACACTTGCGTTGCAGTTGTTTGCTATTAGTTATTTTGTTGATATTTTATTGATTTTATTAATCTATGTTTATGGCATCCTTATATGCTTGATTGGGATTCTGTTTAGGGAGCTTGAAAGAGTTTTCTCTTCTATATCTTTGAGATGCTGTCTTGGTAAAGTGGAATCCACTTGGATTGAGTAAGTTATTGTATTCCTCAACTTTCTTTTTATTTCAGTTTTCATTATGCATTGATGAAATATGTTTACCCTATGTCATGTTTAATCTGGTAGCTTCTTTTTAATGATTTTTTATTCAGTTATTTGGTACTTGTTACATGTTTTTAGTTTTTGCTAGACTACTTTCAGCAAATATTATGACTTGCATAACTTAAGAATTTTTTAATGATCACAGGCCACACAGTAATTTGTTGACATCGTCCAAGCTTGAAATGGTTGTCCATGGTTCACCTCTTACAGTGTCTACAACCGCACAACCTGATAGGAATAGCCATTGGGCAACTCTGGAGCTTTACCTTGTTAGTATTTTCTTCTGCAAGCTATAATTTTCTCAATTAATCAGTCAGCTTTGGGGAAGATAGGAAAATAGCTCATGGCAAACTACTGTCGAGCATATCTTATGCCCTGTAATTAGAACTGGACCAAACAACCAGAGAACCGGTGATTTACAGAACCAGTAAAAAAAACTGATAAAACTGGCTGGGTTACTTGTATGACCAATTCAGACTTCTATAATAATATGTTTTTGTTGTGGAATGATATTTAGGCTAATGATGTTTTCTTCCTATATTCTGATGTTTATACAAGTACTATTGTTTTTATTTCCTATATAATATCATATTATGTAAAACGAAAACATCATAATTTAATTAAACTGTTTCCACTAGACCAGTGGCTTGAACAGTTTGATAAACAGCTTGGTTTTAAAAATGATCTTATGGTTTCCAATCAATAATCAAAACTGCTTCTGCTTCTGTTTGCAGATATGTTTATCCCTGGTTAACTCTTATGGTACTGTTCCAAAATTGCAGGGAAAATATTGTGAATTTCATGGGAGGCTACCTGTTATTGTTGCTGAAACTCTTCTTCGTGCAGATGCTCAGATTGATTTGCCTCGTTGGCTGGTTCAGTTTTTCAAGGTAATATTCGTAGCTGAAGTTGCAGTTTTCAGGTGCTGTTCATTGATGCACAAGTCCCTGTTTGAACTCACCACTTGAATCTTTCTTCTTGGTTTGGTTTTGTGGTTATATGCTGAAGCCAAATGCCTACAAATTCTTCATAAAAAACCCATAGGCTTTTGTTGGTTAATAAGCTGAAGTCAAAAGCATTTTTATCCTCTTATTTTATTTTATTTTTGTTAAATCTGCCTTACGAGTCTTTTTATGGTTGAGGTTTGTTTTCTTAGAGGGTGATTGGCTGAACCTTCTGGCCTGCATTCTCTTTTAAATTACAGCTATTGTATTGGAGATTAAATTAGAAATTTCAAAGTGAAATTCTTCTTGAGTTCTGACTTCAAATATTACTTACACTCCTGTTCTCCTCTATCTCTCTATATGATTCTCATCTTTCAGCATCTGCTTAATGAGGATTAATCTTTGTTAGTTCATCTTATCATCAAATAACAGTGCTTTGTTTTGCCAATCTGATATTGTTTACATGAGTCATGGCAGGAGGGTCAAAGAGAAAAGATCTGGGGGATGGCTGGCCGAGAATCAAATCCTGCATCTTTGTTTCAACTTTATGTTAACTATGGTCGATTTACAGAAGCTACTAATCTCTTGCTGGAGTTCATGGAATCATTTGCATCAATGGTAATTCATTTCTTCATGTTCTGGGTTGAATTGGCCGTGTTCATTATGATATATGCATATTCTGCTGATATCATTTCCTAGTTTTGAAAATAAGAATGGTTAATTTGTAACCAAATTTTCTTTGGGAATGAGGATCGTTTATCTCTCTACCCCCATTTTAATATATTTTTGCTTGACGTAATTTTTGTCAAGTACTTGCACATGGTGGCGCATATTCAAGTTAATATGACACGTAATTTTTTGCACTTTGCAAACGATTGTAACCTTATTTGTAGACTCTACTCAATGTTTGGTTCTATAATTCAAGAATTATTCTGCTTTTATAACTCTGGATGGTGGGTGATTTATAACAACCATGCATAGATATTGGTAGTTTGTTTGACATGCAAGTAGCCGTAGTAACATTTCTCTGTTTTAAACCTTCTGCAGAGACCAGCAGATATAATCAGACGGAAAAAACCATTTGCAGTTTGGTTCCCATACACAACAATTGAGCGACTACTTTATCAACTTGAGGAGTTGATTAAAGTGGGTCACATGGTAGATCAATGTGAAAAGCTTAAGAAGATGTTATATAGTTCTTTGCATAATCACCTGAAGTTGGTATGTTTAACAGCTATTTGAATTTCAATTTTTATTCTGCGTATCCTGGAAGTTTCTGTCACTGAGTATCTCATGTTTTCAGTTAAAAGAGGACTCGGATGATGCTATTTCTGTAGCTTGTTGATTGCTGGTCAGCTGGATTCAGCTAGAGATCTGTTGCCACCGTTACATCTAGTACTGCTATCGAAAGATAAGGGACCTACTGAGCCAACAGGTATATCTATCCATTCCTTCCTCCATCCCCTCTAGTTATGTACTAGGCGCAAGGGATCAATCTGGCCAGAATATCCATTCACTATAAAGGACCAAAGGACGGCTGCTTCATCTTTCTGGATTTGGAGATGGGATAATGAATGGTTATTCACGGTCTTAGTGCTTGTATATGTATATTCATTTTCTGCAGAACGGTTAATTTAAACGGGATCTTGTGTAGAGACGCCTTGATAGATGTGGAAACAATGACTGTGTGGGGCACATTCGCATTCCAACATATAGAAAATCTAGCCTGGGGATGATCCTATATATCATGGGCATGCCCACGACATGGACAACGATTTAAGACTCGTCAGAGCCACCCTTGGAGTTTACGTGTATTAGGAGCATCGTCCGATTGCTGATCCTTGAATTTTGTATGGCTTGTGCCATAGCGTGTACTGTTTTTTAAAAATGAATCAATGTAAATATCAGCGTACTAGCTATGTATAATTATCGGTTTTTAATTTTCTCTCGGTGCGGTGCTTTTGTGACTATTAATGCTCTTTAAACAAAGGCCCCGTTTGATTCATTGAAAGCATTTTGTTGGAAATAGAAATGAAAACGAATTAGTATTTGGGATTAAAAGTGTTTGATGTGATGGAAAATCTGCATAAGATCTTAAAGAAGTGCTCTTTAGCCAGCTTTCTGGGGTACTAAATGCTTGTACCTCAAGCGTAGCAATTCCAGAAGACTTGACAAGCCTCTGCTCCATCATACTAGGTGTCTGACAGAATTGACGGATGCTTAAACTATCCCCCTTTTACGTTTCAAAGAGTTTAAAACAGCTAACAAAACAACAAAAGCCAACTAATAAATACCAAGGATTCAAAAAACAAACCCAACAATAAGTGAATAACAATGCTAATGAATTTATGTCGAACGGAGGAAGGACTACTTCCTACTAGATCACTAGCAGAATTTGCTGCCGCTGGAAATGCGTCGAGGTTGAATTTTTTTTGAGAAAGCTATGATTACTCCGTACCTCACATGAACAAAAAAACCTCAGCCTCAAACAAAACTCGTTAATAAAACCAAATCACATTTTTTTGGTCAAAAAACCAAATCACATAGACATAAGCTTAGGACCATTATCTGGCATGCCCATCCCTGCAGCTAAATCAGCATCAAGTTGAGTATGCGGTGCAGGTCCCATCATTCGTTTTACACTGCATACAGAATATTTTGTGTTAAACTTGTGTTTTTTCCCCAACAATTGAACAGCATGATATGCAAAAGATAGCAGTTCATCTAATATGAATAACTTCAAAGCAGAAGTAGCCCTAAAACTTGAAAGTACTACTATCAACCTAAGCCAGAGTTCATCAAAATATTAAATGAACATGAAGGAAAACGTAAAAAGGGAGCAAACGTAGCCTACATTTTTTTGTGCCGTTTGGTCCTAAAATGCTCGTCCCTCACAGCCACATTGGAGAAGTATCGACTGCAGAGGAATGAAATTGAAAATTGTCATCGATTCTGTTCCAACTAGTACCGTTTAAAAAAAAACACAGAAGAAACATATAGACACGAGTAAGATTACTCGCAGTGAAGGCAGTAATACTGGCCCATCCCAGGTAAATCTTCATCTAGAGGTAAAGGCTTCTTCTCTTCATCCGGCATCTTCAGTTCATCATAAACCATATCATCTCGTGTTCCATTAACCAGTCAAGAATCACAATCAAACTAAATAATATAGATTCAGAGAAGAAACAGAACCGAGAGGAAATCGCAGATGAATAAGAAAAGCACAAAAAAAAAAGGCATGAAAGGCAATTAAGAAGGATATCCTTGTGGAGAAATTTGGTGCGCCGAGCCGTCTTGTGAGAATACCTTCGCTTCTTTACGCTTCTATGCGGACATTTTCCACCCATTTTTCTCTTTCTGTGCTCACGGACGTCTGATCGTTAGGTTTTGAGTTCGATATCGCGTTCCGCTGCAATATAGTTAGGGTTTTGTCTACCAATAACTGAAGATTCAGATAAAAGTATAAAACCCACAGTCACGGCCTCACGGGGCTGGGACTTTCCCTATTTTAATTATTAAGGTGGCGTCCTTTTTATAAATAATTAATATTCATTAATAATTAAATAAAGTGTAAAAGAGTTAACTGTTAACTGGATTTCTCGCATCCGCGCCAATTTTTTGGCCGGAAGTCCACGGTTTTATTTACAATAAATATATACTTTCTTGATTTTTTTAATACATTTATTTTTAAATTATTTGATAGATCCAATCAAAAGTCATCATTTTGTTGGAATACAATTTTTATTTATCTGAAATTTTTCGATTTAATAAAAGTCGTTCGTTAGCAATAATTTTGAAATAGATAAAACTTAGGTCAAGTTAATTAGATCCATTACATCTGGCTAGCCTATCAAATTCTGCCACATGTACTAATTTAACACATCAGCACATAACCACAAAAGCCACCGTTAAATGCCCATTAGTTCTTGAAAAATTAGGGGAAGGCCGTCTTCACATTTCTCTAAACAGCAACAATGCGATTGTAGAAATGCTTGAAGTCCATTTTTCAGAAATTGGCGTCAAGTTCAATTAAACTACTGGCCTTGGGATATTGAGGCCCTTCTCCGAAGTCTTCAGCAGTATTCATCACTCGAAGTTGCGCCACTTCATAATGAAAATCTGACATTTTTCTATCAAGATCTCTTCTACACTTTGCCAACATGCTTCTCTTCGAAATCCTTCAAAATATAATTTAATCTCAAATCTAAGAGAGGAAAGTCACATTAGATCTCTGTACGCACACAAAATACTGACTGGTCCTAAATATAGGACATAATTTTGTAATGTAAATTACATTATAAGCTATGTCATATATTTAAGACTGAAGGTAATATATTTTTAGAGGCGTCTGGTTTCAGACCCAATCAAAAATCAGAGAATCGTTTCGAGCATTCAGAGAAAACAAAGAAGTTGGGTAAAATTCCTTTGCCGCAAGTCGACTTGCAATTTCACCATCCTCTCCTGGCACAATTTCCCTACCCAAAACTAACAGCGGTTTAACAATGGCTTTGTGGTTATGTGCTGATGTGTTAAGTAAATGCATGTGAAGAATTTGATATTCTAACTGGACATAATGGACGTAATTAACTTTATCTAAGTTTTTTGAAATTAAAATCTGCAAGGAATTTCCCTGATAAAATTATCATAAGGTGGCTTTAGTATTTTAAAAAGACATCACATAGTAGTAGCCTTAAATAACAAACCGGTTAAAAAAAAATGAATTAATGAATTTTCTCTTGCCATCAACCATGGCTATTAAAACCAGCCAGTTCGACCACGAAACCAACGAAGCAGTAAACTAACCGGTTTGATCCGATGGGTTCACTGCTTATTCAATATTTCTTGACTTAAAAAACTCATACATAATTCTACATATCTTCAAAAATTACAAATTAAGACTCCATAGAAAGCGCGAAATGTCTATTTTCTAATGTAAAAAGAATCATTTAAAAATATTATCATTTGATCCTCAAAAATTATCAAATTCCAAAAAATATTATCATTCAAATTCACTTCCTCACCAGTCTAACCCTAAGTTGTTTCAATTTGACCCACTACTCAAACCAATTCATTAGCCCCTCGAAGTTTAATAACTTTGCCATCAACATAACATTTGATCAAACAAATAATAGAAACCCTGGCAGAACAGTATTCTTGACGGATATCATACAGGCAAGCATATGATAATTAAAAAATTATTTTAAAATTCAGGAATAAAAGTTTCGAGAAGATAATATTTGACCTTTTAAAAAGTAATTGATATTATTATTCTAACCCGATAATATTCAAGTATTTAAAAGTTCAATGAGATTGTATATCTATATGCATGGCTATGCAGTAGCCTGCTCAAAAATATATACAGGTTATGGAA
Source organism: Acacia pycnantha (assembly GCA_025563575.1). Lineage (NCBI taxonomy): Eukaryota > Viridiplantae > Streptophyta > Magnoliopsida > Fabales > Fabaceae > Acacia > Acacia pycnantha. The sequence continues at coordinate 2,946,274 of JAMWYP010000013.1, forward strand.
TAGTGGGGAAAATAAAGTCAAATGAAGAAAGTTACAATGAAGATTAACAATACACATAAAAGTCTTCAAATTCTAATTAATTTAGATCATCAAGTTTAACCTCATACTGTTCACCGGTGGAGAGAATTTTGACACCAACCATACCCCTTTGCCACTCAGAACTCCCCACTAATACCAGCCGCTGAGCACTTATTCGACTTGCTCGCTTGAAAACCCTGGGGGGAAATCAATGGGAGAAAATAAATTTCAGATGAGAAAATTGATTCACTTACAATAAAAGATACCTTAGAAAAACAAGGAAAGATGAAACCTATGAGGAGCACAAATTTTTGTACCATTTAAGTGGTTTATTCTCCAAAACCAAGTCAACACTCTGCCCTTTATCTCTAAGAATCCTAGCAACCGTAGCAGCAGCTCCTTGAAGATCAACATCCAGGGCACACACGATGTTCTCTATTTGCAAGCCCAGCTCAGGTAGAAGACCCTTCTCTTTAAGCAACTTTAATATAAACCCAACCATCCCCATCCCCCACCAAAAAAAAAACGGTGGTCAAGCAGAAGCAGAAACAAGAGAAAACAAAAACGCTGGGAATACAAATAAGAAACCAGTTAGCAGAAGCACTAATTGGCTCTAACATAGAAGTCAGCATTCATAACATGTGGAAGAAAGCAATAAGCCGGAAATAGTGGTTCCATTTTTTTGGATGAATAATCAAAATGATATTAGCAGAGTAACCGAGTCATACATCAGTTACAAAACCAGGAAAAAAAAAACTTGTGGTTAATAATAACACTGCTAAGACGGAGTTTCCTAAATCATCTGAAAAGTTCTATTAGAATCATGTCCTCTTTCACTATTGATGAAATCGATTTAATAGTTAGAAAAACGTAATGCTTGAGACCTTAAAATCAAGCCTCGAAACATACAGTTAACAGCAAAGACGGGATAAAAAAATGGATTTAGGATCAAAATAGTAGAACATGGTGAAAGAAAAGATATTAAATATAGATATTTAGACGCAGAAATAAATCAAACTATAACTAGTAAATGAACTAATGAAGAAAGAAATCAAACATCAAAATAAAAAGCTTTCAGAGGCACAATTTATTTTAGAAAATAAACCGCATTAATAAATAATTTAGTTTTCTATGCCTTGCTTATCCATGAATAATCCTAAACTTAAGAGGGTGTTAGACATTCAACCAGGAAAAATTTATTAGAATGCACAAGAGGGTTCCTTATTCTGTTCACAGGTGGAAACATTGAAACTCACCTCCACTATGACTGCATCACCAAACCCAAAGCCACAAGCAGGAATGTCATCAGCGCCAAAAGTTGAGAATAACCGGTCATATCTGCCCCCACCACAAATAGCTCGCAGCTTTCCTTCTCTGTCAAAGCCCTACAAATGAATATTTGGTCATTTTAAAGAGCAAACATATAATGGTCCATTTATACAACTACAAATTAACATAATCAACATGATTACGTTCTCATATTTCCGCTGAAGATGGAAAACAGTGAGGAAAAAAACTGTAGCAGCAAATATAGCATGTCACCATAGAGAGATGCAAATATATGGGTAGGTAAAAACATGCAGTTCCAGTCATTTGCCAAATTCCATATAGGTCATGACTTTCTGTGCAAACAGATCAAAACACAAGATAAAGAATATCTCAACATTCAAAAGATGTCTCTTCTTTTACCTCATCGTCCCCCCCCCCCCCTCCCAAAAAAAACGATTATTTCTGTACACCTGCCACAGAAATGTCTGTTAACCATTGTACCAGGTTAGACAACAGAATCACAGGTCAAACAAATTTCCCCCCTGAAAATACCCCTATTTCTTCAGTCTTCACACAATAAGGTTCAACTAGTCAATTGTATAAACTACGCCCAACCTCAAACACAATGCCAGTGTAATAAGCAAGGCCACGAACAACTGATGCATCAAATTGAAGCCATTCATAGTAACCAAACTTTTCGGCAAGTGCAAACAACTGTTTCAGATCAGCAACTGCTTCTCCAGTGCTTCCAAGTCTCTCTGAACACCAAAAAATTTAGATTGCATGTAAGCTACACAACATGTGTTCTCTAAGTCTGGAACTATTACTTGAATGTTTATGGAAATGCTAAGTGCTTCATGACCTAAAAAAAAAATGAGAATTTTCCTAACCTAATAAGGGGGATACAATGTGTAGCCAATAAAAAACAAAAAAAAAAACAAACAAAACAAAGCATGAATCCATATTGCACACCAGTTTCACTCAAAATGCAGAAACGGGTTGGAAGAGAATAGGGAAAAAAAATCTCCACTAATAACCATATTGAAACCAATATGTGAAGCATCAGAGGATTGCACCCACATTCTGAACTTCAAATGACCAACTCTCGAGCACAAATGGCTATTTAGACGTGTCTTGCAATCAGCAATTGCAACAGATTAAAAATAATGCTATTTCTAAATCAGTAAACAGGAAATCATGAACCTTCCAACTCTGTCAATGACTTTAAGGATAGTACTTGCAACAGCTCCTCAACAGCCTCTTGTGACACACCAGAAGCCTTCAACTCTTTCTTGATCTCATCCAATGGAATTTTCTCTATCTGTTCCAAGTCAGAAATAATATTAAATTCCTTCAAAATTCCACATTTAGATCATATTTGTATATTTAAGCATGTTAAACAAAAGAAAACGCCCAATTATGAAATATCAGTCATTCAAAAAATAACTGAACAAAAGAAAGGAAACTTAAATAATACAACAGCTTAAAACAAAAAAAACGCTGACTTTTTTATTAAAAAGAAATAAAAAAGTGTATATTGGTGGGTGAATTCTCCAGTGTCACCTATATTTGTATAAATGCGGCACCCAAACATTCTCTATAAAGTAATTACTCAAGAATCTTGCCTTTGAAGTAAGAAATGTAGTCAACGAAGAAAACAAAGTTAGCTTAATAGAATTCTTAAGAAATCTTCAAGACTGTATGGCGTATGCAGTGGAGTATGTTGGAAGAACAAGTTTAATTGGTGATTTTTTTTATTTTTATTTATTGATTGAGGCAATTATAGGATTTAGTCATTATTTATAAAGGACAAAGATGACACCCTTTGTAATTTTTTTACAATTAGGATTTAGTTACCTGCATATAAGGTTATAATTGAATAGAATAGTTACTCCTTTGATTATTGATAAATAAATTTGATAATAAGTTCTGCTAATTGTGATCTTTATTCTTGCATTCCAATTTGTGGATTCCTAGTGTAACAGCAAGTTGCTGTGTCTAATTTACATAAATTCCTTGGATGTAAAGAAAATGGACTAGTCAATAACAAGTTGCTTGCTGTGATTATTAGAAACCAATGGAAGAAAACAGGGGCTATCATAATTCCTTTTGCCCCGACTCTTTTCTCAAGAACAAACAGGGCCAGGATGAGTAGAGCACTCTTAACATGGGAAACAAATAATTAAATAGCGACAATGCTTATAACTCTTAGATTCAAAAACAGAAAAAACTAAGATTAAAAAAAAAAAATTTGTGTGCAAAACTTACTTTGTCTATGATGATGCAAACCTTGCCAAACAAATTTTCAGGAATGGAGTAACACTTCAATACTTCTTGCAGAACCTGTGAATCAAGAAGGAAAGATATTGAAAATAATTACAGCCTCTTGATTTTAAACACGGGAAAAAATTGACAGCCCAAGAACTAAACACAGTAAATTGCATATTGTACGTTTTGGTTTACAATGATAACAACAATAACAATCCTTAACCCACCAAGATAAGTCAACTACATGAATTGCACAACACCAAGGTGTTCTGTGTTAACAAATTGATGTTCACAATGAAAACACATAATAAATTATTAAAAGACTAATCACATTAATGCATGAAAAGAACCAGGAAAAATCCTAAATAACAAAAGCATATCATGGACTTAAAATTTGGTTCTATACCAAGTAAAAGGTACAGAACTACATACTTCTGATAAACCCTGAAAAGTTGATTTAACAAAGCTGTGACAAAAGATGATATTCTAGATTGAACCTTTAGCCCCAAATCAGTGTCCCTGTAATATAATTGCATAAGAACCGAATTTCCATAACCACTCAGCCAAAAATTGCAAAGCATGCAAGTAAGAATTACTCAACACATTCGTGATTCTACACATCATTCAATCATACATCTTGACATGTTAACAATTTTCTACAAACAGACAAGTGGTGATATTTCATACATATTCCCTGACATTCAAGCCTGCAAAACCTCTTGGCTAAACAAACTGGATATCAGGATTTTAATAAGCCACATTATATATTGAGTAATATTGATTAATACAAAGCCCTACTATACATAATTTTGGGGGGAAAACAAAAGGAAAAGAAATATGTAACATATAAATAGCACTTTGGAGGGCCTCCAAGCCCATTATTCAGATAAATAAGGAAGCTCCCCACCTTTCGGCTGGAAACCTTAAATCCAACGTCTGATTCTGTGATCCCAATCCGCTTGAACAGAGTGACAATAGAAGATATGAGTTCTGCTTCAGCCTATAACATAAAATGAAGAAATGTGGAATAGAAAAAAATACAAAAGATTATAATATAATTAATTTGATTGTATCATCACCACCACCTATTGAGATTATAAATAATGTTACCCAAACCATTAAAATTCATGCAATGAACATCTTCATCAGTGTTGTCATAATGAACAAGGGAGTAACCATAAAGAGTCGTCAAACATATCATTTTAGTCAAAAACAATAAAATTAACTATAAAGGGATGGCACCTAAATGCCATGCTTTTGTATAAATAAAATAAAATATATGGTGAAAAATTTAAGATGGCAGTACATTCCATTACTACAGAAAGTATGCATAGCTCCAGCACATACCATAACCTCAGGAACGCCAATAATGTCCATATTCCATTGGTAGTGCTCCCGACGACGACCCCTTGTCATTCTTTCATACCGCCAACATTGTCCTACAGTAAACCACTTCAGCGGGAGCGGCGCAGATTTTCTGTGGGGGAAGGAAAAACAATATCACAATTTGTCGTTACAATTGAAAAAAAAAAATAGAAATTATATTAGTTTAAACTGAAAATTTCATGGACCAAACATAAATATTTGTGTGTGTGGGTAAATATATGGAAGCCTAAGATACACAAAATAAGAAGAATTTTCATACCCTTTCTGTATAACCAGCCTTGCTAATGACGGAGTTAATTCAGGCCTCAATGCAACACGACGATTACCCCGATCTTCAAAACAATAAAGCTGCAGAAATGAAGTGTAAATATTTTTTTTTCCACTTATTTTCACATGTTAATCTGTCATGATCAGAAGAAAGACTGAGTCAAGCCTGTAAATAAAAATGATATATTGACTGCTTATCCTTCAACACCTCAAGGCCTTGTCACGGCTCTATCATTACACAATATTAACTACTCACGAAGCCAAGGGCTAAAATGGTGCGAACAGTACACAAGGTGTATATATATAGTCTGCTATTCACACAATTAAATTGAGAGAACATATGATTGTAAGATCTTGATATTTAAATTGAAATGTTGACAACCGTATGCTGCTTTCTATAAAAGGCCTTGGATATTGCTGGAGCAGCTTATTTGATATTACCTAGAATGCCACCTCTGAAATCCTTCTAAGCTAAACTCTCTCATGGCAGTCATTTAAAATGCACAAACCGCAGATAACACTATGGCCCTCGCATCAGAAGAATGTCATCCTCCCAGTGTATGATCATAAAATATAGATTTTGAACCGAAGATTAAAGGATGGAATAATTACACAAGAATCCATAGTATACATGCACATTATATATCTTTGATACGGCTGGCAGCATATATCCTCATTAAAAAAGCATAATAGCGACCTGGTCTTTAATCTCCTCCCCTGCCTTCCTAGTGAACAACGCCTCTGACTCAAGTACTGGAAAATCAACCTCCTCGAACCCATAAAGCCGTGAAACCTAGAGGTCCCGGTAAGGCAGCAATCCGCGGAGAAAAAAGAATCCAATCAATAATCAACCATAATATGGATGCATACACGTTAAGAAAATTCTAAACTTGTTTACCTCTTTGAAATTGTTGAAAAGCCAGTTGCGCAGGCGCATATCTTCGGGCGGGAAATCCCGCGTCCCCTTGGGAGGATTTACGTCGATTTTCTGCACATCTCCGGTGAGCAGACCCGGAGATAATGCACCTGACCGGCCACCTCCACTCGCATTATCGCTTGGAGACTCGGCGTGAGTCGCTTGTGACAGAGCACAGTGAAGTCTAGCATTGGACGAAAATGGAGGCGGCCGAATGGAGAACCTACGAGTGCAATTAAATGCAAGGGATGGAGATGACAATTGATAGCTGAGGGAATAAAATAATGGTTTGAAGTATAAATTGAGGCGCGGTTGGAGGATAGGGAAGGAAGATGGAAGTGGAGTTGCAGGCATGGCAATGGTGGACTGGTGGTAGTGTCACTCTTGCTTATTCCTTACAACGCGGGAGGGATAAGAGTTCGGTTTTGGCGGGCTGGTTTGGGGTTTTAGACCCATGTGGATTTTTTTTTTTTTTAAGTTATTTACTCATTGGCCCGTAACAGAATCGTTTCCCTGTCCTAAAAGAAATTCCAGTTATAGCAGGCCAAGCCCATGGACCTTATGCAGATTTTCTTATTTTCTGGGGTGAACTGAAGACGTATTATCCCAAAAAAAAGAGAGAAGAGGACATAAATTCTTATTACGGTTTTTATTTTTCCATGATTGCCTTTAGATCCCATATTATTATTCTTATTTGAGCTAATTTAAAATGGTACACTGAATTTTTCAATCTTCAAAAATTTGAATTAGAACTGTATATTTTGAGAAAAAAATCCAATTACACCTCCGTTTAAAAATAATATTATTTTTAGTCCCTCAATTTTACCTCAAAAGTTTAATCATTCCTATGTTTTATTCTAAAATACTTATCCTTTTGAAATCTTAACTAGATGGGGACTATTTTTTTTCATTATTTCCGAACAAAGAAGTACTAAAATCAATGTGTGGTAGTTATTATTCTTATTTTTTGTTTCGTATACATGTGGTAGTTATCAGTGTGATCGCTGTATTAGTTTGTGGCAGGAACGAGGAAGTTGTAGTTGCACCAACAATGTGAAGAAGAGACAGATCAAATAATGAAGTCGCACATGGTTTCACTGGCCAAACACGTTCACATGTGTGAGTGGAGACTTGGGTCCCCTACGATCAGGAAGCGCTCGTTTTCCTCCCTTCATTAACACGCCTTCTTAAGTTTTTATTCAGTTCGTTTTACGTAACTATTGTTCATTAGTAGAGAGCCAAAACTCAAAAATGTTCTGATTTCTAATTATTGCGCGCCGCTGAATTACACGGAGAGCGAAAAAAATAAAACCCCATAATGGCATAACATCAGTCATTTTCACATATCAATGTAGAGAAACGCCACTGAAATAGAGATGATATTAATCGCCACCCCAATCATGGACCTCACGATCCGTTCCATCCTTTATCCCCTGCCCACAAAGAAAAGGGAAAATTATTACACTTAGTATACCCAAAGATCAGAAAAAATTAAGAAAAAAAAAACCATTCTAGATTCTCCTTTCAAATTAGTTCCTAAAAAACTCAGAGATATAAATTCTAAATGTGAAATTATCTTCTTATCTTTAGTGATTGATATCTGGATATTATATGATATCAAGTTACATGACTAGATTTGGATACTTGTCAATCGGCACTTTAAGATTTGTCAATATAGGCATATTCACTAGTTAATGAGAGCTCTTTTAAGAAACATAGATGGGATAGTCAATAGTCACTCTGATCAGTCAATATAATCACATCCACTTATCAATAAAAGCCGTTTTAAATTATATTGGAAAATGACAATAGTTAACATAAATTAGACTTGTCGACGGCCATTCTTTGACTTGTCATTATAGGCATATAAACTTGTCAAAATAGGTATATATATTTGTCCATGTATAATTGTCACTATAGACACATAAACTTGCCAAAACATGAATATAAAACCTATCAAAATATGTACATACACGCACATAAATTAATTTGTCAACTACACTGGTCAGTGTATAATTTGTAATTGTTGGCACATAGACTTGTCAAAGTAAGTTCATAAACTTATCAAAATAGGCATATGCATTTACCAATGTATAACTTATCAAAATACAAACATTGATATGTTTGTCCTTGTGTGAACCATAGTTGGAAAAGAGGGTTCTGACAACAAGTCAATGTGTGTACTTTGACAAGTTATACATTGGTAAGTGCATGTACCTATTTTGTCAAGTTGATGTGTCTATTTTGACAAGTTTATGTGCCTATAATGACAAATTATACATTAGCAAGTTATGTGCCTATTTTGAAAATTTATACATTAACGAATATATGTGCTTATTTTGACAAATTTATGTACCTATAGTGGCAACTTTATGTGCTTATAATGGAAATTAAAGTTATACATTGGCAAGTGTATGTAGCTATTTTAACAAGTTTATATGCCTATAATGACAAGTCAAATAGTGATAATTGACAAACTCATCTATATTAACTATTGTCATTTTTTCAGTACAATTTAAAACAGTTCTTATTGACAAGTGAACATGACTATACTGATAAGTCATAGAGTGGTCATTGACAAACTCATCTATGTCAACTAAAATAGCTCTCGTTAACAAGTGGATGTGTCTATATGAACAAGTCATAGAGTGGTGATTAACAAGTACCTGAACTTAGTCATATAACTTAATATCATATAATATTCAAATATCAATTACTAAGGGTAAGAAGGTAATTTCACATTCAGAATTTATATTCCTGAGGTTCTTTTGGATTTTTTTTATAGGGGAATCTATAATGAGACTTTTGTTGTTTTTTTCTCTGATCCTGGGGACTTAAATGTGATTTTTTCAAAAAAAAAAAAAAGCATCATTTATATATTTAGTTGATTTTAATATCTCTTGAAAAAAGAAAAAGAAACAAGGGGCGAAGTGACGTCCATTTTAGCGCAGAAAGATCATTAATGTAACATGAGTACAGTAACACAGCCCACGGAGAAGTAAATCCTCACATAATTTGTTCTCATTATCCAATTTAAACTATTAATTGAGAAGATGATAGAAAAATCAAAATAATATTGTGATATTTTAGATTAATTAGACGAACATGATTTAGAATTATAAGGAATAATAAGAAAATGATGATGTCACGAAGAGTATAGTGTACAAAGTGCATTTGAAGTAGGCGCGACCTTAATCCGTAAAAATGACCATCTTAAAAAAGAGAAACACACACTCAAATAATGTGCATTTGAAGTAGGCGCGACCTTAATCCGTAAAAATGACCATCTTAAAAAAGAGAAACACACACTCAAATAATGTGCATTTGAAGTAGGCGCGACCTTAATCCGTAAAAATGACCATCTTAAAAAAGAGAAACACACACTCAAATAATCACACTTGTTAAGCAATGCAAGCATGCGTGGAATAAGGGAGAGGGCCGGGAAGGAAACTTGGCGTATTCATCGCAAATCACAAACATGTGCAACGTTACTTGTTGGGGCCGGTTGCACTGTTTTGGTGCATTTGTCACATGAACACCACATGAGTTCTCAGTATCTTCTCACGTACCTTCCCTTCTACCCTTTTCAAACACCACTCCCCTTCCTATATCTCGTGCGCCAATTACGCTTCGCAAACTTACTGTCTTATACGCATCTCTTGTCTTTTACTACCTCTGGTCTCCAGAAATACTCCAGAAAACTCGCCACCACTGTAAATTGTTTGGATCTAATTTGAATGATTCATGTTAATTTTTTTTACTTAAAAAGGTAGTTTAATGTATGCAGAATCTAAAATAAAAACCATCGATCTCTTAACCATCATTTTTTAAAAAAAGAAAAAATTTGAAAATTATCAGTTGAAATTCTCAATTCTACACCATTGAGATTTTGTTTGAAATATGCGGATCCCATCGCAGAGATGAGATCTTAGTCCACATCATCATTATGAGCACTGAAACTGGTTTTTCAATCCTTAATATGATATTATAGTTTATAGCTTAGTGCAATCACAGAGGTTGATTCATTTCTGTCTCCGTTGTCTAATTTCTTGACAAATACAAACAAATTTAGACTATGCATGGCAAAGGCTCCAACAAAGTAAACATGATTGCATCAAATAGAAAAAGCCTCTCGTGTGTTTGTGTATATATGTATGACAATCCCATCTCAACAAAAAAAAAAAGTGACAGGCTTGGTTAAAACTTAAAAGATTCAAACAGATAAGATCAGTTGTAGAGGGGTTGTGGTTTTTGACAGGTGGGGGAGCATATCACTGAGGTTGGAATTCAAAATACCATAATGAGGAAGTTCCCTTCAAAACAAGCTACGATCGATCGACTCGCCAACTCCATAAAGATTTGTCACCTTGTGGGGGGGTTACCTTCAACGAGAATCAAAGATCACGAATCGTCATCATGAGTGGGTGCTTGGAATTTTCAGCTTCATGTTAAGAGTTGGTAACGTCATCAGTGTCGTCGTTGGATTGTTCCAGATAAGGTCAAAAATTAAATTATTAAGCACTTTTCTGCGTGCGTGAACCTTTCCTTTCTCACCCAACATTTTCTATGTAGCCTGGTGTAGGTGGCCTTAATTACCTTTATGAGCTTAACTATTAATTAGTATCTTAATTATATATGTACCAACTGGGTTCCACTTAATCATCAATTCTGATTAATATGCGAGGCCTGTACCAAAATTTGGCCCCCAGTTACTTACTTACTTACCGGACTGTTTATTTCTTGATCATTCAATTAATAGTGGAGTTTAGCGCTGGGATCAGGAGATCTGGCGGGAGAATCAGTCATTGATTAATTTAAAGAAGTTGGAATATAATATGCTAAAACTCGATAAAATCTGTCGAATTCAAGATTGAGTTGATGACGAATTAAATTGTGGGATTTCACCTAACTAAGTTCTAAATCATTGTTGTCAAACTCGCGAGTTGACTCTCCGAGTTTACCGTTTTTACTTTTCTACCTTACTAAATCGAGTTGAGTCTCTAGTAAAATTGTGTCAGCTGTAAACTCAGATAAACTCACGAGTATACATACCGAATTTACCTTTTTTACGTTTGTAGCTGACACAATTGTGTTAATTTTTTTAAATTTTGTCATCCTTAATAGCTTTATATATGAATTTTATAGATTTTTTTTATTAAATATAATAAATTATGAATGTTAATATATTTAATTTTGATTATTTGGATATAAAATATATTTAAATTAAATTGTTGTCATTTTTATATTTTAATTATTTAATTATACACTGTTAATACATATTTGATGATAAAAGTAAACTCATTCGAGTTTACGATACGAGTTTATGTTACTGTCACGAGTTTGCTTAGACTCATGAATTTGACAACCTTACACTAAATCATATGTTTAGATAATTCAAAAACAGTTTGAAGGCTTGGAGTTTTAATAAAAAACACCGGCTTATTTGGAGGCTTGGAGTTTTAATTTAAAACACTGGCTATGTACGCATCAATGGAAAAGCAGACAAAAAGACGTCTTAAATCATAGGCGAAAAAGTTGACACTCGATTTGAGATTTGATTCCTTCATATCCAAAACTGTACGTTAAGTGTATAAAAATAAACCAATCTTTTTTCCTGAACTGTATATTTAAAGGGTGAAACTGTAAATTTAACAACTAACTATTTTTTTTATCAACACTCAACACAATTAATTATTTTTAGGTGTAAAAATAAACATAAACAATTTATATCAGAGTATATATAGCAATGTCATTAAGAAAACTTAACTTCGATTACTTTGTGTATCATGGATCCCATTAGTCTTATTACTCTTTATTATTTTAATATATTTAAAAAGGTTCTGGGAAAATTTTAGCAACGAACTATTTCTTTATTGACACCCACCACAATTATTTTTCATAAGAGCATCTTTAAGATAAATATGAGTATTTATATAAGAGTATTTACATTAATGTCCTTTTTTCATAAGAGTATTTACAAGATAAAAAGGGGATTTAAAACAATACAATGAGTTAAAAAAAATTACTGCACCCCATTGGCTCAAAATAAAATTAAGTTTTGTCAATGAAAAACAAATATAAGCATTCACAAGATAAACGTGTAAATGGCCAAAATTTTGTAACTTCCTGGCTTCTTTTAAATCTCTTTATTTGTCTTGTAAATGTTTTTTTTTTAAAATATAAAATAAGGGCATTAATGTATATGCTCTTATGTGAACAATCATATTTGTCTTGTAAATGCTCTTATGACAAATAATTGTGTTAGGTACTTATAGAGAAATAGTTCATTGTTAAATTTGCCCTTAACCTTTTTAAAAATATATTAAAATAATATAGAGTAATAAAACTAGTGGGACCCACGGGACAAAAAGTAATTAGAGTTAACTTGGGTTAACAGTGTTGTTATATTTAATACTCCATTCGGTCCTAATTATAGGACATATTTAACCGATTTTGAGAAAATTAAGGAAAGAAGTTAAATTAGTTAATTTTACTCATTTTCCTAAAATGTCCTTATATAAATTTAAAATGACCTAAGTGAAAATAAATTAATAGCTCCTACCACATACCTCTCCAATCTATTTTTTTTCTACATGCTATCTAATTAAAATAATGGTCATACTATATATATATATATATATATACACACACACACACACACATGCATATAATATATGTTTGTGCGTGTGACTATATATATTTATGCACACACACATAAAATATATGTGTAGACACACACACACATATTTGTGTGTACACACGCACACACAAAATATATGTGTGTAGACACACACATATATACATACATATATGTAGACACACACATATATGTGCGAGCGCACACACACAAAATATATGTGTGTAGACACACACATATATACATACATACATATATGTAGACACACACACATGTGTGTGTCTATATATAGTGTCTATAGATATTTGTGTGTAGACACACACATATATACATACATAGATACACACACATATATCTAAAAATTTCATTGATTGAGAGAGTATACGCGTCCACATACATATACTCACAAAAAATCAAACATATTTGAGAGAATAAAATAGAAGTATTTTAGGAAAAAATTGACAATTATTAGAATGTTGTCTTATAATTAGGATCAAAACCAACTCTCAAATGTTGTATTATAATTAGAACCAGAGGGAGTACTAAATAAATTGATTATGTCTACTTTTACGCTCGAAAATAAGTAGTTGTGTTGGGTGTCCGTAGAAAAACAATTGGTTACTAAATTTGTACCTTAATCCTATTTAAAAGTTAAGAAAAAAAAAGGATTATACATTTATACAGATATTTTTATGTCGTTTTTTAAAAATTGTCAACCACTTCCTATACATACACTCGGCTAAAAAGTAAATTGGCTGCTCTCTTTGCAAAGTTTAAAGCATGGCCATATAATTCAAAACAAATAAATTGGTTACTATCAGACTATCAGTAGCAGGATTGATCGGGTAGCAGTTTTTAAGAAAATTCATTGCGGTCAGGAGGGAAAATCACGTTGAGTTCAGTTACGGAACCAAAAAATATTTTCACTGGCTCAAAAAATAAACATATTAAACTAGTTATTAAATAGTATCACATAATATTGAAAACACAAATAAATAATAACCGACAATTATAAATCAAAATAAGATATAAGATAATACTAACATTTTCAGTAGATGTCTCAAACATGTATTTTAGTTTCCTCTAACAACTTAATGAGTAATGAACCAAACATTGTCCTTATAGAAAAGATAATAGATTAGCTGGGGTTCAAATTATTGGTCAAAATAAAATATCATATAATTAAAATATATATATATATATATATACAGGGACGGATCCAGAAATTTACGGAAGGGGGACACAATTTGCAGGGATACTCGGCCCCCGATTTTTTTTTTTAAAGAAAATGTTTAAATACATTAAAAAACAAAAGAATATAAAAGGAAAAACAAGGCTAAGTACGGTTAGAAATAGCAAAATTGTTGTTAAAAATAGCAAGGCTGGGCACTAAATAAGTTCAAGCACATATATTTTAATAACAAAAGTATATTACAATATCATCATTCTAAGCCTGATTTTTTGAAGAGAAGCTGGCTATTTGATTATGTGATGCAAAAGGATTCTCTAGTACTTGGATTTAACCATAAATTAAAATAAAATAAAAAAATCACACGTCTTTTTAAGGGGGGCACTTGCCCCATATACCTGCATCCGCCTATGAATATATATATGTGTGTTGCGGACCTATACCAGGCCCAATAGCGGTGAAGCCCAACAATATAGATAAGGCACACCTAATCCTATATAATATCAAGGAGGATCCTAACTCCCCCAATAATCTAGGAATATCTCCGGATATGATAGAGTAGTTAGGATCCTTGGGCCGGAGATCACGTCAGGCCCAGAATATCCTACCTAAGGTACACCCTATAAATACTGAGGTCAAACCCTAAGGTACACGTTCTAATATATGAACTATTTACATATAGTCACATTGTGCACACACCCCCACCCCTTAGCGAAGAGCCTGGGTATGATCAGTGATCATACTTTCTCTTGGGTGCTTTCCTCATAGGCATTCAGGCATCAGGCTGGACATTTGTGTTCTACACCAGAACAATATATATACTAACAAATTTTAAAAGATTAGTTCGGATCAAAGCCCCAACTGACCAGCAAGTAGTTCCGCCACTGATTGAGTTTCACCCCAGTCAATCTGGAGTGTGATTGATCTCGATAAGGTTGGGCTAGCTAATGCCTTTTACCCATGAGAAATGTTGAGAGAGGAAATTACCACAGGTAGGTATAAAAATTAAACGCAGGGAAGTTTCAGGAAAAAAAAGAAGTAAAAATCTGACAGGTGGAAATGTTTACAACTTAATTTTCTGAATTACGACGCATGCATGATAATGTTGCCGGCCAAACATTAATGAGCCAGACAGTCGAAATCAGAGTGGGGAGCTAATAACTTGGCTCGGTGTGTGTTCCTTGTGGTGCGTGA
Source organism: Acacia pycnantha (assembly GCA_025563575.1). NCBI lineage: Eukaryota > Viridiplantae > Streptophyta > Magnoliopsida > Fabales > Fabaceae > Acacia > Acacia pycnantha. The sequence continues at coordinate 2,961,418 of JAMWYP010000013.1, forward strand.
TTCAGGATTTTCAATAATCTCAACTGGGACAGAGCATACGATATCACATGTTTTCCAAGTCTGCAAATTAAATATTCATGCTGCCGCCGGGGACCAACAGTTTGGAAAACGACCCTCTTCATTAATTTCTTCAATTGTTAGCAGTAATATAATTCAACAACGTATTTGTGCCGCGCTTTGTTTTGTCCTTCCCATATTTTTTTTGGCCGTAGGCCGTTGACAAAGTAACTGCTCATAACGTAGTATATTCTGACTTCTCTCATCCTAATCACGGTGAAATTGTTTCAATATACGTACAAAAGCAGCTTGAAATAATCAGATCTTCATCACTAAAGTCCCAATGCCGCCATATGTCATTACTGAAAACGGCTTCACTTTTGTTTCGCCTGCTCCCATTACACAAAAACACAAAGACCCACATTTTGATTGCTTCAAAGTTGTGGGCTGATCAGAAGAACTGGCATATATAATGAAAATTGTTTTGATCAATGGTTCATATATATTACATCAGATTCGTGGAAACTCAGAGAAATCTAGAGGATTAATGGGGTTCGATATATATGCAGTATATATGTAGTTTTAATAATTTAATATTCATCCATCCATGGTTTAAAAACGACAAAAACAAGCAGCAGACACGAGCCTCAATCATTCCAAAAAAGAAAAAGAAAAAAATCTATTTATTCCTTTTGATTTTCACCCGACGCGCTGGGGCCCATGGCCTCCGATGAACAACCTTCATAACTGGCGGCACCGCAAACCAGAAGAAGGCCAGGGTTAGTTCAGTCATTTTGCTGATTCGGCCACAAGCGAATTCAGAATTTTTCTCTGGCCTCCGGAGTCATGTATTGTGTGTATATATATAATATAATATAATATAAATATAACATAAATGTGCATGTGCAGGAAATAAAACTTATCTTTTTTTTTCCTTGGCAATTTTATAAAATGCAGTCGTTTGCTAAAACCAATAAACCTTAATTAATAATTCACACACTCTTGGTATATCATGGCCCATCATACATACATAAACCTATGAGTCATGATACCATCCATCCTCTCTGACCGAACCTGGCCAGCAAACCAATTAAGACTTCTTGACCGCCATTTCTATATATATATACCCCTGGTTGCCTCCATTTCCACTCTTCAAATAACCAGCAATTAACTGGTTAGCGATTCCATCATCTCTACTAATTTTATCATCCTAATTCGAAATGGGAGAGGTGAGTTTCAAATTTCATTTCATACAAACACAATCCAATTAATCTCTTATATTTCTTATCAGTCTCAGTTATGATTTCTCACGTTTCTTTAATTGTTGGCCGTGGCAGCAAAAAGTCGAGGAGCCCAAGAATGAGAGCGAGAAAAAGCCCGAGGCGGACGCCAAGAAGGAGGAGGCTCCAATCCCTATTGTTTTGAAGCTTGACATGCATTGTGAAGGATGCGTGAAGAAGATCAAACGAAGCGTCCGGCATTTGGGTGGTATATATTTCTTCATTCCTGAGAATATTCCGACTAGCTAGCTTTCTTCAGTATTTAGATTCCATGTCTATTCGTTGAGATTTTTAAGTCTTAATCGGCGGAGTTGATGGTGGATGCAGGTGTGCAAGACGTAAAGGCCGATATGTCTTCCAACAAACTTACGGTGTTTGGTGAGGTGGACCCCACCTTGGTACAGGCGAAGCTGGCGGAGAAAACCAAGAAGAAGGTGGAGCTCATTTCCGCCCCCCCGCCTAAGAAAGATGCCGCCACCGACAAAAAGTCCGACGAGAAACCGCCGGAAAAGAAGGCCCAGGAGAAAAAGCCTGACGAGAAGAAACCTGAGGAGGATAAAAAACCAAAAGAGGTATTGACATTTATTACATTATTTATTTATATTTTTATTATGCATCCGATGCACGTCTGCCAACACGCGCCTGAAAATGCTCTATAACAGTCAAGCTGTTGCTTATTAACCATCTCAAACTAAGGAAACAATAATATGAATTCCATTTCATTTTCCAATCGGTTCATAATCGAGTTACTTAGATCGCATCGTCGTCTATTTTTATCTGAACAAAAATATTTGTTTCTTTAGTTTTCTGCGAATATTTACCTGATTTTATTTGATATCTTCTTATAATAATATTTTAATTTTTTTTGTGGTTCAGAGCACAGTAGTTTTGAAGATCAGATTGCACTGTGAAGGCTGCATTTCTAAGATTCGGAGAATCATACTCAAGATTAAGGGTAAGCCACTAGTGTATTTGACGAAGATTATTTTTTATTATACCGATCGATCATGGAGTACTTTACATGATTATCTTAATTTGTATTAAAATGGTTGTGGATTGATGACGCCACACCTGCCATATATAAAATTGAAGATGTGTTCTGGGTCACCTCCCGTAATGAATTAAAAAATTAAAATGGTAGTTAAGTGCCTCCAGTGGCTGACGGTGCTCTGACGTGTCGTACAGGAGTTGAGTCGGTGGCCATTGACGGAGCCAAAGATTTAGTGGCGGTGAAGGGAACGATGGACGTGAAGGAGCTTACGCCTTACCTGCAGAATAAGCTGAAGCGAAACGTGGAGGTGGTCCCACCACCGAAGAAAGAGGAGGATAAAAAAGGGAAGGACGGGGGAGGGGAGAAGAAAGACGCCAAAGAAGGCGGTGGCGGTGAGAAGAAAGAGGCTGAAGCAAAACCGGCTGCCGGCGGAGACGATGAGAAGAAGGAGGAAGCACCTAAGATGGAAGTTAGCAAGATGGAATATTCCGGTTTCCCCCCTCCGACTTTCTGGTACAACGAACACGTGGCCAGCGAACCCGGCTACGCCATGGAAGTACATCCAGGGTATGAGAACCAAGGGTATTATGGGAATCCAGGGTACGTAAACCAAGGATACCCTAACCCAGTAGGGCCTCCACCATTCTACATGCAACCTGGTCCTCCTCCCCAGATGTTCAGCGACGAAAATCCCAATGCTTGTTCTGTGATGTGAGCGCGATCGATTCATCCGCCGGTGAATTTGGAGATCGACGCTGTATATAATTAATCTATGTTCAGAAAAATAAAAAATAAATATATAATGCTATAGAGAAATTCAGACATAGTGGGATTTTGATGTTCCGGATCCATTAGTGACGTGTAGGGTGGCCGGCTCTGGCTAGAGAATCTGGACCAGAAACACGACTGCATTTGTTGTTTTGTTCCTTCTTTTTATTCAGATGTATCTTACAAATTATATTAATAATGAACATATCTATATATTCTGAATTACAATTTGTTTCTTTAACGTTAGTAGCTTTAAGTTGTTTAGAGCAAAGTTTTGAGACCCAGACGGAGAACCACCGACCGGTTCGGGTTCAAATCGGTTGGTTATTTAATTTGTTTTCAATTGATTTTTTTTTTTAGAATTTCATATTACTAATCTTAAAATCTTCAATTTTTTATCGGTTTAGTTCTAAATTAGTTCTGGTTCAATTTACTGACCCTTAACTTTGTATCCCAACCAACTTAATGACATATCTGCGTTTAATAACCTTAATTTAAAATCATCATAATAGCATAGGGTTTTCTTGTCAGATGAATATACATACCTACCAGTTCGGTTAAGTTGTCTGAAATCAAATCCAATAGTAGTGGGACATGATATAGATCTATTCAAGCTTTGTGCTGTTGAGAGTTGCCAGTGGCTTGGGAACAGAGAAATGCATACTCTTTTTTTTCATACTTTAACCCTTACTACAATGAGCTCTAACGTATTTTATTTAGAGCATTAATTCTTTCTAACTAATATCTCTGGTTAACTATAAAATTTTCAAGTAAATTGATCAAATTTCTATAATTAGTGACTTTAATTAATTTCATATATGTTAGGTGGCTTTAAAATGTTGTGATAGATAACTAATATTTTGATATATATATATATACGTGAATTAATTAATTGAAACTTATAATTAAAGAATGGAAAATAAATTGTATTTAAAATGTTGCGGCCATGGCAAGTAAAAGGAATTGAATTTACCCACCCATGCAAGGTGGCTTGGAAGTACAAAGTACAGGGTAAAAGGGTAACACATCGTAGTACATGGCACCAACCCGAAAGAAATCAAGGCCAATAAAGAGACTTTGAGTGGGGAAGGGCCAAGGGGGTCCGTTTTCAGATCAAGTCATTATGACAGTTCAAGAATCTTACTGTCCAAAGCATGATACTGATAATGCACCTAATTAAAGTTCATAGAGAAGCGTGATATATTAAGTAATTTTGAAATAAAAATTCTTGAAGATAACCTTGGAATGAATTTGAGTAGCTGATCTGAATTCAAGTCCCACACGACTAGCCCCGCAGAAAAGGCCATATAAATTGCCTGTCTTTTCTCTCTTTTCAAATTTTGTTATATATCTGCCAGTTGCTTGCTCCAAAAGAGACCCTCCTTTCTTTTCTTCTTCTCTTTTTTGCCCTTTTGCTTTTGTCATTTTGTTATATTATGATTAATGAATATGGCCGGGCATTTGAATTTGCACTGAGCTATCGAGCTTTGAAAATGTACGTAGCTCCATACCCCCTGAGGCCACGACTTTAATTAATTAAAGAAGGGAGGAGGCAATACGGGACCGGCTCTGCCTCTGGTTTTATATATTCTCTGGCTTATTATTATTACTCTTACTCCATAATTATATTAGAAACCGGCCATGCATGCGCGTGCTATATATATATATACATACATAATTCAAGGCGATATATATATAGACGATCAATAGAGTTAAAATTATAAATCATATAAATGAATTAAATATATACTTTTCAACGCCTTGAAAGGAAAAGCCTGATTGAATAATGCATGCGTTGGTTCAATAAACAAATATAACGTCCAAGTGTGTGGTCCATTTTAGCTAGTGATAAATGGTGGAGCATTTTGGTTTGGTGAGTGTGCCTCTCAGCTGGGCAAGTTGTATCTTATGATCTTATCCCTTCTTCGATCAATCCCTACTAGCTCTTCCTTCTACGTATCCCATTCTTTAAAAGCATACGACTGCGTGTGTTTGTTTGGTTTAGCGTTCAAGAAGTACGTTCACGTAAGTTAAGACAAAACTTATCCTATATATTTACCTTTTACATCATAAATCATAAATCATGTGGGAAAAACAACTTCTAATGCTAACTCAAACAGACACAATATTGTCTTCTTTGCCGGACGTTGGAGGTCACTGTTCTCTATTATATAATTAATTAATCCCAGCTGTCACGATAGACCTAGCTAGCTCCCACTCTCTCCGTCTAATATATGACACTTGGCTTAAATATGTGAGGGCACGCCAAACAAGCTGGCTGCAGAAATATTTACATGCATTAATATATGTGTCTGTTCGATGCGATCTCTTCGTTTCTTTAATTTTACTGATCATTATTACAAATATATGTGACCAAGAGTGGAATGCACAACAGTCAGTTGATCTTTCTTAACGAAGTGAGCTCTAATTACTAACAGCTAGTCGATAAAATAGCTTGTGATGAATGTCATATAGTTTTACCCGAAAAAATAAGAAGTAAATTTGCAGAAGGATTATGATACTTCAACAGCTACATATATACTGAGAATCTGAAAATCTTATTAATTAAGATAAATATATGGGTATATATACTAACCGTAATCCATATTATAAACGAAAAAGACAATAGATATCGGTCCCGTCCGTTCCTCAATGCTTAACGGGACGTCTTAGAGTATATGATTCTGTGAATAACGGCGTAATAAATTATTACAATCAAACCATGAGTAAATATTTTACCCCTTTCCCCTGCGCCATGCGTCCGAGGAAAGGAAAACAATTATTTTTAACATTTTTTTCCCTTTTAAAAAACTCTTTTAGAATCTACGTACACACAGTCAAGAGACGCGCACGCAACTTAAAAAATTTGAAGCAATAATGTAATAATAAAACATCAGCCTGATCGATCAGTATGTGTTAATTATATTATAAATTTATTCATCCGCCAAGTACGTGAGTACTAAAATGACGAGAGATCTACAATGGCCGGTCTTATACTTGTCGTTTATACACGACTCTTCCTTTTAAATTTAGCACCTCTTGTTGAGCGATTTGGAGCCTTATATATAAATGTTTATGTATATAAGTTAAGATAACACTCCTCTTACATACTAACCTTATACTCCATGAAATGACGATTAAAAAACTGTTTTTAAACATTCCAATCAAGATTCGAGAGATCGGTAAATAGATGGAAAACAAAGGCGCTATAAGCTTTGACTATCTAGACATATATAAGGCATTTAAATTTTGTTTTGGATAACCATACAAACATTTAGCTAGGTACAACACTAATTTTTGAAAAAAATAAAATAAACAGAAGAGTCCGAAAGCTAGCTCTATGTAGTCGCCAGCAATTTTTATATATATATGGTATTATTGATCTCACGAATTATATATATTAATGCATTCATGAGGCATTTGTTTGTGCTAATTATTAAAAAAGGTGAATTAGATTAGCACCAAAGAAAAAGAACAAGAGGGCAATAATTTAATAATCCGAATTAGGTTTTCCATTTCTATCAGAAACACGAAGAGGAGGGAAATTTTCAAAAAGATTCCATGAAGCAAAACGACACTAGATTTTTTTTTTAAAGCCCATATACTCACACGGTACAATAGTGACATGTGATTACGTATAGGCTACAAATTCTGCTGCGCAGAAAGGACAAGGAGAGCATCTAATCATTTTATTTCGGACCAACCAATCATTTCGAGGATAAGGGAAATTCATTAGACGATCTTCTTATCTGATATTACGTCATTATGCGCATGCTTCACAGCGCGGCTTTTAGCTCCATTCAGAAATAATAGAAGAAATAAGACTTGCTTACGTTGGGTGATTAATATGTCCATGATAAAGACGCGATATTAACTAATAATTCTCCAATATACTTATTGAATAACGATTAGAATATTCAAAAATAGGTTTTTAATCATGATTTACATTATAAGAAGTAAGTATGTGAGATGAGTTTTATCTTAATTTATGTAAAGTGATCCCAAACAAACACATCGTCTTCTGATATATATGATTTTTCACTAATGCAAAGTTTTGATCTGAAATCTTTAAAGAAAAAAAAATACTCCCTCTGGTCCTAATTATAGGACATATTTAACCGATTTTTGAGGGATTAAGGATAGATGTTAAATTAGTTAATTTGACTCATTTTTCTAAAATACCCTTATATAAATTTTGCACTTCAATTACCTTGTTGATTTCATATAATCCCTCATTTATATCAATAGGGGTATTTTAAGAAGAAATTGATAAAAAATAGAATGTTGTTCTATAATTAAGACCAAAACAAACCCCAAATATTGTCTTATAATTAGGACTGGAGGGAGTATCTAGGGATTGATATATTGTTGATTAATTCATTTATTGCGTATCCCTTCTTTGTTTTAATGCATATTGCGTATCCCTTTAAAACCTTATCTCTTGCACAAATAAATCACATTCATCACAGCTCATGCAAATAGACAGAAGAAAGAGTGGAGAATGATAATGAAATAAAGGGGAGAAAGATTGGAAATGCATTTATTTGGAAATTAAAGTTAACATTATATATTTTCACAAAAAAAAAAAAGGTTAATTAATTAGCATTATATCCATATATATGCCCTTCTTACTTTTCATGCGCATGAGTAGCAATATAGCTCATTTTGATCCAAAAACAGAAAGTAACAATATAATAATAATAATAATAATCTCTATGGCTAGAAAGGCAAGCACTACTACTTAAAACGCCACTACGTACAATGCCATTTTGCATTAGGTTTATTTAGTCGGTGCATGTTTGCGTAAAATAATTATGGACACGCAGATTCCCAATATAATCTGAGGATGACTCTCTGATTAACATAAACGTACTTTAATTTAATAATTGTCATGACGAGCGTACTTTATATATTAATAATAGGAGTAATTAGAAGTTCAAATTAAAACTGATCTGTTGCTTAAGAGATCAGAATTCACGAAATACTTGAATTTATCATATGTGAAAACGGCTAGCAAAAGTCAGTAGCTTGTCAGGTTGGACTTTCGTTTAATACCTATCCATAAAAATTGAATAATCATAATGTGCGAAGAGGTTATTATAATTACTAGTATATATATATTGTTGATTAATTATTAGTACTAATATAATCTAAGAGCAGTACGTGATCATTTTTCCAGGAGCTCATTCATGATTCACGAAAGTTTTGAACATATCAGTGAATATGTAGCGAGCCAGTTAATATGTGAACTCATGGTCTAGATATATAGCAGAGCTGATATGATAAACTTATTGAAAATTGAGACAAAGAATGAAAGGTAATATTATCCTTTCTGAATTTTCAACCACACAACAGCGATAGTTGGATTAAATCTTTGATTCATCTCCCTCCCTTCTCCAATCGCTAAGTATCGTGCGTTACAAGTGTTGTCGGGTGAAAGGACAATTACCCAAATGATGCGATGTAATAAATAAATTAGTGACACTTAGCTGAAACTTACGCATATAAACAGATAGGCACTTTAAGATAAGCACCCAAAAAAAAAAAAAATCATTTGGTAGCAGTTAAAATGATAAATTTGTAGGAGTTTAAACTGCTACAAAACACACTATCTAGCAAAGGGTTTTGTAGTGGTTTTTAAAAACCACTATTGTATTGGTAGCCGTTTCGTGTCACCGCTACAAGACGCACATGTATAAGATAACACAATCTTGTAATGATTCTAAAATTGCTACAAATATTGGCATAATTTGGGGTTGCGGGAAATGAAAATTGAAAATTTGGCACCAACATTGTAGTGGCTCTGAAACTGCTACTAAGTACATTCGAGAATTTGAAAATATTGGCACCAAAATATTTGTAGCGTTTATGAAACCACTACTAATATTGGATGAAATTTTAAAAGTTGCACCAAAAATTTAATCTTCATTTGAATTTAAATTTAAACTTGTTGTTATTTTAAAACTGCTACGAAATATTGTCAAAGAAAAGTAAGACTATAATTTGAGTCTATTGTTATAATATTAAGTTAAATGTTTTATTATCTAAGTAACAATTTAAATGATAAAAGTTAATATTTGAAAATAATGATTAAAATAAGTTAGATAAGTATAAATATTATGTAGGTTTAATATTGAGAATGTATATGTAATAAGGACTTATTATCAGGGGCGGAGCCAGGAATTTTAACGACGGGGAGCGAGAATTTGGAAAAATGTTAATTGGGTCAAATTAATATTTCTTAGGAATGGAAAAATGTCAGGAAATTCCCCAGAATTTTTGGGAATTGCAAATATGTGAAAAGAGTGTTGGATAAAATTACAGAAAAGTGCCCATAGTTTATGAAAATTACATTTAAACCAATGATAGTTTTCAGTATTTCATTATAGTCCCTCAAAAAACTTTAAATTTTTTCATTTTAGTCCTTTGATAATATATAAATATTTAATTTTAGGGGGGGCCACCCCAGCCCCCCTAAATCCGTCATTGCTTATTATATTGTACACTAGATGTTATTTGATTATAGAAGAAATGTTTATGATTAGAAAGGAGTGTTGAAAATGTTGGGACGAAAAAGTCTTTAAATTTTTAGAGAAGAAGAAAAAATAATTAGTATAATTATTGTAAGAAGGAAAAAAATAAAATGTTGAAACCAAAGATTTAATTTTTTTTTATCCTATTTGATCAGCTTGCTCAGTCTTCAAGAAAAACTTCACAGACAGGAGAAAATGAGAGAGCTAGAAAGAGTTGGAAGAAATGGAGGAGGGTTAGAAATGAGGTGCGGTGGGGTATTTATAGGGATATGTGTAACACTTGTAGCAGTTAATGTGACGGACTTTGTAGCGGTTTAGGTGACATTGTTTGAAGCGATTTCGCATTTGTAGCGGTTTAAGAACTGCTACAAAAATTGGTTGATATTTTTTTAAAAAATATATAAAAATAAGGTGTACAAGAATAAAAATATGATTTATTTAATCATTTTTTGCCACAATCCCTACAAAAAATGTGTGAAGAAAATGTTAGTGATGAGTTTAATATTGTTTACAAAAATGAAATATAAATTAAGTGATAATAAAACATAACTTATAAAAATATACCGAACTATATATAGGTAAATTGTCATTACCTTCAGGGAAGAATTTTTCAAAATTGTTGGGTTAGAATGACTTACTCTCATAGGCGATGTTATCACCATCACTCACGTCGTAAAGGTCTTGGGGCTTTAAGTGAACCATTATATTCTAATCCATGTTCTCATCCTCGACATAATAAGCTTGGTGTGCCTCTGATGTAAGAATATATGACTCATCATCTTTAGATTGACTAGTGTGAATTGGCCAAAGAGAAATTTACTGATGTGATGCCTAAGTCGTCAATTGTGAGTCCCTGAGAAATTATTGTATTGCCCACAAACACTTGAATAACATCACGATAAAACGACCTTGATTATTTAGTTCGACAATATCAAAAAGCTTTCCATAATATGGAACGTATCTGACCTCCAAATTTGCAACAGTTTTACAAAAAACCGTTATCTCAACCACTACAAATTAAGAAACATTACCTCGTGTAATGTGAAAGTTTGTAGCGTTTTTACGAAAACTCTACAAATGTGTAGACCATATGCATTTTGTATGGTTATACATCAAAACGCTGCAAATATATGGCATTTTGCATTCTATAGTGGTTCTTGTTATATAAATTGTCACATTTGTTGTGGTTCATTTCACAACAACACTATAAATTTAGCGCTACATTTTGTAGTAGTTTATTTGGAAAAACCACGACAAATGTCGTTAACTAACCAGTGTGCCATTTAGTGCTGAGTCATATTGCTATACATTTGTAGCGGGTTCGGGATAAACCACTATTAATCTTGAGATTTATAGTGGGTTCGTTTAACCGTTACGAATTGACAATTTTTTTTAATGAATATCTCACAATATAATCATAATTAAAAAAGAAGGTCATTATCAAAACCATAATATCATTGTGGCAAAAAATCGACGCCTTAAAAGCTGCGGGCCGGATCGATAGATATTTCACCATCGTTTTTTATAAATTTTTTTTTGATCCAGCTGAAAAATATTCCACCATAGATTGCATGAAAGTTCCTAGAAGCTCCATGTCACCCCGGGTGAGGCTGCCTGCAATGGCCAACACACTAACTTTCACATTTTCATGCTGAGATGACAGCGAGAGTGGTGAGGGTCCCACACGAACCCCCATCATCAACCACGACAAACAGACGATCGTCGAGCCTCTTCGTGGCTGAGTCACGTTCAACTGTTGAGCGGTTGCGCTCCACGTCAGCTCTTTCGTCATCCTCTAATCCATCGGAAAGGAAAGATTCATGCCTCCCATCCCACCATCTAGAATGTTAATCTCAAAGTGATTATCAATAGTTGATTTTTGTTTTTAAATTTATTAATTACCAGTGAACCCACACCACAGCCCTGTCTTTCAAAATTTCGACCCACTAACTTTTTGGCGATTAATTCTTTTTATTTAATTAACCTTCATGATGGTTCCGTTGAGTGACATGTGACCACATGTGCTTGATTTCATTTGGCCACGTGGCTTAAGCCTTTTTTTTAAAAAAAATTCCGCGGGTGTGGTGAGAGGAAGGAAGATGGATGGATTTGGTTCATTAGAATAAATATTAGATCGTGATTCAATGGCGTGGAGTGCAAAATTGCTAATTTATTTAGTTAATTAGAATAAATATCAGATTGCAATCTGATACTGCGTAGTTATGCTTTTTTTTTTAATTATTATAGAAATAAGGGGTATCCTCTACCGACAACAGAGATTAATCATTCTTCGTACCATAGTTGTTTTGAAGGGGCATTGGTACTAATTAAATAACCTTTTTTATACACACCGCCAAGAATCGAACCACTGACTAGATGCTTAAGGGTACCCAGCTACGAACCAATTGAATCAGATTGCTTTGGTTTGCGTAGTTATGTTTCTCAGGGAGTTCATCAATTGAAAAATGATCAAAGATGGACACTCCTCCTCTAACCAACCTATTACGTGAATAATCTTGAATAAAAATAAACTGTAATGAGCACGGGCTTCAATGAATTTTCACAGAAGATAATTTATTAAGCATGTTCTGATAAAAAGAAAGAGAGAAAAGAACAAGCAATGTATTCATCATATATACACGTGACATCCTAGGCTCATCAGTTTTATATTTTATAAGAATCAATATTCCATAATTTAGTGACTGCCTCGTGTTCATTTTTATTTTGATTATACAAACTGTTACAGATAAACTATATTTAACTTTTGAATATATATTTCATAACGTAATTTATACGTACTAGCTAGTAGCAATACCTGACATTATGAACAATATCCTATTACGTGAATTTATATTTATAAGTACATTACTGAAATTATTACACTCTTTGTATTGCATGATGAGATTCAACACATCATGATGTCACTAGTTGAGAATAAAAATGGAATCACAAGGCTTAAGATAAACTCTCATCATAATAAATGCGGTGGATGATATTTTAACTGTTGATGGTGTACCCAGCACCCACCCCTACCAGATCAATACACAACACTGGGCCCCTCCAGCTTTTTTTTTGGGCCATTCCAGTTCAACAAAGCTCTTCAATGTTTATTTTTTTAAATAATGTCATTAATAATAACATGCCCCACGATAGATAAAAAGTAGGATTGTTAGCTCTCATTAAATACGAGTGTGCCAATCTTGAATATTCATATGTATGCATATGACTATATTGGGATCATTAGTTGTCAGATCAGGGATCTGAATTTTAATAAGATACAGAACGTAAATTAATAATTATTAATTTACGTGGACCATGGCAGGCTTCATATAAAATTGATGCTACTTGCTAGGCTAAGTATAATACTCATAAAATTTAAAAATGAGGCATTTTATTGACATTTAAATTATAGCGTTTAGAGAGCACGAGTTTTTTTGTTTGTTTTGGTTGTCCATCTAGTATCTAGAGTTTCACTCTGACGAATCCGAATCCAACCCGCGTTGTACACCTGACAATGTTGAAAGGGTCTCCTACTGAGATTTTTCTGCATTCATAAGGCTCGAACTCGAAATCTTATTTGAGCGATACAAACTACTTACCACTCATAATAACCTCCGTTGGTAGAGCACGAGTTGTATAAGCATAAACATAAAAGCTCTTTATTATTATTATTATTATTATTTTTTATTTTTTTGGGTTTGGAAGTCTTAGTTAACAATAATAAATATAAAGTGGTGATAATGATCCATGTTGAAAAGGAGATAGTGGCAAAGGCATTTTCAAAGAGAAAGACAAATGGGGAATTCTCACGTGGGGCCCTTGGCGGGAGGGAGGCGAGTCGCGATTTATGACTCAGCTCTGATTTTGCAATTTGCAAACCAATAGATGCTGCTTCCATGTCATCCATGTATGCGCATCCCATCATGATGCGGCATCCATATATGCATGCATGCTTGTATGCATGAATATATGATGCAGCAATATTATGTACGAGTATATAGTTACATTGTTTGTTTGTTTGAGTTGGTGTATAAAAATCACCTTTACGCAAGTCGAGATAAAATTTCTCTTATACACTTATTTTGTAAATCATAAATCACGTCGAAAAAATAGTTTCCACCACTAATCCTGGCACGTAGGCAGGCATACAATTCATTGGAAAATGAGGTTGCATGCAAGCTCTGGAATGTTCTAGATAACAAGTGCTAGTATGAAATGAGAACTAAGCAACTATAAATTAAATACTCCGTACTGTCCAACCTGTTCTAAATATAAGATATAGTTGATTTTTTTGAAAATATTAAAAAAAAAGATTAAAATTACTTTAAAATATTTATATTTGTTATTGATTAAGTAATTTATTTATTTTTTAATATTTCCAAAAAAAATGTCAATCATGTCTTATATTTAGGATTAGAGGAAGTATCTTCATATTCATCTCTACATAGATATTATTTTTAAAAATTAAGCAGCACAATATTTGCTAAAAATATTATCAAAATTATATACTATGAATATTGAAAAGTTTTATACCTGAATATAAGTATGTGATTTTAATGCACCGACGCTTGAAATATTCTACTCCTCGGGTCTTTAATAAATGATTTTTTTAAGAGATTAATGGAGTTAAATAAATTAATTTAAAATATATTTTTTTATATGCTAAAGTATACTTAAAGTCTTTTAAGTTTACATAAGGTATATTTTTGGTCCCTTAACTTTATAAAGTGTACTTTTAATCCTATAATTCTAACACCGTTAGTTTTGCGGATGGAAAATGCAAACTCAAGTGATAACAGTGTAAACTTAAGTGATGAAGTGTAATTAAATGCTATTAAGCTTAAATTTAAAATATGGGTAAATTGAAAAATATATAAAATTTATGTAATTTAATATTATTAGTCATCACTTAAGTTCGTTACATCGACGTTTTCCGTTAGTAACATTAACGATGTTAAAATTTTAGGACAAAAAATATACTTTATAAAGTTAAGGACCAAAAGTATACTTTATGTAAAACTTAAAGGACTAAAAATATACTTTAGCCTTTTTTATATTTAATTAATTTGATTGACTTGTAAAGTGATATATAATCAAATAATACACAACATATACTATAATTATCTAACATTTTTAGTTTTTTTAATCCTTTAAAAAAAAGGTAAACTATGGTTTTATTTAAAAGACCGGGGGAGTATTATGTTCAATGCGATAATCATATTTTACAATTGGGGAGTAGGCTGGTGAAAAGAGAGAGTGAGACGGGCCGAGGATGGGTTAGGCAGCAGACAGACGTGGGAGTAATGGGTCCCATTCCACGTCAACAACACATGGCTCCGAGTTGGAGTTTGAATTTGCACGCCATGAGTGCTCTATAGTCGTTCCCTTACTCGATCACGTCTCTCTCCCCTGAGGCACCAAAGAATAACTGCATTTATTCATTAATGTCCGTAGCTGCCTCTTCTTTTTCAGACCAGCGAAGAAAAAATAAACAAAAGTATATTTCATTATGTTTTATTTTCCTGCCCACCTTTCACACATGTCACCATTATTTTTCAACTTCAGCAGCTGATTTCATTTTTTACTAGATTCAACATAACCCTGTCCCATTTTTCAAAGACGCTTCCCTTTTCTTCTTGTTTAAGCACGTACTGGTTGAATATGGATAATTACTCACACGTAAGCACGTAACAGCATTTCTGGGTTTGATTTTTGTGTAACAGTATCCGAGGATTGAGGCAGTTGTGTTTTTTGGCGGTGTTCAGTTAGCTGACAGGCAAATTGCTGACGGCAGTTAGTTTTTGTGTTGGGAAAAGAGAATAGAACGCTGGTGGTTTTCAAGGCCCACGTGCATTCCACTCATACTTACCACTAACATTTTTAACATGGGCAACAATTCAACGTGTATTAATTTATGGTCGCCTACCTCATTTGACTTTTGAAGAATTCTCTAACCACCAGCCTGACGGCATACATGTTTGACTATTCTACATGTTTGGATAAGGCTTGAAAACTGGGGTCACAGAATGTTGTTCAGAAAATTATGTGACGGCTTGTTGAATTTGTGCAATGCGGCAGTGAAACAATTTGTGCAATACTCACGTAGCCTTTTCACGATCTCAACCCTCGTTCGTTGGAGCACAAGCACAATGAGTCAATGACCTTAGCTGCAGCCAACAGGTTATAATAAAACCATTAAAACCCTGACCAATTGAGAAACGCAGGCTTTGGGTATAAAGGATTTTATGGTCAACCTTGTATACAGCTATGTGACAGTATTCAGAACATGTTTGTAATTATCCATATTAAAATTAAGATCGAAGCCCAAATATCACAGAAAATGGACACTAGAAGCTACGGTCATTCTGCAGCACGCTTCTCATAATTTTATATTGGTCCCAGCATTAAACTTTGAGTGATCTTACTTTTGTATACACATATCAGGTTTGACTTTAAGAGTTGAGGTGAATGACAACAAGGCATAAACAGAAAGGAAGACAATGGTGGAGACTCGCACAGTAATTCAGGCACTAATACACTTCTTTTTTTTTTTTGACAGAGCATACAACAAAGTGGCCTGGAAATTAGCAGAAAAGCCTAAATGATAGGGACAGGCCCAAAGATAAAGCCCAAAATAGGATCTAGGGATGTGGAAGAACAATGCTGAACCCTCTGTTCCTCATAGCGGTGACTATGGCCCATGCCTTGGGACAGCTGTGGAGCTCCTTATTCTGGATCTCCTTCGCAGCGTCGATGTGGACCCCACTTCCTAGCCCCTCCGTCTTCAGCCGCATCGCCAGCACCTCGCCGATCGCCGAAGCTGATGCCTTGGCGTCAAAAGCGTCCTTGATCGCGTGCTCCACAGTCGAAGCCGTTGCCACTATTCTGCAGCTGCTCTCGTCCATGACGTTCGCCGTTATGTGCTTCGCCGATATGAACAGTCTTAACAAGTATCTCTTCTCTCCCATTTCCGTCTCACTCAGAATAGCGTCAAGCCAGACCCGAGCTCCCGATCTATGTTCTTTTAGTTTTGTATGGGCTAAAGCCCAATTTCATTTGGGCCTTCCTTTTATTCGCTGGGTGACTTTACCTGGCCTGCAGGTTCCTTGGGCACTCTTGCTGAAATTTCCGGATGGGAAAACTTTTGACCCCCCTTTCGGTCCAAAATGTACGGACACAGCTTTGGTCCGCGGCGGCCTTTTCAACTAAAACTGATCAGTTTTGGACTTTTTTTTTTCTTTTTTTATAAATATATTTATGGGTAACTGAAAAAATACTTCGTGATAAAAAGTATCTTTTTAGTGCCAGGCAGTATCCTAAAATATTTTTTTAAAATCCTGAAATAATTTTCAAGATCGCGAAGTATTTTTTCAGTATCCTGAATCATCTTTTTATTAGTAATAGTTAGTGTCCAGAATTTTTTCTTTTTAAAAATACAAAACTAATCAGTTTTGGCTTAAAAGGGCGGAGCGGATGGTCCTTGACAAGGACCAAAGCCGCATGAAAAATCTACATTATGGAATTAAATTATGACAACACACACATTTGTGTCCAATAATTTTTTTCCTAAAATGATAATCTGATCCTTAATATAAAATATATTTATCTAATTTAATTAGATTAAGGAAGTTAATTAATATTACATGTATTTTCTAAATCACTTTAAAATAATAATCCAGTCCTTAATATAAAGAAAGTTAAAGTTTTTATTTTGATCTAAAATTACAGATATTTTATATATTTCAATTCAAAGTGTATGTATCAATTTTATACCTAAGATGGTAAAAAAAATATATACATACCTAAATTTTAAGGGTATGTTTGATTGGAGGAGAGGGAGTAGATACTATTATTTTAGTCCAAAATATTAGTCTTCACTCCCTCTCCCCAATCCCATACCACACACACCCTGTTTAGCAAACATCGAAAAACAAATGAATGGAACTTTAGATTTTCAGTTTTATTTTATCCCAAAAGTCTCCCTTGTTTTGTTTGGGTTCGTCGACCTCAGCGGCATTAATTACCTTCACCATACAGTCATACACTGAACCAAAAAAACCTGTTTTGAATGGGGAATTATATGATGTGACGTGGCAATAGATAATATAGGAGTAGCTCCACACACGTGTCATGGATCTCTTCATTCTTCAAGAACTAAAAAGTAAATTACTTTGATGCAGACAGGAGTATTTTGATTGATGTTTTTTTTTTGACGGATGGTCAAAGTTTGAATTCTGAAATGCTCAGTGGATGGCGAAGGTAATTCATGCCCTCCACCCTCCTCAGTCCTCCCCCTTTCAAAGTAATAAAAATAGCAGCCGAGGCACATAATAGAGTTATAGGCGGCTAGGTATGTGCATGTACATTGCTGATACAACTAACTCTCAACTACCATTCACCCAAGGTTGAAACTGTATCCTACTACACATAAGCGTTAGTTAATTAATTAATGTGGGTAGACTGAGGAAATTAAATTAATTAATTAATTAATTATAACAAATATGATTTGATGTCACTAGAATATTACTGAATAATGTTAGTTTACCAGTTAGGCAAATCGATTTTAAAAAAATAATGCATATGAGATATAAAATGGATTGGTTTGTTATATTTTAGACCCAATCTAATTCCCAACATGTGAGTGGAGGGAGTAGATCCTCTGGCTTTATTAGTATGTTTGAACAATGGTTCTCAAACGTGAACTAGACCGGTCGATCAAGGGGTCAAACATGTTCGATTTAAAAAAAAAAATGATATATTTTTTTTATTTTCTTTAGAATTTCATACTAATAACTCTAAAATATTTCGTTTTTCACTGGTTTGACACCAGTTTAGCTCCGGTTTAACTCATTTGAATATTAAATCGACTCATCGATTACGGGGTTTGGAATCCAAGTGGTACGGTATTCATCAATCTATTAGTCTCTCCATGGTTAACCTTGACTCAGACATGAATTATTAGAAGAGGCATTAAGGATATGATGGGGTGAATGTATTTTTGTCTCTCGAGGAATGAGACATTAGGAGTTATGGTGACCGGTCTTGTGACTGGTCCGTGTTTCAGAACCTTGGTTTGAACTCTCCATGAAATTATGAACATCAAACAGCTGGTGGTCTTGATTCTTACCAACAATGGTATCAAGCCATCACTTGTTGCAATGGTATATTGTAAAGTTTTTTTTTTTTTTTAAACTTTTTTCCCGTTTCATAAACTTCAATCCGACAAGATCTAAACTAGAGGGTTAATTCTGAAGTTAAGCGAGTGCAAATTGTCAGAAGGTGAATCAGGATCAAATATATGCTTATTCAAGGGGGGAAAAAATCTAGGCGTCTCAACCGTCAATTTCAATTTTCATCAGAGAACCGAATTTCTGGACTGGATTGAGTCAACTTTATCAATAGTGAGACAATGACAACAAACTCTAGGCCCTCAAAGTCGATGGTCAGATCTGCTCAGCGTTTGAACATAAAAGAAACTGACACGTCAAATGTCATTAAATGCCATGTATACCCAAACGCACTACACACGGCTCCACTCCACACGCTAGGCCTGGTTTCAGGAAATTTCGTGGCTCCCTCCATTTCATCTGTATAAATAGCCATGGCCTGCAATAGACACTGCAAGTTCTGAGAATCCAAAGTGTAAATTATTATCATATCAGAAGAGATTAGAATACTTGTTTTCCAAGATGGTTGGATCTTTTGTTGGGAAGATGCAAAAGGGTATCTCATTCTTCACACCTAGAAGATCAACACCCTCAAGTGAAGATCAACTCGAAGCAGCAACATTAGTGCCAGATGATGTTAAGGAAGGACATGTTGCTGTTCTTGCAATCATGGGTGAAGAGTCAAGAAGACTTATTGTTGAATTGGAATACCTGACTGATCCTTTATTCATGGGACTGTTGGATCGGGCTGGGGAAGAGTATGGTTTCGGCCAGAAGGGAGCTCTAGCTGTTCCTTGCCTTCCTCACGAACTACAGGAGATCCTTGACAATCGGAAGGCTGAGTGGCGTGCTAATCATCTTCAAATCATAAAACAAGTTTCACGCAGTTGTAATTTATAGTTTCAAGTCTTCTCCTGTATCATGACCATTTTTTTTAGCTTACTCATTTATTAATCACCGCCTTGTGATTAATTAACCACATAAAGGAATTATATACACGATTTCTAAGAGGCCGTTTGAGATTTTGGAGCAACTTGTTTCAAATGTCCCAACTTTTAAGTTTTAACAGAATTTGAATCAAAGCCCTGGATTGGCTCCTCAAGCATTAACATTACTCGGCACGATATTATGAGCTTATGGATGTTACATTTCGTGCTTGGAAAAAAATGTCTAATGTTGATGCTTGGTAGCATAACAATGGTTGATGTAAAGTCAGGCAGTTAACATTTTGGGGCTAGCTACCCAGTTAACCTACACACAAAAGCCACACCAAATCAGCAAAAACTGGTTCATTTCTGCAGATAATGTAGGGAAGTATGTTCATGCAAGTTGAGACAAAACTTTTTTTACATACTTATCTTCTACACTGCAAATTGCATTGGAAAAACAACTTATACCACTAATCTAAAATGACACATGTCACCTGCTATTCAGCTGATTATTTATCTATTATTCTATCAAGTCAACTAATATCTAGTTGTAGATAGGCTTATTGTTCATGTCTTGACATTAACTTTATGTTTGGATGGAGAGAAAAGTGAGAAAGAAATAGCAGGAGGGGATATTAGGAATAAAACTTTCAAAAATGATAATTTTTTTACTATTTTT
Organism: Acacia pycnantha; assembly: GCA_025563575.1. Classification (NCBI taxonomy): domain Eukaryota; kingdom Viridiplantae; phylum Streptophyta; class Magnoliopsida; order Fabales; family Fabaceae; genus Acacia; species Acacia pycnantha. The sequence continues at coordinate 2,981,762 of JAMWYP010000013.1, forward strand.
GGGAGTTTTCTCTCCATTTAAACATAGGGTAAAATTTGTGCAGAACTGGTCCTTTGGCAGTCATACAACACCCAGGCTGGCCAGGGTCCTCCATCACCACAGATGTACTGCCTCAGACACACAGTACACATCTCACTAGCTTTCCCTTAGCCAGCAGCTTCCTAACGTGCACTGTATTTGTCGTGCAGCTAATATCAAAGATTTCAAGATAAAATAAAACAAAGCGATTCGTACAGTATGTTTTGCTAGTATACCACCTGTGGTCTCAAACATTTAGATCCCCTTCTGTGATTTGATAATGGATAGGAGAGATGAGATCAAGATAAAATTGCACCTCAACGCAATAGATCAAACACATGCCTGACTAAGGGCTCAAATTGAACAATCTAGCCTCCTCTGAACTCCAAGGCCCGTGTCCAAATAGAGTAAGATTTAAAGGCGAAGTGATATTACCTTCAAATTACTAATTTAAAGTTGTCAGACAATCATTTATGTACCATTGCATATGTTGGCTCTTAGTTCTTAAAAGGACTCGAGGAGTCATCCTCACCGAAGAGTAAAAGAAATTCAGTGTCACTCTTTAATAATCCTTACCTCTATATATGCAAGTGAGCGAAGACGTGAAATCAGATTGAAAATGGAAGCGGAAAACATGTAGACTGCTTATTGACAGACCATTTGATTCTCGGTCTGCTGGGATATCTCTCTCATATTTGTGCAACAAAAATGCTTTCCATAACTCCATACGTATTAAGTATTAACCATTAAATACATAATTTCATTGTACTCAATGTGAATGAAACATAATGCAAATTTCCTCTAGTAGTTCTAACTTATAGCTGTACAACCTAAGAAGGACAATAAGCTGGCTAACAAGTCTTGTCTCGATGCATCAAATTGGTAGAGAATGCTGCCTCTTTAGCCCACGGTAGAATTACTTCACCTCAGAGCAATTATTTGGACCCACAGGCTCTCTCAAGCAAGTAGAAATTGCCGTCACAGCTGCATCAATAGACGCATCTTCCCCCTGTTTCGATGTTCGAATAAAAAAAGGCCCAAGAACTTGGAGTTCAACAACACTCTTTAATTACGCGATGATAACATAGTTATACTGAGAAAAAGAACTCACCTTCTCTTTCCAATAGAAGATGTTGCCATACTTGCCGGCCAGGCGGCTCCAAAAACTACGAGGGATGTCCAAATCTACTGTAGCCCCAACATTGAAATTCAATATATTCCCTGGCAAACAATAGTCTCATTACAAAAATGTAGTACTTGTGAAGGTAGATACAAAAAAGAAGAGGAAAAAACAACCAGAAAGGACGAGCAACCATGAGACCATGACAGTAAAATAAATGTGTTTGATCTTTTACCAAACGTGGGATCAGCCACAAAGACAATAGTTCTGTCATCCACCTGCCAAAAATCTTTAACCGCCAAACCTGTAGAATACATTGGCAGTTTCATTATCAGGCTTGGTTCTGCAGTTAAGTAATCATAGATTTTTTTTTTTTTTTTTGGGGGGATGAGTAAATTTTAATCTATTCCAAGTTCTATAAGACAAAATTTGTGATGACCACATAATACCTGGTGTTTCAGGATAGTTTTGAGCCAAAACTCTCAACTTGAATCCTGTATCCTTTTCAAGAGAAGCTATCTCTTGAGCTAGTCTTTTTTCCTATGAGAAAAATGAATAACAATACTGCTCATCTATTTCACGGATGCGTCATTGCTTATAAGTCCATTTTGATTTTCTAACGCAGTAAGGGGAAAAAACCAGAAATGGACACAATGGACAAAACAGACTCCAAATTTTGAGCTCCGAATATGTATAGCTGTAGTGAACTTCTAGTGGGGGAACACCATACCTGGCCATCTGAGAGGAAGCCGGCAACATCAATGACAGTACTAAACTCCTTAGGGAGCAACTCTGGCTTGTTCACGCCAACTTTTGCCTCAGCCAGTCCAATTCCTACCAAGTTCGTATCTTTTCTTTATATTTGAGTTTTACGATTTATTCAGCGTCAAAGAAATGAAATAAAGTGACAGCCCATAATTTTAAAAAATGCGAAACAGATAACAGCATAAAATCACATAGCCGAACGGGAAGTGAAAAAGGAAAAAGGTTACCTCCAAGAAATACTCCAAGGGCGAGGGCTCCTGACAGCACGAAATTGGAAGTTTTCGAATGAATTTGGGTAATGCTTCTCCTGGAGTCGGCTGATATTGGTAACACACTAGTTCGGGGAGAAAGACGAGATGACACCGTCTTGGATAACGTCCGGACAGTAGACGACTTGGTTGGGGAGGTAATAGTGAGAGATAGAGAGGTAGATATATGAAGAAACGCCATCATTTTCCTTCGCCTCTGGAGCCACGCTACTTATGATTCGAGGATGATCCCCACTGATTGGCAGGGCTCAGCTCTCTTCAGCGTCTTAATTTGGCGCGACTCAACTCAATCTTGTAATTTTGACCGCTTTTAATTGAAGAACTGACACAAACTTTCAATTCAGAGAAAATTATAAGGGCCCGTTTGGTACGCTAATTTGGGGCAAGGGAAAGGGAAAATGCTAATATTCCCAAGGCCAAAATCTGTTTGGCGCGCCACTCTCCTGCCAAATTGATCTCCCGCCACCTTCGATCTTGCCACAAGGGTGGGAAAATTAAATCCCTCAAAAATGGCGGGATAGTGATTTGGTTCCCGGGAGAATGATTTTGGCGGACAAAAAAGCCCCTGGTACAGTGGACGAGCCTCGAGTTGTCTAAGCAGACGAAGCAGACGAAAACAAAATCGAGCCTCGAGTTGGACGAAGCAGACGAAGCTCAAATCCACTTGACAAGCTGAACGAAGACTGCCTCACTTGAAATTGACGACAAGCCAGTCGGAGATGCGGCACAAGTTCAACGCGGTGGAAACACGGGTGAGTTGCAATGGGTTTGAGTTTGCTTTCTCATCTCTTGCCCGATGCACTGTTTTGTAAAGTCCATCACCCTATGTTATGTAAATTTTGAAACAATAGTGCAATCGCAATCCTTGTACTTTTGTATAATGTAACTTGTCTACCTCAGTTCATATCAATGGAAAAATATTTATTTATCTCGATCATTCTGCTGGTATAATTTATGGTCTGCTATAAGCGATGTGAAACTATCGATGCAAGTTTGTTCATTCGAACGCCGCCGGTTTGATGCGTGTTACGTTCGAACGTGAGCCAAACGTTCGAACGTGAACAACTGTGTTGACGATCGATGTCCTTTTTTCTCATGGACTTGACACTTGGAACGGGTTTTAGTCGGTCCTAATTTCATCTCTACGACATTATCTACAAATGAATCAACTGGGTTTAAAGGTTACTCGTTTTTTCCCTGTTCATCTGTTCATATGTTTTCGCTGCGAGGGTCATCGTTTTGGGTGTTTTCAACTTTTAATCCATCTGCCTCCTCCTTCTCGCATCCCGAATCCACTCATCCTCGCAATTTCATCTACCATCGACAACTACTTCTGATTTACATATGCATATTCACGCAATTTGGGATTAGGTTCGTTCTTCTCTGTTCGGGAACACGAAAGTCTTCATGCCAGGATTGTTTTTTCTTTTTTTAATTAGGGGCAATTTTGGAATTTCACATCACATTCCCACTTAACCAATACCCAATTCTTCATACCAAACAATTCATTTTCCATCAAGTTAGGTTCCATTCCCTGGTTTACCAAACAGTTCACATTTTAAACTTCCCTCTTAATTTTCCCTTCATTTCCTTTCCCTCTTTTAAGTTCCTTTCCCTCCTAAAATCTTCTCCATACCAAACGGGCCCTAAGGATTTTCTCTTAGGTGTTTTTCCCTCTAATTAAAGGGATTAGGCAAATTTTTTTTATATATTCTATTTATTTAGATTAGATTATATGTTGGATCCTAAATTTTTTTTTGCACCCAATATCTCAAATTAATTAATTTACAGTTGTGCATTCAAAAATATTTTTCATGTAACCCCAATATCCTGTAAATTAATTAATTTGAGATACTGAGTGTAAAAAAAAATTCAGGATGCAGCATATAATCTAATATAAATAAATAGAATATATAAAAAAATTTAAAAAAATGTCTAATCCCCTTAATTAGGGAAGAACACCTAAGAGAAAAACACCTAATGTGAATTCAAGGATTGGTGCACAGTTCTTTTTTTTAGTCCAAGAGGATTCTATTAATAAACTACAAAGAAGTGGCGGTTATAAAGAGAAGAAAGAAATAACAATCTGAAGAACAAACCACAAATATAAGAGAAACAAATACAACAGAAACAAACCAGGAAAGAAAACAACAAGTAAACAAGAAACAAGCAAACTAGCTACCATCTAAAGAAAAACTGGAATGCCAAGGATTATTAACACCAGCACTAGTTTTCTGAGCCTCCAGAATTAGAAGAGATAACAAAGTAAGTGTTAGTTACGAGACCCACCCAATAGGGCACACCTCTTTATAAGCATCAGTTGCCAAGAGATCCGCAGCACGGTTGCCCCCTCTCAGGGTAAAGGACAAGGAGAACCCAACTTTAAAAGACAGAAGACAAATAACATCCTGAATTATACTTCTACACTTCCAATTGTATAAGTACGGTGACTTGGCCTCAATACAGGTAAGCAGAGGCCAGTGAATAAAAATCATGCTAATATTGAGTGCACAGTTCAAAAGTCATGTAAAATATAAAAATCTGAGTTACCGATGAATAAAAGTTATTATAATCAAAATAGTAATTTTTCATTTATTAACTAATGTTACTTTTGTTATTGAAGGCGTGAAATTCAGCCCGCAATGAATTTGTTTTTTTAAAGATTATGAAGAACTAATTTGTTACTACACGTTGTCATTAATATAAGAGCTTCTTAATTAATTTGGATGAATAAAAAAAAATAGTTATATGTAACACCTGAGTTGATTTTACTAATATCCTTTTTTAACCACAACCACCACTGATGGAACTCTTTATACCGCGTTTGGTAGCATGGAACTGGGAAGGAGGAAGTGGAAGTAGAACTCAACAATTGGAATGTTTGGTGCAATGGAAGTCACTTCCTGATGGTGGAAACCAAAATGAAGGTGGTGACTTCCATTGCATGCCGATTAATCGCCATTGAATACTGAAATAAAACATAAAATACGTTATAAAGGATATATAACCCAAGCAGGCACCACTGAGAGGAAAGCAATGAATGCTTTGTTTGAACCACACAAACGACATGCAGTGTTGCCCCCAGATGGATGGGTCAGTTTCTTTCATTTCGGACATCCACAAAATATACTTAATCATCCTGTTTAAATCACGCGTATGGTCAAAGTGCAGGCTAAATTTTCATGAACGGTTAAAATTATTGTGTCAAAATAACAAGGATAAGTGGGCAGTGCAGAAATACTAGGATGAAGCTACGATGGAAACTGCAATATCTCTCGCATCAATGATAAATAGCAAGTGACATGAAGATTTTCCAACGCACAACCAAATGTTTTAAAAGTGTAAACGAGGTTTTTCTTCTTCATATGACAACATGAAGGTTCTCGCTTGATCCAAAATTCTTCAATGTCTTAGCTTCAAAGCCATTTCCCCGGGAAATACCTTCCCTCTATGGTTGAAGATCATGAAATCCAGATTGGCAGGTAAAGAAACAATCCTGCACGACCAAAAACACTCTTGCTTAGATGATTATGATCCAAGTAATTTCACGGCCAAAAAAATTATATTATGAAGTTCTATCACTTGAGTATGAGTACAGCACAACAGAAAACAAATTTTCCAAACAGGATATCGTTTGACAACGGATAATCATATAGAAAAAAAGAGGTGAAGGAACAAACATGCATCCAAGAAGATAGATGCTCTAACGATTATGATCCAAGCAACCATCTAGCAAAACATATAGTCGGTAGAGTAGAAAATAGTTATAGTATGAAGTTCTGTCACCTCAGTACCAGCAAGCACAACGAAGGAGAGCAACAGATTTCCAAACAAAACATTCCTTTGACAACAGATAGAGATATCGATATATAAATAACAGAATCATATCAAGGTAGATCAGGCTTAAAAGGGCAACGTGGAGAGTTGAGGAGAGGGCAAGGACAACTTACATCACGCATATAGAGTAAGCAATCCAGCTTTATAATCTATAGTACAACTTAACTTAGATATATCACTATTTGAAATCAGGTTTTTCAGTTTAATTGACCTCTATTATCATTCCTACTAACATTGATGTGTTTTCTATTTCCATTCCTTAATGGTCTGACCCTTCTCAGCAAAGTAAAGCCTGATAAAGAATGGTTAACAATGTAAGTTAATCAAGGAAGACCGATCATAAAAGAGCAAGGACAGTAAGGAGCAAGACCAATTTAAGTTTATAGCTCAAGACTCAGAAATCAACACGGAATCGTTCCCAATGTCAGGCCGCGTTTACAATGACCTCTCGCTGACGTTTTATCAGTAAGATGATACAATTAATTTAACTACAAAAATAAATTTGAATAAATCTATCGTCCAGATTGAGAATCAAGGAGTCACCTATTCTCTTCGGAGTCTGGATGTATAGACAGAAAATTCCCTGGCACAGCCAATGCAGCCCACATACAGAGGAATAATCCCAGCAACAACTCAGCAACCACCTGCATTCATTCAAAATTCCAGATGCATAGACAGTAAGAACCCACAGACATGCATCAAACCCGTGTTCTTAAAGCAATATTATCGACAAAAACTCACATTCATTGGAGGTCCAGAAAACTCTTCCTCCGTAATCTTCAACAAACCCCTATCTGTAATCAAATCAAATACAAATCACGTAAGCATGCGCATATCCCAATATTTTGACCAACCTATTCGAATTTACAAACAGCGACGTGCATATATAAGAATGAGTAATTGCCTAATTAGATAAAATCCATGCGTCCTAAAGCATACATTGGATTGTGGCATAAGCAGCGTGAAATAGAATAAGCCCCCCAAAGACGCCGATCGCGAAACCCAAGCCCATACTTTTCAGAAGATCCTTCGGTGCTTCCCACGAGAAGATTACTAGGTTTGCAAATTTAGATATTGGTGAATCGCGGGTCGCGGACCCTCGAAGAAGCAGGGGTTTTCTTCGCCGATTTGCAGCTGAAGCCCTAAGCAAGAGCCGATTTGCACCACTAGCACCAAGTAACTTCTAATTTCAATTTGGCTCCCGATTCTGGACTTCTAGCGAGTTGAGCATGCGTTTTTTTTAATCAAAAAACTTAAATCTCTGCAAAAAAATTAAAAATTTGGATAAATTAAGGGTTTGTTTGGTTTGAGGTAGAGCTGGGAATCAGGGTTGGCCCGGTCCTACAGGACCTAGGGTAAATAAAACATCTGTTTTTCAAAGTTTGGCCCGATAGTACTAGGACGAGGGCTAGCTGTACAGGGTTTGAAAATTATTATTCCAAATTTTAACTGTTTTTCCTTCAATTTTTTTTAAAGAAATATAATTAGTAAATTGCAACCATTAAAGTTCTAATCTATTAAATAAATGTTATCAACATGAATATCTAAACAATATAAATCATTCAACAAATAAACACATTCATTAATTCGTAATAAAAAAAAATAAACACAAAGAATATGTTTTTTCCTTTTTTCAAAAAATATTAAACAAAGGAATTGTTTTATGCCCATGACAAAATGCCTTTCTCTCTCGTAATTTTGTGTGTATCTGCAGATTCCTTCGGTTCATGCATGATTTTACTGACAGATAAAAATAATTATACTTATTTTACAAAAAACATATTTACAATTTATTACTTATATAATATTATAATACCAAAGTATGTGTAAAAACATATTTACAATTTATTACTTATATAATATTATAATACCAAAGTATGTGTTTATTTAATATGAAAACATCCATTCTTTAAAATTTATAATAACTAATTATGTGTTTTAATACAGAATAATAATAAACATAAAAAAGGGTTATAGTTTAAACTAAAAAAATCTAAGTAATTACAAATAAACACATTCATTAAGTGGAAGTCTAAGTAATTAATTTTTTTTAAAAAAGCTACAGTTAAACAGGCCTAACGGGCCGACCCGATTAAGCCCGAGGCCCTACAAAGCCAATTTCAAATTTCTGACATATTTTTCAAGTCCAGGCCCTGCAGGCTGCAGGGCCAGGGCTTAAACGGGTTCGGCCCGATTTCCTGACTCTAGTTTTAGGGGAGGGTTTTAGGTTAATATCCCTAAGAGATCCGATTTTTTTTTTTTTTGCTTGAAAGAGATCTGTGTTCAAGGGAGGAGGTTCGATCCCTGTGTTGGTCAAGGCGCTGGGGGAGGCATCCTAGGGGTCTAGGAAGCAGTGGAAACGCTGGTAAAGGTGGAGGCATGTGTACTCTTTGTCCAGTATGCCCTGTGGACTGGGCTCTAAGCGCCCTGCCCTTGGACTGTGGGTGAGCCCAACCCCTTTCCTAAAATTTTTTGTATATAAAAAAAAAATACGGTATTATTTTTTTCTTGCTGGAAAAAAATTAATGTTATTTTTTCCAGGTGAAGTATAATCAATAAATTTGTGTCCCTGGTTTTAAATGAATAAAATAGATAACTATTATGCCATTCAGTCCTAATTATAAGACCTAGTTGATTATTTTGGAGAGTTTAAGAAAACTGATTAAATTATTTTAGAGTATTTTTATTTATTTATTTTTCTTAAAACTATTTAGTTTGACTAATAAACTAATATATAATCTAAAGATATACAATATAAGAAATGATTAAGTGACTTATTTAGCTTCCTTAATTTCTCCCAAAAAAGTCAACTAGGTCTTATAATTAGGATCGAATGTAGTATTACGCCACAACATACTTCTTCTGGTCTTTATTATAAGGTACCAACTAACAATTCTCACAAATTAATAAAAACAGTTAGAATCAATAAAATTGTCCTATGATTTAAGTAATTTTTAATATTACTGCTACTAATTACACTAAACTCTAATATTATATTAATTACTACTCTCACCCACTACCCTTATTAATTAGGGGCATATATGGAAAAAATAATTAATGTCCATTAGAAACAAGCAAGTGCCTTATAAAAAGAATCAAATATACTTGTTAGTTAATGTCTTATAATAGGGATAGGAGATAATAGGTGTTACTTGTTAGTAGTACCTTTTCATGTGCAATTATAACTTTTGTTAGTGATATCTATAAAATCATATATGAAAATGCAACCCTCTATAGGCTTGATATTTTGTGTGCGTAAATAATGCCATAAAAGCAATGAAAATTATTTATTTTTGTTGAAATTCTGTCCTTACTCTACGCAAGCAGGAAGATTATTACTCTCCGGTCATAATTATAGGAATACTTTTGTAGTATAAATTGTACTACATAAGTGTTCCTATAATTAGAACCGGAGGTAGTATTTATTTACTTTCTCATTCATCTTTTTACCTCACATACAAGAAGAATTCGCTCAATAGTTTTATCATCAGATCATATTTCATCGCCACTTTTAAAAAGGATGTTGCCTCATTGCTCCACTTTTTTCATAATCATTCTTTGTATAAAACTAATGTTTTAAATCTTCCCCACTTCCTATACCACACTACTCCATCCTTTGTTGTGTAAGCTTGATCATTTTAATATTATTGACCTTTTTTTTTTAAAGAGAAAATTTATTGTCATTTTTTTGGTCAAGACTTAATTTGTGTCTCATTAATTGTTCGAAATTGTGCAAATAATTAGAATATATGTGATTATTTTCGTAATTAGCCAGCTTATTGATAATTTTTGGACGCGAGGAAAAAAAATCCCAGCTTGTTTTATTTAAACGACAGTTTAATCCTTTCGTTTCGGTTTGGCCGCAAGGTGCTCGTCGTTACCGCGCTTGGTCGTCTGCGTTATCTTTTGGCGCCAGTGGGGTGAGCAGAGTGGCCTTCCCCGTGAAGGCGAGTTCGATCTCCTTCGAGATTTTGCTTAATCGCAGGTGCTGAGTCGAGAACGCAGAGAAAAAGGAAAATAGACATGTGACTGCCCGCTACATCATATTCACTTTGGTTGTTAACAGTATTGTTGGCAGTCCTTTACGTCTCTACTCTCTACCACAATTTCATATCGTTAGGGTGATATTCTTTAAAGTTCGTGAAGCTTGCATTACAATTTTCAGAACTTTATGGGCTACATTCTAAATCTACTCCCTAGAACAGTCTTTTTGGACAAATTAAGCATCCATGACGGCCCCGAGTGTCTCCAACACAAGAGACGTTCTTACACCGGCAAATTAGCCAACTTTCGCATGCCTTATGATGCTCTACTGGCTCTACAAGGTTGTTCTATAAAAAGTGAGTTTCCCCCTTTTTTTATTTTTAAATGATCTCTCCGTTGTCTTTTTTATTTTTATTTTATCTGGTATTATCTGATATTATTTGTGACAGGTAGGGGGCAGTTAGCCGGTCATGCTAAGAGTTTTATTAACCATAGGGTAATATACTCTCTTGCTCCCTTTTGTGCTCCAGCATTATGTTCTGATGTATCAAAAGGTTGGGCTGTCTTGTTCTAAGATTCAGACATTCAGTTCCTGATAATCGATGCCAAACAAAAAAAACAAAAGAAAAGAAAAGAAAGAACTATTGAAATGGTACTATAAAAGAAATTCTTCTCGACTAATGCTTACTATAAGTTCCTATCTTGTCCTTCTAATCCTACCTGCTGGTCAGAACTATCCAGACTTCTCCTAATCTAGAAAGACATTCCGTCTAAAGTTCAAAGTTTTCCTCGAGACAGAATGATTACATGACTACGTTTTCCGAATCCCTTAATTTAAAGGAGCAAAATGATTGAAGATTTATTATTCTGCTAGCCTATTTACTTAACATCTATAGTTAGTAATTGTTCAAAGCTTAAAATATCAGAAGTAAAATAATGGGAATTAAGAATTTAGAGTGGCATTGTGGCAACTGTAGACATTTCTTTTTAGTTTATATGAGATTTGGGCATTCATGCTTCCTTAATGCGATCTATCATCATCCTAATATTTCTAGAAGAGAACGCCATTAATTAAATTGTTGTTGGCACAGAAGTGGAAATACTCGTTTGTTCCCTATTAGATTGTGAAAGTAAAGCATCATCGAGACTAATCTCTTATGTCTCTGATTATAGTTTGTAATTATTTTGAATATTTGTGATGCTGAAGAATGTTGGCTTCTTTCTTTGTGACTTTGTTTCATGAATGAACGGATTACCTTTTGTCTCTAAATTTTCGTGTTCTTCTAACATATACATTTTATGGTTCTGCCGTTAGATTTATACTCATAACGGTGGGGAATTAAATGTCTTTCCTCATATACAAACTCTTAGAGAATTTCCCAAGGAAGAACTCTCTGCAAAAGTTGTATTGGTCAGATTTGATTCTAACATCTTCATCAAGCAGCATGAGCAACAGATTCAATCAGTTTCTAATGCAGTGCGAACAATTAAGTACTTGCATGAAGCTGGGGCAAAAGTAATTCTGGCCAGTGATTGGGATACAGATTCAGAAGTTTCTCACACAGAATCTGTTGCTGGTACATAATTACATTCTACCCTTATTTTAGTTGCTAGAGTGGAGTTTGGCCATTTAATAAATGATTATACTATCCTTCTTTATCTAATGAAAGGAAAGATGAAGGAAAATTACTCAATTATGAAAATGGGTGTTGGAAATAAAAAAATGGTTTCTTCCATATTAGTCAGTAGATAATTGATGATGATTTCTATACTTCAGATTTCTTGTCAGAAGTTCTTCAGATACAAATCGTTCCGCTGCAGAACCTATCATGTAATAAGCTATCAAAGCTCGAAGGCTCCAAGAAACCGGATATTCTTCTTGTTAAGAACCTATCTAAATTTAAAGAGGAAGTTGCCAATTGTTTGGAGTTTGCTAAAGAATTAACATCAGAAGTCGATATCTTTGTTAATGACTCCTTCTCTCACTCTCATAAAGTTCTAGCATCAACTGTTGGTGTGACTCGCTTCTGCTATGCCTGTATGGCTGGTTTTCACTTTGAGGAAAGCCTGTATCTACTGGAGAATGTTACAGATGCCACCAAGAAACCCTATGTGGCAATTGTACGTCTCTTCTGCTGTGACTGCATTAGTTATTAGAACTATCAACACCGTGCAAGATGATTTAAACCTCAAATTGATTATACTAGTCTCTTTTTTCTCATGAATCCAGATAGGAGGCAGTGATTTCTACAATAAAGCAGCTGCTTTGCGATTTTTAACATCCAGATGCCAGGGGTTGGTGTTTGTTGGAATGATGTCATTTCAAATAATGCATGCCTTAGGAGTCTCAGTTCCTCTTGATCTGGTGGAGCCTAAGACATGTAATGAAGCTCTACATATAATTCAACTTGCTCAAGATAGAAATATGCAAATTCTGTATCCAAAAGACTTTTGGTGCAGGAATGAAAGCAATCCAAAGCAACTGCAAGCATTTCCTTCTCACAGCATTTTGAATGGTGAGCTTTTTCAACCCTCATTTACTTTGGTTTTTGAAGTGGAGTGTCAGCATATTTTCTATAACAATTTCGTTGTGTAGAAATTACTGATATTTTTGAATGACAATAGCAATCAAACCACCAAAACCGTGTTGTACCAGTAGCATTGCGTTATGGTATTAGTAAGAGAAAGAGAGAGAAGGAGAGACGGAAATGTAGAGAGAAGAAGAGAAGAGAGGAATTCTGAAGGATTCCCTTGAATTCATACTTAGAATCACAGTACTGAACAGAGAGAAGATTACAATAGGGATAGTGAGCTATTTATAATGTCATAACACACATAGATCCCTTCCTATCGCCTAATATTCTAACGATCACTTAGAGACCAACTAACTAACTAACATTCAAATACCTATTTTGCATATAGGTCCTTACTTTTCTACTTTACACCTAGGTCCCTATTCATATTCTGCTATATTCCATAACATTGCCCCCTGAAATAACCCTTGTCCTCAAGGGTTTGGCACTTGAAACTCAAGAAACTGGTTCTTCAAGTTGAACAACGAGATCCAAACAGCTTCCTCTTCTGGATACCCTTGCCACTGAACTAACTCCTCAGTGATTATGCGACGCTTCTTCTTCCAACTCGTTGGGTCAATATCTTTTATGGATACAATGAAGTAGGGACTGTTGGCCACTCAATAGGAGGATACTGCTACCTCACACTGGGGTTTGAAACCAAACTTCTCCTCAAGAGGATAGATGGGGGCGATTCAGGTGAGATCCAATGTGGATCCAACTTTCTATTCACTGTGGGATCCGGGTGGTCCGGGGGAACCACCACGGCTCCCCTCTTCTCGAGAATTCATACATCCCTTATCAGTATATGGACAGCTATCTCTCGAGCACAGGTTTAGGTTCGGCCTCAATGGAAAAATAAAAACGGAGCACCTAACAACGCATCTTCACAGACCAAGAACTACCTAGACTAATTGTATAGTGTGTTGAGTGATAATTCATGATGAATGAAAAGGTACAGTGATGTGATTCTATGCTATCTCTCTTCCCCTCTCTCTTTCTCTTCTCAAATCCTCTAATTTCTACACCATAGCTAACATCCAAATTCATGGAGGCCATTGAAACCTTGGAATTTTCCAAAGTTCCATCAAGATTGAAGAATCTTTCACACTTCAAGATCCAGGTATCAATATCTTGGCCTTGATATCTCGAAAATTCCATTTTTGTGAATTGTGTTGGCCGGCAATAACAGCCCCCATTGCCGTGACCATTCCCATGGTTTCTATGTGGTTGTTCATCGTTATTCCCTTGAGTTGCCACCATCAAGGCTCGTAACTCATCATGAAAACCCAAGACCGTATCTTGGAGCTCATCAACCTTGTTTAGCTTCTGTAATTGTTCTTCAATGGCCAAGATTCTGTCTTCCATAATTCTTGCTATTCTTGATCGAGTCTGGATCATGCATCAGAGTGTAACAACGAAAGAGAAAGAGCCGAGGAACAACAGCTCTGATACCACTGTTATGGTATTAGTAAGAGAAAGAGAGAGAAGGAAATATAGAAATGTAGAGAGAAGAAGATAAGAGAGGAATTCTGAAGGATTCCCTTGAATTCACACTTAGAATCACAGTACTGAACAAAGAAGATTATAATAGGGATAGTGAGCTATTTATAATGTCATAATACACATAGATCCCTTCCTATCGCCTAATATTCTAACAGTCACTTAGGGACCAACTAACTAACTAACATTCAAATACCTATTTTACATATAGGTCCTTACTTAAGGTCCCTATTCATATTCTGCTATATTCGATAACACATTGGTTGTCCACTTGAGATGCTTGCTGGTGCAATTATTATTGCACAAACAAGATTATCAATCCAATAGTTTGCCAAATTCCAACTGCATTGAATTATGTCATATGTCATAATTAATTTTTTTTTGTTATCTTCCTGAAACTAAATTGAGGGCAAAGCTCCATAATGATTTGCGATGCATTATGAGAATCAAACTATGATAACAGTAGCTGAGTCCTTGTGATCTCTGTTATAATATTTTCCAGTGATTTTTTCCCCCAAAACTAATTGACAATAATAAGAACTAACTAAAAGTATTTGAACCTGTAGGTTGGGTACCTGTAGACCTTGGACCTGCATCATTAGATGAAATAGGCTCCTTACTTGGAACATCTAAGGTATCTTAGCCATGTATTTAGTCATATATTAAGGCATACCCTACTCTTGGTTTGATTATTTCAAATATCTTTAAGATAGAGAATCCAATGAAATGAGCATTTCATGACTGCAGTTTTATTTGCTAATTTGGTTCACATTTTTGCATGTAATTAATATTCTGCATAGCTATACAGTGATAGAGATGTTTCATATTTTTATTAGGCATTTATTTACAAACTATTACTGTAGTTCTATCAAACTAAAGTCAGTCTGTCACTTTTTTTGGATCGATTGCAGAAAGTCATATGGATGGGTCCTGTGAGATTTGTTGGTTCAAGTAAATACACAATTGGAGCTGCAAATTTGGCAAAAATGCTTGATCAACTTAGTAGCAACTGTGAAATAACTGTTGTTGGACATATGGCATGCCAAGTCATGAGACAGGAGCTGAGTTCCTTGTCTTTTATAAATCTGGTTGATAATGCCTCAGTTGTATGGGAATTTCTCAAAGGAAGAAAGCTCCCTGGCGTTATGGCCTTAGACAGAGTATGTTTTAATAACTCCAGTTTATCATACAATTCTTAGACTTGACAATTAGGATTTAGGACAGAAGAAAATCATAATAGTACTTTCTATGTTTGAATGAACCATCTTACGTGCAGCTTATGCACGGTCTGTGGATTTATTTGGCTATCCAATCTAAATGTCATCCAATTAAAAAACACAGCGACCTACTCCGTCATTTAAGATTCTACGAGTCAAATCATACCAAAATACTCTCTTGAGCAATTTTATGTTTGTTGTTTAACCAACAAGATTCTGATTTGTCATAGTTGGATGTAGACATTCATTAACGTCCTTTTTATTGCATTTAACTGATGTTATGGGCTCCAGGTTTGGTGTTTCTTTCATGATAGGATGTTAGAAATCCTTCTCTACATCTTTTTCTTCCTTCAAAGAGGGATTGTTCTGATTGGGATTAAAAACGTTTTACCAAAGATAGGGTTTGACCCATGTCCAATGCCATAAAGCTTGTTCATGTAAATTCTCAAATGAACAGCATAGGCTTACCATGCCTGATTAAGTTAGCTGCTGCAACTTCACATTTAACCAATCTGGGGCATCTGATTACTCAGAAGCAACTGATTGCTGAAGCATCCTGCATCAGTGATATGATTACCACTTAGAGGAGTTACATTTTGCAGGCATACCCGTTTGAGATCAACTGGAACGACTTGTATGCTGACCCAGCTCAACCTCTATTTGTTGATATAGGAAGTGGTATTGTTTGCTTTCTATTTATATACTTACTATGTGCACATGAAGTGGTTGCCTACGAGGAAAGCGACCTTTAAGTTCTAAAACATTGTCTAATGAACAAGCAGTTCATTTGAATTTTATTGTCACTTCAATAAATTATGGGTCTTGTAGATTTTAAACCATAAAGTTGTAAACTAGTTCCCAAATTTTGTGAGAGAAGCAAGACACGGGTGTTTAAGAGAGTGGAATTATTAAAAGCGAAGTTGTTGGATCTTTTTAATATATGAACTCTATGACAGGTAATGGGCTTTTTCTTCTGGAAATGGCTCGAAGGAGGAAAGATTTGAACTTCCTTGGTTTGGAGATTAATGAAAAGGTTGTGTGCATGCGTTTTCTGCTGCTGTTCCCTGACTTAGTCATTTTTTTCCTTTTACATATTATGCTTCCTTATGTTAAAGGAGTGCAACTTTTTCAGCTTGTGAGGCGCTGTTTGGAATCTGTTCATCACTTTGGCATCAGGAATGGGTAAGGCTATTTTCTTTATATAAACAGATGTAGTATCTGTTTGGTTTCTGGCTGCAGTTCCAAAAGTTGAATTTGTCTGCTATACATTCAGTTCTAGTTTCAGAGTTCTTGATATTGAATATCTTCTATTTTGTTTGACCATCTAAGTTTTTTCCCCTTGGTTTCTGCATGCTAGGCACTTTATTGCAACTAATGCTACGTCAACATTTCGTTCAATTGTTTATAGATACCCAGGAGAATTGATTCTTGTTTCAATACAGGTCAGGGATAGATTTTATTGTAATGTAAATTCTACCATTGGAAAAGTTGGGAACCATTTTGTTGTGACAATTGCATCATCAATTCTTTTCACTATATCAGATAGCTCTAATATCAGTTGCGGCATTTTTTATCTTCAGTGTCCAAACCCTGACTTCAATAAGCCTGAGCATAGATGGAGGATGCTGCAGAGGTCTTTAATTGAAGCTGTAACAGATCTCCTTTCACCTGGCGGCAAGGTAATTGTATTTCCTTGTTCAGCATGAATTTCATGGCCAGTCCTCCAATCACAATTCAGTGCTTTACATATCCAAGTCCGGGGATTGACTTGCTGAGTGATTCAAACTAAACTTGAAAAATGGTTGTTTTCCATGATCACATATCCGGATGCTGTGGTTATTGAGCTGTGTTTCTTCTATAATTTTGAGTTTATTGATATGTGATTGAGGCTTATTCAGATTATTGGTATTGATTAGGTGTTTCTGCAATCCGATGTAGAAGAGGTTGCTATAAGAATGAAGGAACAGTTTTTGAGATATGGCAAGGGTAAGCTTAATATGGTGCATGACCAGGCGCAATGCAATGGCCGAAGTAGTTGGCTCATGGAAAATCCATTTGGGGTTAGGTCAGACTGGGAACGGCACGTTTTAGATCGTGGGGCCCCAATGTACCGCTTGATGTTTTCTAAATCAGCTCATGCAACTGAAGCTAACTGGTGATGTTATATGGTAACCATAAACTTTGCTTTTTTGTCGAACATCCTTAATGGTTAGTTTTTTTTTTTTTTTTTTTTAATACACCGGAAAGTGAAAATAAATGGTTAGTTACCTTTTGCCCATTCTTTAAAAATTCGAAGGCGACGGATGTTTTTAAAAAAAATCCCGAATATTCTAAAATAACAATCATTTTAATCAAATTAAGGCATTAAAATAAAACAGGATCTTAAACTTAAATTACTTTTATTTTTAAATATTTTTTTATAATACGTACTTTTATCTTTATAAAAACTATATTCCACTTGCATAAAGAAAAGGCCCATATATAATCTAATATGTATGAGTAGATAAGATAATTTCTAAAACTTGTGAGAAAGACAAATGAAATAAAAATTTGGTTAGATTTAATAAGTCTATAAAATTAGATCAATGAATTTAAATAGCAATTATCTGTTATGATATAGGAAGTTGATTTTTTTTAAAATTTCTAAAATACACGAGTAATTATTGGGAGAGAGTGTGTGTCACAAATTTGAGAATTTTTAACTTCATATTTCAGAAATTTACATAGATTGATTTCTCATCCATGATATTATAAATAGGGTAAATGTGCAATTTTACACATGAAGTTTACCCCAGGAGCATCCAGCACCAAAAAGTTTTTTTTGGAGCAAAAGTACACACGAAGTTACGTTTTGGGAGCGCTCAGCACCACGGGCGTTAGTTGACCGTTAACTTGGATGGCTGTCGATGTGGCTGATGGTAAGGGGAAAAAATTACCATTTTTGCTCTTAGTTTTAAATAAAAATTACCCTTTTGCCCTTAGTTTTAAATAAAAAAAACTAAAAATACCCCCTCCCCTGGTGGGGCCCACCGGGGTAATTTTAGTTTTAGTTTTTTTTTTTTAAAAAAAAAACTTAGGGCAAAAGGGTAATTTCACCTAAAACTAAAGGCAAAAGTGTAATTTTACCCGCGTTACTGTTCACTTCCATCCAAGTTAACGGTCAACTAACGCCCGTGGTGCTGGGCGCTCCTAAAACATAACTTTGTGTGTACTTTTACTCCAGAAAAAACTTCGTGGTATTGGACGCTCCCGATGCAAACTTAATGTATAAAATTGCACATTTACCCTTATAAATATAATAATAGATATACTATAAAATATATACATATTAGAATATTCCGGCAAAACAAAAATGATGTATTACATACGCATGGCTCACGAGAAATTTATTGCTAATATTTTAATATTTTTTTGCCAAAGACCATATTTTAGCTAAAACAAGATAAATATTATCGAGAAATCATATGCTTTTTTAGCTAAAAAAATATTGATCGGAATTTTTTTTGAAGAAGGAGATGACATATTATGTATTCTTTATATATGTATATAAAGAATAAAATTATTTTTTGGATGTTTTTAAGGGATAAGAATCTTTAGTTGATTTGGAAATATCTCAAATTTTGTTTGAAAAAAAAAACAAATCTATCCCGAAATTTATATTCCATAATTTCGTAGGAAGCAAAGAGATATGTTCCTTACCGAGCAAGAGATATGTCCAAAAAAAATAGGAGTTATTTCTTGAGCAAAAAGAAAAAAAAGAAAGGAGTTATTCCTCTATAAATATCACCACCCTACCCCCGAGATCTTCTACACCGTCCTTCACTTTCCGTCTTGCTTGTTGCCCTGCACAAACAAGACCTTCTCCTGCTAGTCTAAGCGTATCTGCCCCTTCTTTCACTATGGCTGACCAGGCTGGATCATCTGATACGTAAGCCCGCTATTCTGCTTTCTTTTTTTCTGATCTCCTTTCTGTTTGGCACTCCGATCCTTCTATTTGCTTTTTGTTTCTGTGTTCTTGTAGAATTTTGTTCTATAGAATCTAATTTTTCTTTTCTCTTCTCTTTTGGTGGGAAACATGTCAGTAAGGGAGCGAAGAAGGACTTTAGCACGGCGATTCTGGAGCGCAAGAAGGCGCCAAATCGGTTGGTTGTTGATGAGGCTATCAACGATGACAATTCTGTGGTCGCACTCCACCCGGCGACCTTGGAAAAACTACAGATGTTTCGCGGCGACACGATTTTGATCAAGGTAATGAATGTGTCGTTTTTGTTTGTTTTGAGTTAATACTCTGGGTGCAATCGATGGGTCGGCGTCATTAGTTGTCCGGAAACTTGGGGGCGCTATTCGTATTCTCACCTCTACGTCTGGTTGCTAGAGAATTAGGTCCCTGGGTTATGAATGAAGGATAAAGTTTTTGTTTTCTGTTTAAGTCTAAAATCAATTTTCCCCTTTTCTTTTTGCTTGCGTGTAAAAAATTGGTTCTTTATTTGATAATCCGTTCGTTTATTTCCCATCATGCTTTTAGGGAAAGAAAAGAAGAGATACAATCTGCATTGTCCTCGCTGATGACACGTGTGAAGAACCAAGGATAAGAATGAATAAGGTTGTGAGAAGCAACCTGAGGGTTAGGCTTGGTGATGTTGTTTCTGTGCATCACTGTGCTGATGTTAAATATGGCAAGCGAGTCCACATTCTTCCTATTGATGACACTATCGAAGGGGTGACTGGAAGTCTCTTTGATGCATACTTAAAACGTAAGTTACCATTGCATCTCTTTGTAAGACATTACAATATTTGTTTACATTGAGAAATTGTAGATCATTGTGTTTATGATAACTGTTTTTTGGTCATGAGACTCATGGCATGTAACTTGCCTTAACCTTAAGCTTCAAAATAGTTTGCTCGTAAATTACTAGAAAAAAAGCCTTTTTTCCCTCCGACATTCCATTCTGCCGTTGACCTTTTTTGCAGTTAAATTGAAATGGGACGGTGTTGAACTTCTGTTATCTTATTGTCATTGATTTAGAGTGCATTCATATATGCTTGTTTAGGTCCGTTATATTATGAATACTAAGTCCAGTCCTTCACTCTTGCAGCTTATTTTCTGGAGGCTTATCGCCCAGTGAGGAAGGGTGACTTATTCCTTGTCAGAGGGGGAATGAGAAGTGTAGAATTCAAGGTTATTGAAACTGACCCTTCAGAGTATTGCGTTGTTGCGCCAGACACTGAGGTCTTTTGTGAAGGGGAGCCTGTGAAGAGGGAAGATGAGGATCGATTAGATGATGTTGGTTATGATGATGTTGGTGGAGTAAGAAAGCAGATGGCCCAGATTAGGGAATTGGTGGAATTGCCGCTGAGGCATCCACAATTATTCAAGTCTATTGGTGTTAAGCCACCAAAAGGTATTTTGCTGTATGGGCCTCCTGGGTCTGGTAAGACTTTAATTGCCCGGGCAGTTGCAAATGAAACTGGAGCCTTCTTTTTCTGCATCAATGGACCTGAGATCATGTCAAAATTGGCTGGTGAGAGTGAAAGCAATCTGAGGAAGGCATTTGAGGAAGCTGAAAAGAATGCACCGTCTATCATCTTCATTGATGAGATAGATTCTATAGCTCCAAAGCGGGAGAAGACTCATGGAGAAGTTGAGAGGAGGATTGTATCCCAACTTTTGACACTCATGGATGGGCTAAAAGCACGTGCACATGTAATTGTTATTGGAGCCACAAATCGTCCCAACAGCATTGACCCAGCTCTTAGGAGGTTTGGAAGGTTTGACCGGGAGATAGATATTGGTGTTCCTGATGAAGTTGGCCGTCTTGAGGTGCTACGTATCCACACAAAGAATATGAAGCTTGCTGAAGATGTAAGACATCCTTTTCCCCATAATTTTTGTTTCATTTTAAAGTGTTCTTAAATGAGTTTCTCTGACATGCCACCATCTGCAGGTTGATTTGGAAAAAATTTCAAAGAATACCCATGGTTATGTTGGTGCTGATCTTGCTGCTCTGTGCACTGAAGCTGCCCTTCAATGCATCAGAGAGAAAATGGACGTGATTGACTTGGAAGATGAAACAATTGATGCTGAGATACTGAACTCAATGGCTGTGACAAATGATCATTTCCAGACTGCTCTTGGATCAAGCAACCCTTCTGCTCTCCGTGAAACGGTATGCTTTTTGGTCTTTCCCCCCAAAGATGCCTCGTTCGCCATCCCTTGACTACCTTATTTTGTGATTGCTAAGTGATGTATTTCTAACATGGACCCTTCTACTTTCTAGGTTGTTGAAGTGCCCAATGTCAGCTGGGAAGATATTGGTGGCCTCGAGAATGTTAAGAGAGAGCTGCAAGAGGTAGCTGAAGATTTTTGCATTGAATTATGTTACTTGACTTCGATTTTTTTCATTTGTCTCTAGATTTAACGCTGTTCTCTTCTGCAGACTGTTCAATATCCCGTGGAACACCCTGAAAAATTCGAGAAGTTTGGAATGTCCCCATCAAAGGGGGTTCTTTTCTATGGGCCTCCTGGATGTGGCAAGACGCTTTTGGCTAAAGCTATTGCTAATGAATGCCAGGCAAACTTCATCAGTATTAAGGGCCCTGAGCTACTTACAATGTGGTTTGGAGAAAGTGAGGCTAATGTGCGGGAAATATTTGACAAGGCCCGTGGTTCTGCTCCATGTGTCTTGTTCTTTGATGAACTCGATTCAATTGCAACCCAGGTTTGTAACAAATCAGCTTACTAAGCATCTGACAGAATGTATTGATTTTTGAAATCTTGTTGTGACAACTATCATGATCAATTTTGGTTGATTCTTGTCTTAACCTTGCAGAGAGGTAGCAGTGTCGGAGATGCTGGGGGTGCTGCTGACAGGGTTTTGAATCAACTCCTTACAGAAATGGATGGCATGTCAGCTAAGAAAACTGTGTTCATCATCGGGGCCACCAATCGACCGGACATCATAGACCCTGCACTTCTGCGACCTGGACGTCTAGACCAGTTGATTTATATCCCCCTCCCTGATGAGGAATCCCGCTTTCAGATATTTAAATCTTGCCTAAGAAAATCCCCCGTGGCAAAGGATGTTGATCTTGCCGCCCTTGCCAAGTATACTCAGGGCTTCAGTGGTGCTGATATTACTGAGATTTGCCAGCGTGCATGCAAGTATGCCATAAGAGAGAACATTGAAAAGGTACGTACATAAATTCCTGAAAACCTTTCTTGGTGCATGCACTATTTCTTTGTTAATTCTTTGTTTTGGCAGGACATTGAAAGAGAACGGAGGAGAAGTGAGAATCCTGAGTTGATGGAGGAGGATGAGGAAGATGAGGTAGCAGAAATTAAGGCTGCTCATTTCGAGGAATCCATGAAGTATGCTCGAAGGAGTGTAAGTGATGCTGACATTCGCAAGTACCAGGCATTTGCCCAGACATTACAGCAATCCAGAGGATTCGGAACAGAGTTCAGGTTCCCAGATAGCACCTCTGCCGGCGCCACCACTGCCTCAGCCGACCCTTTTGCACCTGCTGGTGGTGTTGATGAGGATGATCTTTACAGTTAGGCCATACACGCGCATTTGTATAAGCCTACTAATCGCATTTATTTTTAATTAAATATTTTTACATTTATGCTTCTTCTTTTTTGTGAATCAAGTCTCTCAAGGCGTTCATTTTAGTCACTTTATTGTTATTGAACCGTGAAAGGCTTTCTTTCAAAGAATTATATCCTACTTAAATCTAACATAGTTTGTATTTATACTACAAATTATGTTTTATATTTACAAATTACAAATTATGTTTTATATTTAGGACAAGAGAGTATAATTTTATAACTCAACAGTTTCTCACTGCATTTCTGGGTTGTCCAATTCGGTTTTTAGATCCCAGGAATGCACGTTTATTTTTCCAACTCGAGACATTTAAGGCTAAATGTTATTTTTACAAAGAGTTTGAAACAAATGACTTGACGCATTTTCTCCATGACTTGAGTTATCCATATATCAAAAACCAATTTTGATTCAAGATGGATGAAACATAGAATTTGCCTCGAATCTTTAATTCAATTTCCATTATAATTATTATAATCAAACATAGAGAACTAACACAATGGAGTTGGAGTTCAATTCCAACAACCACCACATTTCAAACACTTCAAACAATGAAATTCCTCTTTTTCTCTCCTCACCCTCTCTTCCTTTCCCTCTTCCCGATCCTTCCTATACTCCCCGCGAGTTGTAGAGAAGTATCCATGGTAGAGAAAGAGAGAAAAATCAAAGAAGGTGAGGAGAGAAAAAGAGGAAGAGAGGGTGAGGAGAGCCAAACGCCAGCAACGAAGGCGGAGAGAGACGAGGAAAAGACAGTTTGGACTTTTCACCCCAAATTTCATATCCCTCATTGCCCCTATCCCTTCTCTGTCCTTTAAGAATTTCAGTGGGCTTTTGTGGATTTAGTAAATTCAACTAGTATTTAAATGTAATTTTTCTCTTTTTTGGGGGGTCGAACGCAGGTTTACTTTTCCATCATTTTTGTGATAATTTGGTAACTCTGCATAGGATCGCTCATTAGTACCCAAAAACGAAAAAAGGATACGCATCATAACACAAAATCTGATTATATTTTTTTAAAAAAAAATTGGACGCATCAATCTTAGAGCCGGTTTAGATGTAGCTTTTGAAGAATAGTTTTTGAGATTTTTGAGGTAAAAATGGCTTTTGGAAGATAGCTTTTAAGATTTTTGAGGTAAAATTAGCTTTTGGAGAATAGTTTTTGGATATAAATAATAGTGTTTAGATATTGTTATTAGAATAGCTTTTTTAGAGTCAAATTTACCAAAAAAAGACATTAGCTTTTGCTATAATTGCATATAAAGGATAAGATTGTATTTTAAATATTATATTTCATAATAAATACCAAAAAATAGATAAATTTGTGTAAAAAAATAAAATACTCAAGGGTACTGACTGATACTGAAAAAATACTTCATAATCTTAAAAAAAAAATTAGGACGGGTACTAAAAAGATACTTAAGGATGCTGAAAAAATAATCTTAATATTTATTTTAGGATATTGAAAAAATATTTCAAGGTAATGACGGTACTTGAAAAAATATTTCAAGGTATTGACGGGTACTAAAAAAATACTTAAGGATATTGAAAAAATACTTCATGATCTTGAAAATTTATTTTAGGATATTGTAAAAATATTTCAGGGTAATGAATGATCTTGAAAAAAATATTTCAGGATACTGACGGGTGCTAAAAAAATATTTTAAACATTTATTTTAAGATATTAAAAAAATTGTTTCAGGGTAATGATTGATTTTGAAAAAATATTCCACAGTACAGACAGGTACTAGAAAGATGCTTAAGGATACTTAAAAAATACTTTATGATCTTGAAAATTTATTTTAGGATGTTGAAAAAATATTTCAGGGTACTGACGAGTACTAAAAAATACTTCATGATCTTAAAAATTTATTTTAGTATATTGAAAAAATATTTCAGGGTAATGATTGTACTTGAAAAAATATTTCAGGGTACTGACGGGTACTAAAAAATACTTAAGGATACTGAAAAAATACTTCATGATCTTAAAAATTTATTTTAAGATATTGAAAAAATATTTCAGGATAATAAATGATCTTGAAAAAATATTTCGGGTACTAAAGGGTACTTAAAAAATATTTGAGGATACTTACTGGGACTAAAAATAATAATGATGATTGCAGAAGTTAGAGAAAAATCTGAAAAAGAAAAAAACAGTTTTTATCAAAACCTAGGTTTTGATATAGAATAGCTTCTGGACAAAAATGAGGGTGTATAAACTTATGGTAAAACCTAAGTTTTAATGCAGAATAGCTTTTGAAAAAAATAGAGGTGTTTAGCAAACTTATGACAACACCTAGATTTTGATTCTTCCCAAACACCCGCTTCTGAAATTGGCTTGGGTGCTATGGGTAAAGCCCAACTCCAACGCTTTAAAGCATCTGCGAGCCCATCCCAAGACTAGTCACTCATAACCTTCATTGCTCAACTATATCCATCTTCTCATATATATAAAAAAAAAAAAAAAAAAAAAAAAAACTATATCCATCTTCTCTGTGATTATCATATAAACTACGTACATCTTTTAAAATCACGCAACTTAATATGGGAATGGTTCTGGTGGCATAATTAACACAGAGCAAGACTATCGTTACGGTCTCATCTTAAGTTGAATTCTAAAAGAATGTAGTTTTCTTTCTAAATAATTCATTCCAGATCTTTTGATCAAATATTTATTTATTTGACCCAAACACAGAGTATATATCATCGTATGAATCCGATTTAAATGATTATTTCTAAATTTCTTCGATCCATTCTTTCAATGTGAAAACAAAAATGAGCAGTTTGACTGTGGAAGACTCAAGTAGTTAACTTTCCCATATGTGAGATCTGAGGGGCGAACAACAAAGAAGATGCCCTCGTAATTCATAACACAGGAGACCACGTCATTATCCTTGGTGCGCGATTTTTCAAAGTTTGGAGGTTCCGCAAAATCTGAAATCACACGACACTTATCATCAATGTCCTCTCTCTGCACCGGCCACACACCACTGCACGTGCGTGTGCGAGAAATTAAATGCTCGAATTCTCCGTCGGAAACTTCCAGCGGACCCACCGGAGTAAAACCCAGCCACGCCCTCTGAAAGATCGATATATATAACACCATTACACACATACACACACAGCCATATAACTATCCCTCCATATTCAATAATAGACCTAGCTAGTTTAACTAACCAATTTCACTTAGAATCAAAGGTTGGAACTTGTAAGCAAAAGAAAAAAAGCTCCTCAGCTCAATGATTGTCCTCCTCCGACCGACTCCGAGTCCTTACAAAATAAATAATTAAGGCTAAGAGAGTTGAGGGGAAACAAGAAATGTCCGAGTTTAGTGACACACATCACATCAGTGTGCGTTTAAGTGAGGGGAGGATTCGTTTTTAAGTGAGATTGATGATCGATCGGTGATATGTGACAGCAGAAACAGGGTCATGTCTCTCACTCAAAAGCATGGGCCTTTATCATATGCTACTCACATTATTTAATTTTAAGCTTCTACATGTATATATATATATGTAACATGTGGTGGTGCCTTTTAGTTTTAATTATCACACTACACGTGACTAGACTAAATAACTTTAATTTTCCCACCTCTCACTACAGACATAGTCACATGAAGATGAAGTGGAATGGGACCTCAATCGCCTTTTTGAGGTCTGATGAATTTGAAGCCATCAACACGTACCTAACTTCATCTATTCCTTCCCCAGCACACTGCAGTAGTATAGCATTATATTGAACGAGGTGAGAGGAATTGAATAATTAAGCAACCTTGATGTAGCCTCTATGTCTTTCTGTATCTATCGTTGGGTACTGCTCTGAATGTGAGCTTTTCTTCGTCCACTTCTTACGTACGTACATGTGTGTCTGTGTGTTTTATAAATGCAAAAAATAAAGAGAGGAGAGGAGAGGAGAGGAGGGAGGTATGCTTTGTGAATGGCAGAAATAGATTGGGGGAGACATGTTTGTACACGAATCATAGAGTGCATTAAGTGGCACAATAATTGGGAAGAAACCCATCAAATTCTTCATATCATAATATAATAGTGGAGAGAGCAATAATATCATTAAATATATATATATATATATCATCTCATGCCCATTATGGCCTTCAACAAAATAATAGGCCTGTGCCTTGACTCTCTCTCTCAATTGGTGTGTGCAATGTTACGATGAAGCTTAAGTGTGATATATATGCGTGTGTAGTGTATCCATGTGTGTTTACCCGCCGCGGCCAAAGTGAGCATTGGTTTGATCTTGAATCTTTTTTTTTTTTTTTTTTGCCTACCCGGTTCACTAGAGCTTCGCCCTGACTAATCCGGATCCGACCCGCGTCGCACACCTGATTATGATGGGAGAGTCTCCCAACGGGGCTTTGAATCTTTTTGATTAACGGGTCAATGAACATAAATTTTGTGGACTCTTAAGGTGGATACAAAGGCCATTATATTAATTAAGTTGAGATGATTTGAGCATTTGTGAGAAAGAACAAGAGAGGTGTGAGAGGCAGAGACGTTTGAAAGTAGGAAGCACGCACACATGTCGTTGAAAAGTTTAAAGACGAAAACAACGACCAATGGATGTAGAAAAGAAGGAAACCAGCCACTCGTATTAAATAAATCTGACAATATTATAAGCACGTACCACTTTGAAATGATGAACAATGAGATTCCATGATGACAATTTTGTAATATATATGAATAAATCACCCAACGTTTATAATTCCTCATGCCTCTGGGTTGGTCTTATGAATTTCTAACTAACTCGTCAAAACAAATGTAAATAAGTTAAAATAATAAATTTGTCTCGAATTTGTATCAATTTTTTTAAGAAATATTTTTATATAATATTTGAAAGTGGTTAATTGGTAAGTCATTTACGGGATAGCTTATCAAGTGCTACTTTAAAAATATAAGAAATGAGTTGTATTAAGGAGTACCACTTTCTTTTAGGAGGCGCCTATAATAGAAGACGATAATGGTAAAAAAGAAGGTGGGAGGGCACCCGTGTGTGACCACGTGGGAGGTTATGAGTGGTTGGGTACAAACAGAGAGACAAGAGACAGGCGCACTTTAACAATTGACATTTCAACCCTGTCAGAATTGCACGTGTTTGCCCCCCATCCACCTTTTTCCCTTTTCAACCCTCTTCCTCCTTTACCACCTGGGTAACTCCGTTTATTCTTTTCTTCTCTTTCACTCCCCAAAAAAAAATGTGTAAATAATATTTATTAATTTTATATCATTATTTTTATTTAACCATGATATTATCTTTTACCAGTGTTCAAAAATTTGTTCGCTCACTCTTTTCTTAAAAAATATTCCATTTTCACAAGGAACAGATACTCACCTTTTAAAAAAAAAAATTAAGCAAGGCACTCCATTCCATCCATATTATAATTCATCTCTAACTATCTCAAGAAAATCAATGAGTGGTGGTTCCTTTGTAACTTTATCTGAAAATAAAACATTTTATTTAAATTTACATATATTCAGAAGTGTTGAGAAACACTACGCTAGATCCCTGAGTTTTGTAGTCATATTTAAAAAAAAAAATTATAAATGATTGATTAAGTTATTTATATTATGAAAAAAAAAACATCTTACATCCAGGATAAGAGGGAGTAAGCTAACTAGGGGTGCACATTTAGTGCCCATAGTTATATGTCCAATTATGTGCTCATACCTCTAATATTAGAGGTATGAGCATTTTTTTTTGTATATATTGTATTTATTTAGATTTAAATTATATGCTACTTTCTGCAATTTTTTTTGCAAAATTAATTAGCTTCCAGTTTTGTATTTATCTATAACACCAGTATCATGGAAAGTAATTAATTTTGAGATACTGAGTGCAAAAAAAATTCCAGAAAGTAGAATATATTTTAAATCTAAATAAATATAATATATAAAAAAACATAATTGAGCATATAATTATGAGCACCTAATGTGCATTCGCTAACTAGCTAGACAATAATTTTTTTTCTTCACGTGATATTGATACCCTTAAAAAAAGTGATTAATGATTTGTTTATTATTGAAAAGATATTGGTCTCCTATGTAATGACGGCAACACAAGTGATATTAAATAATGGGAAAATGTAGGAATTTAATTCGGTGAAAATAGAGAAAAGATAAGTCAGTAAGTACAAAGTCCATCCATGATAGGAATTTGGGATTTGTAAATATTCTCAAAGATCAATCTAACCCGAACAATATTTGAGAATCTCAAATTGTCAATTTGTATATTGAAGTTGTTATTATTTATACATAAGTTGATTATACATCGTAATTAACAATTTCAGTATATATATTAACAACTTGAGCTCTTCAAATACCAACAACCTTGTAGGTAATATTTTGAAGCCACACATGTCAGGTTTTACTGACTACTTATATATAGAGAATAATAACTTAAGAATCACAATTAACATTAGTATACATATTGACAACTTGAACTACCTAAATACTGTCAGGATCAAATTGGTCATTTCAATTTTTTTGCAAATTATAAATTTCTCCCACAAATCTAACTTGAGATCAAATTGGTCATTTCAAATTTCTTGCAAATCATAAATTTCTCCCACAAATCTAACTTGAGATTTGTGATACTCCCTCCGGTTCTAATTATAGGAGTAATTTAACCGATTTTGGGGGATTAAGGAGAGGAGTTAAATTAGTTAATTTTACTCATTTTTCCTAAAATGCCCTTATATAAATTTAAAATGACATAAGTAAAAGTGAATTACAACCTCGCCACATATCTCTCCAACCAATTTTCCTTACCACACGTTTTCTAATTGAAATAATGATTTTGCTATATAAACATATATGTGTTTATATATATGTGTATACATATAGATCTATCTACATACATACATACATAGATACACACACATATATATATAGACACACACACACATATATATATATCTATACATATATATATTGGCACACATAAACACAAACATACATACATACACACACACACATACACACATATATAAATGCTCCTAATAATAAGTATAAATAGGGGTATTATAGGAAAAAATTGACAAAAGTTAAAACTTGCTCTTATAATTAGGACCAAAACCAATTCTAAAATGTGCTACTATAATTAGGACCAGAGGGAGTATTAAACTTTGCAATTTATCTTTTTCCTGGTTTAAAGAATTTTTCCTGAGATTGAAGTTAAAATGAGAGGGTGTAAAAGGTATCTGGTAATTAAATTGGGGAGGGAGGGAAAGAAAGAAAAAGCCGCACGAGGGTCGTACGTCAAACTCTGCTTTTTCTGGTCAATTCGATTCTCGCTGTCTGCCCTCCCCTACCCCAGCCCTCTTCCTTCCTTCATAGCTCTCTCACTTTCTCATTAACATTTATGAGTTTGAATTATCCAAACTCATAAGTCCATTTTCATGTTCACTACCACCTACTTTCCTATTCTCTCCCTGTAATCTAACTTCATCTCTTTCTCTTGCTCCCGTTCATATATGCATATCCACTCCTTGTGGCTTTTCTGGATACACACACAACTCACCATTATTGCATCTTGGCCCCATTACTCTCCCTTAATTTCATATTAATCCCCCCTCCTCTTCTTCTTGTCTCATGTTTCCTTAGCACCATGACCCTTCCCTCCCATTACACTGTCCCCCCCTCTTCATTTATTTCACTAATTTAATCAGACTCATTCAGCACTACTGTTAGTACTATTCTCATTTCTTAATTGCTTCTCTTTCTCTTATTTGCCTACATGCACATTAGATAACTAATCAAGGTTAATTAGTCAATGTTTGGTTAGTCACTGATGAGTATATTATATCAGATCAGATCACAGGGGCTCAGTGGCTGCTATGCTAGCCGTACAGAAACTGGGCATTTATATATAGTTACTTTTTTAAGTGTGAACTGTTAGGCAGTCAAATGGGATCTCTCTCAAATACCTTCCTTTTGTGGGCTGCATGACGCCACCCAGAATGAACACACAGTCCTCCCTAATTTAATCCTACAGAAACTCACTTCCCCAGAAAAAAGCTAAAATGCAAAGCTACTTTATGCACACCATCATATCATTCTGCCATGTGAACTGTAAAATACTTGTATTACATATATGGGTCATACCAAACAGCGAGACCTTTATTAATTATATATCAGAATCTCTCCCACTTTAGGTCAATCATCATTGATATTTGATAGTTAATTTGAATGAAGGCATAAAAACAAAGTTAACATTCTGAATAATTGATCCAAAATGCCTAGTGAGCTGATGAACCTCAAATCTAACAGAGATCTACAGGAAACAACTCCGAAAGATGAACAGATCTAGTCTCTCTCACATATCAGCTGAATTCTTGCACATCACTTTATATTATAACGCAGTCTTCTGAATCCAAAACAAGTTACAATTTCTAGCAAGTATGACATTGAAAGCACCTTCCTTTTAATTACAACCTTATAGCTAGCGAGATAGGCATATCAAATTCTAGACAATGAAGCCCTCATAAGCTGCTGCTCAGTGCTCACCACGCTCATGCCAACACAGAAGCATCGCTATGCAACGGCGAACAATGTAGAATTTTGCTCTCTGCTTCTTCACCAGGTGGCTGCACTTCTGCCCAAACGACTTGCAGGGGTCACAAATTTGCTGATCCTCTTGTTCATGATGATGGTGATGGTGATTACTTTGGCCTGTGTTGCTCTCCTTCACAGCCATGAATGTTGTGTCTGATATGCCACCATAAAGAAGTAAATACAAACATGAGAGCTTCAGCTTCGTTGGGGAGGCATTTATATAGCAGAGGAGAGATGTGCATTTGGGCACGGAAGCCAGTAATTCTGGGTCTTCTAGATCAAGTATGGACTGTTACTATAGCAATCCACTAGTTGTCAGAAGCATATGAAAATAGAATGGGCCAAGGTTACTATAAGTTTTACCCTCCTAGTCCTATCTGTACCATATTGCAGTCAGGAAAGAAAAGAAGAGAAAAACAAAGGCAGGTGCTTTATTTCAAATTTGGTTCCATATCTGTTTCAACATTGTATTTGTTTTTGCCTATACAGAATATTCATGATTTCCATGGCTGATATGGCTATTCAAAAACAAAACAACGATTATGGTTTTGTTTAAGTTGAGAGGGGATAGAGAGAGAGAGAGAGAGAGAGAGAGAGGTTAAAGGCTGGTTAGAGTCTTATAGAGTACTAACCCTTTTTGCCTATTTGGAAGGACACAAAGGATGGCCCAGCCTACCTATATATGCCTTTGTATTATATATGTGTGGGGGATATATATTATATCTTGTGTGTGATGGAGGAGAAACACTGAATTGTAGAGCCTATTTTAAGTCCCTTAAGAATTGTCTGTTGTTGTTTAGAATCTAGTAAACATAAGCATATCAATTAGAGCTGCTACTTTTCTTGTTTCTCCACTGAGGCAACCAAAGGCATGAAATTTCCTTCATCATGTTTAGGCAATTTTCTGTCCAAGGCTTTGCGCATGATGGTTCGTCTTTTGGCGTCTACATTAAGGTTAGTGTGCTAAGTATACACTGTTCATATAGATGGGTTAAGCTTGGGTTCAGTGTGATTAAGGTTAACATCAAATTCTGAGATACCCTTACTTGGTGGGACCTATCTTGTGCCAACCCCTAAATTGATGTCACTTTTCTGTTGGGTTTGAAAGATACGTTTTTCTTTTTTTTTGAGAACAAACGGCAAGCCAAGCTTGAAGAGAAGAAAAGGGACTAGACCAATGAGATCTACCCCTTAGTACATATAAAAGAGAAAACTAAGAATTACAAACGAGATAATCTTTCATAGCCATATGAAGGCATCCTTGCGGAATAGATGTCGATAAAACCACACCAAAGATCGCAGGAGCATCATGACCTTGTCTCGGCCATGTAATCAAGACACGAGATGTTACTTCTGGGTATAATGCAGCTGCACACTCCAGTCTCCAAAGAGAAGATCTCTAGTCTTTCCAACGAGGTCCCTAAGAGGATGATCAGAGCCAGAACTCCTCATGAGGATGTTGACAGCGTCAAGGGAATCCGAATAGAGGATGACTTCTTGGAACCCCATCTGGCGGCCCACTTGTAACCCTGTCATGATGGCATGAATCTCAGCTTCGATAACAGACAGGAGACCAAGAGACCTATGGAACCCCGTCAACCAGTGACCCCGTGAGTCCCTGATCACTCCTCCACAAGCTGCTTGATGTAAATGACGCACCGATCCATCCAAAAGATACGTTTTTCTATGAGGGGTCTTTTACCGCCATAAATTCATTTCCAACTTCATAATTTTTTTGGACAAAATTTCCAACTTCATAATCACCACCGCCATTTGCAATGATTTAATATAAGATACAATACAAATCACTGATCAAACTCATTCACATTTTACAAGTTGCACGCTTTGAGAATATTCACGTACTTAAAGAGCTCGACCAAAAAAAAAAAAGGTGCTCAAGGTAAAAGCTGTTTACTTCTTGTCGTTAAACCAAAAGCTAGTTATTCTTTTCTCATCTTATTTGTCTGTTTCTCCTCTCTTTCTTGTCTAACGTTCCATCTAAATTTTAATCTACCATGAATTATAATCAAGTGGTGAACATGTAAGGTTAAGAATGAGGTGTGTCTCTGGGCCCACCAGAATGTTATCCTACTCCCATCTTTTCTTCATTCTGGATTCACTTCAAGGTATATCTGAGTCAGTAAACCAGATAAACTAATATAATCAATTATACCAAATCAGGTTCAATCTAGTGATTCTGACCACTAGTAAGCTCGTTTCAAGGAAAAAAATGGGCTGGAGCTTAGAAGGGGAGGAGCTAAATCCTGTGCCTGAAGATTACAAAGAAGAAAGTCTTGCCTCGTTTTGGCTTCTCAAAAAGAGGAACAATCTCTATGCAAAACATTGTGATGTGACAGGTTAGAAAGTATGACAGTTGTAAGACATCAATCAATGTCCAACACCAGTCCGTTTAATAACGAAGGTGCAAAACTCTGGTTGTTCACAGCCAAATTCAATCATCAGGACTCCAGAAAAGCTAGAAATTATGACGGTAAGCTAAAACCAAACAACCAAACATGAAACTTTAAAGACGTAGGTTGCTGGAAGCATTAAATGGTCATCATGTTGAGTCATACGAATCTGCAGGTGCTTGAAGAGTGACATATAACCCCAAGAAAACGGATTTTACTGTAGTTAGCTCAAAAGGAATCATACACAAAACAATACAGATATTTAGATAGAAAAAAATGCAGGGAGAGAGGGTGAGACAGTAAAATTACTATTACATTACCTGGATATTTTATCTGAATAGTCACCAAATTTCATGGGAACATATCCCTCCTCATAAGTCTCCGGATGAGACTTGAGCTGTGGTAGTAAAAAACCATTAAAGCCAACACCAAACAGAATCCAAAAATAAGGGACAAAAGCAGAGCATTTGGGACAAGTATTGTTGGAATATTTTAAAATGAAGAAATATGGTTGTTGAAAAGTCATGTATTTATAAATTAAGGAATTTATAAGAAGGACTATGTATGGATTTATAACACCAAAAAGGTACCTATAAAAACGTGTAATAACTACTACTTAGTAGAATATTGTGTTGGTTTTTGAAAAAACCCTATATACTACAAAAGTGTAATCCTTCATACAAAAATTATTTTAAATAAACATTGGTTATTGAAGTTATGTTGGTTCATGAAAGTTTATGAATCTAACATATGATTATGACTTTTAATTGAAAAAGTATTGTTTTAATATGTAACATTTCATGGTCTATAAATACTTTACACCATCAGTTCATTTTAAAATAAACTACCATATGTCCGTGCATACCAAAAAAAAAGAAAAAGAAAAAGGAAAGCATTGGCGGGTGATGGGCCAAAACATAAAAACAAAAGGCTTTAGGCGGGCGGGTTCAAGGTTGGACTACCTGGACTAATCACTGTTGCACACGTATGTTAATGAAAATAAATGCTTGTTGAATTAAATTTCCGATTCATTTAATTTTTATTTTAAAATTACATTAAGATGTTTTCAATTTTCTAATCTATTAGTAACCGATGTTTTTTTTTTTTTGTGGTGGAAAAAACCAGAATCACTTGAGCAAAAAAAAAAAAAAACCAGAATCAACTTGGAAGGCTCGTTATTTGATTTGATCAAGATGTTAGTTTGACTTGGTTTCATTTTTCTCCAAGCATCCTTGTGTCGTCACTGTCAGAACTTCCTCATTAGATATCATCCGTTCGCGTTCTCATTCTGAACCCTTCAACTTCTTTTAGTTAAGTTCATAATTCATGCATTATTACAGGTTTTCAACTTCAGAAAATGTTTGGAAAGTCAAGCTTCAATTTTAATTATTTATCAATTTTATATAGCCGTTGGGACGTTTTGATTCTGGCGGCGGGTGCTTCAACAACTTTCCCGTGACTTTATTTCTCCCATGTATTTTTGATATATGAGTATAAACAAAGCAGTCAGTTTTAACTTTCTAAATTCAGTCTGTAACAGACAACTATATTCAACTTATCATTAACTTGAACTAAATTATGAAGACATGGTCAAAAAAACTAAATTATGAAGAGATAAAATTACACTATGCATATGCATACAATGATTGAAACAATTCTCCAACAGTACTTTACAATTCTCAGTATTATCATATGACTTCGCCCAGAACCAGAGCAACAATCCGATGATCCATGTGTTTCCCTTGAAATTCATAGATCGTTCGTTACTTTCTTCAATAGCTTTCCCAAAATTTCACCAAATTGCTGCACAAGGTAAAATCTTTATACCCATCGTTAGAGGAGAATTGCTGAATTGGAAAAGCCGAATATCAGTCTTCTGTGACTGCTTGGTATGAAGAAATATACACGAGCTCATCATGGTATCCAATTATAGTGATGATCATTGATAATGATTCTTGCCCTGAAGAAGCCTTTAGACTTGCTCCTGATTAGTTCATTGACTTCAAGCTGTTAATAATCATCATACTTTTAAAAGCTTTGGTCTCCACAACCAAAAAAACCAACTATTTTCTCCCGGTTTTAGATCCATGATCCTCCTCTTTTTCTTGGTTTCAGTGCCCTGCAAAACTTCAGTGGATTCCGAACTCTTCAGGGGTATCAGTGGACTAGTGGCAGTCGAAGATTCTACAAGTCGATTCACCATTTCCAACACCTCACTCATTTTTGGGCGATTCTTTGGGTTTTTGACCAAGCATCGGTTAGCTATAACGGCAAGTCTCTGGGCTGACTTGAAGAGGGGTTTCCTGTCAAGCCTTGGATCCAATATTAGTTGAAATTTTTTCCCATCTGATAGGTATGGCCTTACCCACTCCAAGAGCTTTTGTTCACCCTTGGGACGATTTCGATCCACAGGGCGCCTCCCAGTGATGAGTTCATAGAGAAATACGCCATAACCCCACACATCACTTTTTGATGTAAGACGTCCAGTTTGAATATATTCAGGAGCAGCGTATCCCATTGTTCCCACAACCTGTGGAATATAATCAACAATAAGAACGCAAGTGTATTAATTCACTAGATGCCAATGATGAGTGGCTTGAACCAGTTGTTCATACAGTATGGATTTAACAAAAAAGGGCATTTTATAAGCTGCTCATTGAAACAACATAAACAAGTAAACAATAGAGAAACCTGAATTCAATTATTATTGACAGCAAAAGAAAAAAAAGATTCCCTTATTTGCTTATAATTATTTTATTTTACTATGTGTGAGACTTGTAAAGTGTTCTCCATCCAAAGCTATTCAGCACCTTAAAAGTTAAAACTGGCAGCAGATTTACTAATGTCCCTTTATTCAGGTCCTACGTCTTACACTTAAAAATGACTTTCAAAGGTCAGACACAGTAATCTCTATGTATGTGTCAACTGTTAATTATGCACGTCAATGCACAGGCTCATACCGCTGTTGAGACGTGAGTTAACCCTTCTGATGGACCCAATCTTGCTAATCCAAAATCTGAAAGCTTTGCATTCCACTGATCATCCAAAAGGATATTGGAAGATTTGAAATCTCTGAAGATTATCTGAGTATCCCACACATAAGCATAGTTAGCAAACCAATAATAAGCTGTCACAACAGATTTGAATAGCAAAGAGAGTATGAATATGATATTGCATTTCTATTACAGAAAAGTGAGGGATCTAGATAGACTAAAAACCAGTTTGCCGTCAAATCTTTCAGCTATTGATTAGTAGATATGGTTATACTTCTTGGTTTTTTTTTTTTTTTGCCAATAGAAGAGTTGATTGCACAATTATACCTGAAAATCCATTTCTTCATGAAGATAAGTTAAGCCACGAGCTGCATCCTGAGCTATTTTTAATCTCCTACTCCATGAGAGAGGGGTCTCTGATCGGGGGGATAAATGGTGCTCCACACTTCTGTTGGGCATATATTCATAAACCAAAAGCCGTTGGATTCCTCTTTCATCATCCTCAGCACAGTAACCCACAAGTTTCACAAGATTAGGATGCTCAACAATGCCCAGAACATTCACTTCTGTTACCCATTCCTTATGGCCCTGCAAACCCAAAATGACGTCAATTTACACAACATTAACTTATTATGCACTAGAGTTTAGAGAAAAATACACACACAAAAGTTAAACATGAGACAGAGTGACCTTTCATGATGACAAGAGTATCTCACGAGACAGCAACAATCTTTGAGCATCAGGTGAATTTTATTTACATACCACAACCAAAAGAATTATAC
The DNA here is from genome assembly GCA_025563575.1 of Acacia pycnantha. Lineage (NCBI taxonomy): Eukaryota > Viridiplantae > Streptophyta > Magnoliopsida > Fabales > Fabaceae > Acacia > Acacia pycnantha. Next base: position 3,019,405 of record JAMWYP010000013.1, read on the forward strand.
CCAGAATACATACTACTTTGGTAAGATAGAGACACTCTTCAAATTTATAACTGTCTCTAGTTGAAGCAACTTATGTGACTGCTCAAAGTCCCAACACAATAGAAAGCATTGCAATATGCTTATTATGCTTGCATTATTACATAAAATGACATAACTATACGTAGTAATGAAAAAGTACATCATGTTATATTTTACTATGAATCGCCCTCTCCTCACCAAACATTATAGAAACAAGTAAACTTGTTAACTTTAGAGAAAGGGGGGACTCTTGCCTGCATTCCTCTTCTACCAAGTTGTTTAACTGCAACTTCAATTTTTTTGTATGGGTCCTCTAAGCTCTTGATCAATCCCTTGTAGACACAGCCAAACCCACCCTCTCCAATCATAACAGTGCGGCCAAAATTTTTAGTGGCTGATTTCAGTTCAGACACAGTAAACACTCTCAGGTTGGTGGATCTTTGAGACACACTGGGAAACGAAGTTCTCCTAAGGGAGTCTGTGCTATTGTCGGAAACATTCTGAGAATTTAATTCAGAGCCAGATCTTCTCAGATCACACTCGCCATACGCGGAATAGTTAGACAGACCCGAAACGGACTTAATGCTCTTCGGATCATCCTTCTTAACTCCGTAATAGCATGAAAACCACTTCATTGGAAATTTATTGGACTGCAATTTCAGAAAGGGAGAATACTTAAGAAACATAAAAAACTAAAAAGTCTAAAAGCAATAGCCCCATCTGAAAGTCGTAGAAAGAAAAAGGATTACATAGCAGCCAATCTGGCCCTCCGAACAACGCTGCTTTGAATTTCAGATAGCCTTACAAGGAAAAGATTGGAAAGTAATGATATTTCACAGATTTTAGCAATAGCAAAAACGTCAAAAACATTCAGAGAACCCGAGTAAGCCCTCTTCAAGGTAGTCAAATTTAAAATACAGAGCTTTGAAACTGCTAACATGTACTAGGCTTCAAAAATGAAGATCATTAGCAACATACTCGTAACCTCAGGCGTATCCTGAAATAATACATGTTCGTAAACCTTCATACATAATTAGGGTCATTTGGGATTCATTTAGACGTCCTGTACACAAACATAAACTGCAAAAGAACAAGAGGGAGATTTCGGGGTTGCTTCTAACCTCGATTACATGTAACTCGTATGATCGCAGAAGGATTCAGCTTTGAAACACAACAAATTCCCCGTTTTCGCAAGAGTATGAAAGAATTCTGTCAGCGGAGTGCCTCCAAACGAGCTCCCAAAATTGAAAATGAAGAGAAAGTCCCCACACGGCAGCTGCAGGTCAGCTTACCAGCTAAAAAATATCTTGACACCTAAATCAAGGGATTAAAGGGGAGCTTAAAACTGAATCAGACAAAGTATATACTCCCGTGCTTTTATATAACCGAATTAAACGTTTAAGAAAGAGATTAAAATTAATTAAAAATAATAATTTTTTTAAAGAAAGTCCTTATTTTTAAGAGGAAAGTAGGAGAAAATATCACCAACTCTTTAATTAATATAATATATATAATTAATGAGAGAGATTTAAAAAAATTATTAAATATTAAGATAGTTTTGTTAAAAACAATTTAAATCGTACGCTCTTGTAAAAAGAGATTGGAGTAGGGAGTATTATTGTATTAAATTAAAAGGGGAAGGCGGGTGTGAATGTGAATGGCGGCATGGGATATGAGACCAGACCAAGTAATAAGGATCGGGCGATGGAGAGCTGCAATTAATGTGACCAACGTCCAACAGTACTGTAATTATTGAGGGGAGGGGACCCAGCACAAGGAAGGAGTAATAAAGATTTTAAATTTTACCGTCCTCCATTCATTCGTAAACTTCTGAGCAAAAATAAATTCATTCGTAAACGCGTAAGGACCACGAAGGTGGGCCATCAGAATTTTGAATGGATTTCTTGCAACAAGGCTCCATCCAGTACAGTTATTCAAAAATACCCACATGAATATGAAAATAGTAATTAAATACTTAGCCCCATTTATTGTTTACAATTCGACTTTTTGATGGTCAAAAGAGGTGGCATAGATGGTAAGGGATTTGATCAAGTCCTAAAGGGATGTGTGTTCGATCTCCGCTTTCGTTGCTGAGATTCCTTTGGTAGGCGATCTCGTAAGTCCCCATTAAGCTCTCAAAGAGCTCGGGGCCGTACCCTGGCCTTGATCGGGGCTGATGTCGAATCCCTCAAAAACCTTTTTATATAAAAAAAAAAAAATCGACTTTTCAGAGGGGAAATTCACCCTTGTTCGAACGACCAGGGAAAATAAAATAAAAATATTATTATAGATTCTTTTATTAAAAAAAATTCTTAGGGACCTCGGTGGTATAAATTTTGTTTACACTTAGTAATTGATATTTGGATATTACTCCCTCCGGTCCTAATTATAGGAACTATTTAACCGATTTTAAGGGGATTTAGGAGAGGAGTTAAATTAGTTAATTTTACTCATTTTCCTAAAATGCCCTTATATAAATTTAAAATGAGATAAGTAAAAGTGAATTACAACCCCGCCACATATCTCTCCGACCAATTTTCCTTTTCACATGCTTTCTAATTGAAATAATGATCTTGCTATATAAACATATATGTGTGTATATGTGTATACATATAAATATATCTACATACATACATAGACACACACACACATATATACATATATAGACACACACACATATATCTACACACACAGAAATATATACATGTTTACACACACACATATATGTATATATATCTACACACACACATATATATGGATTTATCGTTTGTCATGTCATTTGACATAAGGTTATGTCATCAAGTCACCCCAAAACTACATCGTTTTGGGAGTTCATTAATTCCGCTAACTCTAAAACGACGTCGTTTTGGGAGTTAGGGGAATTAATGAAAGGTGTTTTGGTAAAATTCATGTAATAAATACTAAAACACCCTTCATTAATTCTCCTAACTCCCAAAACGACGTAGTTTTGGGGTGAATGATATGAACTTCCAAAACGACGTAGACAAACGATAAACTTATATAATATATATGTTTATATGTGTGTGTGTAAACCCTATATATATATATGTTTATATGTGTGTGTGTGTACACACACACACATACATATATGTAAATGTTCCTAATAATAAGTATAAATAGGGTTATTATAGGAAAAAATTGACAAAAGTTAAAACTTACTCTTATAATTAGGATCAAAACCAACTCCAAAATGTGTTTCTATAATTAAGACCGGAGGGAGTATATGATATTAAGTTACATGACTAGGTTCAGACAGGGGGGGATCCAGAAATTTATGGAAGGGGGGGCACTATTGGTTGGAGGGTCCCCGAATTTTTTTTTTTCACTTGTCATCAAAAGCACAAAAAAAAATACAGGATTCAGAAGGTTTTCATATGTCATCAGTTGCAAGTTTGATCATCATCAATAAGAAAAAGAGCAAGTGTTAGCCATAAAATGCCCATGATCGAAAATTAGCAACCTACATGCTCCAAGCAATTTTTTGTGCTGGGAATATCCACCTAAAATACTGAGAAAAGGCAACAAAATGGTAGGAAAGTATCTTAAAAAAGGAAGCAGATCTTTTCCAGTTGAGGTCACTATGCTAAAATATGTCCGCAAGTATTTTTACAAGGGAAAGAAGAACTGTGTGCAGCAAGACATTGATTACTGTCCGCAAGTATTTTCATGTCAAGCAATCACGGGGAACAGGGTGTAACGTCCTAATTTTTAATTTAGGATTTATGTATAATTATGAAATAACTATATATGATAAATATGTTTATTATGTAACGGTTAGTTGGAAGAAAAAATCCTCATAATAAATTAATTGAGACTAATATGGTGTGAAACCCACAAATTATCCTCCCAATTTGCACTTATCATTTGGCCCATGATCATTAAACTCATGCATTAATCTTCAATCCATTATTCTCCTTTCAACTGTGCGCCTTAAGCCCACACCTCATAGTCATGTACCTACCTATATATAATTATATGTGAAGGACCAAATTCTGCACCTCACCTCCACATGCAACACCAATTAAATAAAAAGCTCATACTCTCTCTGTAAAATAGTCATTCCTACCTATTCATTACCCAACTACAAGCAAAGGCCATACACCTTTTTCTTCCCAACTCTCCCTTTGACCTATAAAGCACTTTTTCTCTGATGCATTACACAGAGTACTTTTAAAAAAAAATTAAAAAAAAAAAATCAACCCCTTCTCCATAACGTGGCTCCGCCCATGGGTTCAGATACTTGTCAATCGCTACTGTAAGGCTTATCAATATAAACATATCCACTTGACAAATGTATGTACCTATTTAGATAAGTTATACATTGACCGATTATATGTTCTTATTCTGACAAGTTATACGAAAGCAGATTATCTCAGAATCCTTCCCTCCCCATCCCTCAGCATCTAATCTGAGCTGTCCAAAAATGAATCTAACGTTCAGAAAGAGGTTTTTAAAATTCTCATATTTACCGCATTCGGTTTTTGACATTAATGATTTTCAACTCTTAGATCACTTTTTGAATGGCTCAGATGAAAATATACCGAGGGATGAGGAGGGAAGCGATTCTGAGAGAATCCAGATCCCAAGTTAACGATTTTTTTTTTTTTCTGGTCCATAGAACTTAAACGTGATATTCCCCTATTCGCTATTCGAGGGTGGTGTTGATCATAAACTTGAGGCTAATAAAACTTTCAATTGTATACGAATAATAATCGTGATGTTGGGTTGTTTGTCTGTTTTTTTTACCACACTTGCTGGCACCTAAAGAGGATTAAGCAAGAGGGATTGCGGAGAAAGAAAAGGCGGTGCTTTGCATCTTTCCTTGAACCTTCCGCCACGTTAGCCACAGCCCACAGTTGACCGAGCTTGTTTGCTAGTCCACGTCCGCTGTGAAGGAAAACAACTTTTATCTATCGTGGTTTCAATTTTTAGTTTATCTTTAACAAAAAAAAACTAAAATACCTGCATTTTCGATTTTATAGGTTAGGCAATTAGACCTTATATTAATAAATCAATATAGCATATATATTTACAGAATTACTTGATTAGTGTTATGAATATTAATTATATGGATGTCCATTGACTCACATCCTAATTATTATCTACTTAGCTATATTTAATAATTTCTCATTTTTATTTTACTTCCTTCTCAAACCAAAAAGGTTTACTCTCCAAGTTCCCTATTAATAATGCTTTTTGGTGCAAGACTCGTTAAAATCTATAAATAGAGGTATTGTGCAACCATTATAACACACACAAGTGAATGAGAATCACTCACATCTTTCTCTCTTCTTTTATCTCTTGCTCTTTTATCCCAGATATTTTTTATTTTCATAACATGTTATCATCACAATAACTCTAACAAATGTATACTTCTCTTGGGAGCGGATTTCCTCAGCACCGTCTCCCTCAGAAGCGCATATCAGACCGTTGATCTCTCATCATTAAATTCTGACGGTCTATTTTTATATCTTCAAAATACGTTCAGAGCCCTGAAAATTTTTAGTACTTATCATTACCCTAAAATATCTTTTGAAGATCCTAAAATAATTTTTTAAGATTATGAAGTTTTTTTTATTATCCTTTTAGTATCAGTCAGTACCATGAAATATTTTTTTCAATATCCTAAAATAATTTTAATACCGTTGAACTATTATTTTAGGATCTTTAAAAAATATTTTAGGTACTGATTGATACTAAAAATATACTTCAAGATATTTTTTCAATATCCTAAAATAAATTTTCAGGGCTCTAAACGTGTTTTGAAGGGTATTAAAATGGACAGTCAAGATTCAATGATGAGGGATCAACGATCTGGTACGCGCTTCTGAGAGATACTGAGGGAGACGTCGTTGAGGAAATCCACCCCCTACTTCTCTTAGAGTTACCTTAACAATTTCCTCTACTTTCTTTTACCGTATCTTTATTGATCTTGATCTATCCGGGATAATCCAAGCCACTATATGGAATTAAAGATACTCTTTTACCAATTGTCTAAAACATTGGGTTCTACGGCTAAGATTCAAGATTGTTATTGTTTTTATATCTTATTTTAATATTCTTTACAAGTTCTTCTATATTATTGATATTGTTTTCTAGTATGGCCAGAAGCTGTACACCTCTGATTTCCTATTATATGGCCAAAAGCCATGTTCCTTTTATTATTATTTTGAGATTATATGACTAGAAGTCATATCACTTTGATTTCTTATTTTGATATATTATGGCCCGAAGCCTTTTTTTTTTTAAATATTATATGACCAGAAGCCATATATCTTTTTCTATCTCACGATATGGTTAAAAGTCATATTCATTTGTTTCCTTATTATAAGGCCAGAAATCATATACTTTTTCATCTCCTATGACCTATGTTATTGAATGACTATAAACCATATAACTTTTATTTATCCTGAAGATAAAATGCTAAAAGTCATATAATTCTAATTTCTCATCATTTTCCTGAAGCCATGAGAATTAAATAGTTTGAAGTGGTAAAGGTTTTAATTTTATTGTAATATTTTATTTTATGAATTATTTTTTGTCTTTATGAATTTTCTGTTATTATCGTTATTTTTATATTTCAAATTTTAGTAATTCTTGCTTTTTAAAAAAAAAAAATTAGTCTAAACCGTGTCAAACCTTGCAAAATATGAATTTATAGCTCTTGACATTATCGAAAAGAACTATTTATCTTGTATGTTGGATGTGGAAATCCATATAAATGCCCATGGTTTGGAAGACACAATTAAAGAAGAGAATCAGACATATAATCAACATAAAGTCAAATCCATGATTTTTCTACACCGTCATTTACCAGAAGATGGTCATCTTCCCAAAAGCTCATTGTTATGACTAGATACATTTGCATTTGTAAGATTTTAAACATGTGAGCGAGTATAACTCAATTATGTTTAGGATCACTTCTCAATTAAAATTATGTGGAGAGAATGTTACTGATGAAGATATGTTGGAGAAAACATTATCCACATTTCAAGCATCTAATTTGCTCCTGCAGTCTGCAACAACAATATCATGAAAATGGTTTTAAGACATATGGTGAATTAATATCTTGCCTCATTATGGCTGAACAGGACAATGTACTTTTATTGAAAAATAATGAATTCCGTCTAATAGACTCGACTATATTCCAAGAAGTGAATATAGTAACGAATGAATCTATTTGTGGTCGTGGACGTAGGAATACAAATGTCTTGATATATCATTTGTTATTAATTTATTAGTAAGATACCGTTCTTCACCAACACGAAGGCATTGGAATGAAGTAAAACATATTCTTTGTTACCTCAAAGGCACTATGGACATGGGGTTACACACTTACACTACTTAAATATCCAAGCATGAACTAATTGGTTATGCAGATGCTGAACTTTTGTTCGATCTACACGAGGGTAAATCACAAACAGACTCGGTTTACATGTGGAGGTGCAATTATTTCATGACGATATATGAAATAGACTATATCAACCACATAATCTAATCTAACTATTCAGTAATTTTAGTAATACATGAAGCAAGTCGAGAATATGTATGGTTGAGGTCAATGATACATCACATATGAACAACTTGTGGTTTATCTTCAGGCAAAATAGTCCCACCATTTCTATATGAGGATAATGTTGCATGTATTGTCCAACTTAAAGAAGGCTATATCAAGGGCGAAAGAATGAAGCATATTTCACCGAAATTCTTCTTCAATCGTGACCTTCAAAAGGATGGTGAAATAGATATCCAGCAAATCCATTCAAGTGAAAAGCTAGCAGATTTATCTACCAAGTCACTTCTATGTACAATCTTAATTTGAAAAGCTTGTCCACAACATCGGTCTTTAGAAACTCAGATTTCAATTGATGTTGTCAAGAGAGAGAGTCGATACACGTTATACTCTTTCTTCCTTATCTAGGTTTTGTCCCACTAGGTTTTCCCAAAAAGGTTTTTAATAATGCAGTACTGGAAAATGTATCAATAAATGATGTACTTTTTTTTTTGCTGGGTTTTTCCTATTAAAAGTTTTTAATGAGACATATTCATAATAGACATCCAAGTGAGAGTATTATGGATATTAATTATATGGATGTATATTGACTCATATCTTAGTCAGTATCTTTGCTTGGCTATATTTAATAATTTCTTATCTTTATTCTACTTCATTCCCAAGCCAACAAGATTTGCTCTCCAAGTTTCTTATTAACAGTGGCTTTTGATGCAAGACTCGTTAAGGTCTATAAATAAAGGTCTTATGCAAACATTGTAACACACACAAATAAATGATAATTATTCCCCCTTTCCATCTTAAATTTCCCCTTTCTTTTATCTCTTGCTCTCTTATCCCAAGTATCTTTGACTTTCATATATAACAATTAACAAAGACCACCTTCTTATCGTTGACATTACTTGAGCACCTCTGATCAGAAAAATTCGAAAAATATTTAATATCAAGCGCATATTTTTTGCTTGTCTAATTTTTATTTACGTTTTAACTCGATCCCCTAATTAAAAATTGACTGTTATCTTTTATTTTTTAAAATATTGTTTATAACAGTATATATCTACTGCTGCCAAATTCACTTTATTGACCAAATATGATTTATTTTCATGATCAAATTGCGTTCAGTTTTATTGTCGTCTGGCTAATATATTACTACCTCCGGTTCTAATTATAGGAACATTTTTATAGTACAATTTATACTATAAAAGTGTTCTTATAATTAGGACTGGGAGAATACTATTTACTACCTCCGTCCTTGTAGAACCTTGATATAATATCCTTTCTATAGTTCAATTTTTTTACTTCAAGAAATTTTATATTAAAAAATGAAGGTGGTAGTATAAATTTTTCATTAAATCCTGGGTGATTAATTGTTAAGGTAGAAAATTAAAGTTGAACCATTTTAAGAAACATGAAAAAACACAATAATATAATATACGTGGTTCAAATATTTTGGCTATCATAAACCCAATAGTTGAATTCCTTTAATGCAATTAAAAAATTAAGCATAGGATAAAGCATATAGATGCCTGAACGATCGAGCGTATCGTCCAATGCGATTAGTGATTAGGGGGAAATTAACCGAGTGTGCGTTGGGGAAGCACGTCATCGTAATTACATGATGAAAATGGACCAAGTTTTACGTACTGCGCTCAAAGCCTCAAATTTTGGGACTCAGCTTCTTCACTTGTAGGCGCCATAGCAAATCCTTCAATTTAGGCAACCATTTCTCTCGGCCATCTCTTCTTCCCCAAACCCGGAAAACTCCTTCAAATCGCTAATGACCTCTCTTTGACCCTACGACGGATGCCAAAAAAACTGGAAAATAGGGGGAAAATTGTAGTGTAACTGCATTCAACTCCGTTGCCCCTTATCGCTTCCGAGCTTCTTCATCGTGCTGATGCAAGTTACATGATCTCGCATCTGGTTGCTGCATTCTGTCTTCAAAGGGAAAAGACTCGCGGTGGGATAATGTTTGAAGGAATCCATGTTAACGGAAGTTATCAGAGATGACGCCATGGTTATTCACCACTTCAGCGGTGCAGAGCTAATCTCATCGCCCCAATTCATCCCGGTCTTCTGGCCTGGTTCGAGGGTACATGATTTGGTGGGCTCTGAATTATGGAAATGAATGGAATTAAGAACAATGCCTCCTCGACTGCTCTGGTTTTATTGTTTTATTTAGTTTCTTTAAGTCTGCTACCGCGGGCCCAATGCGCAGATGGGGATAGTACGAATCCCAGTGTGCTTCCAATAGTAACGCAAAAAATATATGAACGACTTACAAATGTTACCACGGATTTAACCAACGATATCAAATCTACTTTAGGTTTCTGCATAAAGGATGTGTGCGTCATATTGCCCTCCTCTCGTGGTCACTTACCTGTTCATATTTGTCTCAGTTATTAACGGTACATTCCCATCTTGCAGGAATAGAGATTGGAATGGAGCATTTAATTTTACGGGAAAACTGGACTTTTTGACAGCTTGTATTAAACAGATAAAAGGTATGAGTTTTCTTTTGAAACCCCAGTTTCACTCACTCTAACTCATGCTCCTGAGGTTTGGAGTATTTCCTAATAGATTGCATGCCCTGTCAAATGAAGAACATTCAGAAGTATACAACATAAATCTATGTATTGAAATTACAAGTGTAGCAGGAATTTCAGAGCAAATCTCACTTGCGTAATGTATAGGAAACTTCACTGTGTTTAGGGAGGTTAAGGTAGTTAATTTCGGAGTGTAATGTGTTCTCCTTGGCATCACCCGTCTTATCTTTTGTTATGCATTCTTTTTCTTGAAGCAAATTCCTTGTTTTCATTCCTATTAACAGTTCTTAAATATAATGTGGACTAATTGGCAGGAGATCTTACGTATCGAATATGTAGCACAGCAGAAATAAGGTTCTACTTCAATTCTTTCAAGAGTCAGTCATCGAGCCTAAGACTTAACAGGAATTGCAATTTGACCTCATGGTCGGAAGGCTGTGAACCTGGTTGGCATTGTAGTGTAAGCACAGATACTGACCCTAAATATTTAAGGGAATCAAAAGACATTCCTCTAAGAAACCAGGACTGTCAACCCTGTTGTGAGGGGTTTTTCTGCCCTCGAGGGTTGACTTGCATGATACGTAAGTATGCAATACCTCTTAAGATTTTACCTATAATTAGTATGGAATTATCATAATTATTGACCCACATTTGAGAGTTGAGATAATACTTTCCTGTCTATGGAGACACACGCACGCACTGATAGTCTGGAATAAGTTATCAATTTCTTTTCATCAGCTACTATTTGATCGTCATTGTGGAGTTTTTATTTCCTTTAAAATCTTCGAAGTATATTTTGCGTATGAAAATTAGTTGCATCATTAACTTCTCTGATTTTGTTGGTGAAGCTTGCCCACTGGGTTCTTATTGCCCCCTTGGGAAACTGAACAAAACGAGTGGACTATGTTCACCGTAAGTACTAATCTATACCTAGTTCTCCATTCCCTATACGCTTCACTACTCAATGTGGCCATCACGAAAATCAATTTGCAGATATCATTACCGGTTACCTCCTGGAGCGACAAATCACAGTTGTGGTAGCGCTGATATTTGGACTAATGTTGTCAACAATAGTGACATCTTCTGTTCACCAGGATCATACTGCCCCACCACGACAAGTAAACTTTCCTGCAGTAAGGGGTATCGATTTATCCCATGCCTCCTTTTGCTTTTTTCTGAATTATTTCTACTTTTGCTGCAATCCTCTCTTATTACATTTACAAATTTTCCTCCACATTACAACCACCTGGCGTTGACCGCTGAGCTTCCATTTTTTACTGATATCATGTTCTCTTTCAGACATTACTGCTGGATGGGTTCCTTGCTTCAAAATCGTGAGTTCCATTTCTTTGGCCGATTTATGCATACGCCATCATAGCTTCCCTTAGATTATGCATCATGAATTTAAATTAATTGCTGTTAAGAACAACTCAATTTTAAAAGGGATCTGCTTTAGTTCACTTGCGTTTAGATATTTAAGATTCACGCATAAGTTGAAAGAATTGTCAGCTTTCAGAACAGGCAAACATGATGAAGATCTGATATTAACTTTGTATGTAGGAAATACTTGCATGGCAAGGTACTTATATCATGGGTTGAATTTAAAATTAGCTATCAGTAGTGCCTTTAAAATTATTGTCTTATTACTACGTTCGGTCCTGTCCTTAATATAAATTTTGCTTCATGAAGTGGAGGAATTAAATCAGAATAAATCTGCATTGTCTATCTTGCAGAATGCTTCAAGTTGAGTACCTGTAATCCAAATACAGCAAACCAGAACATTCACGCTTATGGGGCTTTACTTCTTGTAAGTGGATTCTTGTCTAGTACTACTTCGTTCTAAATATAGAACATAGTTTTTAATGCAATTTTGTACTACAAACTATGTCCTATATTTAGAACTAGAGGAGTATATTTTATTTTGGGGCTTTGCTTCTTGTTATGGATTACTTGCACTGACAGCTTAAATGTTATAGCTTTTGATGTATATGTGCATGCATTCCTCGGTTCTTATATAAAGCTTCGCATCAATCTCTTTTCTGGCCAACTCCTGTATTCTATACTGCAATTGAAACGAAGAAAGACAGCATGAAATCAGCACAAAAATATCCCAAAAATCATCTTCTTTTCTTTTGCGTATCCCCTGACAGAGCATATCAAAACTTCGTCATAGTGGCTAAGCATTGGTTCTCTGAGAGTACTCACTGATCCTTCTTGTAGGCTGCATTGACTGCTGCCCTGCTCATCATTTACAATTGTTCTGATCAAGTTCTGTCTACTCGAGAAAGAAGGCAGGCTAAAAGAAGGGAAGATGCAGCCAAGCAAGTGAGAGAAACTGCACAAGCTCGTGAACGGTGGAAATCAGCAAAAGATGTGGCCAAGAAGGGTGCAACAGGATTGCAACAGTCATTCTCGCGCACCTTTTCTCGCAGAAAGCCTACACAACAGTCATCTGTGTTCAAGATCTTTAGCACCAAAACTAATACAAATGACGTTGCGATGGCATCAATTCCCCTGGATTCTTCAAATGAAGCTTCAAAAGCAAAGGGACCAGGCACACTTACACAAATGATGAATTCCATTGAGAATGATCCAAATAGCCATCAAGGGTTTCATTTGAATATTGGAAATAAAAATGCTAAAAAGCAGGCAGCAAAGGATTTGCATTCTAAGAGCCAAATTTTCAAGTATGCTTATGGTCAGATTGAGAAGGAGAAAGCAATGCAAGATGCAAATAACAACTTGACTTTCTCGGGAGTGATTTCAATGGCTTCTGATAATGACATTAGGAAAAGGCCTCCTATTGAGATAGCTTTCAAAGACCTAACTCTTACTCTGAAAGGGAAAAACAAACATGTTCTGAGATGCGTGTCGGGAAAATTTAGCCCCGGTCGAGTTTCAGCTGTCATGGGCCCCTCAGGAGCTGGAAAAACCACATTTCTCTCTGCCATTGCAGGAAAAGCAAGAGGTTGTTCCGTGACAGGATCAATTTTAATTAATGGAAGACACGAATCTATACACTGTTATAAAAAAATTGTTGGTTTTGTGCCACAAGATGACATTGTGCATGGCAACCTGACAGTGGAAGAGAATCTTCGTTTCAGTGCAAGATGCAGGTATCTGATTTGACTAAAATTCCTAGCAGAACCCACTTTTACACTCTTTTTCTCTTGTAACAGCGTACTTTGTCATCAGTTCTCATTCTTTGCACTTGCTTTGAAGCTGAAAGATATCATAACAAATACCTATTGAACCAAATATTATACCAGATTTGAACGGGTTTCCTTGACATATTTACTCATACGTATATTTTTTTTAGATATGAATCAATAATCAACAATCAATAGTAAAATAGCATGTATATCAAGCTGCACTGTTTATATTCTGTCTTAATTTCAGATTCCATGCAATGGTTCCACCATATTTACTTTAACAAAAAGTTTATAGGGAAAGCTACCTAAACTTTCTCCATGATTCAACAAAATTACAATAACGGTTTGCTCTAGTAACCCAACAATCTTCTGGACTTTGTAATGAAACATTGCATCAAGTGCTTCATATGAGAACTTGTTTCCAAGTGAAGTTTGATGGAAATTCTTAATTATTTTAGTTAATAAGCGAGTGCTTTATTTCTTTCCAGAGTTGATGTGTTATTTTTCGTTTTTTGCTTCCTACTAACTGTTTATTTCATTGAAATGACTGTTTCTTTACAACAATGGAGACTATCTGCGGACTTGCCAAAACCAGATAAGGTTCTGATTATTGAAAGAGTAATTGAATCCTTGGGCCTCCAGGCAGTGAGGGATTCCATAGTCGGAACAGTTGAGAAGCGAGGTATTTCTGGAGGACAAAAAAAACGAGTAAATGTAGGGCTAGAGATGGTGATGGAGCCTTCTTTGTTAATATTAGATGAGCCAACAACTGGCCTAGATAGTGCATCTTCTAGTTTACTTCTTAGAGCACTACGACGAGAGGCTCTTGAAGGGGTAAACATTTGCATGGTACTTCACCAGCCAAGGTAATGCCCGCTCACTCACTCTCTCTGCCCCAAAATGCATATTTCCTATTCTCAAAGTACTGATATAGTTTTATTCCATGCAATGCTCCCACCATTTATGACATAGGCACTTCTAGTACCCTACGCTGTAATGTGCCCTTCCAAAATCTAATATTTATACTGATTTTGTTGTGATACAGCTATACATTGTTCAGAATGTTTGACGATATTGTATTTTTAGCCAAAGGTGGCTTTACTGCATATCATGGTCCTGTCAAAAAAGTGGAAGAATACTTTGCTGGCATTGGAATCGTTGTACCTGATCGGGTGAATCCTCCAGACCATTTCATTGACGTTTTGGAAGGCTTAGTAAAACCAAGTGCAGGTGTGACTCATCAACAACTCCCTGTCAGATGGATGCTTCATAATGGTTATGCAGTACCGCCGGATTTGCTTCATTTTGCTGATGAAATTGCTGCATCTGGAACTGCATCTACCTCTGATTCAAGTGGTGCAACTAAGGGTAAACATGAAGATGGTGATCAATCCTTTGCCCAAGAGCTTTGGCAGGATGTGAAGAGTAATAAGCACATTAAAAGTGATGATGTAGAGGAAAGATTCGCGGCGACTAAGGATTTATCTGGCAGAATAACTCCTGGTGTAGCCCGGCAATATAGATACTTCCTTGGGAGGTAAGAACTTATGATTAAATATAAATACTGTAGCTCATTCTGTTTTATTTACCAATGTAGATGGACTTCTAGTCTCTCGAAATTAGGCATATCTTCTGTGTCTTCTGATAAGAAGTAAATTCAGAGTTAAACTAAAGAAATAATAGCGCGGGTGGCCAATGTTAACACCATTCCAATGCGGAGTTCTACAGCAGTACAGCCATCTTCATAATTCATACAGGGAACCGTATACCTGGGAGTAAAATATTGTTTTCTGCTTTCTGGATGCAAAATAATATTTCAGTAACTCTAGTGCTCGTCCACAACATTGATTAATTATTAATCAAGTCCATTTATTGCAGGGTTGGTAAGCAGCGGCTACGAGATGCCCAATCGCAAGTAGTTGACTATCTCATTTTGTTAGTTGCCGGTGCTTTGTTAGGATCTCTAACTGAATCCAATGACGAAACATTTGGGGTCCTTGGTTATACTTATACAGTCATTGCTGTTTGTAAGTTGAAAGCTTGTTATTGAATTTGAAATTTTGACCCTTTTTTTTTTTTGCATTTATATTTTGTTAAAGCTTTCCATATTTATCTTTTTACAATGACATTGGATATTTGCAGCTCTATTATCCAAGATAGCAGCTCTCAGGTCATTTTCTTTGGATAAATTAGAGTACTGGCGGGAGAGTTCAGCTGGGATCAGCACTCTGGCTCATTTTCTCTCCAAGGATACAATTGATACCTTCAGCACACTCGTCAAACCTGTGGTATATCTGTCCATGTTCTTCTTCTTCAGCAATCCGAGGTCAAGCTTTTTAAGCAACTACCTGGTCTTGCTTGTTCTTGTATATTGTGTGACTGGCATGGCTTATGCAATAGCCATTTACTTCCAGCCTGGTCCTGCACAACTGGTATGAAATAACTTTAAAAAATAGTAACTCGTTACATATCCACGAGATATTTCTACACAGCATTGCCAATAATTGTAACTGCACCTGTATAATTTCTTTTGCTTTTCCTATTACTCGTAGTGGGCAGTGCTGCTTCCTGTGGTTATGTCTCTCATTGCAAACCAGCCAAGAGATACTCCATTAATGAAGATCCTGGTACAACTGTGCTACCCAAAATGGGCTCTAGAGGGCTTTGTGATCGCAAATGCTGAGAGGTGAGTTTTTAGTTTTGACCACTGTTCCTTCCCCAATTCCTTCGAAAGGAATGAATCTGAAAATGATACCGTTTTTTCAGGTACTCTGGAGTTTGGTTGATAACTCGTTGCAGTTCATTAATGGCCAATGATTATAATGTCAACGATTGGGCTCTTTGTCTGATTGTGCTGTTTTTGTTTGGTGTAATTGCCAGAGTTGTGGCCTTCTTTTGTCTTCTTCTCTCCCGAAAGAGGTGATTTTGTATTATATAGGACGCACCTCCACTATGATCTTACTGTACAAATCATAGGTTTTTATAACCCAACCCTATCCATCCATTGTATCACTAATGTATGTAACTAGGGTCCAGGGAGTAGGGACGCTGTCCATGTTTTCCCACTTCAATAAATTAATTTTTTGATGATATATTAACAGTTTAGGTCAAGTAAAATCGCCAGTTTAGGATTTCCATTCAGTAAAAGCACCTGTATTGTAAATCTGACTCTCCTTTTTTAGTGGAATTAACAAAATTTAAATTACCTGTGTGAGCTTAAGTATAGTTTTTCTTTTTCTAAAATCAAATTCTGAACTACATTTGAAATTACTCGGTCAAGTTGTTGGCCTTTTTTTGCATTTTTCAATTTCACGAAGAAATACTATGGAAGCAGATACTCCCCCTAGCGGTTCTCTTTCCATCCCTTATTATCTTCAAATTCTCACTGTCCAATTTTGATACAAGTGTTTAGAGGGAGGGAGACACGCCATCTGTTTCAACGGTATAAACTTCAAAGGTCAAACTAAATAAAAAAAAGGAAAAAGAAAACGTTGTGATCATGAATCATGATCACGGTCGCCACTATCCTTGTGGGCGCTACCGGTAATTAAGAAGTAACGTTTGGCGGTCGGCTCTCACCGTCACGCACGCATTTACATTTTAGCCAAGTACTAAGAAAAAGCCATGCAATGTATAAGAACGGCGTTTCGAAACGCCTCTTTCACCTTCTCCCGTGCCTTAAACCCTAATCCCTATAATCCCTTGTTTCTCATCGCTCTCCGTTCGCTGCCCATCATCGCCACCTCACCCTCACCGTCGCATTTGTCCTCTCATTTCACACTTGAAACGTTTCCACCGCTGTCACCTCCTCACTGCTTCTCTTCTTCAATGGCGGGTGTTGGCGACCACTCAGCGCCTCCTTCGTCCCATTCCCTTGAGAAGCAATTTGAGGACTTTCGGCTCCAACTAGAGGAGTCTGGGGGTTTGCGCGATCGAATTAGAACGGTTGTTTCGGAGATTGAGTCCACTACCAGACTTATGCATGCTAGCCTTCTTCTGGTCCATCAGTCTCGTCCCACTCCTGGTAGCAAAATGCTCATTTCTGCCTTGTTTCCTAAATTTTATCTCAGTGTCATCGAAGAGTTTGCTGCATAAATTATAGGAAGCTTTTTTAGTTTTACTTACCTCAAACTCATCTCACTCTTTACCATTTGAAACTTTTTACCATTTGAATAGAGCTTCTGGAGAAAGCCAAGTCCTATGTTAATGTGTTCAACGACCATTACAAGCAACTTGCTGAAGTTCTTGGAGAATGCTCTGGCCAGTACTATAGGTGATTAAAGCTTCGAGCAAATTTTTACCGTTTATGAGCTTCTCTGGAAAATTTGTTCTAATGGTCTGTAGTCCCCCCCACCCCAAATGTAATCTAGGTACCACGGTGACTGGAGGAGTGAGACGCAGACAGTAGTTTCATTGATTGCTTTTATGCATTGGTTAGAAACGGGAAACCTTCTTATGCATGCCGAAGCTGAGGAAAAACTAGGGTGTATGTCTCTGTACCCTCTTGTCATTGCTTGTTAATTCATTGATAAACGTTTTCATTTGCCGGTAGGTAGGTATGCATGCATGTGCTGGTATCTTTGTTAATTAAATAGGATATCATTTATAAACTTCCAGTAGTGAACGAAGCAGGGCTCATCTTTTGCGAAACAAGTATGTGAATGGATTTTCATTTAGGATATATTATACTCCTATGGTCCTTAATATAAGACATATTTGTCATTCTATTTCTAATTTACCCCTATGGAGAGGGAACGAGGAAATTAAAGAAATGACAAAATTTGTTATAACAACTAACTTAGCTAACTTTCTTAATCTAATCAAAAGGTAAATATGTCTTATATTGAAGACTGGAGGGAGTATGAAATACTGATTAATCAAACTGTTTTATAGTTTAGGCTCAGGCCTGATGTAGATTTTCATTAGCATTCCTAATTAAATTTGAATTAAGGAATGATGATTTAGAACTGCTTCGGAACAAAAAAGGGCGTGTTTGGTTACCAAAAAGGAGGATGAGATTAAGAATTTCTAGGCTTTCTAGCTTAAAGAGGATTTGGAACTGAAAAAGATTGATTTTTTGTTTATAATATTCTTCTAATTTAAGCTTTCTTGTTTACCACAAATTTCAACTAAATGCTCTACTTCTTGTTCAGAGTCATGAGATTTAAAGATGTCTGTTTCTAAACAAATTTGCAGTGAACAGTTCAGAGTTTGGTCTTGATATTGAAGACTACCTTATAGGTGAGTGCACTAGATACTGTTTACTTTGCAATAATCATTAGTTTTGATGAGTATGATCTTCTCACAGTTCAAATCTGTCTTCCTTTCATCCATGTAGATTCTTTCTGAGTAGTGACTGATATGAAAATGATTAGGAAAAAACTTATATATTTACCCTTATATAATTAAGGTGCTTGTTTCCAAACAAATCAATACATGTGGATTTTTTATATATTATTTATCCTATAATAAACTTTTGTTAATAATATTATTAAGACTTTTAAATCCACTTGTTCTGAATTGATCGGGCAACAGTATATTGAGCTTACAAGTCTAAGTATCTAAATCTTCTCCAAATGATTGTGATCTGAACATGGGTGTAGACATATGGTAGTTTCTACAAGGCTAAGGAGTCAGGAAAAAGGAGCAGAATAACTGAATATTCTGCTGTACAAGTTTATACATTGGATTTACAGATCATAGATATATACCCTATGCACAGTTCTAGTTTACCATTATGGGTTTTAAATCAACCACTCTCCTGCAACTCCACATTCAACCCTTTGATTTTGGGGTAACATGTATAGTCGAGGCTAGGTCGATTCTAGTGGGTTTTCTTTTTGTATTTTTTTTGAACCCTGAGATGATTTTCTTGTCTATCAGGATAGTGTCCATTATTTTGCTATGTACACTGATATTGATACATTTTTGTCATGCAGGTGTTTGTTTTATGTCCAATGAATTGGTAAGAGAACTGTAACCCTATAAACTTGTTAACCTCTTACTTGTGCCAGACATAGACTTACGGTTCATAGTCATAGAAGATCTTGAAAATATCGGATACTTTAAGGAAGTGACTTAGTACAAGACAATTACTCTCACACCTTAATTTGCAACTATCTGATCTTGCAGCCTAGGTATGTGGTGAATCAAGTGACAGCTGGGGATTATGATTGCCCTAGGAAAGTCCTAAAGTTCTTAACTGAGCTTCATGCGGCATTTCGCATGCTTAATCTTCGGAATGATTTTCTGAGGAAGAAGTTTGATGGTATGTTGTAACTTTAGGCCCTATCCTATACATTGCTCCCTTGTGTCATTTGTTTGAATTCCATTGTTCCCATGTGGGCAGGCATGAAGTATGATCTGAGAAGAGTTGAAGAGGTTTACTATGACGTCAAAATTCGGGGTTTGGCACCCAATGGTGAGCTTGTGGAAGATCAAGGTGCTCAAGGACCACCTTAGGTTGTAAGGCTGACTTGGGGTGGATATGATCCGCATCTATGCACCGTAAAAGAGGCTTGTAATTTTGTTCATAATTGTCGGTGGAAGGAAGGAAATTCTCCACTGAGTGGACACTGTCCAGCGAAATCCATGGATACGAACATTTCAACATGATGTAGATGCGGAATACATTGGCTGTGCGTGTTTTTTTTTTAAAAAAAATAGTGACGACATTGTTATTATTAGTTATTTTAACCTTTCTTTTTAGTTGAAAACGAAGCCACCAGGCTCTAGCTTCAAGAATTGCTGTCGGTTAGGTGTAGCAAGGTCTTAACAGTGGCATCATTGAGTAGCTGGCGACCAGAGTTTCTTGTTGATTCACATAGAACCGTGTTGGTAATGGCAGTAAAATCATTTTCAGCGATGGTAAATTGGTTGTGAATGAGGAATTCATGAATGGATTTGCTTGAAAAGTTCGAATTAGATGGTGGGAATCGGCTGCAGCCTTTTCTAGGCTCTGGTTCTTAGAAGCGTGGTTTTGTTATATTCCTCTCTTGTCCTTGTTATAAGAATTCCTTATGTCTTATAATATAATTTAGTTAAATTATAAACTTTTTACTCATATTACCCCAATATAAAACTTGAGTTAACCAACCTTTTCAGCTAATGATTTTTATCGGAGATAATTTTGATATCTTTTAAGAAAGAATTAATACTCATCCCATCCTTAATATTAAATGTTTGGGGAGTTGATATCGATAATAAATATAAAGCATAGTCTTTGTATTTTTTAATGGGATAAGCTATTGTCACTACCAATTTTATGTCACTACCAAATCACCACAACTTTTTCAACGTTAAATTAGAATCTCAATAGGAGAGAGAAATGATAAAGGTAAATAAAATTCTGATCTAACGGTGAAAAAGTGGTAGTGACATAAAATTAGTAGTGACAATATCCTATCCCTTTTTTAATTTTCTCTTTATGTTTCATCAACAATAACAAGGGAAGAGAAGGAATATGGTAATTATAGAAGATAATTTGAATGTTTAAAAAAATATTATATTAACTAATTCAATCAACTTCTTAAATCTAATCAAATTAAGTAAATATATCTTATATTAAGGGCCGAAAGAGTATTAATTAATTTTAACTCATACCAAGAAGAGTAAAAGTTTAGGCTGTGCGGGATCCGTTGCCTTCCCCAAGCAGTAAAATAAAGTTCGAGTGAAAAGCCGAAAAAATGTTAAGGAAGTTAGTTAAATTAGTTAGTATATTTTTTAAAACATCATAATCATTTTTCTAATTCCTCAATTTCTTATTTTTGTTGATAATTATTAGGGGAACATTATTATGGGTAAATTAGAAAAATATTGATAAATATAAAAAATAATGTCTTATAGGATTAAGATTAACTTTCCAATTGAGGACTTGAGAGGGAGTTTTGTTTTTGTTTGTTTTTTTCTCCCCTCCTATCTTAATCCTATTAAGATGCCCAAGTGATTTGAAAGTCTAAAATCAACTGCTAGAAGTAGCAAGCGGTTCCATCCTTTTTGAACGGAAAAGGCAATAATAGTATAATACACGCTTCACACGATTTCGGATCTGATAGCGCACATAATTGGTCGTATTACATGAACTCAGGTTGTACATGATAATATCTCCTAGACATGATACTTACTTTCTCAAGTCAAATTATCACACAATGGCGACTTGAATCTACCAGATACGAAAAATAATGACTTAATTGAAGATTCGAAGATGTAACTAGTCTGTAATTTCAGTATTTCACCTCTATATAGAGGATCGGGTTCAAGTTGCATATAGAACCGACACCAAAATTTATGGTGACCAGAGTTACAGAGTTTCACAGAGGAGTCTGAGGGGAACAGATACTGAGAGGAGAGAACAAAGGAGCATGCTTCTTCTTAGGATGCATGAAGATGATACGATGGGAGGCATGTGCGCCAGCTCATGATAACGCAGTATTACACGTGCAATGGATGCTCGATGCTAAGCCCGTCAAATCAAATCATTTCATAAGCTTATTCAAGCTATTTAGTAGCTTGTTTCCCGGTTATATTTATAGAACAGCGCACAACTTTCTGGAAAATACTAAAATAAAATTGATTAAGCTGTAAAAAAATTGTTCAAAATTTTGGGACATACCGTCAGTAAATTTATTTGCGCTCACTGGCGGGTGAGCCCCTCATGTCTCATGGGCCAAACCTCACGTTCTTGCCTTACCCTTTATGTTCCCACACCTCACTGATCATTCACCTTATCGCTTCTCATTCTACTCGTGAAGCCTCCTTCACTGTATTTGAGCTCAACACAAGATGCTCAAATAGATGTCATTCTATCTCCAATGAAAACAGATGACTGTCACTTTCCATAGAATTTGTTGGATCAATCTTCCCTGACTGTCAAATTTTCACAATGAGCTGCATATGTATGATGCAGGAGAAGTTAGTTGCATTTGCCAGTATCAATAAAGTGGTGCTTCCTTCTAATCGTGATTGATTTGACAACATACACTGAAAGCATTATTATCAAACTGGACCAGGCAAAACACCCCTTTGTATTAAAGGAGATGTATCACTGTTCTGGCTCCCTTATTTTCTCTGCCCATCACTGCATAAGATGCATGAGGAAGAAAATAGGAAATCCCGAATAAAAAGTGCTGCATATATTTCAGCCACCAGCAGTAAATTTTACCTACCAAAAGAAAAAAAAGTGAATTTTAATTCTCTAACTAAGCGCTACTTTCTAGATACACAGGATAATTACAAGTTTACAAACTGCCGCAGCCCTTACATACTGATATGTCAGACCTGTTCCTCAAGCATTTTTTACTGAATAATATGGAGAACTGAGAGTGGAACCATTGAATATCATAGTTGATAAGATTCTTAAGGTCAGACAAGTTTCATCCAATCTATCTCATTGACTAAGGGTCAAAATTTTCAGGTTGAGGCCTTCTGTGCAACCCATGACATTTTGCAATGCTTGTGGCCCATTTCCTGTATGCCAGAGTGAGATGCAGATACCAGTAAAACTTGTCCCTAATCCTTTCAAACTTCAAATAATATATCAGTTCGAAGACTGAATCAGTTATACTTTTGTACGGATGGTACACTCTCAGTCCCGTTCAAACAAAATAATACTTTAACCGACAATTTGATATTGTTCAAGATCATAAATGAGTTGAAACCAAATCATTTGACTTGCATACTTGCTGAGCAGATGTGCTTAAATTGGTAAAGAAGACACGATTTTTATTCATAAGTTACACAACAGACCCTAAAGCTACATTCTCACCGACGTTCTGCTATTAATTAGCAGCTCGAAATGTTCAAGAATTACGACTCAAAATATTTGAAGCCCTTTCATGAATAGCTGATATATCTTACGACATCCACCCACATGCATTAGAAATAGGTTGGATCGCACTTTACCCAAGAAACCTATCCCATCCCTATATCTTATCTTTTCCTTTCCAACTTGTGGGGTCTTGACTTTGAAAACTTCGAAAGATCTGTGATCAAGCACTTTCCCTTCCAGAATCACAGAGAAACAGGCTCCTTATTTCCTAGGAGAGATGTTAACTGATTACAAAATATATCCAAAATCATTGCATGCACGTTCCTCCAGTTTCTGCAAGCTCTAAACTAGCAAAGTAGCGAGTGAAGTCAGCAACTATCAACAAAGACTAATAATAATTGTATAATAACCATAAGCTACCAATGATGTCCAACCATTTATTGCTCCAATGCAGTGACTCCTTCCCATGCCACAATTATATAAAGCCTTTTGTTTTCGTGATACTCACTACACCTTCTATCTCCTTCTTCTTCTTCTTCTCTCTGTCAGCAGACACCTGAAAAAGTGAACTATGAAGGGCAAATTTTTGAAGGAGTATCTCAACAAGTGGAAGAAGGTGGGGACATACCTCAAACCTTACACTGCCTGTGAGTACTCCGGCCAATGGGCTTCCTTGCATGAGAAAAGCTCCATCGTCCCAAGTGATGTCCCAAAGGGTCACTTGGTTGTCTATGTTGGTAAGAGCCACAAGAGGTTTGTAATAAAGATCACACTACTCAGTCATCCACTCTTCAAGGCATTGCTGGATCAAGCTCAGGAAGAATATGGTTTTAGTGCAGGTTCAAAACTTTGTATCCCTTGTGATGAGCATCTTTTCCTCAGTGTCCTTTGCTGCGCCACTCCACAGCACGAATGGATGTGTTTTTGCCTTTGAGAAGTAATGCCCGTTGAGACATTTGTCCAAACAGTTAGAGCTCTAACTAGAAAGTTGATATGATATATTATGTGATGTAACGGTAATGTCCAATATGTTTGCAAGTAGACTAAGGCATGATTGTCCTCTAGTTTATTGATGTAAATCTATTCACGAACATAGAGGATTTCATTCTGTTATGCTGCTCTTATTTTGCAAGATGTAATCTATTCAGACTCGTCTAAACATGCTTAAGATTGTTTGACCAAAATCTGAAGGCATGGAAGAACTTGAAGTCGAAGAACGGGAAAAAATGCATTGGACCAATGAACTTTCAATAACCAAGTAAAAAATGCTTTAAGATTGTCTGCCATGATGGGCAAGTCGGTGTTCGATCAGACAATACGCTCACCTCAAGTAATAATGTAATATTTTTAGGTTCATGTGTATGGCATCATTCGCTCAAGGATTTTCTTTTTTATTTCAGGTCAATGCAGATCTGTGACACTAGTGTTGTAACGTTGTTTCTCAACATTTGCTTCAAGAAGCAACTTTGCATTGCTAAATATGTTTCCGAGTAGAAGGGCAAATATAGAACAGTCAAAATCTGCGTTGGGTACGAAAGTTTTGTGATCCCAGAAAATCTCACATGCTTGTAGAGAACATGTCGATCATTTTTTAAACATCACATGTATGAACATCAACAGAACCATAAGTTGTGAAGAGCAATAGCAATCACGAATGGTGGAGAAGAATTAAGTGCAAATGCAACGGTTATGACATAGAGAAAATGGCAGGAAAAAACTGAGAGGTTGATGGATCAGGGAAGGTTTGGGGCAACAGGAAACATCTCGAACTGAGATTCATTTGTGCAGAGCAGAGCATGTGAGGTAGGATTTGGGAGCTATACTCTTCCAGGAATTAAAAAGGGAAGAAATGGCCGCAAGAAGGCCGTACATGAGGGCCACCTTACTTGGTCATCTCCGATCCTCTCTGCAACTCCCAAAATTTTCTCACTCAATCTCAAAACCCTGCATTTGCATGTCATTTATCTTCATTAAATGTGTGTGTGGTAAATAATCTTCTCGGCCCCTTTAGTTTTAGTTTCTAACAGGTTTGATCTTCTCAAAATTTGTAGTCATTTAATCACGTTCTTCAAACTTGATTTATATGTGCAGAGTTGAGAAAGATAATATTTTTATCAAAATAATAGATAGTTCCTTAACAGATTTATATTAAAAAAGGACAAGGGCTCATCTCTTCCATTCCTTCCCATTGTGATCCCTTGAATTCCCCAACCCCTTTTTTGTTGGAAGAGGAGGTTCCACGTCCAGAGGCTGTTGACCGGGGGCCGATAAAATAAAAAATCCTGAGGCTCCTATTACCCATGAAGCTTTTCCCTTGTCTGGAAGGTATAAACAACAAATCACATCACATAAACACGTTTACCTACTTTGGCCCCCAAGAGAAAAAGAGCTGCCAATGACTTGAGAACCATTGAAACATCTGAAGATCCTCCTCATACTGTGATAGAAACGCTAGGCTCCACCTCTGCATTTACGGTCGTGACACAGAAGACTTCGATTGGGTTATACATGCATCTTAAATATGTATATAGATATAGATTCTTCTAACAAAATCTTGGAATACCCACTTTCATAGTGCCTACGTGCCCCCGAGTTTTCCAGTTCTAAGCTCTCAGTTCATTATGTTATTAACAATGCATATTTTTTTCGTCATGGAATTTAACCAGCCTGTTCTAATAAAGAGATTCTAACTAGCATAATTCCTTTAAGAAGTGCACAGATCCCAAGGTCTCTACCCGCCTGAAGACAAGCTAGTCTGTTACGATCACAGGAATTATTCATACAATCAATAACCAAATTACCATAAATTGATTGTGATCGCGCTGCATCCGGAAACTGTGTCAGGAAGCAACCTTTTCCATTTCTTCTTCCAGGAGACAACAGATCCAAGTATCGATTTGCCATGCTTGAGGGAAAATAATAATACTAATAAACTCAACAAACCAACAAATTAACATGCTTACATATCATCAATATATCAACAAATTAACATGTTAATATATTACCGATATCATCAATGTAAAATGGTGAAGTATTTACAATCCATAATCTGTATAGCTTATTCAATAGACTCCGTACAACGCCGGAAAAGCTACCAAAAATTGCCCAATGAAAAATTAGACTTGAGCTCAGACGACTAGAAAATTAGTCGGGTGAAATTGAACTCATAACTCATTGATACCTAATATCAACAATTGAAGTGGCCACCTGATGATGGCAAAAATGAATGAAAGAAAGAAAGAAAGAAAGAAAGAAACGGCCCTCTGATGCGGCACCATTGTTAATATCAGTAATCAGCCCAAATGCAAAATAACTTCAATGAAATTGCTGCGGGGAAAGCTTATGCACAACATTAGCAAATGGGTATGCATATGCAAAGGATGCTGAAAACCATGAAAGACAAATGTTTCGTTACTTTCTTAAAAGAAATTCAAAACTTAAGTAATAGTTTTCTTCCTTCTAGTAGATTAGTGCACCTACTCTTGCAATATAAATCAAATATTCCAACTCTAGCGACAAATTGTCCAGATAAAAATAGAATAGAACAGCAAATACAAAACTATGGTTAATGAGTTCATGACCATATACTTTTCTCCTTCACTCACAAAAACGATGAACATCCCCTACTTCTCATACAGCGTGACTATCCACTATCATCATTATCATTTTGTTCTGTGAACTATTAAATGGCTGCATGAACAATTTACACATGAACTATCCTCAATTCAGGATATACACAAGTAGTATATTTGCCTCTTGTGAGGTACATACAACACATAATTGGCCATAAAACTACAAAATGGCTGTGATGGTCAATAGGGGACGTGGGACACATAAAGCTGTGGATCGTTGCTGCAAAATAAGCATTGCAATTGAAGCTCGTAAAGGAAACTACCAATCACCGCCAAGTATCACCTATGACCTCCAATCAAGCCCTCAAGTTCTCTCTGCCCAAACGTCCTACCCTGTAAATCAGCATCCCTACACCTGGCTGCAAAGTAAAACAGCAGCCACACAATCATGAAGTAAACTTCCATTGTAGACTGGAACATCTTGGCAAGAGCCCTCCCACAAATCCGAGCTAAAACCCATCTTAAAAACGATCCACAACATATGGCTTCCAAGCATTTTATTGTTATGGCTTGGTTCAACATAGTAGATATCAAATAACAACCCTCCTTCACGATTTCTCTCCCACTCCTCCTAGAGTCCACTATAGCAACCCAGGCATCAACAGAAAATATAAAAGCAACAAACGTATCAACAAAAAACCAAGCAAACAAGAACCCAGAAATCTGCTTCTCAAACCCTCGAACCCATGGGGGCATAACTGAGAATGGCATTAATTTCAATCTAACAAAAAGCTTGAAGAAAGAATGCTGATCCTCAATATCACCGAAATACCACAGCCCCAGAAGCTGAGTCAACGCGTCCCTGACAGCCCAGCTCGTCAGAATAAACCCTGAGAGCCTCTTAAGACCCAATCTGGAACCTTCCCAAATTATCGCAGCGATTGAACTATACCTCCCTAACAGATCATTGACAACAGTAACGAAGACGATCCCTAAGACCCATGAATAAGTAACAAGAAAGACAAAAATCACACACCCGTAGGCCGCAAATAAGAAACCGATAAGGAAAACCAGAGTCGCAGCATCACCGCGGCCGAGCACCAATCCCTTTATAAAGAAATGCAAATCAATGACTTTATCCACATCTTGACCATTTCCTAAATCAACCTTTTCATTTCCGTTATCGTCCTCGTCCTCGCTGACTTTATCATCAGAAACTGATAACCCTTCCGACTTGAATTTAACTCCAGTGCGAACCACCTCCGACATCCTAATTCCGTTATCTATTACATGATCCGAAAACCCTGATTTCAAGTTAAACGCGCCCAACACCATAAAAGTGCCATTTTCAGGGGCGTTCCTGTTGATCCCGAATAAACGACGACCATCGTCGTCATCGCCAGAGAAAAAGTCATCCTCTAGGGTTCCAACTCGGGTGAGGTGTAGGAAAGGACTGCGGCGGTGGCGGCGCAAGCCAGTAGACGAAGGGTCATCAGGCGATCGGAGGCGATGTTGGTTACTACTTCCGGCGAGGTCAAGGCGTGAAAGAAGGGCTTTAAGGGAGGGGTCACGATCAACGAAAGAGGTAACATAAGTGGTACCGTTCTCAACGAAGGTGCGGAAGGACAAGATAAGGAAAGAAAGGAAGAGGAAGGTGGGGAGATTGGAGGTGAAATAAGAAGCTGATTGTCGGAGAAGTTGAGCTGTTGTACGGAGATTCCGCAGCCGAGGATGATCGTTCATGGCGGTTCAGCGATCTCTGATGGAGTTGCGTCCTCTTTCGCCTTCCTTTAGGTGTTTCTGACTACAACGCAGCTTCCTCGTCGGTGCCAGGAGGCGAGATGGCTATGCTCCTCGGGACTTGCGGGTAGGGACGAAAGCAGTACATGCGCAATCAGGCTGTGAACTGCACGCTCTCGAAAATTGGCGGTGGACTCGTCGGATGAATAAAAAAGAATTTTATCATTTATAATTTTTTTAATTTGAATAAATAATTTAAAATAAAATATATATTTTTGTCCAGACGTTGCTCACATTTTTTTTCTTTTCTTTTCTGTTTTTTCTCTGAATTCTCTCCTCATCTAAAATTCTTCTTAATTTACTTAATTTGAATAATTTTTGTAATAAAAAATTTAAATATAATATCATCTTGAAATCACATTAGTAATGTCATGAAAATATTTCATAATTTAATTTTTCTTTTAATGATGCATGGTAATAATTATCTTCTTTGCAAATATTATTTACTGAATAGGATTTGAGTCTTATATTTGATACTAAATCTAACCCCTAAATAGTTCGAGATGTAGTATTATAACAGTGTTTAACAAAAAAATTAAGTGCATAATCGAAATACTTTTTATTAATCATATTTGGTACTATTCAGTTTCTTTTTTCCTTAATAAGGAGACCTTAATCCTGTTTAGTTAGTTGGCTCAAATTCGTGCCTTCTAATTTACTGGTGTTCCTCTTGCCGATTAATTGTGGACATTAGTCGGTGAGATCAACGTGAAATGTAGTCCGGCCGAAGAAAAAACGCCAAGTGTTTCCGTGTTGCACTTCAACTGAATAGATTGAGAGAGTAATGCCAAAGTGACGTCGCTCTTTCAACTTCTGAACTGTACATTCCTATGGAATTAAGGCCCATTTGGATCCAAGAAAATTAAGAGAAGAAAAAGGAAAATTAGAATTTTTTGGTGGCGGCAGCTGTTTGGATCAAATTTTACTTAGAAAATATTTTCCCGCTCGCGCCATTCTCCCACGTTTAAATGAAAATGGGTTCCCACAAAAAATGGTGGAAGCCATTTTCTAGTACCTAAGAAAATGGCCTAAAGTCCATTTTGCTCCTCATCACATGACAGAGAGAGATGGGGAGAGGAAGAGAGAGAAGAGAGTGACACCGGAAAATATTGTGGAAGGAGGAAGAAGAAGCTGCCGACAGTGGCCTCTTTCGCTGTAGATCCGTCAGAAAGTCAACGACCATTGAAGCTTTAACGAACGAAGGAGGAAGAGGGAAGGAAGATTTTTCTGTGTTTTGAGAGAATTAGGAAAAAGACGAACTGCACACTCAAATTTTCTTTTCCCTTTTTAATTTTTGAAGACTATTTTTTAAAAACTGTCATCTTAACTATTTTTTTTTCCTTTTTTAATTTTTGACAACTGTTTTTTAAAAACTCTCATCTTAACTATTTTTTTTCCTTTTTTAAATTTTTGATGATTGTTTTTTTAAAACGGCCGCCTTAACTATTTTTTTTCCTTTTTAAAATTTTTGATGACTGGTTTTTTAAAAAACAGTCATCTTAACAAAAGGCGAGACTGTTCTTGAATATTTGTTATTTATTATTATTATTATTATCATATTTGAATATTTTTTTATTAAATATTTTTTTATACTTTATTAAAATATTAAAATGAATAATTAAAATAAAAAAAACGTTATCACACACTGGTTTACACTCCCTACACTCCATTGTGCACTTGCGTGAGTTTTGCTGGTTTATAATAATTTTTATTTTTAGGGGCAAAATGGTATTTTGTTTTATTTTCCTACCTTATTTTCTTTCAACCAAGCAAAAAATTTTCAATCAACTCATTTTCTATTCTTGTGCGAAACAAACACACACAAAAGGAAAATATTTTCCCTTCCATTCCATTTTTTTCCTTTCTATTCCTAACATTTCTTTGATGATCCAAACGGGCCTTAGAATATCTTATCTCCAGGAAAGGAACATACTAATAACAAATCAAGATAATATTGCGTTGGACGGTTTAGAAGGGTCCACGTTCGTAGCCAACCCTGAGTTCTGTACTAGATCTGAGGCTCTGAGCAATCCATATATCCAATAGGCCTTTTAATTCAATAAATTCCTGAGTCATGAGTGCACCAATCACTTGGCAAGACATGCTCATGAATCTCCGCTTGACTGCACTATTTTTGAAAAATCCGCCATACATTTGTTTCGTTATTTAAAGCTAATAGGCTTAGAGTTCCCTTCAATTTAAAAAGAAAAGGGATGACCCATATAACAACCTCATAATAGATAGTTTCACTCAAAAAGAACGAGGCAAAGCATAACAACGGTATTTGGGAACAGATGATTTAGCCATAATAAATACTCGACAAAACAACGCACAGACAAAAACATGCTCTTGCTACATCTAAATTACGCAAGGGAGATATTTTCATGCTTATTTCCAGGAATTATTGTCACCATTCTCAGCAACTTCTTTCGGTAATTATAAAGACCGGCAAGCAATTAGACAAGTACGATTGGATGAAAATCAAAATGACACAAACGGCACATGAACAAACAAAATTTCTTAAGGGCATCCAACTTGGGGGAACTACATCTCATTGAAAATCAGGCTTCTCTGGGTAGGTGCAGCCAGGCCTTTGGATGATAACATTTGCTGCGTAAGAGCCGGCCTTCACGCATGCTTCAATGGGCTTTCCCAGAACCAACTGTGAAAGAAACCCTCCAACAAATGCATCACCTACAAACACAAAAAGAGGTGCACTTCAACAAAATTTCGCTAGCATGTTAAGTGGAAAAACATTCGTGTCTCTACTTGCACCCAAATTAGTCTAACTCAGTCATAAATACAGTTTCCTTCACTTGGTTGCATGATAGAATTTCCGCAGTTATATTCAAGAATTTATGCGCATAAACATAGATACAACTTCGTTCCACAGTAGGACTCCTACAAGCAAAACAACAATTACCTGCTCCATTTGTATCAACCAGTTTCTCTTTAGGTAATGGTATCACTGGGAACAAGTTCACCTTGCCATCCTCAGCAACGCACACAGGATCTGCACCCTGTGTGATAACGGTAATTCTTTTATGCGTTCCCGATGCCTTTGGCCATTGGGAAATCTTAACAGCTATCTCCTCCACATTATCAGTCTAGTCATCAAGAGAACATAAACGGGTCAGCATTTAAACCCCAAAAGGGCATTTCTACATATTCGCTAAGCTATGATTACCTCCCAACCATGAACTTTAGCAAAAGTTCTAGCTTCAGTCTCATTTCCAAAAACAAAGTCCACATACCTGAATCCAAGAAAGGGCACTCATTAGATAGATATGTAAATTCTTTTCATTGAAATTTAACATACAAGGATCCTTACTGCAGAGCCTTTTCCTGCACATCCCTGAAGAACTCACAGATGAATGGGGCAGAAAGGTTCATCAAGAAGTACTGCATACCAAATTAAAATAGAAACATGTCAGAAACCGCTAGCAAATAGGGATTGCCAATTTTAAATCACATCTTACCTTGTTGTTCGCTGCTGCATGCTCAGCAACTAACTGAATGGATTCGGGTGATACAGTGAGGAAAAAGCCAGCTATATAGATATACTTGGCCTTTTCAACTGTTTAAGAAAAGATAGCACAATAACATCTCAGTAATAGGGAATTAAGGGAAGGGAAAACAATATACAGGGACTGCATAGACCGACATGATACCTAATGCCCAGTTTTCTGGTTTCTTCAAATGATCAGTCTTGTAACAGTTTGCAGCCGATAAATTGGCAACAAGAGACCTATATTTCCATTTAAACAAACATTTTAAAATGGAAAGACATTAAGGCAAATCCCAAAAGGCCTCAACGATGGTTTTGCATTATGCAAATATCAAGGAGGAGATGTACACTTCAAAAGAACAAGTATTTAGCAAAGCATCGAAGGGAAACTTATTCCATACCTTTCACCACCAATTACGCAAACAGCACAAGTGCCAGTTGGTGCAGTTTCATCTTCATAGTAGTGGACCTGATAGTCAAATGAGTAAAAGTTAGTTCAAAATGCGAAGTCCAGAGTTCAGTTTAGACTCAAGAGAGGATGATTTAGAGAAATAAAAGATAAAACCTACATTCAATCCAGCTTGCTTTGAGTTCTTCTTCATCTCCTCCCCAAACTTGTCCTTTCCTATGGCACCCATGTAACTTGTTGCTCCGGGTATTTGAAGCATCCACTAGAAGACGAAATGGAAAATAGTAAATCACTTTGACCATAACTTTTCCAGCAGTTTCTTCTACCACCTATGAAAGGTTATCACATACCTGTGCAACCCTGATAGAATTCTGAGTAGCACCTGCCAACAAGTACAGAAACTAATATCATGAAAAAAGTGTTCCCTGGAACTTCATCAATAAAATGATTAGAAAATCAATTATCTTAAAACCAATATATCTGACTAAATTAATCACCTCCAGCAATGTACTCCACGTTAAATTTTGAAGCCATTTCTTCATACCTGAGATGATTGGATGATCATATTAACACATAAAATACTGATTGAGAAATTAGTGGGGGCTGAGAAGAGGAGAGACATTCAAAACTTGATATGAATGGAGGTTCAGTGTCCACCCGCTTAGACCTCCACCCACACCCCACCCTATTCCATCCTTACAACATAACTTAAACTAAGGTGGCCAAATAATCGATTTTCAATAAGTAAAAATGCATGCATTGAGAATTTAATCAACAGAGAAGCCTCAAACATCACAGATCCCTCAAGTGCAATCATAGCTATTGGGGGTAATGTGGCATATGTGTGGCAGTGAATTATGAATAAGCATAACAATAGATTCAAGGAACTGAACAAATATCTCAAACTAGCATCTTTATAAAACGCACGCCACTTTATAAGGAGCAAGCTAAAATAGTAGAATATAGTGGCCTCCCAATGAAATGGGGATAAAATGTATGGTGCGGGAAATCCTAATGAATGAAGCAAAACCAGACTTAATCAATAGCGGTTACATTAGCCAAAAGGGCAATAAACCTCAATAGCTATTATTGATCGCACCAAACTAAACTTCATTAATGAAATTTAAGCTTTCTGAATGTCAATTTTAAATCATAATTGATTCCAAGCATAATGAACAATTTCAATAAGCCTGTAAAGTTGAAACTTCTGTGGTCTAAGCATAGCATGAGATCTCTTACATAGGTTTGTGCTTGTCCTCCGCAAGAATTGCATCGTTCAACTTGATGCCATATCTGTGACATAAATAAAGTCAGATCCCTTAGAACAGCGAGAATTCGCCAGAGCATTCTTGAATATTCTTCTCTAATTTTAGAATGCTGCTACAGATACAGAATTAAACTAATGCAAAAAAGAACCAAACAGTGGTCACTTCTAAAAAATATAACGCATTCCATAACAATCCTAGAGAGTATCTTAGCCTTTCAAACACCAAACTGAATACCCCCAAATAATCTCGATGGATATTGGAAAACAAAACGATGACTCCCACATTTCTTCAATGCATGAAACATGCGGTATCGTCAAGCTACAAGCTTTAGGCGTATGCTACAAAAACTCGTTGTTCAACATTAGAGAGAGGTGTAAAACTGCTACTTGAAATCTTCAAAACGATAATAAAATAGTAAATAGCAATATGTAGCTCAACAAAGACGTGCAAAATGAAGCAGAAAAGATAGATCCGCCCCCAGGAAATTCAGCAAGACAAATCAGCCGAGCCAAAAACCTTCAGTTTTTAATAAATTCATAATAAACATCAACGAGTGAACTAAATCTTTGAATAGAGATCTGAAAGACAGATTATGGTCCAGGAACGAATCAAGAAAATCACCACTGAAGAAACTCACTTTTGCAAGAACTCTTCATCGACAACGGCCGATATATCGAGGAGAGGGTTGCCCATCCCGAGGAGAATACCTTCGGACGCCATTTGAGCTAAAGGAGATCACAGAACAGAAGGAGGGAGGTTCGGCGAGGTGAATTGCACAAAGAGAGGGTAGTGCGAGTCAGATTCAGATCTACCGACGACGAGGCTGATTTTATACAGGAAAACGTTAAAAAAAAAAAACAAAAACAACAATAACACTAAAAAGTCAGGGGAAATATTTTAAAAATAATAATTTTCGGGTGTTCTGACCGGAATGTCCCAAAAAAAAAAATTTGATTGGAGATTGGGCAAGGAAATAATCTTTGAGTGGACAACGGAGTACTCGGGGACCCACTTACTAAGTTACTATAGCTTACCAACCCCTGTAGGGCCCATCGCTGAAAATAATGCACACCATCCCCAGCTTTCGGTCACCAACTCGCCATTAAACGACACTGCATTCTCCGGGAGGAGTACATTTTACGGCCCTTCTCTCTTTTTCTTTTTTTGCCAGTTTACGGCCCTTGCAAATGTTTTGCTCTCTTTTATGACCACATAGAGTCGATCATAAGGCCCAAAAAAGTGTACAAAGAAAATCACACTTTAGGCTTCGATATTCAGACCAACAAAACAAAAGCTTCTATATCCAAAAATCAAAAACAAAACAAAAGCTTTGACCCACGCTGATTTTTCCCTTTTTCCGAAAATGCTTTTGTTACTCCAAATACTTCAACTCTTTCTCCCGTAATAAAATTAACATATGGTTTTAGACGCCAGAAAAATATAATAGTTTATTGACTGACTATATATATGCGTTAATTTTACTGGAAAATGACAAAAAATATCATTTGAATTACAAAACTCTGTTGACCAATTTTTTTTTTTATTACAAAAACTCCAAAATATCTACTAAATTAGTAAAAAGATAGATAAATAATTTGATGGGAATCTGGGTTTTAAAAAATAGGTGTTCACAACTTACGTATAGAAATTAGTAACTTGGGTATAGAGATTGACAACTTGAGCTTTCTAAATTGTCATTGTATATATCCAAGTTACTAATATCATTCTTAGGTTGTCAACACTCAAGCTTCAAAATCTTATATTCCCACCAAATTACCTATTTAATTTGTTCTTTTACTAATTTAATAGACATTTTTGAATTTTTGTAATTCAAATAGTATTTTTGTATCATTTTCTCTAACTTTATCTTGCATTCAAAGCTAAACGACATTTTTTAGATTTCTTTCTGCTTTTTTTTTTTTTTGCCAAACACAAGTATTCTTCTATAGGAGATAATTCTGTTCGAGGTACTTTCAGATACTAAATTTGGAAACCTCTCCCAATAAGATTCAAATATTGATTTGTCATGTTATGAGGATGAACCCTTTCCATCATGCTTAGGTAGAGGCATGTGTACTCTCTAACCCACTATTCTTTGTGAATTAGGCTCCAAGCGCCCTGCTCTTAGATTGTGGGTGAGCCCAACCCCTTTCCTAAAATTTTGATATTAAAAAAAACCTTATTCAAACAAATAAATCTACACAGGCCCAACAAATTCTTCAAAATCATAATTCCTCCCGACACCAAAGCAAATTTTAAAGATGATCGCCAATTGCATTTGTGTAGTCAGTTGTTGTGGAAGTGCCTCTAATGTAGCGGTACGGTGGTTCCCTTCTCCTATTTTGTTGAGGATGGCATCCAACACATTTTTATTGTGCTAGGTGCACCTTTGAAGACATTGTAAAATTTACACCTTAACTCATAATTTAAATGTTGAATTTGCTTTATCTAAATACTGAATGTCAGAGCTCCAATGTCTTGTTACTGATTTTTTTCACGTAACTATCATATATGCTTTTAGGTGTATGTTTAATTTAGCCTTTTTAAAAAGTGTTTTTACGATTTACGTTTGACGGATTTTTTCTCAGTTTACGAAAAAATAATTAACAAAACACATTTTAGCAGTTCCCAATATTCATCATAGGAGTATTTCTTTTTGTCTGGGGATCTAATCAAGCTTGACTGGTATTTTTATTTTCTTTTTTCTTTTTGTCTGGGTAGTAACGTGGATAAAAAATTGCATTCAGGTGAAGACGTTAAGTAAACTTTGTTCATATTTAAATTTTAAGGGACGGGCTGAACAAAAATACAAACTGAGAAGTATTATAGGAGTATTTCAATAACAATATTCTTTACATCCGTTGGCACAGGGACGACGATGGCCAACAATGGACCTTATAATGCAGAACTCAATTACAAGTTCGGCGAGATGAACAGTCTTTCAAGTTTCTACGACTGCTTCACATACAAAAAACTATATATAACAAGGAAAACCATTCCAAAAGGCAAATTATACTGATATTCAAACTAACAGATAGGAAGAGGAGCACCATTCCACTCCCCAAGGCATTCCAGAAGAGGATCGATAATCTTTCCCTGACACAAAGCCGTGAACACTTTGTCACACTCTTCACCTGGTGACCTTGTCTTCTCTCCGGTAAGTAACCCAGCTCCCAGATCCTCTCTCACAAACTTGTACAATGGGTACGATCTGCATTCTTTGATCTTGTTTGGGACTGATGAATCTCCGTTCTCGTATGCAATTCTTGCTCTCTCTACCTCCTTTGGCAACAGAGTCTTCAATTCCTCCTCAAAAACTGCAATCTTCTGGAAGATCGAGGTGCTTGAGTTCTTCTCGTCATCGCCATTCTCTAGTGCGTGATCAACCAGAACTTGCCTCAGTTTCTGCATCAGTGGGTATGTAGCACTGGTGGGGTCATCAATGTAGGTAAATACGTGCTCCCTATCCACCACTTTCAGCAAATCTTTCTCACAGAATCTAGAAGGATGGAGTTCCCCGTTTACCCCTGTGGTGAGAGTTCTCTTTGCGACTTGACTCACCGTACTGTTCACTGTGCTCTTCAAGTTCTCCTCCAGATGCCTCAGGTCAATTGCTTGGCAAAGTGCAATGAGGTATGTGGAAGACATGAGCTTCAAGATTTCAATGGCTTCGTTGGTTTTTCGAGATGAAATCAAACCCAATGAGTTGACGTCCTGATTGTGTTGCTCAGCACTCTGGACGTGGCTCGTTACTGGGTTTGCAAGATATTGAAGTTCAGAGCAGTAAGATGCCATGGCGATTTCAGCACCCTTGAAACCATAGTCCAAGCTGGGGTTTCTACCCGCAGAGAGATTTGAAGGCAACCCATTATTATAAAAATCATTGACCAGCTCAGAAAATTGAGCGAACATGAGTTTCCCTATAGATGCGAGAGCCAAACGGGTGTTGTCCATGGAGACTCCAATTGGGGTTCCTTGGAAATTACCACCGTGCAGGGCCTTGTTCCTTGAAACGTCAATCAAAGGGTTGTCGTTCACAGAGTTGATCTCCCTCTCGATGGATTTGGTGGAGAATCTGATTACCTCAATGAGAGGACCCAGCCATTGGGGTGAAGTTCGAAGCGCGTAACGATCTTGTTTAGGCTTCTGCAGGGGATCAATCTCATGCAACTTCTGAGCCGCTTTCATGTACGAGCTTCCATCAAGAATGTGTTCCATTATAGCAGCAGCTTCGATTTGACCAGGGTGGTGCTTCAATTTATGTGTCAAATGGTCTGTAAATTCAGGCTTCCCTTGCATCACTTCAGCAAAAATAGCCGATAGAACTTCAGACAGCACGGCCAAAATGTTGGCCTCGAACAGAACCATGGAAGCTAAGCCAGAGCCAACAGCGGTGCCGTTGACGAGGGCAAGACCTTCCTTGGGCTGTAATTCAAAGAAGTCGGAATCAATGCCGGCCAATTGAAAGGCTTCCTTGGGAGTGAGGAGTTCACCGGAGGCTCCGACGGCTTTGGAGTTGGGTCGGCCGGTAAGCAAACCGGCGATGTAAGAAAGAGGGACGAGATCGCCAGAGGCGGTGATTGTACCGCGAAGAGGCAAACATGGAGTGATGTTGTGGTTGAGGAACTTGGTGATGGCTTCCAGGATCTCGAATCTGATGCCGGAGTAGCCTTGCAGGAGAGTGTTGATTCTGACCAGCATGGCGGCTCTGGTTGCTGAGTGTGGCAGAGTGTGGCATGACTCTGTGCCGTTGCCAAATATTCCAGCGTTCAAGAATCTGAAATCCAAATGTTTCTCAGTAATTCAATTCTGCTAGTTACATTGTCAAAACTACAAATTCTGCTAGCATAATTAAATTAATTCACATCATCACAAAAACCCACACAAAAACATTATAAAAGAATTATGGGCAATATTTTTTTTTTAAAAAAAACACCTCATAAGTCATAGTAACAATTAACGGTAGTTGAACTGGATCGG
Source organism: Acacia pycnantha (assembly GCA_025563575.1). NCBI lineage: Eukaryota > Viridiplantae > Streptophyta > Magnoliopsida > Fabales > Fabaceae > Acacia > Acacia pycnantha. The sequence continues at coordinate 3,057,955 of JAMWYP010000013.1, forward strand.
AGGGTATTTGAAAAAAAAAACCACAGGAGGGCCACCAAACCAGAAGTGCAATCCTACGCCCACCGCCCAATTCCGCTCACCTACCCCGCGTCCCGTAATCTCACGTGCGCTCTTCAGTCATTATCAACTCCACCAAAATGTCTTCTTTTTTCAATTATTTTTAAGTAGAGTTAAAATTCAGACACTTGCTTTTTTTTTGGATAAAACTCAGAGACTTACTTATATAATCGAATGAGATGATTTTTTTTTTTTTAAATAACAAAACAAAAGGCAGAAGATTAAAAAACAATTGAAAGTAGCAAAACCGTCGATCGTTCATTTTAACAAAAGATATAATTTGGATAGAAATTTATTTTACCAGCTGCATGTAAAATTAAGAAAGATGGTAAATAGCCGTTGAGGAGGTGGACAGATCGATTTACGTACCTGATAAGCTCTTTCTGCAGAGCAGCACCTTGTTTGGTTCGCCGGTGAGAAGTAGCACCGAAGCCGGTGGTGACACCGTAGCTATCCGTGCCTTTATTCATGCTGTCCATGACCCAGTCACTGCTGGCCTTAACGCCAGCCCTGGCCGACTCCGATAGCTCCACCTTGACACCTTGGTCGTGGGCGGCGATGGCGGCCACCTGGGAGATGGTGAGGGTCTCACCACCGAGGCGGACCACCGGCTTCCGGAACTCATCCACCATTCGCTTCACCTCGTCCAAGTGGCTACCCTTGAGTGATTCGGCGGCGACACCCCAGTTGAGTGGGTCCGCGGCATCTACTCCGCCGCTCAGACAGAAGCTATCGGCAGTGGCTTTGACGTTAGCAACGGCTTCCATGTCGATGAATTGCAGAGTGGGAGAATGCTCGGAGTCGGAGATGATGTGGGAGGAAATTAAAGAATGTGAGAGCTTTCTGCTAAGCTGAGATGAGAGGAAAATCCTTGGAACTGATAATTGAAGCCTTGATTTTCCTGAGTTGGTGAGGTGAGGAGGATGGGCTTTTTATAGTAGATTCTGGCAACACATCTACCTAACTAATATATTTTTAATCACACTATAAATGAACTTAATTACGCCGCATCCCGAGTTAAATACCTTGCTTTTTTAAATTATTCGGAATTAAAACATTTTTAAAAGCTGCGTTCCGTAGAAAAAAAAGCATGACGTCCTTCATTTTGCTTAAAAAGGTTAAACTTAAATTTGGAATAATTCAAATCAAATATGAACCACTTCAATTTAAGGATTCATTCAATAATATTTTAAAAAAAAACGGAGATATTTTAATCCCAACATTAATTTAATATTTTGCAACGTAGTGTTTGGTAAAATTTAATAAATGCTGCTGGCAAAAAATAAGAAATTGACATGTGGTGCGCAGAGAGTTTGATAGATTTTGTGTTTCCTTCCATTTTGTGATTTTAAAGGTGAATGTATATATACTATATTCATCCGATACTAAATATAAGATATAGTTTATAATACAAATTATATTATAAATTATGTCTTATATTTAAAATCACCTGAAGTATATATCGTAGGTAGTACTTGGAAAGCTTGTAAAAAAGCCCCGAAAGCAAGAACAGTTTAATTTCCATGAAAATGCGATGAAGTGTGACGATGATGCAGAGTTGTTAAATACTCAAATACGCAGGATATATAAATACATGTAAGAAAATAAAGAGTGGAGAGTGTGACGGCACAAAACTAAGATCGTGGCTAATTACGAATCATGAGAAATGATGGTGATGCATTATTACTAATCACTGAGGACTCCACTAGTCAATTTCATCCCCTGGAAAATTAAAGTTGGTGACCCAAGTAATTAGTACTGTACAGGGAGATTAATGCTAATTTAGGTCCCTGTAAAAAAGGCTATTATTGTAAATTAAGGATCCTTTATATAATTCAGTAATGTTTTGTTCGAACTCACCTGTACTCAGTGCTCGTCGTATATATGTCCTTACACATTTTTTTCAACTAATTGCATTTTAATGAATCATGCGTAGTCGAAATTGACAGGGTCATGAGAATCCCTTTACAGAATTTCAAATATATATATATATGAAGATTAAATCATAAAAAATATACAGATTGAATATTGAAGATAAAATCTTAATAAGGAATTTAAGACGCTACGACCTTAGTTCAACCTTTTATTTTTAAATATTAAATAAAAGAAAACAAGTTACCTTAAAATAAATAGAAACGCGTAATTTTTATATTTTCTAAAAAAAAAAAATGGCACTTAATCCACTTCGTATGAATATATATATCATCACAGCCGCTTATACTTTTAAATAGGAGAAGCATTATCTTAATTTATAACATGTATTTAAATATTAAATTATAGAATATCCAATATATTTTGAATGAGAAATAGGTCAAATCACACGAGATTATTTTTTTATTTTTTTAAAAAAGTTCCGAAGCACTTCCTAATTAATATAATAAAAATAATGTGAGGAAGAAGGCATTAGGCACAACTAACATTATTAGGGGGCGATAAATGGTGGGGGTGGATAAATTGGGGGATTGGTGGGTGGGGGTGGGGGGACAAAGAGGTAGCACAAGCTGGCGGGGGTTGTTGGCAAAGCAATGCACACCGTAGGATGACGTGAAACATCTGACGGTCACCGCTTAGCCATCCCATCTTCGTCCCACGATCCCCTCTCATTTCTCTTCGTTGGATCAATGAAAACCATGAGTACGTTGAGTAAAACATAACTAATTTCTTTAATATGAATCAGCAAAGCTTAGTGTCTGTCTGATTTAAATTAGCAGTTGTTTGGGAAAAAACCAAACCAAGATTTCATAAACATTTTTTTATAAGCTGAGATAAAACTCATATTACATACTTATTATTATCTCACAAATGGTAAAAGTTCTACAAACTAATCCAAATATGCATTTAGTATTTAAGAAATAGTTTATACAAGTCGAGACAAAACTCATTTCGTATACTTATCTCGTTCATTATAAATTACGTTAGAAAAGTAACTTCTACTGCTAACACAAACGGACACTTATATTATTGATACCACTTTTATAAATATACATTCTACTGCTTTTTTTAATTAAAAATGGGGGGGGGGTTGGTAGCCCCTCTCTCCCACCATCGATCTATAATCATATTTGTTTCTTAATTTTTTTCTTTTTTTAAAGGGTTAAGGAGCAATTTTACACATGAGCTTTTCCCCCAGGAGCGCCCAGCACCACGTGCTTTTTTCTGGAGCAAAAGTACACACGTGGTTACGTTTTGGGAGCGCCCAGCACCACGGCAGTTAGTTGACTGTTAGTCAACTGTTAAGTTGGATGGAAATGAACAGTAACTCGGGTAAAATTACACTTTTGCCCTTAGTTTTAAATAAAAATTACCCTTTTGCCTTAAGTTTTTTTTTTTTAAAAAAAAAAACTAAAAATACCCCTTCCTTGGTGGGCCCCACCACCGGCCACCCCACCACCGGTTGACTAACGGTCAACTAACTGCCGTGGTGCTGGGCGCTCCCAAAACGTAACCACGTGTGTACTTTTGCTCTAGAAAAAAGCACGTGGTGCTGGGCGCTCCTGGGGGAAAAGCTCATGTGTAAAATTGCTCCTTAACCCTTTTTTAAATACTAAGAAGAATTTTTCCTTTCAAGACATTGAATGTAAAAAGTTTGTACATCTCCTAACAAATGTGTTTTTTAATATTTGAATTTGTGTTCTTTTCCTTACAGGTGTGAGGTTGCTTACCACCTCGACCCACAGTTTGTTGGTTATTTCTTAATTTCTTTTCGTTCTATCATTCCTTTCACTATTATATGTTGTTTTAATGTGAGCGAGCTAAATATATACTTTGTGGTAAGGAATAACCATTTATGGGTATCCACTCAATTGTTTGGCCTTACACTTGTAAAACACACACCACTGCATCAAAGATGCACTTGTTGGTACTAATACATTTTGAGAATTCTTAATTGATTAGTCTAAATAGCCTGGACTGTGGAACAAAGGGGTATTCCAAACCTACATTGAGGTATTGACGGTGATTCTCAAATATAGGATAATAGAATGGGATGTAATGAGATAGAATGCAATATAAATAAACAAAGGCACAGGCAATAGGTTACCTACTCTTGAGGGTCAAAGCAGAACCTTTCATTATGAGTTTTTTAATTCAAAATAAATCAAATCTCCCTAAGTAGGATTCAAACCTATGACTAGTCAATTGAAAGCTGGCCGCTCTACCAGCTACGTACCAAGGAACAATGAGAAATAGGATCTCATAAAGTTCAATTTCCATTTGCAACCCACGGCCAATATGAGCTCGAAGTTTCCTTCGTAATGGCTCCGTTCCATGCCTCATTTCATAGGGAACCTAGGGAACCTCAGTGGCTCTATTTCATTATATATAGTCCATCTATATACTAATTAATTATATTTATTTAATATCCCTTTCTTTGGTGTCATTGAGATAAGAGATGTTGTTTCTAGTCTATCTGTTTCTATTTCCATATATATGGAAAGTTTCAAAATTATCATATAATAATCTAGAAATTACCACAGAGAAGGGGGAAAAAAGAAATTTCATATAATAATCTAGAAATCACAACAGAAAAAGAAAAAAGAGAGAGAGGAAGGTTTGTGATGATTTTAGAGTGTTTTATACTAAATAATCTAGTGTCCTTATGCATGAAGATGATTAATTTGGTCGTTGTGGTCGGACTTTATTATGGATTTTTGACCACATTCTCCATATATGGCCCTCTTATCTCTTGCTTCTCTGAGCTCGCTTTTTGAAAGAATGAATCAAGAAGAAAGTATCAACAACAAATGGTTTTATTACGAAACATTTCATGATATTCATATCGATCTATTATGCACCTCTTTAGTACACCTTTACGTATAGCATTGGGTTATGGGTACGTAGACCTCATACAATAAATGTCATAGCTCTACCTTATATTTTATTTCATTTCTTTTGCAATAATCACAAACATATTTTGAATTATGGATCAAATTCAATGCGTAATTTGAATATTTAAAGAATATTGTTGAATGATCTTATTTTTCAATTATTGAACCTTTTCATTTTATCAAATTCAATGTTAGTCTGATTAGTCAACCTTTATATGTTGGTAAGCCAACACACTGCTTACAGCAATATAATATCCTAGCTACTTCCTCTGGTCCTTATTATAAGGCACCAACTAACTTTTCTCATAAACCAATAAAAGTAGTTAAAATCAATAAATTTGTCATAAAATCTAAGTAATTTTCAATATTACCCCTACAAATTGCATTAAACTCTAATATTATATTAATTATTACTCTCACCCATTACCTTTATTAATGAGGGGCAGACATGAAAAAAAATAATCAATGCTCATTGGGAACAAGCAAGTGCATTATAAAAAAGACCAAATAAATTTGCTAGTTGGTACCTTATAATAAGGATCAGAGGAAGTATTTGTTAAACGTTCGTTCACCGTAATGCTGGAACGTAACGTTTGTCTCTCAGTTTCAATACACACACATACACATATATATAAACGCTGTATATATACGTATAGTTATACTAGTTTCATAATCATACAACACCCACCACCACCTACCATCCGTGACAAACGTGCATGACGTGTTGTTATCATCTTTTATTCTCATAGAGAGATCGAGGAAGGAGCAGTGTGAATGTTAAAGATTCGAATTGAAGAAGGAAACGAGAGTGATGATGTTATGAAAGAAAAGACAGCTTAGTGGAGAAGTTGGTGGGGAAGGGTGATGTACATACATGGTTGGCTTGGTTAGGAGTAGATGTACACACACACATAATTTTCCTTTTTCTTTTGACCGAGCAGAAACTGCGAGTCAAGCAAGTACTAATTGTTTTTTTTTAAATGAATATTTAATATAATTGATTAAAAGTGAATATTTTTCCCTGAAAATCCACCAAACATATCGTCGCCCCTATTTGAAGACTGACCCTTAGCGTCCTACGGTCAGACAATTATAAAAGCGCAATGAGATTATGCAACAAACAAACAATTATATTATTGCCCGATATTGGTGTGTGTTTACGTTTTTTTGGTATAAAAGCAGTATTTTACATTGAACTGAACGTGAATAAGCCTGATGTTACGTTGGTTAATTAATAAATAGTGTATATACATGATTGAGAAAATAAATAGTGTGTGGACGAAATTAAAACAGCGGAAAATATATATGTTCGTGCGTAGGGTAAATACGACTACGTTGTTAATGGAAACAGTATATATAGGTGCGGTATGAATATTTTAAGGATACTTTTGGTGATTACGCGCTTATACGATCGGTCTGTTGGGGTAGTTTGAACATTACGTTGGAATGCGTGTCCTAGTCCATATAGTAAGACTAAGTCTTAAGTATTTTTTTGGCTGCACAGATTCAGCGGCCTTTATGTTAGAATAAATCATATTTGGGGAATTATATTATCACGTTTTAAATGCAGATATCTATCTTAGAAGAAATTTAAATCTTTTGTTTCTCATATTGCAAAACACTAGCTAGCCCCTTTCCAATAAACACTATCAGACCATCAGGCATTGATTCTTCTGTTTTTACCAGGGTTTTGAAACTCGAACTAAACCGACTGTTTTAGCTTGGAAACCAGCGAGTCGGTCTAATCGGACATCAACCAGGTTCACTATTTTTTTTATAAAAAAAAATGCTTGTTTTAATGCTTGAAATCTTTAATTTCTCATCGGGTTAGCTCCGGTTTGACACACTGACCCTTGACCTAATACTCCAACCGATTTAGTCAAAAGAACTGGTTTAATAATCTGGTTTTTACTATTTAGAGGTGGAGGAAATTAAAGAAAAATAATAATAGAATGGAGGCGTTTGGGTAGTTGTGTTTTATGGACCCAGCAGAGTCTCAAAGAAAATGTCAAGTCAATGCTAGTTAAAGTATATTTGTGCTGGCGTGCTCTCTTTTTAAGATAGACCCATACTTTCTTTTTTTAAACCTCATTAGAGAACTTCGCGGATGAAGCCCCTGTAACAGGAAACTATAGCCGGTCAAACTGCAAATTTTTTCCTAACAACTTCTCCACTATTATCAATTACCGACCAAACATTTGTTTCTTTTTTGAGTTTTTTTTAATGATCCCTCTCCCCCTCCTGGTCAGAAAAACCAGACATTTGAATAACGTAATAAGTCTCAACTTAAAAGCAGTTATATATAGGCAACTTATAAATTATGACGTGTCATGTATCTGTTTATTTTTCGTTTCAATCTTAATTACGAGGCACGTGAAATAGAAAGACAATGATTCAAAATCAATCTCCGAGACAAAAACTATAGTTTGTATAGTCATTTCTAATATTATTGCAAAAGCATTATTCTATATCTGTTACGACTTGTACAAGGTCCAATGGCAGTGAGACTCAACAGAAGAGACAGAGGCGGAACGTAGTCATGGCCAGTTGGGGCCTTGGCCCCAACTGGCCCCGACTGATCTTATAAAATTTGTTAATATGTATGTATATATATATATATTATATGATATTTTATCTGGTCACAAATTTGGCCCCAGCTAATTTTTTATCTTCTCGGTAAGGATAATGTTTGTTTCATTACTCATTAGGCTGTGAGAGGAAAGTAAAATTCTTATTTGAGATACCGAAAAAATTAGTATTATCTTATATATTGTTTTGATTTATAATTATCTGTTATTATGTGTTTGTATTTTCCAGGTTATTTGATACTATTTAGCAAATACTCCCTCTGGTCCTTATTTAAGGAACCAACTAACAATTCTCACAAGTCAATAAAAACAGTTAAAGTCATTAAATTTTTCCTAAAATTTAAGTAATTTTCAATATTATCCCTATTAATTACACTAAATTCTAATATCATATTAATTATTACTCTTTTTTTCCTCCAAAAAAGAGAAATAATTAATTTTTATTAATTATTACTCTCACTCACTACCTTTTTAATTATGGGTATACATTGAAAAAAATATTTAATGCTATTTGGAAACAAGCAAGTATTTTATAAAAAGAACTAAATATACTTGATAGTTGGTGCCTTATAATAAGAATTAAAGAGAGTAGTTCAATATGTTTATTTTTTGGCCCGAGTTAAAAAAAATTTATGGTTCCGCCACTGAGTAGAGATAAGGCATACCCGATCCAATCTAACATCAAGGAGAATCCTAACCCACACAAAATCAATGAATATCTCCAGATATGATATAGTGGTTAGGATACTTGGGCCGGAGATCACGCGAGGCCCAGAATATCCTACCTAAGATACATTCTATAAATACTGAGGTCAAACCCTAATGTACACACGTTCTAATCTCTAAACTATTTACATACAGTCACACTGTACACACACCCCACCCCTTGGCGAAGAGCCTGGTTGTATACAGTGATCCTACTTTCTCTTGGATGCTTGCCTCATAGGCATTCAGGGAGAGTCCGTTGATCCAATATCAAAGCATCAACCCATCAGGCTGGACATCTATGTTCTGCACCAGAACAATATCCATTTGTCCGTTGTGCATGTGATAGTTTGTGTAATCATTTCTAATATTATTACGTACAAAAGCATTATTAATTATATATTTATATTAAAATGAAAAAAGCATGAATGAAATATTGCTATCACGTAATAGTAGGCTAAGGAATGAAGTTTAAAATATATATATAGGCGAGTGATGAGATTTATATTGTACTGTAAACTAAATCTTATATTAAGAGCAGAAGAAGAATACAATATAATGTATATAGAAAGGCTTCATATATGTTGGGACGTCAAGTGGTGAGACGATTGAAATGTAAGAGGACACCAACCACCGATAAAGATACTATGAATTGGTCCAACAAATGGATCACTCACCTACCCCCCCCCCCGGCGCGGGGCTCAACCACTCATTTCAAATATACAGTGCATATATGCATGCATTATTCTAATAATCTATATCAACGCTATCTTCTTTTTTTGTTGCTTAGAGTGTCTCATATTCCAGGGCAGACCATCTTTCAGGCACATCAACGGCCCCAGACTAATCTGGATCGAGATCGGGTTGGCCCTTTTCGGGGGGAAGCCTCTACCACCCACACCTGCTGCATTCCCACGTCTCGAACTCAAGACCCGTGGTTAAGCTAGGACAACCCCTTACCAGTTGACCTAAGCGTTTGGTGGTTATATCAACGCTATCTTTAATTTGCTGATCAACCCAAATCCCCTGCTCATTATATCATTAAGACACGTTAATTTGTTATGTGTGTTAGGCATAAGTTGACATTTGATGATTTACAATGCACAAAGTATTGTGGACCTGATTTTCCTTCTAAGCACTTTGTTTAGCAAGGAGAGCTAATCAGATCTAAACGGTTTAAATATGATTTTGAACGAACCATATTTGAGTTTTTTTTAATGATTATTTTTTAAATAAAAAAAATCAGTTTTTTATAAAAATAATAGTTAACAGATTATCTTCATTTTAGATTTTATACCCATTAAAATAATTTTTTTAAAAATATAAACTTTCAAGAAAATAAATATGGATCGTCAGATCAGATGTAATGGGCTCTATTTACTTGGTAAAAAGCACTTTGCTTAACGGGGAACCAGCGTGGTTACATGTCATATAGGACCTTATGTCATTTGTACTGTGTTTGATATTTATGATGATGAAAATGAGAGTGTGAGGAGAGGAATTGAAGATGAAAGAAATTATAGCGGACCGGATTTGTTTGGTGCAGTGAAAGGTGAGATTGGGACGAGGAAGATGAAAGAAAGTAACGTTTTGTCAGATTGCTCATTTAATCCCATACGGTTGAAACAAAAGGCTTGAAAGAAAATAGGGATAAAAATAAGTCAGGTTTTAGCTAAATAGGTTTGAGTCTGTAATAGTGGTAGAAGGCCTGAGCCTGAATGTAGGTTTTTTTTAAGACTCAGGCCTGAGCCTTCCTAAATCATGGTCGAGCCTGGAGCCTTTTTAAATGCCTACTTATAATGTAGGCCTTTAAAAAAGCCTCATATTGTAGGACTTGGAGGCCATAAATAGGCTTTTGTACACTTTGAGTTTATCAAAACTATATAAATATAAGCTTTTATTAGAATATAAGAATGAAAAATATTAAATATTATATTATTTATATGATATAAATATAATTATATTTATTTAATGTGTAAACCCGTTGACCTATTTACACATTTAGGCCTCTAAATAGGTCTTGACCTGACCTTTATAACAAACAGATCAGGCCTAACCAGGCCAAGCTATAGGCTGCTTGATAGGGGGCCTGTCCTATTTCCACCCCTAGAAGAAAAGAAAGATATGGTTTATTATAATAGTCGATAACAATATTCTTATTTATTTATGGGTTTATAGTTTGTCATGTTATTTAACATAAGGTTTTGTCATGTTACCTCAAAATTACGTTGTTTTGGAAGTTAGAAGAATTAATGAATAATATTTTAGTAAAATTCATATAATAAATACAAAAACACTCTTCATTCATTTCACTAACTCCTAAAATGACGTAGTTTTGGGGTTAGGGAAATTAATGAAGAGTCTTTTGATAAAATTTATATAATAAATACAAAAAGAAAAATACCAAAACCCCTTTCATTAATTCCCCTAATCCCAAAACAACGTCGTTTTAAAGTGACTTAACAAAACTTTATATCAAGTAATAATATGACACTTTATATATATATTGAAGAGCCTAACATGAATGTTGGCTTTGATCCATTGAGGAGATTCAGGGAAGTTTTATATTGATTACAGGGCACCTAACGAAAACCTTCTTTCTTTGTTCGAGTATTTGATAAGCGATACGATAGTAACCACAAATTAAGAAGGGTGTATGTGTCTTTACTAGAAATGTTCGTCCGTGGTCCGTGGAATATTTTAGTTAGCGTTGTCATCATCCCATTTGACCTCTTCTTACCCTACATTACATAACATGATCCTCATTACATGTCATCCTCATTGTCTTCCCCTTCCAACTCATCCAATCATACTCAATTTCAATACTTCTACTTTTAGATGATCATGCATTTTTTTTTTTAAAAATTCAATACTTCTTCTTTTGAGCATGGTAAGCTGACAAATCAAGCATTTGTTACTCCTAGACAATTCGTTCTTTAAATAAATTACCGTAGTTTGATTTGAATACATCTACTAGACAAATATATGGAATGACTGAATTTTAAGAAGTTATTGTACACTTGCACAGCGCAATTGGAAGGATCGAAGACGACTGTTTTTTTTTATATATAAAAAGGTTTAGGTGGGGGTAGACATTGATACCCCACTAGGGTCAGAGTATGTCTCCAGGTTCAAAGAGTGCTTACAGAGGTATTTACAAATTGCCCACCAATGAAACCCTCATATTGACTAGCGGGTATCAAACCTCTTCCCTTTTGGTTGAATACTCATTGTCAAGACAACTGAATTGAGAACAGTACTGGCGTCTTTAACCATATCCAATGGGCCTGATATTTAGACCACAAATAGGCCTGGTACGGGCCGCATTTTCTGGAGCTCAGCTATTTGCATTGAGTATGGGCTCAAAGAGAAGACCCATATCGTGTACTATGCCTTTTTTATTTATTTAATGAAAATATACAATCTATGTTTAGATTTAATTTCTTTTGTTTGATTTGTAGATAATCTATGATATGTAAAAATGTTGTGCGGTTTTTTTGGCTAAAAAGATGTTGCGGGGTTTACTTTCATAACATGTAAATTTAGACATATGTATATGAAATTAGGGATAGGTTATTCTACCTATCTTTGCCTACCCATCTCAATACCGTTAGATTATAATATCATCAAACGACGGAGATTTGAGGGATAAAATAAACCATTTTACCCCTTCTTCTCTCCCACCGCCTCCCACCATCTCTCTCTCTCATCCGCTAGAACCTAGATTATAATTTTCCATTTACAGTTCAATAGAATGACATCGACACTACCAGTCATCATCGACACACCTGAATCCAACAACATTCTTCTTCTTCTTCTTGTTCTGCTGCTCTCCCTAGCGCCTCCATCTCCATTCATTAAAAACTGGACAAGTTGATTTATTTAACCCTTGTTGACATTATTGCCCCCACTGAAATCCAGTTGTCCCTTAAGGTTACGGCTAACACCATAACAGCAATCTTGAGCGCAAAAGAGGAATCCGATGAAGAAGTGGAATTTAATATTTTTATAACAAGACCCTTTCTTCTTCGACCTTTATTCCATCACAGGAAGGAACAGAGTCATCAGCATAATCACCAGAAAACATCAAGAGTCAAAGCACTCATAGCTTGAGACCTTTATTCTTTCTTCTTTGCATCCCTCTAACATTCTCTCTATACCTCGGTGCTTTGCGGACCTTTTTTCTCTTACCCAAATTTTTCTTATTAAGTATGCACCAATTTTCGATTTGATGTTCAATTTTTTGTACCCATTATTTTGTTTTTCATTGGTCCTTGCTTGTTTGGGTTATTGCTAATGAAAAACTCTAGCTTTGTTCACATCAAGGGTCCCAAATTTCATCTTCATGGTCAGCTCACGCTGGCGCTTTTTCAAGTTGAAAATTCATAATTTTTCAAAAAACCTTAGCTTTGTATCATGCTCTGAACTTCATGTATCAACAACATGAGGGTATATTGAACTACAAATGGAAAATTGTAATCTAGGATTCTAGCGGAGGAGGGAGGGTGGGAGAGAGGAAAAAGTAAAAGGGTAGGCAAATGTAGGCAAAATAATTTATCCCCTGAAATTAACTTGTAATTAATTTCAATTTAATTTTCACGAAATAATGAAATGAAAATTCCAAACTCGACCGGGTGATAGTAATGAAATTGTGGTAAATAGATAGAATTTGGGAGGACCAAATTAAGCTGCAGCATACTTGCAAAGAAAAGACAAAGAGGCTTCACACACACTTGTCCAATTGCCCACTGGAATGATGGATTCAATTGGATCTGTAACGAATTGGGCCATCACTTCACGACAAAATATTATCTTTTAGGCCATTTGAAAATATCATCGGCTCGCTACTCGCTAGCAACAAAAGAAGGGGGAAAAAAATATCTGAAGGCCAAAATAGTAAATCCGGTCACCCCATCTCTATCCTCAAATAAATATCCTCTTGCTCACCCCGTTTCATTCCAGCGAGGGGTTTATATAAAAACATCTCTCCGAAACCCTCTTATCTTCGGAAGCCTTATCTCTTTGCTGTTGCGCCGAAGCCATGTCTACCTCTGCCGCTTCCTTAGCCCTCCCTACTTTCACCTCAAGGTTCCGGTCACTATGCTTGGCCAGTCAAGCCTTGTTCCCTCCCACTTCTGAATCTTACTCGTCTCTCCGATTAAAATCCAAGCCCCTTTCTCTGTCTGCCTCTTTTCTTCGATTTCACACACCTTGTTCCTCTCGTTTTATCCCCAATGTTTCTCTTTCTTCTGAGTTCGAACAAGATGAGCTTGTTACTGATGAAGACGAGGCTCGCTACTCCCCCGACCTCAAACTCTTCGTTGGTAATCTTCCCTTCAACGTTGACAGTGGCCAACTTGCTGAGTTGTTCGAGAGCGCTGGAAGTGTCGAGATGGTTGAGGTGTGTTTTCTCTTCAATTTTTAAATTTATTGCAATCGGGTATGCCTAATTTTAGGGAAATTTGACATGATTTCTTAGGTCTCAAGAGCTGATACCGTTCTCTTTATGCTCTAAACTTGTTCGTTTTACCGTAGGTAATTTATGATAAAATGACCGGAAGAAGCAGGGGATTTGGTTTTGTGACCATGTCCACCTCTGAGGAAGTCGAAGCAGCCGCTCAACAATTCAATGGCTACGTAAGTACTGACATCCTTTCCCTTACTGTAGTTCGGCGGTCATTCTTCATTTGTTTTCACATCAGAACACAATTTTTTTCTGGCTTGATAGTTGGTTTTAGAGCATTTCTCACTGAATTAAGATTGCTACATGCCTTCACAATTTTCTCATCGACTTGTTTGTTCTTATATTTCCTGTATTTGAGCTTTGTTTTTAATCACATATTGAGTAACATTTGCTGGTAATTATTAGGAACTTGATGGGCGGGCTTTGAGAGTAAATTTTGGACCTCCTCCTCGTAAGGAGGATGCTCCTTTCAGAGGTTCCAGAGTTGGTTCTTCTTCAGATACTGGATACCGTGTTCATGTAGGTAATCTTGCATGGGGTGTTGATAACTTGGCGCTTAAGAATCTGTTTGCTGAGCAGGGAAAAGTTGTGGAAGCCAAGGTAATATATGACAGAGAGACTGGAAGGTCAAGAGGATTTGGATTTGTGACTTACAGCAATGCTGAAGAGGTCGACGGTGCTATTGAGTCCTTAGATGGTGCGGTAAGATAAGAATGCCAAACCTTTCTCCTCACTAAGTGCATGTTTGAAACTTTACTGGTTTGCTTTTTCTGCCACGGTTTGGTAGACGTGATTGGCATTTAAGACAACAATGAGCAGCAACCTTTGCAATGAGCGATAGGATATATTCTTCTCCATTAAAATCTGATGTTTTTTTAATGAACAAAAGTCTATATTCTGCACCAAAATTGTGAATTTATCTGCTTGTTGAACAGAGTAGTTGATTATGAGATAAATGCATCTTTTAGAGGTCAATTTTTTCAAGCGTTTGAAGTTAGATGTGGGTTTAGTCCCCTGATTCTTAGGACAGCATGGTTGCTTGTTCTGAACTATACTCATAAACATGTGGTGTTTAGAATGACATTCTGAAATGTCGTGGAAATAAGTTCATGATTATAACTCTTTCAAAGTGAATGCACGTTATGCATATTTTAACTTACGAACGCTCAAAGATGTGAAATACTATGTTTTCACTCAGGTCGAGGCCTCATATTTATAAATTATAATATAACATTCACTCTCAACGACATTAATTTTTTGATGGTGCATTTGGACCTCCAGAATCTTATTTGTTTATTTGTTTGTTGCAGGACTTGAATGGCAGAGCTATCCGAGTAACATTAGCAGATGCTAAGCCAAGGCGTTCATTTTGAATACTCAACCTCTAATATGTAGCTTGTGTAGCAATCGCTCCATCTGGGCCTATCAAATGAGTTGTTGATTCTATTTTCTAATGCTATGATGCCTTGGAAGGTCTGACTGTGGAGCTTTGTGCTATTTTTTGTCATCAATCTATACTATGTCTATGGGGTTCGTGGACATGGGCGCACTTTATTTTATGTTTTTCCACAGATTGCTAAAAGCACTACCCGCTTTGCAACTGTGTCATCTGATATGCTCATATCCTGTCTGGGGAGTTGACTAGTGTCTCTTTTGAAATTAGAATGTATTGACGAAATATAAACCATTTTGCCTGTGTACGTAGATGAGTTATTGTGTTATCTTGACTACCTGTGATATTGTAGAAGGATTTTTATTGCTGCACAGTTGCAACGAGAATTATTTACTGCTGAAACTGTAAATCCATTTTCTTGGTTGCCGGGGAGCAGGGAGGAGCAACTTGTCTGTGAACCTTGAAGAGAATGTGGAATTACTAGTCGCATTAATTTTTTCGAAACTTATTAGTCTTGGGGCTTTGCATTAATCTTATGGGAGTAACTGCATGTATCTTTGGAGCTTAGTAAATGGATGTTTAATTTGCAACCAGCCACTGTTCCATATCCACGTGTATAACATGTCCGTACAATATCCATAATGAGTTTGGTTTGGCTCCATTAACACCAAGTCAAGTCTTGATTTAAAAATAAGAGGTTTCGAGTTAGAACCCCCCAAAAGAAAATAATATGCTTAGTGAGTGAATTCGTGGTCTGGGCGGTGTTTTGGTGGTCCCTGCCTTCAATGCCATGAGTTGGCCCAAAATCTCTTAGCTCTCCCTCTTCAGTAAACGGAAACCATTTCCACTTGGATTCTACTAGTAATATCACCCCATGTTACTTTGGTGGTGCTATTGTGTCTACGTCACCACGTCCTTGCCATCTCCTCTTCATCCACTTTCTACGGACAGAGAGCATCTTAATAATACCAGACACACCATATAAAACAGAAAAATCTGAATATGCATCAGCTACATTTAATAATGCAAATTGACTTTTTCCCCATCTGGCCATGGATATTCAAACTTGATCTGTGACTGAGAATTGACCGTTTGATGTGTGATTTTTCAGAATATGCATGTATTAATTACTCGGGTGTAAAGTTTCGCTAGATCTCTCTCTGGATTTTATAATGAGAGGGGCAACCACGGAAACGAATATTGAAAGATCATATAAAAAAAATTACTCCTTCCTTCACATGTCATCCGCACAAAAATCGAAATAATTAAAAGTCGACATTCTTTGAGCAATCTCGTTTTTTTCCCATGAAGACGAGAGAGACTTTAAACAAAGGTGTGAGTCATAGGGCAGAATCCTTAATTGTGTGTTGTGACAACAAGTAAAGCGATCCCCTGCATATTTTTCTGCACAAGTAGTACTCACCAATTAATGTATGTTCCGACTTCAGGCGATTTAATTACTTCCAGTAGTGACCTGTTATCCCATTTCTCTTTGCCTTTTTCTTCTTCTTCATTTTTTAAACATTTTCTTGGAGTTTTTAGCATCCCCCTGAGTCCTAACCTTACAGTTGGTATTCTTCTTTCTTCTCATTTAAACGGGTTTCTTCTCGTGTAAACGGGTAGTCGAATGCGTTACTTTTCATTGGCACGTTCCTACTTTCTGAACCTCAGAAATCTTGCACGGTAAATACAAAACGCTACAACTGGATGATAGGCAACTTTGTGTCTCAACTGCCCTCGCCTACTGGCCGTGAAGTCCAAGCAACGACTTTGAATCCATCCTTACGCTTTAAAAACTCACAAGTTTTACCTGCACTTTAATGGAAAATCCTGAAAGCCCTGATTTTACTTCACAATATACACAGTCGTCCTACTTTCTGCTCACATGATCTCTGGGGAATTCACTCAAAAAGAATTGACTTCATTTTGTGTGGTCCTTATGTTAAATCACATCTTTTCCTTGTAGTATAGAAAGTAGATACACTCGCATATATATATCCAATAAGTCTCCTTCCCGGTAATGAATCACAGGCTGAAGCAAAGCTCTATGGCTTCTGGTGAATCAAGAACTGTGAGGATTACCAATTCTTCCCTATCCCATATTCTACTAGCTAACTACTAATACTAATACCTTCTGATTTAGTTTTGAAGCTGACATTCTTAGTTAATATATGTGCATTTCAGGTTTCAGGACGATCTTGAGACTGAGTTGAAACCAAGCAAAGAAAGTCCCATGTCAAAGGCAGCCTATAAGATGAATGGCAAACAGAGGGACAAGTGGAAGGGAAGGGAACTTTCAAGGGTCTTCTCTGAGGATTATGATGCCAAAGAGAAGTTGATATTGGACCCTAGGGGATCAAGAGTGAACAGATGGAACAAAATCTTATTAGTGGCATGTCTGGTTTCTTTATTTGTGGATCCCTTGTTCTTTTACTTGCCCGTGGCTAAGAAAGACAAGTGCATTGATTTGTCCATTCGCCTCGAAGTGTTCCTCACCATAATTCGCTCCATGGTGGATGCATTTTACATATTTCAGATTTATGTTCGCTTCCAAACCGCTTATATTGCTCCTTCCTCTCGCGTTTGTGGTAGAGGAGAGCTCATCATTGACCCTTCCAAGATATCATCCAAATATCTTCAAAGAGACTTCTGGCTTGATGTTGTGGCTGCCCAACCTCTTCCTCAGGTATATATATGTTACTCCTTACGCACTAAATATTGTGGACATGCATTTTTCTCTCATTGGAACACTTTGAATATGTACATATATATGCGTGTGTAGGTGTTGGTATGGCTTGTAATTCCAAATCTCAAGTGTTCACAAATGATTTCGTCAAGGCAAATACTGCGCCTTGCTACCATGTTCCAGTACTTTTTAAGGTTATATCTCATCTTCCCCCTATCATCTCAAATCGTCAAGGCTAATGGGGTAATGATGGAAAAAGCGTGGGCTGGGGCAGCATATAATCTCATGCTCTATATGCTAGCAAGTCATGTAAGTCACTATTAATTACCAAAATCATTATCTGCATTAGAATTATTGGTAGTTTGGCAACAAAACTAATTTTCTTTTTTGGAATAGGTTTTAGGGTCGTGCTGGTACCTCTTATCAATTGAAAGGCAGGAGGAGTGCTGGAAAAAAGTTTGTACTCTACAACACCCAAAATGCCTGTATCATTATCTGGAGTGTGGAAGCGTGGGTGATCCGAATAGGGTAGCTTGGTTCAGAACAAGCAATATCTCTGGTCTATGTGATGATCCCAATAGTGATTTCTTTAAATTTGGCATTTTTGCTGACGCTCTGACTGTGGGAATCACGGCCTCCCAGTTCTTCATCAAATACTATTACTGTCTCTGGTGGGGACTCAGGAATCTCAGGTAATGAACTCCAACGCTGGTATCTGATGCCGTCTACATATCATTGAGGATCAGAAACTAACCATTAATTCCACGATATGAATTTCAGCTCTCTGGGACAGAACCTATTGACAAGTCCTGATGTTGCAGAGATTAATTTTGCTGTGATCATAGCAATTCTAGGCCTGGTACTTTTCGCCCAGCTTATAGGCAACATGCAGGTAATTAATAAGTCGAGAAGAGCTGAAATTGATGACCCAAATTTCGTCTTCATTGAGTATATATTATTGATCATTATCCTGACAAGCATATAATTATATATAAAAATGAAAACCAACAGATGTACATGCAATCAACAACCATGAGGCTGGAAGAATGGAGAATAAGAAGAACAGATACAGAGAGATGGATGCGGCACAGGCAGCTACCTCATGAGCTGAAGCAAAACGTTCGACAATACGAGCAATTCAGATGGGTGGCCACACGTGGAGTTGACGAGGAAGTCATTCTCGGAGACCTTCCTGCTGATCTCAGACGCGACATCAAACGTCACCTCTGCCTCAACCTAGTCCGACAAGTGGGTCCTTTTTCCAACAACACACACACACATATGCTTTGAGTTGGCACAATTTTCTTGAATTGAACTGATAACATGGTGATGTTTATGTCAGGTACCATTATTTGATCAGATGGAGGAGAGGATGCTGGATGCGATATGCGAAAGGCTGAAGCCATCACTGTGCACACCAGGGACAAGGCTGATTCGTGAAGGTGACCCTGTGAATGAGATGCTGTTCATAGTTCGAGGTCGCTTGGATTCATACACAACCAATGGTGGCAGAACAGGGTTCTTCAATTCCTGCAGAATAGGGGCAGGTGATTTCTGCGGCGAAGAGCTCTTACCCTGGGTTCTCGACCCTCGTCCTAATGCCATGCTTCCTTCATCAACTCGCACTGTGAAAGCCATGACCCATGTCGAAGCTTTTGCACTCATAGCTGAAGATTTACAGTTCGTGGCAGATCAGTTTCGGAGGCTGCGCAGTAAACAGTTGAGGCACACGTTTAGGTTTTATTCTCAGCAATGGAAGACATGGGCTGCTTGTTTCATACAAGCGGCTTGGTTTAACTATAAGAGGAGAAAAGAGGCAAGTGAGCTCAAGAGGAAGCAGAATCAGTACTTGGCTGTGATGCCCTCTGTGTCTTCAACTTATAACGCCATGGAATGTTTCTCTGCACCTCTGCAACCTCAAGTGGAGTACTCCAGTAGTATTGATCTTACAAGGTATCCTGTGAGAGGTGGGAGCTTGCGATATGGTGCTGATCTTGACATTCTTCGTTCGTTGAGGAAGCCTATTGAGCCTGACTTTACCATGGAGGACACATGAAGCATTGTGATGAGTGACATATATATGTGTTCGTCGTTAATGGAGTTTGTAATGATCCATGTACAAGTCATAATAAGATCAACGACTCAAATAAAGTAAAGCTGAGGCAGAATTTTGTTTGGCTGAAAACCAGTAGTAATATGTAGTTTATAATATGAAAGCAAGAAGAGAAATGAAATTTCTGATTTTATTGAAATTATCCCATAAATTATATACACATCTCCTTGTATACATTTTGTGTTACAAATAGATAAATAATTGACTACTATGCCTAACTAAGTTAGTTATATTTTCTAACTAGAGTTACTTACATTAACCAAATATATGTTCTAATACTCCCTCAAGCTGGAGAATGTATATCGATCATTCCCAGCTTAGAAAGGAGTGTACAAAAAGGAGTAGGGGCAAGGGGTTTAATAAAAACATCAGCCAATTGATCTTGGGATTTGATTGGAAGTAAATCAATCAACCCACTTTGAAGTTTCTCTCAAACAATGACAATCAATATCAAAATGTTTTATTCATTAATGGAATATAAGATTAGCAGCTATGTGTCATGCTGATTGACTATTACAATATAAAGAAGCAGGAGAATCATTATGAATACCAAAATCTCTTAACAAGTAAGACAACCATTGAAGTTCACAAATAGTATGATAGAACTAGCAATTTAGGGATTAGGAAGGGAATTATAAGATAAATCTAGAGTCAGAATCTAACTCCAGCCAACACAAGAGTTCTCTGAATATATCTTCATTCATAATTCCACTCAAAACAGAATACATATATTTATATAATCTTACTGGATAACTGCCTATGATAACTTACATAAAACAGATAAGAACTAATAACTTCCTATAACAACTTACATAAAAGAGATAAGACATAATAACTTCTTTAAACTGATAACAATCCTCCTAACTTCTATTACTTTCCTAAACCAGCATCTTTCCTTTTTCTGGAATAAACCAGAAGAGGGCGTTGAGGGTGTTGATCCCCTAGGAGATAAGCCTTGTCCTCAAGGTTGAAATGAGGGAATTGAGTTGCAATGTCATCATAAGATTCCCAACTTGCTTCTTCTTGTGGACGATTGCCATTGAATTAGCAGTTCTAGAAGCTTATTGCCATCTGAATCTGATATTCGAGAATTCAGAACCTTGTCTGGCCGAAGAGTAAATTCCCGATTCTCATTGATCGGTAGTGGCTGTGTTGGGATCCGTACACGCAGCGGAGTTAAAACTTTTACGAATCCCATCGGAGGATCGCTCAATAGCGTTTAAATCAAGGTTAAGAGAATCCGAATCGTACCTATGCGGAGGGTTCAACATTTCGTTCGACTCGGCCTGGTTCGCATCTCGATCGTCGTGCGTCTCGACCATCGTACGTCTCGAACGTGGTAGCATCTCGTTCGATCAAATAGGAGCTGACTGGTGGGCTACCTTCTCGATCAGCAGAAGTCGACTCTTCGAATCGCCTTCCTCTACCGGTATCCACACGAATAACCTCGAACATAGACGGCAACGTGCTAGCGCCTTCAGTATTCTCGCGTCTCTCTATATTTTCTCTAGGGTTTCTCGCGGCTTTCTAATACGCTTGACAAAAAGTCCCGTAGGTTTTTTCTAAACCTAGTAGGCGTATTATATTAAAAAATAATCCTGATTAACTTTGAAATTCAAATTTTGAATATGGATTAAAAGAATATATTAATTAAATCTATATGATAGATCTAATCTATTTATTTAATCCAAATTAAAAAGCCTTTTGATTTAATTTATCTCTATAAATTAAATCCGAGAAATGATATCTTTCTATTTAATTAAATCTGAGATACTATATCTCAATTTAAATAAAATGATATCTTTATTCGAAAATTAAATCTGAGATACAATATCTCTATTTGTTTTAGATATTTAATTTATCAAATAAATTAAATACAAACAAATATTATATAATAATATTATAATCTTTATTAAATAATATTATTATATTAATTTCAAATTTTATATATATATATATATATATTATATTCACCCTAAATTAAATATATTATTCATTAAATCTTAAACATATCTAAGATTCAATGAATCTGGACACTTTTGCTTGTGTTGGACTATTCTTGTGTGCGACCTTGTAGGCCCACATGAGATTGGCAGCGGGCCAATACTGTACCAGCCATAAGTCATAAGCGGCCTCTAGCAAGACATTACGACTACCCAATTCATATGGGGATCGATGATACGATACAACCTATGTACAACCATGTCACGTCCCTTTTTGTCACGCGATAATTTGGTCAAGGATGAGGCATGAAGAATGTCAACTTCCTGTTCTTGACAATTACTTTCTCGATTCTTGAGTAGTCTAATTGAAATGGAAACTCCTTTCCATCGTAGTATGACCATACATTTCTCAGACTCACTCATCGAGGGCCCCAGTATTATCTCTCTACAAATGTGAGGGATAAATTCCATCTTGACCATTCACATTCATTTGCATGAAAACCACTGATCCCGATCGTAGCCTTTATCATCACCCGGTCAAAGATGACTTTTGAATAGGTCAAAGACCAGCGACTCATCATGTAGGAATCCATGATGATCTCAAGTCAAAGAGCGTTGTGACGCGGTTATACATGAGAAAAGCTTATGACTTAATCCATGCAGCTTTCTCATAGTGAGTCGGTCCAGCACCTTGTACTCTTACAAGTGCCTATGATTTTGACTCGTATCTCCATACTCATCAAAGTCATACTGGTCTTATTTCATCTTCGCTCCCGCGCAGATGACCGACCAGGGACATTTAGGATAATCTATAAGATATATCCAAGGATCAGTTATCACTATAAACATGCAAATGAAATGATAACTAAAGGAGAATACTTTAACATAAACATCTAAAGTACAATGACTTGCCCCTAGGGCATAATTTCCAACAGGCTGGACAGAAATCTGAGCATCACAACCATGTGCTGGATTAAGCAAGGAAATATGAAATATTGGGTGAGCTCGGGATCCAGGAGGAAGTTGGATTTCATAAGCTACCGCCCCGATGCGTTTAACCACACAATAAGGACCAAAAAAACGTGCAGAAAGCTTCTGAAAACGTTGTGATGAAACTGATTTCTGGCGGTAAGGTTGAAGTTTGAGAAAGACCATGTCACCGGGTTGGAATTCCACATTGCGTCTATGTGAGTCATCCTGATCTTTCATATGTTTTTGTGCATCGAAAAGGTTGGATTTAACCAAATTCAAAAGAGTATCTCTCTCAGTAAGGGACTCTTCTAAATCAACAAGAGGAGAGGAACCTTGCACATATGGAATCAAAACGGGAGGATCCTTGCCATACACAATTTTGAAAGGAGTATAACCTGTGGAAGTGTGAAACCTAGTATTATAGGAGAATTCGGCCCATTGTAGAAAACGAAACTAGCCCTTTTGATGATCTTGACAAAAACAACGCAAATATGTTTCCAAGCATTTGTTCACAACCTCTGTTTGACCATCCGTTTAAGGATAATAAGAAATGCTCATTTTCAATTTTGTACCTGAGAGTTTGAACAATTCTTGCCAAAATGAACTTAGAAAAACAGGGTCCCTATTAGAAATTATTGTTTTGGGGATACCATGTAAGCGAACAATCTCCTTACAAAATAGAGAGACAATTGATTTTGCTGTGAATGGTCTTGAAAGGCCAAGGAAATGAGCGTATTTGCTGAAACGGTCAACCACCACTAGAATAACATCATGGCCATTGGATTTTGGTAAACCAGTAATGAAATCAATAGAAAGGTCCTCCCAAATATGGTGTGGAATCGGTAAAGGATGTAGTAAGTCTACAGAAGATTGAGGCAAATATTTGTTGCGTTGACATACCATGCATTGCTGGACAAAATCTCTCACTTCGGACTTCATATTGTGCCAAAAATAGTAAGCTTGTAGGCACTTAAGAGTCTTGAGCACACCACCATGACCTCCAACTAGGGAAGTGTGAGCTTCAGAAATTAGTAAGTGTGTAAGATCAGATTTTGCAGGAATGACCAATTTGTCTTGATGATATAATCTGCCAGAAACCAAAGAATACCCTGAAACTGAATGTGGTTCTATTTTAAGAGATTGTATGATCTGGTTTGTGAGTAGATCTTGCTGCAACAGTTCTGGAAGGTTCTCAAAATCAGAGACATGAGGTACTGCAAGATGGAAAAATTCACCAGAATGTGGATATCTTGACAGAGCATCAGCACCCTGATTAGTGACTCCTGGTTTGTAGGCAATATTGAAATCGAATGGAAGGAGTTTGAGTAAAAGACGCTGCTGTGCTGGTGTAGTAACCCACTGTTGCATGAGATATTTTAGGCTAAAATGATCTGTTTGAACCAAAAACTTGCGTCCAAGTAGATAATGCCTCCATTTGTTTAAAGCCATCACCAAATCAAATAATTCCCGATCATAAACAGACCTGTTTTGATGGGAAAGGGATAATCCTTTGCTGTAATAAGCAATAGGATGACCATCTTGTTGTAATATGGCACCTATTCCAGTGGATGAAGCATCACATTCGACAACAAAAGGCTTGGAGAGGTTGGGAAGACGAAGAATAGGAACTTGTGTGAGTGCTGCTTTAAGGTTTTCAAATGCAGCCTAAGAATCACTACTCCATTCAAAAGCATTTTTCTTAGTCATGTCAACAAGAGGTTTTGCAATTTGGCCATAGTGATAGACAAACCTTCGATAATAACCTGTAAGGCCTAGGAATCCTCGAAGTTCTGAAATGTCTTTAGGCAAAGGCCAATCATTAATGGTAGCAACTTTATTTGGATCAGCAGAAACACCTTGGGAAGAAATAATATGACCCATAAAGGAAATATCCAATTCTAAAAAGTCACATTTCTTTGGATTAGCAAAATATTCATGTTGCTGGAGAATCTGTAATATGGTCTTCAAGTGCACCATATGTTCTTTAAAGGATTTACTGTACACCAGGATATCATCAAAGAACACAAGAATAAATTTCCTCAAGAAGGGCCTGAATAAATCATTCATTGTTGCTTGGAAGGTAGTTGGAGCATTTGTAAGACCGAAAGGCATGACAATGAATTCGTAATGACCCGAATGTGTACGAAAAGTCATTTTCTGAATATCTGATGGAAACACTCGGATTTGATGGTAACCCGAACGGAGGTCAATCTTAGAGAAAAATTTGGCCCCATGTAATTCATCAATGGTAGGAATGAGGTATTTATCGGGAATTGTAATTCGATTGAGTCCACGGTAATTAACACAAAACCTCCAAGTAGAGTCTTTTTTTGGTACCAACAGTACAGGACTAGCAAAGGGGCTATTACTAGGTTGTATAAATCCCTTGTTTAATAAGTCAGTCACTTGATTTTCAATCTCATCCTTTTGAGCAAAAATATATCGATATGGTCTTATATTGGGTGGAACCGAATTTGGATAAAGTGGAATGGCATGGTTGTGTTGTCTAAAAGGTGGTAGTACTTGAGGTTCGTTAAACACAGAGGAGTAAGAATGCAGTAATTCATCCAATATGTCAAACCTTTGAACTAATTCATCACATACAAAGCTGCATAAAGAGGCTGATGTGACCTGATGAGGAATTCCTTGTAATCTGTATTGTTTCCCATTAACCTAAAAGACCATAAAAAGTTGCTGCCAGTTTGCTTCCACAGTATTTAATGAAGCCAGCCATTTTATGTCAAGCACCATGTCAACGACGCCAAGTTTGAATGGGAAAAAATCATCCAAAATAGTTAAGTCTTGAATTATAACCTCCAATTATTGACAAATTGACTTACAAGAGATTATCATGTCATCTCCTAATTGAACACCGAGAGGAGGAAGAGGAGTGGTCTTTAACTGCAAGGCTTCAACGAGTTGGTTGGAAACGAAATTATGAGTAGAGCCGCTATCTCTTAGAATCAACACAGACTTGGAGTTCAACTTTCCCCTTACTTTCATTGTTGTAGCCATCGACTTGCCAAGGATGGCATGAAGAGAGATTGTTGCTAAGTGCTCGGTGGCTGTGTCTAACTGTTCTTCATCTTGCAATTCAGTTTCGGCCAAGTCATCATCATTAATCTCCATTATCTGCAAAGTGGATGTCCGGCAGCGATGTCCTGGAGCAAAGCGATCACCACACCAAAAACAGAGTCCTTTTTCACGTCATTGCTATTTTTCACCTTCCGTTAGTCTAGGTGCATAAGAATTCGATTGAAGTTGTTGCGTGTTGGCCGATGGGTATGGATGCGCAAATTTTGAATTCTGGAAATTCAAATTGCGTTGAGACTGAAATCCCGTTGATGTCGCACTGCTTGGGTAATTTGAGATTGTGTTAGATAAAACTCCCTGATTATGCGCGCCGAATGAGGTAACCAACGCTTGATTTCCGATATTTGAGAAGTTGGAATATCCGAATTGATTGTGGGGTGCATAACGGTTATCTCGACTATTTATTTCGCTGCCACGTGGATTAGTAAATCGCTGATTAAGGCGCTAAATATTATGGTCTTGCGATTTTGACTCAAATTCTAGCGCAAGGCTGACGGCCTTATATACAGTGCGAGGTTTGTGAATCTTTACATCTGATTGCAACTCTTCTTTAAGGCCGTTGATGAATACTCCGAGAAGACAATGCTCAGGCCATCGCTGTACTTGGGCTTGCCTCTTTACAAACTCTTGCTTATATTCACTGACTGAATATAATTGCTTTATACTGCATAAGTAAACATCGGGATTTTGAAACCCAGTTGGGCCGAATTGCTCTTGAAATATTTGTACCAGGTCATCCCAATACCGTATAGTTCTGCCTGATGAGACCCAAGTGAATGTATCTAACGCGTCTCCTTCTAGATTAATTGTTGAAACATCCACTTTTAATTCTTCAGACGTTTGATAATAACGAAAATATTTTTCCGCCTTTAGAATCCAGCCTCTAGGGTCACCTCCTTCATACTTTGGGAATTCAACTTTTGAATAAGGCCACTTGGAAGGTTCTTTGCTCCACCACGGTGCCTCCATATCGCCTTCTTCGTGTTCACTGTAAGTCTCTTTATAGTGTGACTTGATTCTCCTTGAGCAAATACAATTGCTTTTTGCTTCCTCAATTAATTGATTTCTGCGTTTATCTAAGTTAATTGCGCCATAATGGCTGCCAATTGGGAATTGTCTGTGTTCTGTGGTGTTTGAGATTGGGGTTGCAACATAATTATTGCTGGATTGTTATGAGGATTGGAAGTGGGTGGTATTTATGGGTTTTGGGGGGTTGCCTTGGAGAATTTTCTTCATATGAAGAATTTCGAGTGTTCACCATTATATCCAACAGGTCCTAAGAACGGCCGCTATGATACCAAATTGATAGAACTAGCAATTTAGGGATTTGGAAGGGAATTATAAGATAAATCTAGAGTTAGAATCTAACTCCAACCAACACAAGAGTTCTCTGAATATATCTTCATTCATAATTCCACTCAAAACATAATACATATATTTATATAATCTTATTGGATAACTGCCTATGATAACTTACATAAAACAGATAAGAACTAATAACTTCCTATAACAACTTATATAAAACAGATAAGACATAATAACTTCTTTAAACTGATAACAATCCTCCTAACTTCTATTACTTTCCTAAACCAGCATCTTTACTTTTTCTGGAATAAACCAGAAGAGGGCGTTGAGGGTGTTGATTCCTAACATAATAGTGGCCAAAGCATGATATTCAGCCTCTGAAGAAGAAGTAGACAAGATTTGTTGTTTCTTGGAACGCCAAGTGATTAAGGCTTGATCTAAAAATCCACAAAAAACCAGTAATAGACTGGCGTGTATTAATGAAACCTGCCCAATGAGAATCACCGAATGCATTTAGTTTCACAGCAAAATCTATAGGGAAAACAAACCACGACCTAGAGCAGCTTTTATATACTGAAGCACCCTATGAGTTGCTCTTAAATGAATATCAGTAGGATGTTGGAAAAATTGGCTCAATTGCTGGACAACAAAAGATATATCAGGCCAGGTGTTTGCAAGATAAAGAAGATGGCCTACCAATGTCCTGTACAAAGAACCATGCTCTAAAGGAACACCAGAATCCTGAGAAAGCTTCAAATCCTTAGGCATTGGAGTAACAACCGGCTTACACTCAAGAAATCCAACATCATACAAGATATCCAATGCAAACTTTCTGTGATAAAGAGAAATACACTTAAAACTTCTAGCAATTTCCAAACCAAGGAAATATTTGGTATAACCCAAATCCTTGATTTTAAAACAAGTATCAAGAAAAGCTTTCATGCTATTGATCTCATTCAAGTCGATGCCACTAATGATGATATCATCCACATAAAGCAGCAAAGCAGTAAAGGACGTATTAGTATGCTTAATGAATAAAGAATGATCAACATGTGAATGATGATAACCACAAGAAAGAAATGCATTGGAAAGTTTGAAAAAGCATTGCCTACTTGCTTGCCTAAGGCCATAAGGGATCATTGTAACTTACACACTTGAGTAGGAGAAGAAACTGAAAAACTTGGAGGTGGCAACATATAAACCTCTTCGTCAATATCCCCATGAAGAAAAGCATTGTTAACATCTAGTTGTTTCATATGCCAATTGTGTGTAGCAGCAAGAGCAAGCAATAAAAGTACGGTTGTGAGCTTAGCCACAGGACATAATGTGTCATTAAAGTCAATACCTCAACTTGAGTATAAACTTAAGCTACCAAGCACCTTTTGTAGTGATTCAATGTGCCATCTGAATTTTACTTTTTGGCAAAGACCCACTTGCATCCAATAAGTCGTTTACCAGGAGGTAAGTCAATCAACACCCAAGTTTGATTTTGTTGCAAAGCCTCTAGCTTAGCCTTTATAACTTTCCGCCAACCCTCATGCTTATAGCTTTAGAATAAGACTTGGGAATATCAACAATAGAAATTGACAAAGCATAATGACGACTAGATAAGGAAAGATGATTATGAGAAAGAGGATGATAACTACCTGTCTCTAATGAATCCGGTATCGCTGATGTGCATTGAAGAGCAAAATGATAATCATGCAAATATGTAGGTAATCTCCTGGGCCTAGTAGATCGCCTAAGTATTGGTGAAAGGGGAAGAGGAGAAGAAGAAGCAAAATTTGGGGACTCGGAAGGAATATCAGGTGGTGAAGTAATATGACAATAAGTAGAAGGCTTAGGGTTATCTAGAGAAGGAAACTCTTGAGGTGAAGGAATGGAGTTTGGTAAAGAAGGAGTGTCAAAATTATAAAATGGAAAGATAGATTCATAAAAGTGAACATTTGTAGAAACAACGATTTGGTGATTGAGTAAATCTAATGTGACAAATCCTTTAGTGCCATGTTTATAACCAAGAAAAAAACATTTATAAGCCCTAGGGTCTAGGTTAGTGTGTTGTCGTGTGATAATGGAAGATTAACAAAGACAACCAAAGACATTGAGGGTGCTTAAATCTGGACTTTGCTGATATAACATTTCAAAAGGCGATTTATGACTCAAATAGGGGTAGGCAAGCGATTAATCAAATATATGGCATGAGAAATAGCATATGACCAATAAATCTTAGGAACATCTACTTGAAACAATAAAGCTCTTGTAACATTCAAAATATGTTAGTGCTTTCTCTCAACTTTTCTATTTTGTTCACGTGTTTCTACATAACTGGTTTGATGAATTATAATATGTTGTTTATAAAAATCTATCATATCAAACTCAACACCATTGTCAGTTCTAATAACTTGAACTGAAACACCAAATTGAGTAGAAACCATATGAACAAAATCATGAACACTAGGACAACCTTCTAAGTTGTTTTTAAGTAAGTAAATCCAAATGCATCTTGAAAAATCGTCAACAACAGTAAGAAATTACTTGTGTCCATGTGTAGAAGGCAAATGATAAGGACCCCAAATATCCATATGTACCTAACTAAGAATTTTATTAGCTTTTGTAGTACTTACATGAAAAGGTAACTTATGTTGCTTAGCATAGTGACATGTGACATGCATCACAACATGAAAAAGAAGAATTGTATGAAAGATAAGGATGTCGTTGGTGTATGGAATACAATGTAGAATTGGAAAGGTGGCCTAAACGAAAATGTCAAAGATCAAAGTTGTTATTGTTGGCAGGTTTGGTAGAGATATTACCAATTACGTGTGGTGTAGAATTTGCATGTTGTTTCATGATGTGAAGCCTTTCATACACATCAGATGAACCAATCATCTTCTTTAAAGGTAGGTGCTTGATTAGACAATGGGAGTTCTGAAATGAAACAGCACAAGGAAGGAACCGAGTTAATTTGGAGACAAAAATGAGATTAAAACGAAAATATGGGAAAAATAAAACATTATGTATAAGAAAGATGTTTGTAAACCAAATTGTTCCACTACAAGTAGCTAGAATTATTGAGCCATCCGATAGATTAACTGAGATATGATGTATTGATTTATATGAAGTAAACAAAGCAAGATGAGAACACACATGATCTGTTGCTCCTGAATCTATGATCTAGGAATTTGAAAAAGAATGATTAATAGAAGAAAAACACATACCAGCGGTAGAAACACTATTAATAGACGCAGATGACTTAGGTGATGGATTATCAGCTTGAACCAGTGCTAGCAACTTTCAATATTGATCTGGGGTGAAGCTGTAAGACTGATTCACAACCGCATTAACAGAAACAGAATCAGAGGCAACAACATTAATAGATGCATTTCTAAATTTAAATCTAGGTTGAAATCCATGTTTTCTATAGCAAGTTGCTTCAGTATGCCTATACTTTTCACAATAAGTACATTATTTTCCTGAATTTGATTAATTTGCTTTATGATTGCCTGTGGTATTAAACCGTGAGACAAATGTTTTATTGAACAGAGTAGTATCTTCTAAAGATTGAAAACCAAACTCTCTTTCTTGTTATATTACTAAAGAAAACACTATTAATGTTTGGAAAAGGATCAATTAACATGATATGTAACTTAACAGCAGCAAATCGGTCACTTAATCCATTTAAGAATCTCATTGCACGATCTTGATCTATATGTTTCTTATGAAACTCAACAGTACCACAATGACAACGAGGATCACAAGAACAAGATATCACAGGTCGAAGAATCAAGAATTCATCCCAGGGTGTTTTAAGCTTAGTGAAGTAATCACTTGCAGAAATGAATCCTTGTTTCAAACTCTGTATTTCTTCTTCAAGATATGCTAATCTAAAGACATCATTCTGGGAAAACCAGTCTCGCAAATCTTTCAAGACATCGCACGCTCTATCAATCCACAAAATAATTTGAGCAAATGTCGGTGAAAGTGACCTGGTAATCCATGACAAAGCCATCATGTTGCAACTTTCCCAGGAAGGATAAATTAGATCGGTGCTACTTGGAATAGGAAAAGAGCGATCGATAAATCTTGTCTTGTGTGATAATTCAGACCAAATAAGGCTGGAGAGAAGAGAATGAATGAGGGATTCTCATTTGGATGCAAGTAAAATGGATTTCCAACATTTTGAATCGTATCTAAAGGACTGTGAGAAGAAATGCTGTCGAGATTTCCTATGAGAGAAGAGGAGGAATTCGATGAAGAATTCAATTGATTTGCAGCCATTTGAAGACAGTGAATATTTGGGGAAGAAGAAAAGGAAATTTTGGGTCAATGATGCACAATGAAGAAGAGAAAGATATCTCGTGAAAAACAAAGAGGGAAAAGAAAATAGCAAGATGAAGTCAATAATTTACTTTGCTCTGATACCATACTATGAAAGCAAGAATAGAAATGAAATTTCTAATTGTATTGAAATTATCTTAGCAAGTATGTACACATCTCCTTATATACACTCTGAGTTACGAGTAAATAATTGACTATTATGCCTAACTAAGTTTGTTATATTTCCTAATTTACACTAACCAAATATAAGCTCTAATAGTTTAGAGGAAAAAGAAGTTTCAAGAGATGAACTCTTTCCAACAAATAATCTGGAGTATAAAATTTAGTTATAGAATGAGGGATATTTTTTTTGCTCAAACAGAATGAGGGATATTATCGTAGAATATACCACTATATATAACTTGTGGTTCGTATCATATGAGCAGCTCGTAGTAACACATTCGGACTCGTTATCCAGTGAGCAGCACCACTACTCTTTCTTTTTCGAATAGTTACTGGCAGCCTATATATTCATGTTAAGCATTTTTAAGTTTAAAAATATGAAAAGAATATACTTTTTTAGGGGTGTTTAGTTTTTTATTCAATAATCTGTAGTTTATAACTCGTGGACGATACAACCAGACGGATTAAAAAGTTGGTTCTTTTCTCATTGAAACGTTTGAGGCTATAGAACAGATCCTGTTCAAGT
The DNA here is from genome assembly GCA_025563575.1 of Acacia pycnantha. Lineage (NCBI taxonomy): Eukaryota > Viridiplantae > Streptophyta > Magnoliopsida > Fabales > Fabaceae > Acacia > Acacia pycnantha. The sequence continues at coordinate 3,090,126 of JAMWYP010000013.1, forward strand.
AAGGTCCTAGAATGCATGAATAAAGTTTTTTTTATTTTTTTGCTAAGCATGAATAGAGTTGACCGAGGTTGGCATTTCGGCAGGTATATGTGGGAGCTAAAGCCCAAGAAAGTCATTATTTCGGGTCAAGTAAGGTCATGGGCCCAACTGACGAAAAGAAAAGGGCTTCCATTGGTTGTTAGAGAGACATGATGAGTGGGATCCCAAACATGTGGGAGGACATGGGGTCCTCCAGAGAGAGGAAGGGGATGGTAATGTCCCAATAGATAACTAGTGTGGGTCCCACTTACACTTGCTTATGTCCAAAGTTGAAATGAAAGTCGGATTTCACTTGATTTACCCACAGAATATTCCAGATCCACTTCTCATTCTTTTCTTGGTAAATTTAGTTGGTAGGGTCAAATATTATTTCATCCCCACAGAATTTCCTAACTAATCAAAACCTCTCGATCGATGGGTGGTTTGGTTCTACTCATTGACTTATCCATGTGTAATTAGTTGAAAGGGATAATGATTAGCTACAGAGACATATCATTTGACTCAACCAAAGCTGTCTTGCAAGCCAAGCCAGAGCACATACAGAAAGAATTACAGACATGTTTTACATATCATACTGCTTTAATCTCATGCCAGCCTTCCTAATTAACCCTATGTAAGTAATTGATGTTCAGTAACATTCGCACTTAACCTACCTTTCGAGCATATATCAGCCATGCACTGGTCAATTACTTCGGGGGGAAATACTGAGAGTAAAATAAATTATTCAGTCCTCAACTAAACATCAACAGGTACAAGTATTACAGTACAAAGCACGCCAGCTTGTTGGGAAACTTAATTAGTACACAGGTTTAGCATATATACTAATTGTTTTATTATATATATGTATGTAGAGATGAAATTCCCTAGAAACACACTTTGGGCGGTGGTGGCTCTCGTGAGAATGTAATCAGCTTCAAACATGACTTTGTCTCACAAATGGGTGACACAGTTTCCTGTTTGGGGCTTACACAGATGACTCACGGTCTTTAAGGAAACCATATACACACACACCAACGAGCACTGATAATATATATAGTAATTCATGTGTTTAATTATTAATAATGCCACCTTTTGCTTTCGTCTTTTCTTCCCCAGTATGAACGCTAGCTCTTCAACAAACACACACAGTACATCTCTTCCCGTTGTTTGATCATGCAACTTGAACTTGTAGTTTTATTACTGTACTTCCCATTTAATTTTTGATCGCTTAACTAAGGGTACGTATCAGCTTCAACTCTCAATCTTGCATGCGGGTATTATGTATATACATACAACTGACGTGGGGGCTCAAGTTCTTCCTTTTATAACAGCTATATTCACTACATATCTTACTCGTACAATGCTAAGCGATTGGATTGACTGGTGAATATCTGATGAACAAAACAATTGGTTCCAAACTTAATGGGCCATATTATCTGTAGGGGCAGATTGATTATCTCTTTTGATATATATGTTATTTTCTAAAAAATTCAAATTACCCATAGTTTTTGTCGCTAAATAAATAATATTAAAACAAAAGTTAAGTATACATTTTTAACAAATGATACTAATAATTCTTTTTTTTGGTAGGTTAGTTTTATAGAGGAAAAGGCTAAAGAAATCAATTGAACCGTTTTAATTGACCGAGAGCCACTCTTGAAACATGTGTTCGGAAAGCAATCAAAAGCTGGCACAAGCTAAATTGAGTGCCCATCATTGATTTCCTTTAATTTTCTGGCTTCAGATCAGTACTTTAATCTGTTTGACCAGATCAGTTAGATTAAAAGATAGTTTCATATGCGATCCAAGTATATATGTTGAACAGATCAACCAAAAAAGAAGGGAAAAGAAGCTGGGCATTGAATAATAGAGGTCGCTTTTCATTCATAAAGTTCCTCATTTGTTGAATAGCAATGCAAAAGATCCATGTCTCTTCCAAAACTTTTCATCCCATGCACTGTGCATGTTCGTACGGATGCAGTAAATAGTGTCTAGACTACTCTTTGCCAAATATTCTGTGATATACAGAGAACCAAACCCACTGCAACACTGATGCATGCACGATATGATGCATTTCATCTCATTACCTCGATATTCATCATCCGCATCACTATCATTCTGTTCATGTTCATTATCTAATAAAGTGTCTTCATCTTCTTCCTCTTGCTCCTCCTCATTGTCGTTCATTTAGCATGTAGTCACCTTCTTCTCCATGGGCAACGGTTGATTGTGTTGGCCGAGACGCACTGAATGAGCCATATAACTCGATGTCTCAATATTCACATATAACTCGGCAAATCCAGGACGTACGGTTTTCCACGAATGTTTGTACAAAAACATCCAGATCCTCATCATCGGATATCTCAAAACCCGCGTATTTACGGTTTCCACAAGGTACTCTACCAGTCACTGATGATATTACCTGATTTGGTTGCAACTTTAACTTTCGACGGACCTTTTCATGTAAATCTTCAGTAGACATGCCTCGAACAATATACATTCCTCTTCTTTCACCTTCAAAGCTCATACCGTTTGGACCTATCTTTTTAGAACCATTAAAATACACAATTGAACGAATTTCATTCATTTTTTTTCTTATTTTATTATGAAAATGAAGATTAATTAAATTAAGATAAAACAAATGACAACAACACAATTGTAACTTAGCAGAAGAAGAAACAGACTACTATACTATATAAATGGAATTAGATAAAATAAAAAATAAAGAAACAAATGATAAAAAAGATGGAGGACAAATGGTGGTTCCAAGTGACAAAGAATGGTGGATGGAGAGAATTTTTAAAGAGGGGGATGAGGGCTAAAGAAGCAAAGTGAAGAAGAGTTAGGAATGAAAAGAGTTGGAAGGAATGAAAAGCAGTGTGGAAGCAAAATTTTAGAGGAAAGGGAAGAGCAAAAGAGTGAAGGAGTGAAAAGAAGAGATGGAAGCAAAGTTTTTTTAACCGATAATCTTATAGGAGGAGGCAACACGGTAGAATTTTTGAATATTAACGGGAAGAAAAGCCACAGGACGCCGTGGTACGTTCTGGAAAAAAGCCAGAACGGGAGGGAATTGGTGCACAAATGGCGGGGGATTTCCCACGCCATTTGAAGTCAAATGGCGTGGGAAACCCCCACGCCATTTCTGGTTCAGATGGCGTGGGGGTTTCCCACGCCATTTGACCCAAATGGCGTGGGGGTTTCCCACGCCATTTTGCAGGTCAGACTTCTTCGCCAGATCGCGTCTCCCTTTCTTACGCCTCTTATATCGTTCTGTCAGATGCCGCCACCAACTGCATTAGTTTAGTAAATAGTTTCAATTTTGATTTATTTTGGTAAATTTTTTTTTTAAAAAAATTAGATAGGTAAAAAAGCCCATTAAATTGATCAAATGGGAGGCTCCCAACCTAGGCATACACACACACATACGTATAGATGTATTAAGGTTTGAATGAAAATACTTAAAAGCACTATAATGCAGAAATGGCAGGTCTTCTGTACATATATGACCCTCCTTTTAATTACAGAAATGGAAATTTGTTACCTATCCTTAAATGTGACCCTTGAATGAAATTTTGGTTTGGTAGACCCTGTATAATTGAAACAATATATGCTGCATTTTGTTTTCCTGAAACAACGGATTTTGCATGAACCGATTTTATTTGTTTAATACATGCGGCCATTTTGAAAAATGAATGGCCTCGACTACGATTGCGTATGTAAATTAAAGCAGATGTTAGTTAAGATGCAAATTAAGACAAACTTTTGAAAAAATAGCCTAAGCATGCTGGGGCCTTAACCAACATAACTTTTGCATCTGACCACGACGAGCTAAAAGCCTGTTGGTGAGGAGTAAGGACATAGGATAAGGAATATTAGCAGTCAAAAAGGCATTTTTTTTTTAAAAAACGACCAAATTAAACAAGAGTCATCATTTTTGTCAGCGACACCTTAATTAATACCTTTTTGGCAAGACACAGGAGTGCCATGTCGACCTCGACCTCAAAAATCAAAGAAAAAACATCATCCTTACTCCTTCATTCATTAACTTGTTATAATTGCAAGGAGGAAATTAGCGGTGAGAATGAGATTACACATATGTGTGAGAACCAGAAACAAATTAACAACATTATTATTGATACGGGTCACAGTTTAGACCACCACTTCTCTATGTAATTGAATTTTATGGATTTGTTAAAATTGGTAAAAACTTGTGGAAGGAGAAGACAGAAGGAATATGGTGTTTCAGTGTAGGAGTAGGGGCTATGCCATGAGCGTATGGGACAGATAAGATAGAGGGCCCCACATGCCGCCACGTTTCGTAATTCTAGCCTCTTTGCCAGTCCACGACAGTATATTCCACTTTCCACACCCAACTCAGATTGTTCTATCACCTCACTGCCATCTTTCTCCTCCAAAATCATCCCTCAACTACAACTACTATGAATCATTTATCAGTGTTTATCCTGTATTTTGACAACTTACAGTGGCTCCTCTTTGTTTTAGCTTTTTATAAGTGTTTTTACGACTTTCAATGTAAATATGTGAAATAACTAAAGACTTCTGAAACTATGATTAGCAATTTCCTAAACAAGCAAATGGTACTTGGTACGTGTCTTAAACTTCAAAACTCGAGTTCTTACTATAGGTCAATTACAAACATTCTTTTCTAATAGGAAAAAGAGTTTACCAACTGCTGAAAGATATATCGACAGATACATGTGGACTGTTTAAAGGTTAAATAAAAAAGTAACCAAAGAGAAGAAAAAGATCGAAGCAGAGTGTTGGACCAAGCCAAGTCGAAATATGCACAACACACTGCACATTCAAAGAAGAAACACGCTTTCCTTTTACTATGAGTGACTCAGGGATGTTGTGCAGCTAGTGTTTTCTTTTCTTTCACATCAACTCAGTCCCTTTTGGAAATTCTCTTCCAGATATATCCAGTGACATAAGTAATCTATAAGCATCATCATTATATCATACCCTTTCAATATTATCCAAATATGGAGAAGAGATCAACCAAGAATGGGTACTTTGTATTTGGAGTTTAATTAATTATTATTATTACTATTATGCTTTTGTATTTGGTGTTTGTCTTGTTTTTCTTGTCACATGTATAATCACTAACACACAAAAACATACTTTTAAACACGCATGCAAGCATGGGAAGAGGCTCAAGTGAATTTTAAATTTTAATACAGAAGCTCAAGCCCCCATTCAGAAGGAGTGATAATGAGTTTATAAGCTCTAAAACAATGGGAATGGGCAGGAAGCAGACAAACAGAGCTGTTTCTAAAGCTAAACAAAAGAACAGGCCAGAAAGGCCGTTTTGGGATTGGAGCCTCAAAACCAATATAATAACCCATTTAGCTTAAAGGCTGGAACTGTTTTGTGTCAGCAACTTGACTTAATCCATAAACAAAACTCAAAACCCCCCTAAGAAACTGACAAATATAAAAATCATGGGTTTTTGGAGAAGCAGGTCCCATAGGGAGGGCAAGTGCAATGAGTGAGGATGGAGAGGGACATGGGAAATGGAAAGAGGGCGTGTGAAATGAATACCAGATGTTTCCTGCGACTACAACAAGTGTGTCGAATAATGGAGAGTGGATGTAATAAGAGCACTACCAAACCCACTTACGTTTTCTTATTCAATCATCAAATGCACAATGCTCAATGGAGTTACAGCTACATCTGAACTCAACCTCTGCTATTACCCATAACTTGCTCAGCGCAAACAGTTCTGTTTTTGGAACACAAAATTGCAAATAAGAAAATCTCTGTCAGGGTGGCCCATATATACAGCAATTATTTAATTATCCCTACCCTTACATCTCTGTCTACATTTTAAAATCTGGGCTAATCATAGGTAAAAGTAACGAGGGTGAGATTTAAAAAAAAAGCATCATTTTATAGTAGAAGCAAAACAGAGGCACTCAAGTTCTCGACTTTTCTTTTCCTGCATAACTACACACACACACACTACTATATTTCCTTTTTGGTGGGGGTCTTTGTAGTTAAGAATCCATTGATTTTTGATTAGTTGAAAAGTTATTAATGAACCACTTTCTTAGTGAGGCAGCACTGTTTCTAGAAAGAGGCCAGGGTATGATTTGTTCTACCACACTTTAGAGCTAAGTGGCAATACAAAACAGCACAAGTGGAAGGACAAACATGGCAAAGTGGCAGCGTTGCCCGTACATAATTGGCGCCATGTTGGGTTGTGACTTGTGCTATGATAACTTTATTTTCGGATAGAACCCTCTTCTTCTATATCCTCATTCACATTAATGATGGTTGAATACTGCATGAATGAATTTCTGTGGTGCAGGGGATAGGGAAAAAATGAAAGAAGGTGTACATGTGTATTTGTCTTGATCTGTTTATCTGGCACTTGACTTTCTTTCTTTTTTTGTTACAAGGCACTTCACTTTCTGATTTTTTGTATATAGCTCATCATTGTTCTGTTTCATGAAAAAGTACTTCAATAAACAGCGCTTCCCTTCCTGGCAAATTAAATAAAAATATAGATTTGCTTGAGTAAGACACGAATGAAACAAAACAAGAGCTAGTTTAGCCTTAAGTTATCAAACTTATCACGAATTGATAAATCAGTATTGAATAATCCGATGAAATTAGGTAGGGACCACAGGAACAGTAGGCCACGCGTGCCAAGGGTAAATAGGTAAATGTGAGGGTATGGGGGGGAGGGGGGTGAAAGCGTGCGAGAGCACTGAGGGGCGAAGGGTGGGTGTGGAGTTTATAAATTGAAAGAATGGGGAGGAGGAGGAAGGCACTGAGAAGAGTAGGAGTGAAGCAAATAAAGCTTCTAGTAGCTCATACTGTGACACATGCATGAGTTTGTAAGAGTGAGATTATAGTGCTTCTGACTTGTAAAGCAACACACGCATAGACAAATAGAGTGAGTGAGAGTGTGATTAACAGGTAAAACAATGGAAATGGAGGGTGAGACGAGACAGTCAAGATTTAAGAGGATCTGCGTCTTCTGTGGGAGCAGCCAGGGCAAGAAGAGTAGCTATCAAGATGCCGCCATTGAGCTTGGCAAGGAACTGGTAATGCCATCTTTTACTTTTCTTCAATGTACATCAACCGATACCTCTTCTTTTTCTCGAAGAGCCCAAAAGGATTTTTGTGCCTTGGTTTTAATCTGGGTCTTAACGGAAATTTGTAGAACTTCATCGTATAACATTTTGCAAATATATTCAGCATCAACTTAGGGCTAACTCATTGTGTTCATGACGTGTTTGTTATTGTTCCTGGCTAACGTTCGTTCTTGGTGGTTGAGTTTGTTCCTTTCATATGTGTCCTTAAACCTCTCTCAAGTTGACTATTCCCTCTTTTTTTATGATCCTTGCTATTAACTGAGAAGCTCAGTGCCTCTCTTAAATTGAACATTTCTACGTATGCTTCAGTTGAGAGTGCCCTCTTGCTCAGTGAGGTGGGGAATCATTTTGAATGCAGAGTTTTGGGATTTTCTTTTCCTGAAGGGTCATCATTGTTACATTTTGTGTCATCATAGTGTTTAAGCTACATTTTTATGTCACATTGTTCTTGATTAAATAATGGTGTCTGAAGGTCTCAAGGAACATCGATTTGGTATATGGAGGGGGAAGCATTGGTCTCATGGGTTTAGTTTCACAAGCAGTTCATGATGGCGGTCGGCATGTCATTGGGTATGATTACTTTTCCTTTTTCCCAGTCCTCACTACTCACTCTTTGTTTTACATTTCTCTCTCTTCTTTTCCCCAAAGATGTTGGTAGAAAGGAAGATCAATAAAACAGAGTCAATGATCAACTACACACTGTGCTGATGTGGTTGTGTTATTATTTTCCCCCATTGACGCTGATTTGTCATTGTATTGTCTCATGCAGAGTTATTCCCAAGACGCTCATGCCTCGAGAGGTATGTCTGCTTCAGCCAAAAGCTTAACGTCTTTTTCCTTATCATAATAAAGTATTGCACCTACAAGTATTTCTTTATTTATTTCTTTTCCATCAAGGATCAGACCAAGTTTTCGCCCTTTTTCGTCAAGCATCATCTTCCTTGTCCTGTTACTTCTGTTGTCTTCTTCACTTCCCTCCAGGCAGTCTTCTTTCTTAAAATAATGAAATAGAAGTCTTTATTCTCAGATATAACTGAGCTGATATAGCTGTCGGTCGTTGCAGCATCAGCGTCAGCGCCTCTCCTTTTTTCTGTTTTATTTCAGCATTTTATACATTCATTCAGCCGAACGGCTTTCTGCAGGCTTACTTTGTTGGCTATTAATAGCTAAGATCTTCTTGTCGTCTATTTCCTTTTAAAGTCATTTTCAGTAATAATAAATAACACAGCATAAAGCTGGACTTGAATAAATGTATGAATTATTCTGGGGTTCCTGCAGGCTGCGACGCTCATCATTACTTAAACAGCATAATGCTCCAAAACACCTGCCTTCTTTTTTTTATCTCTAAAATCTGGGTTTGATCTTCTGATTTTATAATTATGTTGCGTCTGCTGTGCCTTTTGCAGCTCACTGGGGAAACAGTGGGAGAAGTGAAAGCAGTGGCAGATATGCATCAAAGGAAGGCAGAGATGGCTAGGCACTCAGATGCTTTTATCGCCTTACCAGGTTACCCAGCAATTACTCCTCTTGTATTTAAATCCTTTGCCCACTCTTCATCACCCAAAAAATGAAGAGGAAAAAAAAAGACTTTCCCCACTTAAATCAAAAGTAGAACCTTTAAAAACCGTGTAGCTACCTTGGCACCATACAAGGGAAGACTGACCCTGTTCAATAAATAGAAGCATCTCTCACCACTAACTAAGCATATTTGGCTAAAAATATTAATTGAAAATATACTAGAAGGGACTGGGAAGGGCAGAGTCCAAAGCAGGGAAGCAGATACTCTGCCCATCCCTCCTCTGCCCATCCTCTATCCTGGCCGTTGAAATCTTGATCCAAGGAAGGGGCCAGAATTTTTTTTCAAAAAACCGCATGCATAGATTTTAGAGCTTTTAAGGCCCTTTGAGCAACTTTATGTCCTCTTTTTATATTCTTAGGTTCTTAATATTAATATAAGATATAATTATCTAATTTAATTAAATTAAGAAAGTTAATTAATATGACATATATTCTCTAAAACGCTTTGATCATCTTTCTTACTCTCCTCCCCTCTTTCCCTCTCTTCCTTGATTATAATTGAAGGAGTATCAATAGAGATAAATTAAGAAAATATTGACAAATAGAAAAACTATGTCTTATATTTAGAACCAAGATCAACTTTCTAAATATGTTTTATATTAAGGACAAGAGGGATTACCATTTTCCCCTCTACTTCCTGTGAAACATGACGTGATGGTACCGAATGAGTGCCAAAGCTAGGGAACTAAAGCAGAAGAGCTTTCACAAGATAAGATAACCCTTTCAAACTCGTACCCACACCTGACATTAGAATAGTGCTTTACTGGTTTCAATGACTTATCAGGGTAGTTGTGATCGTCCCAAGTAATCAGGTGGGTCACATTTGTGACCAAAGAAGCACGCAACCACGCATAACCAAATAACTCGTTCTATCAGCTATCAAGAGGAATGGTGAAAACTGAAAGGACTGTATCAATATTAATCAGGACTTCTCTGGTGCACCAGATACGAGCGTTTGTTTGATCACTTGATGATAGCAGCATAAAATACGTGTGGTGGTGGCTCAGTGAAAAATGCAAATCGAAAATCGAAAATAATTGGGGATACAGAGAGTTCAAACTTCAATCAGTTTTCTACTCTTTTTTTCTACCACAGTATACCCAGATGATATTTTAGGAAAATTCAATTTGACATCATTATTTCAATTGATCACTGTATCATAAATGGCCTGCGTCTTCATAATAAAATCTGGAAGGAACTCATGGGCTTTCCCTACAGGAGGTTATGGGACTCTTGAGGAGCTTCTTGAAGTCATAACATGGGCTCAGCTTGGGATTCATGACAAACCGGTAATTGACTGGTCCCATTTTGTTGGAATCTGTATTTTTGTTCCCATCCATAAAGTTGCCTAACTAGGTTTCGATTTTTTGGTAGGTGGGGTTACTAAATGTTGACGGATACTACAACTCTTTGCTATCATTTGTTGACAAAGCTGTGGAAGAGGGATTTATTCATCCAAAGGCCCGCCACATAATTGTTTCTGCACCAACACCAAAAGAACTGGTGAAGCAGTTGGAGGTAATCGAGTTTATCAAATTAACTGCGCGTTTAATCCAAAGACTAAATGCAAATTTGAATTCTTGTTGACCAATATGCAGTGATAGTATGAATATGTGGGCTAAACATGAAATATAACTGGGGCGTTTAATTCACAGGAATATTTTCCCTGTCACGAAAGTGTTGCTTCCAAGCTGAGCTGGCAGATGGAACAGATGAGTTATGCTCAGGAGTATGACTTGTCAAGGTAGCTGCATTTTCAAATTTCAAGATTAGCAGGGAAAGAAGAGAGGAGATAGAATTTTGGAAGGAGCTAATTAGGAACATCACTGATATGTTTTGTTTTGTCGTGTAAATTGATGAAATATATATTTTACTATGTGAAAGGAAATGGTGTTGTTCCCCTTTTGTGAAACTAAGTTCCTGCTTCAGTTGTAAGTACTAGTAGGGGCTCTGTGATGCTAGTGTTGAATGTCAAGTTTCCTACTAATTTATCCTCTTCAATCAAAGCTTCCTTCTCCTACTTAAGTGGGAAACAAAAATGGTGAGAATCGCAGGGGATTCTATCTCCCAGTCCCAGCCAATGGTGGGGGCCCACATGGGATTCAAGCTCATGCTGGTGCCTGATCTTGATTGGTGGAGGATCATGCGAGGATAATGAAAGGCATGAATTATTGGGCGTGCCTGCCTGGAACAAGTGTTTTGTACTAAAGATAATTTCCCAAGCATCGGGGTATTGTGTTGTCTGTAGTAATGAATTGGGGTGTGATGGTTCTGAAAGCAAAATGAGGAATTCAAGGAAGGAAGGGAAACACCTCCTTGTCAAACTGTGATATCACAAGAACAAACGAAACAGACAGTAACAGAGAAGGAAGGTGAACACAAGATGAGTGGTGGAGGGTGAAATCAAAGCACCACGCGGGTGACAGGTGAGGCAAACATCCATTAGGACCACAAAGAAATTGTCATGTATTTGTCTGGGAGGAGCACATTTAAGTTTTGGGAGCCAGGTGGGGACATGGCTGGTATTGTACGGCCGAATATCAGATTTCTTAGGCAGTAAAAACATGCTCCATGAGTCATGACATTGCCTAACTAAACTTGCTGTACTAGGTAGGATTAACGACGCTTTCTGTTAAATCGTACGTCTGCTGAGGTATTATGCACCGCTTCCCCAAATCCGGTAATCGTCCAATCAATTATGGGTCGTCCGGAGATTACATTTTGTTTGAACAGTTAAGGGATTTGAAAACGACATGACATCGCACTACTAGCAAGTGGCAACTAACTACTCGCTAGCCAATGTGAGTTAGCATAGATGGTAAGGGATCCAGGACTAGGTTCTTGGGGGGCCGTGCCCTGGCCTTGGTGGAGGACTAATGCCCAGATGAAAGTATCTCTTCCAACAACTTTTTTTTTGTGCATATGAATTACTGTGACACTATCATATTGTTTGTTTCATGTTGGGTCTAAATTGAAATAGAAGGAAGACCTAGCACAATAAAAAGGTATAGCAGTTTGTGAGGTTGGGCATGGAATGTGATGAATTACTAACACGCTCCACGTCACTGGCCTTCCATCTCAAACCTTACTAACTAATGGTAACATGTTTGGCTCACGAAAACATGTGATTTCATACATCCAAGTAGGACTAATCCAGTAAGTTTGCCCACAACCTGGTGTAATTAGGTCATTTTGAACGTACCCAAAAAGACTCATAAAGGATTGGGTTAAAACCCGCCCATTTAAGACTTAAATGGGCAGGCTATGGACACACATTCGGGCTTCCTGTATCGGCCTATTTAGTTAATTTTTTTTAAAAAAAAATTAAATAGATAGACAAAGGACAGTAAATAATAGTGTAATGTCCATTTTTCTTCGACATCCCAACCCTTAGTCTCCCACTTTCTTTTATTTTGTTTTTTCTCCGTGACTCCGACTTTTAATTTAAAAGTTGGCATTTCAACATCAAAATTATGTTATAATGGTATTTGTCTAAATTTAGGTTTTTTAATGTGAATTGTGATTATGGAACTTTGAAGATTCATATTTCACAATTTAAAATGATTGACTTGAATGGAATGATTGATGTTTAATGTTTATGCATGTCTTTTTTTTTTAAAAGATCAAATGTAAATGGGTTACTCAAAACCGGTTAGCCCGTCCATTTATATGTTAGCCCGTTTACACGATTTATGGGTATGGGCTAACCCGTATCCCTATAAAATTAAATGAGTGGGTTATGAATTTAAACATGGGCTACCCAACCCGCTCATTGATCTGCCCTACATCTAAGCACCATTCATTCTGCCCAAGCTCCACGGTAGGAGCGTGTCATTACTGGCTCGCACATTGTCAGCGTTATGCCTTCATCCATATTGAGCACTTATAGTTATAAGTTATTCCAATTTAATAATTGGGATCAGTTAAAACACCTGATTGGCAGTTAAAAAAAAAACACGTCTGTCTTTATTATCGGAATAGGATATGACATGGTAACCAATTCCTTAAATATCTAAGCTGTTTTGGGGCATTCCGGAGGGACCCGCTCTTTTCTCTGTTTCTTTTTTTTTTGCTCGGAACTCTTTTCTCTGTTTCTGACTCCGCCTAAAAGGGAAGAATCCCGCGAACCGAGCATTTTCGTTTACTCCTAATCCAAATAAGCCCCGAAACTTGGGGCTATTAAGCTGCCACTCCCTGAAACCCCAACTTGATTAAAATTGAAAAGAATGTAGTAAAATTATTTATACAGGCGCAAAACAATAAATAAATAAATCTTGTGGGCATGTTTTTTTTTTTTATAAGTTGTAGGGTGAGTATATAATGTTGAAGAAGGTGTAAAAATGAAAACGAAAGAAAGCGTTGCCGACGGCAACATGGGTTAGTGTAAAGTAATTACAACTCACTAGAACCACAACCACTTTTAAGGCAGCAGAACCACAACCACTCTTAAAGGCAGCTGTTTCGGAGCCTATCCTATATGCTCGTCTTATCTAAATAGTTTAGATTTAATTTTTTTAAATTGATGGTTTCGAAATAAAAATTATTTTTTTGAAAAAAATAATATTTAAGATATTATATTTATTCCAGATTTTTTACCTATTAAAATGATATTTTTAGAAAAATAAAAAGTAAAAAAAAAAAAAAATCTAAATCATCTATATCTTATCTAAACAGTCAAAATGAAACACATGGTGCCTATCCTCCGAAACGGTTCCGCTGTTTCAGTAAGGTCCTTTTAATTTGTGTTATTTACTCTATTTTTTTGGGCTGCTTTTGGACTTTTGCTGGGTGCCGTGTCGTGAGTGCGAGTGTGTGTCCATCCGTGGCTTCGCTTCACTGTTGCAAATGGACTTCGTCTTTTGCGGTATCTTCAAACGCGAAATTTCAGTGATTACTATTTTCTGCTTCTTCATCAGAATTTTATGCTCTTTTTTTATTTTGAAAATTTACCTATAGATTTTCTAGTGGAGTCTGTTACGGCTTTTGTTTTATTTCTTGTTCCTTCCTCGATCCTGCCTCTCTCACTCCTCCCACTATTTATTCATCCCACTCTTCTCACTCTGTCTCCACCTCTCCCTTCCGTTCTCCACTCTTAGTTATGTTCCCTAAAATTGTCTCTTCTTGCTTCAATGTGAATCACATCAGATTTCAGAATTTGGTAGCCGCCATTTCCATTGAACGCACCTTCAACCCTTCAGTGTTAAGGACGAAGACATATTTGAAATTTCTTTGATTCTTCGTGACCAACTGGCACCGATCTCAAATCCACCTCTGCTTTCCCAGGTTAGAAATTCATCCATAAACTTTTAAACTCTCCTCAATTAAGGAAATTCACCAGTCTGCAGAAATTTTGCAGTGAAACGACACTTTGAATCTTGTGAGAGATGCTTCCATTTCTGGATGTGAAGAAGAAATTGAAGGAAGAGGAAAAATGCTTGGACAGTCAACTGTGGCATGCTTGCGCCGGCGGCATGGTACAAATGCCGTCGTTGAACTCTAAGGTGTTTTACTTCCCTCAGGGTCACGCAGAGCATGCAAGTGGGCCCGTCGATTTCAAGAAATGCCGGAGGTTTCCTCTTCCACCCTGCATTTTATGCAGAGTTGACTCTGTTAAATACATGGCTGATCCCGATACAGATGAGTTATATGCCAAGCTTGGGCTTGTTCCTCTGAATCGGGAGGAGGCCAATTATGATGAGGGCGGCGGCGGTGCCGATGGATCTGAATCTCAAGAGAGACTTGCTCACTTCGCAAAAATTTTGACGCAGTCGGACGCCAACAATGGCGGTGGCTTTTCTGTCCCTAGATTCTGCGCAGACACCATTTTTCCTCCTCTGAACTTCAAAGCGGTGATACCTCTTCAGTATATTGAGGCTAAAGACGTTCATGGCGAATCGTGGAAGTTCAAGCACATTTACAGAGGCACACCGAGGCGGCATCTTTTGACCACAGGATGGAGTCCATTTGTGAACAAGAAAATGCTCGTTGCAGGGGATTCAATAGTATTTTTATGCAACAATAATAAAGATATCTACGTAGCGGTTCGAAGGGCTAAAAGAAGAAATTGCCGTCCATTTGAGTCATCATCACTACCTTGCCGAAGATTTTCTGCCTCGTTGATTGGAAATGATAGCAAAAAAGCAGCAATCAATAATGGTACAGGCAATGGGAAAGTAAAAGCCGAAGCAGTTATTGAAGCTGCGAATCTCGCTGCTGACGGACTGCCCTTTGAAGTTGCCTACTACCCTAGAGTAGGCACCCCTGAGTTCTGTGTAAAAGCCTCTTCAGTTAAAACGGCCCTGCAAATTCGGTGGTGTTCTGGAATGAGGTTCAAGATGGCTTTTGAAGCAGAGGATTCACGAATAAGTTGTTTTATGGGAACTATATCTTCGGTGCAGGTTGCTGATTCTCTAGTCTGGCCTAATTCACCTTGGAGGCTTCTCCAGGTAGCATACATAAAACATTCACTCAACTTTTATAGTATCTCTCTTCAATCTTAGCGAACAATATAATACATGTTCATATTCATTCGCAGGTTACATGGGATGAACCAGGATTAGTTCAGGATGTGAAACGGGTGAACCCATGGTTGGTTCAATTGGTGCCGAACATGCCTACAATTCCTCTACCTTTTTCACCACCAAGGAAGAGAATGAGGCTGCCTCAGCATCCAGATTTTCCACTTGACACCCATCAGATTTATGCGCCCACGTTTGTTGGCAGCCTCCTAGGTTCCACGACGAACAACCCCTTTGGGTATTATGTACCTGAAACCACTCCTGCTGGCATGCAGGGAGCCAGGCATGCTTATTGTGGTCTACCCTTGGTAGATTTCGACCTCAATAATTTGCAGTTGCCTCTGTATTTGACTAGTTTACCACCTCTTGCTCAAGCTTCTATGCAAAACATGGTAAGTTATAACTCAGCAATGCAAAATCATGGCATGAGTGAGAATGTTTCTCACTTCCTTTCCAATGAAAATTCTGCTCCGTCTTCGGAGAAACAGGATCATGATAAGAAAACACCCCACCTTAAGCTTTTTGGGACAAAAATTATTCCATCCACGAGCTGCTCTGAAGACAGTGTCTCCCAAGTTTTATATGGAAATGCTCATAAAGGGCGTAACTTTTTTAATGGTGAGAGCCAGGAGTCTGATCAGTCCAGTTTGAAGTGTTTTAAGTCCTTTTTTTAAGGATTAGAAAAATTAAGGTATGACTGAGAACCAACCTCTAGTGGCTGAATTTTAAGATGAACCGCATGGGGAGCTGACGTGTTGGGAATTTTTTATCTGTGGAACCATGTACTTTGACAAGATATAAATGAGTGATGCCGTTAGGGTTTTTTTTTTTTTTGAATAAGCTGATGCGCATAGGGTGTAATTGTATCCATTCGTAGGATGACGATTTTGATAGACTCCGGCAGTGACAATGTAGGGGGAACAAGAAAATAAACCATTATTTTCAATATAATAAAGCGGCTTATTTAGTAAAACCTTTATTTTCATTGATCATCGTCTTAGGGATTTGTGTTTCTCTTCTTGCTTAAAGAAGGCATATCGCATATGGAGTATAGAATTTTTGGTCGTGATCTCTATGGTAGCTGTCTTCACGTTATTAATAACTTTGAGGACAGTGACAAAAGCATCTTCCTTGTGCTTCGAGGTGATCATCTCAGATTGTATATATCTTTGTTTTTCTTGCCTTTGTAATATTTATAAGTCAGCGCCATGCAAGCATCTACTAGGTCCCAAATTCGCAGGATCGTAAAGGAGCCCCATGAAATGTGAACAAGCTTCCAAAACAGAGACAAACAAAAATGTCAACGTATCCGTGTATCTAGACACAGTTGGATTACATTTTTTTGAACTGTTAAGGTACGTAACTGTTGCTTGAACTGAAAAGCTAGAGAGAGAACTTAGGAAAGTGGTTAGGAATGCAATCAATGGGTGGTATTGACTAAGAAGTCAAGAGGTGATGAGGGATGGGTTTGGTTAAGGATGAGATGTTTGATAGGGGGAGAGGATTGGGAGCAAGTAAAAGGGTGCCACATAGGGAGGGCAATGAGAACAAGCAATTTCCTCGTCCAAGGAGGAACAGGTTATTCATTGAGTGATATGTCAGGTGTCACGACCTGGGGTCTAATAGTGAATGGTTTCTTTCCATTTATATTTGATGAATATGGGGATTGCTCACAAAAAGTCAATAAACAAGATGGTAGATAGATGCCAACGCTGAGAAAATGATGGTTAGACCGCACGTGAGAACGTGGGGCCCTGCCCAGTCTTGTCAACATCACGATTGGTTCACGTGTGGGTGTGGGTTGACGTACAGCCTGTTTTGGTTGGGAGGAGTGTCTCCACTAATCCCTTCCTCTACTTAATTTATTTATTATTGGATTGGTCTTTTCGTAGTTGAGATTTGTTCTGTAAAATGTATTGTTATTATCATTTTATATTTAATATTATAATAATATTTTTAGTTTAGTATAAAATATAGGGTTTAGTGGTAAATCTGTCCTGGAAGTATATATCCGGGAGTAATTTTACCCTAAAATTTTTTTTTAGCTCAATGTTACTCGAAAATTTAAAAACGTAGCAATCTTATCCGTTTCCGTTAAAAAGTTAACGGTTAATGTCACTTTTTTAATGATGTTAGTTTTTTAACGGAAAACGACAAGATTATTACGTTTTTAGACTTTTGAAACAACATTGAACCAAAAAAAAACTTTCAGGATAAAATTGTTTCTGAGCGCCTACTTCTAAATCAGATTTATTACTTAATACTAAAATCGAGTCTGTCAAAAGTCAGTCCAATAGTAAGAAGATTAAGTCTCTTTCCCCTTTTTTTTGGTCGGGTTTCTGGAAGTTGGATCGCAAATGGCATGAAGTGACTACGCTGCTTCTTCTGACACAAATGACATTATCCTTAAAACATGAGCATTCGATTTCTCCCTGAGTTTCTCTATCTCTATCTTGATTTTTATAAAAGGGCGTGTTGTGCTGAGTGCTGACATGGGGTATGAAAAAACAACTCTGTCTTCATATATTGTTTATTAAGGTGTTTGATTTCAAGAGAGGACGATGGTGGTGTTCTGCGGAGAGGAGAGAAAGAATAACAAAAGAGTGGGGGTGACAGGTTTTGAGAAAGCCGCTACCAGTATATATGCATGTATGATCGAGGTGGGTAGTTTGGAGGGAGGGGACATGTGGATTTGATGCGGTGGATGGGTGTTTTCATTTGTGTGGTTCCCATAAGACTCCATTTTGATCGACATGCTTTCAAAATTAATTACGTCAACGAATTAAACTGAATTATGATTGGTGGGCTCTTTTCCGAGCTTCAAAATGAGGGGCCGCGCTTCTTCACAATATGATAATCTTCTTTTCCTTTCCCACTACCTCTCTATTCTCCTTCCTCTAATGCGAAGGAGGTAGTTGATATGTTTCTGGATACAATGCACTGGAGGATCGAGGGAGTTTAGTTTGCTCTGAGATTAAGGAGTTTATGAACAGGGACTGGTTGTTGCAGATTAATAATAGTCCCTATATTCTCAAACACAGTTGCGGACACTCTAGCTAAGGAGGGTCTGAATTCTTCTTGCTTTTTTGCTCAGTGCCCTGGATTCTTACGGGCTTTGGTTATACGTGATACACTGGGATTAATTTCCCCACAATTGTAGTTACTTTCTTTTAATTTAATTTCCTTAGTATTGAAAAGAGAGAGAGAGACAGAGATAGTAAACTAATCTAAGAAATAAGGAATTTGGTTGTTTTAGTTATTGGTAACAAATACAGTTTAATTTTTCTAAAATACCATGTTTTATTATAACCACGTACTATTTTATAGAAATTTATTAATGTGCACAAATTAACCGGGATACTTTAAAAATGAATTGTAAATATAAGAAACAAAATGAATTGAAGTATTATATTTATGACAAAATTCAATCTCCAACTAACTAATTCTTACATTAAGGATCATGTGTTAGTTTGACCTTTTCCTTGTGTTGCAACGCCCACACCCTACTCTCATTACACACGGATTAGCCAAATTAACCAGCATTGTTATCACAGATCATGACAGGAACTACACAATATTCATTATTGTCAACAAAATTAATTACATTCACCCCCTCTCTTCTCTTGGTTGTTGTCTAATTCAACTACATCATACTATCATTCACATGTATCTGTAATATGAATAGACAAATGAATAGCTACGTCTAAACTAACCCTATTAGATTGATCGAGAGAGAATTATAAGAGACAGAATATTATGAGGGATAATTCTCAAAAATAGTAAATGTTTTTTTCATTTTATAAAATTTTCATTCTTAGTATTCCCTTTCCTCTGTTTTCCCCTCACTTTTCTCTCTATCTAAACATAAGGTAAAGGATGAAAATAAACGCAAGTCACTTGGAGTTGAATTGCTCTCTAACTACTTTGTTCCCTTCCTTACCGTCTCCCCATACCTCTGCCTCCACTCATGAATTGCTATGTCTGGACTATTGTTAGCTGTTTTTTTTTTTTTTTTATACGTAAATTTTAGGAAAGGAGTTGAGTTCATTCATGACCCAAAGGTAGGGCGAAATCTCCTTCCTCCTAGGTGATGCCAATGTTGGGCAAGACGAGCCATCTATTACTCTCAGGCGTTTACCTAGACACCCAGAAGCTAAGATATCACATTCAGCGCCTTGACCAACTCTAGCCGTTTATTATGTCTGGACTACTGTTAGCTGTTGGATGGTTCATGATATATAATGGAGTTTGGGTTTGAATCAAACATAAAAGGCTTTTTGTTTTTTTAAAAAAAAAATGGTAGGCTGATGTTCTGGGTGAGCCCACAAGGTGGAATGGCTAGCTTAGCTAGATCCATTTTGCTGATCTGTGCTTTATAATATGTTTCTTGATTTTTTTTTTTTTTCTGTACACAACATGTTTCTTGAAGTTGTCAATATCTGATATGGCGCAAACAAACAGTTACAGGCCTTGATTCCTCAACAGTAGTCAGAATAGAATTGAGAAAGAAAGCACAAGAAACAGTTCATAGAGAGGTGAAGCATCTATTGCCGACCTCTGATGTAGAACTCTACTTTACCTATAATCCATTATTTAAGCACGCCACATCTGATTCTGTTGGTTGACATCGACGTTTAAGTTATATTCTTCTTCCTTTGCATCACAAAATTTCTTCTTGGCCCAATTCCATTTCAGCAACCTAAATCTATAGCTTTTCGTGGACGTGTGGATGCTTGCTTGGTGGAGAAACAAGCCACCATGCACATCCAAACAAAACCGCAGCAACAAATCAGGCCGCTCCGCCCCTTGTTTCCTCATCCATTTAATGACTAAAATAATGCTCTCCTTCCTTCCTAATTAACTCCATCGTTTATTATTGCTCTTTCTTCTTCATTTTTTTAATAATATCCATATGCCATTGATGAACTTTAACGTTTCTCCTCAGACTTTTTGAAGCAAAAAGTTCTGTTTGTTGACAAATAATCCGACACAGTTAAGATAGGATTAAAATAACCAAACGGCGAAAGTTGTGCCTGTTCCTACCATTTCATGATTTTTCACTCAAAGACATGTTGTAAGCCAGGCAGTTCCTTTCTTATACGGTCTTACCAATACTATGTTGTGTTAACAACACCAAGCCCATGTACTCAACCCACGTCTCTGTTTCTCATCAATATCCTCCCTCCACTTCTCTGTCTCTTACCATTGGAACTGCTATCATATTAATTAACTATCTCTCTCTCGTTGATAGGGGCATGGATGAAATAATAAATATCGTTTAATTTGATGAACCAATTATAACAGCGTATGATCTCTGGGCAGTCCTTATTGTAAAACTCTGGCCACCCAAAATTAAGGAGGCTCGTCTACTTAACAACAGGAGTGAAAACAAAAGATGGCACGGCTACTCAACTAGAAGAACAAAAGACAAATAAGAGGATTCAAGCAGAACAGAGCATAAGGATATCAAATATGAAAAAGAGGTAGATAGGTTAGATAATAGTCAAAACTCGTGGAACTGAATCCATGCATCTGCGATCTAACAAGTCTTCAAATTTCCCTAATCTTCAAAACCAACTTTCTTCCAAATTGCATTTCTGACACTGCGCAAGTCCCTGCCTTTGAGAGTCCTCCCAAACCCTTCTTGAACGGAGAAGGAAGCCCCTCTGGTCCTAGCCAGATACTCGTGCGGTGGTATTCTGATATCTCCGCCGTCATCACCTTGATTGTCATCCTCTACACCCTCCCTCTTTCGATGGCCCTTTGAGATCTTGGACCAGTCAGGTATGTTGATGGGCAGTGATCCAGACGTCGACGATGAGCTCCGTCTTCCACCTGCATCAACCTCCCTTCTGGCCTCTGTTACAAGGTTAGAGTTACATGACAGGTTCCATAACTCAGCTTCGTCGAATTCCGAACCTGCCTCTGTGGAATCCGGGTGAAAATGGGTGTTCGAGGTGGCTGCGAAAATAGAACTTGGTTTCACGAGGAAGCCCTTCCTTGACGCCATTGATCACCAGCTTTGAAATTGATATGGGCTACCTTCTCTCTCTCTCTGTTTTACTTTTCCGATTTCGTAATGCTTTGGTGGGAAAGGATAAAGCTAAAAGCATAACTCCGCAGAGAGCATTTACTTATATATTAGTCATGATATTTTATATTGATGTTGGTATTGATGACGGGACGAAGTAGGAATTACACTCTTGTGATATCACCAATAAATTGATAGAGGTTAGTTGGGTGCATTGCTGGCAGCCGCAGGGGTACCTTTGCAACTAACAGACTACCAAATTAAGAAAACAGTTATTTTTATAGGCCAAGAATTTGAGGAAACATGTTATTCTCGCTCTCTCCATCCCTTTCACATTATTATTTATATTAAAGCTGGGAAAGCGAGGCGGCTCATTTCTTTGATAGAGCTTTTACTGTTTTACACAAGGATTGAATGTCAATATATACAGGAGTTTTGATTAAAAAAAAAAATTTAAAGCTCCTCCACACCCACAAAGATGCGACTCCATAGGACACTGTGCTCAAAGTAGTAAGATAAAATAGAGAATACTGAAGGAATACTGATGCACAATGGTGCTGATCAGCTTGTATTGTATATATACTGAACAATTACATCATTTTAGAATAATCTCTACAGCTGCTGAAATATAACAAACCCTATAGAAACTTAACATGTGTACACTAGAGAATATGTACAGATCTTTACCGTTACAATGTACAATCAATATTACAATCTATACAATCACTAATTATATTCTAACATTATATTCCCTTGCAAACGAGAGGGTGGTGCCATCATCCCGAGTTTGTCTCTGAAGAATACAAAATGTGACTGTGACTATGGTTTTGTGAGGAAATCAACAACTTGATAAGAAGAAAGAATGTATCGTATGTCAATCAAACCAAACAACACCAAGTCTCTAATAAAGTGTACATCTACTTCAATATGTTTACTCCTAACATGTTGAACAGAATTTGCAGTCAAAGCCTTAGCACTAAGATTATCGCACCATATCACAGATGGTTTCTTAAGAAATAAATCAATTTCAGACAACAGAGAACTTAGCCATTTAATCTCAGAGGAGCCATCAGCAAGTGACCTATACTCAGACTCAGCACTAGACCTTGAGACAACTTTTTATTTTCTAGATGACCAAGAAATCATATTATTTCCCAGGTATACACATATGCCTTCAGTCGAGCGTCTATCATCAAGGTCACATGCCCAATCAACATCAGTGTATGCTACCAACTGAGGTGTTTTAAAAGGTTTAATATGCAAACCTAAGTTACAAGTACCCTTAAGATACCTAAAAATTCTCTTAACAGCCTGATAATGAATGGTTTTGGGTTGAGATAAAAACTGACTCAATTTATTCACTGCATAGGATATATCAGGACGAGTTGTAGTAAGATACTGTAATGACCCAATAGGCCTGCCTATACTCAGTAGGATTACTCAACAATTCACTATCCTCAGACGAAATCAGTCAGCCAGTGACCATGAGAGTAGGGACTGGAGCACAGCCAGACATCCCAAACTTTTCAAGTAGATCAGTAACATATTTATGTTGGTTTAAATAAATTCCATATGCATCTCGATACACTTCTAGTTAGGGGTGGAAACAGGCCAGGCCAGGCCTCACCCTTAACAGGCCAGGCCTGTTATGTAAGGAAGTGGCCTGAGCCTGGCCTGTGGCCTGTTAAGAGGCATGTATTTTTTATAGGCCGAAAATGCAAATAGGCCGGAAACAAGCCTACAAGATACAGGCCGAAAACAGACCAAATGCAAACAGGCCGGAAACAGGTATACAGGCTGACAACATGCCTAATGTAAACAGGCCGGAAACAGGTCTACAGTAAACAGGCCGACAACATGCCTAATGTAAACATGCCTACAGTATACAGGCCGACAACAAGCCTAATTTAAACAGGCCGAAAACAGGCCTAATGTAAACAGGCCAGAGGGATCTTAATTAATGTTTTTATACTAAAAAAATATTTTTAACAGGCCGGTCTGTCAGGCCTAACAGGCCTGGCCTGTTAAGACAAAACAGGCCTTGGCCTGGCCTTTTAGCCTGACAGGCCAGGCCTGACCAGGCTTTTAACAGGCCAGGCCATAGGCCCCTGGCCTATTTCCACCCCTACTTCTAGTCCAAGAAAATAATATAATGGACCCAAATCTTTCAATGAAAAGATCAAATTCAACTTTTTCACAAATTTGTCCACAAACACAGGATTATTTCCAATCACCAATATATCATCCACATAGATGAGGACAAAAATAGTTAAATTGTGTGTTTGCAACAAGAACACAGAGATATCACTTTTCAGATTTTGAAAACCCCAGCCAATTAACGTGAGACGCAATCGATCAAACCAAGCTCTCGAAGCTTGGCGCAACCCATAAATGGCTTTTACTAACTTACAGATATAGTTTGGACACCGTTGATCGATGAAACCTTCAGGTTGAAGCATATAAACATCTTCTCACAAGAACCCATTCAAGAATGCGTTGTTGACGTCCAACTGCCGAATTTCCCACCGAAAAGTGACGACGAGAGACAAAATGACTCGGATCATAGTCGATTTGACCACAGGGCTAAATGTCTCACTGAAATCGACTCCTGGCACTTGTTGGAATCCTTTGGCCACGAGCCGTGCTTTATGTTTCAGAATCGACTTGTCGGCTCGGTGTTTGATCTTAAAAATCCATTTGTTTGAAATGAGTTTCTGGTTGTTGTCGGGGACGAGAATCCAGGTTTGATTTCGTACTAGAGCCGCAAACTCGTCATGCATCGCTGTGAGCCACACCGAAGATGATAAAGCCTCTCAGACGGAGGAAGGTTCATGAGATTGGACGGAGGAAGAGTCGCGAGGTTTGGAGTTTGAATGAGCTTATGTTGAACCCTTAATACCAGAACCAGATAAGTGACAGGACCCGACATAAGGTATCTTGGGCTTTAATATTCCTGCTTTGGCCCGAGTCACCATGGAGTAGTCATTATTGGGCCGTGTCAGACTTGGGCATTATTGCTCAGTAGAGTTATTTGGACAAAACGCAGTGGATTCAGCCGTAATGGACTCATTATCTAGGGCCTGAACATTATGATGTGACAGAGACAACGGTGGACCTGTCTCTTCTCCATTGTTACCGGCAGATATACCCGTGTTTCCAACATGTGAACCAAAATTAATTATGAGAGGCACAACATTGGCTCGAATGTCAGTAGGCCTTTCATGCTTCATAAAATTATATCTGAAAGGAAAAATACTTGAGTAAAAAACAACATGCCTGGAAATGAAAATTCTACCTGTCTCACTTAAACACCGATGACCCTTCTGTTAAGAAGCCAGCCCTAGATAAACGCACTTCTGGCCGTGGAATTGAAATTTATGAGTATTATATGGCTTTAAACATGGGTAACATGCACACCCAAACGGTTGAAGAAGCTCATATTTGGGCTTTGCTTTCATCAGTCTAAACAGGGGTGTGACATTCTGCAATACTGGCGTGGGAAGACAATTTATTAAGAATACTGCCTGTTGGAAAGCATCAGTCCAGAAGCGAAACGACATACCAGCAAAGGCCAATAGCGTCAAACCCATTTCGACAATGTGTCGATGATTTCATTCTGCACAACCATTCTGTGTCGATGTATAGGGACAGGTAAATCGAATATTAATGCCAGCTTCTTGTGCAACTGGTATAAACGGTTTATACTCATTCCCATGGTCACATTGTAACGCCTTAATTTTCAGCTCAAACTAATTTTCTACGAGTGCTTTAAAATTATTGAATGCAAGAATTGCTTCTCCTTTATGTTTTAATGGATAAAGCCATGTGAAACGACTGTAGTCATCCAGAAAATGAATGTAGAATCTATGACCACCATGAGACTGTATAGGAGCAGGGCCCCACAAGTCTGTATGAATTAATTCCAGTGGAGTCGAGGATTGTGAGACAGAGTTTGGAAATGGCAACAATTTTGATTTTCCTAATTGACAAGCTTCACATACAAAATCATTGTGAATAGGAATTTTTGGAACTCTGTTATTACAATGTTCTAGAGTACTTTTCCGCTTGGATATCCTAACATATGGTGCCATTTAAGAAATTCAGAGTGCTCATCTTTGAAGTCAGTGTGTGTTGCCATCAAAACGCTTGGTTGTCCTTCAGGCTTTCTTCCCCTCGTTGGCATTTGATACATGCTTGCCTTTGGAATTCCCTGTAGTAGAAGATCTTCGGTCAACGAATCCTTCGCATCACAGCTATGATTAGTGAAATTAATATGAACAATATTATCACGCACAAGCCTATTTACACTCATCAGACTTTTTGTGGCAGAAGGAACATAGAGAATATCATTTAGATGTAATTTAGAGGCATGTGCACAAGGTATAATAGTTGAACTGACACCTAGAATTGGGGTATGTTCTCCAGTACAAGTAATCAAATGGGATTTACCTGCTGGAGCAATTTCTTCTAGCTGCTCAAAATTTGGAGTTACATGATAGTTAACACCACTGTCCATATACCAGGTGGGATCGGTCACTGAGTAAGGATTTGCATAATAGGCATGTGGTGGAGCAGAGTAGTTGGGATTCGCATAGTGTGCATATGGAGGAGCAGAGAAGTTGTAATTTCCATCATCTCGATAATAGCAAGTTGAAAGGGTATGCGGTATGCCTAAGGCGTTGACAGTGAGTACAAAAAGGACGACCACTACGTCTGCCTCCGCGGAAACGTCCTCCTCCTCTATTCCGAAAATTCCTTGAGCCACCTCCCGAACCACGATTGTTACCAGAATCATTTGAAGTATGATTGGGACCATCATTGCGGTTTGTGGTTTGATCAGCACGTTGAGCAACATTTATAGATGGCTGTATACTAAGGCTTGAGAAATTATTAAGTTGATTGATTCGAGATTCAAAGGAGAGCAGAGCTGACTGAGCCTCTATCCATGTCAGCTTAGGCTTATCGACTAATTTCACCACTATAGCATTATAGTCAGCCTCGAGCCCATTGAGTGTGTGACGAATAAGGTCATCCATGGCGATGGATGATCCAGCGAGTGCTAGTTCGTCAACCAAGTTTTTCATCTTATTGAGATATTCATCCATTTTATGTGTTCCCTTCCTAGTGTTGTGTAGCTCATTTTTCACAACCATCACATGAGCTTTCGTCAACGCGCAGGTGAGTTCTCTGGCATCATTCCACACGGCTTCAGCTATTTGGCCGTGGAGGAGCTGAGCTCCCACATCCTGAGTCATGGTATTTCTTAACCATCCAACGAGCATCCGGTCCACAGAGAACCAGTCGGCATATTCAATGGTTGCCTTATTTCCGATTTCGCCAGGGACAAACTTAGGCGGAGCACACATCGTACCATTGATGGAAGGAAGATTGATTCCCAGACTAGAAAATTAGTGCGATCCAACTTGATCACTGTAGTCTGGCTTGAAGAACTGAACAATGAGTAAGATTTTGCAGTCGCAGATGAACCAGAATCAATAGAGGAGGATGATCCAGCCATTTGCTTTGATACCAAGTAAGATAAAATAGAGAATACTGAAGGAATACTGATGCACAATGGTGCTGATCAGCTCGTATTGTATATATACTGAACAATTACATCATTCTAGAAGAATCTCTACAGTTGCTGCAATATAACAAACCCTATAGAAACTTAACATGTGTACACTAGAGGATATGTACAGATCTTTACCGTTACAACATACAATCAATATTACAATCTATACAATCACTAATTATATTCTAACAAAAGTCTTAACAATGTTAGCACATGTTTTATTCGGGTTCGGATAATTCTCTGCACAATGAGCCTCGTCGGACCTTACTGGTCACCTTACCTTAAAAAAGTGCTTGGTCTCTTTATAATCCGTGGCCGACAGTAACTGGAACCCCTGTTTTAGCACTAGCTAGCAACACAAAATAACGCACATTTAGACACACTGATGACAAGTGACAACTCAACGAACATATTTCACAATTCGGGGACAAAATCTTCAAGCCTAGTGCTCATAAACGTTATTTAAATTTCACAAAATTTCTCTATTTCTTTGTTCGATGGGATGCAATGAAAATGCAATTTTCTACTCCCTCCTTCTCCGGTCCTAATTATAAGACCAAATTGATTTTTTTTGAATAAATTAAGAAAATTAATTAAATTACTTTAGAGTATTTAATTTTTTTCTCCAAACTAATTAGTTTGACTAATAAACTAATATATAATCTAAGGATATATAACATATGATATGATTAAATAAATTATTTAGCTTCTTTAATCTCTCTAAAAAAAGTTAACCTGGTCTTATAATTTTTTTTTTTTGATAAAGGAATTTTAAGAAAATGGTTGGGTTTACCCACGATCCAAGGACAGGGCGAAATCTCCCTTTCTCCTAGGTGATACCGATGTTGGACAGGACGAGCCGTCTATTACCCTCAGGCGTTAACTTAGACACCTGGGAGTTAGGATGCCTCCCCCAATGTCTTGACCAACTCCAAGATCAAACTCGATCTTATAATTAAGTAGTATTGATTTACTAAAAACATGGCTATAGCCCACTAGATAGGGGTAATAACGCAAGATAAAGAAAGGCTTGGGCCATGAGCCGAATCATTTTTCCTATAAACAAAAGCCCACTACGGAGACCCAGCCAAGGATATTTTGGTCATCTCAATTCTGCCCACAAAACCCTCATTTATAATCCAAAACTATACCATTCGCATTCTTCCTTTGCCTAAACCCGCACCGCATTAGTACCATACCTTAAAAACCCTAGCTCGCCCAATACCTCTGTCGACTTTGCCGCCGCCGCCACAGAAATGCCGCCAAAGCTTGATCCTTCCCAGGTCGTGGACGTCTTTGTCCGAGTGACGGGCGGTGAGGTTGGTGCGGCCAGTTCGCTGGCCCCGAAGATCGGTCCCCTGGGTCTTTCTCCAAAGAAGATCGGTGAAGACATCGCCAAGGAGACCGCAAAAGACTGGAAGGGTCTGCGGGTCACCGTGAAGCTAACTGTTCAGAACCGGCAGGCCAAGGTGTCGGTGGTGCCGTCAGCCGCCGCGTTGGTGATCAAGTCCCTAAAGGAGCCCGAGAGGGACCGCAAGAAAACAAAGAACATCAAGCACAACGGTAACATCTCACTCGACGACGTCATTGAGATTGCCAGAATTATGCGGCCCAGGTCCATGGCCAAGGATTTGAGCGGAACCGTGAAGGAGATTCTCGGAACTTGTGTTTCTGTTGGATGCACTGTGGACGGCAAGGACCCTAAGGATCTGCAGCAGGAGATAACCGACGGAGACGTTGAAATCCCCCTCGAATGATCCGATTCTAGTAATTTCAGTTGAGCTCTTACTTTTTTGGCACTTTTATTCCTTTTTCTGGAAAGAAAATTTCACGTTTTCCTGAGTATATTCCTGGATTTTTTTCCCTGTTTCTTGATCATCCTCCTTTTAGGGGAAAAAGAGGAGCAATGCTGGTGAAGGAAATGGTTAGTGTTGAGGTTATTATTGGTTGATAGAGTTGCATGTTGGTGGAGAAATCCCCAGCTTTACCAGTTCATTTTTTGAATTCCTCGATCTAAACGGAATGTGCAGTATTCGCAAATTTGGGCTTGCATCAGGATTTACGAAGTTTCCTAATTTTTTTCCTAGTTAAATTCAAAAAAAGTTTTTGATCATATATTGTTGATGGTTCAAATCTGTTGTGCCTCCGTTTCTCACATGCACAAAAATCGATATTTTTTTATTAAGCACACTATCTTTTTTATGATCACAGCACCATTAGTTACAATCTGTATTGAAACCTTGTCATCTGTTTTGGATGCCATTGCCGAAAATGCTGTGATCATCAGCTATGGCCACCTCTGTAACGGATCTCTGAGCTATGTGATGCTCTGATTATAACTCAGTTTATAATGACTACCTCGTGTTGGGAACTGGCAGCTGTCTAACGCATAATTATAGATCCAACAAGACCCATCTTAATTGCGGTTCAGGCATCATTCGTTTTTACTTTAACAATGTGATTTTTAGTCTTCGTCGTGCTGAGCTTGAAGAATCCCAAATTAACGAGGAAAGAAAAAATTACGTAAAAAATAAAAACACACATTTCATCCAGTTAGGTCAGAAATTTGATTGCTGATCTGATTATATTTTTACTTCTAAGAATCCATTCCCAGATTATCGATAACAAGCATTACTCGAAGGCCCTTCATTTTCCTTTATTTCTGTGAGAAGACTTCAATGGTGGGATAACGGGATGGCTCCGGTACATTTTGCACTGAGGTTGTGTATTTGATTGGTTTCCTGGAACAACATTTTATCAACATATCTCTCCATATCCTCGCAGCTCATTATTTCTTTGATTTTATGGTCATACATTTATTACTATCACTTGAGTAATTTTGAAAACAAAATCATAATACTTATTTATGGTTGTAATTGAATGAATGATACTTATTTAATTTGATTTCACAATTTGCAATCTTGCAGAGTTATACTGAATAAATATCCAAATAACGGATAATAATATGTGTGAAGAGAAGAACCAGCATAAATTATTGAGTTATTTCAGCTCCATGCTTTCTTTCTTTTGATTTTGACTTTAAATTAAATGAAGTAGAGCTTTAAATTATTCTACTTATTTATCATTTATTATTATTATTATATATTATTATTATTATATATATATATATTGTTTTAATATATATGGAATCATACCATGGGTCTGATTCCATATAATGAATGATTTCACGCCACTTTTAAAGTGGCTTGAAGAAAAAAAAACGCGATCTAGGTGGTGTGAAATTTATTCACGCCACTGACACAAACTGACATATTTTGTATCAGTGGCGTGAATCTTTTTTACGCCACTTGTGACGTGACCTGCCCTTGCGCCACCAACTGCATTACTTTGATAAAATGTTTCCAATCTGATTTAATTAGGTAATTTTTTTTTTAAAAAAAAAATCATTTTGGTCAAAAAGCCCAGTTTAAATCCACGACTCAGATTAGATTAGCAAGCAACGATCGTTCTCGCAATCTGTCAAATAATTTACAGTTCCAAACTCCACATAGATTTCCAAGAAAATGAGTCTGTAAATGACAAACACACATAAATAACTAAGTTTATATGCCAAACAACAAAAACAGAAAGAGAACAGAGCTCTGGCTTGATTGATTCCCAACCTCTAGAATTGGCAATTATTAAGAGCCATGGCCACGAGCTTGTAGAAGTCAGTGACAGTAATGAGAACGAAAGAAGCAGGGAAGGAGAATGCTTTATCAAAAGTTTCCAAACATATTTTACCAACTCACCGTCCTCGTCGCTCAAAATAACGGCTCCGGCATTTTAGACCCATTTTGTAATCTACAAGGTATTTTTAAATCTTAAAATTATTAATGGTACTAATAGCTCTTTTTCAAAAAACAAAAGATGGGCATTTTTGCATCTTCTCCGTATTATTTATCACTTATTGCGCTTTAAACGGTATTTTAAATTAATATAAATATAATAAAATTTAAAAAGCATATTAAGAATCGGGTAGTTCGGGGCGACTGGACTCATTAATTAGTCATTAGCCCAAGTGGGTATTTTATGTGTTCTGGTGTAGAACTCAGATGTCCGGCCTAGTGAGTGGCCGGGGGTTTGATCTAGGATCGATGTGCTCCTCCTGTAAGCTTATTGGGCAAGCATGCAGGAGAAGGGTGGATCACAGTACACGACCAGACGTTTCGCCAAAGGGGGTGTGGTGTGTGCACTGTGGTAACGTATGTAGAATAGTTCGGGGATTAGAACGTGTACCTTGGCCGCGTATCTCCTATAGATATATATAGAGAGTATTCCTGGTTGGTTAGATCTCCGGCCCCCACGTCGTGCGTGCCCGAGGATTTAGCTAACCACCCTGGTGACTAGGTCCTTCGGTTAGGAGGTTGCGATCCCTACGTGGGTTGCCCCCTGTGTTGGCCGGTTGGCTAGTGGGCCTTGACTAGGTCCGTAACAGTTGCCCCCAAGCTCGGATGTTCAGGTCTCTGAGCAGCCGAGATTAATTGTTTGATTAACTGAAATACGAATGTGCGCAAACCGCTTAGTTCGCTCGTTTCAAATGATCGTTCGAGTTTGCCTTAATCCTGGTTATTGACAACTGAGTAGTATAATTGCCCCCCAGCCGGGTAATCCAGGTTTCTGGGTTGCCGGGCTGGATTTGTTATGGATTCTGGATATCGTATCAGAGTTTTCCCCACTCGCTTGATTTCGATAAAGTGTCTATCCGAGTTTCAAAGAACTCCGGAGTTACTTGTGTCTCGATCGAATTGCCCCAGACATGTAGTCCGGGTTAATTTGCTTTGAAACTTCGTCTGTTTCTTCGTATGATCGTCAAGATCAATTCTCAGTCCTCGGGTTTGTTTGTTACAACCCCAAAGCTCGTTGCTTGGCAGGTCGTTAATTGTCAAAAATATATGCAAGGGCTGATTTAGCGGCCTCGCAAAATTTTGGAAACCGGGCTAAGTCTTGGAAGAGACCGAGTCGCGAAAGCTTTCGGTGAAGGCTTCGCTTGACTGAAGAGCCGGGTTATAGTTTTGGGAGAGACTGCGCCGACAAACTCCGCAGAGACCATTCCGCTCGACTGAAAAGTCGGGCTTGATGTCCTTGCGCGGAGCCAGGCTTATAACCCTATTAAGCGTATCCGGGATCCGTCTTCGTTATCTATGGATGCTGCCCCCAAATTTGTGGTGAAGTGGGGACAAGTGTCGTTCTGCCATTTGATGACCGTTCGACTACTTATCTGCTGTCATACAGTTAGATTCTTGCATTTATTGGGCACCTGCGGCCGCCCTGGGCCTTCATGCACCATTAATGCTCAACCTTTTCAGCAGTCATTATTCCTTTCTTGAAAAAGAAAACGCCGCTTGTTAAGAAGACATTTCTTTTCGCGTGGCCCTTGCAGTCCCCCTGGCCTATAAAATCTTCCATCGCCTCACCATCTTCCTTATGACTGGTTTGTCTTACCATTTTTCCTTGGATATGTTTTCCCATAAGAACGATGAGATGTTTGTTGAGAGTTTCACACTCCATTGTCCGTTGTTTGGTTTCCAGTGTTCCAGCTATGTGTGGAAGAAAGGTTCGCTTTCGGAAGAGGGAACGACTCTCTCTGCTGCTGCAAAGGTGGCCACGCCTTCAAATGTGTTTGCCAGTCTTCATCCACTTAGCTTGGTGGACGCTTGGGATCCCAGATGTGTTTGCCAGTCTTCACATGTCTGGCTCAACTTCAGCTGGGATCCTGAGATGGTGGTCCTGGGATAGGGATCAAGTTTGCATCCAAACATCTGTGACAACAACGGGGTGCCCTAGATGTGTTAGACCAGTCTTCCTGGACTTGTCTAAACTTCTCTAAGAACTCCAAAGATCTTCATCAGTATGATATCTTTGTTGGACAGATATCCAATCTCCAACTCCAGCTACCCCACCATTAGAGGAAAGATCTGGGTGTTCATCGCCTGTTGTAATTAGAGTCTCATAAATGATCTTTTCGAATGTAGCCTAATTTTCTCACTTTGACCTCTGTAACCGTCTTTGTAAACAAGTAGGGCAGCTTATTTTCTTGTAAGAAAATTGTGTAACCCGATCAATCATCAATATAAAGCTTGTTTTCGCTTCTTACTCATGCCTTATCGTGGATTGAATGTGTGTGAATGGTAATATCGAGGCTCCTTTCCGTAGCCGAAGCTGGCTAACTGCTTTATCTGCCTTCGCACTTAATCCGCCCTTAGCCGCATAAGCTTATTTTACCTCAACAAGGAGTCCAAATAACTTACGTCCACCTAACGCGGCTATGCCGAAGCTTAAAAAGATGTGCTTACCCCGTTATGACCATGAAGTAGCAGGCTGTTGTTGCCCCTAGATCGGGTGTCCATGGCCTATATATCCGAGATGTTTTCGCGAAAGGAAACCAGGCTGATAGATCCGGGGTACGTCACAGCACGGCCCGGACCTATTCAAACGAGCTCCGACTGACTGGAGTAGCAGGGGTCCCCACTAGCCGGGCTAGATAGCCGAGTGACTCACTACTTCGCGTCACTTCCTCTTCTTCGGTTATCATTGCTTTTTTCCAACTGGCGCCCCTCGACTGTCGTGAAGCCGAAATGGGGGCATGTTAGCCGCTACAGCCCTTAGGCGCAATAATGACTGTTGAGTGCGCATTAAATGCGCGTGTCACGTCATCTTTATTTTACGGATGAATAGGCGCTTTTTCCCCTGACGGTTGAGTTTTCAAAAATCTATACCCGCCGGGCGTCTTCCCTTTTCTCATTTCACTCAATCTGGTTTGAAGAGTTTTCTCTCCACCACAATTTTCTGCTCCTGCGAGGAAATTTGCTCTTGTGTCCCTATTTCACAATTTCTTGAGTGACCTCCCATCTCTTAGACAAGTATTGTTGCTTTTCCGGTTATTTCTTTGATTATGTTCTCCTTTGTAGTTTTGTCGCTCTGTTTCTGGCTATACATTCAAACCCGTCGTAGCATCGGCGTTGCATATTTCCTGGATTGAGTCTTCATTTGCTTGAGTTTCTGGGTAGCTTTCTCCAATAGGTGAGCTTCTGAGTAATTATCCCTTGCTTTCAAACTTTATTTCTAAAATCCCCCTTCTTCTGGAGCAAGGCTTACCCCTTTCTGGGTTTGATTGTCACGTCTTTTGGAAAAGCTGTTTAAAATGTCGAAAGACATAAAAGATATGACCCCTGGGGAACTCGACGAGTTACGCCGAACCGTTAGGGCAAAATCCAGTTGGTGGCTATGGGGTGATAAGCCTTCTCCTCAAGAGAGGCAAGCTGCTTTGCTGAATGCCCATCACAGTGGAAGCAAGAAGAAAACTTCTGGAGTTGCCAAGCCAAAGGTGTTGAACGTTCGAGAAGACAATCCATACGTTGGGGGAGTTTCCAACGCTCGATCCTCACCCCCCATCCGAGGAGGTTACCAAGGCGCGCCGACATAGATGCTATTTCGGCTCTTCCGATGAACCAATATGGTGACGTGGAGAGGCCGGGTCCTAGGGCTGAGGTGGATAGCTACATCGGCCCATGTTATGATTGTCTGTATGAATGTACCCGACTTCTTTCCATCGGGGATTCCGTAACAGCCGATTTGATTTTGGGCTCCTACCGTCACAATCTTGCCCCGGGTTTCCAAGCCACACCCTCGAATCCTGTTGACTTGGATTCTAATCTTACCTTGGCTGTGGAAACACGTCTTCAATCTTTGACATCAGGTATGCTAGGAAGATTCTAACCTTGTTTTATTTTTATTTCTGTGGTAAGTATAATGGCCTCGTCTTCTTCTTCTCATACCGCGGAGTCAAGCCCTCACGGGGTTTGATTGAAAAATTTCCTGGGTTACCGCGAGAAATCTTGTCTATCGGTCGAAGGTGACCATAGGCGACCTAGAAAACCTCCCCCGTAGAAGAAACCGCGGTTACTCTTTTTGTCTCCGGAGGAGGAAGAACCGGTGTGCTCCGTTAGGGAGGAAGTCATAACTCATTTTTCTTCTTCTACCTCGATTACATCACTAGACTCGGTGTTCATTTTCCGTTTACCGAGTTCCAGATAGCTATCCTCCAATTCCGAGCGTAGCTCCTTGCGATTGCATCCCAATGGGTGGGGGTATGTAATTGCCTTTGAGTGGTTTTGCAAGAGCCTAGGCCTGCCTTGCACCACTTCCATGTTTTTTTATTTCTTCACCCCACATACCACTCGATCCGGGAAGGAACCACCCGAGCTCAAAGGCTGGACTTCGATTCGGGGCATCCCAAACAGGCGGCTATTTACCCCGGTGTCGGACTCCTTTAAGCACTTTAAGCCCGGCTTTTTTAAGGTGGCCGCGAAGTCTGGTGCAGAACCTTGGTTCCTTAAAGGTCCTGACTCTTCAGGCGTCGAGTGGCAGTTTAATCTATACTGGTGCAAAGATCACCACGACGTGTCTCTTAGCGCTTATAAAGTGGAGCGGTCCACTCTGGCTGAAGCACGAGAGGAAAGCCATTGACAGCATAGTGGACCATGTGAAGGATCACGGTACCGTTGGTGCTGCTTCCTTGGTGGCCCAGTACCAGGCCGAGACCCAAAACGAGGACCAAATGAGATCAAGGCCGAGTATGGGTCTTCTTTTGTTCATATGTTGGCATTGCCTTGCTTCTAACTCAATGAACATTTTGTTTCCTTCGATAACTAATCTCGTATTTGTGTTCTGTGCAGATCTCAAGATGAAGGGACCGAAGTACCTTACTGGAATCCCTGGGCAACCCGCAAAGGGCAAGAAGAGGTCGGCCGAAGATATGAGCAAATCGAAGGTCGGCGAGTCCTCGAAGGCGGCCGAATCTAAGGCTGCTCCTTCGGTTTACGTAAACCCACCATCTCCACTTTGTAGTGATGCCGCTTCCCAGCTCGACTGTTGCCGGACCCTCTTCTGCCCGAGCTTCTAAGGTCCTTCTGACTCCATGTACCGTGATTCTGCGCTCCTACTCGTGGAGTAAGGGGATCACTGAAGAATTGAGTGTTGCTCTCCTGCCCCCGCGTCGCTACAACGAACCAGTGCCATTGCTGGATGCCGATCTAAGGGACATCCAAGCTGTGGGCAATGCCCATCTGAGAGGGGCCGGCTTGTCCCAGGCTTTCATCACCCTGCATCACAGTTACGTGGAGTCAGCTGCTGACTTGAAGCGTGCCAGGACGGAACGCGACGAGACGTTGAAGCTATGGCAGAAAGCTTCTAACGAGTTTCAGGCCTGCCCGGAGTCAAGGCTGGAGAAGGTGGAGTTCGAGTTGCGGCGGACCCGGAGGATCTTGGGCGACGCGAACGTGATGATCTCGACCTTAAAGGCGGCTCGGGCGTGAAGGCGAAGAATTGAAGGCCATGACGTCCGAGAGGGACAAAATTAAGGTCGAGGGCGAGGCATCCTCATCAACCCTGGCAGCGGAGATAGCACGACTTCAGGCGTTACTGGAAGAATCGGTGGAGGAAGCCTTTAAGAATTCGCTGGCCCAGATTCAGGCTCTGAACCCAGGGGTGGAGCTTAATACCGCAGGCCATCACTTTCGATCCTACGTTGAGGATGGTCAGTTTGTTGCCTTTGCGGATCCCCCGGCTACTTCCGAGACCCGTGTAGATGGTGATACCACCGGGGTGGAGACTGAGAAGGGGGATGAAGCCTCAACCGTCCCAGTGCCAGCTGATATCATTTGGTTTCTCTGTTTTTTGTTTCTCTCTTTCTTTCGGCCAGGGTTCGCGACC
This sequence comes from Acacia pycnantha, assembly GCA_025563575.1. Lineage (NCBI taxonomy): Eukaryota > Viridiplantae > Streptophyta > Magnoliopsida > Fabales > Fabaceae > Acacia > Acacia pycnantha. The sequence goes on from JAMWYP010000013.1 coordinate 3,126,684, forward strand.
GGTGTTAATGTTGTGGACAGATTGGCCAATCCGGCCATTTTAAATACAAACAGTAGTTTTTGCTAACATGCATATTAACTTAATTTTGCATTCGTCTTTGCGAGCGACCGGGCCAAGGTCGCAAATAAGTATGCAGAATCTGCAAACGCGTATTAGGTATTGAAACTGTATAATGATGAGGGCTTATCGTGAAGCACGCTTGGTAAGAATCCAGTTGATTTAACTGGGTCATCCTAAGGTAAAGGGAACTTGTCACCTGTCCGGGTTTGGCCATACCCAAAACGTCCGAGCATTTTGACCTGATCAGGGTCGACATGACTATCCCACTTGATACCCCGGAGTAAAATACGAAATGTCCGGGCTAAAATAGCTCTCAGGCGACACAACTTTCGTTGAAGAAGTCTTATAAGCACACATCGTTTGGAAACTAATAAGGATTCTCAAATGAGAGTTTTATCTTTATTCGACAAACAAATTGCTAATAAGGGAAAGGCCATGAGGCCAACATTCGAATTCAAAAGCTAAATGAAATGAGCAGAAAAGAAATTATTAAAGATGGAAAAGCTAAGCCTAACTGTAATAAGTCCTTAACTTGTCCGCATTCTATGTTCGCTTGATTGGGTTCCCGTCTAAGGTTTCCAAAATATAAGCTCCTTTTTCCAGTGTTTCCCGAACGCAATAGGGCCCGTCCCAGTTAGCAGCGAGCTTACCATCCTTGGCGTTTCTGTTCCCAATGTCTGCCCTTCTGAGGACCAGGTTTCCTGACTGAAATGTCTGGGGTTTAACTTTCTTATTATAGCGGGCTGCGATCAGCTGTTTCATAGCGATGTTGCGGCAATGAGCCGTAACTCAGACTTCATCGGCCAAATCTAACTCGACCGTCAGCGCCTCACTATTTGCCGCTTCTCCTTGTGATAGGATGCTTCTCTTGCGCCACGACGGTAGACCTATTTCGACTGGAGTCATGGATTCACAACCGTAGGCCAACCTGTAAGGAGTCTCTTGAGTGGAGGATTGGGCTGTCGTCCGGTTACCCCAAAGAACATAGGGTAATTGATCCACCCAAGAGGTTTCGACTTCCAGCATGCGCTTCTTTAGTCCGTCTAGGATGACCTTGTTCGCGGCTTCGGCTTGACCGTTGGATTGCGGGTGTTCCACGGAAGCGAAATGGTGCTGTATGCCGAACTCGGACATCATATCGCGGAATCCGATCCCTGTGAACTGAGTTCCATTGTCTGTGACTACCTCGGCCGGTGCTCCGAATCGCGTGATGATATTAACTTCAAAGAATCTTTGCACGCGCGCCGAAGAAATCGTGGTGAGGGGTTCGGCCTCGATCCATTTGGTGAAGTAGTCGACAGCGGCGATTAGCCATCGTAGCTGACCCGAATATTGTTTTAAATGGGCCTAGGATGTCCATCCCCCATTTGTAGAAAGGCCAAGGGGCCGAGATGAAATGGAGTTCCGCCGGGGGCGACCAAATTATTCTTGAGTGCTTCTGGCAGCTATCACATATTTTAACGAGGATCTTCGAGTCGGCCTCCATGGTCGGCCACGCGGCGCTTTAGCGCCCATGTGCTGGCCGTGGGCTCCCTCATGTATCTCGGACAATGCATAACCCGCCTGAACCAATTTTTTGGCTTCCATGGCATCGTCAGGTAGGATGCCACGCTCCAAATAATCTTCGATTGGCTTTTTCCAATCCGCTTCAACCGAAATGGCCATGGTGCAGATCGGGTCCTCGAGGTTCTGTTGAACCACCGTCCGATGACAGCCTGCGCTCTTGGTACTAGCCAATTTTGAAAGGATGTCGGCTCTGACATTCTCCCCTCTGGGGATGTGGGTAACAATTGCTTCCTCGAACTCGGCCATGACCTCCTTTGCCTTAAAAAGGTACTTTGCCATCAGCGGGCCTTTTGCTTGATAAGTTCCTTCAATCTGAGCCGCCACAAGTTGCGAGTCGGTGAAAACCTTAACTCTTGTGGCGCCGTTCTCCTTTGCTTGTTGGAGTCCGGCTATCAGTGCCTCGTACTCAGCTTGATTATTTGAAGTTGGGAACTTCAAGCGGAAGTGAGTGTTCAATCGTAACGCCTTACGGGCTTTCAATGATGATTCGGCTCATTGCCTTTGGTATTCGACGATCCGTCGACATATACTTTCCATTCGTCGGCCACCTCGGCGCGGCCAGAGCAGTTGGCGTCAACTCCCTGACGAAGTCGGCTAAAGCCTGTGACTTAATTGTGTGGCGAGCTTCGTAGGTGATGTCATATTCAGACAACTCTATCGCCCAATTTGTCATTCTTCCCACCAAATATGGTTTGTGCAGGACTTGCCGTATTGGTTGGCTGGTTCTAACGACGATGTGTTGGGCCTGAAAATAAGGTCGCAATCGGTGAGCCGCAGTGAGTAAGGTGAATGCGACTTTTTCCAACTTCTGGTACCGAATTTCGGCGTTCTGCAGGGTCTTGCTAATAAAATACACCGGTATTTGGCTGTGGTCTACCTCCCTTACTAGTGCAGCACTGACGACTTCCTCGCCAATTGACAAATATAGATAGAGGGTCTCGCCGGGTTCAGGCTTCGATAGGACTGGCGGATTTTCCAAACACTGTTTGATCCCATCGAAAGTTGCGTCACACTTTGAATTCCATTCGACCGAGGCTTCCTTCTTCAGCAGCTTGAACAAAGGTAAGGCCTTCTCGGCCGATCTTGGCAGGATGCAGTAGAGCGGCTAATCTTCCTTCCAACTGTTGAACCTCTTTTTTTCTCTTCAGAGCTTCCATCTCGAATCTTGCTCGGCATTTGTCGGGTTCGCCTCAATACCTCGGTTGGTCAGCATGAAACCCAAGAATTTTCCAGCCGGCACACCGAAGGCACATTTGGCCGGGTTCAGACGGATTCGGTAAGTTTTGAGCTTGCCAAACGTCTGTTCCAAATCCTTTATATGACGCAGCGGGTCAAAGGTCTTGACCATGGTAGTGAAAACGTAGTTTTCACCTGAAAACGGAAGGGCAATGAAAAAGCGTAAAACGTAAAATCGTAATTCAAAACGTAGTTTTTACCTACATATATATATAAAGAAATTCAAAAAAAGCAAGGCACCTACCATCATCCATAGTTCCATACATATATTCATTCATGCAATATCAATCAAAATATCCAACATTGTCATCAAATACCATTTAAACAAAGGCAAACAACCTCATACAGTTCAAAATGCAAGTCTAATTTAAATTCACAAGTTCACAACTCACAATCTAAGCTAATAAATCAACCGATATGTAAAATCGCTTTTATTCCAAAAACGCCGCTTTACGTTTTTACCGCTTTTTTACCGCTTTTACCGCTTTTACTCAGAATACGTTTTTTCCCACAATGAAACACGTTTTGCTCATATTAAATCGTAAAAGCGGCGTTTTTACGTTTTAAAGCGCGATTTTGACTACCATGGTCTTGACAATCATGTCGTCTATGTAGACCTCCACATTACGTCCGATCTGGTCGGCGAAGACCGTGTTCATCATCCTTTGATACGTAGCTCCTGCGTTCTTCAGTCCGAAAGGCATGACGTTGTAACAATAGTTGGCCTTTTACGTGATGAAGGCCGTTTTCTTGGCCCTCCGGATACATTGGTATTTGATTATACCCCGAGTAGGCGTCCATAAAGGAGAGGAGCTGAAACCCGAGGAATTGTCGACCAACTTGGTCTATGTTAGGCATTGGGTATGAGTCTTTGGGGCGGACTTTATTGATTTGTGTAGTCGTACATACCCTCCATTTTCCGTTTGGTTTTTTGACCATGACCACGTTGGATAGCCATGTGGTGTATTGGATTTCGCAGATAAATCCGGCTTCCAAGAGCTCTTGAACATGATTTTCCAGCGCTTTTCTCTTTTCCGGGCCGTGGTTCCTCTTTCTTTGGGATACCGGAGTGTATCCCAAATAGACTCCCAACTTGTGACAACAAAACCTAGGATCAATTCCCAACACCTCGGATGACTTCCAGGCGAAGACGTCTCTGTTCTTCTTAAGGAAATCAATGAAGCTGGCTCGAATCTCTGGGGGTAAATGCTTTCCGATCTTTGTGGTTTTGGAGGGGTCTCCCAACACTAGATCCTCCAAATCCCAGTGGTTACAGGCGCGGGTCTTCATCGCGAAGATCCAGTTCAATAGTATTTACGTCTAGGTCAGGAGATTCCGGGTCCACATAATCTGAACATCTCTCGGCGTATTTGACTTGCGGCTGTGATAAAGGTCCGCCCTCGTCGATTCTGATAGTTTCGAAATAGCATTGTCGGGACTCTCTCTGGTCTCCTTTAACCGTGACCACGGTTCCATGGTTTCCTACTACCTTGAGCTTTTGATGCTTGGTGGATACCAGCATGTCCCATTTATGTATATATGGCCTCCCCAGGATTATGTTGTATGGTGAAACAAAATCTACCACTATAAACCGCACTCTCTCTGACCTGAAAGCGTCCCTAGTTCCCAGCGTGAACCGGAGGTCGATAAACCCCTTACATTTGTCGTCCTGTTTTTTGTACTTTCGGGGAGGGCTCTTGCTGCGACTCTTGGGCTTGCGTTTGCCGCCCTTTCCTTGATGTTCTATGACATATTGTTGAAGCTTGCCCTCGCGGATAAACCTTTCAATAGCATCTCGGAGCTCGTAACATTCGTCCGTGGTATGACCTCGTCCGTCGTGAAACGCACAGTATTTGGATTGCTCTACCCCAGATCTACGGTAGGATAGCCGAGGTCGATCGACCCTTTTCATCTCGATCGTCGATACTTCCTTCCAAACTTGCGACCGCGGCACATTCAGTTTGTGTATTTCTCATACTTGCTTCTCGCATCAAACTTGCCACCGCGGTTCTTGTTCTCCGAGCCCCTTCTGCGGGGGTCCCTTTTCCTAACTTTCGTGTAATCTCTATCTCTGGGTGGAGTGGCTCTGCCTTGGTCCCTTCTCGGATCATTTGCTACATGCATCTGCTCCACCTCGAGGTATTTCTTTGAACGAGTTATAAAATCGTTGAGATTTTTCGCCCGTTCCTTCAAGAATGATTCAGTCAGGAGGGACTCTTTATCAAGGCCGTCGACCAATAAGTGGACGTGTACGTCCTCGTTTAGTCTGCGCACCTGTAGGGCCGCATGCTTAAAGCGATCCAGATAACTTTGGAGCGTCTCGCCGGGTCGCTGCCTGATTTTGGATAGAGAATATTGGGACTTCGGTTGCCGTTTACTAGTCGCGAAGTGCAACTCGAAAGCCTCAGCCAAGTCCTCAAATTTATGGACTGACCCCACTGGGAGAGTGTGGAGCCACTTCAATGTTGGTCCTTCAAGGGTTGCAGCAAAGATCCGTGCAACGATTGGCTCCTCCAGACCTCTTACTGCCATGTGCATGTCAAAGTCTTCCAAGTGAGTTGTCGGGTCTTTAGTGCTGTCATACTTCGTTAGCTCGGTTAGATTTAGCTTCTGTGGGAAACGGGCGTTGAGGATTTCGTCGGAAAAAGGGCTGTTGTGAAGTTGGCTGACATACCTTCGCCGCTGGAACCCAGTTGGGGGAGACCTTGGTGTCTTGTCTTTTCGGTTTGGCTTTTCCTTTTTGGAATTCTTGCCTGAGGAAGCCGGCTTTGTACTCTGGGCAGTTTCTGTCTTCCCAGTCCTCGCTGGTGTAAGCAGAGTTCCCTTTCTTCTGCCGCTCCTCCCACCGCTGGAAATGGAGGGTATGGCGCTTGTCCATGTTTTCCATACGCCTCATTATTGCAAGCATCCCGTTTGGAGGGAGCGAAGTACGGTTCGACAGTAGGGTTCTCTTGGTCACCAACCGGATTGGAGTTCGAGGCTCGTGGCGATGATTTCGCGGGCCGAGGACTCCGTATCCGACAGGTTGTCTTCCGGGGTTGATCGTTGTTGGGGATGAGAGGTTGCTCGGTTGTGATAGCGGTCTCCTTCGTCCTGGCGATTATTCTGAGAGGGTCATCAGGCTGCTCGACGTGTTGTGATCGCCGAGGTGGTAGACAGTGGTCTGCTGTTCGATCCGTCTCCATCTGCTTATGGCTTGAAGCACGGGTGTTGATCCTCATGGTCACGAGAATTGAAGTTTACCAATCCCGACAGACGGCGCCACTGTTCTGGTGTAGAACTCAGATGTCCGGCCTAGTGAGTGGCGGGGGTTTGGTCTAGGATCGATGTGCTCCTCCTGTAAGCTTATTGGGCAAGCGTGCAGGAGAATGGTGGATCACAGTACACGACCAGGCGTTTCGCCAAAGTGGGTGCGGTGTGTGCACTGTGTAACGGTATGTAGAATAGTTCGGGGATTAGAGCGTGTACCTTGGCGCGTATCTCCTATAGATATATATAGAGAGTATTCTGGTTGGTTAGATCTCCGGCCCCACGTCGTGCGTGCCCGAGGATTTAGCTAACTACCCTGGTGACTAGGTCCTTCGGTTAGGAGGTTGCGATCCCTACGTGAGTTGCCCCCTGTGTTGGCCGGTTGGCTAGTGGGCCTTGACTAGGTCCGTAACACTATGTATCTATGTATGCTTTTTATATTTATATTGAAAAATCGACCTGTTTTTTTCGGCCCAAAAAATGTGATTTGCTATTACTTTTATATTTAATTTGAAATTTTGAATTTTCAATAAAAAACTGAAATTTTGGATTTATCAGGATAAAAACAAATAAAAAAACCTCCGGAGTCGTTTCCTTTTTCAGTTGAAGAGGAAAATACTAGATCAGTGCGGTGTTGGCCCAGTTCTTGATAGACAGTGGTCTCCGAGTTTCCTCGATCTTTCTTCTGTCTTCTGCTTCGTCCTGAATCTAGTCACTAACCAAACCACCATAGGTAAATTCGGATCCCTCGATTCTGTTTTCCTTTTACTTCCTTTGACCTTATATTTTCCCCCTATTTATCAGATCTGAGATTTCTTCGGGGTTGTGACCGTCATTTGATTTTATGTTGTTTCTTCCAGATATGCGTAAATTTCGACTTTCTATGCTTTTTGTCTGATAAATAATTTTGTGATTTAGTTGTTTATTGACTTCCTTTTGCTCCACTGTTTGCTTTCTGTATGGTTTATTGGATATCTGTTGAGTTGCACCAAAAACTATTCGCGATCCCTCCTTTCAATCTTTTTTACGTCCTCGCTATTTTTTTAAAAAAACAAATAAAACTTACTCATGATATTTTCATGACTCCCGGAGAGGCTAATCTTTTATCACGGTAGGAGTCAAATTGGATATTTTTTGTTGAATCACTGTAATTTGACTTGCTTCTCTAGATTTTGGGTTCTGGGCTATGATTAAGAATTCCGCAGGTTTTGCGTATACTCAATTTTTTCTCTTTGAATTTTTGTCATCATCTAAACGCGTAATCTTCCTATGTCGGACTTGCTTGATTGTAATGAATACTACTGCTGCTTTTTGGCGTATAAATTATTTGGTTGAATTACCGCTGAACAGGTCTACATATTTGGTCTGGTCCTTGATCTTTTTGTATTTTTTAGTTTTCTTTTCCTGTTGCATCAGGGATCTGCGTCTGCCTCTTTATCTTTTGGATTTCTATTTTGCCTTTAATACTCAACCGGGAGTTATCTTATCAGTGTTGGGGGTTAACTCCATCTTTTTCTCCATCAGAAAATAATCTTTGTCAATTTTGTACTTCTATTTCTATTGGAGAGTTCCTCTTTCAGACTCTCAACAAATTCTTTCTTTGAATCTAGTTATCCTTTCTTTCAATCTCTTTTCTATGGATCATCGAGAATTTAAAGCCACACTTTTGTTGGTGGAAGTTATTTATTTCCCAGTATTTTCATAGTGTCTTTGTTCCTAGACCCTACTTCTACTTTTTGAGGGAGAAGGGTATAAAGTTGGTGATATTAGTCGATTTTAATGTCTCGGTGTGAAAAATTGTAGTTCTATGGTTTCAGATTCCTAGCTCGTTCTGTTTCCAGGTGTCAATCAATAGAAGTGTGGGCAAAGGATTACAATCGTGCATCCATTGCATAGCCTTGCTTTATGGCTACTTTCTATTAGTTTGATTAATCCATATTTTAATGGTTGAAGAATCTTTCAATTACAGAATGGCATCCAACAGGGGTCAGGGTGGAATTCAACAGCTGCTGGCTGCAGAACAAGAAGCTCAACGGATTGTTAATGCTGCCAGAAATGGTACTCTTACTGAATTTATCCTTGTTATTATGATGATGCTGTATATGTTTCTTGATCCATGGCTCCATGCGTCTATTTGGATCAATTTTATACGTCTGACATAGTGATGATGCATACAAGTGTATTTTTTGTAGTTTGTTCTAGATTCAATATTCTTTTCCTTGAGATAAAACAAGTTCCTAGGTCAAAATTATTGCTACTATATGCTAGCCTCCCCCTCTCCCCCACTTTCTTACCATGTATTACTCATTTTATTTGTCTGAACTCAATTTGCTTGCTCAATAGCTAATCTGATGCTTTTGATTGTTACAATTAGAAAAAATGGCAAGGCTGAAACAAGCCAAAGAAGAGGCTGAAAAGGAAATTGCTGAATATCGAGCTCAGGTGGAGTATGAATTCCAAAGAAAATTGACGGAGGTAAGTTAATGTTAATTGTGGCCTCATAAGACTGTTCGGTTGCTGTCTTATAAATTTTGAACCCGACCTTTTTGCAACCTCTCTGATGAATACAGAGTAGTGGAGATTCCGGTGCTAATGTGAAGCGGCTTGATCTAGAGACTGAAGCAAAGATCCAGCACCTGAAAACAGAAGCATCAAGAATATCACAAGATGTTGTTGCCATGCTCCTCAAGCATGTGACAAGTGTGAAAAATTAGAGCCTTTGATGACATATTGGAGCAGAGAATTACTGAATAATGTTACTTGTCGTGAGTTTATGTTTTACTTGAATTGATTGGTACAAATAAGGTTCTTGTTTTTGTTACTTGGTGCCCTGCTGCAACATTTCGGTATTTATCTATAGACAGTTCAGAAAACCTAGGTATGCCTATTTGTGTGTGTTAAAGATCATCTTGTTATGGTCAAGTGAGTGTGGAAAGCAGGGTTTATTCTTTTGTAAACACACCGATTAATTTTATTCTGCTGTTTTAAGTGTTGCATCTCCTCTTTATTGCATCTTTAAACCGGATTCAGTTGCAGGCATTCTCGGCGTCCATGTGGTGCAATATTTTGCTATAGTCAATATCGTAGTAAAACTTATCTTGCATAACATTCTATTGGAATACACATCTTTTGGATCCTTAGCATTATGAGGAGTGACGAACAGGATACTTAGGGCCCGTTTGGTTCAAGGAATTTGGGAGAGGGAATGGGAACTTAATAGAGTTCCCTCTTAAAAACATGTTTGGTTCACCAAGTGTCTAGGAACTTAAGTTCCTGGGCCCACCACTCTTCCCTCATTTGTGGGAATTTGAGTTCCTACCAAAATTGGTGGGATCTCAAGTTCCCACGTCACTATTCACATTTTTTGACAAATTTGTCCTTGAAATTTAAACTTGGCGGGAAGTTTGAACTTAGCGGGAAAGTTTGAATTTGGCGAAATTTTTTTTACACAAGTTCGAACTTAACAAAAATATATTTTTAAAAAATATATTTTAGCAAAAAAAATATTTTTCTTTTTTATTTTGAATTAATTTCTTTAGAGCGTAAAATAGACTTTTTCTAATTCTTTACCAACTACCATCCATTCATTTTCTTCCAACCAAACAACTCAAGTCATATTCCCTCATCTTTCAAATCTTCATTTCCCTTCCTTCAAGTTCCTTTCCCTCCTTAAAAGTTCTTTGAATCAAACGGGCCCTTAGAATTCCTTTCTCTAACTTTGAAAACCTAGATTTTTTTAATCTGGATACAGGATACGCTGTCTTTGTGATTATACTCTGGAAAGGAAGAGATAAAAACGCCTGAGCATAAAGAGTAGCCAAGGTTACCGCAATGGGATCTAGATTCTCTCATTGGCGACATTTCTCATTATCCCTCATTGTCCTTTAATTATAGCCGTTCAATATTGATCTTACAGTTTAGAAAGAGATAAATCATTTACTTTTTAAAATTTCATCTCCACTGCATGAGGTATTTTTTATCACGTGAGGTAATTTGAAATAGATAATATGTCTTTCTAGATACTTAAATCAAATAGTGAATGGATAGGATTTAAAGTTGACGAGAAACAATGAAAAGATCCCAATCCTAAGGGAAAGCGGAAGATACCTAGCATAAGCCATGCAAAGCAGAACTTGCTAATGTGGGCTATAATGTTAAAGAACCCCGTCCTTTTTTTTTCCACCTTTTAATTTCGCATTCCTCAATCTCCATATTCCCATTTATTCTGAATGGACCATCCAGAATTGTTTGATTCGGAATTGGGTTTAAGTCTGTCAGAAAATACGAAAGAATGAGCGATTTGGATTATTACTAAACAATTTATTGCATTCACAGAGGCTTCGCAGCCCTTCGGCTTCATATATTTAGATTCTGCTATGAAAGCCTTATAAGTGTTCTTTCGAAAAAAAAATTATAATCCATACCACTTTGGTTATATTTATAATTCTATTTCGATAAAAAAAAATTGGTCTTATTTATAATCTCTCTTGACCAAATAAATGAGATTGTGATAATTTTGTCCATATTAATGTACCAATGAAAATAGAAAGAGAAGAAAGAATTGAAAGATACTCATTCATAAATGAAGGTAAATTTTCAAATTTACCTCATAATCATTAAGCTAACTACCTCTCCTTGGTATGTGTGATTTAGTCTTAAGGGACTTATAAATAAAACCAGAGTGGTATGCAAGATTCTCATTCTCATTTTATATTTTATTGTGAATTAAATACGAAGCTTATTATAATGAATAGTTTAGAAGATTTAAGGCATCAAGGAAATTAGGCCATGTGAGGTGGGTCTTGTGATTGGTAATTTGGTCATGGGTGTGGATTACTCAGTGAATGTTAAATCAGAGGACCAACTTTCAACATGCGAATTCCCAAACACCAATCAAACGCATGCATTCAACAAAATACTGGCACCCTTCTCCCTGATCTGCCTTTTTCCTCGTCCCCATTCCTCTGTCTTTCGTAAAATCTTTGTCTCTTTAGGGGTCCCCATCACTTCATACTCCACCGTTCACCCACCCATTGAAATCCATTTTTTTATTGAATCCCCATATCCCTTTTGGTTAAAATTTGTTGAAATAATAATAAGAACAATAAGTTACACACATTTTTCTTACATTGTGTGAACTTTGAGGGATCAACTGCAAGTCTGCAATATTCATTACTTCATGGATTGGTATATTAGTTACTTGGACCATAAATCTATGTCACATAATTGATTTGTCAAGTACCCTTATTTCTCATCACGATCATGTGATATGTTTAATGTTGTTTCAACAAATTTAAGGATCCAGAATAAGTATTTCAAAAAATTCCCACCAAATTTTGACGTCAACAAAATATGTATATCATACAAAGGACAGTGCCAACAACCAGAAAGAGGTCGGTGGAAGCAGGAACTGACCATCAGATTGATTTGTGCATACCAAATATGTACACAAGCCCATATTTTTCAAGAGTGAAAGCTATTTAATTAATGAAAGGGGCTCATGATCAAGATCAATGTAATAAAATTATAAAATTGTGTTGCACCCTTAACAGGTGGACATGAATCTTGTATTGCACGGTACAGTGCTTCAAACAGAAAAACCGTATCCTTCATTTCTATTTTTATTTGTAAAGTGTCTGATGTTGCATGTCTCGCTCCCCTCCTGACTCCTCCTGCCCTGCCCAACATCTGATTTGGTTTATAAATTGTGTCGCTCCTCATTAAATTAAACCTTTAAATATCAGTATTTGACCTCAACCCTCACATCTGGTTCACACATGCAAAACTCTGACCCAGCATCCACGTGCTCATCCCATCACCGTTTTAGAACTTCTAGGTCATTCTTACAACTTGCATCGCCCACCCTCCAATTCAATTTCACCCCATCACCCGTAGAGAGAGAGAGAGAGAGAGGTCTGAGAGAATAGATTTTACGATCTGAGGTTAGATTCTGCTGAAGATCCACCATCCATATTTGATATAAATCAAGTAAATGGATTTTCTTAATCCAGCGTAGATAATCCTGTTCAAGCTAATGTTGGGCACAAAATGCGAGTACTGCGGCCAATTATACTAGTACAGTAAGCCGTGATTACATGCGAATTGGAAGAGAAAGGGGGTGGGGAAGAGGCATTATGGTTCAATATGATGAAGGAAAGTTGCAAAAAATTAATGAATTAGGACTTAGGATCAATTTTATAAAAGATATTGGGGGGATCGATCCTGATTCAAGGCACCACTTGGGATATAAATAAAAATGGATATCCTTTTGAAAGTTGGCTGTCCTGTTGTGTTCTTAGTGGACACTCCCACCCTCCCCACGCCACTTTCTTCGCTTTCTTGTGCTTCCTGGGCCCATCTTCTTGCGTCCTAACAAAATCTCTTTTCTTCTCAGTGCGTGAACATGCTCCTCAACCTATGATTTTTATAAAGATTTCGCTGCGGAAAGTTTTAGTTTTTTTTTATGCATGTGTTTGGATCCATCCACTTTTTAAAATTAAATCTAACAACAACAAAAATTCACACCGTAAACAGTTGAAATCTTCATGCAGCTATCAATATTTTAAAGCTTAAAACGTTGTTTAGTTAGGTCAATCCAGTCCCAGGTTAATGGTTGTCCATATTAATCTTTTTTATTTTCTTTTGGCCTGAAATCAATGGGGTGAAAAGCTCAAGGTGGGAAATTTGATCATAAACCCACTTTGTCTTTGGTATTATAATAGTTGCAATTGCAATTTAATAAAGAAAGTTGACAGTGACAGTAACTCCTTCTGTACTTTCAGGTTGAAACGTTACCAGTAAGATTGGCAAAATGGCGATCCGGACCACGTTCTTCCATCCTCCCCATCATCACTCTCACAACTCTGACTTCAGCAAACAACTATTTCACGAGCATCGAGCTGTTTCATTCCGTTCCAAACCCATTATCCTCAACCCTCGGCAGGACCATGCAAGCCCTCTATGCACATAGCCTTCGAGGGATTTCTTCTCCTGTCTTCCTTCAGCTAATTCTGCTCTTCCTATGCTCATCTTGCGCATATGGGTTTGGTATGATGGGTCCAATATCGGCCTCATTTGGTAAAGATGAATTCTTTTGCGCCATCGATGCAAGTGGGAAGCAGGATGTCATTTGCTGGGGCAAGAACAACACTTCATCGGTTCCACCTTCTTCTTCTTCTTCAACTTCAGCTTCTGTTACTGACAGCCCTCCCATGGCATCTTTATCCGGTGGCGAAGGGTTTATGTGCGGCATTCAAGCAAGCACTTCGCAAGCATATTGCTGGAGCGCCACAAAACCAACAATAGATCTTGTGCCTCCTGCATACCAATCCTATGCTTACTCTCAAATTGCAGCAGGTAAAAATCATGTTTGTGCCATCAGGGGATCTTATTATTCTAATGAAGATTCCGGAATTGTTGATTGTTGGGAAATTGTAAGAACTTCGGACAACAGCTTAAAATGGAAACAGAGCGATTTGTATTACGATCAATCAACTAGCAATCTGGCATTAAACAAAATTGTAGCAGGTGAGGGATTTTCTTGTGGTGCAGTCAGAGACGGCGGGCTTGTCTGTTGGGGACCTACATCAACGAGCTTAGGGGCATCTAACGTGTCTGAGAAATTCTCAATCTTGGTTTCGGGAAGGAGTTCAGTTTGTGGGCTTTTGAACGTTTCTGGAGATTTGAAGTGTTGGGGTGACAAAGATTCGTTTGCTAATCCACCTGATGGGACTGGGTTAATCTCTCTGTCAGCCGGGGGTCACTATTATTGTGGTATTCGAGCAGATAATCATATAGTGGAGTGTTGGGGCAGTTTCAATTCGTCTGCGGTTCCAAAAGGTTCTGGATTTATGGCAATCGCTTCTTCAGATTATAGAGCTTGTGGCGTTAGAGAAGAAGATCTTCTCATTGATTGCTGGTTGGTGAATGAGTCAACGGCCGAGTTTGATCCTCCATTGGAATTATCAAGTCCAGGTCTCTGCAGTTCCAGTTCATGCGGTCCAGGTGAGTTTGCTTTCAATGTTAGTAATCTGAATGAGCCAGGCTTAACAAGCCTCTGTGTTCGAAAAGATTTGAGGATCTGTTCGCCCTGTGGCTCAAATTGTTCACAAGGCTTTTTCTTGTCCAGTCCTTGCACTGAGAATTCCGATAGAGTATGCACTGCTTGTTCTCTTTGCCAAAATAGCTCCTGCTGGGATGTTTGTCGACATGAGTCATCTCCAGATGTTGTTCATAAGAAAAAATGGCACCATTTGCGTCGGTTATTGATCATAATTGGCTCAGCTGCCCTGGGATTCTTTTTCATCATAACTTGTGGGTGTATTCTTCCATGTTTGATCACTAAGAATGAGGCCAAATCTGGTACAGCCAAACCAGAACAGCTAGCTGATCATAATATTGATCTTCACTCATTTCCTTCAACAACTTCCTGTCCCGGGATGCCTCAGATTTTCAGACTCTGTGAGCTAAAGGATGCAACTAATGGGTTCAAGGAATTCAACGAGCTTGGTAGAGGAAGTTATGGCTTTGTATACAAAGCTGTATTAGCAGATGGCAGGGTAGTTGCAGTGAAGAGGGCCAATGCTGCAACAATTATTCACACAAACAATCGTGACTTTGAAATGGAACTGGAAATCCTCTGCAAAATCCGTCACTGTAATATAGTGAACTTGTTGGGTTACTGTGCAGAGATGGGGGAGAGGCTTCTTGTTTACGAGTATATGCCACATGGAACTCTTTATGATCACCTTCACGGTGGGCTCTCTCCTCTGAATTGGAGCCTCAGGTTTAAGATAGCAATGCAAACTGCAAAAGGCCTTGAGTATCTCCATAAGGAACTGTCTCCACCAATTGTGCACAAGGATCTCAAAAGTTCAAACATTCTCTTGGATTCTGAATGGGGAGCGAGAATTTCAGACTCTGGACTCCTCACTTGTGGTGACAAAGATCAAAATGGGGATGTGCAGAGCGATGTTTACAACTTTGGGGTTGTGTTGCTTGAGATTCTGAGTGGAAGAAAAGCTTATGATGGAGATTTTGTGCCTCCCAACATAGTTGAGTGGGCAGTGCCTCTGATAAAACAGGGGAAAGCAGCTGCTATAATTGACCGCTCTGTTCCTCTTCCAAGGATCGTTGAGCCTTTGCTGAAGCTAGCTGATATTGCAGAGCTTGCCGTGAGACATAATCCCGGCGAGCGTCCAGCGATGTCAGAGATAGCATCTTGGTTGGAGCAGATTGTGAAGGATGGTTTGATCTTATACTGATGATCATTGTACTTTGCGAAGCTTCAATTCTACCCTTCTGCAACTGTAAATTATGTTGAGTTTCTCTGTTTATATTTTGCTTATGCTTTATTTATTTTTGGGCTTGTATCTCCCAATGAATCTTCACCAAGTGAAGGACATACCACTGTTGCGGCATGAGGTACATTTACAGGAATAATTTTTGCTTGCTTGTGGCTGTGAATGTAAAATGTTGGTCTAAAATTATTTTGGCCCCGGAGATCATGCTGGATTGTGTTCTTGCATTAAAGTCATTTTCATGTATTACCTTGACAGCAAAGAGAATAAAAGTTTCATGATCCTGTTTGTTAAAAAGTAATAAAGATGACGGGGTACGAGATTCGCAAGTAATAAAGTGATAAATAAAGTATCGTTCCCACGAGGATTTGTTTAACAAATTGGTCAAACAAAAGGCTTAGTGAATTTCATCAAGTTGAGCTAAAACAAAGTTTTGATTTGGAATGATAATTTTTAAAGACTATTTCTAAAACATAAAATTGATAAAGACAATTGATTCTTTAAATTCAAGGATAATTGAGCCTAGGGCTCTTTTTCCCTTTTTGCATTTCATAAAACTTGGTTAATTTCCTCTCTAGTAGCATTTCAATACATATATGTGTTAGTCTAAGGTTCTAAAACACTTGACCCGCTCTCTCAAGTCAAAATCAAGTTTCTCTTCTCATTAAATGCACAATCTCTTGCTACAATTAATGAGAATCAAAATTTAAGCAACAACCCTAATATGACAATGCAAGGCTAGTAAACATATCTCTATTTTACCAACAAACCATCCATTTATCAGGTAAACTTCAAGACAAGCATGATTTTAATCAAGTTCTACACCTAGATTAGCTCTCTCAAGTCAAAACCTAAGTGAACAAATCATCTAAATGGAGGCCAATCATTTAGAAGCATTAAGCCAAGATTAAAATCAACACATACATATATTAATCTACCAAAAGAGAGGAATAATCAAGTCTTAATCCATACAAAGGGTCAAAAGAACCTAGGATAAAAGAGAAATTAGCCAAGCATGGCTTTAACAAAAATCATAGCAGCAACAACAAAAATCCAGATTCAGGCCACAATAAAAATCAAAGCAGAGACAGTAAATTAAGAACAACCGAGCTCCTTTAGTCCAGCCATGAGGAATGAAGATGATGAACAGTCCTCCACTTTCCAGGAAGGTTGAGCCTATGCGTTGCCGTCGCCCTCTGCTCTGTTTTATCGTTCCCAAAATCGTCTCGCCTCCGCGCCCTCTGTTTTCTTGTGCTCTCTGTTCTCTTTTTTCCTTTTCTTCAATTCCGCCCAGCGAATCCCGTAATGACGCGCTCTCCCCTTTCTGATGACGGGGTCAAGTCCTTTTGAGGAGGACAAACTTTTCAACCTTATTATAGATCTTTCAGAAACTATGATATTAGGCTAGTGATTCTTTCGCATAAGATTCGTTGGATTTTATTGGGGTCCTAGTAGGAAAAACAAACTTTTTCCTCAACTTCATCGTTAGCGCACACATATATGTAAAGTTTTTTCTTTTTTTTTTGATACAAGAATTTTAGGAGAGGGTTGGACACCCTCACAATCTAAGGACAGGATGCTAACAATGATATATGTAAAGTTGAGAAGGTATTGAAGGATTGGGCCAAAAAAACAGAGAGAGAGAAGGTATTGAAGGATTGGGCCAAAAAAACAGAGAGAGAGAGAGAGAAGGTATTGAGGGGGTGATACAATGAGTGTTGTGGCGTGCTTCGCCTAAGGAGAAAATATGAAGCGTGTTGTCACGCACAATCTGGAACGCTGGATATTTTGCGTGCTAAGACACCCTCCATTAAATGGAGGTTTAGACTTTCCACATGGGTAAGTCTAGAAACTTCTTACATGTTGGAGAAAAATGTACATAGAGCAAGAAGTGTATAGAGAATTCTAGAACTCCTATGTAAAAGGTAAATATCTAGATATTTTAGGAGAAGGTTCTGGAGAATCCTTCTCAACCGTAGGATGATTTTAATCTTGACCGTTCATTGAGGAGGTGGAAGGTTATAAATAGAGGTGCCCTCCTCATTTGTAATGCATCCCAGAGTCTTCAAGCATTTGTTGTTCAAGAGCTTCTCTCTCTAACTTTCCTTTCTCTCTCTAAAAGTTCTCTTAGTCTTTGTGTTCTTTGCCTACTCGTGAGGTTTCGGCTGACTTAGCAAAGATCGAGAGGGGTGATCAAGCTAAGGCCGGCACGGTATTTGGGAGATCAAGTCTAAGGCCGTGACAAAGTGGTATCAAAGCTTTGGTTCAGAGCAGCTAGGTTTGAAGGCGTGAACGTGGTTCGTAGGCAAGAATGTCGGGTACGACTGAGGAAGTTGTTGTGGCTGGAGAAGAAAGGGGTAGAGAGACCCAACTTGCTCATGAGGCAAAGAAGACCCGAGGATCAAGTAAGTCCCGCCAAGCCACGGATATTGCCACTTTGATGGCAAAGGTAGAGGCTTTGGAGGAGGCTTTACATGGGGTGGCTACTAGGGTAGACAAGGTGGAGAGTGACTTTGAGACACTTGAAACCCACACCCTAGGCCAGTTGGACAACTTGAGGTCGGATGTTGATTCTCACCTCAATGTAGAGGAGGAACGAGCCGAGTCCATGAGGCGACTCGAGGCAAAGGTAATGGATGCCATTACCGCGATGCAGGGGCAACTCAACTCTCTAAAGAGTTCTTTAGAGAGACAAACTAAGACTCCGTTGGTGGGTGGTACCAATGGAGCAAGGGAGGTGAGGTTGGATCTCCCAAATTTCAAGGCGTTCGTGATGCCAAGGAGGTTGAGAACTTCTTATGGCAAATGGAGAGATATGCTGAGAGCCTGAACTTGGCCGATGACACAACCAAGGTACGCACTGCTTCCTTATTTCTTGCGGATAACGCTATGTTGTGGTGGCGTAGGAAGCATGCAGACATGGAGAGAGGTCTTTGCACCATAGAGACCTGGGAAGATTTCAAGAGGGAGTTGAAGAAGCAATTCTATCCCGAGAACGTGGTCTATGTGGCTAGAAAGAAGTTGAGGGAACTCAAGCACAAGACTTCGATTTCGGATTATGTAAGGGACTTCACTGCCCTCACATTACAAATTCTCAATCTCAGTAGCGAGGAGACATTGTTCTACTTCGTGGATGGTCTTCAGAATTAGGCCAAACATGAACTCCAACGGCGTGGTGTGTCAGATGTGGACGAAGCCATTGCCATTGCGGAAAGTCTCACTGATTATCAAAAGGGGGAGAAAGGTGAGGGGAAGGAGTTCACTAAGGGAGGAAATGGAAAATCCTTCCATGGGAGCAAATCTGAAGAGAAGAAGAGGACAATAAGCTGCTACGTGTGCAAAGGGCCACATTACATGAGCAAGTGTCTGAAGCTTGGTAGCTTGTCAGCCATCGTTAAGGGGAAAGATGGACCTGACGAGGAGGAGCCGAGTATGCGGATGAGATCTCTCAGGGTGCTGAATGCCTTGAAGGCCAAACATGAGGAACCTATTTCGAGGAGTAAAGGCCTCATGTTTGTTGATGTGGAGCTGAATGGGAAGCCAATAAAGGTGATGGTGGACACCGGGGCTACCCATAACTTCATTACTCCCGAAGAGGCCAAGCGGGTTGGTCTCACTGTGGTTCAAGCCCAAGGAGGATGGTGGAAGTCTCGTGAACACTCCTGCCAAACCTCTCAATGGTGTAGCTCGTGAGGTAGAGCTATGCATCGGGACGTGGAAGGGGACTGTAGATTTGTCGGTGACCCCTATGGACGACTTCAACATGGTATTGGGTCTGAACTTTCTGCGCAAGGCGAAAGTAGCCCTCATGCCAGGTGAAGACTCGTTGTGCATCCTTGAGAAGGGGATAGGTTGCACAGTACCAACGACAAGCGGCGAGCGGGGTGTTCGCTTGTCAACCATGCAAGTGGCGAAGGGGCCTGGGAGCGGGGAAGTCCCCTACCTTGCGGCTTTGAAGGTGGTGGATCCTGATGTGGAGGATCGTGGGAATCTTCCCCCTGTTGTAACGAGGACTGGAAACCTCATGATGCCAAGACTCCAAGAAAGGTTGCTGCCGAGGGGAGAGGCGAATCGCGGGGTGGAGTATGCACTTGGCCAGGCTAATGTAGTGGGTGATACATTGAGCCAGAGGGTCGAGGTCACAAGGTCCTTCCTGGGCAAGACGGCCACGATGCAGACGAAGGGTGCAGCTTGGAAGAAGCGAGATCCGAGGTGTCGAGTTGAGGACAAGGAGATCGTGAAGTTTCCTCCCGAGCAAACCAAGGGATTTCCGGGTCTTGTTCGAGGCCCGACTTTGAAGAGTCATCATGTCTCTAATGTGAGAATGTTCCGGCCATTTCATGAAGACAAGGGTGATCCTGGTCCAGTGCAGTGACGAGGGCGTCACTGAATTAGGTGGGGGAGAGTGTCACGCACAATCTGGAACGCTGGATATTTTGCGTGCTAAGACACCCTCCATTAAATGGAGGTTTAGACTTTCCACATGGGTAAGTCTAGAAACTTCTTACATGTTGTAGAAAAATGTACATAGAGCAAGAAGTGTATAGAGAATTCTAGAACTCCTATGTAAAAGGTAAATATCTAGATATTTTAGGAGAAGGTTCTGGAGAATCCTTCTCAACCGTAGGATGATTTTAATCTTGACCGTTCATTGAGGAGGTGGAAGGCTATAAATAGAGGTGCCCTCCTCATTTGTAATGCATCCCAGAGTCTTCAAGCATTTGTTGTTCAAGAGCTTCTCTCTCTAACTTTCCTTTCTCTCTCTAAAAGTTCTCTTAGTCTTTGTGTTCTTTGCCTACTCGTGAGGTTTCGGCTGACTTAGCAAAGATCGAGAGGGGTGATCAAGCTAAGGCCGGCACGGTATTTGGGAGATCAAGTCCAAGGCCGTGACAGTGTGGTTCGAATATATGAAAGGGGGTTCACATTTGCGATGATAAGTAACACCCCAAAAAGGGCAAAGTGCCTCAAAATTCAAGGGATTCGTTCACATCGAAGAAAAGGGCGAGAAGTAGGAAAAAAAAACAAAAGCACACAAAGAAAGGGAAGTAAGTAGGAAGATGACAGATGCAGCTAGTGATGGAGTCCACTCCGCTTCCACCAAGCCACATGCATGGCCTCGCTTCCAACTCATTTTCTTGTTGGCCCAACAACTTTATTAAAAAAAAAAAAAACCAACTTGTTCTTTTTCCTTTTTTCCCGCACAAGTCAAATCTGTACGGACCCATCTCTTCTTCCTCAATTCTCCTACATTCATTATTACCCCCCTTATTAAGTAAATCAATCATCAATTCAGTTCCCTAGACCACCTTGCCCCTGCCCGCCGCATGCTGTTGTATTATTTTTAATAAAGTTTTGATTTTTATATCATCAAGTTCCAAATCAAACAAGTTACATTACTCTTGGGTCCTTATTTAATTTGTAAATAGTCATTCCTGGTGATACACTTTGATGGCTTGAATAGAATCACTCTGCCAAATGGTGTCCGTAGTCTTGGAAACACTGCCTGTTTATTTGGAATATATTGAAGCGATTAATGAGTGCATAATAAGTTGACTATAACTAGTGGAGCCTAATTTAAAATTATGGGCTTTGGAATAATTTGACTGCGATGAGCCAATTATGATCATTCTGATAAAGAAGGCATGTGCCCCAGCACCTGCTACTCACTGAACCAGAAACAAACAAGATGAGCAGAATATAGAATCTTTAATGGGGAAGGGAACGTTTCCCTTCCAAACACATACTAACGGTCCCGTATCATTTGATTCCCCTGAACAAGGAAACGCTAGTAACCATTTTTAATTCGGTTCAGACACGTTAAACATGGACAAAGTTCTCAGCTATTTGGTCCAATCAATCCACTTTTTATTAAAAGAGTCTTGAAATGGGAACTACTCTGCAAATTTTGTTATTAACAACAGAGTCAGGAGTGGCTGTTTGGCATGAAGAATTCAGCATCAAGCAGGGCTTGAGGGAAATTTCACGGGGAATTGACAGCTAAGTATTAAAGTCACAAACTCTCACACTTGTCACCTCAGAAATTTAATTCACGAAAGATCAGGGGTCATTTTATGAGGTTGATGTGTCAGCTCAGGTTCACATGGTAGACCGTGTCTCTGCATATTAAGAATCTTGAGTTCTGCTAAAGTAGATATACGTAGAGTATTGTGGCAATTGTGGTCCTCGCCGTGTCTCTGCATATTAAGAATCTTGAGTTCTGCTAAAGTAAATATACGTAGAGTATTGTGGCAATTGTGGTCCTCGCTAGACAGAGAGAGAGAGAGAGATCTTGGGGCAAATATATTTTGAAATTAATTGAAGTAAAGATCCAGCTAGTGTCAACTGTCATGTGGCAGTCAGTTTTAGTTACTTTTGTAGACCATGTTTTTCTTAATAACAAAGAGTTAAACTTCAGCAAGAGTAGTAAACCAATTAACAAGAGATCTTTGATTCCATTCATTATAATTTGAGCTGCCTTTTTTTTTTATATGGGACTTACTTTATATATTAATTTTGGGTTTCGGCTGTTCTGAAATGTTTGCAGAAGTTTGTTAGAACAAGGGGAACAAAAGAAAGGAAAACGAAGAAGAGGAAAAAGTACATACCCTCAAGGTTGCTTTGTGCTGCACTGCATATATACACGCATCAAGTGTACCAAATGAAAAGGAACAACACAAAGTATAAAAGGAAAAGGACAAGAAAAGGGCAAGATCCTTGTTCTCTAGACAAGTCCAAATGTGGGGAAGGTAAGAATCTAAGGTGATCCAAGCACTTGCAGACAAACTCATGAGAGAAAAAAAAAAAAAAAAAAAGGACTCCCCTTTATGTATGTGAAAAAGAAGTTCAACACCGAAAGCATCAACCCTAGAAGCCACCTCAAAGCCTCTCTCTTTCCTCTTTTACCTCCCTCCCGTCCCTCCCCTCTCATCAAGTCTTACCCTCCAAAGGCCCTTTATATGTACCTCTCTGAACAACAAGCTGGCTTCTCTCCCCCACTTTCCTCATCACCGACGATGGCGTACAACACAAATTAAACCAATTTGATTCAAACTCTGCGGTGGAGCATTCTGGTGAGTGTGAGTATAAAGCTCAAGATTGCATGAAGGTAAGTGTTGTAACAGGGAAGGACTTGGGTGTGCCTGGCTCCCCGTATGCCATTTGCAGAGTCCATCAGCAAAGTGATGGCCTTAACGAATGGCGTGCGAGGAGCCATGCATGCTGTGTAGTAGTATAATACTGTTCATCAATGGTAAATAAAAGCTGATTCCATTTGTACTCTCTACTGTTTCAATCTGTTTTGCTTTTATTTGTCTGCTCGCCATTTTTTTTCCTGAGAGAAGGGTTTCTTCTGGGTGTCCGCTAATTTAGGCTAAGCATCAGCTGGTTGTCTAAAGATCGAAGCTTTTTGTAAGTCTAAATAGTCATTGACTTGGGTGGCCATTAGACAGGTAGGTTTTTTATTAGGTGTATAAAAAGGAATTATATATTAAAGTAAATGCGTCCCATAATAATCAATTCACAGGTTAATTGACATCTGCTGTCCTCCATTCAGTAAAGATCACAATCACCTTCGAGTTGACGAAGTCACCGATCGTTGTCACACTTGTATGGACACCATTGTTGTTATCAAAGCTTGTTCTTTCTTTTTCTTTTGACACATCAATTCCATTATTTGCTTTCTTTTATATTAAAGACAATTCAATCCTAAGGAGGCACCATTTCACTCCAGAGGTGTAACCCAGAATAGAACGTCTCCCAGAAGAGCAAAAACCTTAACCAAAGCAATAAAATTTGTGTAGCCCGTAGATTTTCCTCATGGTTATTTGTGCAGGTTTACCATGCATCACTAGGCACGGTCCAGATTCTGAATAAGCTCTTTGGATTCTTCCCCTTATCCCCCTCATCTTCTTGTCGTTGTTATGAGCTAATGGTTGTAATTTTAATGCAGCACGTGCTTAATAATTTCTGCACGTCGTGCCTAAATATGAATCTGAGTATGGTCAGAATAACTGTATCTAAATGTTTAGGTTGATTTAACACTGGAGGCTCTGAAGAACTGTTACAACTATATTTTGTGGGACAAAATAATTGCTAGAGACTTACGAGACTAGAGAGTAGCTTGTTCTGTCCACACAGATGAAATGAAATGAAATTGGGGAATTAAATCCCCAAGTGTTTTCTCATTGGTAATGTTGACTCGGGGGAAAAACGTGCCTTTAACGTGCCTTGGGGTCTTAGGCGCTCAATAATGCACATTAATTGTGGTGACGTGACTGATTTGAAGATAGGGGAAATGAAGATGGAGATAATAACAGAGAATTCAATCCAAAACAGGGGAAAGGCGTCCATGCAGAGCGAGAGGATGGGGAAGGTCAAATTTGGCAGCCACGGTCCGCGTCTTTTTTTTGTTTGATAACTCGATTAATTAATAATAATGGGGGCTGCTGAAGAACTGAAAGGGATTGTACAAATTGAATATGGCCATATATTTCCATGACCAATGAGGTGCTGCCGCATCCCTCTTTTTTACGCACCCATACAAAGATATTTCTATCAAACAAATATTTTATAAAAAAAATCACACACACACACACCTAGTTGTATTTCGTGACATCCCTCTGGATATTTTTCAACAACAAATAACGTCAATTTACAAAAAAAAAAAAAAATTGACAATCGTCTCATTATTACATTGCCAGTGCATACAGTCAATAATGGAATTCAGTTCCCGCTGCTGAGACCAGAAAATGGGTCTCCCGCTCTCCCTCCATACCCCCAATAAATCAACTTGAATTAATACAAACCCATAAAATAAACACTTGACCAAAGAAAAGAGGGTTAAAATGATAACTTGTTGTTTAATTACCGCTGTACGCTATCAGATTGGGAATGATCTGAGATTAACGAGCAAGATTGGCGGAACTCCAAATGGAAGATGCATAGGCTGCAGCACGGGAAGTGGAAACCTCAGAATGGGGCGCGTCTCTAGTTCTGATAGCTCTAAGATCATGAACAAACCCTGGTTTTGAAATACTCACATTTAACATTTCAATCTTGTTGCTCAACATTTCAACTACTTCTGACATTCTTGGCCTCAGCTTCGCTGTTTCTTGCGCGCAAAGCAACCCCACCTTCAAGAATCTGACGCTTTCTTCTTCCTCTGCTACGCTTTCTTCCTTTAGCTCTGCATCCACCATTTTTGTTAAATCCCCTGCTTCATACGCCGCCCACGCCTGCAATTTCAAACATTTTCTGATTATTGCGTCTTTTGTGTGCTCAAACAATCAAACTAGTCATGAATTGAGATTTTGTGTGCATCTGATTTTGCTACCTTCTCAACCAGGAAACGTTGCGTGTCTTGGCAAGGATCAACCACCGGTAGGCCGCTCACAATTTCTAGGAGTAATATTCCGTAGCTGTAAACATCTGATTTTCTTGTCACCTTCCCAGAACTGGCATATTCCGGAGCAAGATAACCCCTTTTTGCAGTTTTTTTTTTTTTTTCATAGATGACGTTGCCATTACCCAATAGTCAGCATCCATCAGTATAAAGGAAACAAGGAAAGAAAAGTAACTGATTTCATTAAGGAAACGAGGGGTTACTCGGTTCATACAATGTCCCCGCGACTTGAGTAGAAACGTAAGACTTGTCGTCTCTCAATAACTTTGCCAGACCAAAGTCTGAAACTTTGGGCCTCAAATTTCGATCAAGAAGTATGTTTCTGGCTTTGATGTCCCTGTGCACAATATAGGGCTTAATTTCCTCGTGAAGATAGGCAAGCCCTCGAGCCACTCCTATGGCTACTTCCCTCCTTGATCCCCAGCTAAATCTCATCCTCCCCTCCTGTGAACCTATCCACCATAACTCTCAGTTCAAAGACAAAATATCTCGTGGGGTTTAGAGATTGCAAGTAAGGTTTACCTAAAAAGTAGCGGTGAAGGCTGTTGTTTTCCATGTACTCGTAGACTAAGTATCTGTGAGCTCCTTCCACACAACAACCTCGGAGAGTGACTAGATTCTGGTGCTTGATATCGCCCAGTGTGCTCAGTTCTGCCACAAATTCCTTCTCTCCTCGCAAGGAATCCAGTTCGATCGAAAGAACTTTGACCGCCACAAATATGCCATCCCGAAGCCGCCCCTTTTAAAAGTCAACCCCAAACATTCTTCCATATCAGCATTAACGTTTTACAATCGAAATTTGCAGTGTTCTTTTTAATGCCCACAGTAATCAAAAGGAAGGAGTATAATTAACCTTGTACACAGTGCCAAAACCGCCTTCTCCGATCTTGTTTGAGGAATCGAAACTCCTGGTCGCAGATTTTAATTCGCTGTGCGTGAATACTCGAAATGTTGCTTCACTCTCTCTTCCTGAAACATTCGAATCAGAAAGTAAGTAATTTGTAGCTAGAGCAAGTTAACAGATCCAACATCGGAAAAGACAGGGCAGAAATACCTTGATGGGTGGTTTGGTCTTGAAACGATGGTGAGAAACAACTAGACAAAGAACAGAGAATCTTCATGCCTCGAGAACAGATTTGAAGTTTGAATCTTGCTTGGATCTCCGCGAATGAAGATAAAAGACAAAGAACATGGCGCAGGAACGGACATAAGTAGACACGGCAAGCCTATGTAGAAGACCCGCCTCCGTACGACTTTAAAATTGGATTGGATCTTTCGTCGTTGACGGTTTCTTTCATCCAAAGACTATAGGTAAGAAACAATAAAAAAAGTATTTTCCCTCTCATGTTGTCACTGGTTTTTTAATCTCACCAACAAGGACTCTTTCTGTATTTTGATTTTGGTCAACAAGATTCTTTCTATATTGAAACTCCCATCTTATCAGGAGATAGATTTCCTCAAGACTGGGTTCCTTTAGGGTATGTTTGGTTTGAGGGAAGGGGAGGAGTGGAGGGAGGGGAGAGAAAAAAAGGAGAGGAGGAAAAAAATTTCAAAATTGAGTGTAGTGGGCACAAGTTTTCCTCTCTCCTTCTTTTTTTCTCCCTCCTCCCACTCCCTCCCCTTCCCTCAAACCAAACATACCCTTATAGTCAGGGAAATCAGAAGTCATTATAGACACTCGTGTGAGATTCTTTTTTAGAATTCATTTGATTTTTCAAAAGTGGGACCATTATAATACCTCATGGAGAGGATAATAAGTTACGATAAGCAAGCTAGCCCGTTTGGATCCTCTTATTTTTAAGCTAAAAGCTACTTTTAAGTTAAAACTAAAAAAAAAGAGCTTTTAAAAAAAAAGTAAAAAACTGTTTGGTGATTTTATAAATTTTTTAGGTTAAAAGTTATTTAAAAGCTGAAATTAAAAATAAGTTGTTTGATAAAATTTTTGTCACAAGCACTTTTTCTAATAAAAATTATCATAAAAGGTATATTATAATAGGGTGGTGGCGGCGGGGTGGTGGTGGCGGCGGCGGCGGCAGAGGAGGTGGTGGTGACGGTGACGGTGGTGGTGGCGGCGGAGGTGGTGGTGGTGGCGGTGGTGGTGGTGGCGGCGGCGGCGGGCGGCAATAGTGTTCGATCGAGAGATTATGGGTTCTCTTTTCTTTTTCTTTTTTTAAAAAAGAGCTTATAAAAAAAAAGAGTTTAAAAATAAGCTCCTCATAGGAGCTTATTTTTAAGCTATTTTTTCTTCATTATAAAATAAGCTCTTATAATTATAAGAGCTTATATAAAATCGTGTTTGGCCTAGCTTATACTTGTAAGTGGAAGATAAGCTAAAAATAAGTTAGGCCAAAAAATGAAAAGAAGCTTAGGCGGAAATCACATGAAATTCCAATGCCTGTTCTGACTTTTGAAAGCTGGACTAGTTTGGATTTTAAGGCTCACTAAACATTTCCTTCGCTATTCAGAGCCAAACCAAAAAAAAAAAAAAAGAGGGAGAGAAAGAGAAGGCGTCAGTTTATCTCGACACGATCTGGTGATGATTTTGATTTTTTATACAATTTTGAGGGCTTATGTCCCCTAAAAATATCAATTAAATTAAGATTTTAATATGATAATTTTCTTTTATCTGGGTGGAGGTTAGAATAAGAATATCAAGTGGTGATTATGTTTTGAGGCTATTGAATAATGAGAGAGGATGTCTCCATTGATCTCCCACTACATTTACTATCTATTTAATGTCTCCATAGTTAGATTAAGTTTTAGACGTTGAGATTTAATATTATATAAAAGTACCGAATGACTATTATGTAGTTTTTGAGAAAAGTTACCCAATATAGAATTTGTATATAAAAATATTATTATAACAAAAAGAAAAACGTAAAATTATGAACTGAAAAAATTTATAGATTCTATATTGGGTAACTTTTCTCAAATACTACATAATAGTCATTAGGTACTTTCAACAATTTTTTTCTAATAAATTTGGGGATTACGTGGCAAAAAGCCCCAAACTTCTGTAATATTTTCTTTATTTATACGGATAACCTGTTTGGATAAACTTTTAAAAAAAGTTTTTTTTCCATTGTTTTTTGTTAAGCTTCAAATTGAAGCTTTAAAAAAAAGAATCTGGTTTTTTTTTTTTTTTTACTTTTGTGTTTTCAAAAAACTATCATTTAAACACATAAATTAATTTAAAAAAACTCATTCAAATGAGCTCTTAAACTCAAACTTAATGATCAAAACTCCTTCGGACCAATACCTGTTGGTTAATGGGATAGTTCATTCGTTTTTACCATTTCTATTTCCAACTTTGGTTTGCTGTGAAAAAAATCTTACTTCCTCCGATCTTAATTATAGGAACACTTTTATAGTGTAAATTGTACTACAAAAATATTTTTATTATAGTAAATCATAAC
Source organism: Acacia pycnantha (assembly GCA_025563575.1). Lineage (NCBI taxonomy): Eukaryota > Viridiplantae > Streptophyta > Magnoliopsida > Fabales > Fabaceae > Acacia > Acacia pycnantha. The sequence continues at coordinate 3,154,910 of JAMWYP010000013.1, forward strand.
TTATTATCCAAAAAAAAATCAGAATAAACACGTACTTGCCTTCAGGAGGCTTAATTTCTTCCACGTATTCCCTAGACGTCTATTTTTGGATTGAGACACTGCTTAATAGGAAATATGGATATTACAGTATTGTCCTTTATTATTTGGATCAAAGAAGAAACTTACCCAACTTCCCTTCACAAGCACATCATTAATCTTCCAAAAATCGGCACAACGAGAAGATTAATACTATCTCCAGTATTAAATATAAGAACTAGTTTTACGAGTGAATTTTAGTTTAAATATAAGAATTATTTTTTTTCATTTTATTTCTTATATTCATCATATTTATCTAAATTAATTTAGTTGGTCTATAAACTGAATATTACCTAATCATACACATAGGTATTTCAAAAAGATTATGTAATATATACTATGATTAAGTGATTTTTTAGCCTCCTTACTTTCAGTAAATTAGTCAATTGCAATTATATTAAGAATCAGACTGGAATTTAAAAAAAAAAAAATGAGCGAGAGAAGGATGGAGCGAGGACGCTGGACACGAACGAAGATTGGCGGTAAGGAGGGGTTAGGGGGTGGTGACGGAGATGGAGATGGCAAGAAGAAACCCACCCCAAGCGCTCATGGCGACGACGGCAAGGGTTTTGCTTTTGGGAAGATGGCGAAGGAAAGGAGGAATGGGGAAGGAATCTCGGTTGGGAACACGTCAAACGTAAAGAGCTTGGATCCCAAGTTGTCCTATCGTGATAAACTCCTCTCACCGGGATGTGTTGGATTCTTGATTAAGCATGCCGAGGAGGATGATATATGCAGGGGTGGAAGACTACTTCCACAAGATGAATGAGCAGGAGCCTCACGGCGATGTGGAGGAAACGGATGAGGAAGAAAACGAGACGACGAGAAGGATGGAAGGGAAGCCTGGAAAACTGTGTTTCACTGCAGAGGAGTACTCAACATGGTGTTTACCATGAATGAATTCCCTTATTATTAAAGTGCTAGGCGCAAACTTTCCCACTTACGTGATTCGTGATCGTATTAATCGTATGTGGAGGCCGAAGGATGCTTTGAAGCTTATTCCGCTTAGTAATGGGTATTACATAGTCTCTTTTTCAAATAAGGAAGACCGGGAATATGCTTTTCAGGAGGGACCGTGGATGATAGAGGATCATTATCTGATAGTTCAGTGCTGGCGCCTCAATTTTAACCCCTGGAAGGCATATTTACAATGTATCATTGCAGCTTGGGTGAGACTGCCAGATGTTCCGTTTGAATTCTATAATGTGGAGTCTTTACATCGGATTGGGAACATGATAGGCAAGATGATAAAAGTTGATCGCTCTACCTCAATATATGACAAGGGCGGATTTGCGCGAATCTGTGTGGAGATTGACTTGAAACAGCCCCTACTGCCTACGTATATGGTGTTTGGTGAAGAACGCCCCATCATCTATGAGGGGTTACACCATGTGTGCTTTACTTGTGGCAAGTATGGTCACCAAAAGAATAGTTGCCCATTGTACAAGGCTAGAGAGAGCCCCCAGGACCCTGAGCAGGATAACATTGAGACTGTAATAGGGGACAACGGAGAAAAGTTGAAGGATAAGAGCCCAGGCGTTGGCGTTGTTGGAACTGAATCGCCGGTCTGCGAGAAGGTTGTAGGGGGTGGCAGTGAACGAAAGCTAGCGATGAACATGGTGGCTGGCGGTGGTCTGTCTGAAGTTACCGGCGGCGACGCGACTGATGGGAGCATGTTTGGGAAAATCCGAATATTACGTCGTGAGTTTTATGGGCATTTAAATCAGTGCAATTTAGGGAAGGGTATTGATGGGGCTCAATCACAAACCGATAATCAAAGATACTCTGAGGATAAAATTGCTACGCGGATGACAAGTTTGAAGAAGGAGAAATCATCGGCTGGAATCGAGAAATTGTCGGCTTTAATGGAGAATAAAGGAGGGTTGACCGTGGCTACTGGTTCAAAGAAATCAGAGTGGGTCCCGGTTGGTTCAAAGAGGAAAAATGGAAACAAAGGCAAGGCTAAAGGTAAAGACAATTTCCCTCCTGGAAGTCGTGTTGGACGGATAGCATCTTTGGGTCACAGTTTGCAGCCCAATTCACTTAATTCCTTTGTTGTTTTAAATAATTTGGAGGCCCAGTTGAGTGGTTTAGAGTCAGCATGCTGTGAAGAGCAAATTACCGTTAACGAGTCCGCTACTCCCCTAATGTAGAATCACTTCGAGCAAACTGAGTTTAATTCCGAGTAGCCTGGACGTAGTAGCTTGTTGACGCAAACCGAGAATGTGAGGGATACATCCAAGGATCAAATGCCAATTCAACCTGTTGATTTAAATCAACAACCCATGGATGAATTAATGTGTGATCAGGATAAAGTCTTGGGGGAGACTGCCACACCCCAAACATTTAATTCTGTTTCCCAATGAATTTTTTAATATGGAATACTAGAGGTACTGGAGCTAAAAGCTTCCCTTCTCTTGTTCGTGATCTTAAAGCACACTACCGACTTGATTTTCTTGCAGTTTTGGAGACTAGATGCAATAAGGAGGACGCCGAAAGACAAGCACAACAACTGGGTTTCCCTAACGTGGAAGTAATAGATTGTGAGGGTTACAGTGGTGGTATTTGGTGTTTATGGGATCATAGCATCTCGTCCATTTCCTTGATTGAACGTCACCACCAATACATTCATTTGGAGGTTACAGGATCAGCTGGGTGTTCTTGGATGCTCACAGTGGTTTATGCTAGCCCCGCATGTGCTTCCTGTCGGGCTCTCTCGGATAATCTTTCACGTCTTTCACTTTCAATTCAGGGCCCCTGGCTGTTGGGAGGTGAATTTAATGGTACCCTTCTCCTTTGTGAATGTCGTTCTTCTGCTACGTTCAGGTCCTTTGTTGATCGTGATTTTATTAGATGGGTTGAGTAGCATGACATGGGGGATGTTGGGTTTGCTGGTCCAGAGTTTACTTGGAAACGGGGTACTTCTGAAGCCCGATTAGACAAAATTCTGGTGAATGAACAGTGGTCAAATATGTTTCCAAATGCTTCGGTTTCTCATCTCCCTTTTTTCAAATCAGATCACAAGCCTTTGCTCCTATCACTTAATCAGAGTGAGTGCACAACCCCACCGAACTGGCCATTCCGGTTTATTGCTGCATGGGTGTTGCATGCACAGTTTGACGAGTTTGTCTGCCAGTCCTGGTCCCCTAACATGGCATGGGTACAGAATTCTAACCAGTTCACTAATGTGTGTTCTAAATGGGATAAAGAGGTCTTCAGGCACACGGAGGGAAGGAAGAAATTACTCATGTGATGGCTTGATGGTATTAACAGGGTGGTATCCCGGCTTGGGCTATTGCCAAAATACGAGACTTTACAGGCAGAAATCTGGAAGATACTGGAGGATGTATTGCTTCAAGAGTCATTTATCTGGGCACAGAAAGCTAGAGCGGATTGGTCGGTGTTTGGTGATCGGAACACTCGTTACTTCCATGCCCGTGCTAATCGTCAGCGTAAATCTCAACGTATTGAGGCGATTAAAGATGGTGAGGGTGTATGGGTCTATAATACATCTTTAATTAAAGGTATGGCCACTGGCTTTTTCTCTAATCTCCTTACAGAAGATTCTCCTATTCGGCCTGACATTTGTTACAACATGACATTTCCCTGTGTGGAAGAGGGAGTATTACGATGGTGTAACGGGGAAATTTCAGATATAGAGGTCAAAGAAGCTATGTTCGGTATGGGTGCTTTGAAGTCCCCGGGCCTTGATGGACTAAATGCTCTCTTTTACCAGAACCAATGGAGTACGGTCGGCGATTCTGTTGTGTCTTATGTGAAGTATATGTTTGATAATCCGCGGGCAATTAAGGAAGTTAATGGCACTCTAATGGTCCTCATCCCGAAGAAAGACCACCCATAATCCATGGGAGATTTGAGACCAATAAGTCTTTGTAATGTTATTTACAAAGCCATCTCCAAAGTTCTGGTGAATAGACTTAAGCCTATCTTACCTCAGGTGATTGCCCCGAATCAGTGCAGCTTTGTCCCGGGACGGCACAGTAGCGATAACATCATTGTGGCTCAAGAGGTTATCCATTCCATGAGATCCATGATGCAGAAGAAGGGATTCTTAGCAATTAAAATTGATTTGGAGAAAGCGTATGATCGAGTTAATTGGAACTTCTTATTGCAGTGCCTTCATGAATTGAACTTCCCACGCCGCATTATTGAGGTAATTAAACAGTGTGTATCTAGTTCTACTATGCAGTTACTGTGGAATGGGGACAAGGCTGAGCGGTTTCGCTCATCTAGGGGAGTAAGACAAGGGGATCCTTTATCGCCCTATCTGTTTGTTTTGTGTATGGAGAAATTAGCCCATGTTATTCAATCTGAAATTCAGGCCAAGCATTGGAAACCAATCCGGCTTACAAGAACTGGGCCCCCCATTTCTCACTTATTTTTTGCAGACGACATCATCCTGTTTGCGGAAGCTTCAATGGATCAGGTAGATGTGATTAATAATTGCCTCAAGACTTTCTGTGAGAGTTCTGGGTTGAAAATTAATCAGCAGAAAACTAGAGTGTGGTTTTCAAAGAATGTGAATCATGTACGAAGAAGTGAACTGTGTGAGTTGCTTGGCTTCTCTATTACCAGCGATTTGAGAAAGTATCTGGGTGTTCCTCTTCATCACAAGCGAGTTACTAAGGAATCTTTCCACTACATAGTAGATAAGGTTAAAACAAGGCTATCAACATGAAAGGTGAGGTCTTTATCTTCTGCTGGTAGGGCCACCCTCATCTCGTCGGTGACCACAGCAATTCCAGGTTATGTTATGCAAACATCTTTGCTCTCTGCTAGCACTTGTGAGAACCTTGACCAAAGCAACCGCCAGTTCCTATGGGGTAGTACTGAGTCTCACAAGCGTATACCTTTGGTTGCCTGGGACGTTACCTGTAAGCCTAAAACTAGTGGTGGGCTGGGTCTTCGGCATTCTAGCTATTATAATCAAGCATTCCTTATGAAGATTGGTTGGCAATTAGCAACCCGAAGGGAAGATTTTTGGGTGAAAGTTGTTAGAAACAAGTATAATTGTGGCTCAGATGTTCTACCTAAGATTGAAGGGGGCAGGTCCGGGTCAAATCTGTGGAGTGGGATTAAATGTACATGGAACAAGGTCAAAGAAGGAATTGAAGAATTTCCAAATGGCCTTCTGAGATGGAGGGGGACAAAAAGTGGGGAGTTCACGTTGAAGTCGGCTTGTGACAGCTTGAGACCTACTGAGGTTCATCCGGATAGGCTTTGGGGTATTATTTGGAAGATCAAAGCTCTAGAGAGATGCAAAATTTTTATGTGGCTAGTTCTTCATAACCGGCTCTTGACTAATGTGGCTCGATGTAAGAGAGGTTTGAGTCAGGATGGAAGGTGCGTTGTTTGTCAGTCTGACATGGAATCACTTTTACATGTTCTCAGAGACTGTCTCGATACTCTTGCTCTACGGCATCAGATGGTACCCCCACATCTCTAGCGCACCTTCAGGTCCCTTGAATTTGATCAATGGATTCAGTGGAATTTAACCTTTAGTGGGGGATCGATGTAGACAGAGGAGTGGAAGCAACTGTTTGCCATTACTTGTTGGTGGCTTTGGCGGCGTCGGAATACATTTATTTTTGAAGGCAAGCGCACTTCGAATCATGCCATCTGCTCCAGCGTTTCGGCCATTAAGAACTACTTAAATGAAGCCCGTGACAGGTTGTGTGTTCGCGATGGTAACAAGAAGGCACCAAGTTCAGGTAGAGATTCCTGGCACGCTCCACCAGCTGGATGGGTGAAGATCAACATGGATAGGGCCTTCTCGCCTTCGACTCCGGGTGTGGCTAGTGGTGGCATCCTACGGGATGATCACAGTAAGTTTCTGACAGCATTCATGTTTAAAGGGGTAGAGGGAGACAGCCTGACGGCGGAACTCTGGGGCTCACTTCACGGCCTGAAACTCGCATGGGATAGAGGGTTCAAATCTGTCATTCTTGAGGTGGATTCCACGGACGTTGTCGACCTGGTTCAGAGTCCTGTTAATGATACTCATGAAGACCGTGGTCTGATTGAAGAACTTAGAGCTGTCATTGATCACGATTGGGATGTGGAGATCCGAATCATCAGTCGCTGGGCCAACACTGCTGCGGATCATCTCGAAAAGATGAGTCTTTCTTGCATGCCTGGGTTTCAAGTCTGCTCTATTCTTGATACGGTTTTAGCAAGGATACTAGAACGTGATAAGGGTAAGCTAATGTAAGGATGCTCAATGGTATAAAAAAAAAAAAAAAAAGAATCGGACTGGAAACTATGACCAATTAGAAAACATGGTATTTTTGCTCACTATACATATAATGCAGAAGGAGGTAGTTCTTGCTCACATTCGGCCCCTATTTTTTTCATCCTATAGAGAATTTTTGGGTTTCTAGATTTCTTATAAAAATCTCCCAGCAATCATTACTCGGCACGGTTTTTCACATTTGAATGAGAATTTTCCATTTCACTAAAAAAAACGGCGGTTTAACCCAGTGGCGGAGCCAGGAATTTAAGTTTGTAGGTGCACAATTAATGATGAGATTTTTTTTAAGGAGGATAAAAGGCAACCCACTCCTTCGTAAAGTTTAGGACTAGAAATTGGGTTCAATTGAAAAGTATTTCCGAGGAAATCAATTTAAACAGAACAATATACTCTAATCTCATGGCATACAGATACTCAGATGTTACACAATCAAATTCCAAAGCAACATGTAAGGAAAAATTATTATGGTTTGTCATATGTGATAGGATATTAAAAAGTCAACTATGTACAACGCCAAACACCTACATAAAGGAGGAAGGAAAACAATGAGAAGACAAATGCATTACAACTCTGCACTATCATAAACACAACTTTGTACAGATAAGTTTCAAATTTAGGCACACAGTATTGAATAAAATTCAAGTCAAAACAAAATCAATAAGACAACACATATTTCTTACTTCAACATCTCAGCAAAGATCATTGTCTCATCAATTCCAGGTATAATACCTGCTCGTTTTAAAAACAAAGAATCCATTCCCATAGAACTCGTTTCATCTTGTTCAACGGTAGGATCCACCTCCTACAAATCCTTTGTAAACTAGTTACAGTGAAATATTTTTAGGACCTTGATTACATCCTATGACAAGAGATCAAAGTTACGATATAAACCAAAAAAATTTCTGCCAAAAAAACAAAAGAATATAAAGGGTTGTCTGTATAATTACATACCAATTCTTGCTGCAGCTTTTTATTTTCCTCAGTTGTGTAATTTTTCTCCTCAGTCACCTTTAAATACTCTGTATTTGCTCTCAAGTCATCCACTGAAAGATTGATGCATAAATTATTTTAATCAACTGATCTATTCAAATTTAATTAATCTTTGGAACTTTTCTATTTTATGCAGGGGAGTTGCTCTCGGAACTCTATAAGCTAAGTACATGTGTCTGTAGAATTTTTTTTTTGTTGAGAAAACTATGTTAATTAAGTCTGATAATATTTATATTTAATTTAATCAGATGGTCATATTAAAAAAAACGCCATACTAAAAAAGTAAAACGTTGGCTCTGGCAGCGGGTAGTAAAGCTTGGCCCATAAAAATAAAACCACCAATGGGCCTCATAACACTATATAATAATGTCCCATGTTTTGAGGGGGATTATGGGTGTTTATGCTAAGATATGTAGTAACACAGCAGCCAAGGAAAAAAAAAAAACTCAACAGCCACAATTTATGGGTGCACTTGCACCCACCTGCAATAACATGGCTCCGCCACTGATTTAACCATGTTCATTTAAGAAACATTCCCCCGTGGGGGTGGTTTTACATTTGAAAGTTAAAGGTTTGAGCTTAACAAAAGTCTAAAATTATACTTCCTCTTATCTTTATTATAAAGCACTAACTATCAATTTTCACAAACTAATAAAAAGAATTCAAGTCAATAAAATTATCTTACTATTTAAGTAATTTCCAATATTACCCTTACTAATTGCACTAAACTCTAATTTTATACTCCCTTCGGTCCTAATTATAAGAGCTAGTTGACTCTTTTGGAAAGATTAAAGAAGCTAATTAAATTAGCTTAGAGTATTTTTATTTTTATTTTTTTCTTCAAACTAAATAATTTAACTAATAAACTAATATATAATCTAAGAAAATACAACATATGAAATGATAAAGTAACTTATTTAGCTTATTTAATCTCTCCAAAAAAAATTCTACTAGGTCTTATAATTAAGACCGGCGGTAGTATTAATTATTACACTCACCTACTACCCTTATTAATTATAGGCATATATGAAAAAAATAATTAATGTGCATTGAGAATAAGCAAGTGCCTTATAAAAATGACCAAATACATTTGGTAGTTGATGCCTTATAATAAGAACCAGAGGGAGTACTACATTCCCCGACCTCAGTGACATTGCGCCACATTCTACTAAGTCTACACATTCAATAGGTTGTGATGAAATAATTACAAAATCATGATTAATCTCTTGAGCTGACCGTGTTAAATAATCAGCACATCTTAATGTTTCCATATAAGTATGGATAATCTGTATATCCTCATGTGAAAGGATAAGGGATCTTACCACCTGTATTTCATCTCTCATAGGATGACCCTGCCCACAGTCAAGTAATAGCAAATGAATAGCATCTAATGAATCAGTATGGAGCATGATATTCTTGAAACCCAATTGATTGCATAGTATAAGGCCCCTGTAGATAGCATGGATTTCCGCAGCAGTTGACATAGTATGCCCTAACTTCTGTTGAAACCCACATATCCAGTTTTCCTGGTGATCTCTGATCACTCCTCCATAAATTGTCTGTCCATTATTTTTGTATGATCTTTTCACATCCACTTGTATATAACCTGAATCTGGGGATGCTATCTCACTTAGGAAACACTCCCTGTGAATACTTCCAATATAAGGTTGCTGATTTAAAATGAATGGGCGCTTTTTGGGCCAAATATCTTACTCCCTTTGGTTCTTATTATAAGGCACCAACTACCATTTCTCGCGGACCAAAGAATGGAGGTTAAGTCATTAATGAGGTTTAAAAGTAATAAATGTTTCTAACTTTACCCCTACTTCAATGATGTAGGTTTAAATAAGTTAGTTAAAAATGAGGGTATAATGGAAAAATAGTAATAAATGAGTTAGTTAAAGTAAGTTGGTGCCTTATAATAAAGACAAAAAAATATTGGTGGTTGGTGTCTTATAATAAAGACAAAAAGAAGTAATTAAGATCACAAGACTGATATAAGACCTCAAGTTTCTTTTATTTTGTGTCTTTTTTTGGTCACGAGATATCTTTTTTTTTGGTGAATACAGGCAAGCTAAAGCTTGAAAAGAAATGGGCTAGACCATGACAGTATAGCCCTTACAAACAAACAAGAAAAAGCTAACTTAAGGAGACCAATTGGTCATACAAAACCCTAGTCACGAGATATCTATCTAGAACTAGAAATGGCGAATGGCGAATGCATGAGACATTGTACGATTAAAAGGGTTTAGTAAGATGAAAAACAAACTGAGGTTTGTTTTCCCCAAAAAAGACAAGGGTCCCCTGCCAATGATTTGATGGTTACCTAGAGAACAAATCTATTGGCCAGACAAACAAAAACAAAAACAAAAAGTAGTACAAACCTGCCTTCCCGCGAATCCTATGGTGGAAGCCACGCTGACAGCACCCACGCCTACTCAATTCTTGAAACTTCCATCTTATTATTCTAACTCTGATTAAATACAACTTAAGTTACATTCTTATCCAATTTATAAGTTCAGTTTGATCAAATCTCACATATCAAAGAAAAGTAGTTCACTCAATGATTATAGGGTAAATTTTTAACTTTATCCTCATTTATGATTGGATATTTTTTAAATGTTTATTCTCTCTCTATCTTTATGAATGTAATTAATATGAGTAAAATTGTTACAATCTCATTTATTACATGAAACTTGACTTATAAATAAGACCAAATTTTTTGGTCAAACTGGACTTATAAATAAAACCAGAGTGTGGTACAATTAACTGAAAATGCTAAAAATAAATAAGGATGTTACAAATTCCTCTTCATCTCCATTTGTGGCTTTTTCTTGTCATTCTCCGCCGACAGCTCCGTGTGGAGAACTAGTTGCTCTCAACTCTGCCTCGTTGAATGTTATTGTTTTTTTAAAACAAAAATCGTTTTGGATTTATTTGTTTGTGGTGAAATATGTACGGTGTTGATCTGTTTTTTTTTTATATTTATTGTTGGCTTGTTGATGATCTGATGAACATGTCTGGGTGGGTGTTGAGTGATGACGGATGAAGAAAAAGAGGGAGAGATTCCCCACGATGAAAAGTGGATATTTTCAGAAATTCATATGTGAACTTTTTTTTATATAAATTTCATATTCATATGTGAACTTGTAAACTCTAATCAAGTGTATGAATCGATACATATATGACTTGTCGTTATTGTAAGTGATCAATTTTAAATGCAAAGCTATAAAATTCATATATGAACTTGTTTAAACCATATCATAATTTGTTAGGGAATTGATATATGAACTTGTTAAAACTTTATCAAAACTTGATAAACAAAAGTTGTTAAAACCTAGTCAAATGTCGTGAATTTTTTAGCAAAATTTATGGAAAACCTGATAATATAGAACTTTTACTTAATAAACAAAAGTTGTTAAAACTAAATTAAATATCGTGAATTCTTTAATAAAACTTGTGAAAAATCTAATAGTTTAAATTTGATACTTGACAAATAAAAGTTATTACAACTTAATAAAATATCGTGAATTCCTTAACAAATCTTATTACTTTGCTAATATTTATTCTTGCCATAGCTTTGATGCCGGCGATTGGCTTCTCAGGAAAAAATTCACATCATCAGGTCATTCACAAGTTTTGAGAAAACAAAAGTTGTTAAAACCTAACAAAAAGTTGTGAATTTTTTAACAAAACTTGTTAATGACATGATGATGTGAATTTTTTACTTGGCAAACGACAATTGTTAAAACCTAATGAAATGTTATAAATTCTATAATAAAATCTATGAAATGACTTGGGTTAAATATTAAAAGTTAACACACACACACTCTCTCTCTCAGATATATAAATTTTAGGAAAGGGGTTGGACTTTTACAAAATCCAAAAGCAGGGCGAAGTTTCTCTTCCTTCTAGGTAATACCAATTTTGTGCAGGACGAGCTGTTTATTACCCTTTAGTGTTTACCTAAACACTCAGGAGCTATAATGCCTCCCCCAATGCCTTAACCAACTCCAGGATCAAAACTCTCTCTTTAGTGAGCGTGTCTGACCTTTTTGCCGGTTGAACTCAAAGATGAGGGACTCTCTCTCTCTTGTTTGCATATAATATCTTGAATGTCATTGGTGGCCCAATTCTCACCAACTTTTGGAATATTAATTCCTAACAGAATGGTATTTTGACCAAAGCTCTGGTGGGGTAATATTTTTTTAAATACATATACATATTAAGGGCAATTTGGTTTTTTTTAATTTCAAAAAAGACAAATTTAGCTTAACGTTTATCTAGGGTTATGAATATTCGAAACATCTTTTTGTCTTTTAAATTTATTTATTAGGGATTTTTTTAAGAAAAAGATAAAGTATTAAATAAAAAATTCAGTTTTAAAATAATAAAATATAACTCCTTTTGGCCGAGCCGGAAATGCCATGAATGAATGATCAATGGTGGTGGCGTGGCGCTGAGTGGAACTTTACGCAATCCCATTATACCCGCCATCCCACTATGTGACGATTCCCTCTTCTCCTTCTCCTTCTCCTTGTACCCTCTTTTTGTTTTGTTAATTTCAATATTTCTTCCTCTTTCCATTTCTCGTCGCATTCATTCCGATTCTTGATCTCCTCCCTGATCGTTCTCACAACACCCTTTGAGCTCACGATCCCTCCCTCAAATCCGAATTTCCCCCTACTCTTTTTATGCCAACTCTTCTTCTCTTCCGCTATATTATCATCCTCCGTTTCTCTTCTCCTTTATGCTCCCCGGTTTTGATTTCCGGTGCCCACTAGCAAAAAGGAGAACGGAGCTCAATTTACGCGTTTATGTCTGCGTACCCTAGACTCCTCGGAGAATCACGCGCAACCAGTTTTGGGTAAATTAGTGCTTTGGTATTTTTCTTCGTAATTTTAGCAGTCTAAGAAGTTGCGTCTCATATCCATGGGTAACATTGGAAGTAGTGGCGGTAACGACAACCGCCGCAGGCACAGCGCGAGTGGCAGGAGGAGTCATCCGCCTCCCCCTCCGCCGGTGACCCCACAGCCGGAAATCACCGTCAATCGATTTGTCCATCCCGGTGGTCCGCCTTATCCACCACAATTCTCAAATTCGAATCCTCCGCCGTACCAGTACCCGGGTTTCTATCCCCCACCGCCGACGACTATGCCGCTTCCTCTGCCACCTCCTTTTGATCAGCATCATCGTATGGTTTCTCATCCACATGGGGACCCAGTATGGATGGGCGGACGTTACCCTTGTGGCCCTGTGATGCTTCCTCCTCCGCCCTATGTGGAGCATCAGAAGGCGGTTACGATAAGGAACGATGTTAATATCAAGAAGGAGACTCTGAGGATTGAGCCCGATGAGGAAAATCCGGGGCGGTTCCTTGTGGCATTCACATTTGACGCCACTGTGGCAGGGAGGTACACTTTCCTCTCTTTATTTGCTGATAACATAGACAAATGAAATTTTTTTCGGTCGAGCAATTCATCGTAATCATGTGAAGGGATTGCCTGGATTGCAGAATTTAAATTGGGCTCCTGTTTTCTTTTTCTCCTTTTGACTATGTGCGATTCGTTCTTCTGTGACATTTTCCGTCTCGGACAGTTTGTTAGATGCGAAGTGCCATGATTTCTGGCTTCTTTGATCGGCTTCTGTAATTGCACCTGTTTGATATACTAAAGCGATGTACTTATCGCTTAGTTGGTTTGTTTGTTCTGATGTACTTTAGGTTTTGGAAAGTTGTCGTCCTTACTTGTGCTGCCTGCCAGTAACGCTTATCAGACAAGTATCCAGTCTCCATGTATTTATCTTTTTATAGAAAAAGCATCCATATGTTTTTTCGTGGTTCATTTTCTTTTGATGCCTCAGGACTCAGGAGTACATTTTAACAGTCAGTTAAAATTAAAGATTATCATGATGATAGATAGTCTTTACTTGATATTTCGAGCTCTGATAACATATTCGTTGAATTGAACTTCAATACCGTACGTCATCAAAGTCGATGGGTTCATGCATAAGGCAGATCCTGAAAATTCAGGATTTTTCTTCTTCTTTTTTTTTTTTTTGGGTGGAATAAGTAGTCTATTTTTTTTATTGGATATTTCTAGCCACCTGCTAGAAAAGGAGCTGTCACGTTTTCATTTACCGTGGGCATGTGAGAGGCCAAGAAATAACTTTTTCGTCATTTGTCTGTTTCATTACCCTCCAGACTGATAGTTAAGCTATTTAATACTTTAGACTTTAGGCTAAAGCTATTTTGTCTTTTTTATGTTGCATTTACCCCGCACTACTAATCCTTTTAAGGAAATGGAATTGTTTATAGAACTTTAGACTTCCTATATTAAGTATTTGTTACATTGCCACTGTGAAATATCTGAAATAAGGTGATACTGATTTGTCATCAGTGTGGACAGCATAGTGGGATTCTTTCTTTGTTCTAATGTTTTTGTTTCCTCTTATCTCTATGACAGCATCACCATACTTTTCTTTGCAAAAGAAGGTGATGGATGCATTCTTACGCCGACAAAGGAAAACCTTCTAGCACCTGTAATTGTGCACTTCGAGCAAGGTCTTGGCCAGAAGTTTAGACAGCCAGCTGGGACTGGTATTGACTTTTCAATATTTGAAGAATCGGAATTATTAAGAAGTGACAAGGATGTCTACCCTCTAGCAGTGAAGGCAGATGCATCCTCTGGTAATCATGAAGGATCCAATGAAACTCATACACCTGGTGGCACAAACTCTCAGATTACTCAAACAGTCTTTGAGAAAGAGAAAGGAGAGTTCCGGGTGAGGGTAGTTAAGCAGATCTTGTGGGTTAATGGAATGAGATATGAGTTGCAGGAGATATATGGTATTGGTAACTCAGTGGAGAATGACTTGGATGGAAATGATCCAGGAAAAGAGTGTGTCATCTGCTTATCGGAGCCTCGGGATACAACTGTTCTTCCCTGTCGCCACATGGTATAAACCATTTCCCCTTTTTTGATCGTTTTCTAAGATTAGATAATGTGACAATGCTTAATTCCTTATGTTAGTTGTCAATACGGTGAATTCTAATCTACTGCAAATTAATCTTTGATGTCTGCTGCTGCCATAGTTCATCAACCCTTTGGTTATATTTTTGTTATTTTCCAGTTCAACCAGTCACATTAGTCTGCCACTTATCAATCTGACAATCTCAGGCCGTGCAAACTGATGATGTTTTCATTTACTTAAAACTTCAGCTGTTTTGTACAAAATCAATTCTTAAGTTGTTTTTTTCCTTGTGGCAGTGCATGTGTAGCGGATGTGCGAAGGTTCTGAGGTTCCAGACAAACAGGTGCCCAATTTGCAGACAGCCAGTTGAGAGGCTTTTGGAGATAAAAGTCAACAACGGGCCAGAAGATACAGCAACACAAGTGTGTCAAGATTCCTGTGCAGTATAGACCAACTATTATAAGTGCTCCTCCTCCATCCTCTCCTCATGATTTTCACCTGGCTTTAACAATAATTGAAATGGATATGATATGCGGTTTAACACAGACAGAGGATGGTATTGCGCAATGCGCATGGCCTGTAAGACAATGTCTCCACCATGATTGTTTGGCTTTGCTTCCAAATGTTTTCCCGTGGAAAGAAATAATACTTAATTGTGCTTTTCTTTGGGTGACTCTACCTTTTGCCAACCTTTTTTTTGACTCGTTCAAGAAGTGCTAATGTTCTAGTTTGATTTCGTCGTTGTTGTACTAAAACTTTAAAACGGGTCTTCAATGATAGTGAAGTTAAACGCCTTGAATATGGTTAGCTCGGGGTTCAGCGGTATAAACCAAAATATGTTTCGTTCCGGTTCCCTTTTTTAAATGTCTGACATGACCTTGTTTGTGTTTTCTCCTACGTGGTTTAGACGGTTCACTTGTTTTCAAAAATAATTTTTTATAATAAACTCAGGCAATAAGACGTGTCATTGTTAAAACCCCTGGCAGTTTGCTCTGCCTACTGTGCGTACAATGTCCTCCTTTGCTGCAGAAACTAAATCTCCAAAACGCTCCAACTCACGAAACTTATTTAGAAATTTGAACAGTCCCACTTACCCAAATTAGGAGTCAATTGGAAAAATTATGCGAGTTACTAAAAAATGACAGGTCATCTATTGCAAATAAGCGTTGTATTTTTATTTTATTTATTTTTTGCTGAATTTGGACTCGCGTCAACTCCTTGCAGGAAATGAGTTCATGATCACGGTTAAGATGCTGGATTCCCTTAAGAGGTCTAGGGTTCGGGCTGCAGTAAAACCACTCGTAATCCGCCTTGTATAGAGTTATCACTGTTGGGAGGGTCGTCCTTACCACTGCAGTACCCGGAGTGGTTGCACACTTGCCACCATTTTTGTTATAAAAAAAAAAAAAACATTGATTGATGATAGTGTAGTATGAGATACGATTTCCATTCCTTCACCAAAAAGAGGATACGATCACAAACTGATTTCATTAACATCAAACAATAACACACTTATTTCATTAAGAACAAACGATAACACACTGGTTTCATTAAGAACGGATGACAATGGTTGTTTATTTAATTTTTAAGCGCCCAACCATAAAGCACCTGGATGTTCATAGCATCCAACTTACACAGACAACAACCACAATAGCAACATCGTAGATAGCAGGACCTACTAAAATTACAACAAACACACTTTAATGGATCAAACTTAAGAGAGGAGCTCAATGCGACTCAGTTCCCCCACCACTGGTGGACATAGACGCCGCTGCTCCTAAGACCCTTGTACATATCCATGCAGCTTTTCTTTGCCTCCATATTTTTACCATCTTCACTGTCTGGGCAGCCCAGGAACATCTCATCAACGAAGCATATGACCCCACTTTCAAGCAAATCCGAGAGGAACTTCAGTTCAACTTCTCGAGCATTCATCTTCAGCACCACAAAATCTGCAAATTGCACAGTTTCTTTGAACCAGGCAAGGAAATCAAATTCTTCCTCTCCCACATATGGATCCACTTCCCCGTCTGTATTGAGCTTCGCTGCCACATCTCCAGCCAGCCCTGGATGATAAATAAAAGTGATACCAGGTCGTTTCACGTACGATAACAGGATGGAAGTGTTGTAGTGAACAAAGTAGACATTGAAAGCTTTCTGATCGATGGGGTATGACGGGAGGAACCAGTCAGTGACATTTGCGTTCAGCGGCTTCCCTACCCCAATATCAATATACACCATTCGCTTTCTTGTTGAAACATCCACAAACTTGGGCAAATATGATATCCGTTCTACAAACTCTGGAGGGGGCCTTTCCTCCACCAGAGTTTCCAACAGCTGCATGAGAGGCTTGTTAAGTGAAAAATTTGGACAGTCTGCTGCGAGGCTATACTTATTAGAAGCGCTGGAATTGTCGGATTTTTTCTTGAAAACCACGAGATTAAGTTGATTGATGTGACCAACATGCACGACACTTGAAGATCTCAGCAATGACGATACTGGGGCGGCAGACTTGATCAAGTCATTTGGGTTCGAACGACTAGCACCCAAAAGCAGGGCACCAATTCCGCCAGGCTTAAGAACGCGCTCCACCTCAAGCACGAGTAATGCAGGGACTGAAACCTTATCCAGATCCCTAGAAAACACGAAATCGAATGAAGAGTCTAGAAAATGAAGCTCGTATACGATTTTTTTCTGTTTGAGCGAGAAGAAGCGGTGTTTATGAACGCCATAGACACTGGAGAATCCCAACTGTTGCATTGCCGACGCGGCCATTGAGGCTCCTTCTCCAATACAGAGACTCTTGGCATTACAGTCCAGTAACTGTTTGCCCATCAACTCCGTGACCACAGTAACAGTCAAATTGACATCTTGCTTGCAATTCGTAGAGTCGGATGAACCCCAAACTGTGTTCAGTAACCGACTCGGAAACAGGTAGGAGCCCTGAGTCAAAGCGACATTAGCAGAATCGGAATCCGCGACACAGTCCTCATAAGTAATCGGAGCCAACGCTCCCAAATCTAGGTTTGATGGGACGCGGACCAAAGATACAATGGAAAGAGCAGAGGCCAGCAAGAATGCTCGAAAAAGCACGCGCCTCACTGCAGAGCCGTTAATGATATGAAATATGAAGGTCCTGGTATCCATAAATTGGATACCCAGAAAGGTTCGCGAGAGCTAAATCAACGAGAAGAAGCGAAATTGCAAAAGCGATTTTAATTTGTCTGATAAATCAGAGAGAGATGAAGGCCGGAATGGAGAAGCGGGAAAGAATTTAGCGAGTGCAAAACCTGGAGGAAGTGTGATTTCCACCCACGAGGATAACAATCGGATTTTGGGAGTTTGACCAGACCCTCATCGGAACCCTCTTCGACATTGGCTTGCCCCAGCTCCACCCCATCTTGGATGGATTATATCCTATCCCCGCATTGATCCCTGAAAAATCAGCTCATTCTGAAAGTTTCGGATCCAATGGATGGATGAATGAATTTTGCAGAAAACCCTATATCTAAAGAACTGTGGCGGTGAGGAAAGAGGAAGGCTCAAGCTGCGCTAAGAACTGTGCTGTGGAGTTGAGTGTGCAGCAGAGAGCTCGCAGATCTGAGAAGATATATGGAGTTCAGTTACCATGCTACCAATCATGCTTACGTGGCGATTAGTGGATCCCATGTCTCTCTCTTTTGTGTGCGTGTTTTAACTGTGAAGTGCCAAGAAATAATTTTCTTGGGGAAAAAAATTAATTACTAAAAATCTCAATAATAATCCAGCGGTATGCGTTTTCTGATCCAACTATATATTTTTTAAAAAAAAAATTCATGTCCCTGTAATGTACTACTAATATAATATTCTCTTTGGTCTTTATTATAAGGCACCAACCATCAATATTTTTTTGTCCTTATTATAAGGCACTAACTTACTTTAACTAACTCATTTACCCTCATTTTTTTAACTAACTCATTTAAACCTACATCATTAAAGTAGGGGTAAAGTTGAAAACATTTATTACTTTTAGACCTCATTAATGATTTAACCTTCATTCCTTAATCCGCGAGAAATGGTTAGTTGGTGCCTTATAATAAGGACTAGAGGGAGTATTGTTATACGTATAAAAGACATTGGTGATGGCTCCAATGGGGAATGTGTAGCTGGCATTAAATAATGAAGCCAGAGAGATACTGGCAGATTGATTCGTTGCTTTTTAGTGAAGATTCTAAAGGTTAGTTTATTACTTAATCGAATTTGAACATTTTTAATAAAAAAGGAAAACTCGGAAGCACAAATTGATTTCCCGTCTTGTATGTTTGTTTTCAGTTTCAACTACTTAAATTCTCACCAAAGTTAACTCTTGTCCTACATTTTTTTTTTTAAAAAAACTAACTTTATTCTGTGTGTCCGTTTGAATTAGTGGTGAACTGATTTTCCAATATAATTTATAATATTAAAAATGAGTATCTAGAAAGTTTATATTTTTATAGTCTCTATTAAATAACTTTTGTATTATTGAATGGAGATAATTAGTGGGGTTGACAAATGTCTCACATTTCAACGATGTTTTAAATAGAATAGTTTGTGATAAAAGGATACCTATAACTAAACTAGCCATAGAGAAGAAGAGTATTAAATGGAGATGAAAATATAAATATAGATCGATGCGAAACCAATAATGGAAGAGGGCACCGACAGAGGAGTAGGGGACAACGCATACGGACTGCCAGCCGTAAAATGTCCTATTCCCACATGTCATTCCTCCTCTCTCTGACACATAACAGTGTGATTGGATTATACCATTAACTTTAAAAAGTTTTATGTACAATAGTAAGAAGAGTTTTGTTTCGACCAACAAAAAATATCTTTTGAAACCACGGTTTTAGAGTCACTTAAATAGTCACTAACTCATGTTCATCATTACTTCTAAAACCAGAAAAAACCAGAAGGTAGATGTTGTTCCTTATAATCCTTCTTTCCCAATCACCCGTTCAATGGTGATTATTTGTAGTTTTACTTATTTTAATGTATTATGTTTGTTTGTATCTCTTAGACATTTCCTTTCCCTTGATGTTGCATATTTGCTTGTTTCTTCCATTCTCTGTTTTTGGATTGTAATCTTTGAAGTTTTAATATGGGGTAAAGGACTAAAAATATATATGTGCTTTACCTTTGGGAGCGTCCAGCACCATATGTTTTTTTTTAGAGCAAAAATACATACGTGGTTACCATTTTGGAACAAAAGTCACATCCCACTGTTATGTTACTGTTCACTTTAGCTCTTTCTCTCATCATGGTGAAGACTTTTGTTCGGCTTCTCATTTTTTTTAATAGATATAAGTAAATTTTTTTTTTTTGAAACAATCCTATTCTGGTGTAGAACACAGATTGTCTAGCCCTGAGGGGCTAGGATGTTGGTGTTGATTGGGACTTGACCTAGGAGCGATTCCTAGGGCCTACGTACCCTGAAGAGGGATCAAAGTCCACGTAGTTCGAGGATACTTGGATGGCTATTAGCCAAAGGGCGTGGGGTGTGTGCTGTGTGCAGTATATGCAATTGAGAGAGCGTAGAGATAGAAGATGTGTACCTTTAGGGTTTAACTCGTATGTATAGAGTGTACACAGTGGTCTTGGGCTCATGGGCCTCTATTTGTGATAGATATTTCCCTTGATTCTCTCCTTGATTGTAGGTTGGTTGTGATCTTATCGATCCGCTAGCTATCATGATAGATCCCCCGTTATTGGGCCGCATCGCTAATGGGCCTTAGATAAATCCGAACAGATGCCCCGACCCGGTAGTTCAAGGTTTTGGACCGCTAGGGGTGTATGATGCCTGGATAAGTCATCCGAGGTGTTAACCATCTCCCCGATGTCTGCGTCGGGCTAGAATTTCTTGAGCCCATTTCCCTGTATACGTGGTAACGTTGCAAGGTCCGATGAGCCGGGTGGCATCCTGCGTCTCGTGAAGTGCCATGTTGGCGTCCTATGGCTTGAGGACCGTGGTGAATACCGATGTCCAAAAAGAGCGACCGAGGTAATAACCTCCGGCCCTAAGAGTGTTGCGGTAGAACCGGGGATGGATTTCGTCCATCCATCTTAATTTGCTTTCGTAGCAATTTTCCGGGCTAATTGTCTGGTTTATATTCCTGCATTTAATAACATGTAAGCAAATCATAATAAATGGAAAATACTTACTGTTTGTGCAAGAAAATTCTTCAACGTGTTCATTTCGGATATTTGTCCGAGCTTGCATTAAACTTTCTAGTAACACGCTTTTCCGCTTAACAAATCGTTGTCCACTCGTTTCCCCCCAGCCTGGTAGTTCATGTTTCTGAGCTGACAGGATGTGTTACTTTCCAAATTCGGACGAGGTGCTCGCGACTTGTTGGGATTCCGTGGCACCGCTTCGGGGTTGGCTCAGGGTGGCGGGCGCTGTGGATGAGGCAACCCCTTCAAGCTAGAAGTTCTTTTCTTTTATTCTTCCTTTTCCTTTTGTTTCGGCGTAGGATGCCGGTTTGTGTGTACTTTTGAACAATTAACCTTATGAATGAAAATTCAAGTAATTGGTCCATTGTGTACTTTTAACTTTATGCATAAGCCGCACATAGTCAAGTTCTAGACCAGGCCGGGGTCTTTAAGTAATTAGAGTCCGCTTAGTACTCTTCGGTGTCGAAACCAGTGCATGAGTAGGGGTGTCTAAATATACCACGCTACGAGGTTCGGAGTCGTTATCGGGATTTTAACCGGGGTAAGGGCAAATTGTCACATGCTCATCCGTGGTCGTCGTCGGGACACACTTTGACCAAGTGGACCCGATCGGGGTCCAGTATGACTATTCGCCTTCTTACTTAGGTGTCAATTTCGATGCATCAAAATATATACGGGTGCATGGGCCTCGGTGTCGGTTACGGCGTATGGACCTCGGTGTCGGTGCCTTATTCAGCGAATCATTTAAGCACTCTTAGAATTGAACATTCGGTTAATAAACCCTTTATTAATTCTAGAGATGATTAGCTTTACAAAGCTGACAATTCGGACATGAGGTGTCCGTTGCGGCATTTCGGCTACGACTAGGCCTATCTATAATAGATCCTTAGCTGTCGCCGTTCCTTGTCCTCTTGATTTATTTCCTAGCCAGGTTTCGGAACGTAGGCTCCTCTGTTGAGTTTTTCCTTAATCCGGTAGGGCCGTCCCAATTTGCTGCCAATTTGCCATCTTTGGCTTTTTTGTTACTGACGTCGGCCCTTCGTAGGACTAGGTCTCCCCAGTCGAATGCCCTGGGCCTGACCTTTCTGTTGTACTTGGCCACAATAAGTTGTTTGGCTGCCATGTCTCGACAGAGGCCTCACGTAGTTTAAGGACCCGGACTCGTCGGTCCCGGTGTTAATACAAGGACTGATGACAGTGGCCTCGTGTAGTTTGAAAACCCGGCTCATTGGCCCGGTGTTAGCTTTGTGCCCTAGGGTTGAAGTGTGACTTGGGTTGAGTAACCTGAGTCTTTATCCATTCCCTTGTCGGTACGTAGCATGTCGTTAACTGTCCAAAATATTTGCAAGGGCTGATAACAGCGGCCTTGCGTAATTTGGAAGCGACCGAGTTACGAAAGCTTACGGTGACGGCCGCTTGGTAGCCGGGTTCGATGGCTCGCGGCGTGCTCTTTCCATGTATCCGGGTTCCAACTAGGGAACATGGCCGGTTTATCCGAGTTCGAACTGACCATGGAAAGGCGGTTTTAACTATTCTTTCAGTGTTACCGAGTTCCGCATTGGTTATGGAAACGTGGATTTAACCGTATGACTTTATCTGGCAAAACTCTGCGCGAAGCTCGGATTTTAACCAGATTTGGTGTAGCCAGGGTCCGCCTTCAAAATTTTTCACGGAGCCGGGATGTTAACCAGGTTTGGTGTAACCGTGGTCCGCCTTCAAAATTTTTCACGGCGCCGGGATGTTAACCAGGTTTGGTGTAACCGTGGTCCGTTCTGGGTGTTGCAACCCGGAATTCGTTTCTACAGTTGTGGGTGTCGTAACCCTTAACCCGTTCTGGGTGTCGTGACCCAGATTTCGTTTCTCCCGTTGTGGGTGTTGTAACCCTTGATTCCTTTTACGATCCGAGGTCCATTTAAGGAGCACGGATTTAACTGCATGAAATAGATTTGGCGGCCTTGCCGTCTCAACACGGAGCCCGAGTACCGGGGTGCGTCTTCATCCCTTTCGTAGGGACAAAACTCCACAGTTTATCCGGGGTCCAAATGGAAACAGATTTAATTGTGGTTCAACACCATGGGAGAGAAGAATATTTAAAGGTTTGACGTTTCTGACTTCAAGCTTAATGGCATCATTCTTTTCTTCTTGTCGTGAAAGAAAACACCGCCTCGGCTTCTTTTGGCACTTCTTTTAAATGCTTTTGAAGACATCTTTCTTGGTTTGCTTGCCCCAGACAATAGAATCGAATCCTAGCCGGAAGTTTAATATGCTGCCGAGATTTGTCGACAAGACCACGCCTTGACATGGCGAGATAAACAATACTCCATGCTTTCATCAATGTCCTTCTGATTGAGCATCAAAGGTTCCACCCTTTTAACCAGATAAAAACTAGCAAGCCCAGCACGGTGCTGATTCAAAAACGCACTTCTCATTGTGTGCTTGATCTCGGCTTCTTCATTTTTGATAGGTAAGAGATCCTTGTGAGTCACCTCGGTCGCGCAAGTCAATCCTTCCAACCCAATCTTTGGGTGTTTTCTCATAAGCACTTGGAGGTGGTTAGATGTGATAAACACTGTGCAAGCTCGAGAGAGAGAAACTTGATAGCCTTAAGATCTTCCCGGATAATATCATCCCCTGAAGTGAGACTTCATTTTATGGCCTAAATGAAAACGAGAAAGACCTCGGAGGTCCATCTTGACTGCCAAAACTTTCTTGGATCACCTACTAGCTATTCAGGCTCCTTATCTCAGGCTCCTTATCTGAGAGCAAGAAAGTAGTGGTTCCTTGATAATTGATCTGCCACGCTCCCAGTGTGATTCGCCATACTGGTTGTGGAAGGATGAGATCAGTGATGCTCCTCAGCATCTTTTTGTCGACTTCAACGTCGGCTAACACGTTGGTGTTTATCATCTCGGCATATAACCCGGAATAACCCTGTGCTTCTGGAATTTTTAAGTCAACGAATGTTGGTCATTCAATACTATTTCAATCAAGCTACGCTTGTCGGATCCAATTCTTGTTCAAGATGCTCTAGCTCTGACGTTATTGCAATAAGATCATCTATCACCGCTTTGTCTTGATTTTCCACTTTCTCGGATTCAATTCTTGTTTACGGATTTATAATTGGCCTACTATGGCCGATATGAGTATCTGTTTCTTCATTTCCAAGTGAATGACTTATCGGATTAACTAGTCCATTGCTCCAATCCTTTTCATTTGATGTACAAGTCAGTTCATCCTTGCTTAAATCTTCCATGATAGAGCTGGAAGAATTCGCAGCAGTAGATGCATTGATTTCTTCTGAGTCATGAGAAGTTTCACTATCCAGGTGGATATAGATGTTAGCCTCAGTGCTCTGAGTTTCAAGTGGATGTGTCTCCAATCTAAAATCATTTAATTTGGTTACAGTATTAGAAGGACGGCAAGCTGCCTCTTTGTCATCTGGCCTTTTAGTTGAGCCTTCCGAAGAACTTCCTAAGTTATATTCTCCTTGTTTGCTGATATTTTTAGTGTCAACCATTCTTCTGTGTCGAAGACTCGAAATCCTCTTTGCCAGAATTCTATCAAATTATATAGGTCCTCTTGAAGGGTACAAGAAGCGCCGCAAGCAACATATACTCTTGCGGAATCTAATACCTCCTTCATAACCCGATTCCTAACCGCCGATGATATATACGTACATATTCGACGCGCTTTGATTCCGCTCCAAAAGCAGAGAACGGAAATGAAGTCAAATCATCAACCGAGTTCACTACTAGGATCGAGTTCTCCAACGGACGATGCATTCGATGGGATCACAATCCCATTTTTCTTCATCGATATCAATAGGATCTCGTGCGACTCGTCTCCCATGTCGTCTCTTGGCTCGGGATGGCTTGACAATCTTCACAAGTCTACTCCGAGGTGCGGCGAGATCGCCAAACCACTCGGAGGCGGCGCATAAAGTAACGGGTCAGTATCTCGGCTCCCAAGAGGATTTCTGCGCCCATTTGACCGAGCAATTTCCGCAGTAGCCAATTTTTTCTAACTTTGAATGTCAAAGCATTGTAGGGTCAATTCAAGAGAGCAAACCAAATCCCTTCAGTAGCAAAGAGGAAAACCCAGACTATGAGGATTTCCATCTACCACCATCAGGAGACGCTGAACTGTTGGAATCAAGATCGATTTAACTGCCATTGAATTGATATAGCTTCTAAAACACTTTAAATTGTCACGGGTTTGCTCTGAATCGGGAAGAAGTACTATGCAATTGACTTGCTCCGTGCGACCCCATGATTTTGCAGAAGTTTCATTTTAGTCCCTCATTGTAAAACCTTTTAGGAGTTCCACTTAGGTCCCTGTGAGAAACCTTTGAGAGTTTCACCTAGGTCCCCATACGAAACCTTTTGAGATTTTTGTTTAGGTCCCTGTACGAAACCTTTTGAGATTTTCGTTTAGGTCCCTGTACGAAACCTTTTGAGAGTCTTTTGAGAGTTTCACTTAGGTCCCTGTACGAAACCTTTCAAAAATTTCACTTAGGTCCCTTTATGAAACCTTTTGAGGCTTTCCGTTTAGGTCCCAGTATGAAACCTTCTGAGATTTCGTTTAGGTCCCTGTACGAAACCTTCTGAGATTTCGTTTAGGTCCCTGGGTTTTTATGTCTGGCTTCTTCATTGCTTCTTCATGCCGCCGTGAAACCCCATCTTCACACATGTCTGAGCAGAAACATCGAGCGGGAAGTTTAAGTGCGCTACGAGATTCCATAGGCTCTTGAAGAACAATGTCACGGGATGTTACGTAATAGGTCCCGAATGCGAGACCCTTTTCGTCGAAAGAATCGAAGATTGTTCGCTGAGAAAAGCCATGGATCAAATCCTTACGAACATTACTCATAGCACCGTGGGATGTCGCCGAGTGAACGTGGAACTGATTCGGTTGAGTAGACGCGGGCACTGATTAGAGACGAAAACCTCCGGCGAGTTCGGGCCGAGACTAAGAGTCGATTTGACTCCTTGCTGTCAACCCATCAATTTCAGGACGGGTCGATTTCAACCGGCCCGAACGTGATCGAAGGATCGGTTTTCCATAACCAAGACGACCACAGTTTTGATAGGTCCATTGATTTTGTGCTTCTTGCGTATGCCATTGAAGTTAGTAGCTTGAGAGGAGACCAGAAGGTAGAGGACATGTACATCAAGAATGTTCCGATAAAATCAGATTCGACAAACCAGAAACCATAACATTTGAATTTCTCTGTGAATCAGGACGCACTTGTAAAATAAGAATAAAATTCTCCATTGGTGTGCTCCTTTATACTAGCATGGACATGTATCAGCTTCCACAAAACATGAAGGATAAAACCAAATGACTAATTAATTTTGATGTCCACCTTCGACATCATACGAAATCATTGTCCGGTTTCATCATCACCCAAGTTGAGAGATATATGCCAATTAGTTTAGTAACCAATTGGATGAGATCCCCTTTGCTCGGCAATAAAGGTAAATAATGCATCCGGATGATTATCACCCGTGCTCTTTATTTACTTGCATTATTTCATTTAGCCATGTAGGTGCCAAAGCTAATAGTTTCTCTATCATTACTTTTTCAAACTTAGCCATATATTTTCAACGCAAGCCGCTATTGTCAAATATCTTGGCTACTTTTTGAATATGACTTCCCTACATATGCTGCCACCCCTTTCCAAGTCAAGCTAGAATATCAATAATTCACACAGCAATGATAGGAACGTACCCGGGGTGATTCAGAAAGCTTGAAAGCAATTATTTCATATCTCCTCTATTTTTGGTCATGACTGCAAGTCTAAGTGCATTATTCGCTTCAAAATGCAGCAACTTCCCATTGCTAAAAGAAGAGTGATATCCATGGCCCCAATTTATTCATAGCTCCAAGTTGATTGAGTTGAAGCTATCATATAGATTCACTTCCCATTTATGCTGTCATTGGTTGTGTATAGTGCGTACTCATTGGTGTGAGATCGACTTCCTTTTGCACATCTCATTTGACTCTATTAACAATAGTGTCATAACACTTATCGTCCATGATGGCATTGGCGGATCTCTGGCTTTGATAACTGAGCTTGCTTATTCAGACGACCGTGATCGAATTTCAGATTTCTGGACTCCGAGTGGATCCAGTCCTAAAAACAAGACAGGTTCTAGGACCACTTAACGAGTTTTGCAGCTGCAGATCATGACCCAGATCCTTGAGAACACTTGATGCTTCAAGACTGATTTAAACCTCCAAATCGAACGCGTCATTTACGATGCAAGACACAGCTTCATCAGTGGGTTCTGCTGATGGATCCCTCGAAGAAAAGGTGCTGCCATTGGTAGCCTTCCTCATACTTGAGATAAAGCTATCTGGTTAAGATCAGAACTTGCATCAACGGGAACCTGTTTCTATTCTCAGCATACACTTAAGAGTTTCACGACGTCTTCAGTATTGTGGCCTCCAACCAAAACGACTTCAAAGTCGCTGTCGGCATTGGCATTGGCACTGATACTGTGTGTCAACTTCAAGCATCTCGGCGTCAATGCTCTACATTCTGGGCTTTATTAACTCAACCTTGATCTTCTCAACGTCGAACCTGAGACCATGCGGTGAGAAACCAATTTCCCTTAACCGAAAATATGGCACTCCAACGTTGACCTCGGCCAACACTGTCGGTATCTTGGGATTTTGGAATCTCGGCACCATGTCATTTCGGCCTCTCAGGATCTCGTTATTTCAGAATTAAGTCAGTATATAAACTTTCAGCATCCCGACATCTCGGTCATACCTTATCAAGTCGGCATCTTGGATATTGAGCAGCACATACCTTCTCTGCTATCTTGGCCAATTCGGAGAGAAAAACAGAGGCAGCGTCGACGTGCTCCACTTGCTCTTGCCGTGGCAGAATTAATGCAAACAAAGCAACATCTCAATAGTCTTTAGCTGCTTGTGACTCCTCCTCTATCTCGGTCAACCAATGAACTTACAATGGAATGGAAACCGCGCCTTGGCCACTTCATGATAAACTCCCAGGCATCTCGGACCCGGCAACCCACACCTCGGCTGGTGCAACCTAACCCGGCTGTGAGTTACTCGGTCTTTGTGGAGTAGCTCAGAGTTATTTGCTTTCTGGAATATATGACTTATCGACGAATAGAAATAACAAGTGAAAAGATATTCCACAAAGAATGAGCAAATGAGTTTTCTGTTTCCATGCGATCATCACGTCATCCTCCCATGCGAGAGATACTGCACCGGTGCAACTCGGTCAAACCACGAATCCAGTATGCTCAGATTCACATCGTCTCTGATCTCGGTATCTCAGGATGGTAATCTCAGCCAACCCATAACCATCTCGGGACCATTTTTCATGTCGGCTTCATGAAGGTAGCTATCTCAGCCTTCTCTGAATCCACCTCCCTCCGGATCGGACTCTGACTCCACAAAATTTCATAGTGATCCATGGCTAATACTCATTCGCTTAGCCTAATTGTGCAGCGGATGGCATAACTTGCATAGAAATACGCTCGGGTGATTTGAGGATTGAAATCTTTTGTCATATTTGTAAACGTTACAAACCCTAATTGTAAGTTTGGCAATTGGAATCTGGAATTGTTGACCAAAACCTTTTGAGATTTTCACTTAGGTCCTTTGTGAGAAACTTTTTAGGGTTTTCACTTAGGTCCTTTTATGAAACCTTTTGGAGATTTCGTTTAGGTCCCTATGCAAAACCTTTTAAGATTTGCACTTAGGTCCCTTTATGAATCCTTTTAGTTATTGCAGAAAGGTCCCTGGTCAAACTTGAGCTTTGACCAGTTTCTTAAATCAGTTCACCGAACCCAAAGGCACCGAGAACTTCGGGACCTTCGATTCTTCCTTCCTTTTTCCTTAATCACCGGCGGCCGATCTTCACCGAGGGAGAGGGAAAGACAAGCTACTGGATTTAGACTCATCCTCGCGCTCAGGGGATAAGCTCCGTTCGCGAATCGAGACAGAGGGCACACTTGGATGAAGCGGATCTCAAGCGGTTTCGTTCGGATTCGAGCAAACTCGTCATCTTGGAATCCCGCTAAGAGGGTCATATACGTAGATCTTTGAACCTTTGCGCTTCAATGTCTGGGAATTTTGTCAGGAAATACCGAGACTCGAGCCATCGCACCTCTTGTTTTCTTCTCTGCGGTGAAGCCTTTCACGGTGTGCGCTCCCCAAGAAGATGCTAAACAAGGTTTCGAGTGATTCGAATTTCCTTTCCCTTTTTTGAAGCTTCGGATTCTGATTTTTCTTCGCGAATTTTGACGAACCCATCGTCCTAGACTGTTCGTCCTAGACTGTTTACATCCCTATTTGCTTTTGCAGTTTGAAACCTTTCTGGGGATTCCGGGTCCTGAAAAATTTCCGTCGTGCTGCTTCTGGTATTGATTTTCCACCGCCCCAGATTTGCTTGCGTCTTTGTCTTGGGAAATTTTGCTTTTTGTATAGACCATTTTTGGTCATGGGAATCGAAGTTTATCGGTCCCCACAGACGGCGCCACTGTTCTGGTGTAGAACAGGATTGTCTAGCCACGAGGGGCTAGGATGTTGGTGTTGATTGGGACTTGACCTAGGAGCGATTCCTAGGGCCTACGTACCCTGAAGAGGGATCAAAGTCCACGTAGTTCGAGGATACTGGATGGCTATTAGCCAAAGGGCGTGGGGTGTGTGCTTTGTGTGAAACTAAATGTGAACGTGTCTCGCTATAAAAGACTATCTTAGTGGGCCCAGCGTTTTATTACAATTAGTCAATTACTGAAGTATCGTGGTTGTCTTATCAAAAAAATAAAAAGTATCGTGGTTGTGGATCCCAATAAGTCATTTTTTAAAAACATTCGCCGGACCCAAAAAAGTGTGCGTTGTGATAAGATTAACTGGTAGTGTGTTCTTGCCATCTTTCAAAAAAAAAAAAAACTGGTAGTGTGGAGAAGTGTACTGTACATAAGCCGATAAGCAAGATAGCAAAGACTGCTATATCAGGTCTTGCTTTTTTGACGAGTGTCCTTCTTTTTTAAGGACTTTAGTTCTTCAGGATTGTTGTATGGGAATTTAGTTCCCCCCTCCTTTATTTTAATGAATTGTCTTAGGCCTCCTTTTTTACAATAAAATAAAATAAAATAAGCACAATTGAAGCGTGAGTAACAATAACAGATTGCAAGCATTAACTGGTCGTCTAGTGGGTTAACAAATGTTTCGTGAAAGTTCCTAATTGAAAAACGGGTAAGTGATTTAGCTTCATAATTTAATCCCAGATAAGTCCATACAAACTTAGGATAATTAGATCGTTTCTGAGATTCTGAATTGATATTTCGAGAATTTTTTTTTTTTCAATATTTCTCCCTAACTAGTATTATCTACAAAACGATAAAATTTAAAATTCAAACTCCACATAATACATAAAATAACACATTCTTTCAAGATTCAGCAAATAAATTATCCCAACCGGTCTTTAACATTATTGTAGTATGGTCAAACAAAAACTATAATCTCCAAACGAATAAAACATGTATAACACCTAACATCCGTAGTTTTTTAGATCAATTTCGAGACTAGCTTTGCCAATTTGAATCATGCAGCTGAAAACATGGAAGAATCCAGCTTCTTTGGATATTCAATGGAGAATGAATAACGTCAAAAACCAAGAGGAGGAACGCCAAATTATGAAAATCTCTCAAGACTATATGCAGTTGGAATAAATAAGAATCTTGATTTCAGATTATTCCTGTCGTTAGGCATGCCCTAAAAAAACAAAAGCCATTTTGTACTTGCAGAGGAGGAGGAGGAAAAATCCCCTTCCCATCCTCAAAGCCGTCAATGACATTCTCATCCCTGAATATACAGTAGAACCACTTGGTTCATCTTACTAGTATAAACACCTTAAATTATGAAACCAATCGGATTAAAACATAAACAACCATATCAAGAAAAGGAAAAAGACAAAGGAAGCTAAAATTCCCTTTAGATTGGCAATATCTAGTCATTGCTTGTAACTAGAATTGCCAACCTTGCTTGAGAGTGTAGGTTTCTCTTTGTGGCTGCTGGATAACAATGTTTCGGAGTTGCTTGATTGGCTGTCAGCAACCCCAGGTCTCGTCCAGATTTTTATGTGCCCCTCTCTGCAGGCAGTAAGTACAGATTCTTGAGTAAATATCACGCCTGATAGTGGTTCAGTGTGCACACGGTGAGCGACCAGTGGTGAGATTTTTGGAACATCCCGCATACTCGGAGCAGGTTGCAGCGTACCCAATGGGACGACACTATCCCAATGGGATGACTGGCTTCCCGCAGCGTAAGTGGGAGATCCACCAGGAGGACGTCTTAATGGTACTACTATCTCATCCATTTCCAGGTCCCATAGAAGCAGTTGCGTATCCTGACCAACAAAACATCTAAGTGCCAGAATTTATGTAATCTAAGAGCTAGAGTAATGCAAAAATGCGAGGAACAATAATTTACATCACAATTATTGATCATAACACAGATCAAAGGCCAATAAAGTTCTGACAACATCACATGCCCCTAGAAGTACAATTCTTCAAATTGCAGCACATTTCCTCAGATTTTCATTATGTTCTTGATGCAGCCGGAGTTCAACTCCAACTTGTGGTAGAGCCAAGTAAAATTTACTGTGATCAACTTTATGCTTTTGTTTCAGCTTCTGTAGCATCTTTAAATTAATATATAACACTCACACTATTTCCTATAGGTCAGTCACAGAACTGATAATCGGCAGTTTGGCACCCATGGTTGAAATTTTTCCACAATGTTTACACTAAACAGATTTGAAAGTTGAAAACCAAAAGCCCCATAGCAATCAGTCAACTCCCATAAGCAGGTAAATGGTTTATTTTCAAACCTTAAAGATAACACGGGTTAAAGACCTATAATAAGGCAAACCAGAATTTTTTTTTAGAGTTAAGAGCCATAACTGCAAGAATACAAGAAATTATTTTTCCAAGTACCTGGCCTACAGAACCGAATCTATACAAGAAATCAAGATCCATAACTACAAGAATGCATGAAATCATTTTTGTAAGTACCTGGCCAACAGAACCAAACCTATACATAACACACTCGGCATTGTCATTTGAATTTGGCGAAGACCAATAAGAATCAAAAGCCACTCCACTGACCTGGTGGCAGCATTTGACAGAAATTATTGTACGGAAGAATATAAGGTTTGAAGTTTGAACTAAATTTAAGCAACTTACCCATGAGTTGTGCCCCTCACCCCATGCCACAACCTTGCGATCTTTCATGCTCCAAACTTGAACTAAATCATCTTCTCCTCCGGCCAAGATATATTTTCCATCCATGCTAATAGTAGAATTACATTAGGGTATTTTAGACCATGAAACCAGGGGTACAATATAAGCACTATTTTGAGTAAGATAGGTATAATTTTATTTGAAACCTAGGAGATGAAGAAATAAGCAAATAAGAAATCAATCAAAGATGATAATCAGCTACTAGAATAACATTAACTAAACATGTCTCACCTCCAAGCACAACATAATAAAGCACCATAATAACTTTTGCCACCACATATAAGTTGTTCTTTTGAGTAATCAAACACACGTAAATAACCTGAATACAAGTTACCAGAACAAATGATTAGGTGGTTTGTATCAGAAAAATAAAATCAGATGCAGAACTACCAGTGTTGATGGCATTGAAAATATATGTACCATCTCTTCCAACAGTTGCTAAGTATAGCCCATCTGGCGAGAAAGACAAACTATTTATTGAACCCTGGCATATGTGCCATCTGGCTATTGGATTACTCTGCAAAAATTATATTCCAAAAACGAATCAACTGACAAATATCAATTTTATGCAACAAGTAAAACTTGTGTGCAGCAGTAACGTTATCTATTATTGTAATGTCACGAAAGAAGCACAGCATTTAACATGAGGAATAATCACAAAGAAAATGGAGATGAATAAATAAATGGCATTCAGATGACTATAACAAAAACTAAAAAATTATGAGAGCTGCTAATAGAGCTAGGCGTTAGGCAATATAATGAATAAAGGAAAGAATTTACTACGTTAAAAACATATGTGGCATTTTGTCAAGCGTCAGCTCTTACCAAGTAGTCTAGACAAAAATTTTACAGCTAAACCGCATTACTAAATGAATGCTAAAATATATAGTTATAAATTTGTGATACAGATAAACACCATGTGTAATTAGTAACCATGCTGATGCAGTTACACTTTTTTGCCTTAAATTAGCATCAATTTTGAAAACTATTAAATCCATAGAAACACATGTAGAATGCAGCTAGCAATATCCATGTTTTGCTTCTTGGCCCAAAAAAACATATTTCGCTTAAAAGTGAAGCAGGCATGAACAAAATACCTTACTATAACGTGCATGTGCAACAGAAAATTGTGCTTGATCCTTGACAACTGGGAATGATGAATCACCAGCACCATCTTTGCTCTGAAAATGGATAGGAAACTCAGATCATTGTAAAAGAACTCATAATTGACAAATTACAAGGTTGGCATCTCTTTTAAGATCAAGGCTTGCCTTTTCATATATGTACAAATTCCCATCAGCATGAGCTACAACAAAAGCACCATCACCTCCAGGGACCCATGCTATACAAGTGCAACGACTGCTCAGGGAAACATGCATCAATCAAACTAGATTCCAAATATAGTTTCTTGACACCATATCTCAACATGCATGAAAGGCCATGAAGGCTTCTTAAATAATTTCAATGACAAAAAGTTAAGAGAGATGGCTTCCACTCTCTGCCACTCAAAGCCAAGAAATTAAGACCATTGTATTTCACTTTAAACTAGTTTAAATACTTTACTTGGAATAAGTAGAATTTGCTCACGACTACCCACTTATTAAACTAATTAGCCACAGGTCACAAATTCCTTCAAAAGCTCATAGAAAGATATATGATTCCATCAAATACAAGTCATCCCCAAAGCACATTCTCCTTGTATGGGACTTAAACAGAATGTGCATAACAATCACAGAAGTTATTGCATTAAACCTATGATATGAACAGGAAGAGAAAATATGCTCAAAATGCCAGAGACAAGCCACAAAAATAGGCATAGTCTGTAACATTTCTAGATTTCTATGCCTCATGACTAAAGCTGAAAAAGGAACCTTATTATGAACAAGAAACAAGCAATGTCAACTTCTAGAATATCAAGTTTCCTTCTTTGAATTCATCTTTCCATAGAAGAAAGTTACAAACAAAGTCAAATGTCAGGACTTATTCTTTCTTCTTATATCTTTTGAACAACCAAATTGCCCATACATGTTCAAATTTGTCCTTAAACTTCAAATTTAATAGTAATATTTTCCGCCACTTAATTAAAAAGATAGGTAACTGAAATTCAGAATAGATGCCATTAAAACAGCCATCTTCATACATTTATAGCCAGCTAGCCACAGAGATAAGGATTATAGATCAATAACTAGCCCAAACATTTTACTAGGATCAAAATATACTCAATGAAATTTGGGCACCTTCACAGTGAATATCAAAATCAGGCCTTCCGAGCATAATATACTCAAGCTTGTTTTTTCTTGGCGATTTATCCCCCGGGGGGGGGGGGGACTCACAAAACTTGAACAACAAATAGGAAGTTCACAAAGAAGAAGGTTTGTTGCTTTGAATCAGTATTTGTGACAGACTATTTTTGTTTGTGTGTATCACCCAACAATTAAGAAAAAACTTTCTTAAACAGGTTTCCTCTCTGAATGCCAGCACAAGCATCCATGAAAACCAAAAGTGTACATAAGCTTTTGTATACTACTAGCACAAAAAAAAAAAAGAACACTAGTATATTATATCATGTGTGAGAAAAAAATAGAACTTGTAGGAAAGACATCAGAAGAGATTAAATCTTGCCTGTTATTGATAGTACCATCTTTGTTGTAATGATGAGCTCCAACAAGCTTTTTGCCAACATCCTGTAATTGCTGTCTCAGTGACACTGAGTAGACTACAATAACACACACAGGACCAATAAATTCACAAAGATCAAATTTTCATTATAGAAGGAAAATTGAGTCACACGAAAATTTATTACCATCACCGCTGTTCAAACCAATAAGTAAATCATGACCATCCTTAGCATCCGGATCAAATGCATGACACACAGGATAGGAATTACTGAAGTGAATAGACTTAACGGAGGGGTCCTACATTTAACGGAAAGCCTCTCATAAATTAAAACCCAAAATACTCCAAATCCATCAAAATTCAAACAGTATACCTTGTCCTGAGAATTCAGATCACTTATGAAAATTGCATCACCAACATTAAAGATCAAGTAAGTCCCTTTTCCATCAAAATTTGAAATAAGCATCGAATTACTTGTGCTTGAGGCTCCAAGTGAACCAATTCTACTGTTTGCTCCAGCATTCTTGCTGCTACCATTCCCTCCAACAAAACTAAGTGCTCGGCTTCCATTGCCTCCTCCCAACAACTTAGCTGCTGCAGATCTTACACCACTAGTGGCACTGAAACTTGAAGATGGACCAGTTGGTGTTGAAGGCGTTGGCTTGTCCTTGACATGTGCCAAAGTTACCTGATAATGCCATCAAATCAACACTAAGATTGCACATGGATTCAACAGTAATGGGAGAAACATGCAGTAGAGAATAAAAAGCAGTTCCTCAGGGGAAATTCACGATATTAGAACGATATAGGCCGTCACTGACATTGATTCTACAGAAGTAGCTGGCAGAAAATAGAATAATGACTGTGGAGCTAATAGAGGTATAGTAAGCAAATTAACTTCCAAATGCCTAAATACCAATACGCAGGGCTAATACAAACCAGAGTGACGGCATTCCCGAAAATTGTCTTTATAAGATTAAGACACCCTTGATATGCAAAACATGATTTAACTTAGAATTGATAGTATGATGTAAGCCGAATTCATCGTGAAGGAAAACCCTAGGGACGAAAACTAACATTGGCAAGGAGGATGTTAGCTGATAGATTGTACTAAATGAGCGTTATGAAAAGTACCCACCTCTCGAAAGAGAAACAAAGTAATGAAAAAACGAATTCCAAGAAAATAAAGGGAGCTAACCTGAGTGACGGTTTTACCATGAGCGTAGTGAGGGAGACCGGAAGGATGATTCTTCTCGTATTGAAGCTTATATCGACCTTCTGGGGTCTTAAAATAAGTCTTGAGGCCAGGGGCTTGGGCGTTAGCCGACGAAGACGGGGACATGGTACCGTTGGCAGTGTTGATCATGGTGGCAATTAAGATAGGAACGATAACTTAGGCTCATGACAATAAGAACTTAAAACATTGAATCGAACGCTCCTTCGAGCTTTGGCAGGCGTCGCCTACGGCCTTATACTACGAGTATGTTGTTGTGTTCAATGGATTCTCCGATCAACCGCATTCCGGCTAATTGAAACGCTGCTGCCAAGTGAGTGTGTTCATAAAAAAAGGCGGAAGATTTTGACATTAACGCCCTCCTCCACAGTCAACGAAATGGACGGAAACCATCGGTAGTGGGGATCTGTGATGGTCTGTAGGAGTGAACCTTATTTGCAAGCACGACAACGGCCCATGAGCTCCATTCATATTCATTCACCATTTCATGATTTTATGCTGTCAAATGATCAATCCCCAGACTTTTGGACACATCACACTTCTTTACCCTAATCCATTTCATTCAAGATTCTATTGGAATTCTGGTGCATCTCATAGTGCCTGTCCTTTCATTTTCGGAGCTTTCTTCCACGGGCTTTTCACAAACTCTAGTTTGGACTTTTACTATTGCATTTGGGCTTATGGGATAGATCCTTGAACCATTCTTATGGGCCTGTTCATAAGAATTGATCCTCAAACTACTCGTATCAATCCTTCTCCGACTTTGTAACCAAAAAAACAAAAAATCCTTCTGCCACACAACGATCACTTCAGATTTTGCTGGGACCGAACAGGACAATTCAGTTGCTTTTCAATGATTGATGGAGTGCATGTTTAGATAAAAGTTAAGTTTTGGTAGAAGTATGTGTAAAATAATTAATACGTGAGAAGGAAGGCAGTATTATACTAGTAGCCCATTGGTGGGAGAACATCATAAATGTTTGAGTAAAGCAAATAGGCCAATTACTCAACGGATATCCTATCATATTCAGAAGCGCCTGGCTTGTTTGTACCTGAATTGATTAGCAGTATTTGGTAAGTTTATGGCCGAAAAGGAAGAACTGGTTAGAAGTAGGTATTCCTTAAATGCGGCTAACCACGTAGCTGGCGTATAATGGCAGTGACAACTATAATAACTGACTAGCTGAGAAAAGCCTAGAGGTAAATTACGCGGTTAATTCGGTTAACAAAAGTAAGGAAGAGTTGGCGAAATGAAGAAAATATGAAAGAGAACATCGACAATAAGTGTGACTACTAATTAGCGATAACTAGCAGCATTGTTGACTAACTTGAAACAGAAGCAAAAAATAGCAGAAGCATCATTTCACCCACCCCCACTAACATTTCAATGCCATATCAATTGCCGAACTGGTTGTTTTTCCTGCCTCCTAAAGCAATTGTCTCTTCCCGTAATGTTTTGCCTTTACACAGAAAAGTCCATGCTTGAGGTTCTCTTGCCACCTTCTGCGAATCGCAACTCTTCACCTAACTTTTCCACCCAATCAGTTCCCATTCACTCTCCTTATATATCCCATACAAAAACCCCATCCCATTTCACTTCTAACAAATCCTACTCTCCTTGCTTTTTCCCCAGAAATGGCCAACCCAATGCTCATCCCTCTGCTCTGCATTAACATCTTCTTGTTGTTGCAGTCAATTTCTGCTCAAACACCAGCACTGGCTCCCGCACCGGCAGGCCCCACCAACATCACCAAAATACTGGAAAAAGCAGGCCAATTCACCACCTTCATCAAGATACTGGAAGCCACCAAGGTCACTGATACAATCAATACCCAGCTCAACAACTCAAACCAAGGCCTTACCATCTTCGCACCCACTGATAATGCCTTTGCAAATCTTAAACCAGGAACTTTGAACTCCATCAATTCCCAGGAACAACTTCAGTTGGCGCAGTACCACGTTCTTTCCAGTCTGTACACCACGTCTCAGTTTCAGACTGCCAGCAATCCTTTACACACGCAGGCTGGAAGCAGCGATGACGGAGAGTTTCCTCTGAATGTGACCACCTCTGGGAACCAAGTGAACATAACAACAGGGGTGGTCACTGCAACGGTGGCTAATACTATATACACCGATAAGCAGCTCGCGGTGTATCAAGTGGATCAAGTGCTCCTTCCTCTGGCACTTTTTGGCCCGCCGCCAACGGCAGCACCGGCTCCTGCTCCGACTAAGCCGGAGAAAAATGTCCGGGCATCCGATGCCCCCTCTGGCTCTTCGGACACCACGGTTGATACTTCAGGTGTAGAGAGTCTTAACAGGCGGGCCGTGGAAGGTGTTCCCTTCATTATTGCGGCTATCACCATGGCTGCTTCCTGTTTGTGGCTGTAATTCTTGGCGTCCTTCGTTTCCTTGTAATTTGTTTTCACCTTAATGTGAGTCTTTAGCTGTTTGAGAATTTTGGATCTCGTGGGTTTTTTTTTTTTGCTCGAAGATCTCGTGGGTTAATGACGCTAAAAACTGAAACTTTGTGCTCAATAGAGTTTATCCTTATTTTAATTTAACATTAAAGTAGTAAATTTGGAATTGAGATTTTACCAGATTTCTTATCTTAAAGATGGTCCCAGTTAAGCATGTCACTGTAAGAGAATCATGGTAAATGAAAGAAAAGTGACGTTTGGCTCCTTTTCAAGGGGCAGCCAAATCTTCGTGGGAACATGACACCCAAAATTCATAAAGTTTAAAACGTGCAATAGAAATTTGCTAAAGGAACTGAGGAATTGGCTTGGAGTAGAAGTGACGCGTCAGTTTAAGTGACCAGCGTAGTAGTGTTAAACTGTTAATAGTGTTAATCTTCCGCCGCACTTCTGGGCAGCATAAAAATCACACACTAGGATTCTTCCCCGAACACAATCGTAGTTGGCCAAACCGTAATAATAAATACACATCAAGTCATGCTAGGGCGTACTAACTTGAAGAGTAATCCAAGAACTCTACCTTCCCAACAGGTAGGTATAGATAAGGATAAAAAGGCGTGATTTTTTAAAGAAGGAAGAAACATAAATATTTCAATCCAGATGTGTATAATGGTTGTCAGGCACATCACTTTCTGCATAAAGCATATCGAAACAAAATTTTCTACAAACATCATCTCTAAAGCCATTTCTTATCTCACAAGCCTATGCAGGTGGCCTGCCTATGGATCTCAACAAGCGTTAGAAATTAGCCATATCATTCGTGGGCTAAGTCCCCAACTTTCGGTGATCATTGATCAAAAATGAAACTCAAAGCCGCCACCGCCACCGCCAAATCCACCAGGAAACCCTCCGCCAAAGCCGCCAGGGTAGCCTCCCTCGAAAGTGAAGGTATACTGTTGGCCCCCTCCACCAAAGGGGTTGAAACCTCCGCCTCCGCCTCCCCCACCCATTCCCATGTCTTCAAGGTCTTCTCCTCTATCATATCTGGTTCGCTTATCTTCGTC
This sequence comes from Acacia pycnantha, assembly GCA_025563575.1. Lineage (NCBI taxonomy): Eukaryota > Viridiplantae > Streptophyta > Magnoliopsida > Fabales > Fabaceae > Acacia > Acacia pycnantha. Next base: position 3,194,026 of record JAMWYP010000013.1, read on the forward strand.
ACTCAGAACCTATAATACATTGTAATACTCAGTTATAAACAAATTAATCACATCCCAATCACAACAAGTTTCTCAGAATATTAATGAAGAATAAGCATGGTAAGATTGAAGAAAAACATATTAATGAAGAATAAGTCATTGTATTCATGGTTAAGACCTCATATGCAGCAGCAATTTCTTGGAACTTCGCCTCTGCTTCTTCCCTGTTCTCCACGTTCTTATCAGGGTGCCACTGCAAAGCAAGTTTCTTGTAGGCACGTTTTATCTCAGACATAGAAGACGTTTTTGAAATTCCCAGAATCTTGTAGTAATCTTTGCGCTTGCTTATCTTTAAAGCCTTTTCAGCTCTCATGAAAGCTTCACGAATATTCATATCCTGCAATCATAGACAAAACATATAAGCATATAAATTTAAAAATAAAATAATAAATAATAAAAATAAACAAAATCCCCTGCAATACTATAAGCAGCTAACAAGTTTACAAGGTAGAATTCTTTAAAGCAGAGTTCTCAAATTAAAGTAACTAACACGAATACTAATCAGACAATACTGCCAACTCTCGACTTTTACCTCTCCCACTAGTTGAAAATAAATAATTTGAATTATGAATAACAAATGCAGTTTCGATTTTAAATTAAATAACCAAAAGAGTAAGAGGGTTTAAGATACTTCCTTCTCGGGAGAACAACATAGAAAAATAGTCATAACTTCGTTGACCCAAAAGAACAGAATTGACGGTAATGAAAAGGGGGACAGCAGCAGAATACAACTTTAGAGTAGTTATCCCTCACATAAACTCTGTATCCCAAAAAAGTAAAATTACTGGCAGAATCTCCACTTCCTGCTAATTTACCGGTGATTGGTCTAATTTGAAACTACAAGACAAACCTGAGGAGATTTTTGAGCGGCTGATTTCAGATCTTGCACAGCTCCCTCCCAATCCTCCGTTAAAAGTTTAGCTTCTCCCCTCTGAGAAATATAACAACCAGATACGTAATTCTAAGTCAGCCTACACAATATGTAACTGGAAATGATGCAATGCGTTCTACATTCCATCTAATTCAATCAGATGAGAGAGCAAGACAAAGATGACATCAAGGAGAAGCACAAAGGCTCAAAAGCAAACCTGAACAAGAGCTTCAACGAGTTCCTCATTGATCTTAAGAACTTCATCACAACTGTTCAAAGCATCTTTCCCCCTACCGAGTTTGACCAAAACTTTACATAAGCCAAGATGAAGATTTACATTATGCGCAAGATGATTAGGATCAACTGCCAGTGCAGCCTTGAATTCCTCAACAGCCACACGCAGTTTACCCTTACTGACATTATCCTCAGCCTGCAGAAAGCAAACAAAGAACAGCAATGGCTCTTCAGCACCAGAAACTAGGGAGAAGAAAAAAGAAAAAGAATCCAACAGGAGTGCAAACTTTCAAAAAACCAAAAGGATGCATACTTACACTTTTACTCTTTTTCAGTAGATTTTTCAACCCAAAATATGCTTTTTTCAGTTCACTGTGCTCAGGGTCTAGGCGGAGACCTTTCTGGTAATGCCTGAATATGTCCACAAACACAACATATTATATCCAAGAGGGCAAAGACATTATGAGAATTTAATTATGTTTACAACAGCCCGAACCTCGTGGCAACATCATGATCAGCCAAATAATAGTATGCACGCCCCCGGAGCAACAGTGCCTCTAAATTATTCTCATCTTCCTTAAGAATGAATCCAGACTCTGCAATGGCCTCTTCATAGTATTTATCAGCTATCAACAGCTTTACTCTTAGAAGCTTAGCCTGTAGCAGACAATTCCTATTGAGTTAGCAAGCTGTTGCACCCACACTTCAGACCAATTACTTCCAAAATATAATATGCAACTACTGATACATGGAAACAATGTCTAAATAAATGAAAGAGTGCAAAGATGTACCTTTGAGCATTCAGGAGAAAAAACAAGTACAATTTTATTGATGTATTCCAAGGATTTTGAAAAGTTGCCCGAATCAAAGAATGACTGGGCCGTTTCCAGAGCACTTTGGGCCTGTAACAACTGAGAGAGCTCCTTTTCTGCTGCTGAATTTCCAGGTTTCAACTCCAAAAACTTTCTGTAGCTCCCCTCAGATTCCTTGTATCTACATTAGCCAAAAAGCACCTGAATCATATAAGTATACAATTAGGAGTTTGAGAGAGAGATGGGGAGAATGGGAGGGGAAAGAATTGCATGGTGAACACTATGGAACCAAGAGGCTTCCATGTATCATTCTGTGTTAGGAACTAACAAATTTAGCACCCCAAACTACTAAATAACTGATATATTCAACTGATATCAAGTTATACAATCTGCTGGAAGCATAAACTACTCCCTACGCAGCCAAGATTGGTCTCAAGTTCGCAAAACAGAACCTGGTTCCCCTCTCCAAATAAACACTCAAAGTATGCATAACCTTTTCCTCAAACAACTCACGGCTCATATACTCAAAACAAAGGAGCTTTCACAGTCTCCTATGAGCCACCCTAACAAATAAAGCTACTGCTCCTACACTTACTCCAAAAAGGATATAAAAACAACTAAGTCAACCCTGCAACCTTAAAAGGCATCTTGCCTTGTGTTGCCTTGTGTCTGCCCTGTTATGTCTGCCTTGGAGTCTGCGTATAGACCTTACCAACAAATGGGAGGGTTCTTTCATTCTGTAATTTTCAATCTTAAACAAATTTTAGGGAAGGTTGAGAGGAATAAACTTTCAAATGTAACACCCCTCATTCCTAGAAAAAAGTACTCCCTCAGGTTCTTTTTATAAGCAACTTTCTCTCTCTTGGGGCTGGTCCTTAATATAGCAACTTTTCTCGTGTCCTAAAATTTAAACTACTTTTTTCCTTTTTTACCCCTATTAAGTACATATCCTTATATTAGTTATCCCCCACTCACCATTAATTTTCTTTCATCAAGTCATTTATTATTCATTCTCTCCCATATTTTATACTCATTATCTCTCCTATGCTCTTATAATAAATAGAGCCATATTTGGAAAAAACATGACACCTTTGACATATTTATTGTTTTTAGTCAATCTTAACCGCCAATTCGTTTTGTGCAATAAAAAAAGTTACTTATAAAAAGGACCGGAGGGAGTAATTGGCAATTTGATCCCACCATCACGGGGTAATGACTCAACAACACTATACTATTAAATTGTATAAACAATTCCTCCATAGAAATATACTGGATATTTGTGAAAGTATTTTATCAGCACTGTTCTCAAGAAACAGAACAGAGATGCCTCAACCATAGAAATTGAAGTCACTAGGAAGGAAGTAGGTATAATGAAGTGAATATTTTCCTCTCTGGATATTGCTTCATTTTCCTCAAGATAGAATCTAGGTATAACTTTCAAAACTCACATATCATTTATATATGTTATACATAACTTTCAGAAGATAACTTTCCAGAATCAAACAACAATCATTTCTAAGTTTGAATAAGCCAAGGAAGGTAATAAAACATTTGCAATAAAACACACCTGCATATCTGACGAAGAAGGGATGCACGGTGAAGGTATGCTTCTGAAAGGGTTGGATCTGCTTCAATGGCGGAATTTAAATCATCAAGCGCCTCAGTATAACGTTTCACTTTTATACTCTGTGACACCCTCTCAAATAACTCAGCAGCATTTCCAGGTTTTCCCTCTATTCAGATACAAGTAAAAAATTATAGACTGTTTAAGCAAGAGACACCAATAGAACATCAAATATTAAAAAAAATTATAAGCAGATATTACAAAGGGAATCAGGCGTTTAAGTATTCCTGATAAGCCTTAATGGGAAAATGTGGCAAACTACAAACATAATAATTTTAAAAAAATTGTATATGCAACTTAATTCTTAATAAGCTATGATACACACAATGTCTATAAAGTGCTACTTCTAGTCAATCAGGATGGTTCCATAGAAGAAAAAGAATCCGATTCCAGTCCCCACCCTCTGTTTCTAGAACTCTTAATTCTTTTAGACCAGTTACATGAACTATTGTTTGGGGTATCTACATGGTTCTGATTTGGTCACTATAACTACAGAAGAAAAGTAAAAAATGGAAACCATCAAAACAAGAATACCTCTATTCTCTGTGAGTAACAAATATACCTTAGAAGAATAATCCTAAAAGAAGAGGGATGTTAAGATAATCAAGTAAGACATTTGCTATAATGACGTAAATTTAGCCAACAGATTCCACTTTGTGATGAGGCTGATTAAGAAGCATATCAATGTGACTACTACCGAAGTGATCATAGAACTCTTATCTATTATTGTGCCAGTAAATCCAAACTGAACTTGATAATACATGTCCAAGTTATGATGGTCACGAATTAGTCAAACAGAAAATATCAAGAGTAAAACAGTGCATCAGATTTTTTAATAGCATGCAATTAGTGATGAAAATAGATTGACAAAAGTTGGAGCATGAGAACTTTGACGGTGTAAACTGTTATGTAGATTGTGAATATAATTAGGTTAGATGATTTGGGGATTAGGTTAGGCTAGATTGGGGATTTATTGGCACAATTAATCCTATGAGGCCAGTGACGTGGCACTACACTAATTCTATGAGGCCATATGGGTAGTTAGGTAATTAGTTAATATAGACTTAGGGAGAATAAGCGCATAACTGAATCAGTATTAGTGAATAAGGCTAGTGCCTATATAAGGGAGAGCCTATGCCTATTGAATGTATGTTTTGATTGTGTATGTTAATAAAGCAGAGCAACAGTTCTGGTTTCCTCTCCTCTCTATGTTTCTCTTTCCCAACCCTCTATACTTCTGTTCTATATCCGATTAGGCCAATTCTCTACACCAAATGCATCAGTGGTATCAGAGCCAGTCCGTCCTTGGCATGCTTCTGTCCAATTCTGATCAATCTTGATTCAAGTCTGCACCTTCTCTTCCCCTCACGGTCTGGACTTTCTTCAAGATACTCATTCAAGAAACTGGAAAAAGATTGCCGAACCAAGAACTTCAACGTGGTTATTGCAAATTGTGTTGCTTCATTTCTGAGTATCGGCTTGCAACAACTCTAGGATTCGCAGGACTCTCTTGCGTCAGATATCATTTTTGGGGGTCTGCCTTAGTCATCGCACGACTCTTCCTTTCGTTCAGAACGCGCGAAGTCGTCTGAGGTGTCACCGGCGGATTCCAATTTTCTTGTACGTGTATCGCGTCGGCAATCAAGCTGGGTTCAGTTCTTGGTACTACTTGCGTCATCGTCAACTACGTCTGACTCTCTATTTCCGTTTTCGTCAATTGGGTCCAAGAAAACGACTCATATCGGGACTCCTGGCATCGAATTCGTCTCTTCTTGCTTCATCGGTCTGCGTATTGACTTCTGTGGGGTCGGCGCTAATGAATAATTCATTTGGCGGTGCCCAAAACGAGGCCGTGGAATTTTAATAGCCTTGTCGGCTATTCCCTCAATCTGGTCGGTGGATTCAGGGAGCAGGTGTCGGCAAATTCCGGAGATTGCATCGTGGGTCAAAGATTTCATTCCAGAATTTCGATTCAATTTGATTCTTCTTTCATCGCGTTCGGTTATTTCTGTTGGCGTGTCGGCATAAGGGAGTCTACAATCGGTGTCGACTACTCCTGATCCTTCAGCCCATAATTTCGGTTACTCCTAATTCTTCTTGCTGTTACGTGCCATTCTGTTTCATCCGTAATTGCTGCCACACTCGTTTCATCGGCATTACAATTGTCCCCAATCTTGAATGGTGGAGACTCGAGCACAAGCATCAAGATCAGCGCAAGCTTCCATAACAACCGCCATGTCGACCCAATGGAAAACCGTGTAAAAGCACTTGAGGAAGCCTTTGCGTGGACTTGCGAACCGCGAATCCGCGGCGGTGCAGCACTCCATGATCGAATGGATGCAAGGGACCAGCAAGCAGCGAATCATCTTGCTCAGGATGAACACCACCGTGAACGTCGCGGCTACCGCCACCACGTGATGAATATACCCTCCAACCCGTTTAACAAAGTGGACTTCCCAAAATTTCGAGAGTGGATATTCTTGGGTGGATTTACAATTGTGAACGTTACTTTGAATTGGACTACACACCGATAATTGGAAAGTCAAACTAGCCAGCGTAAATCTTGATGAAAAGGGATACATTTGGCATCAAGCCTATATGGAAGACGAGGCAGGTCGGGCCATATCCTGGACTGAGTATAAACGCGCTTTGCGTACACGATTCGGATCGCCATTCGAGTCACCAATGGGGGATTTCAAGAAACTCTATCAGACGGGATCTCTTGATGATTACAATGACGAGTTCGATGTTCTTCGCTGCAAATTACGACTCCAGGAGGACTATGCCGTTCAAGCTTACATAGAGGGGCTGCGTAATGAATGTGCTCGTCAAGTAAGGCTGCAACGTCCTCAAACGTTAGCGAAGCCGAGTATTGCTAAAATTTACGAATACCATGCTGAAGGTACTAAACGAAACACAAGTGAGACCTCCACACATCCACCACAATGGAAAAGTGAGAAAATCCTGTTTTCACGTCGAAACCTCAAACCAATAGCTCCAACTCCAATTGGCGGCACTGCAACCACTGGAGCTTGGGAAAACCACCAACGCAGGGGCTTCAACTATCTCTACAGCGAGGACAGGGCAGGCCACAACACGGCAGGCCTCTTCCTTCAACAGGGATGATTTGGATGAATTGAGGGCCAAAAATTTGTGTTTTTATTGCAGGAAACCGTTCTCTCGTGACCACACTTGCCCCAAAGGCAGCGAATGCAGTTCAACTAATTGAGTTTAGCCCGGATGATACAGAGGTGGAAATTACACCATCCACAGGCCTATGCGTATTCAAGGCTATGTGGGCAAGCGACAAGTACAGGTATTAATTGATAATGGAGCTTCACATGGTTATTTGGATTATGAGCTTGCTTGTAAACTTGGTTGGAAAGGAACACCAACCGCCAAGGGTGAAGTGGAAGTGGCAGGGGGTGCAAAGTTGAAGCTTTATGGTGTGTGGAAGGGTTTTAAATGGAGGATGCAGGGCCATGACTTTGTCTTTGATTTAAGAATCATGGAAATTAAGACCTATGACATCGTTTTGGGACTACATTGGATGCAAGAGGTAGTTCATCATGCCTCTTGGAATTATGACGACTTGTCAATGACGTTTTGGTATAAGGGCTCCATGTGCACATTGAAACCAAACCCTCCATCCAATTGCAAGGTAGTTAACGTATCGTGACTCCATGGTTGAAGGTAGTCAACTTTTCCTTTTACACTCTCTAGAAGGTCCTTATTCTTCGCTATACCCTTACTAATGGTAATGAGGAAGCTTCGATTGTGTTAAGAAATTATTGAGGAATTTGGGAATGTTTTTAAGGAACCCAACTCACTCCCACCTCTTCTGGAGAAGCGAACCATCCTATTGTACTTACGGAGGGGCTGATCCAATCAATCTTCTACTTACCGCTATCAAGCAATACAAAAGGACGAAATTGAAAAACAGGTAAAAGGTCTCCTAGAATCTGGGGTCCTACAAGAGAGCTCTTCTCCCTTTGCTTCGCCTATTGTAATCGGTCAAGAAAAAAGATGGTACGTGGCGTATGTGCATAGACTATCGGGAATTAAACAAACTCACAGTGAAGAATAAGTATCCAATTCCCCTGGTTGATGAGTTATTGGATGAGCTGAAGAATGCTAGATGGTTCACTAAACTAGATCTTCGAGCCGGTTATCATCAAATTAGAATGGAACACGAAGACACTTACAAAACAGCCTTTAGGACGCATTCAGACATTATGAGTGGTGGTTATGCCCTTTGGACTTACCAACGCACCAAAGAACATTTCAAGGAGCTATGAACAGCATCTTTCGCGACCACCTGAGGAGGTTTGTTTTAGTGTTTTTTGACGACATCCTAGTATACAGCTCCAAAGATGACATTACACCTAGAGCACCTTCGGTTAGTCATGGAAATACTCAACCAAAGATCAATTTTTTGTTAAAGAATCCAAGTGTACCTTTGTTGCTACAAGGGTGGAATATCTAGGCCATATTATACAAAACAGGGGTGTGTCTACTGATCCTCAAAAGATTCAAGCAATCGCTGAATGGCACGAACCGTCTACGGTAAAAAACGACTCCGCTCTTTCCTTGGCCTAGCCGGATATTATAGGAAATTTATTAAGGGTTATGGCATATTGGCAAAGCCTCTAACGAATCTACTTCGTAAAGATCAGTTCAAGTGGTCTCAAGAGGCTGCAGAAGCTTTCAAGGAATTACAACAAACCTTGAGTTCAGCACCGGTCTTAGCATTACCTGATTTTTCCAAGCCATTTGTGGTGGAAACCGATGCCCGCTCTACTGGAATAGGGGCTGTTCGATGCAAGGGGGTCAACCATTGGCATATTTCAGCAAAGGTTTGGCTCCAAGACACCATAGCCTCTCTATATATGAAAAGAACTACTTGCGGTGGTCCAAGGTGTTGAACATTGGCACCAATACTTAGAGGGCAGACATTTTGTGATCAGGACGGACCAACAAAGCTTGAAATACTTGCTGGACCAGAAGCTGAAAACATCTTTCCAAATGTATTGGATCTCCAAACTAATGGGATACGATTACGAAATTCATTACAAGAAGGGGGCTAATAATAACGTAGCGGATGCTCTCTCCCGGATGCCTAAAATGCAACTTTTTCAGCTTACACTCTCCACTTGCTCAGAGGAGCTGTTGCTGGAAATTAAAAAGAGTTGGGAAGATGATACTGAAATTCAAGGTCTTGTGCAGCGCTTTACAGCCAAGGAAGTGGTGTGGAAGGAAAATTTTCATGGTATGAGGAATTATTACGGAAGGGGACTCGGCTGGTTGTAGGAATTCACCTATGGTGAGACAGAAAATTCTTGAATGGCTCCATTCCTCATACTTAGGAGGTCATTCAGGATACATGCTACATATCAAAGGGTAAAGACCCTGTTTCGTGGAAGCATATGTTTGATGAGATCAAGGATTACATCAAACATTGCGATGTGTGTGCACGTTGCAAATATGAGACGGTGGCTTATCCGGTCTGCCTTCACCTTTACCTATTCCTAATAAGGTTTGGGAAAGCATATCTATGGATTTTATTGAAGGGCTTCCCAAATCTAATGGCAAGGATACAATATGGGTGGTGGTTGATCGCCTAAGTAAATATGGGCACTTTGTGGCTCTATCTCACCCCTTCTCAGCTTCCACCTTGGCTCAACAGTTTTTAGATGGAGTCTATAAGCTTCATGGGCTCCTATGGAGATCATTTCAGACGGGACCCTATTTTCATTAGCAACTTTTGGCAAGAATTTTTGAAGGTTCTGAAAATTGACCAAAAGCTGTCTTCCTCCTACCACCCACAAACGGATGGGCAAACGGAGGTACTCAATCGCTGTTTGGAAACCTATCTTCGATGCATGTGTTGGGAGTTTCCTAAAGATTGGGCCAAGTGGCTACCTCTTGCGGAGTGGTGGTACAACACCACGTATCATTCAGCCACTAAAGTCACTCCGCATGAGCTGTTATATGGACAGAAACCAGCATTGTACAGTCCGTATTTGCCTCGTACAGCAGTGGTGGATGCTGTTGACAGGTCCTTTGTTGCTCGTGAAGGTGCTTTATTGGTGGCTAAACATCATTTGAGCCGTGCCATCAACATAATGAAGCAGCGGGCCGATTCCCACGTGACGGAGAGAGAATTCCAGCAAGGACAGTGGGTTTTTCTCAAACTTCAACCCTATAGACAGATCTCAGCTGCCTCTAGGAGTAACCAAAAACTTGCTCCTAGGTTCTTTGGGCCTTACCGAATTAAGCAAAAGATAGGTCCAGTGGCGTATAAGCTAGACTTACCGGAAGAGACCAGAATACATGACACATTCCATATTTCTTTACTTAAGTTGTGCCCTGATCCAACAGTGAAGCCTCGTCATCCGCCGCTTGACTGGCCAGAACCTCCAGTTATGAAGGAACCAGACCAGATTCTGCAAAAGCGAGTTGGCGAAGAAGGGTCGCATAGTGACTGAAGTTCTTGTCAAATGGAAGCAGCTACTACGAAGAAGAAGCAACTTGGGTGTTGCTATACCACTTCCAACAGCAGTTTCCCAGTTTTGTCCTTGCTGACCCTTGAGGACAAGGGTTCTTAAGCGGGGGCATTGTTATGTAGATTGTGAATATAATTAGGTTAGATGATTTGGGGATTAGGTTAGGCTAGATTGGGGATTTATTGGCACAATTAATCCTATGAGGCCGATGACGTGGCACTACACTAATTCTATGAGGCCATATGGGTAGTTAGGTAATTAGTTAATATAGACTTAGGGAGAATAAGCGCATAACTGAATCAGTATTAGTGAATAAGGCTAGTGCCTATATAAGGGAGAGCCTATGCCTATTGAATGTATGTTTTGATTGTGTATGTTAATAAAGCAGAGCAACAGTTCTGGTTTCCTCTCCTCTCTATGTTTCTCTTTCCCAACCCTCTATACTTCTGTTCTATATCCGATTAGGCCAATTCTCTACACCAAATGCATCATAAACGATGCTTTTTGAATGAGCATTGCAAAATAAAACAAACGTCTCCTTAAGATTCACCCATCAAATATCCCAGAACTTTGATGGTAGATTTACCACTTCCCTGCAGTGCATAACCCCCAAAGGGGAGACTTGGTATCTTAAAAAAAACGAGTCTTTTTGTAGATAATAGCGTAGTTTGTCAGATGCATTTCAATTTTTAATGACCAAATTCGAATAAAGAGTATAGCAATTGTTGTCACTTTTCTTTTGCTAAATGTATATTTTTTATACCACGATTTAAGGATTCTCTAAAACCTAGCAGACGCCATCTTTATTGCTTCTGATAAACGATCAGGTCCGATTAACGCATACAAGTTTCATACTACATCTCCCCGACAAAGTCCGGCAATTTAAACAGCAAAAACTGTAACAAGAAAATTATAAAACCGAAAGACCAGCAGGAGACCCGCGACCACGAAACAGAACTGGATGACATCATTAAAATTTTGACATTGGAAGGAGAAATCTGAAAACGAACTTCAAAACTCCGATGGGGAAACCAACCATTGCTTTTTAGTCGGTTCAGAATGACATCCCAGGAAGTAATAGAAAAAAAGAGAGATCAGAGTACCAGATTACATACCTAAAGACGAGACCAGAGGTTGGAGGAGAACGAGCTGGCATACCAAAACAAAATTAAGAATGGAGATTGCGTAGAGCAATCCTCTCCACCCTAACGCATCCATGGCGGACGATAAACACAGAAGTTTGAGCATTGGGATGTTTCTATATAGTCTCAAACCCGTATAGCTACAGCATAAGAGTGAATAGACGTCTGAAAATAATTCAGAGTGCAGATAATCTCAAGTCGGAGAGGCGGGTCCGAGAAGATGCCGATGACAGACTCGCGTGAAAGCCCAAATGACAAATAAAGGAAAAATCCATCGGGGTTGAAGCCGATCCAATGCCGGAAAAATCATCCCACGTAGCTCGTCCAATGATACATCTACGCGTGGATCGTATAAGCCTAATTCTTTCATTCAGCCACTGTGGCGCGCCCAAAAGTATCCAATTGAAACCTGCCATGTCATGAGCGCCTCCTCTTACATTCCATGTCACCATTTTCATTTTTAAAGGTAAACATTAAACTCCATTAAAATTAAAAATGAGCTAAATTTATATTTTTATAAGAACAGTACCAGTACGACATGTGGGAGTAATCCCAGACATATTGAATAAATGTTGATGTGGATTTATGGAATAAAATAGATGTAACTAGTATTCAAAGATTTTAAAGTCTGCCAAGTAACAAAGTTGATAAAAAATCCATGACACTGAGTTTTTTTTTTGTTTTTTTTTATAAATAAATTTTAAGAGAGGGGTTGGACTCACCCACAGTCTAAGGACAAAGTGTTTGAAACCTATTCTACAAGGAATTCAGGTAAGAGTATATTGTGACCAAACAACATTATGTTGGCCATGTAAAAATAACTGTTTTTTTTTTTTTTGATAACTAAAATAACTGTTTTAGTATAATTGAAAAAACGAAATTTTAGAGAGAAATTCTTCTGAGCTCCTTAGCAGTAAGTGGCTAGTGTAGCGTGTTTCCAATTTTTTGGCCGGGTGTCAAATGTGTATATGATCCAAAATCTGAGAAAGCCCAAATTGCAACACTCACATCTGAGAAAGCAATTCCCATTGAAAATTATATAAAAATAAATAAAAAAATCCCATTGAAAAACATAACTGACTATGCCCAATGTTTTCTGGGCCTTTGATAGCCCAAAGCCCAACCCACAAAAATTCCAATAGAAGAAGGATTCACTTTATGGTTTGGGTCATACTCTGCTTTGAACTTAAAGACATACTTGACAACTATTTCCTTTAACTTCAACAACTAAAAGGAGGCGTCAAGAATAGCTTACTCGTGAGGAAAAATGGGGAAATCGGTTTCGGGTGCTCTCGTCGTTCTCTCTGGCTCTAAAAGTTTGCTCACCCCTACTTCAAAGGAAGAGGATGATTTATTAGCAAGAAGTTCAAAGAAGATCAAGAATGATATACCAGCTATTGTAACTAATGAAGAAGACCAGTGGCCAAAGCTGGGAGTAAAGGATTCAAAATTCTCAAAGGGGGCTACATCCTTTGTTGATAAACTAAAAGGCGTCACTGAAGGTAATACGGGAGGGCTCTGTGAAAACATTATGGAAGAGGTCGATGATCCCATCTCTGATGATACTATGTCTGATGATGAGGAAGAACCACTATACCATACTATCGAGGACCCTAAAAGGAACTTCCCTACCTTTGTATTCTCAAGCAAGATGAAGAAGAGAATGTATAAGGCATGGAACAACTCAGTTATCATCAAGCTCCTTGGTAGAAGTATTGGCTTCAAAGCCTTGGAGGCTAGAGTTCAAGCTTTGTGGGCTAAGAAAGGAGTTATCAAGTTAATCAATATTGGGCATGGATTCTATGTGGTGAAGCTATCGAACGCAGACGATTTCACGCACGCTCTTACGGGAGGACCATGGATGATATATGATCATTACTTGACCGGTCGAGGCCATGGGAACCCGATTCAGTGCTGCTCGGGCACGGTAGATAAGGTGGCGGTTTGGATTAGGCTTCCTCGTATCTTCCTTGAGTATTATTATCGGAGGCGTTATACATTATAGGAGACCGGATTGGGGATACAGTCAAAGTTGATATTAATACATCATGCCAGCTCCGTGGCCATTACGCCAGATTGTGTGTTTTGGTGGATTTAACAAAGCAATTGATGTCTGGATTTTCGGTTGATGGTGAGGATTATTTTATCGAATATGAAGGATTACATTTGCTCTGCTCCAACTGTGGTTTCTACGGGCATTCTCATGAGACGTGTGCAAAAAAATCAGTTCGCAAGGAAGCTGGAGAAGGTTCAACCAATACTAATGAAGCTCCTCAGGGAGAAGGTGATCAGAAGTCCGAAGGTGGGGTGGATTCTGGAGATATATGGAGAGTAGTGCAGAAAAGCCGCAGTCACGGCGGATGAAGGAAAAAGCAGGGAGCAAAGCAAGGATAAAACGAGTTCTCGATTCACGTTGCTAGCGGAGCGAGATGGTGGGGACCACAATTTCCAATTTCTTCTTTGGCGATAGTGGAGACAAAAAGTGATTTACCTATAGAGAAGAGACGCGTGAAGAAAAGAACAAGGGATACAGTAACGGGTAAAAATGTTGTGAGTAAGGAAGGGGAGGTAGTAAGTTGTGATAGTATTCAAGAGATGGCCCAAGTTGTGAATGTTGTTCCAAACTTGGCCCATTGTCAAGCTTCTGTCCAGGATGCAGGCAATGATACTATAACGCCTTTTGACCCTGGGGCAAAGCCTACTTCTATTTTAGAAAGTGGGCAACCTTCTATAAATCCAAGCCCAATTTGTTTTTAATGGATTGTGTCTTTTATTGGAATTGTAGAGGGGCTTGTGGAAAGGGTCTCTCTAGAAACCTTCAATTATTGTGTAAAGAATCTAAGCCCGATGTATAATATCTTGGCAGAAACTCATACCGGTATGGAGTCTCGTTTTAGGCTGCTTGGGCGAATGGGCTATGACTCAGTGCGGGTTATACCTAGTTCGGGTCAGTCTGGCGGGTTAGCAGTTGGGTGGATGAGCTCCCGAATTAATGTTTCTGTCCTAGAAGAAGATCGTCAATTCTTTCATCTGTATTGTCAGATCCCTCAATTAGAGCCTTTCTACATTACAGCGGTGTACTCGATTCCTTACCCATGCTTTAAAGCCTCCTTATGGGAAAGTTTATTGAGATTATCGCGAGATGATAGGGTGTCCATGGTGCATTATAGGGATTTCAACGAAATTCTTGCTAATAGCGAGCGAATTGGAGGTGGTGGTGGAAGCTACTGTAGAATGCGTTTGTTTCAGGAACGAATCAATGATTGTCGCCTAACAGATATTGGAGCTGTGGGTCCAAAGATGACTTGGAAAGGGCCACGACTTCTTGGTTGTACAAGGCTATATGAGCGTCTGGATCGAGTTATCGAATAGTTGTTTCTCGATTCAATTTCCAGATTCATTTGCCAAGGTACTCCCTAGAACTGATTTCTCTGATCATAACCCTGTTTTATTATTTGTGGGAAACAAAAAAGGAATTTACAGGCCAAAGAGACCATTTAGATTTGAAGCAATGTGGCTTCATCATGAAAACTTCAGAGAATTTATTGACAGCAATTGGTCTACCCAGGAAGCTCTGCATCTATGTCTGGATAAGTTTCAGGCTATGGTTGTTAACTGGAACAAAAATGTTTTTGGCCTTGTTGAAAAACGAAAGACGAACATTCTGGCACGTTTACATGGAATTCAAAAAGCAAGGGCTTATCCTTTCTCTAGGTTTCTTTGCAATCTGGAATTTCAACTTCAAAGTGAACTGGAAGAATTGATGAAGGCAGAAGAAATTAAGTGGTTCCAAAATCTAGGGCCACTTGGATTTCGAAGGGTGACGAAATACAGTTACTATCATCGAAAACAAATATGAGAAGAAGGAGGAATAGAGTTCTAGCTCTTAAGGATTCTAATGGTGCTGGATTGATCGAAGGAGATGTTAAAGATTTGATTTTATCTTTCTTCAAGTCTATTTATCGGGAAGAGCAAGCATTCCCAGCGGCCTTAGCTCTTGTGACATCATTTCCACAGTCGATTACGTGGTTCTTGCAACCTTGGTGTTGCTCCTCGGATGAAGAAATTAGCGGGCTATGTTTGCTATGGGTCCTTTCAAGTCTCCAGGGGTTGATGGTTTCTCACCAGTATTTTATCAATCCAATTGGGACAAAGTTGGACCTAATGTGTGCAAATTTGTTAAAGATATATTCAATGGCTCTGCATCTGTGGCAGAGGCAAATAGAACCTTGATTGCTTTAATTCCAAAAAGAGATAATCCTAAAATTGTGAGCCATTTTAGACCTATTTCACTCTGCACAGTCCACTATAAATGTGTGACAAAAGTTCTAACCAGTAGACTAAAGATGGTTATGGATAAATTAGTCTCTCCCTTTCAGGCAGGCTTTATAAAAGGAAGACAAATACAAGATAATATTATCATTGGGCAGGAAATATTGCATACGATGAAGAAGGCTAGAGGAAGACGTGGTTTCATGGCCTTGAAGATTGACTTGGAGAAGGCATACGATAGGCTCAGCTGGGATTTCTTGAAATCTGTCCTAATTGAGGTAGGATTTGAGGCTGATCTGATTAATTTAATACTGGAGTGTGTATCCTCTGTGGAGTACAATGTTTTGTGGAATGGTGAGACAACTGATTTTTTTATTCCTAAGAGATATGAAGTGCCTTGATAGTTTTCGCAATGCATCGGTGAGAAGGTTAGCTTGTCTAAATCTACTATGTTCTTCTCAAAGAAAAGTCCCGAATCAGCTGAGGAAGAAAATCCAAGATATTACTTCTATGAGAATCACAGGAGAAGTTGGGAGATACTTGGGCTTTCCTATGACACGTAAAAGGAAACCGACGGATACTTTCCATTATGTTATTGAAAGAGTGAATTCTAAGCTGGCAGCTTGGAAAGCCAACTCCCTTTCAATGGCTGGGCGAGTAACATTAGCTAAATATGTGCTAAGCTCAGTTCCCCTTTACCCAATGCAGGTGACACAATTACCACTGAGTATCTGTAAGGAAGTGGAGAGGTTGCAGTGTAATTTTATTTGGGGAAAGAACAATGCTCATGGATATCACAATGTGGGATGGAAGACGCTAACTCAACCTAAGAGTTATGGGGGCCTTGGGTTCAAGTCTCTAGTCTAGTAAATCAGGCCTTTGGGTGTAAACTAGCATGGCATTTGATTGCGAGGATATAAGGTTTATGGTCGATGTTGTTTTCACAAATACATGCGGAGGAATGATCTTCATTTACTACAAAGGGCGGGAGATTCTGCCTTATGGCAGTTTATTTGTAACCAAAAAGACACTATGGATAAAGGTATTGCTTGGAGAGTCAGGAATGGTAATTCGGTCAATTTCTTTACTGACTTCTGGACCTTTCAAGACAGGAAGATTAAGGATATGTGTACACGTAATCTTACGAGTGAGGAGGAATTGTCTACGGTTGCGGAATGGTCACTTAATGGCTCACAGGATTTTAATCGTCTAAGCTCTATTGTTCAGTGAAGTTGTGCGAGAGGTTGATACAGTGTCTGCCTCCATTACACGATCTTTGGGGATGATGTTATAAGGTGGAGTGGTTCGGTAAATGGTTTATTTTCGGTCAAATCGGCCTATTATCTGATTAATGGTCCTGAGAATGATTGTTTTAATTCTTGCTTCAAGTTGATATGGAAGTGGCAAGGAGTGGAAAGAATTAGAATATTCATGTAGCTAGTTTTTCATAATCGTTTGCCAACTAATGAGTGGCGTGGCAAGTGGTCTAATTCGTCCCCTTTGTGTCCTTCATGTAATGCTCAAGTGGAGAGTGTTGTTCACATTTTGAGAGATTGTGATTATGCTAGGAGCATGTGGTGTTCCCGATTCAATGGAGGTATCATAATACTTTTTCTCATTGCCCTTGGGATTGGATTCACTTTAATCGAAGGAAGATATTTGTATGCATCCCGATAAGAAGCGGAGTTTAATTTTTGGAGTGAGTATATGGAAACTCGGAATTGGAGAAATCTTATGGTTTTTGATGACACTTTTAGTAAACCAAGAAATCCAGTTTGTGGTTATCTTGCACTCTTGGCATTTGTTTGTTATTCACGAGGACGAGCAAGGATTTACCTTGGTGCTAATCTTCCCGGTATGTGGGAGCTCCTCCTACTAATTGGTGTAAAGTAAAGACATACTTGACATACTCTGATCTTGCTGAGCCCAAGAACCAACTCATCTAGACTTCTCAAAAAAAAAAAAAAACCAAGAAACAGGAGATGGAAATTAAGTTTGTTGAATGATAATAACAATAATGATTTAAAACCATGTGGAAACTGCTTTCTACGATATTGGAAGTCCAAACAAGGCAGAGCCGGGGATTTAAGGGTTTTTTGGGGCTATCAATGATAATTAGGTTTTGCTTGATTAGTACTTACCAAGTTTTAATTGCTGCAAATTTCAGGGCCATTTATCTATACAAATTCATACATGATATACTAAGAAACTTCTCGTCTTTCTGCCCTGTGTTTACTTTCTATCATGTATAAAACACACTGCAATTACATACGTACGTTGTAGGTAGTCGAACTGGAAATTCAAATTTGGCTGAAGCAATCCAAACCATGCATGGACTGTGACCCAAAATCAAATGCCATCATTTCTAGATATCATAACTGGGCTACGATATGTCTGCGAAACGGCACACTTTGCAGTTGCTATGCAGAGAATCAGCACAGAACTGTGATGCAAAATTAAATTACGTACGCAGCCAAAGTCATCAAATGTGAAGTTTGATCCCACAAGGAGCGCGCTAATAATATAATGCAAAGCATTAAACAAGCTTAATTTGTTTTAATCATTGACACGTGTTAGCAATTAGCTAGCATATTTGACCCATAAAAGCCTCCTCCTCGTTGTTATATACTTATATGTGCTACTCTCATGGATTAATTACAAATGTTCATCCCTCACTCAATATAATTACCGATATCTCTGTTCCTCTGATCTCCCTTCCAAGACAAGTACGTACGTGAGGTATCCCAAAATAGCTAGCACTCAGATCGAGACTCGATCGAGTAGCTACTAAGATGTATAATGAACGTTTAGGATACTACAGAAAATAAAATGTGAATTTCCCAACTATAATTTTCCTTTTGTATGAATTGGGACATTTCATCACCCGAAAAAAAAAAACATGGAATTGGGACATTTTGATGAACAATGGGCTTTCCATGTTAGACAAGTACCGGAATTCTTCATGAACGTACTTTGAAATTTCTCAAGTCCTAAAACGTCCTTATCTGATTTTTTTTTTAAATTTGGTTTGGCGTAATTAAAGTGTCATTTTGGGTGGATAAGCACAGAAAAAGTTGAAAGACGTAGGAAGCTGCGTCTCCTGATGGATGAGATGAATGATGTACTAAAAGCTGAAAGTTGATACATATTCGAACGTAGCAAAGTTAGGTTGGGACTTGGAACTTGGAACTAACAATGTATTCTATATTCCGAACCCCGTCGTTTTCTTAACGGCCGGTCAACGGGATATGGTACGTATAGTGTTCTGTGTGCTCCACAGTTTTTCTTGTTCTTTGTTTGGTGAAATATATTCTCCCATTATTTTAGCCACGACCGACGATAATTAGTTTTGAAGAAAGAGAAAGAAGGCGAAGATAACACGATAACAACAAGGCTAGGACGGAAGACAAAACAACAATAAAGTAGAAACAACAACAACTACAATCAGGAGAACATGCATGACTCGGAGTTCGCTGCTCCTCGGGTCACCTCAGACATGCAGTGGGCCCCCACACACAAACACAACACATTGGTCGAATCTTGAACTTCCCAATGAACCTTTAAATTTGCACACATGGACAGGACCTGCCTTTTGCCTAGCTGGCTTGCTAATTTCGTTCGTCAGTAAAAAAAAGGAACCACTTCAATGGTTTGCAGTAAATTGGGTTAAACCCATGGGTGACCCAATGGACGCAAACTTTGCCAGTTCTTGCGGCAAAAACGGAGGAGGAGGCCCGGCGGCACTACCGCCGCCACCCATGCCGAGAAAATCTCTCGTCAAACTATGTTCTGATGAAGAACCACCTGGGTAAAGCTTCAATTGTACTTGTTGTTCACTTTGCCTTGCACTGGTCTGCATCAAGAGCTGATCAAGATTATCAGTACTGAAGTTGTTACCTGCTAGAATTTGTTCAGCACTGCTTGTTGAACCAAAATTCCGGGGATTGTTGGTGGTGGTGCTCTTATCATTGAGATTAGTGGTCGTGTGGGAATTAGAAGAAGACGACATAACTCCCAAAGTGCCACTGAAAATAGAGGAATTGTTGTTGTTGTTGTTGCTGCTGCTTCTGGTGGAACCCATCTGAGCTGCTTTCTGAAGTAAAGCTGTTGCTGACATGGGAGAAGCTGGCTTTGACATTGCTTCACCCCTCTTCCCACTTGATAGTAACAGACCTGCGTTTGTTGTTGAATTCGAAGCAGGCATTCCAAAATTACAAGACCCAAAAGCATTGTTACTAGCTTGGGTCGTCATTTGTGCCATATGCTCACTTCCCAAACCTGAAGAACCGTATAGCCCTCCAACGTCCAGACCATTATTATTATGATGATGATTATTTCCCTGGTTTAACCACATTGATAGGCTTGCATTAAAATCTGCACGAAATTCATGCGAGCCGAATTGAGAAATTACGTCTGCGTTGTTTTCACCCAGCTGACTAGGTTGTGCTGAGCTAATGGCATTATTATTCCCTTCGTTCTTGAAATTCAGATTTGTTGGAGCAACCGAGGTGAGCCTGGCACTCTCTTCCGCTAAGGCGTCACAGAAAGCTCTGTGTGTAATGAAGCTGTCTTTTCTGCTCATGTTCAACATTATATTATATTCAACGAACCAAACCCACTCATTAAAAATCTAATCATTCCCCAATTTAATGCCATGAAACAGGGCACTGATGAAGCATTTATGTCATCGCATCCGTCTGAGTCTCACGATTGAAGTGACATGGCCACTTCCTCATCACTTTCTATCAACCAAAAAAAAAAATTAAGAGAAAAATATGTACCTGGAGAATAGGTTGCCACAATCGCACTTGTATTCTCTTGTGCCACAGGTCTTGGTGTGAGCTTTCCAGTCAGATTGGACTGCGTATTTCTTGGAACACTTGTCACACTTCCATTTCTTCTCGCCGTGTTTTCTGCTAAAGTGCTTCTTGATGCCGGTGAGGTCGCCGAGTGCCCTGGAGGGGTCGTGGTGGACGCACGTCTTCTCCGGGCATATGTAAACCTTCTTTCGAACTTCTTTGTTGGACCTTTGTCGTAACTTCCATGGCAGGTTGTGACCCCTCCGGTGAAGCTGAAGGTTCTGGTCTCTCTGAAACCCTTTGTTGCATATCTCGCAAATGAACCTGTTGGTTGTCATGAGTGTTTTCGGTGACAGCGCGATGACCTCCGCATCTGGATCTGTTCTCCAAATTCCAAAATTAATTCCATTTGAAATGAAATGCGAGGTTAAAAGGAAATTAAAAAGAGTGTTCATCATGTGATATATATATATATATATATATATATGAGTACCTGGTGTTCCTGGGAGATTCCTTTTCTTCTTGGAATTAGGTTTAGGGTTAGGGTTTGGGTTTGGGTTTTGTTGGGGAGGAAAGCCTCCGATGGAAGTGGATAAGGAGAAAGGGTCACCAGACATCATTTTTGCATATATATGAAGAAGCAAGCAGCTAGCTTTCAAAGGGTCTCAGACAGTACTAGGAAGAAAACAAAGGGGATTGGAGGAGTAAAATCCAAATTAATGTGAATGGTTTTTGGATGGTACCCAAATCTATCTGCAAGAGATGGCTTGGCTGGCTTTGATTCTGCCAAACTCAAGAAAAAGCCATAGACGAAACTCGGAAGGAAAACTATATACTATTACAGAGAGTTGCGGAGTCTTGCAGATAGTCATCTGGCTTCTTGTTTGTTTGATTTCATAACTATAGGATAAAACCAAACACGCCCCCGGCTCCAATAGATAATATATCACCTCTCTTTCTAGCCTCTCTCCCTCCCTCCCTCCCTCTCTCTCTTAGCTCACTTTCTTAATATGCCTTTGCTGTTCCTGTATGCATAGACAGCATAGTCTCTATCTCATCTCACTTACTTACTGCCACCCCTCAAGCAAGGTCAGCCGTAGATTTTGATGGGTCACCCCCCCCCCCCCAAAAGACACACAGACACACACAAACGACACGACACCCGAGCACATCTGTGGAAGAGTGTGTGGGGGAGTGAAAAACTATGCCTTTGCCTGGGCCTTTTGCATAGTAAACCAGAATATGGAGTACATTAATTTGGTGCACGAACTCCAAATTGTTTTTGCTTAAAAAGCCGTCAATTTTTAAAAAATGTTTTTGGTGAAAAGGCCCCTATGTATAATATATAGGGCAAGTCTTTTCACAGGAATGAATAAAATAATAATACTCCGTGGTCCAGATGCTCGTATAATAATAATATGCTATTATGCTGTGCTAGTTGGGGATTGTGGGGCTGTGTGCATGGGCAAAAGAAAAAGGGTCAAAGTTCAAAGGTTAAAATGATGGCGGGGTTGACAGAAAAAGGGAATGACCTTTCTAAGAGCTTTTACCTGCGATAGATATGATTAAACCATAATTACAGTGGAGCCTACTTTTTTAGCATGCGATGGAGATATTAGGGCAGAATTGCAGAGAGAGGGTGTTCTGTGAATGTGGGGCCGGGGAGATGTGAGGGGATGTGTATCTGTTTTCCCGAGGCAAGGCGATAGGACCGTCTGTGATAGCAGTGTCTTTGAGGGTGTCATGGGTGGGGCCCATGGAAATGGGAGGTGGTGGGGCCCTTGCACCGTCCATCATCCCAAAAGTGGTAGTGAATCTGTGTAATAAAATGATGCCAGTGCTGTCATTGAGTTTGCAGTGAGAGAAGGAAGTCAAATAAAAGTCACAACTCTTTTGATAATTGTCGTAGCAAGTACGTATACACGTACACAATGCGTTAGAATTGCATATAAAACTTGTCCCACCCAGCATCATCGTCGGAGTAGTAGTGTTCACCACCACCACCACCACCACCCTTCTTCATTTTCCGTATACGCTTTCCTAACTGTTCATATGTGCTTGTGTGTGTGTGTTATATACTGATATACAAAATATGTTCATCTTTATATTTATACCCTAGAGAAATCATGTATTTTTTTGTCTCATTTATAATACACATTATTAAATATTGTTTACATAAATGCACAGTCATACCCTTTATTTATTATTATATGGTAGATTGTTATTTTTTTGGAAAGTGTATAATTAAATAGAAATAAAGTTAAAAAGGTATTGAATTTTAAGGTATAACTAATAAAGTTTGAATCACGCCATAACCAAAATGCCTAATAAATAGAATCAGAGAAATGTGTGTGTGTGTATAAGTCGTTGAGTGTGTTTCTTTTTAAATGTTTGATCAGATATATGCATGGAAGGAATTGTAAGTTTGTGATGATTGAGAGCCCATTTGAATTAGAGGTGACGGAAGTGAATTTTTTCTAATTTGATTTTTGTAAACTTAAAATAAAATAAATTTTAGCTTATAAATATGATTTATGTTTGTACTAACTGAGGTAGAAGTCTATCTGCACAGTGAAAAACAGGTGTTAATATAATAGCTTATTTTTCAAAGGCACTTCATTTTACCTTCACAGTGTTTGTTTCCTTCCCACCAAACTTTTTCAGCCTCCACCGCTTTCATGGCTCGTTTTAAAGCATGATTGATAACCTATTCTAATTCCTAGATCTGATCTGAAAATAAAAAAATACAGATAAGTGAGATAACTAAACTGAGGAACGTTGATTACTAAGTTCATGCAAGAATTAGTATTTATGAAATGATCATTTATTAAAGTAGGGCAGGGCTGTCATATTCATTGGACGGCGGGCGACCCTAGTTGATGATTTGGCGGATTTTCTATCAGGCGAACACTCACACGTAACTGCACTGCTTCCAATTAATTTAGCATTATCAGTTGATTAAATCCTCATTATTAATTACCAATTGACACATTCATTTCTCATTCCCAGTACTGTGAGGAACATATATATCTCGTTCGGTTTTAAAGAAATATTGTTCAAGTAAGCAGATGGATACAAGATTCAAGTAAACATTGTTCAAATGGAAATACACAGCTTACAAATTTCCATTTATTTGGCAGGATTTATCTTTGTAAGTATATATATCTGAATTTTTCATTTAGTAATATGAGAAGATTTTGTTCAAAGCAGGAATCATTGATTATATATTTAAGTGAATATTCCCCCAACTACAAACACGTACAAGCATGACAATAATTCTGAGGATTACTTAACTGATAAAGACACCTTACCTTACGCCTCCATTACTGATGAAAGTTGGATTATCACCACGCCAGTGCAATGAAAATGACTTAAATCATTCAATTTTTTTTTTTTTTCAGTTTTTCCTTCATCGGTTCCTCTATTAAGCCATCCCATTTTAAGTTTCAGTCTGGCCTTTAACCTTAAATTTCTCCGTTAACTTGAAATAATTTACCCCACGTTTATTTGTAGATTAAGCAAACTAGCTATTTACCGGGTCAAAAAATTATTAATTAGAAAGTCTCTCTCCACACAGCAAGCACATACCCGTATCTGGTTTAGCTGTTAAGCAAAGTGCTGAGTATGAAAACTAGTTCCCATATATTGTGGTTGAGAAAGTCGATCTGCAAAATAGTTACTGTGGTGAGTTGATTAACTGCATACACACACCACATGATTCCACGTGATTGAAAGTCATTAAGATTTTGAAAATCAAGTAAGTTTTGATACATACCGGAATAACTTTTTTTCTGTCTATTTCAAACAACTGCATATATGTGTCTCATATGAACAACTTTTTCCATCACAAGCAACCACACCCACCGCAACATTAATTAATTGCCTTATTTCCCTCCCTCGATTCAGCAAATTAAATTAATCGCTACCAGATTAAACAAATACCCATTAAAGTATCATCCTCATCAGTATCCCAAGCAGACTATTGTTCAAGTATATATAAGCAGAATTAATTAAGTTGATGTGATGAAATTCCCACATCAATTCAATTCTACTCACACTTGGACATTCCAAAGATTTATTCTTCAATTATATATCTACTGACAAGTGTGCAATGAGCAGGGAAGACAACAAAAATTAACTCAAAATCTTAAGGTTCAAGTTTATAGATCTTTCCACTTCATCATATCTTATTAAAATCTAGTCATACTTTATTTGATAACCTAACACCAACAGGCCAGGTGCCTAAAACGATAACACATTTAATTCCCCCCTCTTTAAATGGTTAATAAGTTGGAAGTTCTTTTTTATTTTTATAGTAACCGCGCGTACCTTTTCAAATACAGAGAGACCTCACGTTTCGAGTTGAGTTGCATTGGTCCTTGTACATATAGACTATTATTGACTTTCAGTGCAATGAAGGTGGACAGGGAGGTTGAGGTGGAGCCTTTAATGTCTCCTAAAATGCACAAATCTACGTGGTTACGCAATTAATTACAGAACCTTCCTTCCTCGTTCATACTCCTTTTCCAATCCACACACCCTCAAAGAATATATTTATAGCTCTCTCTAGCTAGCTAGCCATATAACGTACAAGGCGAATATATGGTAATATTACATTACCTAGCTACTTTAGGTTAGATTTCTAATTAAGCTATATATGTTTTGATCTCATTTAATATGGTCTATAAGATTAGAGTGTAAATATAGCAATGGGTTTGAAAAGGCGAGGCCGCTTCAACTGTCCCTCCTCTCTATAAGCTGTCACTTTTTATACCAAACTCGTGGTAGGTGTGTTGATCAAAAGTAAGAGTGGAGCATTTTACCTTAACTACAAAGAAAAAGTTAACCCCAACACTAATTTAGTTATAATGACATTGTATTTTAATTAGTATCATGCTACATTATCATCGATTTTTTGACACATGATTGATTTTGAAAAATAATATAATAAAAAGACATGTGATTAAGACTGCATTGTGGGGCATGGGGATATATATATATTAGTGCACTTGGTGGATACAGAAGATTAGGTGAGGATTACCAGAATGGCAATTAACTAATTATATATTAGATAAAACCATAAAAGAATGGGACTAAGGCCAACTTGTTTGACAATATTGTATTCATGAACCGAATAATCAGGCCCGGAGTTACATCCATGTTATAATATATACTGTTGTAGTTTGATGGAACCCTAGCTACACTCACACAGTGGCAGACCCACGTATAAGAGAATAAGAGAAGGGGGCAAGTGTCTCCCTTAAATTGGGTTTTTTTTGTTTTTTGTTTTTAAATAATACATGTTTGAATGATTGTTTACCCTTAAATTAAGTACACACCCTTAATACATAATCAATACTATACTTCGTAACCGGATTGGGGATGAATGGTTGAATGATTATTTAGTGCATTATATTGAAAAAGATGTATTTGATAGCATTACTAATAAAGCAATTATGATGGAATTCCAAAAAATAAGGTATAGAGAGATGACATTGTAATTATTTTTATTTTAATATACTTTTGTTATTAAAATATATGTACTTGAACTTATTGAGTGTCCACCCTTTATTATAATTTATGTAGCTGCATTTCGAACAACACTTAACCTTGCTTTTTTAAATGACATATTTGTAAAATATATAATTGCCTCTCTTATTACATCATCATTATTCACTTAATTTCATGAATATTTTTTTTTATATTTTTATATTTTTTTGTTTTTTAATATATTTAAAACTTTCATTAAAAACATCGTCAATATTCACTTGATTTCATGAATATTTTTTTATATTATTTTCTTTTTTCGTTTATATTCTTTTATTTTTTAATACATTTAAAAAATTTCTTTAAAAAAATTCGGCCCATCATTGGTGTCATTTCATTAATTTTCTGGATCCATCACTGCACTCACATAGTACATATCTACATATATGTATATGTATATATATACACACATATATTGTCTAGATACACACATATGTGTATGTGTATAATCAAAACAATCAAGAGAGAGCAAATTGACGCGTTGTTTATGATATTATATATTTGATAAAATACGACTTCTTTTGACTCGAGGCACTGGGAGCTAGCTTCCTCTCTTCCAAATCTACATTAATTGTGTTCCCTCATCCTCATTCGAGCATCCTATGCTTTTTTACCCCACAAACACCATCAAGTGGTAATTGATTACTTGTAATTAATCGACTCATCAAAACATAATAATAAACTGATTTTTTTCCCATTTTCCAACCTGACCCACTGATGAAATGGAACGAAGCTCACAAGGTATTATCTGCTCTAGTTGTTCATAATAATACACATATATATGTCCGACCAGATAGCGACATCCCTCCATTCATTCATGTACTCCATTAGAGGCCCCACATATGATCATACACACAATCAGTTCCAATCTTTCAATCTGATCGATAGTGATTTTAACCCATGCTCCTGTCATGAACTGATAAATTGAAGCAGCATCATTAATAAAATTTTCATGTTATATCTTTTTTCTGTATTCAAGGGGATCGCATTAAGCTATAAGGCACTTACAGGAGATAGAGCTTCTATATATATATACCATTAAGCTATATAAGGCACTTGGCCTTTTCTTAAGTTATAATGTGACTCAAACACAAGTTTGCATCTCATGGGCCGTTAGTTGGGTGTGAAGAGAATGTTGTTTGTATGGTTTTGGTCTTGACTGATGGTTCAGCAACTGCTTCATTTGGTGATTGGTGGAGAGTGGTGGTGAAATAGTAGCTCAGCTCGTTGATAGACACGAAAGCAACTTTTCACGATCTTTTCATCTATCTGATTTTTTTACGGATATATATATATATCAATTTGGCATCGTCCAATTAAAAAAGAGGATGAGAGAGCAGATCATTAGGTACTGTGGAGGATCTTTTGTTATGATCGATCTATCGTCCTGGCTCACCTTTTTTTTTCCTGTCAAAAAGGGAATCAAAAGCTATTAAGAAAAGCAGCGTCAAGCGCGTAGCCATGAAGGCAATAATGAGAAATTCTGTGTGCCCTGGGAGCACCAGCTCATTTGTGCACTCCCCAATGAAAATATGCCAAGTCAATGATTATAAGTCTACATGTCAGCGGGTGTGGCACCATCTTACTTTATAATATTATATTATTTTCTTGTTGAAAAATTTTCCCCATGCCCATTCTCTTTCTTTGGTTCATTCATGACTACTGAGGAAGGAGTGTGAGAGAGGGAGGAAGTGTGCAGTAAACAATGGGGAAGAGTGAGGAATTAACGATGAGAGAGAAAACTCAGATCGGGACGAATAAACCAAAGAAAGAGAATGGGCATCTGGAAATTTTTTCAACAAGAAAATACTAAAATATTACTCCCTCTAATTTTAATTATAAGAATACTTTTGTAATACAAATTGTACTATAAAAGTAAAAGTGTTCCGAATATAAATTAAAATGGTGCTACACCCGCTGACCTGCAGACTTATAATCATTGACTTATATTTTCATTGGGGAGTGCACAAATGAGCTGGTGCTCCCAGTGCACACAAGAATTTCTCGGCAATAATTGTCCAGAGTGCACAGTAATATTGATATCTAACTGAGAGAGCTAGTACCACGACAACGTAGTAAGAGATTAAAGCTGCTACTTTCAAATCTCTCTTCTCACAGATTTTAAGACTCCACTAGACATTTATTCCATATTTAAATATAACGAGACACCAACCCGTTCAAGAATGTATATTTATGAAACTCTTTCACGTGCCCCTAGTTCCAATAAGTTAACTCATTGTATTTTTCTGAGATACTAGTCAAGTTTTGTAACAATGATTCTTTGGACTCTTGTTGCTTTTAATTTCTGCCAATTCTTTTCATTCATCCAAGGGAAACAGAATGAAGCAGAGTGTATAATTTTGCTCAATGATATGCTACCCAGGCCAGTTCAGTTAAATCTTTGTTGATTTTGCTTCCCTTTAATTTGATATGTTTAATAGGCTTCGTAACACTAAAACTGGATCCTAAAACTTATTTACCAGATCTTCTACGCCACATGCATACTGATACATGTATATATAAGCCAACATGCATGCATCGATGAACAAGGACTATAATTATGTGGTTCTCCTTTCAACTCAATATTCTCAGGCAACATATATATACGTATTCGTACAAATTATTTAGTTAGATATTAAGAGGATTAAAAGAGACTCGTACTCAGGTATTTTAGAGGGACTGATGGATCCAGGTTCAAATCTACTACTGCGCGACTAGCCACCAATAACAAACTCATGCAACTGTTCCCCAACAAACTCATATATATAGAGAAACAAACCCATGCAACTTTTCCCAACAAACTCACATATATAGAGAAAAACAAACTCATGCAACTTTTCCCAACAAACTCGTACAATTATATAAAGGAAAAAAAATTAAACACCTTCAAATTTTTTTTTTTTTTTTTAAAAACTTCAGCAGTTTTTAAACAAAATAAAAAATGCGAATATTGCTGATGGGCCCAATGAGGTAATTAAGGGTATTGGGAGGGGCTCCACCACATAGAAATTTAATTAATTGATGGTCCCAAAATACAAACGGAGAAGGGGGGAAAATACAAAAAGAGACTTGTGGACTGTTTGATGGGCCTCATGGGCCCTTGGTCGGCTCCCCCATATGGCATGTCCTGATGTCTATTTGAGTTTCTGCTTTTGTTGTTATGTGCTTGTCTTTTTAAGCTGTTCATGGCCTCCCCAGAACATGATGACGTAACCCACAGCCATTCATTATCATAATCACCTTTATTCACATTTGTTCTAAGTTCCTCCCTGGAAGTGACAACTGACAACTAGCAATCACAATCGACGTGGTCGAGCACCAAATAAATTAACCGAAAGGAAACCGTAAGGTTCACTCCACTTCTTAATTCTGTAAATGCGTTCACATTTCAGCTCTTGAGCTAATAGCTGCAATGACCTCAACGCACATCATAATCAAACAATAATTCCAATCATGCATCCATCTTTGCTTATTTTATTGGTCTAAGAGATTGACACTACAAATCCAAGGCCTCAGTGTCATAAGTCCCACATCAGGGTATTACTTTGAAACGATGCCTTATAAAACCTTACGTTTCCTAACTTTAACATGTACTACGTATCTTTGGGTGTGATTCTTCCAAGTATTTACACCCGTTACACTACACTCGTTACTTTAAACACCTACTAAGTTTATGAAAAGAAGCTTCTTGTTTTTTTTTTGTTGAAATGAACTGTAGAGAGCATTGGTTTTCCAGTTGGTATATTTGATTCAGTTAATTAATTATGCAGTGGTTGAAGGGCAGGGGCAGGAGGGTGATGTCAGAACAGGCTCGAGTGAGTGAAGAATGAAAAATAAAAGAAGAGTCATAGAACGAATAGATGAGTTCCAAGAAAA
Source organism: Acacia pycnantha (assembly GCA_025563575.1). Lineage (NCBI taxonomy): Eukaryota > Viridiplantae > Streptophyta > Magnoliopsida > Fabales > Fabaceae > Acacia > Acacia pycnantha. The sequence continues at coordinate 3,223,748 of JAMWYP010000013.1, forward strand.
AGAAACCAAAACAGGGAATCAAGTTGGTTTTATTATGTCGCTTGCTTGGGATTGCATTCACGTTGGGTTGTTTCTTGGAGTTTTGTGGGGGTGGGACTATGTGGCATATTTGGTAGGAATACATACACGCGTCATCTTCTGCCTTCAGATACAGTCTCATCTTTCTTTCTTTTCAAATTCAAAAGCTCTATCATTCTTTTCCCCAAACTCATGCTTCTGCAGTTAGCTGAGTATATCTCAATTTTCTTAATGCAGGCTCAAAAGAAGTAAGCATTAATTAGACTAAGTGGTATTTGTTACATTTTCATTCCATTTTATATCAGCTAAATCGTCTCAGAAATGTTTTAGAAATGAAGACCGGAACAACGAACGCACGTCTTGGACTGATCGTTTATTGCCAAATATATGCCTTTCCTGGATCTATTTTCTTGTAACTGGAGAACCTGGATTTGGACATATTAGCAGTTTAAAAAAATTTAGAAAATGAAGGTTTAGTCTTGCATGTGGTTTTGTTGCAGCATCCAATATACTTGGACTATGTTTAACTCCAGACTAAAACTCCAAGCTGCTGTCTTCATGTTTCGTGATTCTCATGATATCATCCCCTTTCAGACATTTTTTTTTCCTGGGTTATAATAATTTGGGTGGGTGCTAGACTTAAAATAACTAAATGTGCTAATGAAGACAAAAGAGGTATGATTTATGAAAGAGACGAGAAGAGGGCATCTGATAATAATGAAACAGGTGTGGGAGAGTGTTTATTAATTTGGAGGTAAATTAGATGGATGCACTTGCTTGGCATGATATGAGCTAGAGCTACTCCATTTACATGGCGCGCAGCACAATTTTTCATTACAGTTTTTTCTTTTCACCCATATTTAGTGTTGACGTAGAAAAATGCAATCTTTTTAAGAAAAATGTACAAAATATGGGCAAAATAGAAAACTTGGAATTTTTTCTAGATAGAGATAATAGTTCTTAAGTTTTTTTTTTTTTTTTTAGTTCCAATGAAAAATGTTGAAAATGAACTGTAAGTACTAAGTGTATTGTTTGCTTCTTATAAACAAAAAGTGAGCTTTGAAAATCTCCAAGTCCAAATGAACCAGGTTCCCAAGTCTCTCAGTATATCAATAGAAAATTCAGCATTCTGTCATCGGCTTTGCTGCAACCATATTTTTATGTTATTCTTGGAAAGTATATTTATATGAATAGAAACGTTCTTTTTATGTTGTTTTAAAAACATTCCATGACTTGGAGTTGTTCTCTTTCTTTGATCAAGTCATTTGATTCCAGATCAGATCACTCGCGTAACTAGACAGAAATTAAAACCTCTTATTAGAACTTTATCTCTTGTTTGGTTGTTTCTACATTGGCTTCTATCCTTTTCTGCTTCCATTTTGACACCTTTTATCGAATGGATCTGAACAAGTTTGGATTCTTATCCTTTATTTTGTACCTCGGGATAAAGCCTCTTAACCCACTGCATAAGAAGCATTGTGGAGTTATCATAAATACTTTCATACCACTACCTCCTGACCCTTAATATAGGATAAGATGTCGTTGGTATTGTTATTTTTTTATTGGCCTCCACTGTTTTTTCTTCCCCTTTCAATAACAGCTCTAAATTATTGGTTCTTCACCATGATCAATCAATATCTCAGATAAGCCTAACTTGTACTCCCCAAATATGTCTGGAATATCCACCATCACTAGTCATGACTAGTCCAATCGCACGGCTGGAGGAGTATATATTTTGGTTTTAATTCAAATAGGCCCAATTTTATTTTCTTAGGTCACGGCCCATCAGCCCAAAGAAACAAGTATATTCTAATTTTCCAAAAATAATTCTCTTGTGACAGTTATTCTCCAATTTAACTTGAGAGAATTTTTTATATCAAAAAAAAAAACTTGAGAGAATTTTAATTCAGCTAGATAATCTGATGATGGAGATATGACTTGCATTGGGTTGGCAACTGGCAAGCATGAAAACTTGCGGAGGATCTGAAAAGAAATTGCTAAATTCCCACTTACTTCTTAGAATTAATTTAACAAATAATGCTTGACCGGCAACCTAACTAAGAAGATTAATCCTGCCATCACAATAACTTCTTTTCTTTTCTCTCAACTTGATTTACTCCGTGTAGCCCTAAAAGCCTAACCCTAAAATCTAAATTCTCTCTTTTCTGCCTCACGACCCTCCTTCATCTCTTTCTTGCCGGTGGCTTGTGGCACCATCACAAGCTGCCGGCGAGTATCATTTTATGCCACAACTACGTTAGAATGGTAGATTGGTTCACAGATCTTTGATTAGTGGCCTTCTCCCTTTGATTTTTGGTGGTTGTGGACTTCTCTCGTCCTTGTGGCGAGTTTTTTCTTCTCCTTCTTCAGATTTGTTCTGCGGTGGTGAGGGCTATCTGTCTTTTGTTTCTTATTTTGTGATGCTAGGTTTTATGGTGGTCAATGGCGGAGCCAGGATTTAAAGTTTGTGGGTGCACAATTAGTGGTGAAATTCAGGAGTTCGCTGCCCCGGAAATTTTTTTAAAGTAAGTTTTAAATGCATTAAAAAACAAAAGAATATAAACAAGAAAAGAAAAGAAAACTTCAATTTAACATAGAAAAATAATAATCAAAAGTCAACTAAACTATTACAACATAACGATTACAAAAGCATTCTTTGATTCTTCATTCCTTGAAAATATTGCATTATATCTTCATCATCAATCTTATTAAACATATTACGTTCAACATAAGTGTGTCAAGAGTTCTCTAAGATCATGCAAGGTTAGTTTGAAATATCTATGATAGGAGAATTAAATTTCTTCTTAGGACTTTGAATCAAGTAAAAGAAGAATGAAATATTTATTTCCCAAACCAAATACCTGCGAAAGCTTCTTAAGAAATATGGATTGGATCACTGCAACAGAGCTGATACCCCTATGAGCTCAACGAATTTTGTAATATTCTAATTTTTACTTTTAGGATTTATTTATAATTAAGAGTGAAATTATATATGATAAATGTATTTAATTTATAATTTTTTAAAATATATAAAAAATGGAAATAGTGGGTATTTTGTTGTAAGTTTTTTTTACCTATCTGTACATTTCAAAGACGACCTTATTCAATAATGCGGATTGCAAAAAGAAGACGGCCTTGATTTATTTATTTGATCAGTAAAGACGGATTGCAAAAAGTACAGGCATAATGGACCAGATGGGATTCGAACTAGGGACTGCACCATGACAGCTTGACAGGATGTTCATCTACCACTAGGCCACTGGTGCTTCTTCTTGAAAGATTCCTTCAAAATATATATATTGTAAAACTTTTATGTCTGCACTTGCCCACACAGGCCCCAGTGTGTGGCTCCGCCACTGATGGTGGTGTTCTTGTTTTCTCAGAAAATAAACAGATCTGTGAGATCTGAGTATAAACCCTCTTGGTTGGATGATTGTTTGAACGTTATTAGATTCAACTATCATCTGGTGGCTCGGATCTGCATTGTTGGAGGAAGATTTCAAGAGGTGTTGTTCGGTGTGTGGTCGAGGTCACCTATATGTTTGAACGGAGGAGCAAAAGTGTTCTTCAGGATACCCCCAAACAGGGTATCTGTGCAGCTGCTCTAATTGCAGTTAATACTTATAAGAAGGTGTGCCCATTAGGTTTTACAACCAACATTTTCTTTCACGTCACTTCTAACCTTGGATATCGAGGAAGCTGGTTTTGTCCATGCTTCTACTTCTACTCTTAAATCTTTAATGTATGGTGATTGACTGTTTTTGTATTTGGCTTATTTTATTGTATTTGATTTGACTTTGTTTATATTTCATCTTCAGTTTATTTTCATGTATTGCACCGGTTTGTAGTAATAACATAAATAGCTTTCAAACAAAAAACAAAAAACAAAAAAACTCCAAAGAATAAAATATAAATTCAGTTTGACCAATAATAGGGAAAATTTTACCTGGCCCCACTGTAGCTAAATATTTTTCAAAAGCCCCATAACTTTTTGAAACATCACCGCAATCTTATGGGGTGGTGAAATTAATTTTAGGAGAGAATGACCAAAAACGACTCTCCTTAAAGACTTCAGGTATTTCAATTGCAGGTTTTACAAATTTGCTTATTTACCTTGCAAATTTACACGTTTCTTGTAAAATGTCACAATTATCTTGTAAAGTCCCTCTTTTCTTATAAATAAGAGTAGTGCTATTTCGATTGTAGGTCTTACAAATTAACTAATTGTATCATAAATTTCACACATGTATCTTGTGTATCTGGTGGAACATGAGGTAAGGAATATCCAGGGTTTAATTAAGAGATCTTGCTAGGATTTTCCATTAGATTATGATTTATTATATTTACTATTTTAATGTTTGCAGTATCTCAATAAAATAGGATATCTAGTCTCCTATGATCTGATTTAGGATTTACATTTAATTTTAAATTTTAAATTTAGGATCAAGATTTGAATTTAAATTGTTATTTTATTATTTCTAGGTTCTATAAATAGAGTTTAAGATTTTAGTTCTTTTTTTTTTTTAATAAAATTTCAGATTTTAGTTCTTTTTTTTTGATAAAATTTAAGATTTTAGTTCTAAGCAGCTTTGTTTGATGGATTGAATAAGAATTCATTTTTCCTTTCCCTTTGAATATTCTCTCTCCCTTCATCTACTTGTCTTCTTGTCTTGTCAATTCTCTCTCATCTTATAAATAGCACAAGTGTCTGTCGTTTTTTGGGAAAGATCATTGATATCCATTCCATCCTGAAATTAATTTCATTGCCGCCATAAGACTGCAATGGGGCTTTTGGGAAATATTTAGCTACAGTGGGGTCTAAGTGAAATTTTCCCTTGATAATATATAAAACAATCATTTTTCACTCCTATATTTTCTCCTCATATACAATTAAAATTTATAATTAATTTATGACAACTCATACAACAGTGACTTCTATAAAAAGCATATTTTAGTAGTCATACAAGTTTTAGTATTTTTCTGTCCATATGCAGTTAGACCAAACTCATATTGTAGATACACAGAATATCTAACTGAATAAAAAATATTTGTACAAAATTAGAATAATAACAGGGTTTTGAAACTTGGAACGGCCGGTTCAGACCGGAAACTAGCGAACTCGTCAATAAATCAGTCAGGTTTGGGTACCTTTTAAAAAAAACCGATTTTTAAATTTTAGAATTTCATACTAATAACTTTGAAATCTTCAATTTCTCATTGATGTGGTCCAAAGTTAACTCTAGTTTGACTCTCGTCTAACCTAGTGACACTTGACCCAGTACTTTGACCGGTTTAGTAGCTGATCCGGGTTTAAGAACATTGAATAATAATAATAATATAAAGAACCATGATGCAAACATAACGAAAGTTGTACAAGTATCAGAAGATGGGAATATGAGGTCCAAGCTTAGCGACAAATAAACAAGCATATACAAGGATCAGCAACCTATTTCTCATAATGATACATACCGGTAAACGCAGGTCTGTCTGTGTATAACGAATGCATATCTCTCAAGTGCCAAAACAAAAACAAGGAAAACGCACCATATTCTCCGGAAAGTACAAGAAATATAGGTAATCCATGCGGGCACACCGAGCACATTCAACGGCCCTGTGTTGATCATTTCTTCAGTACACTGCAAAACAAGCTTGGTGAGTCAGAATTGCATCTCAAGAATTATTCAGAGAAAACAAAATGAAAAAAACAGCCAAAAACAATCTAAAACACAAGGCTGAATGCCTGCACAAAAAGGTGCAAACCATGATATAGATCCCAGTGATAAAATTCGAGCTATACACAATGCCTCGATTTGATTGAAGTCAAGAAATTTAATGTACAGAGACACAACCCAACTCATTCAAAAACCACTAATGTATTTTCTATATATAAGCAATGTTTATTAATCACAAACTATTAGTCATACAGAGCTCATAATTAATAAAACCAAATTCTAATGATGGCCATGTCCTAAGGCAAGAATCCTTAAACTTACATTCACTCTTAAGATGCAACTAGAAGTTCCCAAATGAAACTTTAAATATTCATTAGCCATGTTTCCATAATAAAACTTGAAATCCAAGGGCACGTGAAGCCTTACTTGTAAAGGAGTAAAATAAATTGGGACCGTAATCTATGAAAAGTGAAGAATCTAAGAAAAAAATTTCAGGTACTTGTAAAGGAATAGAAGCCTTACTTGTACAAATAGGCAGCAATTCCCAGAATTATAATCAATAACACAGTATCAATACAGAAGTTTCTACTTGATCGAAGCTGGATAAGAACCAAAATTCAGAAGATTTAGAAAGAAATCTGGCACTGATGAGGCTTAAAATTGAAAGATGAAAAAGAAAAAAGATCCAGTTAACTAACCTGCATGACCGTGTCTTTAAGTCTGACATTGGTATTCTTAAGATCAGAGGATGCCTTGTCCACCTGTGAAGAAAATAAATAATTTCCATGTCATATTAATTTCAACTTCCAAATTCCAGTTTTGACAACTTAAATTTTGAGGACAAGGAGTACTGGCAAAAATTAATTAGTCTCACCTTAGTATCAATCTCATCCATCAATGGGACTTGTCTATCCATTTCCTGCATTAAGCATACAAACAATGATCCAAAAAGTAGAGGTAAAGAAACAAGTACACACACACAGTCAGGAGGAAAGGTAAACTAGAATAGTTAAAACTTTAACGGACCTCATTCATATCATGTGCCATATTTTTCAACGTATCCAATCCTTCTGAGATCACCTCCAAACCTTGATCCTGAAGAAAGTTTCAGAGTTAAATTTGAAGACGTTCCCAAAGTAACAATCAACATATATATCAATAAAAAGAAAAACAGGAAAATACTTTCACTTGCTACAATTGTGGAAACCAAGAAGTCACTTGCCTGCTTCATCCTACGCATTTCATACTCCTGCCTAAATCCACTCGATTCCTCAGTTTGCTGGAAGTATTCACTGTCAAATTGCCCATCTGTAATCAACCAAAACCATACAAATGAAACAATGGGTATTCATTAACAAGCTCCACCCCGTTAACCACCTTAATTGCACAGTACGTAGATGATTTATGATACCTGAATCAAATTTAATTTCGGTACGTGAAGCAGAAGCTGCCCAGCCTCCAGTTCGTTTGGGGGCAGCTGGAGCCCCATCCGGGATAGCTTGGATCCTCTCTGGCAATGCAAGAACCAAATCATTACGTGCAGCAAATTCTTCAGGTTGAAGCCCCTTTACCTGTGAATATATTGTATCATGCATCCAAAAACTGTCCTAGTCAATAACTTTGAACCTATCCTACCTAATAAGTGACTGAGTATGAAGTAGTCATCCACATAAACAGAATTGATCACTAATAAGTAGCATCATCAGAACTACAAGCAGATACAATTCGGATCTTGTATGGTTACTCAAGAGCCTAAAGCCAGAGGTGTTGGAGTTATTTCACCTAGTCTCTCATCATCAAATTGTATTCCACAACCTTAGATTAGATTACATAAGAAGCTTGCTGTCAATATATTATAAGTTAGAACATTGTAGTTTGAAGTGGTAAATCAAGTTGTCCCATTATAGCTGCCACGAAAAACAGAAGTCTTCGGAGTCGTCCGCATAAAAAACACTTTCAATTTTCAAATGATGCTGTAACTAGCAGAGAGACTAAATGAACAACCTTTTTGACCGCCAACCTCTGCAACTTGGGGACCTCCTCCAGCAACCGAGCCTTGGTACGACGCAGCTCCGCGTTGATCGCCACGGTAGATGCCCTATTTTTCTCCTTGGAAGCGGTTTCTGCTTTCTACAACGAATTGACAACACATTGTTAGGTAAATCCTCAAGCAGCCCGAATTCAAATTCAAAATTTAAAGAGTAATCCATAAATTAGGGCACAAATTGACCCGCAAACTCTCGGCCAATATGTACTCCTCGTTTCAGCCTAACAAACGTTGTCTAGGTCCCAAAAAAAATTCATACAGAAACAGAACTTACTAAACTCCAAGTTTTTCTTAGCATCAAACAGAACGAACGAAAATTAGAAAAACACCTGAAGAGCAGCCTCGATATCGGCGTCCACGGCGGCGTATAGTCGAGCAAAGGCATCGTCGCCAGAAATATTAGAATCCTTGTGCTTGTCAAAGTCGTATTTGTCGTACTTCTTACAGATCGAATCAACTCTGGTCAGAATGTCGATGACGCTCATGATGCCGCCTGATGCCGAAATCCCGTCCTGATCTTCGTGTTATTATTGGCAGCACGCAAAAATAACAGATCACTGGGCACAGCAGAGTTCGATCTGACTTTTAATTACGCCCTAATCTGTTCCAGAATAACCCAGGAATTATTTCAGAAAGGCAGGGCTCCGCGCCAACAGTGAAAGACATCTCTTCTACACCACCAAGCGCTTAGGTCAACTGGTAAGGGGTTGTTCTAGCTTAACCACGGGTCTTGAGTTCGAGACGTGGGAATGCAGCAGGCGTGGGTGGTAGAGGCTTCCCCCCGAAAGGGGCCAACCCGATCTCGGTCCGGATTAGTCTGGGGCCGTTGATGTGCCTTAAAGGTGGCCTGCCCTAGGATATCGGACGCTCTAAGCAAAAAAAAAAGACATCTCTTCTACGAGAGTTTTTAGTTTTCTTTGATTTTACTCCCTGTTCCCTTCAGGCTTTTTTTTTTTTTTTGAGGGTGTCAGTCATTAGTATTGACTATTGAGATTGACTTATATTTAGGGAAAACACGAATAAATACCATCTGAATTTGCAAAATCCTCAGAAGCCCATCGAATTTGTAAAAAGACTGAGAAGCGATAAGGACTTTTGAGGGATATGCAAATTCATGCAAAATGACCACACTGCCCCTGAGCGTCACTGCCTTCGACAGTTCATTCTGATTCCCATTCAAAGATTCGCCTAACGTCACTGCCTTCGCTGAACCACTGCTGTCGGAAGAATAAGGAAGGAGGTGGCGGTGAAGAAGAAGGAAGGAGAAGGCAAAAATCTTAGGTGAAAATCATTTTGTTGCCATTAACGTTGCTGATACAAAAACCACGAATACCTTAGGCGAAAATATATTTTCAAAATATCAACATTTTAAATCACTATTGTTTCTTACAATAGTTTAAATACTACTCCCTCTCTCTGATTTTTATTATACGGCATCAACTAATAATTTTTATAAATTAATAAAAACAGTTAAAGTCAATAAAATTGTCGTAAAATTTAAGTAATTTTCGATATTACCCCTACTAATTACACTAAATTCTAATTTATATTAATTATTACTTTCATCACTCCCTTTATTAATTATGGGCATACATAGAAAAAAAAAATTAATACTCATTGGAAACAAGTAAGTGCCTTATAAAAAAGACCAAATACACTTACTAATTGATACTCCCTCCGATCCTAATTATAGGAATGCTTTTATAATGTAAATTATACTACAAAAACATTCCTATAATTAGAACCGGAGGTAGTAGCTTATATTTATGGAAACAAGCAACTTGCTAGTATGACACTTAAGTTTACAATTATTTTCGTAAAAAACTACTAATTTGGGATTTTTAAGTAGTTTAAGATGTAAATTTGACAATCAAGTTTTAGTGGATAACGCTTGGGCATGATGATACTCTTTTCGATCCTAATTATAAGGCCTAGTTGACATTTTTTAAAGAGATTAAGGGAGCTAATTAAATTATTTTAGAGTATTTTTTTTTCCAAACTAATTAGTTTGACTAATAAATTAATATATAATCTAATGATATATAACATATAAAATGATTAGGTAACTTATTTAGTTTCTTCAATCTTTCCAAAAAAATTAATTAGGTCTTATAATTAGACGTAAGGTAAGGTAGTACTACCTCCGATCCTAATTATAGAACCTAGTTGACTTTTTTGGAAAGATTAAGGAAGCTAAATAAGTTACTTAATCATTTCATTTGTTGTGTTTTCTTAAATTATATATTAGTTTATCAGTCAAATTATTTAGTTTGAAGGAAAAAAATAGAAATACTCTAAACTAATTTAATTAACTTCCTTAATCTCTCCAAAAAAGTCAACTAGGTCTTCTAATTAGGACCGAATGGAGTATTTATTTAGGTACAAGAATATACTCCCTCCGGTTCTAATTATAGAAATATTTTTGTAGTATAAATTGTATTATGAAAGTGTTCTTATAGTTAGGATAAGAGGGAGTATATGAAGTTTTATAAGGGAGTAAAAATAGCTATATCCGTTAACTCTCCAAACGCCAATATTTCTTTTCTTTTTGTAGGACCCACTTGCTTCCGCCTCATCTCATTGAGACTAAATTACATGCTAAGCTCATCCCCGACACTACGTGGTTTTGTGGGATGAACTTCTAAACTCACTATGCATGGCATGTAATTTGAACCCCATCTCATGTTTCGCAAGCCCATCTTCTCTCTCTTCCGCATCATACTTCTCTCCTCTCCCTCCTCCCTCACTATCAGGGACTCAGCATCATCCATGTCAGCTTCAGAAACAAGGGGAATTCATCAGCGTCATTAGCGAGGTAGAGAGATTTTGTGAATGAAGTGGATAAACGGAGAACTATCATTGTTGGGGGACGAACAATCGGTACTGAAGCAAAATCCACATTGGCCGGAGAAGAAAGCATGCAGACGCAATTCGGGAAGTTGCTTGTAGCTACCGATCGAGATCTGAAGAACTTGGAATTAGATGTATCGTCGTTCGAGGACAATCCAAGAGTGGCGATGGGGCAAGCGCTAAATAGGATGCAAGCACTGCAAGACAGGCAAGCAAGTACAAAATTGATTAGAATATGTGGAGCTAAGTTGGTGGTGAGAGTGTGAAATGCGAGAGATTGACTGCCATATTTGCTTGCGATTATGAATGCGCAAATTGGAGAGAAGCGTGAAAGTGCGGAGAGAACGAGAGAAAGTACTTGTAAGCGCTATAAAAGTTTTCATATTCCTTGGGAATGGATGTTGGACACAAGCCTCATCGGTCAGGCATGTGTGCCTCCGGCCGCTTCATACTTTCACACTTATGCAAGGACCCTTCACTCTGGTGCTTCTTGCGACACTCGAAAAGGCGGGCAAGTTGCTTGTTAGGAATCCCTTATTTGTGGGAATTAGGGATAATCTTCATTAATAGTCATTATGAGCCATTACTATTGAGACTCTCTTATCTTGTATATATATGTAATGTTTGTACATGAATAGAACACACAACATTCAAATTATTTAGTTTACATGGTACCCATCCTTCCTGTCCTCCCAAGCGATATGCTGATTGTATTTATCTTATCTCATCGTTTATGTCCTACCAGCGATTGTCCCCTATTTCCTATTCCCCTGTGACCACCCATGAGTCCATTTATACCCCTACTACCATTCACCAAACTTTGACTCACCCTGGTTGGCGTGTAGCAATGGAAGGAGAAATTATGGCCCTTGATACGGCTAGTACTTGGACCCTTGTTGATTTACCTTATGGGAAGAAGACCATTGATTGTAAATGGGTGTTTGTTGTGAAGACTAAAGCTAATGGTACCTTAGATTGGTTGAAAGCTCGTCTTGTTGCCAAAAGGTATGCTCAAACTTATGGCATTGATTACTTTGAGACTTTCTCCCCTATGGCTAAGCTTACTTCCATCTGCCTCCTTGTTTCTTTGGCTGCCACCTATCACTGGGATTTGCATCAGTTGGATGTTAAAAATGCATTTTTAAATGATGATCTTCTTGAGGAAGTGTATATGGAGCAACCACCTGGGTTTGTTGCTCAGGGGGAGCATAGGAAAGTATGTTATCTTCGAAAGTCATTGTATGGCTTAAAGCAAAGCCCTCGTGCCTGGTTCGATAGGTTTTGTGGTGTGATTAGGAAGTTTGGTTTAAACCAAAGTAAGAGTGATCATTTAGAGTTCTACCAGCAGTCCGATGTAGGAATGATTCTTCTAGTAGTGTATGTCGATGATATTGTGATTACTGGGAGTAAAATTGTTGGCATCTCGGAGCTTAAGGTCTTTCTTAACTCCCACTTTCAAACGAAAGATTTAGGACCGTTGAAGTACTTCCTTGGTATTGAAGTCTTGAGAAGCAAGAAGGGCATCCTTTTGACTCAAATGAAGTATGTTCTTAATCTGTTAAAGGAGACTAGAAAGCTTGGAGTTGCACCAAGTAACATTCCCATGATTCCGAATCCATTCCTGGATCTTAATGATAGCATATTTGATGAATTTCCTGATGACTTAAAGAAAAAGATTGATCCAAAGAAACTAAAGCCATTTGCATCTCTTGAGAGATTTAGGAAACTCATTGGGAAGATAAATTACATGACAGTAACTCACCCTGATATAACCTTTTTGGTCAGTGTACTTAGCCAATTCATGGCATCTCCCACAGTGCACAATGGGAAGTCTTAGAGCATATCTTGCACTATTTGAAATGTTCCCCTGGTAATGGCTTCTGTATACAAATTATGGGCACACTAAAGTCGAATGCTTCTATGATGCTGATCATGCAGGATCTAAAGCCACAAGACAGTCCACTACAGGTTACTGTGTATTTGTTGGTGGAAACTTGATATCTTGGAGAAGTAAAAAGCAAGGCATTGTGTCAAAATCAAGTGCAGAAGCAGAGTACAGAGCCATGTCACAATCAGTGCAAGAAATTGTATGGGTATTTCATCTCATGAAGGAAATTGGCATTACCACAGTATTACATACAAAACTATGGTGTGACAATAAATCAGCACTCCATATAGCATCAAACTCTGTGTTCCATGAACGTACGAAGCATATTGAATCAATTGTCACTTTATTTGTGACAAGATAAAAGAAAATGTTGTATCTATAGGGCATGTACGACCAAATGACCAGCTAGCAGATCTTTTAACGAAAGCCTTAAATGGGACACGAGTTGAGTACTTTTGTAACAAGTTGGGCATGATAAACATATATGCTCCAACTTGAGGGGGAGTGTTAGGAATCCCTGATTTGTAGGGATTAGGGATAATAGTCATTATGAGTCATTACTATTGAGGCTCTATTATCTTGTATATATATGTAATGTTTGTACATGAATAGAACATACAATATTCAGATTATTTAGTTTACATTGCTGAAGGCTTATGAGGATAGAGAGTTTTCGTGGATGACGCTGAGGGAGGAGAGAAAGGAGACACGATTGGAGTATGATGCTGAAGAGAGATAATGTAGAGCTGTTAAAGATGAGACGAGGTGGAAGAAGGCAGATCCCACAAAAAAAAGGGTGTTTGGGATAGTTAACGGATGTTGCTATTTTTATTCCCTTAAAAAAATACATTTTTACACCTAGGTAAATATTATTGTGTTAGGCGCCCTCCTTTTTTTTTAGTAATAAAGGCAAGTTGAAACTTGAAAAGGGGATAGGGACTAGACTATAAAAATCTAGCCCTTAATACAACAAACTAGGAAATAAACTAGTAGTAATAGGTCAGTTGGTCCTTCAAAACCATATTAAGGCATCCGTTAGGAATTGTTGGAATCAAAACCACGTCAGTATCAACAGGAGCACCATGGCTTTCCTTGACCATATAATCAGCAAATGAGATGTTTCCTCTTGGAGTATAATGTATCTCCACATTCCAAACCCGAAAAAGAGGGTCTCTGGTCTCCTCAATAATGTTCCTTAGGGGATAATCAGTACAACAATCCCTCATAAGGATATTGATGGCATCAAAGGAATCAAAATAAAGAATTATTCTCTTTAAACCCATATGTTGACCGATTTGTAATCCTATAATGATAGCGTAGATTTCTAATTCAATAACAATATGAAGACCTAGGGATTTGTAGAACTACAGGCGCCCTCTGCCATAATTTCGTTGTTAAATTAGCATCTTAGCCTTTGTTTAAATTTAGAACACATTCTTTAAAACAATTTCACTAAATTTTTTTTGACTGTGAGTCAGTCACGCCTAAATTCCTTTAGGGAAAAAACTCAAATTTAATTGCAGGAGCCCAACGAGGCCTTCTTTGCTTGCGCCTACAAAAAATAATAAAAAATGTGCTCTGTTTTGTTGTTGTTTGCAATAGTATCTTTACATGTCCGGGCTAAACATTTATGATCCATAACCATATCCTATGTTCCCAACTTTAAATTCCATGATAATAATAAACCAGGGGCAATGCACAATACAGAGTACAGACTCATTATTCACTATAAATCGCCCACGGGAAGCCAAGAATCCCGTCAGAAGCTGGTTAATATTAAATTAAAATTCTTTAAGTACTGCGAATTCATGTAAAAGCATCAGATTTAAAAAGTTAAACTGTGAAAAAATTATGATTTGGTATTAACCTTCTTATGAGACACTTAGTAATAATCATTCTCATTTACGTTTATAAATTAAGATATAATAACCTTTAGCCTTAAATATAAGACATAATTTACAGTGCAATTTACATTATAAACTATGCCTAGGATCGAAGGAGTAATACATTCAACAAGTTAAAAAGATGATTGAGGAAATGCAATTGGGAAACCACGTTAACTTAATCTTTTTCTGAAGCTTAGAGTACACTTTTTTTTTCCTAAGTAGAAGGAAAAATGACGTTAAGATAATTACAACAAACTAAAGAAAAATAAAAACATCTCAATACTTATTAAAACAACTAACATTGCCCTACATGATAATGAAGTAAGATAATTCCAATGTTTTAAAGTACTATAACTTGAAAGATTATATAATTTAAATTTCAGATTAAAATGAGAGAGAAGTTACGCTCTTTTTTCAACATGTATAGTCACACACCACTAAACACGCGTCAGGCATACAAAATCAGCATTGTTCCATGTCAAGATGAAACATGATGTCGCGAGACCCAAATGTCAACCCACTTTTTCATCTGTTTATTATCTCCATAAGAAATATACTTGCACACAATATAATATCGAGGCAGGCGCTTCTATCAATAACCTGCGTTTTAAATTTTAAATGTCAATAAAAGCATTTGAATAGTTGGCTTAGATTTGAAAACGGGCCATGTGATTTTGTGATATCAAAATACAAGATAAAGTCTTTCATTTTTTAATCCTAGCAGCTAAT
The DNA here is from genome assembly GCA_025563575.1 of Acacia pycnantha. Classification (NCBI taxonomy): domain Eukaryota; kingdom Viridiplantae; phylum Streptophyta; class Magnoliopsida; order Fabales; family Fabaceae; genus Acacia; species Acacia pycnantha. Next base: position 3,238,838 of record JAMWYP010000013.1, read on the forward strand.
TAAAAGCAGGGGCGGGCTTCAAGATTCCACATAGAAATCATACCAATCCAACTATCATTATCATGTAGTGGAGATAGTTCGAAGGACCACGTACACGACTTTAAAAACACCTCATTGTTGAATGAAAGAGTGCAAGGTGGGCTGTTGAACATAGAATAATGTTGCTGATGATTCGTCTTTGGTCATAGTGGAACACCTTTTCCATATAACTCGGTGCAAAACCTTATATATGGTATAGAAACATCCACGTCTGCCTCGTCTATCTCCGTGAAGTTTCGTATCCCATTGGTAGCTGTTAAGTACTACTACAAGACAGCGAGGAATAGTAATGACCCCGCACCAGAAAACTTCAAAACAAAGCATTCAAAAATTTTAAAAAGAACAAGAAAAGATAACAGTAGCTTCAGGCTAGCTGCAAGGTTGAGAGACGCTGGTTTTACTTGCATGATAAGAAACCCAGCGATTTACCCAGAGTTTATTTCCGTTATTGGGTTTGTGTCAGATTCTCCATCCCGTTCACGCAATAGCAAGAGAACATGAATTAAAATAAATATCTCGTCAGAGCGATTTGGCCAGCTTTATGAGATTTGTGACGATACCATAAAAATAATCAAGCATCTAATCTAAAGAGTGGAGATTGATTACTTGTGCTAGTTGTACTCCGCGATATACTTTTAAGCTAGACTGGGCTAATGGGTGATATTTAAAGGCGATCGACACGAACAAAAATGAGATGGTGTTATTGGTTTTGAGTGGAACCCATGTTTATGACACGTGCTTGTCATAAGGACGAGGTGAAGTGTAAAATTACCCCACACGTTATATGTATAGATACAGAGAATATAGTAGTAGTAGTAATGCAGGGAACGGATAAGAATGAGGGGTCAAAGATGTCAGACTCTTTGAATGGGGAGGTGCCATTGATCTCATTGTAATTCGCGCGTGGCTAAACATGTGGTGGGGACCTAATTCTCTAGTGCTTGCTAATTAAAATTCACATTGGGATGAGATTATAGGCCTCAAAATGCATTATTGTATTGCTATGCAGATGCTTACCTTCCTGTTGAGTTAGGTCCACGCATTCTGCCTTTCTTGCTTTTACTTGCGCCCTTCGTTTTTTCCCCACTCAAAATTCCCCCACCATTTTCTTAATTCCCTCCGTTTATGATAGCGATGATAGAAGTTACTTTTTTTTAGATGATTTTTTTCTTTTAAAATCAGTTTGTAGATGTGATTTGTGTTTTGGATACCGATAATAAAGTGACTTTTTTCCAAATACGTTCTTGTTTGATATAGAGTTTGAAAACTCATTTGAAATGCAAAATGACAGAAAAATGACATTAATTTTATTAAATACTACACACACTTATATATCCTCTAATAAACAAAAAAATTACCATTAAAAAAATTACAAAACAATAAAGTGCTTAATTAAACATATCCCCTACAAGTTAGTCTCTGGTTAACAAAACACTATGTATGCAACGGTTCAATGATGTGATGGTAGAAGCTCAAATTTTTTACTTCTCCTAAAAGTAGTTTTTTTCTTTAAGCCCATCATATATGGATGATTTCCTAAACACCATAATTTCTTTAGAAGTTAGCTTTTTTTCCTCCCATCAGCCCACTGGACTTTTAGCCTGATTTGATGTTATCTCAAATATGCTCATATCTTTCTCTCATCACAGGATCCATTTAGAGAATAATTAAATTAAAAAATATTTTCGTTAAATATCACACCCTCACGTTATTCTCATCTGAAAAAAAAAAAAACTAAAGTTTTGTATCTAATAATCTAAATGAGTAGAGAAGCATCTAAGAGAAAAACACCTAATATGAACCCAAAAAAGAGGAGAAATAATAAACACTTGGCTCCAAAGCAATGCGTTGCCGTGTGTTCAGACCACCAATAACAGTGTAGTATTAAATGTTGTTGTGTTTATTTTGGTTGTTTTTGTGAAGGGTCAGAATTGATTCTAATCAACACGCATAATCCAAAAGAGCCTAAACGGTGGCGCCACCCCCACGATGCGCCATTTTCAAGTAAACAATAAATTAGAAAACGGTCATTTTGGGGGGTTTTTTGTTTGACCTTCCTTAATGTAAAAGACAGTTGGAGAAAGAGAAAGGCAAGAAAAATGGAGATGTGAGGAAATAGTGAAACGAATTAATACGGATTGTATTGGTATCTGGTGGGTGGGTAGTCCTGGGAATTTCTCATCCTCTTGTTTCTTACTTCCTTCCTTCCCTCTCCCTCTCCCTCCCTCTCTCTACCTTCTGCTATAATCTTGCGTGTTCGAGTTCGTTACTTCACCGGCGCCGGACCTTCACCGATTCTCAAGGCACGCTTATCTGGTTGGTTACCTTTTTATAGTTCTGTTTGCTTTGTGCGCTGTGATTATACGCCGATTTTCCTGCGATCATGCGCTTTCTGTTCATAAATATCTCTGCTGTGCATACCTGCAATCTCTCTGTTAATCAGTTTATTCTCAGGTTTTCATTTTGATCCTCTTGATGATCGCTTCTGATGCACCACTTCCCTACTCTTAATCATCCTTTTGTTTTTGCTTGTTGCCTGAAGGGAAGGTGTTCTTCGTGCCCATCGCTTGTGCTTTTTCTCTTTTTCATGACTTGCTTTTAGCCTTATGATTCCATAGTCTGCCTGTTTCAGAGTTGTGATTTCATCTGCGAGATCATATGGTTTACGACCCTTTTTGTTTTGTTTTTTAAAAATATATCTTTTTTTTTTCCGTCATTAAGCTCGTGGGATAGATATAGTCATGTATTAACTGCCTGATGAGAATGGTAGAATTTACTATTGGCCCATGACTCCATATGCTACATATTAACATTCACCTACCCGTCTTTTGTCAAAAGGGGGAACATGGCGTAGGTATGTTGCGTGGGTGCTCTTTGTGAAGGAGGAATACATCATCACTAGCTCGTGGAAATCATGTGAATTTCATGCCACATATATTTCAATATTCCCCCTCGCTGTCATAACATTTTTATTATGTTATTTTGTGGTTTATCAAGTTTTTAATTCAAATGAATCTGCTTGTTTCAGCAGATGACATGGTTCTCTTCTTTATTTTTGTTGATATTGTGCTTGCCATGTACTTTTGGCTATTTAGAACTGACTTGAAGGGTTCTAGTGTTTCGTCTCTTGGGCTTTTGCTGCTTGATGATACAAGCTGTCTGTCTTAGTTTTTCCTTCGTAGTGTAAGGGACAATAATCAATTGTCATTCAAATATGGTCTTGTCCTTCTAACCTTTTTACTTTGCTACTTTTAGGATCTGGGATTTCTTCCACCCTTTACCTGGGAATATAATAAGAACAACAATGGCAACAACAATAATAATGGGAAAACCGTCTCCTTGTTTTTCTCACCTCTGGTTCTCTTTATAAGTGGTTCTTAGTGACTCAGTGGGTGCAGTTATTGGTTATTTAATTTTATCGCCATACATTTTCACTTATCTTTGAATATTTTTCTTTGGAGTTTAGTTAATATATCCTCAATCCTAATTGTTCTTTGAGCATTGTGGTTTTGCATGTTGGAGGATTTAGCAGATGTTGTCAGAGTCCTGGTTTTCTATAGATTTCTTTAGAATCAATTAGGTTTAGATTGTTTTTTATCGTGCAGGTTTCTTGGTGCTGATGATTATATGTTTGCATCTTGAGTTTGAACTCAAGATTGAAACATTATATGTCTGCATGTGCTGGAGAGATGTGCTTTCTTTGGAAACCTTCATTTCCTCTTCTATTTCTTACCTGCTCTTCAAGAGCAATTCATTCTTCAAGGAAGAGGGTGAATTTCTTCAAATGGTTTTTGCCCAGGCATTTGCATTATGCTGGTTATGAAAGAGGGTGAATTTCTTCATTTGGTATCTTCCCTGACATTGTCTGAACTGAATTGCTGATGGTGTTGCATGAACTTTGAATCTTTGGTTTATGGGTGGTGATAATGGAACCCATAAATCTGGCATGTTCTGTTTTCTGATGATAAGCTTGCGTGACACGCTGCTGTCACAAAGTGTTATAAGCTAATTTCATTTAAGATGAAGAAAGTGTATCATACCAAAGATCCTCATTCCACTGCCAATTAGAAGAGCGTAGTCCTTGTTCAGCTGCAATGTGGCATTTAGATATCCATCTTCTAGGCTTGGGCACATGTTTGACATGAGATAGCTCAACAATTAAGTCAGGGATATTGTGACAGCAGATATGTTACATTTCAATGTTTAGAGACGTAAGACGTTGATGCAGAATATTATGGACAATTTAGGGTGGGTGGTGGAACTCTGCGACTATCATTGCTCTAGTTCTAATTGATATCCTGAGGTGTGAGATATGGTTGTTGATAAACCTTTATGCTAGCTGCCCTGTGGCATGTAAGAGCTGATTTATCCTTTCTAGCGCTCTTGGTCTTGAATCCAACATCTATGATAACTACTGTCAAGGTGATGCTACTTAGTGGGGCTGTTTTAAGGGCCGTAGCAATAGCAGACTTCATAGAGTATTCGGACTGTCATGTTGGACCATTAGGGCTTGTTTGATGGAGGTTGGTGTTCATTCACTCTAAATCAATATTACTGGGCTTTTTATGACGGTGCAGTTTCTCATACTGCTAAAAGTTGGCTTCTTCAATTATTCACTATGAACTGCATTACCAAAGATAAACAGTATGGAGCATTTTTTTCCTCACAAGAACCAAATGTCCATTGGGGCATGATGTAGACAGGAAAACTTCCCATTTTGGAAGCCCATATTATTGTTCATTTCTCTAATTATCTTTCTCTATTTCAAATACTACTTTTGAGTTTTGATCATGAATATGATTAGTTTTTACTAATATTAAATCTAGGTACAGTTTATCATATCTTTTTCATCAAATTCTACAGTAAAAAATATGACGTGTTATAATCAATGGAAGTCGGATTGAGGGGTAAGGGACTAAATACCCGTTAAGCAAGGTTGAGGGTTCGAACCTTATGGATGGAATAGATTAAGTCGGGAGTGTTATTTCCTAATTGGATTCGACAATGCTTGAATTTGAACTAGTTGTAGTATTGAGTACCGAATAATTATACAAAAGGAAAATAAGGTCATGTTACAAGTTATTTGAAAGAGGGATTAATTGCTTCACTTGTAAATAACGCTTCAGTATGCTTTTATACGCTATCCTCTTTTCACAAAACTATTAGATTGGTTTCTTAAGATAATAATGGTAATCTTTTCTTCATTTTTTTCTGACGTTGGTGTTGTCACACATAAATCGCTGGGTTATGTTTTCAAGTTTGTTTTAAAGTTCTGACTGCTGACCACATAACACACACATATTCAGGAAGGGTATCGTTTATTTTCTTCCACTTACTAACTGTATTTCGGAATTTTGTGATTAGGAGATTAATGGATATGATGGTCTTGTATATAGATGTTGCTGAGTCAGAGTCAAGGTGGTCTTCCTCTTTAACGGAAAGTGGTAATCTGTGAGTGAATGACTTAAATTGAGTATACTTGGGACTGTTTGCTCAAAAAAACAAAAAACAAAACAAGAGTGTAATCGGGACTGTTGGTAATTCATGATGGTTAAGGGAATCAGTAGCGGCAAGTGTTTTGTGCATCACATATCAGTTTATGCAAATCAATCATTGATTCATTTGCTTTGATTTGATGATCTATAACTAAGATTTCTTTCGGTCTCTCTCAAAAACAACTCAGCAATAACTCATGCCCTTTGGTTGAATAGTTGAGTGATTTATCTTTTGCTCACGTTTTTGCCTGCTTAATAGCAATTGAACTTGCCAATGCTTGGTTTCATAGGTTGTTCTGTAAATGACGTGAATGTTGCCTTCTTGGCTATTCCATTTTGCCTTCTTGTTATTCGATAAGCTCTTAATTCAGTGTGTTAGTCCTTATTTGCTTGTTCAATCTTTTCTTACGGATTCTTGATAGCATGACTTGGAAGTCTCATGCTGGATGGTCATTGTCTAGGCCATAAGTACTTTTTCCATGGAAGAGGTTAAAATGGACAATGGTCAATACCAAAGTCTAGTGTATGAGATATTAAGGAATTTCTCTGACGAAGTAGACATTTAAAAGTGCCAGTGGTGGTTATATATGCAGTAAATGGAACAGAAGGTCAGGCTAGATGTAATTATAATGCTAGCAGCATTTTTCATTGAATAATAAAGTTGACAACGCTTATTTTATTACATGCTAAATTTTGGTTTGTAACAATTTTTGCTCCCTTTGCCTTGGCAAGACTTATCTGACCACACGCATCTTAATTTATCTCTAGGTATCGAACCCCTGCTACACGTATCAGTAGTTACTCTTCCTAGCCATGTCCTACTTTCAGTTTATGATAATGAGGGGAATTCCTAATTTCTATTGTCGAAAAGGCTACCCTGTGGGAGTTGTGACATCTGACATTACGCTCTTCCACACGTATGTATATGCACATGTGTTGGCTTCGTCCCCTTACCCTCCTTCAATGCGTCTATCTGCAAATGACTAATAAATGTGATTCGTCCTTCAATTGGGCTTTCTCTACATAACTGCTACTTGCCCACACGTCATGGAAGTGTTTGATTTATATTTAGCATCCAGGCAAGTGTTTGGACAATGTACCATGATTTTCTTCTTCAATCATTGACTGAATTTGATTGAGAAATTGGTGTATAAAGATTGTTCTCTTGATACTGCAGGGCTATACAGTCTAAGTAGACTGTGGGAATTAGAAGAGTTTGTATAGGATGGAGTATTTAATAAATATTATTTTTTGTATTCTTGGGTTGTTATTGTACACGATGAAGTCATTATAGAGTTTCATTCTTGCTAAAAAAATTTCTTGTGGCTTAAAAAGAATTGCATGATAGTTTTGAACTGAATTTGTTTTTCTCTATATTTGTTTTTTCTGCAGATTGTCAGTTATCTGTGGGTCTATCTTTAACAACGGTGTCTATCCTGATATTGCAAGCGACAGCCATGAGTCATAGGCATTTGTATAGCCCGTCTCAAATATTTGAGAGTGATCAAGACCAAAATTGGAATTCTATGCATACTGATCAACAGTATGTGCACCATGGTAATGCGCTTTTATTTGCTATTACTTCTACTCCCATTCTGTCTTGTTAGCCAGTTTTTCCTTTACTTGCATGAACACAATATCACTTACAATAGGGATCTATTGCAGGTAGAGCTAGCACTTCAGAGAATGGTTCTTTCGTTTATCCTATGGAAAATATGTCCATAGATGGCATTTCTTTTGCCTCTAATTGGAATCCTACCACAACGCCAAATGTATTTGCATCCTCAAGTCTCAATATTGAAGTACCACCTCATCAATCTGATGCATCAGGCACTTCTCATGATCATTTTCTGCATTCATCCGCAGCCTTCTTTTCAGTCTCTGAAAATTACGCTCATCAGCCTCCTCCTCCTCCCAATTATGATAGACAGCCATTTCACGTTGTTGATGGGGGTTTTATTGATCTTACAATGGGAAGTGGAAGAGGGCCTCACAAGCGGAAGAGCCCAGGAAATCCTCCAGTCTGTGAGAGAGGTAGTACGAGCAGATACATAAATGCTGGAAGTTCAACTGATCCTCCAATGTCTTCAGAACTACAGCAGGAGAAGCCAAATATGGATTGTCAGTATTTGCCTCGGGATCAAGTTACCATGCCACTCACCTTCAGAGGTAGTGGCCTTTCAATCAGGGGGGAGGGTTCCTTGAGAAATGTGAGAAGCCGTTCTACACTTGATTTTGAATCCAACTTGGCTAGGACCCATTTATCTGCCAATCATTCACACAACTACTCTGCTGGTCTACCCATTGACCATTCTAGCACAATGGACCCGTCAGGTCAGAGTTCTAGTGGATTAACACGGGATTGGAGCCAAATGAGCACATCTCATGCTCATGGCAGGGTGATATTACCAGGTTAGTTAGTTTATATATTCTAGTACAGGCACATAAGCATTCCATTGGCTTACTTACGAAATCTTTGTCTTAAATGGCAGATACAAGTGCTCTTAATTGTGAGACAAGTCACTTCCTTGTTGGAAGTGGCACTAGTAATACCCCTGTAGATGTTGGGGGTTACCATAACGAATTTGGTACAAGCAGAAATCCTATTGCACCTCCAAGTTATCATAATAATCTGACTCAGACTGCTAGGGGAGTGCGAAGCAACTTTTCACATAGGTCTACTCCACCTTTTAGACCTTCTTCAGGCTTGCGCTTGGGACATGTAGCACCATCAGATGATGGATTGCAAATGGTTGCCGATAGTTACTCCTCGAGACATCCAAGGCCACTAACAACCATTGGCTGGCGGAACAGTGATAGAAATGGAAGGTCAAGGATATCTAGTGATAGATATCGACCACTGGCTGATGCATCTGGTCCCCACGACCGATTTTCTGCAGAGGTATCTTGGGAAATTCTTTTTTGTGCCATAATTAAGAGGAGGATAGATTGCCTAAGTAGGGATACCTGTTTTCATGTTTTCACACAAGCACTACCTTAGTTAATTTGAATTGGGGGAATTAGGTTTATTAACATTGTCTTTGCAATCTCACTCCAACATCTACTCTTGTAAGTTGACTAGTTGTCATATTTTTTATTATCATCCAGATTGTATTTCTGGCTGTACTACCAGTGGAAGGTTCTAACTTGTTGCTATTTTTGTCGCAGGGTTTCATGATTGTAGATCGTGGGTTGCCATATGGATCTAGAAGTATGGTTGATCAGCATAGGGACATGAGGATGGACATTGACAACATGAGCTATGAGGTGATTCTTATTGATTCCATCAGGATATTTTCTGTGTTGCAAATAGATTCGAGTCCTTGTATTTGCATGAAATAAGAGGAGTAGATCACATTATTTATAACTTATGAATAATGTGGCTTCTTATGGATTTTACATTATATAATGATGATTTGTATTATTTATATTTGAACTGTTTGAATGATGGCTTCACCAGGAACTACTTGCCCTTGGAGAGAGGATTGGTCATGTCAGCACAGGATTGTCTGAGGACTTGGTTTCAAAATGCATGACGGAAACAATATATTGTTCATCTGAGCAAAGTCAGGAGGAAGGAACTTGTGTCATCTGTTTGGTACGTTGTACTTCTTAGAGGACTGCTTTGTTTTTGTGAATGAGTTCGTTAGGTTTTTAGGTTTGGGTGTCTTTTGGATGTCATTATACTCCGGTCCTAATTATAAGACCTAGTTGACTTTTTTTGGAGAGATTAAGGAAGCTAATTAAATTATTTTAGAGTATTTTTTTTTTCAAATTAATTAATTTGACTAATAAACTAATATATAATCTAAGGATACACAATATATGAAATGATTAAGTAACTTATTTAGTTTTCTTTATCTTTCAAAAAAAAGTCAACTAATTTTTATAATTAGTATCGGAGGTAGTAGTTATATGGTACATACTGAACTGAACTGAAAAAAATTGACAGGAAGAATACAAGGACATGGATGATGTTGGGACGCTGAAAACTTGCCGTCACGACTACCATGTGAGCTGCATCAGAAAGTGGTTATCCATGAAGAACAAATGTCCAATCTGCAAAGCTCCTGCTCTGCCAGATGATAAGAAGGATAAATAATTCATTTAGCGGCAGTTTAACACAGCTCATTTTGTATATAAAAATTTAGATATTCCTTGAAGTTGGGGAGAAAGTCTTTCTTTTGACATGTGGTAATTGGGATGCTGCAGTATGTCAATGCATTTGTTTATGGCTTCAATCTCATTCTGGTGAAGCCTTGAAGTTATCCAAATTTAGTGTTTGTTTGCCAAATAACCAAACCGTGGTTTAAGAAGCTCTTTTCCTCAGACTAAGACAATTTTTTTTTTTATATACTTACATTGTAAATAAAAAAAAATACTTCTAAAAAGCTAGAAAGCGTTATCCACGGAATTGCATCTTTCATTTAAATCAACCAAAGACATAACCTTATTTCTAAAGCTCTAATATTTAATCCGAGCTAATTCTTAAAAGTTAGGATGATATTTGTTTAAATTAAATGCTAGATAAACAAAATAAGATAACTGAAATCCAAACTTTTATTTATAAGATGATTCAAATCCAGTCCTAATCAAATTCTAAGAGATAATTATAATAAAATAATGGAAAACCATAATGTATATACTTATATTTTCCCTCAATTTCTAATTTGGTATTAGTATTTTTTTATTTCCTAATTAAAATATTTAACTCTATGATGTATTGGTACCGGTGCTAATAGAGAAAAATTAAAGGAATTTAATTAAAAGGGAAAAATACAAATGCACCCAATTAAAAATTGAGTAAAAGTATGAATAAGTACCAAATAGTTTTTTTTAAAATATAATTATCCTCATCGTCTCAAGATAAAATGAAATGGTTATCATAATAACTATATTGACCCAATAATCTATTTTAGGTAGATACCACCTCCAGGCTCCAGCCTTAAATATATAACAAAGAATTACACTATAAATATTATCCTATATTTAAAACTAAAGGGAGTATTATTTATTTGTTATTAGAGTTTTTAGTTTACGGGAACATATATTTATCATTGTATTTTTTGTCAAGATACTGCATAATCTGGGTCACTGTGGGCCGTCATACGAGTTACGACTCATACCGAAGATTTTATCCCCCTACATCAATACGTCAACAAAGGCTTCTTGTTGTTAGTTCAACTCACAAGGGGTTGGTTGGCATTCAGGGAAACATTCTAAGGATCTATGAAGCAATAATAACCCAAACTAAAGTGGAGACATGTGTACTCTTAGTCCTGAATTCCTTGCGGAGTGGATTCTAAGCACCCCCTGCCCTTAAACTGTGGGTGAACCCAACTCATCTCTGAAAATTTATATATATATAAAAACGTCAACAAAGAGTGCAAAAATAATTTACTCAAAATAAAATGCCCTCCAGTTTCGTTCCCTGAACGACAAGTCAAGAAAGATAGGCGCAATTAGGGAAACAGATTCCTTGCCTATAAAGGATAGGCTGGGAGAGCTCCTCTCTCCTGGACCGTCCTGATCAGATCTGGATGGTTCAGATCTTATTTTTTATTTTCTATTTTTTTTAAAAAATTATTTTAATAGGTACAAAATAAAAAATAAAAGTAATTTTTAACTAATATTTTTTCAAATTTTTTCTTTTTTTTTTTAAAAAGTAGAGATTTAAAAAAATAAAATCTAAACTATCCAAAACACATCTGAACAATCCAGATACGACAAGCATTCGATGCCTATCCAAGGCACGAAAACGCGGTCCGCGCAATTAGAGTGGTCCGTTCCGAAGAGGGCAAGCACTCGAATATTCTAGACCCATCTGCAATACCCTTCAAAGTTCAAACTCAACACGTTATTTATAGTCTTTTCCGGATCCAAAAACTTAACAAGGAGGAAACCCTTACTCTTCGAATACCTCGCGCTATAAAAGGCGCCTCTATCTTCCTTTCCTCCTCATCAGAAGCTAAAGCATTCTTTACAGTCTTTCTTTCAAATCAAGTTCTTTTTGTGCAGTTATTGTTCTTTCTGTTCGGTTCTCAATATGCAGATCTTTGTGAAAACCTTGACCGGCAAGACAATCACCCTCGAGGTGGAAAGCTCCGATACTATCGACAACGTGAAGGCGAAGATCCAGGATAAGGAGGGTATCCCTCCGGATCAGCAGAGACTCATCTTCGCTGGCAAGCAGTTGGAGGACGGCCGCACTCTCGCCGATTACAACATTCAGAAGGAGTCGACGCTTCACCTCGTTCTCCGATTGAGGGGCGGTATGCAGATCTTCGTCAAAACCCTAACTGGAAAGACGATCACTCTTGAGGTGGAGAGCTCCGACACCATAGATAATGTTAAAGCCAAGATCCAGGACAAGGAAGGCATTCCCCCGGATCAGCAGAGGCTGATCTTTGCTGGCAAGCAGTTGGAAGATGGCCGCACCCTGGCCGATTACAACATACAGAAAGAATCGACCCTTCACCTCGTCCTCCGATTGAGGGGCGGCATGCAGATCTTCGTCAAGACCTTGACGGGTAAGACCATTACTTTGGAGGTTGAGAGTTCTGATACAATTGACAACGTGAAGGCCAAGATCCAGGATAAAGAAGGTATTCCTCCGGATCAGCAGAGGCTCATCTTCGCTGGCAAACAATTGGAAGACGGCCGTACACTCGCTGATTACAATATCCAGAAGGAGTCTACGCTTCACCTTGTGCTTCGACTTCGCGGAGGAATGCAGATTTTCGTCAAGACCCTGACGGGGAAAACCATCACTTTGGAAGTTGAGAGTTCCGACACTATCGACAATGTTAAGGCAAAGATCCAGGACAAGGAAGGTATCCCGCCTGATCAGCAGCGCCTGATCTTCGCCGGAAAGCAATTGGAGGAAGGGAGGACCCTTGCGGATTATAATATCCAGAAGGAGTCCACTCTTCATCTGGTGCTTCGTCTGCGTGGAGGCATGCAGATTTTCGTGAAGACGCTCACCGGAAAGACTATAACTCTGGAAGTCGAGAGCTCGGATACAATTGACAATGTGAAGGCGAAAATTCAGGATAAGGAGGGGATTCCGCCGGACCAGCAGCGTCTCATCTTCGCTGGGAAACAGCTTGAGGACGGACGCACTCTTGCAGATTATAACATTCAGAAGGAATCGACCCTTCATCTTGTCCTCCGTCTTCGTGGTGGGGTTATCTAAGGAAATTGTTTTTCGTTTGATATTTTAGATTTGTGTCCATGTTAACGTTGTGCAGATGTTATTCTGTTTAGTTATTAGTTATCGGTGGTTGTTAGTGCTCCCCTCGTGTAAGGGCGTCTTTTCTTTTATTTGAATAAATGAATGAATGTTTGATTAGTATAATGTTTATACAATTTGTGAATGAAGTGATAAATTTCATAATTGAATTCCCCAGGTACTTTCTGATTCTCAGTATATTTATGTACATTGTACTGGCAAATGTGATTGGGGACTCCCTTCACTCTTTGATCTTAACTTTTAAGAAGAAAATGGTTTTATTTATGACATTTGATTTTGGTGTTTCCCTTGCAATCTATTCATTCAATGAGAGCGATCTATGCATGCGTATATTTGAGTTGGATGGATTCAGTCAATGAGCTAAAGTTAAAACGTAAGGCTCCTTTCTCGTGCGAAACCTCAGGTGTAGAACCTCAGGTCTTAGCTACAGCGTAGTGAGATTAAGGTGTTTCATTTACCCACATTCGTGCTCGACAGAGATGGAAACTGCAACGGGTTTTCGCCGAAGAATGACTAAGGCAAGGAGCTATACTTGTTAGGAATTTGGATTAACACTTGTGAATTGGGTACCTCACTTTGGGATTTGGTTTTATCTCGAAGTAAATCTTCCAACCTGGATAGGTAGCAATGCGGGGTTTGCTAACGTCTTTTTTCATGTTTGTCCATAGAAACCTCTGGTTGTCATAAGGATGTTTTGTGGTTCATATTTCTCAGTCAGCCACAGAAACTTTGATTTCCAAAATATGTTGAGCTGTGTCATTCGAGAAAGGCCTTAATGTACTCAATTGTCAAAAGCTCCGGCCCTTGTGCTCATAGCGGAATTTGCAACTGTCCTCTGGCTCTGATGTGGGATTGTGCTGGTTGTTTGTTTGTTTTTAAATGCAGTGCATATTTGCTGGAATGGTTCTCGTTTTCTTACTCCTATTTCTCTAGATTGTCCCTATCTGGGAATGCGAGTAACTAATCATATTATTGCTTTGTGTTTGAGCTTAGCTAGCTATACACCTCACCTTATATTCTCTCTTGACAAGTGCTGAGAACAATGCAGTATGTTGAAAATTTTGTTTATGCAAGTCTTCTATTTTGATATCATGAAATTATTGTTTCATTCAGGCTCTGATTTCTAAATTGAGGAATTATATGATCCGATCAAATACACAATTAAGTTAAAGCTAGATTGCATTGGAGGCATGGTTCATCTGGGTTTCAGTAAGTTGTTGAGCATAGAACTGTGGCATTAGAAGCTCGATTCCCCACGTAACTGAACCTGGCATGCTTGATTTTGATATCTAGGCTCATACCTAGATGCCGTTTGGAATTTTGCAGCCATGATTCACTCTCACAGTAATGACTTCCTCAAGGTCCGCTCTCAACAATGATTTTTCTGCATTCAGATCCTGCTGCAAGTTGGATTTATTATGCTCCTCAGGGTGGGTCGGTGGGAGTTGACTATGTTGAAACCTGCTACTTTTTATGCATTGCCCTGGCCTTCAATACTTGAGCAAAAGCTCTATATTCTGAGTTGGATTTTCACATTTCAAGGGCAAAGCATTGGAAGGAGGAGGAAGAAAGAATAATTTATAGTCTTGGAGAAGATACAATGGCAATAGAGTTAAGCTCACGGTGATCCATTTAGTGCCTGCCTTCCCTATCCTATCAGAAATGCCAAATCTGAGGAATAAAATAATTTCAAAACCTGAGAGCAGCACAGATTGAAAACCCATTGGAAGACATTAATGCTTTCGATCAGTGGTGCTAACTGCCTTGGAAGCTGTTGAATATTTTTTTTGTTATAATCTGTAACTGATATGTACTGACATTGTAAAATCTAGAAACTTTCCTGAACAAAATAAACTGACAATGCCCTCATGATGTGAGTGTGGAATTTAGATGGGCAGAATGTTGTAGCAGAGGATTGGAGAAAAAGGAGAGAAGAAGAAGAAGCATGCAGAGAATGGAAGTGAGACCCCACAACGACGAATTCGCTCAGAAGAGCTTCAACGGCACAAGAAATCAAGGTGTCCAATGAAATGTTTTTTTATCTTACTCTGTCTTTGAACCTCACTCCACAGTGCTTATTAATGTGATTTGTTCGTTTGCAATACAGAACAGTTTTTTTACTTCTTTTTTTCGATATGTGGGGAAGTAGCAATGATTCAGCAGCCACTTGAATCCTGTTCCACACCTGTTTGTGGTTTGTCTATTACCTTTCTCGCTAATTACAAGCGATAGAAGATGAAAAGAAAATAACCGATCCCGTTTCTCACGTGTAAATAATAATATTACGACTCCCAAGTCCCATCCCTTATCAGAGTAGTATAAAACAAAATTGAGGGAGACTTTTCCCCCAATCAAATGTAAGACAGGATACGGGGTTAAGGTTTTTATGAATTAGCCTCTAAGATTAATTTATTTCAATTGATTTTGTGATTTACAATGTGTAAGGATAACTTTTATTTGTAAAACATTGAAGTTACTTGAAAATGTATAGTTAAAATAAAATATATAAGAAATAATTAGGGGTATATAAGTTTATCCATTAAGAGGCTTGTCTGGCCTGAGGTTTTATCAAGATACCTCGTATTTAAAACCCTGTATATGATTATATTACACTTTTTATTTCTTACTTTATGTAACCAAAAATTGAATCAGCGATTTTCCCCTGGTGTTATTGAGAAACGAAATCGTTGTACACAGTTATTTATAATCTTATTATTTGGTTCTCTGATCAAAACACGACATATGTGATTTTTCAATGAAAACGTGAATAATTTTTTGCAGCCGCAGTGAATCTACAATTAATATATGTACACGCTTGTTAATTATTATTGGAAAAAGACGCTCGATTAGAAAAGGCAATATTAAACCAAAGCAACCTGATTCAGTTGGTTCGTAGTTGGGTACCTTTAAGCATTTAATCAGAAATTCGATCCTTGGCGATGTGTATGGAGAAGGTTATTTAGCCAGCACCAATACCCCTTCGGAACGACTACGGTGCGAAGTAGGATTAGTCTCTGCTGTCGATAGAGGACACCCCTGTTTTACATATAAAAAAAAAAACAATATCATGCCAAAGAAAGAAAAGAAAAGGCAATATGGAAAAATAACCAACTGAACATATCAACAAATTAAATGAGACACGAACATACAAAGGGACTCAAATTAATCCTGTCAATTTCATTAAAAAGATACCATAAATTTTATTGGAGGAGAATAGAAGCAGTTATAAGGAATAAATTAATGATCCTTTTGATCAAAGAAAATAAGATAAAGAAAAAAAGGATTTCGACAAAAAAGAGATGTCATGCCTGATCACATTCTGAAAAAGCTCTAGGGAGATGAAAACTGTCTCGTAATGAAACAAAATGCCAGGGAATTTTGCTCTTGTAGAAGTCTTTATCCATAAATCCATTTTAGAAAGGCACCCAAGCATTGGGCTCCAAAAGATTATATGTAAGCAAGGTTGTTAAACTCGCAAGTTTAAGTAAACTCGTTATAGTGAGTAAACTCGTATCGTGATTTTAAATCGTCTTGTAAGAGTTTGTATTTACCTTTAAATAGATATTATTAGTGTACAATCAAATAATTAAAATATAAAAAATGAACAACAATTTGGTTTAAATATTTTTTAAATTCAAACAATTGAAATTAAATCCATCAATATTCATAATTTATCATATTCAATAAAGAAATTTCTATAAAATTTACGTTTAAATCTGCTAAATATGATCAAATCGAACAAGTTTAGAGGTGAATTAACACTATTTTGTAAGATGAAAACGTAAAAACGGTAACATTTGTATATTAACTCATGAGTTTAACCGAGTTTATAACGACCCCGATGTTACTAGTGACTTGACTCAATTTTCTAGGCTAAAAATCTAAAAATGTTAAACTCAGATAGTCAACTCGCGAGTTTGACAACAATGCATGTAAACATATGAGACAATGACGAAAAAGGGAAGAGTATGGTCATCCATTCTCCTTTGTAAATGAATAATCGCCAGCGGCCAGGGAAAGGAGTACTAGAATGCTCGGAGCCATTAAAAACACTCCCTCTGGTTCTAATTATGAGATCAAGTTGATTTTTTTGGAGAAATTAAGGAAGTTGATTAAATTATTTTAGAGTATTTTTATTTTTCCTTCAAATTAATTAGTTTAACTAATAAACTAATATTTAATACGCTATAAAGATACATAACATATTGTTATGGATCTGGATAAGGCCCAATCACATGAAGGCCCAACCAAGGGTAGGCGTGTCAGATCCGTCATATCCACAATCCTGGAATATCTCAACTACCCCGGAAATCTAGGAGTACCTCCACATAAGGATAGACAGTTCGGATTATGGACCGAGAATCACGCCAAAGCCGCTCCAGGTAGGTCCTATAAATATCCGGTCAACAGCCCAAGGTACACACGCTCTAACCTAGACTATTTACCTACTGTTACACTGAGCACACACCCCACGCCCTCGGCTAAGAGCCTGGTTGTGTTCAATTATCCCATCTCTGTCTGTGTGCTTCCCCATTGGCACCCAGGCTGAGATACTAGATCCAATATCAAATCACC
Source organism: Acacia pycnantha (assembly GCA_025563575.1). NCBI lineage: Eukaryota > Viridiplantae > Streptophyta > Magnoliopsida > Fabales > Fabaceae > Acacia > Acacia pycnantha. The sequence goes on from JAMWYP010000013.1 coordinate 3,256,199, forward strand.
AGCCCATACACGCGGCTGGATATCTGTGTTCTACACCAGAACACATATGATATGATTAAGTAACTTATTTAGCTTAATTTAAAAAAAAAAAAAATCAACCTAGTAGTTAGGACATGAAGGAGAATTGTATTTGCAGTCATAAGAATTATTTACTAGGTTTCATTCCCCAGTCCCCACGCATCAACTCATTCATATATACAAGTGAAAATTTATATAAAAAAGTAATAATACGAAAATAATTATTAAAATATAGTGAAAATAAAATTTTAATTTTATGTTTAAAATCAAAATAGAACAATACGGGACAATTGGACGATAAAAATACAAGAAAAAGAAATTTTGTATTCATGTATGAACCTTCCAGTCTCGTTTCATGGGCGGCGAGTCAACAAAGACAGGCCCAATTAGATTGTTCCGTTGTTCCAAAGAGGGTAAGCACTAGAATGTTGTAGATCCATCCGTAATAGCCTTCGAACTTGACCTGTTATTTCTAGTCTTTTCCGGATCCAAATAACTCTACAGGGTGGAACCCTTAACTTTGCGAATATCTTGTGCTATAAAAGCCGCCTTTATCTTCCTTTCTTCCTCATCTGACGCGAAAGCCTTTCGTGATAATCGATATTGATAATTCCTTCTGTGCAGTTCTTGTTCTTTCTATTCATCAGCCAATATGCAGATCTTCGTGAAAACCTTGACCGGAAAGACAATCACCCTCGAGGTGGAAAGCTCCGATACTATCGACAACGTGAAGGCGAAGATCCAGGATAAGGAGGGTATCCCTCCGGATCAGCAGAGACTCATCTTCGCGGGCAAGCAGTTGGAGGACGGCCGCACTCTTGCCGATTACAACATTCAGAAGGAGTCGACGCTTCACCTCGTTCTCCGATTGAGGGGCGGTATGCAGATCTTCGTCAAAACCCTAACCGGAAAGACGATCACTCTTGAGGTGGAGAGCTCCGACACCATAGATAATGTTAAAGCCAAGATCCAGGACAAGGAAGGCATTCCCCCGGATCAGCAGAGGCTCATCTTTGCGGGCAAGCAGTTGGAAGATGGCCGCACCCTGGCCGATTACAACATACAGAAAGAATCGACCCTTCACCTCGTCCTCCGATTGAGGGGCGGCATGCAGATCTTCGTCAAGACCTTGACGGGAAAGACCATTACTTTGGAGGTTGAGAGTTCTGATACAATCGACAACGTGAAGGCCAAGATCCAGGATAAAGAAGGTATTCCTCCGGATCAGCAGAGACTCATCTTCGCTGGCAAACAATTGGAAGACGGCCGTACACTCGCTGATTACAATATCCAGAAGGAGTCGACGCTTCACCTTGTGCTTCGTCTTCGCGGAGGAATGCAGATTTTCGTCAAGACGCTGACGGGGAAAACCATCACTTTGGAAGTTGAGAGTTCCGACACCATCGACAATGTGAAGGCAAAGATCCAAGACAAGGAAGGTATCCCGCCTGATCAGCAGCGACTGATCTTCGCCGGAAAGCAATTGGAGGACGGGAGAACCCTTGCGGATTATAATATCCAGAAGGAGTCCACCCTTCATCTGGTGCTTCGTCTGCGTGGAGGTATGCAGATTTTCGTGAAGACGCTCACCGGAAAGACTATAACTCTGGAAGTCGAGAGCTCGGATACAATCGACAATGTGAAGGCGAAAATTCAGGATAAGGAGGGGATTCCGCCGGACCAGCAGCGTCTCATCTTCGCTGGGAAACAGCTTGAGGACGGACGCACTCTTGCAGATTATAACATTCAGAAGGAATCGACCCTTCATCTTGTCCTCCGTCTTCGTGGTGGGGATATCTGAGGAAATTGCTGTTCGTTTCATATTTTAGATTTGTTTCCATGTCAATGTTGTGCTGATGTTATTCTGCCCAGTAATTAGAGTCTTAGGAGGTTGTTAATACTCCGGTCATCTAAGTGCATCCTCTACAATATTTCAGTTTTTATTCGAATAAATGTTAGCCTGACTTTCAGTATAATGTTTTTACCTAGTTTGCCAAGGAAGGTGATAAGTTTCACAATTGAATTCCTCTGATGCTAATTGTTTTTTGTTATGACATTTAATTTTTGTTTTACATTGCGAATCCTAACTGAACAAATTATCTCGAGATTCAAGAGTCTTCAGATCTTAGCTTGAAATTTTTAGAGGTGGTTCAAGTAGTCCCGCTGAAGTGACTGAACCTTCAAAATTTTAATGTTCATTCAAAGAGAGCGATTTAAACATGCGTATTTATTTGAGTTGGAGGGATTCAGTTAATGAACCAAAAGGTAAAAGCGAATGGCTCCTTTCTCGTGCTAAGTTGCTTTCTCAAAGAGAGCGATCTATGCATACGATTAGCTTAGTAAAAGTTACAGCCCTCGTGCACGTCGCTGAATGTGTGCCGTTTTGGAATTTGCAGCCTTGACCCGCATTCACAGTACTTACTTTCTCAAGGTCCGTGGTCAACAATGATTTTCCGCATTTAGATCCTGCTGCAATTTATTTATTGTGCTTCTCAGGGTGGGAGTTGAAGTTCAATTGGATATATATTATTTTTACTCTTTATGCATAGCATGAAGGAGGGGAGAGAACAGAGAATGAGGAAATAAGGATAATTTGTAGTCTTGGAGATTGACGAGTCTCTGCTTAGCTCGTGATGATCCGTCTATCTTAAATGTCAGATCTGAGGAATAAAATAATTTCAAAACTAGAGATTACAGAGGTAATATTGGAAACTCATTGTAGGACATAAATGCCTTCGATCTGTGGCGTTAACTGCCTTGGAAGCTTTTATATTATCGTGTTGAATATCTTTTGTAATTGGAAAAGTTCAACTTCACTGTTTCACCACCTCGATCTGTGGTGTAACATCCATGAACTGATATGTACTGACATTGTAAAATCTAAAAGCTTTTCTGAACTAAATTGATTATGGCCTTAGCTCAAACCAAACGTCAAAATTAGAGTATCTCAAAAGAAATTCATAATTGTTTTCAAAGGAACCATAATCACCCAAAGCACAGGATCAAATTTATTGTCAAATTCCCCGACCAACAAGCATTCACCTTTGACACGGTATGTATTTGTCCCGAAATTGTCCCATCCACACTACATCCAAAGGTTATGAAAACTGGCACTGGCAAAACAAACAGAAGTTTTGTGTCATTACACAAAACTCGTTATTACCTGACTGAGGCTTTAAAGCCATGCATTGTATTTGTCCAAGTGAAGAGAATCATAGCCATAAAACTCTCGCACCTTTGTCCTAGTTGTTAAGCATGAGCTATGACTGAATCTAGAGGACTCCCACTTTCTCTTCTGTCTTCTCTTTTTCTGTTTTGTTTGCTCTTAAACAGGTTTGAACCACAAGGGTAAGCTTTTTCACATCCCTTACCACAACCACAAGACTTCACCTTTGTCTTCTACTACGGTATCTGTCATTAATTTTATTCAGCTACCTAGTTAGATCTTTCTGGTGCTAAAACTGTATAGTCAGACGTTCCGGTACATATTTGCATCAAATCACCTCTAATTGCTGATATCATTCTTTTCTGTTCTTTTTGCCTTCTTGAATTTCTTGGCCGATCATTTCCTAACAACCAGCTAGTTGACGAGAAAAGATTGATTTCCTTGCCCGCCTCTTGCTTGTGATGGGTTCACCCACTTGATTATACCTATCACATAATGAGGTTTATTAAGGCCTCTTTCTTATGCTGCAACTGCAACTGCATGAACTGAGCAACAGATTTAGCTTTACGAACAAAGGGCATTATAGTCACTCCAGCAATAGAAAATGTGGAGTTCAAATCCATGCCCCTGGTCTATGATGAGTGATGACTACATCCACATTTTCCCGCCCATTTCACATACATTTGCTTTCTGTTACTTGAGGTGTTTCATATTATTCTCATTGGAACTTCAGAACCAATAAGCCTCAAAATGTCTTCCGATGACAGATTATTATTCTGTGTGTATTATAGGATTAATAGATCGTCTTTGGTTTCACCAAATCGTTCTCTTCTCAGAATCCACCGCATCAGTTGGATCCAAACCCATAAAAACATCTCTGCCCATATCAGAATCCGTATCTTGCCCATATGCTTCCTCCGCTGGATGAAGAAGAAACTTCAACGAATGAAACTTTCGCCGGAGAGTCAAACCCCTTCAGTGTCAAGCTCTCTAACTTCGCAGGTATTGTCAAAATTTAAAATCCATACTATCTGTGATGTAATGATGTTTTCATTCTTATAGAGACGTAGAGATCCATGATCATTCTCTCGTCTGTTTTTACTTGTTATTGTCACAAGGATGATTCAAACAAGTAAGGACATCGGAAGAGACACAAATTAGTGAACTTCTCGGGCAACAGAGTTGGTTTAGATTCATCATCGTCCTCGACTCCAAATCATCACATGAAGTTTTGGAAACTGGCCACAGCAATGAGACCACAGAAGTCTATGAGCTACAGAACGCAGGGGAGTTAGAGCTCGAAGAAGTGAAGGGTTTTATGGATCTGGGTTTCATATTCAAGAAAGAAAATGTGTGCGCGAGAATGATGAACGTCGTCCCCGGATTGCAGAGACTTAGTATGCATCATAATAACGAGGACAAGGAACTAATCGATGCCTCAAAAGCCATAAGCATCAAAGGACCATATTTGTCGGAGGCACGGCTTATAAAGAGACCAGATTCTCAGCGACTAAATCTTAAGATTCCCTGTCTTCCGATTTTTCCTGTACGCTTTGCCAACACAGTAAGGAAGATTTGGATCATGTTTTCAAAGCTGGTAATTTAGCCTCTAAGGTCTGGCCGAAAATTTTGCCATCTGATATGTGTTCTGACTTCTTTATCTAGATATTCAAAGTTGGTTGACTTTAATCGTTCAGTCAACTTCCATTGACACCTCTTGGAAGATAGGAGTATGCGTTACCTGCTTGAAGCTCTGGGAGGTTCGAAACAAGCGGATCTTCACTAATGCTAATTTTTCTGTTGAAGGGATTTTGGCTTCTATTAGATCTATTGTTGTTCATTCTCAGCTTAGTTTTTCTAGATTTAAGCTTCTTCTGTAATTTTGGTTATCTTATGTATTTTTCCTTCGATTATTAATGGAATTCCTTTCATTCAAAAAAATCTTAAGATTCCCCGGCTATGTTCAACTGTGGATATGAAGAAACATCTTGAATTTTGGGCTAAAACTGTGGCCTTGGAAATCCATCAAGAATGAGTCAGCCTACCCAATATAATAATTAAGAAATTGACATAAATATACTTCCACTGATTAAATTTTTTTTGGGTCTTCAGCAAATAAAAAGGTAGGTGGGATCAGGGGCGGAGCCATACTAGTGCCAATGTGGGCAAGTACAGACACAAATTTTTTGAAAAAGTATATATAATTTGAAAGAGTTTGATGAAAACATGTGTAGATAGAGTAGTTGGTTAATACTCTACTTTAATTAGGCATAGGTCGTAGGTTCGAGCCTCCCAACTTCCGTTTTGTCCTATTCCCCCCCCCCGATTTCATCCAAATCCCGTCTCCCCCAATTTCATCCAACTCCAGTCTCCTCGTTCTTTCCCTCCCCATTGATCTCTCCGTTCTCATCTCGTTCCCCCTCTCCGTTCTCTAGTGTTGCATGTGAATGTTCTACCTCTTCATCCAAATTAGAACTCGACCAAGGTATCATCCCCTTCCCATCTCTGATTTCTTCAATTTGTGTTGTTCACTTGTTTGTATTGGGTGGGATGTACGGACTCCAACTCTGAGTAAGGGAAACGATGATAAAGGGTTGTAATAATGTTCGAAGGAAGATTAAAGATTTTTGTTGTTGCATGTGTGCGATTGGTGCTGGTTACGATTTTCAAATTTGATGTTTTGTATCTCTGGTGTGTGGCATCTGTTTCATTCAATAAGAGGTTCAAGAGAGTATAAACTTTCTGTAAACTATGAAATTAGTGTTATAAGGTTGTGTTGGTATTTATTAAGTGACTGCATATTGTTTGGTTTTTGAGGATATGGTTTTTATGAAATGAGAATATTTTCCAGAGCATAATATGTTGTTGTATGAACCTTTTAAAGGCTAAAAGCTGATTTAGATACTTAATAAATGTGAAAGACAGTTTGAATGATAAAGTATGTGAAGTGTAAGTGTGATATGTGATAGATATGTGTTTAAGGGTGCTGAGTTGGATTCCTTACCTAAACAAAAAGAAAGTTAAAGTGTTGTATGAAGAGTTATTATACATGTGAAAGAAGATCAATTATGTAAGATCAATTACAAATATGATATTGGTAGATATGGTACCCGAGTTATTAAGGTTGAAATATGCAGGGAAGTTGCTGTTTATAGTTATATAGTATAACTAATTGTTTAGCTATATCTGAACTATGCTTAAGGATTCTTAAATTAATGCTCTTGAAGCAAAATCTTTTTGAGCTGCTACAATGATTATTGCTAAACTAAATGGTCGCATCCCAAAAAATTATCTATAATTGATGTTTTGGGGTCCTTAAATGTTGAACAAGTGTTTTAAGTATTGAAATATGGTTCAAGACGCTAAAAAGGTGACTCAAATACTGTTCTTGAATCCGGGAAGTTTCTAGATTATAACTGTTTGTTGTTTAAATGACGCTAAAAATCATATATATTAATAAGTATATATGTGTATGATTGTTAGGCTTATACTTGAGCCCAGATTATACAAGAAAGCAAGAGCAAGAGGAGCAAGAAATAAGAGGTAATAACTTGGAAGAAGAAGCAAAAGGTAGAGAAACTTACTCTTATATAGTTTGTGTTTGCTTACTTGCCTGTTTATTTGCCATAGCTAGTCCTTTAAACATGAAATATCCTTGCTTGAGTTTGTGCCATGACCATGTGTATTTGCTTGTAAGGTGTTGTTCTTAGATTGATTATTTACATTCTTAGTTTGTGCCATGGGATTAGAGTATATTGTTCTGTTTAAATTAATTTCCTCGGAAATACTTTTCAGTTGAACATCATTTCTGATCCTAAACTTTACGAAGGAGTGAGTTGTCTTTTATCATTCTCAAAAAAAAAATTCGGGGGCAGCTCCTGAATCCTACCACTAATTGTGCACTCACAAACTTTAAATCCGGGCTCCGCTGGATGGGGTCAAGAAAGTTCTAGGAGTTTTAATGGGCAGAATGTTGTAGCAGGGTATTGGAGGGTATGGAGATAAAGAAGAGAAGAAGAAGAAGCATGCAGAGAATGGAAGTGAGACCCACCACGACGGATTCAGTGGAGCTCCAACGGCACAAAAAATCAAAGTGTCCAATGAAATGTTTCTACCATATTTTGTCTTCGAACATCACTTCACAATCCTTATTAATGTGATTTGTCCGTTCGCAATAAAAAGCAGTTTTCTTCTTCTTCTTGTTTTGATATATAATAGGAAAACAACAATGATTCTGCAGCCACATGAATCTTGTCCCGTATCTGTTTGTCTTTTGTCTATTACCTTCCTTCCTTGCTAGTGACACGTGTCGAAGATAAAAATATTTACCAAATCCACAAAACTGTGTTTGGGTGAATAAAAACTAATTACAGTAGTGCTATAAAGTATAAACTACCCCGAAAATAAAAGAATAATGTGTGGTCGGGAAGTATTCTTTTGGGTTATAATGAACACTATCGTGAATCTGTTTAATAATCAAATCCACAAACGTTAACCACAGTGAGGAATGACATGGCACTGCAACTTAAGAGGCCATTATCTTCCTAAAACCTCCCCAAACTGCAATTAACTCTTTTTTTATACTACCCGATCCTAAATATAAGATACAGTTGACATTTTTTTAAGAGACAAATTCGTATGGAGAAAAAAATAAATATAAATATTATAAAATAATTTAATTTAATTGGTTTTCTCAATCTTTAAAAAAAAATTGAATTTTATTTTTAGATTTAGGAGCGGAGATAATATTAATATTTTCTCTTCTTGATCAACAAGCCAAGTGGCATTTTTTATGAAAATGGATGGCCAACACGCTTTCTCACCTACTTCTTTCTCGTTTTTTCTTTCTACAACTTGCCTTCAAGCTAAAGCTTTCGATTCTCATGAAAGACCAACTCAAATTTTTGGGTCAGGTTTATTTCATTATCTCTTATAATCTTTAAATTATATCCGTCCAATCAATACGAAAAGTTATAATACTATTTTAACTTTTCTTTCCTTTTTCCAATCAACGACCCACTAAACTCCATGAGAGATAATGAGAAAAATAAGATTATGAGAGGATCTACTTTCCAACTTTTCCATCCACGAGAACTCTCTTTTAATTAGTGTTGTTTTACAAAAAATTATATTCAGCACAAGCAGTGTGATAATATTACTCCTTCATTATTCTAAGTACTCGATAAAGTTTAGAAACTTGAAAATATTGTTCTCTGTGATTCCGCATATGATTTACGATATATATATCATTAGGCAATCAATACAGTATTTTTGAACCCGATGGAATCCTTGATTTATTTATTTATTTCCTGTCTATTATGAACTGTTATTTTTGAAGTGCCAACTTTATATATATATTAGACTTTCTCACTATAAATCCAATAAGTTTTTTCTTGGGTGTTATATTAAAAAACCAAAACATCAATGTATACAATTATTTATGATCTTTTTATTATTATGTCCTCTAATCAAAACATGACAGATCACAGATACATGATTTTCCAATGAAAACATGAACAATTTTTGCAGATGAAATAAATCTACGATTAAATAATATAATTAATGCACACACAAATGTCATTTGAAAAATCAATATGGAAAAAAACGTGTAGAAGAAAGACATTATATTTAGTGTAACAACAACATCAAGCATGCGTGCAGCTTTTGGGGAGTATCAGTTAGAGAGGGGAGAAACTACATTCTCTGCATATTATAATCTAGAATAAAGTGAAATTAAATAAATCCGTTCGTGTAAGTTAATAATGGTAGGTTCCTCAAACTGAAACTAAATAATACTAGAAGATAAAGGGAGCTGATATCAGAATGAATGTATTGAAAAATGAATATAGCAAGAATCTCAACAGCCAAGGAGAACCTCCAAAGTCTGATAAATGTTAGTGGAAAATTACAGAGATATTGAATTGAATACTTAAATACTGGAAATAATTCAAGAAATTAATTAAACAGAAAATAGAGAATAAATCAAATCAGCAAATAATCCCTGGATTCTGATCTCTTAATCGTTTTCCAGGCCTTGCTGGTGTGGGGTATTATACACTTATCGGTTAGTGTGGTCAGCAGTGTTATGACCTACCTACATTCCCCTACACAATCTCATAAACTACATATATTTATCATGGACACAGTGGAAAGAGTTGGCGCAGAAGCAGATAGGATTGTGGCCTCATGCATGCTTACTTCTGAAGTATAGACGGCTCCAAAGGTCAAACAAAGTCGGCTAAGTGGACACCCCCCAACGCTTCTTTATTCCTTCTTCTCCACTACCTCCATTTCCTATATAAGTCTCTCCTTTTCCCACCATTCTCACCATCTTCTCTCTCTCTCTCTCTCTGAATGAAGATGGCCAACTCTTGTTCTTGGTTCTCCTTCCTCCTTCTCTTGCTCTTCTCCCACTTCTCTTTCGGTATGCACGCCTTTCCCCTCCTTTTGGTTTTGCTAATCTTAATGTGTGCTTTTTGGTAATTTTAAACGTGAAACCAAAACACATGCTCTTATTCATCTTATTATTATACTACTGGCATTGGGTTATAGTATTAGACATACATATTCCAGAGGTTTTATTTAGATACATGCATCCATATGTAGTATAGCTTTAAGAGAGTGCATTATATTGTGCGTGTGCACTTAATCGTATGAAAATGATCGATATGATAAGCTATGATTATATATTATAATGAAGGGAGAAGCCAACTAGAGGTGAACTACTACTCCAAGAGCTGCCCAAGGGCCGAAGAGATCATTAAGGAGCAAGTCACTCAGCTTTACCATAAACATGGGAACACAGCCGTTTCCTGGCTCAGAAATCTCTTCCACGATTGCATGAAGGTCTTTTCATGAATTTCACACACCTCCCTCTACGTATAGTACCCATGTTAATTGAAGGGTATTGATTAATAATGCAGTCGTGCGATGCGTCCCTGCTGCTAACAAGTGCCAACGGCATCGTATCGGAGCAGACCTCCTCCAGAAGCTTCGGTATGAGAAACTTCAAGTACGTCAACACCATCAAAGACGCCCTCGAGCGACAATGCCCCTCCACTGTCTCTTGCGCCGACATCGTTGCTCTCTCCGCCCGAGATGCCATTCTCCTCGTATATATATACTTCTTCATTCTCTCTAAATCTATCTATTATTAATACACACATGTACGTACGTTAAACATATGTTTGGATATTGAACGTACAGCTGGGAGGCCCAAGAATTGAAATGAAAACGGGAAGGAGAGATAGCAAGCACAGCTATTTACCAGTGGAAGACTTCATCCCTAACCATAACGATTCCATTTCCCTCGTCCTCTCTACTTTTGAATCTATCGGCCTTGACGTTGAAGCCACCGTTGCTCTTTTAGGTATTCTCCCACTTCATAATAATTACGCTTTAATACTTTGTGGGCCCTACTCAATAAACATTTGATCAGGTGGTCACTCGGTGGGGAGAGTTCATTGTGTGAATATGGTGGATAGGCTCTACCCGACCCTGGACCCGACGTTGGACCCCAAACATGGCCAGTACCTGAAACGCAGGTGCCCGACTCCGAACCCGGACCCGAAGGCTGTTCTGTACGCCAGGAACGACCTCGACACTCCCATGATCATTGATAACCAGTACTACAAGCATATTTTGGCTCACAAGGGTCTTCTCCACGTGGATGCTGAGCTGGCCACTGATCCCAGAACCTCACCTTTCGTCCAGAACATGGCTTCCGATAACGATTATTTCCTCCAGCAATTCTCCAGGGCCATTCTTACATTATCGGAGGCCGATCCTCTGACCGGCGATCTTGGTGAAATCAGAAAGGATTGCCGCTTCGTCAATCCCAGTTAACCATTACACCCCCAGTCACGCATCAATCTCCACGCCTCTCTATCTACTAAACCCATTACCTAAAATGTAATAAATCCCAATTAGCGGCCCAAATAACTAAATATTGGGCCTTTTCATGCACTTGTCCCAATGGTCACTGTTCAATGTTTGAAATTGGCGTGCTTCTCTTTTCAAAGCCTTCTTGTGAATTAAGGATTGGTGGGTAATTATCAATGAATGAACCGTTTGAATTTTACAGAATTTGTCTTTTCTCAATTTGATTCCTGAATTTGGATCCTTTGGCCATGAAACTTCCTTGAAGTTCAAGCTTAGTATGGTATGGTCGAAGTAACCACACAAAGTGAGCAACAACAGAGCTGATGTGCTAGGCAGATAGATCCAGAGCAAAACAAAAGCCATTATTGATAACAGATTTGGGTCTTATCATATATTTCTGATGAACTATCAAATCATGGGTTTGATTTCGAGTACGTCTGATCGTTCTAATTTGTTATTAAGGGTTGGTGAAAGGCATTGATTATAGCGTGGAAAAAATTAGCCTAGTGGTGGTGCGTGATCCAATGGAATTAGAAGGAGGATATGAGACATTCGTCCTGTGGTGGCGTTTACTTGCCGTTGTAACTTCATTATCACCACTTGGCTGAACATGTCGTGCGCCACTTATTATTAATCTCATGATAATACCACACTTCATCCTAACATAATATTCCTTTTGTTTGAAATATAAGAGCTAAATATATAATTTACACTTATCAATAAGTTAGTTAAAAGTAATTAAAAACAATAAATATGTAAGATATCTATTTTTTTCCCACCTTTATTTACTAAAGAAATAAGTAAAAGAGATAACAAATAAATAAATAAATAAAATGTAGGAGAAAAGAATGATGAGACCAAATGTGTCAAATTTAGGAGAGAAAAAAAGAGCATTAAATGTATAGACAAAATTCAAGTGGGTTTTATAGAATTAAAGAGAAAAAAAACTACACACTCCCGAATTTGACTTTTATATTTTGAACAAGAACATCACACAAATCACAATCCTTCCAGATTAACTGACTAATTGACCTATTCTGATTACGGGTTCAATCTTGCAGGTTGTGCACATCAGAAAAATGATATTTAAAACTAACGGGGTTGGTGGAAGTGGTAAGTGGTTTGTATCGTTTAAGGAATGTCTTGAGTTCGAGTCTTATGAATACATAAAAGTTCTATTGGGAAACTCACTCACTATAGTCAAGTGTGCAACGTAGATCGGATATGAATTAGTTAAGGTGAAACTCTGAATACCGAATGAGCAATAAAAAAAACAATATTTAATCAAGTTGGGTGATTAATGGAAATTGTCTGTTCCATCACATACATTAAAAACTAGGCGCAAAGGACCGTGACAGCCCAACTCCTTAAAATGTGGTTTATTTTAAATATCTATAGTCCCCGCCGGAGTCTGACTTTGCAACTTGACCTAATTTTTTTTATATATAGTACAACAATGGGCACTAATTAATTAATTTAGCTTTGATTATATTATCAGAAACACCCATATCATATCGTTTCAAAACGTAACCTAAAATGAGCAAATACCTGAACTCTGGATTTTTAGGTGACATATACCATTTTGGGTTGACATTAAAAGAGTGACCAAATAACCAATAAGTTGTTGGTTGGGATGACAAAGGTCGTCGCCCCATAAAAAAAGAAAATAAAACTTTAAATTTTGAGAAGTGTACTTATTGAGAGAGATAAAAAACCTTTTACCATAGATATTACCAAAAAAGAAGGGAGTGATGAAATAAAGAAGGTTAGTGGATGTATATAGACATATATACCACTCTCATTCAATTTATAAGTTCAGTTTGACCAAAAAAATTAGGTCCTATTTATAAGTCTATTTTGACCAAATAGATGAGATTGTGACAATTTTGCCCATATTAATGATGATGAGAGAGATTTGACAATAAATTTTAAAAGGTATTCATTCATAAATGAGGGTAAAGTTGGAAATTTGCTCTATAATCATTGAGATACCTAACTTTCCTTGGTATGTGAGATTTGGTCAAACTAGACTTATAAATAGGACCAGAGTGGTGGTTGAATAATCCAGATATACGATTTCCAAATAGGGTTATGGGCCAATTTTGCTTAAGAAGTTTTCACTAAAGGGTAATTTAATCCTAGAAGAATAAAAAAAAAAAAAGGAGTAACTTGGCCGTTGACGTTAACCTAGTTAATTTTGACCATTAGTTAACCCATTATACTGAGCTGACAATCCACATGTCATCAACATTATTTCTATTAAGGTGAAAAATTATTCTGAAAATCTATGTGTCATCGATTTCATCTTTTTTTTTTTAAAGTTAGATCTAAAACTTTTGGAACAAATTTGCATCTTGATAAAAATGACATGTGGACTTTTGATCTAACTCATTATATTTGGTTAATTAACAATCAAGATTGATAAAGATAATGAACGAGACAAAATTACTCTATTTTTTTTATACTTTTAGAGTTAAATTACCCCTCCAAACAAAATTCGGGGAAAAAATGTCCTATGTGAAAACTTCTGGAGTAAAAAATGCGCCTCTTAAACCTTCCAAATATTATATGTCTCTCTTACACACATATATATAACTGTATCTTCAAATGGGTGCAATTCAGCACATGCACATATAGTTCCACTTAATATTTGAGTATAGGAGAAGCATATATAAATATGAATAATGAAATACATATGAAAATACAGATTCGCATGAGGATTTATGTGTGTGTGTGAAGTCTCCAGACAAATGTGGGATGGGCGATCCAAAGAATACGGAGGGGAAGATGGGATGAGAGTGAGTGAGGTCCACTGACACCCAACAGTGGGACCTTTATACCCTAAAACCTAAGACACCTCCAAATTCCAACCTCCTCTTTCCATTTGTACCTATCCCTTCTCCTCTCGTTTTTCAACCCTCTCATCATTTTCATTCATGCGCTTCTTTTTCTTTTATTTTTTTGCTAAAGACCCTTATACCCTTCCATTCCACATCACCTCTACTTTTCTACGTGCTTACGTGCCAAACCTACACATACACACAATTAACCTTCTTCTCTAAAATTCATAAAAATCTTTTTTATCTTGTTCGTTTTTTTTTTTATTTTTCCTTTCTCACAAAGTCACTCGCCCTTTCATTTCAGTTTTTTATATGTATGATTCCTTTTTTGCTTTAGAAGTAAAGTAAAATTCCCAACGAAAATAAAAAAGAACCTTATCTAAAGAACCTTATCTTCAATCCTCTGCCCATGCACGTGACTCCAACAAACAAAAATAAATGGGTGCCAATGGACAAAGGACACCCTCCTCAAGCCGCCGTGTAAGCATACCTCTCCTATGTTTATGGGCCCTTTATGGAAAAAGATTTATGACATCAAAACAAATCATTACATTTTATATATATATATATATAAAACATTACTTGTGTCGTTTAATATCAGGAAGAAAACAATTATAAGAAAAATCAGGCGCTCATAAAATGATAAAACTATTATATAATATAGGCAATTTTTTTCTCGTTAAAAGAGGTGTAGACGAAAGCTGTTCATGAGCAGACATATTGTCCTATATACATAAAACGTACTCGTAGTTAATAATTAATTCAAGGACACAAACACTCATGGATGATGCTTCACAATTTTTAATGGATTTTTTTGGTTCTACAACAATAATTCTGAAACGTCCAATAATTCGCAATGCAATGTTCGTGATATGGTGGTTATTTAAAGCCAAAAAAATATCTAATTATGATATTTATTGAAAAGGGTGAGAAAAAAAACTTGACTATGAATTTGCGGGTTGCCATGGATTTCTTTAGAAATAGACCCCACTGAAATTGTGAGAAAGCAGCACTTGAAGGAGCGTGACACGTACGCTTTCTTCCAACTCCGTGCCTCGCCCTCCTCGATAAAAGGCATTAGTGTCTTGCTTGTTTACAGGTCAAGCCTGTCTTGAGTTTGTTGAAGCCAACCGAATATATATATATATATACTATCTCTCATTTTTATTATAAGGCATCAAGTAATAATTCACACAAACTAATAAAAACAGTAAAGTCAATAAAATTGTCATAAAATTATAAGTAATTTACAATATTACCTCTACTAATTGCAATAAACCCTAATATTATATTATTATTACTCTCACCAACTACCCCTATTAATTATGGCTATACATAAAAAAAAACAATTAATGCTCCTTGAAAATAAACAAGTGTCTTATAAAAAAGACCAAATACACTTGCTACTAGTTAGTGTCTTATGATAAAGACCAGAGGAAAGTATATATATATATATACACACACACATACGTACTTGTTCTGGCATAGAACCAGAACCCTAACCCTGATGGGGCTAGGATGTTGATGTTGATGGGGACTTGACCTAGGAGAGATTCCTAGGGCCTACGTACCCTGAAGAGGGATCAAAGTCCACGTAGTTCGAGGATTGATGGATGAGGCGTTTAGCCAGAAGGGGTCTGTATGCTCTGTGACGGCTGTCTGTGAATAGCCGGAGCGTAGACCGTTGTAGAAGATAGATGTAGAAGATAATGTGTAGATAATCTGTAGAAGTCCTCTATGATCCTGCAGGTTCACGCTCTATATGTAGATGGCTCCCATGTCGTGCGTGTCCAAGGATCGTGCAAAACCGCCCTGGTCATGGCTGGGTCCCACAGTTAGTGGGTTGTGATAGTGGGATAGTGGGCCTTGACTAGGTCCATAACAGATTGCCCCAAGCTCGGTAGTTCGGTCTCGAACCGCCGAGGTTAGTTGTTTGATTGATCGCGCCATACGGACTTGGCCGAGCTATATCCAGTGTGCGCAACCGTGGAGTTTGCTCATTTCAAATGCTTGTTCGAGTTTGCTTTAATCCCGGTTATTGACAATCGTATAGTAATTGCCCCCACTGGTAGTCCAGTCTCTGGGTCTTAGGGGTGGATTTGTTGAATCCAGATATCGTATCGGAGTTCTTGCCACTCGTTTGATTTTGATTTTGATAAAGTGTCTATCCGAGTTTCAAAGAACTTCTGAGTTACTTGTCTTCTCGATTGAATTGCCCCCGGACATGTAGTCCGGTTAATTTTGCTTTGAAACTTGTCTGCTTCTTTTTATGATCGCCCGATCTCTTCTTCTTTGATCGTCCGGTCTCCGGGTTTGTTTGCAAGGGCGATAACGGCGGCCTCGCGTAATTTGGAAACCGGGCTAAGTCTTGGAAGCGCCCAACTTGGGAAAGCTTACGGTGGCGGCTTCGCTTGGTCAAAAGCCGGGTTCGATGACCCTTTCACGGAGTCTTGATCAGAATCGTATTAACTGTAACCGGGGTCCGCTTCTTTTTCAATAACGTAACGTTTCATCCGTGTCCACGATGAATTGATATAGTGAACTCATTTGTTTTTGGAGTACTATTAAGTGACCGGGCCAAGGTCATAGATGTGATATGCAGAAAGTGCGAAAGTGCATCTGGTATTGAAACCGTAAAGTGGTGAGGGGTCAGTATTCTAACTGTCTCGTATAATTCCAGGTTCGTTGACCGGGTCATCCTAGGATAAAGGGAAGTTGTCACCTGCCCGGGTTTGGTTTACCACCAAAGCGTCCGAACATTTTGACCTGATCAGGGTCGGCATGACAGTTCCGCTTGATATCCCGGAGTAAGTTAGGAAGCGTCCGGGCTGCGATAGCTCTTCGGAGACAACTTCCTCCGACTGAAAAGCCGGGTTTTAGTCTCTAGTTTGTATTTGAATTACGACCGGGTTCAGTGACCCTGTATTCGCTCTTTCGTTCATGTCTTCGTCGTTAGAGCAATTTGAGGAGATTGAATCAATGCTCTCGACTGAGAGTTTCTTTACACGGAGCCGGGATTTTAACCAGATTTTGTGTAACCGGGGTCCGCCTTCAAAAATTCGCACGGAGCCGGGATTTTTAACCAGATTTGGTGTAACCGGGGTCCGCCTTCAAATTTTAGACGGAGCCGGGATTTTAACCAGAATTGGTGTAACCGGGGTCCGCCTTCAAAACTTTAGACGGAGCCGGGATTTTAACCAGAATTGGTGTAACCGGGGTCCGCCTTCAAAACTTTACACGGAGCCGGGATTTTAACCAGATTTGGTGTAACCGGGTCCGCTTCCTTTTCACGTCCCACCAAACTTTATACGGCGCCCGGATTGTAACCGTATTAAGTGTAACCGGGGCCCGCGTTCTTCTATTTTGGCAGGGCAACAAGGCTCAAAGGAAACAGGTGATATGTGGACTTGAAGAAATATGCAATGAACGATTACATATAAAGAAACAAGATTTAAAAGAAAAAGGTACCTGACATCCACGAATAGATGAATAAGATCTTTTACAGGACAATTTATGCACCATTTAGAATTGACGATGGCGGTTGTCATATTGAAACAAGAAAATAATGCCTGGAAGTATCTTTCATGTACTGAACTATGCCCATAGAACTTCCAATGAAAATCAGCTTCGCTACTGTGTTGTAGATGGAACAGGACCTCATAGGTAATAAGAAGGATGCAGCGTACATCAGCTGAAGTAGCTTGTTTGATGCATGCCTCATGCAGCTCCAACTCGTCAAAGATTCTGTAGCAGCTCCCTTGTTCAATATTTCATTTCTCCTGGCTTGTCGGCAAAACAAAATTATAATGTTGACAGTTTCTCCTATCATGAGTGCTTTGCTCTAGGTCTTGGTGATAATTTTTGTCACAATTAACCACAGATTCTGTAGGAGTATCCTCAGGAGAATTTTCCCTTCTTTTAAAAGAAGTCATTAGAAGGAACAACAAGATGATTTTTAAGAAGTTGGAGATTCCTCTTTTTGAGTTTGTCTCACAATTTTATCATATGATTGACCCTCATCAAGATTACAGCATCTCGACTCTCTTGAACAAGAAGTCCTTGAAGATGCCTAACTTGAGGAGATCCAGAGAAAATTTCCCAATAAAAATGCACCACGAGAATTGAGCATTGCTTGAAGAATCTGTCTTGGACTAAGGACTTTTGCTCCCCAATCACTTCTGCATACAGTCTCTAAAAATTTTACTACCGACAAAACAAAAATACCTTTCAATGCAAGTTGCTTTGTCGAAACATTAACATAGACAGGAAAACGACTTCTCATTCCAGATGCCCAGCCGTGATACTGTATGCTCACGCCTGTGTTACATCAGAGGCCACTTAGCACCCTTGAAGCTGACGCTTTGCATGCCCTGTCCTCTATATCCTCGTAACGTTTTCCCATTACCTCAAGGGACAAACTCATATACCTGTTGATGACAGCAAAACGAGTTACACATGATCTGCATGGTAGAGTAAAGCAACCTCGCCAAACTGTAATGCCCTTGCGTTATTTCACTGAGCCTTTTGATTGGATCTTGGCGACACATCCATAATCCCGCACCTCACCATCTCCTTGGCATACGTACCATCTCAAAGTCGGTGAGCCCCTGCACCTCGTGCATCTTCGGACTCGGCCAGCGGTGGTCATACGTTTTGCAAGTTAACCTGATGAGAGCGTGGTCGAACTTGAAGAGGAGCAGCGAAACAAATACCCTTCAAAATCATGATGCTCGGCCCAAAGAAATCTCAACTCGGATGAAAAATAACAACTTAACCCAGTTACAACATTCAAAGCATCCCGGCATGGGAGGATGAAGGTATCTCGGACGAAGCATTGCACCTCAGCTAACATCTGAGATGAGTAGTGAAGAATCTTGGCGTCTACAATCTGAGTATCCTGGCTTCTAAGGCATCTCGGCATTCACCCCGGCATTCAAAGAATCATAGGCTTCTGATTCGGAATCTCATTCTGCCGACATGCAACGAAATGAGATAATCCTGGCATTATATCTCGGCCACTCGCCGGCATCCCCACCTTTGCATTGAGTCCCGAAATATTGTCTCGCTATGATTCAATCTCGGCGAATGTAAATAGATATGTAGCATGTCGGCCCATCTACAGAGCTTGGTTGAACCCGAGAGGCCTGTCACTATGCCTGCTTTAATAACCACGATGGCCTCATCCATCGCTTTATGCATCCTCAAAGTATCAGCACTTCGGTCAGATACCACGCCACAAAGACGTTGGCGGAGATCACAAGACCTCGTCCCTCATCCCCATGCCGGGTTCAACGACCTCGGCCACGTCGTTGCAGTGGCTTCAATTTTCTCGGCTCAGTCATCTCAGCCTCTGCTATCTCAGCCCCTCAGCCATATCGGCTTCTCAGGACCTGGTTGTGCGGCACATATACGGAGACTGCAACAGTAGTGTCTCAGAGATAAATGCAATAGTTTTAGTAGACTACAATCGTTGTGTACTCGGGTCATGGAGATCCAGCACACTAAGGGAGGCAGATCTCGGGTCAGTTCAGATTGACCGTGAGAATAGATAACACAATATTCTGCAGACAACCTCTGTGATCGTATCCTTAGTCCCAAAACCACCGTGATCTATCTCTCGGCATTCGCTTCCTTAAGCTTTATTTGGAAATAAAGCATAGGAGGAATCAAGAAAAGCCACGAAGTCGGTCAATCCCCAGCAATCGAGAATTGACCGTAAACTCTAGCCTCCAATCAGAAAAATATCATATTTCCGAAAAGAATAAACGAATTGGTGTATATCTGAGTGAAAATAGATCGCCTTCACAGGTCGGATGAACACTTTCAACATCCGGCAAACCCTAACTACCAAACTCCATGATTGTTCGTTTGACAGTTGGGATTTAGAATTATTGACCATCTCTGGTCGGGGGAATCGAAATTTAACGATCCCCACGGTCGGCGCCACTGTTCTGGCGTAGAACCAGAACCCTAACCCTGATGGGGCTAGGATGTTGATGTTGATGGGGACTTGACCTAGGAGAGATTCCTAGGGCCTACGTACCCTGAAGAGGATCAAAGTCCACGTAGTTCGAGGATTGATGGATGAGGCGTTTAGCCCGAAGGGGTCTCTCTGTGAATAGCCGGAGCGTAGACCGTTGTAGAAGATAGATGTAGAAGATAATGTGTAGATAATCTGTAGAAGATGATCCTCCAGGTTCACGCTCTATATGTAGATGGCTCCCATGTCGTGCGTGTCCAAGGATCGTGCAAAACCGCCCTGGTCATGGCTGGGTCCCACAGTTAGTGGGTTGTGATAGTGGGATAGTGGGCCTTGACTAGGTCCATAACAGTACTCAATCTTAAATATAATATAAGACAAGTTTATAAGGTAAATTGCAATTTTATTATATATTTAGCATCGTTGTATAGTATATCATAATCCGGAAAAAAAGAAAAAGCCGTTGGAAAGTGACACGTGTCTTCCTCACTCTCCTTAGGATTCTATTCCATGCTCTACCTCCTCCTCCATGGTATATTTCTTTGCTTGGTTCTGTTTCAAGGCAAAGAATACAAACCCAAGTCTTGTCTCTCTTGTCTCTCCTTATCTCCCCGCCTCTCATCTTTCTTCTTCTCTCTATCACTCTTGAGCAAACGAGCCTTGGCACCTGCAATTTTGCGATGGGTTTTTCCTCAAACTGAGCAATGTTGGTACTTTCCTCTGCATTTTCGAGTCCCATCATTGCCGCTTTTACATTTTACCTTTGCTTTTTCTACGCCGTCTTTACTTTCGCAGCCACTGAATTCGACTTTGGCACCTTAACTTTAAGCAGTTTGAAGCTTCTGGGCGACGCCCACTTGAACAATGGCAGCGTAAGCCTCACCCGGGACCTCGCCGTCCCTAACTCCGGCGCTGGCAGAGCTCTCTACTCCAAACCAGTCAGGTTCCGCCAACCTGGCACTCATTCTCCTGCGAGCTTCAAGACGTATTTCTCGTTCTCAGTCACCAACCTCAATCCAGCGTCCATCGGCGGCGGACTTGCTTTTCTGATCGCGCCGGACGATGAAACCGTCGGTGACGCCGGTGGTTCTCTTGGCCTCCTCAACGCGGCGAGCACCGCCCCCTCGGGTTTTCTGGCGGTTGAGTTCGACACGCTTATGGACGTAGAGTTCAAAGACCTTAACGGAAACCATGTGGGTTTGGACCTAAACAGCATGGTTTCAACGGAAATTGGTGACTTGGGACCCATTGGAATCGATCTCAAAAGCGGTGATCTGGTGAATGTATGGATCGAGTACGACGGTTCAACCTTGGGATTTAACATCTGGGTTTCGTACTCCAATCTGAAACCGAAAGACCCCCTTTTGACATTCAATCTCGATCTAAACCAGTACGTTAATGATTTCATGTATGTAGGTTTCTCTGGCTCCACGCAGGGGAGTACAGAGATTCACAGCGTCCAATGGTGGAGCTTCAGCTCTTCTTTTGAGTCGTACTCATCTTCCCAGCCAGGTTCATCGGTGACGGCGCCGCCGCCACCAACTATGACTTTGATGAACCCGACCGCTAATTCCGTCACGTCGCCACCTCCATCGTTGGGTCCTTCTTCCGCCTCATCCTCAAGCCCTCAACAAAATGACAGTAAATCGTCCTGCCACAATCAACTCTGCAAGCAAGGTCCTGGAGCGGTTGCAGGTGTTGTGACAGCGGGGGCTTTCGTTCTGGCTCTGTTCGCCGGCGCATTATTTTGGGTGTACTCCAAGAAGGTCAAACAAGTCAACAAGTCCGATTCACTTGCGTCGGAAATCATCAAAATGCCAAAAGAGTTCAGCTACAAGGAACTCAGGATAGCCACCAAGTGCTTTAATGCCAATAGAATAATCGGTCGCGGCGCATTTGGAACGGTCTACAAGGGAATATTACCGGAGAACGGCGGCATTGTTGCCGTGAAAAGATGCAGCCATACAAGTCAGGGGAAGAACGAATTTCTATCCGAATTATCTATAATTGGGAGTCTCAGACATCGAAATCTCCTCCGTCTCCAAGGTTGGTGCCACGAGAAAGGTGAAATCTTATTAGTCTATGACTTAATGCCCAATGGGAGCCTCGATAAAGCTCTGTTCGAAGCGAGAACACCACTTCCATGGCCTCAGAGGCGCAAAATTTTGGTGGGCGTCGCCTCCGCTCTGGCCTACTTGCATCAAGAATGCGAAGACCAGGTAATTCACAGAGACGTCAAGACCAGCAACATAATGCTAGACGAAGGGTTCAATGCTCGATTAGGTGACTTTGGACTGGCAAAACAAACTGAACACGACAAGTCTCCAGACGCAACGGTGGCCGCCGGTACAATGGGCTACCTGGCGCCAGAGTACCTCCTAACAGGCAGGGCCACAGAAAAAACCGACGTGTTCAGCTACGGCGCGGTGGTTCTTGAGGTGGCCAGTGGAAGAAGGCCCATAGAGAAAGACTCTAATGGGAGCAATTTGGTGGAATGGGTATGGAGTTTGCATCGAGAAGGGAGATTGCTGACGGCGGCTGATCCCAGGCTTGACGGCGAGTTCAGCGACGAAGAGATGAGGAGGGTGCTTATGGTGGGGTTAGCTTGCTCGCACCCTGACTCGCTGGCCAGGCCCACCATGCGAGTAGTGGTTCAGATGCTGGTGGGTGAGGCTGAGGTGCCCAGTGTTCCCACGACCAGGCCTGCCCCCACTCTGAGTACCTCGCAGCTCTTGTTGAGTTTACAGGACAGTGTGTCTGACTTCAATGGCTTGATCCCCATGTCGTCTTCCTCGTCGGAGAACAGCTTCGACGGCGGAGATATAGTGTGATGCAATTCTGCCCTCACGTCGGTTCTTAAGTTATCGACTTCTTGTATACATTATACAGAGCCACACATTCATTCGTTGTATGTACATTACAATAACGGGATTTTTCTCCCTAGTGGAGACTGGGGGTTATGCATTTTGGTCCAATTTTAAGGTGGAAATAGCATTTATTCTTTCATATTCTCAACTCCAATCAATCATTTTTGTGTTTATCAAGCTTTTGAACTGTTTGGCCTAGAATCAAATTTGTTTATTGTGTTAAGTCTAGTCTAGTAGAAGATGTAAATGATACAAAAGTTGTAATTTGTCCAGTACTATAGGAAACATGAATGGTCGTATATACATTATTGCATTCCAACCATTTTATTATCAATACTTTTAATAAGATGATTTTTTGAACAAAAAAAAAGGGATGATTTTAATGCTCAATTCTTGAATTGTCAAAAATGTTTTCTTGGTTTTAGTTTTTTTGAAAGCAGCAAAGTCAAGAAGAATTTGGTTTACTGAGATTAAGACGTCTCATTACTCAAGGAGAACCCAAAAAGTTATTAAAAAATATACATAAAATGTAAAATTGATATGAGATGAATTTTGGGTAAAAAAGAGGATGTGATCGATCATGGCCCGGGGACAAATATAATAATGAATAACGGCAAAGCTGCCTTGACTGGTAAGCACTAATTAATTAGAACGGCGTACATAGTGAGTGGCATCTGGTTGAGAAGAAGATTTGAGAAGCAATGGTGATTGTAAAAAGGATTAAAGTTTGGGTAGAAGCATGGGGAATTGGGTGGGTCCCTCCACCATCAGCCAGCTTTACGGCACACTGGCATCATTCAGAGTGGGAACGGCATAACATAACTGAAACAATGATCCCATTGTTGAAAATGTATGCTTGTGTAACGGACCACCTCTTCCTATTGGCCTATTCTTAATCATTATCGATCTCTGCTGCGTCTCCACTCTTCTAACTGCACCATTTCTCTTATCTTGTCCTCACCCACCTCCTCAAAGCAACATTCCTTTCCCAAACTCTCTTTTTCCTTCCGAGCCACCACTCTCAGTTTTATCGCCTTGAAACTTCCCCACATCTTCCCAGGACTTTTGCCGGTGAAAAAGTGAAACTTGTAAAAGGGAAATTAAAGCAGCAAAAAAAAAAGTGGTTATATTCTTTTATAGTGGGGATCCGGTTATGTTTGGTGTCGAGAATCGCTGCTACGCCTAAAATCGGCGGTTTCAAAAAGAGAGAAAGCAAATGAATAATGAGTTGAGGGGGTTGAACATGTTATCGTTAGAGAGGAAAAGGGCCACCTCCATCACAGCTTGTCACTAGCGCGGAGTAAATCAAAACTGAAACCGAAAACTGAACCGAATAATTCAATGTTCGATTTTTCGGTTCGATTTTTTAAACTAGCTTAGTTCGGTTTCCGGTTTTCGGTTTAGTTGTTGCAAATTTATTTCGGTTAAAACCGAAAAATTAAATTTTTTTTTTTGTAGAAATAACCGAAATTAATTAAAAAGATGATGCATATGTATGAATCAGACCCAACCTTATGAGTCATGATCCTTGTCCCACCTCAACTGAAGATCAATACCAGACATCCAGACCCAACTCAATTCTTCTTTCCATCATTATTCCATGTTTTGATTTTAAAATCTACAACTTATTGTCATACAAGTAAAAATCGATATATACCAGGTGCTTCATGTGTAAAGTATACTATATCCAGGTTGCACTCAATAGTCAATATTGTAGATTGATTCAGCAAAAAAAAAAAAAAAGTAGATTTGTCATTTTACAGAATTAACCCAAACAAAAAGGCCCAACTTAAACCCAAAAACTGAACCGAAATATTTCAGTTCTTCGGTTTCGATTTTTCGGTTTTAACTGAAAACCGAATGCTCACCCCTACTTGTCACCCTTCTAATTTCATTCTATTCAATTACTAATATTTAAAGACAACCCATTTTGGGCATGTTTGAGTTGGTATTTAGAAAACATGTTTATATAAGATGAGACAATAATCTTCTTACATACTTACCTTGTACCGTTATTCCAAATAGACACTTCCTTCTTCCTTGTTTGTTGTTCATACTTCATACCCTCACAAATTAGTGAATTAATTCCATTTGCCTTTTCTTTTTGGTATATAAAAGTTTAGGTGAGAATAGACACTGATAATCTATCAAGCCCTCACTTCCTTGTGAGTTGTTCATACTTCATACCCTCACAAATTAGTGAATTAATTCCATCTACTCTTCTTTTTTTTGGTTTATAAAAGTTTAGGTAGGGTAGACATCAATAACCTATCAGGACAGACACAGATCATTTACTAATAAAACCCTCATATCCAGCGGCTATCAAACTTTTTTTTAAAAAAAAAAAAAATCTGAATGTTGACATCTTAACTAATTGTGTCACCCCTCGTCGGCTAATTCCATCAGCTCTTTATTGCAATTTCATGTTCCTTTGCGTCTAATTGCCCTCAACCCCACCCCTCACCCAATCGATCACTTTTGTATCTTTGTTTTATCAATTATATATTCATGTGACATAACCCCTAATGGATCATGTAGCTCCGTACACACAAATTCTTCGATTATTTCGTCATTCACACACCTGGCATAACCTCATTGGCCTCCTCCTGCCCCCACCCCATATCATCCAATTACTCGTTAATAATTAATATTAAAATATAATATTAAAATGGAAGGGCGGCATTTATGACTGCGTGGTCCGGGCATCGCGCCGGCAGTGCCTCCGACTCATGCTGAGAAACTTGCCCCCTTGGCTGTGTAAATTTATATCCTGATGGTAATATTTTATGACTGACATCCTCTTTTATATGGTGAAAAATAATCATGGAAGCTACAATAAAAAAATAAAAGTGGAAATAATTTAATTAGGCAGGAGCAAGAGATGAGGTTGAGACAGAAAGTAGGGAATGGGAGTGAGTAGAGGAATCATTCCATTGGGAATCTTTTGGGCAAGTACATGTTGCCTTCCGTTGTTCCACTTGACCGGTGAAAATGGACGAACTTCTTGGTGATACACGTTTTGCTGTTGTCACTATTACAAGGATTGCTCTTAGACAATTGATAGTGACTAATCTCAGGTCTTTGTTTTTTTCCCTCCCTCTTTTAACATGATAATTACATTTGCTCTAACATTTAGCTGGTTGCTTTATAATCTGTTTTGAGATACTATTCTTTGGTCACACCACAGGGGGATGAGATCAAGAAATCTGAAACCCAAGGGTTGAACCCAGGATTAATAGTCCTCCTGCTTGTTGGTGGGCTGCTATTGACATTCCTAGTTGGAAATTATATACTTTACACGTATGCACAGAAGACCCTCCCTCCCTGAAAAAAGAAGCCCGTCTCCAAGAAAAAGATGAAAAGGGAGAGACTGAAGCAAAGTGTCTCCTCACCTGGAGAGTAGGGACTTGAAACTCTCTTTAGGTTGTGTTGTTAAACTCTTTACAAGAATTTTCTGCTCTCTTTTTTTAACAGACCGTTCTTTAGTCTTTTGTCAGTTGTGAATTTGCATTTTTCTTTTGGCTAAATTTACCACATAAATTGGTCATTTATCAATGTATTTGGAAGTTGGAAAGAGGCTCCTCTCCTAATTGTTTGTTGAACGTTTCTTTCAATTTTTTCCCCAAGATGTTCATTTGCAAGCTGGGTTTCTGCCCGGGCAATTAAATTGGGATTACGACGTCATGTGGATTATTCCCCTAGTGTTGCTGCACTACGCTGTCTAATGACCACCCATCACCCCCGATGGGTTCGCGCAAGTATTTGCCATATTCTGGCTCCTTTCATCATAATTAATAAGAAAACAAAAGAGAAAAGTAAAGGATCAACAGACCAAGAAAACGGAGCCGACCGCTTGATGATGAACACGAAATGGGAATAAAGAGATTACTGATCGTGGCCTCGTGGATCCAACGCTATTCTCGTGGTTTAGGCTCAACAAGACGGAACGGTTACAAATTCGTTCTAATGCTTGTTTAGGATTACTTTTGGATACCCTAAAAGTACCTATTCATGGTAAATCTCATCTCTCATGCTTCACTCGTATATAGTAAATTATTATTGAAAAACTATTTCAAACACTAACATCTTTAGTCACGTTAGAATTTGATATTGATAAAGCTTACACAACTACTTTTTAAAACAACAAAAGAAAAAGAACCAACAACCTTACAAAACTACTTCACGAGCCTCGTCCCGCCTGCATTTGCGTGAAGAGAATTTAGAAATAATGCCAAAACATAAAAGATACTACTATAACTTCTCATAGATTTTATACATTAAATACATTGATATATTGATGACGACTTGGTGCCATACACCAAAGAATCACGCAAAGAAACTGTAGAAAGTTCCTCACAAATTATTGCACACTAAATACAGTATAAATTTAAAAATAACAGGAATGTCAGAAGTATTCAGAACAGTACTAAATGCAAACTCACAAATAACAATCTCCTGTTTATATATATACCAGACAACCAGCAAGAGTCTTCACGTAAGACGACGTTTAACACAGTTGTACAACATACATTTAGTCAACACTCAAAAATAACATAGAGATAGCACTCTCGACATGAAAGAAGATAATCTTCAAGCCTTACGTCCCATGGTCTGCCCTGCCGGGGGGATCATAACCAAGACTGGTGGTTGAGCATTATGGCCAGGATGGGGAAGCCTACGACGCAGCTCACGAGCCTCTTGGCAAAGGGCACATGCATGACAGAATACGTGAGTTGCAAAGTCACAGGCGGACTCACACTGTTCACGCTGCAACTCATCTTCCAAAAAGCACCCACAGCACCCACATGATCTATGGAGTGCCTCGCAACTTCCCTGATTTGTAAAGACCATGATTTGTCCAATCAATTGAAATTTTATCGTAAAGTACTCAAACATGCATAGCTCAAACTCTCGCATAATCATCAGAACAGGACAGCTTATTTAATTTGAAGCAATAAAAACTAGGTATATAAAAAACTCAGTTAAGATGAAAGACCCAAAGTCAAAGCAAATTAACTGATCCGTAAACCCCCTAGAGTTCAATCCAAATCTAAATAGCAAAGAAAATCAATTCACTTAATCTAGTTGGTTGATCTACCACCTAAATTCCCACAAGACCAAAGGTATATAACTTCAGCATGCAGGCCTCTTAATGTGGAAAAAGATAAACACTTCAGGTATAGTAGGACCGTTCTCTCAAGCAATAACCCTTACTTTGGATGGGAAAAAAATTAGAAAGAAAAAAGTAGTAGGAGGTAAAGCTGCAAATGGTATGAAAAGGATGTCACTAAATCAAACTGTCCAAGCCCAATGCATAATACAACAAGCAACAAGTTTCAGTACGATAGAGGTTCAACAAATACAAAATCCCCAAGTCCACTTTTACAACCAGAAGTTTGGAACCATTAAGTTTTTTGAAGAGAATGGAATCATCATTCATCTTTGACATTAGACAGAAACATTAATGCAGCGTTATAGTTATGGGACAACTTTGAAGATTGTAGTTTAGAAAGATAATGTCCAAAAAACCACGAAAGAGTACGCCATATGCATCTCTTGCATATTGTAATGCTTTGATTTATGAATTTTTAAATTTTGTAATGCTTCCTAGATGTTTGTACTGCCTCTCTCATCTCAAGTTGGCATCCATCATTTATAGATAAGAATCTACCATAGTTGGAGTGATAACACAAGACAATATTACTCCGCAGAGGAAAGGATATAAAAATAACTTGCCTCTAAATTGAACTTCCGGCGAATAGCAGTACGGCTACGATAAGAAAACCATGGAGCAAGAATATTCCCACCAAAAAGGGAATTCCCGATAAAATACAGACCGCTATAAGTCAAGCAATGATTAGCAAACGTCCCAGGTGCAGATCCAAGCCTCTCAGCATTGCTTCCATACAGAACACAAGGAGCCACACTTCCAAGAAGACCTAGTTCATATATCATGAGTCCAAGCATAAGAAAAGTGGAAAAATTAGGAATTCAAGCGGAAAATCAAGCAAAGGGGAACAAAAAACTTAATATTCTTAAGTGTCATATCCTCTGTTAATATACAAAACAAGGGCAAAATATGAGCCTAATCTTCACATAAAAAAAAGAACCTCGTAATCAAAGTTTCAACCTTTCCAACCTATGCCCCTAAAACCTAACAACTGCATAAGTGTGAAATCTAGATCCAACATAACAGCTCATGGGGGTTTGGGGGAAGCCTTTGATAGTTGCCCTGGAAATACACAAATTCTGAGCAAATTTATCCTTGATAAATTACAACAGAGAGAATTTCAGCACCAAAAGCAAGTTCGCCTGAAAGCTCGCGTTAGGGGCATGCCATCGTCAAGGTTTAAGGAAGCTGGAAACTCCAGCGACTTCGAATTCTCATCATATGAAAGAAATATGACTGGGCCATCTTCTATTAACCAATCTAATGAGATCCGACTATACGTAACTATTCTTCTAACAAATTGTCCCCATTTGTTTCATCGTTTGAATGAGGAATTTGAAAATGACTAGAAGCAATAATTGAAATCCAACAGGAGTTGGCTTAGAATTTGATAGGCAAAAAATAAAGACATTCCGATTTCAACTTTAAAATTTTTTAATCCAAGTGCGTATAATTGAGAAACAGGCTTACAAACTTCAAGATCGCTGCTGCAGAACTCGTCGTTACGCCCGAGACAGGCACAGATGCTGGAGTTCCAAAGAGTCCGACCCATTGGCTCGCCCATCACGCTCCCGTGTGCTAAAGGGAGGCCATCGGCCGTCCATCCGTACCCTTTTCCGACAGCGGGCACCGATGCCGACAATTCTGGTGAGATTGGACCTGTTTTGGATGAATCATGCTTCTTGTCAGTCTTTTCAGCTTCTTGACATTGCTGGAGAAGAGGACTTGTCTCCTCGCGATTATCTTCGTTGTTAGCCATCGGAATTCAGAAAAAAAGAGGACAATCAAGAAGAAACCTTGGAATCGAAGGGAAGGGAATCTGGAAAATTTTCAACCAGAATAGTCGGTGGAGGCAGCGTGTAAACCGATCTTATTTTTTTTATGTTGCCTGTGATTAATTAATTATTTTTATTTTTATTTTTATTTTTATACTTTGATCAGACGACGACGTCAACTGCGTTTTATTCAAGTACAGAGTACAGATCCGACTTGTTCCACGCGAACGCGGTGCATACGCGCATGAGTCACCGGGGCAGTACAAGTTTATTTATCAATCATGCTAAATGCCCAACAACGACGGAAAATGACACTTTTGGCCCCAATAATTAAGAGACCGCCGTTAAAAAAAAAACCAAAAGCCCATGGGGGTAAAAAATAAAATGTCCCTAATCTATATAAAAGAAAATAAAAAAATTGCAATTTTTTTATTTTTTGTAGTCTTGTTGAAAGTTTTAAATGTCATGTTAGAAAAAAAATAATGTATACAGGTTGCAAATGTTGGAAGATCATTTTTTATGAAGCATTTTTTTCATATTCAATATTACTTTTAAAAATATCAAAGGTCTATGGTAAAAGAATATACACAATTAAAAATCTTTAGAAGGTCATTTGGATATTTTTATGTCAAATATTTTTAATTAGTTCTTAAGTTACAAATTAAAAATGCCACCATGGTCCCAAAAAAAAAAAAAGCCAGAGTAAGATGGAAAAAGAAAGTATATAGTTGAGAATATAAAAAATTGGTTGAAATAGTTCTCAATTAAACGTTTTTTCACTTTCATTTTTAGTTAGATTATTATAGTCAAATGGTCCCTTTCCCCCACAGAGTAGAGGTTGGCCATGTCTCATTAAATTTTCAATTTTAAATTTAATAATAAATAAATATTTAAAATATTATAATAAAATTTAACGATGTTTATTATTTCATTCTTCCTCCAAATGTTTCTTCAAGCTTTATTTAATTTTTTTTACCAGAAAATACAGCTTCATTTAATTTTAATTTTAATTGTTGTACACATTTCAAAAAATTTAACATGTATAATTAAAATTATGATAAAACAAATTATTTATAAATCATAAGTAGTATAAATTATTTTATATTTTTCATGGGTCTTTTTTTTTTTTTTTATAACAAAGAGAGACCTCATCTACCCAATAGTGAGAGTACTTTTCCCATTACAATCCCTACTAATAAGCGTTACTAAATCCTCAGACGGCTGGTAAACTTCGTGTTGACCCATCCGTGACTTCAACCCACTCTTCGCTAGGAGGTACGCTGCGGAATTACATGCCTGAGGCACATAAGTAACCCTAGTTTCCCACTCCTTATGTAGCATCAAAGAAACTTCGTGGATAATGCCAAAGTCTTTAAAAATGAATATTAGACAAAATACAAAGATAGAAAATGGCAATCACCACAATTACCTATTAATCAAACATATATTTTTTTACCTATTTATTTTTTGATAAAAAAATATATTATGAATAATGCAAATTTGCAGAGCGTGATTTAAAAAAAAAAAAATTGATCACCGTGCTTATCGATTAATTTTGTTAGGCACAAGGTATTTGTGCTTCTAATGGATCTTCGTCTTTTTTTATATTTGGGCCCAAATTATGGAACTTTACTTTTTTTTTAAAAAAAAAACAGTATATTAGTGGTATTTTGTCCCATTTTTTCAAGAATAAAAATTATTCAGGATGAGGATATCGAGAGTGCAGGAAATACTAGCTCTCATGTAATTAATGTTTTTGGCATCTGATGTTATATTTTATATTAATTCATAAGAAAAAAAAAAGTGAAATTTTCTATCCCAGTCAGTACATATACCGTACGAAAGAAAGATGATTATCGAGACAATAAAATGGGATGAAATATATGAGTAACCACTGATCACCGACACTGAATCATTCCTTCATCCACCCCATTTAGCAAATTTATGTTGCCAGAACATTCCAGGATTCTCAGACGATAATAACATCTATGTCACATCTTGTAATATTGATAAATTCTAATAATGGTGTCCTGAAAAAACCAAACATTCTATACTTCTTTCTCGTTTAATGGTGAAACTGCCTTTGAGAATATAACGATGCCTCTGCTTTGCACACATTAGAACCAAGAATTATGGTCTCATGTTTAGCAGAAGCAACTTAGAAAAACCTTTGAAGATGCACATCAGCAAATGAACACACACACACACACACAGAGGAAAGAAACTCACAATTATGGTCCCATGTTTGAGTTTAACAGGAAGCGGATACTATTTGTTGTGTGTGTGTGTGGACAGTGTGGTTACAAGCAGATGGGGATACGTTAATAATCGAAATTTTGTCACGTGATTGGTTGGAATTACCAAGGCGGCAGGCAAAGTAGATATCCTCATATCAGAAAGGAGACAGAGATATATAACATGAAGATCTGATGATAGTTACAAGTACACATTGAACTATTCCAACAGAAGACCACATATATATAGTTTTGTTTCCCTCTTCACCACCACACACCTCTCTTTTATACAGATTCTGCATATCTTTGAGAATAAACCTGACAAAATAATATCCCAAAATTCCCCACATGACTACGAGAGAGCACAGAGACAGACATACACCTTAAACTTTGTAAAAAACCTGTTCACCCATGGATTCTCTCGACCTGCGCAGTACAAGAGCTAGCGCATTAACGCATAAATATATACCAGCTAGGAATAGTAACTAAACAAGACATATATCCTTAAACCCATTTCCTATATCCTTCTTTTCCCATTAATTAACAGTGATATATATACAGTCCCAATTCTTGAGGAGCATTATATATAAATTAAGGCAGAAATTCAATGATGTTGGATCCATAATTAATCACTTGCCTTTTCTTGTTTGGTATGATCATTGCTGTTCATTGAGCCCTTATTGACTGTGGCCGATCCCATAGAGGCTTTTCGATTATTTGAAAGAGGGGTGGCATGACGATGAACTGGTGGAGGAGAGGACGAGTGAGTCTCAGGACCTCTATAATCAATCTCATATATCTCTGATTCCAGACCTTGCTTTGCCCCTAACATGATCAAAAAAATCAGTATGTATATGGAAAAAAACAAGAAGAAGAGTTAGGTAGAGAAATAGAAACAAACCTGTGGAAAAATAAGGGAGAGAGAGGAGGAGGAAGAGAAAGAAGCAGGTGGTGAAGGTGGACCTAATAAGCTCCATGTATATGGCAGTGATCTATCGCTCAGATTTCAGCTGAGAGAAAGAAGAGTACTAAGAAGCTTGGTTGTTTTGGAGTGATTTATAAGTAAGATAAGAAGGAGGCGAGAGGGTTTATAAACGAGTGATTGTAATATAAGGGACATAAGAGGTTGCTTTTGGTAATTGAAGCCATCAACATCCACATACAGCAATAAGCTGTGAGGGGCGACGTGGATGTGTTGGGTTGGGGCATTAATGCCTCCATAACGAACCCATATCCAACACCTATTTCATTTATTTCTTCAACTTCATTATACCTTTTATCTGTTGGGATCAACCATTATTGGGCAACAACACTAGAAGGAAGTAGAAAGAAAGAAAGGCATGCATAATTTTGACTTCTTTTTGTAAATTTTCTCTCCAGGGATTCAACAGGCTGACTTTTCAATTTTTCAAGTGTAAAAATGATTAACTTAGCACTCCATTTCTCTTTCAAGTTCCATGATGCAAAAGGAGACGATTAAATATATATGTGCGTGTGTGATGAAATGTAGTTGAGACAAGTGCATGTGTTCATAATTGAAAACTGTCCCGGGGAGGGGCATCTCATTGAGATAACCCAGCTGTATTGTTTCTCACTCCTCACTCTTCCTGTCAGCTGCAATATCTCTCTTCTAAACAAAATGCTAACCAATCACTTGATTCTTTCATTTTTCTCTATTTTATTTCATTAGAGCTTTGTTGTTCAAGCTAAAGTTTCGATTTTTTTCAACTACGGTATGGGAATTATTATTTGCTGAAGTCTCATCAGGCTCACACAGTTTATGGCCACGCACTAGGCTAGTTAGTTTACGATGTGTCAAAAAGGAGACCCCATTATACATATGATCAAGCACGCCCCTCGTTTCTGTAATGAAGGGTTCGGATAACTATGATTGTGACCCTTTTGTTTCCATGTGATTCTGTCCACGTCAAGCAAGGTTGATTTTCGTTTTTAACAAATATAACTACATTTTTTTTATTAATATCCAGAAACAAAAACAAGGTATTATAACAGAATCACTTTTGGATTTCGTACTGTACGATCACAACAGGTAACCTTACAATTGCCGACTTATGCATGTGACTGACAAAATTTCAGTCAAGTGATAATAAGACCCAAGTTTTCATTGCAGTTCAACTCAAGTCTAGGGCTCTTATTATTATTGGCTAAGAAATTGAAACGAGAAAAGAGAGGTCATTTTCGTGGGACCTTTGCCTTCAAATGGAGAATTGATGTAAAAGATAAATGGAATTAATGGGGGCAGAAATGATTGGGAATCTGTGGTATGCACAGGAATTTGATTGAGGTTAGGTTTCATGGGGTGGTATGAGGTCAACATAATTGCTGAGAGTGAGAGAGTGAGTTAGGACTCTCACTTACTATTCTGGTTTTATTTATAATTTCATTTTGGTTAAAAAAAAATTGATCATATTTATAAGTCCAGTTTCATCTAATAAATGAGATTATAACAATTTTACCCATATTAATTATATACATGAAGATTGAGAGAAAAGAAACAGTTGAAAAATATTCAATCATAAATGAGGATAAAATTGAAAATTTACCTCCATAATCATTGTGTCAATTACCTCTCATTCGTATGTGAAATTTGGTTAAAATTGACTTATAAATAGAACCAGAGTGGTATATTGGTATATCATTGGCTTTTGAGTTCAGATTCTGATCTCACGTACGTCACCTTCAATTCTTCTTACGATGTTTGTGTTGGATCAAGCTAAAATTATGAATAAGTGTCTCTGCAAATCAGCTAAAGTATAATTTTGCTCTCCTTCTACACTTTTAACGGTTCAAGTTTCTTTAACTTCTTTTGGTGGAAATTATCATATCAGAATCAGATTGCTGCATTATGTGCGTGTGTGTGTATTCCTCTTGACACTTTGACCAAATAATTTTCTGTCATGGAAGGTCGCATTTCATTTTGTGTGGTGCCAATGATTGTTTTAATTTCTCACCACTTTAAACTGAGAATAAGTTATGGAGAGACTGGATTAGAAATTGTACATTTTAAAAGAATCTCATAAAGAATAAAATAAAATTTCACAAACTGAATCATGAATCTAAATACATATAGTATTTCTAATTTTACATATTTAATTTGTGTTTGGCTTTGTTTTTTGTCATTTCATTCTTTTTTTTCCTGTCCCGTTATTTTTATTAAATTTAATGAGTAATATCGTGGGACCTATAGTTTTTCAGACTCTTGCCAATTTGCATGTCCCTACATATTTGGTTTTTGTTATGGACTCAAATAATAGGTCTGACAGATATAAGGCTCAGTAGGAGTGCTTTAGGATGAAATCTCTCTCTAAGCATGTAAATTGCTAATTACCCCTTGAGCATGCCTATAATCCAGGAAGATACAAGTAGTGGAGCAGACATTCACAGGACGTGGGAGGCGCACATTGCTGGAGGATAGGACTCAAGGCAATGGGAATGAAACCCTAGGTAATCTCTATAAATAGGAGGTTACCCACCAGGTGCGTTCCTCACATTCACTATTCCATTATTTACTATCTAGTCTCACTGTGCACATACCCCACCCCTCTGTGCACACACCCCACCTCTCTGACGAAACGCCTTATCTGTGTAGCACAGTGATCTGCAAGCGTTATCTAATATCTCCTTCATAGATATCGGCGAATGTTCTTTCCCTCTTTGGTACTTAATCCATAACACACCTTGGAGGGGCCACTTGATCCAATATTAACGCCACATAGTTCGTTGAGGCTAGACATTTGTGTTTTACACTAGAACAATTTTCTTTAAAATTTTGAAAAACCGAACATTCCATTTAACTTTGTGAAAACTATCTAAAGCTTTAAGATTTGAAGTGTGGGCACTAGCTTTGACTAGTCTAGCGCAATCCTTTTAATTTTACATCGGGCATGCTGCTAGCCTCACCCAGCCCGATATATAATGTTTCTTTTTAAAAAAAAAATGAGTGAATATAGATTTAAAGGGTCATTTGCTGTGATATATTTAAATTTAAATATTTCAAATGAGATAAATATACCCTCCAACCCTAAACGCAGGATCTAGCTCATAATGCAATCCGCAATACAAACCAGATTCTAAACATAGGGCATGAGGTAGCATGAACTATAACTTTGTCATTTTAAATTAATTTTCACCAATTGTTTATTGCACATAATTAGAGTAAATCCTATATTTAAACGGAATCTTTTTCCCAGTGCGCAGTTCACACTTCACAGTTCAAACATCACATCTCGTGCTTCTCCTATTATGTGGATGAATACGATGTTGTATGGAGCAGTAGTGACTGATAAATTGGTCAAAAAGAAGATAATAATTAATGGGACAATGACGGTCCCTCTGTCAAATCCTAAATTATCAAGTTTGCGCTCACTTCTCTGAATGGACTCATATAGTACCAGTTTGGGTGATTTGATCCCCAAAAAAAGAAGTTTAGGAGAAAGCAAAAAATTATTTTTCTTGCCAGCCAACGCCTTTGGAAATTTAAAGGAGTTCAATCTACAGCAAACCTCTTTTTAAGGAGAAGAGTAGAGAGAAAACCTATTCTGACTTAGTTTTAAAAATATTAATTAAATATTACCATCTGCTCTGAAGTCTGAACTCTGAATGTGTGCACGAGCGCAACTATATATTAATCATTCTTTGTATGAACCACAATACTAGTAAATATAATCAACCCAACCCATACAATACAACATCACCATTCCACTAAATTAAATACAATATGGGGTTCACCTAAGAGTCATCAATACACCACTAAATTAAGTGAATATTCGATCGTTGGTCAGAGCATCCAAGGACAGAGGATTTTTTTTTTTTTTGGTCAAAGGAGGACAGAGGATTCAGTAAACATTAAACTACTGTTACTTTCTTTTCCGAAACATTTGCTAGAAGAAGTAAACCTAACGTTAACATTTATTTGTTGAAAGAAAGAAAGAAAGAAACTGAAGCCTGTTTAATGAACTGAAGCCAATAACGGCAGTCAGCCCATGTTCCTCGAGCGTTGAAACAGTAAAATTCGCTCACGACGTCGTTTCCCTGTTTACTTGTTTCTGTGTACGACCAAGTAACTACCTTTTTAATTTACCGTGGAGCCCCGGAGATTCTCTCGCACAGCTCCAGATGTCAAACCTCAAAACAAGTGTTTATCTTATAACCCAGAGGAAAAAAATAAATAAAAACTACTTGAGAACTATGCTCAGGTCAGGGACCATTAATGGGACTAATGAAAAACCAAAAATATGCAGATTATGCAGACAAGAATATACTAATATAATCACAAATCAGTGACACCCGACCTTCTCTTCTTCCAGAATTTTACCTCAGCATCGATTTTCTGCGCGGTTCTTGCCGGTTCTGATTTGCACCGTGTGAGAACCAGAGGATGTACAGAGTCTCCCCCTCCTCCTTCTCTTCTCCTAAATTCTTGAGACTCTTCCAATTTGAGGAGTCTCTCTTTGATTGAATCTCTAAGTTCTCTGGAGAGACTTAACTTCTCCTCTGATTCTTTATCCATTGACCCTCTTTGCTCGGTGAGTTCGTCGCTTTCTGTGGGGTTTCTGTTCTCAAGCTCTGTTCTCTGATCCTGCTCTGTTTCTTCGCTTCTTAACGGCGAACCCCAGAACCTATTAGCCAAAGAGGAAGATCTGTACGGTGCTGACCTACATCTAGTCAATAGCAAAGCGTTTTTCGGTGGCGTGCAAGACTCGGAAACAAAAGAAGTTGCATTGTCATTAGCATTAACCCGAGCTCTCTCTTCATATTCCTCTTCCTCTAGTTCTTCATAATCACGCCCTGACTCGCCCCTGCACCTATCCCGGAAATTAAACTCGGTTTGAGAAGAGTGAGAGTCTTCTCTGATCCTGGTCGGTTTTCTCCGAGAGCTTCCGACCCGACAAAAGCCCCACTTGGGCCATACGGGTTGGCAAGGCCCGAGTTTGATTTTCGTGGCGACGCGATGACAGAACAGAAACTTACGGATCCACCGGCAGCGGTAGCTGGTCGTGGCCCCGTCGCCGGCCCGGCGTGGTCGTTTGGACGCGGCTTGTTTGGAGGAGCGTCTAACTCGGACTTGACCCATGCATGTGACCTTGGGGGAAGAAGGTTCCTGGGTTTCCGTGGCGGTGCTCTTCCTCCGTACGAACATGGGGCTCCTCCTGGACCTACCTCTGCTCCTACTTCCGGCATTGCTTCTCAGGAATCTCATCAATGGCGGCGGAAACTTCTCCGCCCGACCCGGACTCGAAATGGGTTTTGCGGATAGCTTCATTGTTAGCCACACAACACAACACAACAGAACAGTGGCTCCGAAGCGAGCGAGCGTCGAGAAGGTGCGTGATGATGAGTGAAAGTGAGGAGATATGGTGTGAAGAAATGAGTCGAACGGGAGGGTTGTCTGTGTTTGACAGTGAGGCTTTGTGCATATTTTGTTTTCTTGCGTGAACCAAAGCAACTCATTTACCATTCGCACGGATGGGTGAATCATCTGCCATCAATTTCTCTCTGTATCGAGTTGTAGCCTTGTAGCTGTAGGCTTCCCCTCGGGGAAAATAATGTCGGACCACTTTTAAAAAAAGCAATAAATCTGAATTCATATGCAGATGCAGTTACCGTATGTACCACTGACACTGCAAACTTTTTTAAACCATTTTTTAAAAAAATAAAAATTGTTAAAAATTGTTTTTAATGGGCTTAATTGTTTTGTGGAGGTTTTATTAGGCAAACTTGAAGGCGTTGATTGTAATTTCCCACTGATCTGCATGACAGCCTTGAGCCTTGACTTTCGAGGTGACTGATTATATTTTAAGGGACAGGGCTATGGCGCAGCAGATAAAAAATAGGCAAGGGAGAAAAATAACACGCGCTTGTTCACGACACGTTGAAGCAACGGGAGCCGTTGGATTTCCGGGTTTTTCATATGGGGGATTAAAGTCGGTGACCGTTGTTAGATCTTAAATCTTCCAGACACTTGGTTAGGGGTGGCTCACATGTTTGGACTGTTGTTAGTGGAGAAGATGGAGGAAGGGAAAGAAAGAAAGAAGGAAGGAAGGAATTCAGATCAGGAGAGCAGTGAAAAGCAAAAGAGTCAAACTTAAATGAGTATTTGGAAAAGAGAGTATGGACATGATTTGACGGCCATTGACAGATCTTCTGTTTGTCGCCGTATCAAGATCATTATGACAAAGATGCGACCATACTTGTGATTGCAAAATCACCAACGCATACTCATCACACAACTCTGTTTCTTGTTGAATTTGATAGTCTCAAGAGCCACAACATGACCTGCCCAGAATTCGTGTTTTGCTTATTGAATTCCTCTTCTCCCCTGCACAGTACTTCAATAAGACTAAACTCAATTTCCAATAGGTTATTTGACAGTGAAATGCTCTATGAATTTTAATAAGACTACACTCAATTTCCAATAGGTTATTTGACAGTGAAATGCTCTATGAATTTTAATAAGACTACACTCAATTTCCAATAGGTTATTTGATACTTCTTTCTTCCTTTCTTGTCAAAATTATGTAATTTTCTTCAGAATTTATCAGAACTGCGAATATAACGTTTTTATTTATAAAATGCCTAGTTCACTGTCATCTTAAAGTATTAGTTAAAACATCTTCCATAAAAATGAGCAGAGCAATATTTCACATTTAAAAGGACATGTGGCCACACACACATATATATATGAGCCATTAAACCTTCAATGTGATTTTTATTGGCATTATTACGTCACTATTTAAGTCGGCTGGTAGGTTAGGAGGAGAAAAAGCAGTCCTTTGAAAGAGCACCCTGACCTCACGTGGTCCTACATGGAAGCAGCCACAAAATCTGAGAGCACTTTGGTGATATCAGAGAAGATCTTGCTTTCTAGAGACCTGCCCTGAGGGCTCACTCCACCCCTGGTTTCAATATATCCACTGATGAGTGATGAGTGATGAGTGATGAGTGATGAGTGATGAGTGATGAGGAGCCCCCAAAGTCCCACAACAACCCATAATAAAGTCAACATATGTTCCCTTTTTTAGGCTTTGAAAAGTCAACAATCATATTGAGTACACGCATTAGTGCCATGTCATCACATGAGGCCAAAATTTATTCTGAACAAAAGCCTAAAAATATATACCACCAAAGCCGGTTCCCAGTCTTTCCACATGGGCCCTTTATCTACAAGAGTCCACTCTACATGACTAGTTGCTACTCATCAAGTTTGACTTAGATGTGTAATGAAAAGATTGAAGAATAAGATGATGGCTGAATGAGTAGTGATGATAAGATTAAAATAAAATTTATGATGTGGAGATTTTTATTCGAGGCTAGAGATTGGTATGTAGTAGATATTGGATTAAGTTAGATAGATGTCTCTTTGAGATTAGAAATGTTAAATGGTAGATTTAGATCAACTTAGAGATGGATGATACTCATTCGGGGGTTATTAGATAAGGATAAGTTAAGGTGTAGTTAGAACATCTAGGTATATATTTCTCAAAAAAGATGTGCACTAAAGTCTAGATAAATGATGGAAGCATATAATAAATTTTATCCCATTAATTGAGATCTTGAAGAAGGGTTAATAAAAGAAATAGTTATAACTTGAGAGTTCTGGTGATAGAGTTAGTATTTGAAAATCATGATGTCAATAGGAAATTAGGAATCGTGAAAAACGACATGAAGGAAAGACATCACGTTTAGAGGTTTTATGTGTATTAAATAATGATAAGGAGCAAAAGCCAAGAGTAGAAGTATACTTTCAAGTTTAATTTTTATGGTTATAGAATGTGAGCTTGTATTTGATGACAAAGTAGATTAACATTTACTTGTCAGATTTAAATTTGGAAAATATGAGGGGAAGTATTATTAGTTGGTACATGTATTTATGTCTACTATTGTCTTGCGAGAAACTTTTAGGATATTTTGATTGTAGGCTTGAATTGAGAAAAATTATTGGATTGTCACATAAGTACGTTTGCTACCGGAAATTAAGGATATAGAAATTTCAATTCTTGAGGAAGATTTTGATAGTAGCATTGAAAGTTATGAATGGTAATTTTTAAAAGGTCTAATACTTCCTTATAACGCTTCAAATACAATTAGTTATTAGGGTAGCCAACTAATGGTATAAGTGAATGTTGCTTTTAAGGAAAATAGTTTTAAGTAGACTCGGATTCACTAAATGGAGAAAAGGAATTGATTAGTAAAGTGATTTGGAAAGAAATATCTTTTGAAGTTTTATTTTGGAGAATGGTTGTTAATAGTAACAGAGTGATATGTACAAACACCAAGAGGCAAGAATGACATGTTGATTGAGGACAAAATAGAGTTGTTAGAAATTATAGTGTGTAAGTTTTGATCAAGAATATGA
Source organism: Acacia pycnantha (assembly GCA_025563575.1). Classification (NCBI taxonomy): domain Eukaryota; kingdom Viridiplantae; phylum Streptophyta; class Magnoliopsida; order Fabales; family Fabaceae; genus Acacia; species Acacia pycnantha. Next base: position 3,297,506 of record JAMWYP010000013.1, read on the forward strand.
GTACATAGCAAATTTTAGTAAAGGAATTTGAAAGAAATCGACCTAGATTAGATAACGATGAGACTTGATGGATTTATAAGATTTGTGTTATTTAGTAATGATGTTGATACAAAAGGGAATTCGAGGACAAATGGGAATTTGTTGTTGCTGAATAAAGAAGAGAACATAACCATGTTTTTAGGTTCCTCAAGAGCAATTCAAGATCCAATAGCATAGTTACTAGATTTTGGGAATTTTGTTTTTGATTAATAGTAAAGGATTCTGGTGGTTTTTATATGGAAAAGCTTTGACACCCTACTGATACTATGTACCAAGCATGAGGGTTGGTTGTGATTAAAAAAAAAAAAAAGGCCTAACCAGTTACTTAACTTCCGAGAAGTGTGAAAGTGAACCATCTAAAAGAAGCCTTACCTACATCTTTGGTCATATTAAATTCTTGTATTAGTACCTTGTGAGGGATCCATTATCAGGTTTCGAAGTAGAATTTGGAATGGGGTTGGATTAAACGCAGACATTTAGATATCTTTTACAGCCTACAAGCCAGTACTATCAATAACTAACAATGAGGTATTATATTAGAATCAACCCGGAGATAGACTTTCAAGACTTGTGATGACATTTGATGGGCTAGCTAAAAGATATATATAGGACACCAAAAAAAAAAAAAAAATCAGAAGTGGACTATCATATATGAGGTTAGAAAACACTTTTGTGATAACTATGGAGCTGGTAGGGAAAATGGTATCTGCAATATTGATAGTACCCTTGTTTTTTTGTAACTGCTTGATTGTATTCAAACCTAAATCTCAAGAAGGATGAAATGTATTTAATTGGTGTGGAGGATACACCAGGAGAACAACATTAAACCGCACATAGGGTGGCAAGTTTGAAAAGTTAAGCTGGATGAAATTGCTAATTTTGAGGCACTACTGGCATAAGATAATATGAGATAACATTTATTAAGACCAAATGAACATAAAGTAATGGAACGTCTTTGATTATTGGATCAGATGTTGAATTTTGAGGACAAAATTCCTTTTAGGAGGGGAGAATTGTAACCTCCTGATTTTTCTAATAGTAATTAAGTGCTATTATGATATGATTTATTAAGTAATCTGGGTTTAGATAAGATTAGAAGTATAAAAGTAAGAGTTAAAAATAATAATAATAATAATAAATAAACATATTATCATTTTTTTTTTAAAGTTGATTAATTAACAATGATGAATGATATTGATAAGAATAATAATGAAAAGAAGATATGTAGGGGAAATGTCTTTATGAAATAATCTGATCTATAAAAAAAGAAAGAGAGAAGATAATTATATATTATTATATATTTTTTTTAAATAATAATATTTTAATAAGAGAACCAAACCCTAACCCTACCCATATAAAACCTCCTTTATTTCTCCAACGGCGGCCTCATTCTCCGTCATAGGCAACTGGTGCGTTTTTTTCCTCGGTACATAGTAACAGTCGCAGGTACCCCTCTTCCTCTCTTTCTTTTCTCTTTTACGGCATTCTCTTCCTTTTAGTCTTGTCAAAAAATTCACTGTTCATCCTCCTCTTTTCATGTATTCCTATTTCGTGTGTCTTGTCTTATCTTGTCCTTTGCTCTACCAAATCAGCAGGGCACTATTCCTCCACTAAATCTCAATGCAACGTCCATGTGAGTTAATATTTAATTAATCCTTGTGACCCACATCTTGTCCATTTTGGTGTGAGGGTATTTCTTCTATAGGTATTACTTTTATAGCCTCTGCAACCTATATTTACGTGGGTAATATACATCCTTCATTGTCGATTTTGAGAAGTGTTTTATGAAAGAGTATATATACATATATATTTCATTTAGAAGTCAAAACCCCTCCCTTCCATTAATGCTTTGTGGTCAGGCACATATGCTTTATTAATTTGTTTTTCCTTCACCCTCTTATGCGCATGAACACACCTATAAATATTGGGTCCTTTAATCCTTTTCACCCTTTTCAGCGTATTGAAGTTGCAGCCACCCAAACATACATATAATAAATTTAAATCATAAAGTAAATATGTTGTAACTAATAAAAATGTATTATACTAGATAAATTCTTAGATAGGTAGATTTACGTTTTAAAGTAGTATTAGAGTAACTTTAAAATAGTTTTGAGTCATATATTGATAGATATTTGTATTGGTGACTTTGTAGACTCTCATTGAGAGATTTGGAGTAACTCTTATGTGATTACCTGTAAGCTTGGAGGAGAGGTAACCCTGGTTATTCTTTTATATTTTTGTCAACCGTATATATGTGTATATATTAAACTGTTTTGGTATTTGTTGTGCCCATGGAGGGCTTGATTTGGAATCATATATGTAACTAAAATTATATTTGATGAGATGAGAAACTTTTCAAGCATGTTTGTTGTTTATTAAAACTCATGGTTATGTACTTTGGAAACGTTTTAAGTATGCTTATGTGTTATGATGGGAATATTATTTATTTTATTATGATGGTTTTGTCATTAATGCATATGAATGGTGGTACATTTGTGACGGGTTGGAGTAAGGAGGAATTTTTATGATGAGATTTCTTTATGCCATCACTCGGTGCACAGTGTATGGTACTTGTCAGGGCCCCTTCTTCCATGTCTTCCTTTGGCCGGATTGCATTGGAGTTGTGGGACATGTGACACCTCCTTAGTTGTGTTTAAGGAGGAGCCATAGTCCGAGACTTAAGCTCTATACCTTTGGCGGGTGTATCTTAAGAACTGGTGAGCTTGAGACAATCCAGTTAAATGGATGTGTTTCTATTGGACTATTGAATAACCAATGGTTACTGAGATCTTAGGATCTTCTGGTTGCAATATTCATTTTTTTTTTCAGGATATTATTTTAGTAGGAAGCAAGGGAAGACACCTGTGGAGTGAGTCTTGAAGGCTCTTTTGTACTCCTAGGATATGTTGTGTTATTTGTATTTGTCATGACCATAAGACTTCCACATTTTATCAACTCTGAAATATTTTAAAAATTTATTTTGGCACTGTAAATATTTTGTATACTTTTTTTGGGAAATTAATTTGGCCCTCAAAAGAATGGGGTTTTTTTTTTGTTGATTAGCAATATTTCAAATGCTTTGGTTAAGTATAGATTTTGTTATTGAAAATTGGGGTGTTACAGTTATTATGTGGTGAAATTATCAAACAGAGAGGATTATCTTCATGCTCTGACTGGGGGTCCGTGGATGATTTACGATCACTATCTTACAGTCCGCCCTTGGGAACCAAATTTTGTGCCGGCTAGAGCACGGATTAACAAGGTAGCTTTCTGGGTTCGAATGCCAAATGTTTTCTTGGAGTATTATGATCGTGAGTCCTTGTCAATTATTGGGGACAAGATTGGTGATATTATTAGGATCGATATTAACACGTCAAGTCAACTACGAGGTAGGTATGCTCGTATATGTGTTCTTGTTGATCTTGATAAACAACTGGTGTCTGGTTTTCGTCTTGATGGTGAGGATTATTTCTTAGAATATGAAGGTCTTCATCATCTTTATCAGTCTTGTGGTATTTATGGTCATTCGAGGGAAGTATGCCTTTCTAAGAAACAAAAACAGAGTGAGGATGTTGTCGGCGAAGGTCAGGCTGCTCCGGTACCTGAGTCTGATATGAACCCTGATTCCTACAGGAATCAATGGAGAACAGCGCATAAACCTAAACGTCCTAAGAAAAAAAAGGAGAGCAAAAAGGGACCACCAAAGCCGACAGTCCAAGGTTCTCGTTATAGTGTGTTAGTGGATTTCGAAGAGCAAGTCGAGCAGGAGAATACTAACGTTGTGCCTTCAGGTGTTGTCGTGCAGCATGTAGTGGGGGGAAGCCTTCTGCAAAACAGATCTCGTTAGTGGAAAAAGGAGGTGATAAAGGGGTACGCTCAAGCCAGAATAATGTTGATGTGGCGAGTGTGGACCACAACGTGCGTTCTAATGAGGTTGTGCATAAAGGTAAGAAGCGAGTGGAAAAACGCGCCAGGGAAAAGAAGAATGGGGAATTACTTATGCTAACCTATGGTGAAGAGAGTAGGGTCGACACGTGTACAGAGGCTCAAGCTGATGTGAATATGGAAGAGGGGTTGGGTGTCTTAGGGGAAAAGTTGGACCTTGGAGACGACATTGCCTTAGCCCAAGCCCAAAAGGATCTATTGGATCCAGGTGAGCAAGCAATGGTGGATATGGGTCATTTTGCCTTACCTCTTGGATCATCTGTTGATGCGAGTATGAATGAAGAGAAGTGTGGTAGTGGGGCCGAGTGTTCTCTTGTCCCTGAGACCCAGCTGTCTATCTAGAGCCTACAGGCTTTTTCCTTAAATAAAGCAGTTTTTATGGATTGTGTTCTATTTTGGAATATCAGAGGAGCTTGTAATAAATCCCTCCTCAGAAATATCAAAGCTATATGTGCTGGGCCGAAGCCCAAGGTTCTACTTCTTGCTGAAACCAAAAGCTCTGATGACTCAGTGTTTCGACCCTTAGTAAAATGGGGTTATGATTCCTTGAAATACGTTCCCAGTGAGGGCCGATCTGGGGGTTTAGTCATTTTGTGGAAAAGTGATAGTGTTAAAATCGATTTGTTTGAAATTTCAAGGCAATTCATTCATGTTCGCTGTGAGCTTCCTGGACGGGAACCCTTCCTTTTAACTTCGGTCTATGCAATTCCCCATTCAAATTTACGATCTGCACTCTGGTCTAAGTTAAAGGGTTTGTCGTCTTCTATTTTGGAGCCCAGGGTGATTATTGGGGACTTCAATGACATTTTGGCGTCGAATGAACGGATTGGGGGATCTCAGAGCAACCTTTCCAGAATGTGGTGGTTCAATGATCAGGTCCTAAACTGTGGTCTGTCCGAGTGCTAGTATCAGTCTTCTATCTTTCTATGTGATCTAGAGAAGGAGTTACAGGAGGAACTTAATCAGGTCTTGAGGGAAGAGGAACTGAAATGGTTTCAAAAATCCCGGTCTGAGTGGATTACCCAAGGCGATCGGAATACTCGCTTCTATCATCTAAAGGCTACTATGAGGCAGCGTAGGAATAAGGTGTTGATGTTGAAGGATGATCATGGTACATGGATTGATGATGAAAATGATCTGAAGAGGATGGTAGTGGTCTTTTTCCAGAAGCTCTATTAGACACTGGATGGAGAGATGATCTGGCAGGATTCTCGCTCGACATTCCCTTCCTTGGAGCAAAAGACACTTAAGAGTCTGGGTAAAGTGCCTGAGTCTGAAGAAATAAAGCAGGCTTTGTTTTCCATGGGTCCTTATAAAGCCCCGGGCTTCGATGGGTTTCCTCCCCTTTTCTTCCAATCAAAATGGAGCATTGTGGGGGAAGTCCTTTGTAATTTTGTTAAGTCTGTTTTTGCAGGAAGACATGATATCAAAGACCATAATAGAACTCTAATCTCTTTAATTCCAAAAAGAGATAAACCTGAGAATGTAAGCCATTTCCGACCAATTTCCCTATGCTTAGTTCATTACAAAGTTCTCACTAAGGTGATCACCGGAAGGTTAAGACATTTAATGGACTCCCTTGTTTCTCCTCATCAATCGAGTTTCATTAAGGGTAGAAGAATCCAAGACAATATCATTATGGCCAAGAGATTATGCATACCATGAAGAAGTCTTGTGGCAGAAATGGTTTGTTGGCAGTCAAGATCGATCTTGAGAAAGCATATGACCGTGTTCGATGGGACTTTGTGGAACGAATTCTCATGGAGGTTGGGCTGGAAGCTGAGTTTGTAAGGCTAATAATGTCTTGTGTTACCTCGATTTCTTACAATCTGTTATGGAATGGCGCTAAAACAGAGGAGTTTACGGCTAGTAGGGGACTCAGGCAGGGTGATCCCATCTCCCCGCTTTTATTTGTTCTGTGCATGGATAAGTTGTCCCATATCATCAGTGATAAGGTAAATCTGGGATCTTGGTTTCCGATCAGTATATCAAAAGATGGCCCTTCAATCTCTCATCTTATGTTTGCCGACGATCTACTGTTATTCGGTGCAGCATCTAAGACTCAGACACGGTGTATGATGTCCTGTGTGACTAAATTTTGTGGGATGTCGGGTGCAAAAGTTAGTAGTGCTAAGTCCTTTGTGTTTTTCTCTCCCAGAGTCCCGACAAATCTGAAGCAGAGGATCCTTAATGTGACTGGCATGAGGATGTCACCAGAGATTGGCCGTTATTTAGGTTTTCCCTTATCTAGGAAGAGAAAACCGCGGGAAACCTTTCAATATATAGTTGATCGTGTTCGCATGAAACTATCTTCCTGGAAAGAAAAGTGTTTGTCAACAGCAGGGAGGATAACCTTGGCAAAATCTGTGATTAGTGCCATTCCCTTGTACCCGATGCAAGTGGCCAAGATTCCCTTATCTGTATGTAATGAGGTGGAGAGAATACAACGCAATTTCATTTGGGGCCATAGCGAGAATCAGTACGGTTTTCATCCCATTGGGTGGGAATGAATTCTTTTACCCAAGCAGCAGGGGGTCTTGGATTCAGAAGACTCTCGTCCTTCAATGATGCTTGTGGAACAAAATTAGCATGGGAGCTTATTAATGGTTCGAAGAGTATGTGGGCTGATGTTTTGTTTCACAAGTATATGCTCCGCGAGGAAGATAATCTCTTGTGTAAACGACAACATGATTCTCCCCTATGGAGATTTATAGTTAAGCAGAAAGAGTTTGTAGAACAGGGTTCAAGATGGTCTATTCGTAATGGCCAGCATGTAAGTTTCTTTCATGACAGGTGGATGTTGCAGGATAAGCCTCTGATTGAGGTTTGCACTTGGCCTCTGTCCGAGAGCGAAGGAGCTACTTGTGTTGCGGATTGGGTCTGTGAGGGATCCTAGAAGTTTTCACTATTATCTTCTATCCTCCCATGCCGTGTAATTCAGAAGTTAATCTCAATTGTGCCTCCTTCTCCGCTGGCGGGGGATGACATTCTATTGTGGAGTAGTACTAACAGTGGCATGTTCTCGGTCAAGAGCGCATATCAAATGATTGAAGGCCTCCCAAAGCACGAGACTGACCCTCTGTTTAGAGGTATTTGGAAGTGGGAAGGCTCTGAGTGAATCCGTACATTTATGTGGGTTGCTTTCAATGACCGGCTTCCAACGAATTTATGGCGGAGTAGCTGGTCTAGTGCCTCGGCAGTATGTGCCTCATGTGAGGATGGTTCTGAGGACGTTTTGCACATCCTTCGTGACTGCAAATTTGCAAAGGATATGTGGCACAAACTTCTTGACCCTATTTATTTACCTCAGTTCTTCTCGGCTTCTCTCAGGGATTGAGGGAAGTTTAATCTTAAAAGGGATCTTGGAAGTAGGAAGGAGGAGCATTGGCATCTCCTTTGGGGAGTAGCTATCTGGCACTTGTGGAAGTGGAGGAATAATTCCATCTTTGTTGATAATTTCAGGAAGCCGTTACACCCTTCTGATTTCATTCTGCATAGCTGGAGATCTTTTACTCATCTGCAAGATTCCAGTTCCTTGTTGCATCTGTCAACTAGCTACAACGGTGGATGGGTCATTCCGGAACCTGGATGGGTGAAAACCAATGTTGATGGAGCTGTTACTCGGTTTGCTAGTCGGGCTGGTTGTGGGGGTGTTATTCGTGATTCATCGGGTCAATGGATAGGTGGTTTTACGCATTTTTTGGGTACTTGTACTGCCTTTGAAGCAGAGCAATGGGCTATTCTGAAGGGTCTATCTATATCCTGGGACCTTGGCTTTCGCAAAGTGCTTTTGGAGTCTGACTGCAAGGAACTAGTGGAAATTCTACTGGATGATCCCTCGTTGCCAGGAGGTAATCTTCTACTCTGGCACATTAAAGAAGTGATGAGAAGGGAATGGGAGCTGAAGATTAGATTTGTTCCAAGGGAGAGCAATAGTTTGGCCGACGCTCTTGCTAAACAAGGTTTGTCTGCCTCAGGTTTTTTAGATGCATGTCCTGTTTCTTTAAGGGCTTTGATGTCTCAAGATTGTATGGGATTAATTTCCCCACCATAGTTTTTCTTATGATTTAATATATCACCTCTTTCGTATAAAAAAAAAATGACGATGGTCTAGTTGTAATAATGCATCAAATTTATGTGTTTATTTCATGGGCAACACTAAAAAACCCCAAAGCATTTGTGGTAAATGACGATGGTCTAGTGGTAAATGACGATGGTAGACTTGTAAATGGCGATGGTCTACTTGTAATTACCATTGAAAAAATGTTAAGAAGAATATATATATTTATTATTGTATATATATATCAAAGGAGCCAAGTAGCCCAACTAGTTAGGCCACTTGGCCCCAATGTGAGAGGTGGGGGGTTGGAACCTCATCTCCTCACTTTCAAATTAATTTTGTTTAAACCCCCACCCAAAAAAAAAAAAAAACCCCACCGGTGGCCTCTGGCGCACCGCCATGGGAGAGGTTTTTTTTTGATTTTTTTGATTTTTTTAAAACTAAGGGCAAAATGATAATTTCACGCGAATTTGCATATTCCTCATAGGTCTTTGGTACCTCTAAGTCTTTTTATAAATTCAACAGACTTCTAGGGTTTTACAAATTTAAATGGTATTTATTTGGCATTTTCCCAAACTATTCTCCACAACTAATTTTTTTTTTGGGTCAAAATTCTCCAAAACTAATCCAATCATACGTAATTGTCATAATTATATACTTAGGTGTCGTGCGCGGTAAACAGGAGGCCGAAACGATTTCGGCTGTCCTTTGTCCGAGGAGAAACCTCAGTTCGTCTTCCTCCTACGGTTTTCTGCCGCAACAGTGTGGAAAGTTTATCCACCATGGCCGATCCTGGCTTCGCCAGTAACAGAAGGGATTCTAATAAATCATCTGGTATGGTTTCCGTCTACTCTAGGTTTCCGTTCAGACCATAAGAACAGAGATTGGAAATGTTATGGTTGTTAGGCCATTCTTTCGATTATTAGAAAACAATTTATTACAATTTAAGGAGCCCCAAAAGTTTTAACTGGGTCCCAGTTAACTAGCATACCGATGTCATTGTTTCCCTACAACCGGCTGGAGTGCGCAGAGACGAAGAGCATAAATGCAGTTTTCGCTCCTCGCTGGAAACTTTGCTGCATTAACATAGTTTTAGAATATTGGCGTGATCATGCTTCCTCAATGTATGAACATGGGGAAATTTTCATCCAACGCGAAGCTGTACCTCCCAATCATCAATTTTATTTTGTTCATCGTCTATACTCATGTTTTGCAAATTTGAACCTTCCTAAAATTCTCTAATAATATAGACTTTGCTGCTATTTTTTTTTTAACCATGCATGAGATTGGATTATGTATTTATTTCAGTTGGGAATGTTGCTGCCGATAGAAGACGGCAACATGCAATCACAGTTGGAAAAGAAAGAAGGGAATCATTAGTGCGTGCTAAACGGCTTTGTCGGGTTGGCATTAACAGTGATGGCGAAGTTCCTCTTGATAGTGAAATGATGATTGACGACGAACAATCGATTTTGGAGTCTCAAACCTCATTAGCAGTAGAAGAACTGAAGTCGGCCGTTGCTTATCAGTAAGCCTTCCCCATTTGTTTTATGTATCAATTCAAAAAGGGAAAGAAAGGAAATACAGTGCTTTCACAGAATTGATGCAATTTTTTTTATTTGACATGAAAATCTGTTTCTTTTACTCTGGCATTGGAGTTATATTTGACCTCAGTTGTTGCTTTTCCCTGCCTTTTGTAATTTGATTATTTGTCATGGCTATGTTTAACAATTCAAAAGAGGTACATGAACTATTCTCTGTTTGCATTTTTCTTTTTGTATACTTTCTGATACAATATTGCACAATGAAGCAAAATGTATTTTCTTTCAAATGTAGTACTGTGTTGATACTTGATAATATATTTGACATATAGACTGAGAAGTCTTCAAATTTCATCATTTTTAGATTCAGTTTTAATTCAATTTGGCATATGTATTTCACTGCGCTATTTGTTTGATAGGGGGAAGGGTGCAATGCAGAAAAAAGTGAGCGCTCTCCAAGAACTAAGGCGTTTGCTGTCAAGATCTGAGTTTCCTCCTGTTGAGACTGCTGTCAAAGCAGGAGCAGTATCGCTACTATCTCAATGTCTTTCATTTGGTTCCCCTGATGAACAGGTCTAAAGACTTGTCTTACCATTTGATTTAACACACTCTTTGCTACACAAAATATTGGCAACTCATAGCTGATATGAACGGTGTTCAATTGCTCATACCTCTTGTACCCACCAAAAGACTTAATCTCGGACATCTCTGTCTGTCGCACAGATTATGTGGAATCCCTGTTTCCCTTTAGGACTTGTTGGAAATTTTTGTTATTATTTAATTTTTGCATTGCATTTCTTCTGCAGTTGCTTGAGGCTGCTTGGTGCCTTACAAATATTGCAGCAGGAAACCCAGAAGAAACAAGAGCTTTGTTGCCTGCTTTGCCTTTACTTATTGCTCATCTCGGGGGTTAGTGATGGCTTTTAGATTTCGTTTACATATCAAGAGAAGCATTCATTTATTAATTAGTATTTGAACATCGAGATTAATATTTGATGTAATAACCTAAAATTTTGGCTTTCTAAATGGGTATAGACGTTCTTGTTATAGAAATGTTTCTTGGTCACATAGATAGGATGGTAGTAATAAAGAATCACTGCTCGGAAGACTTTGGTGGGAAAAGGGATGGACAGAAACAAGAAACGCCATCTTTTATTCACACTTAACTTGGACAACTCTGGGAAATTTTCACTACTAGTTACTGCAATATCCATCTCCCTCTCTCTCTTTCCCAATTACAAATCCATAACAAGCTTAGATGATTGATAGGATTTGAAGAATTTAAGATAAGAGAAAGGAAAAGAAAGACAATCTAGAGCAGAATCTGAACTCTAGCCAACACAACAATTCTGAATATCATATATTTCATTCATAATCTTCTAGAAGGAGAATACAATATATTTATAGAGTCTTTCCTTTGCCTAACTATAACCTCCTATCATAACTTCCCTAAATAGATAAGATAGAATAACTTTCCTAAACAGATTAGAACTAATAACTACTCCTAACTTCTCTTAACATGTGTCTTTCTGCAAAAGAGGACACATGGAACCCTAACATGATTGTTCCCAGAATGGATTGTTTCTGCCATGGAACAAGTTTAGATGTTGTACTTTCTCTATCCTTTGGAGTCATGATACGGTCTTAGAATTGTGAACCTACTGTAATGTACATGATTCTCTATGGAATTTCTTTAATGACAAGTGTCTTGCGAGAATCATGTTCTGTGAAAATGAAAGCTACTGCTGCTTTATTTTAGATGTTCTTACATTGCTTATACAACTGAGATATCAGCAATTTTGAAGATTAACTTGTAAAGTAATCAGGGAGCTGGTCTTTTGTCTATGGTCTTGTTCCCAACAATATAGCGCTGCGATATGCCTCTAAGTTTTGCTACTTTAAAATATATTTTGGCTAATAACCAATCTCTTGTGCGTGTGTGTGTTAAATATGTCATATTTCATTTAAAAGTTGCTTTTGAAAACTGAGATTATCGTAATCTTTGTAGCTTTCTTGATTTACCATGCAAATTCATGATTGCACGTTTTCTGCAGAAAAGAGCTCTTTGCCTGTTGCTGAACAGTGTGCTTGGGCATTAGGAAATGTGGCTGGGGAAGGTGGGGAGTTGAGAAATGTTCTGCTAGCTCAAGGGGCCTTGCTACCTCTTGCAAGAATGATGCTGCCTAACAAAGGGTCAACTGTGAGAACAGCTGCCTGGGCTTTGTCCAATTTAATAAAGGTTTCAAATCTATCAATAGTATAATCTATGATTCTATGTAACATATAATTTGTCTGGTTGGCCCTTTTTTTGGTCAAATATTTAGTTTTTCCTGAAGTTCTATATCTGTATTGCTACTGGGTTTGTTTGTCAGTCATGGTAGAGATTTTTGGGGTTTGCTCTGTATTATTATTTGCAAGTGCAAGTGTGCTTGCAGCATTGCTGTGTGTTCCTTTTTGGAAATATATCATGACTCGAGCATTTTTGCATGTAGGGCCCAGATCCTAAAGCTGCAACAGAACTCATCCGTGTTGATGGAGTATTGGATGCACTAATCCGTCATTTGAAAAAAGCGTGAGACTTGCTTTGCTTTGGAACTGCTTTTAGCATTTCTGCCTGGATGTCTTAGTGCTGCACTGGGCTCTGGCCGCTTTCATATTTACATGAAGTACTTGTAAACACAGTGCATGGAATACGTTTTTTTCTTGTTTAAAAGGTTTTACTACATTTATAGGTTTGATATTTTTTTTTGTTACTGTAGTAAAGATACATTTAATACTTTTGAGAATATTAATTGAATAAGTACATGTTTTGATTGCAAAATATTTTTGGGCAAACTTAATATGCGTTTACTTGACAGAGTGTTAGGAGTTTGTATTATTTTAATTCCAAGAGAGTATATATGATCCAGCTTCAATTTGAGAGATACTTAATAAACTAGTTCATATAAATCTATGAATCAGAAATTTATAACCTAAAACTTCCTGCAAAATATGCACAAAATAAAGCCACCCAGAAACCACAAAATACAAGCAATCAACCCAAAATACCTCTCTAATCTGTCAACTCGTTCCTAAAATTTCTTATGATCACACTATATTTTAAATAAGTAATATACAAACGGTCCAAACTTAATTTCTTAGTCAGCAATTATTCCTTAGGGAAGAATGCTGTCCTTTGGATGCAGCTATTTTCCCCTCGATGAAAGTATTTCGAATGTTATACATGATTTCTACGGGAATAAAAAATGATTAGTCCCTGAAAGCTGTGTGCCTATAAGGTATAACTTTTCTAAACGTAAAGTTCACTTTTCCTATATAGGCTTGTGGGCTTGAAGAAATCTCAAATGGTGGTAATGCAAATTGCAAACCCTCTTTCTGTATTATGGTTCTATGGAAAGATTATATCCTGGAAGTATTACAGAGGATAATCAGGTCTTATACTGATTGATAATGCATCTCCAATAACCTCCTCTAATTTTTGTCAAAATAATTTCCTTGTCAACTTCAGGGACGATGAACTAGCCACTGAAGTGGCCTGGGTAATTGTTTATCTATCAGCACTATCAAATGTAGCTACCAGTATGCTGGTGAAGAGTGATGTACTTCAGTTGCTTGTAAATAGGTTGTCAGCATCAAGCAGTTTGCAATTACTGATTCCGGTACAGATCTCCATTAGTTTTTTGCCTGGTTTAAAAAGTTTACCTCTCTGTCAGTAATTCTTTTTGTTTGCATATTTGATACCTGCTCTATATATCAATAATGAGAAATATACCTAGGTTTTGCGGAGTTTAGGTAATCTGATTGCTGGTGATTCCGTTACAATTTATGCTGTTATTGTGCCAGGACGTGAAGTTACAGGTTAGTTAATCTTGGCTTTTTATATTTTGGGCCGGAGGAGAAAATCAGCTTATATTTTCCTAGTTTAAAAGATGCATTTACATCACAAAGGCTGACTTTTTCACATGTGATTGCATAATGGCATTTTCAGATAATGTCATTGAAGTGCTGGCGAAGTGTCTAAAAAGTGAACACAGGGTCTTGAAGAAGGTATTGTCTTTATTTATTAATCATTGGCTCTTTGATCAAACTTCATATTACTTTCGATATGAGCTTTGTTATCTATGCAGGAAGCAGCATGGGTGTTGTCTAATATAGCTGCAGGTTCGGTTGAGCACAAGCAGTTGATATATTCCAGTGAGGCAATGCCTTTGCTGTTGCGCCTTCTTTCTGCGGCTCCATTTGATATAAAAAAGGAAGCAGCATATGTATTGGGCAACCTTTGTGTTGCTCCATCTAAAGGTGAAGGCAGCGAGAAGCCGAGTCCGATCCTGGACCACTTGGTTCCTCTTGTTGAAAGAGGATGCTTGCCTGGCTTCATTGATTTGGTTAGATCTGCTGATATTCAGGCTGCTAGGTTAGGACTTCAATTCATAGAGCTGGTAAGAAATTGTGATTGTTGCATCAATGATATCTTGTAGCTTTTGTTTGGATTATTACTTCACTTGGTTTGATCTCACTAAATAGAGCCTATCAGTTCGAATATCAAGTTCTTGGGTATTGGAATTCCTACTGTGATCTCTGAATGATTTACTCATGTTTATAGGTGCTGAGGGGGATGCCAGACGGTGGGGGGCCCAAGCTTGTAGAACAAGAAGATGGGATTGAAGCCATGGAAAGATTTCAATTTCATGAAAATGAAGATCTGAGAACCATGGCAAATAGTTTAGTTGACAAGTATTTTGGAGAGGACTACGGACTTGATGATTAGTGTTGCCAGGACTAGCAACGGATCCCTAGCCCTGCTGCGCTGTACTTGGTTTCTGGTCCGTCCACGTTATAGTAAGTTACACTACCGAGTACCGACCTGACTTGGTATTCTTCATCCAAGACTGTCACGGACTTCTGGGTTTATAGACTTGCGGCTTTTTTATTGTAAGAAAAAGATGATACATAAAAGTATTGAAAAATGTAAATTTTGGTCCGTGGTGAATGCAGCTTCTTTAATACCCCAAACTGCCAGGCTTTGGATGTGGAAGAACTGGCAAGTCGTGATTAATCATATCCGCAGGGATGGGAATACACTTGCGGGTCACCTAGCCAAAGTTGGCGCACAACCTTGATTGTAGTTTTTACTTTTTTGATCACCCACCAGCTTCTTTTGAGGAGGTGGTAGTGGACAATGATTCTTAGCTTGTTGTAACTGTGTATGTAAGAATCTTGTGAGTGAATGAATTCCAGTATTTTACTCAAAACCCCCTCTCTCTCAAACACACCCCCAAAAGAGTCGGTGATAATTTTATTGGCTTGTAGTCTCGGACAAATATGTTGATTGGAGTTCTCGAATATGAAACGCACATTGAATTTGAAGATCTGGATATGTCTAAAAACGGCTTCATGGATTTGGATTTTCCCTAATTATAATTATTAATACTTTCATCCATGTAAATTTAATATATATTAAATTTACTCTCATCCTTATCCTGATTTTAATTTTTGTGGTTGCATATAATAAAGATTAAGATTTTTAGATCTCCATAAGTTTTCCAAAAAAATTCCTAAAAATAAAAGAACTTGTACTCCTAAAATTTAAATTAAAGACACTAATGTTTCATGTTTTAACTATTAGCTTCAAATTACCATCAAAATTAACCATTTTTGTCCTGTCAAAATTTTTATAATTTAATTTTATATGTCATGTCACTTAAAAAAAATTAACAATTGGCATCTGACATCTAATTTTGAATATTTTTACAATTAAAATAAAATATCTAAATACTTAGAAATGCAGTTAAACACAACCTGGTCACCTGGACGGGTTCACATTAGGTGTTTGTCCTAATGTGCTTCTTATGTGCTTGTCCCTCTAATTAGAGGGATAAACACATTTTATTTTATTTTATTTTTAATTTTTTTTATATTTTTTTTTATTTAGATTAAAATTATATGTTGCTTTCTGAAAAAAAATTTACACCCAGTATCTCAAATTAATTAGTTTCCAGGATACTGGTATTACAGGGTGCTTGTCCTAATGTGCTTCTTATGTGCTTGTCCCTCTAATATAAAAAATTTCAGAAAGCAACATATAATTTTAATCTAAATAAATAAAATATATAAAAATAAATTAAAAATAAATAAATAAAATGTGTTTGTCCCTCTAATTAGAAGGACAAACAGATAAGGGACAAGCACCTTATGTGCTTCCCACCTGTTTACATGTGCTTTATAAATAGTATTATTTCATGTAGAATATTTGTGTGTGTTTGAAACTTAACCATGCATATGTATTTCACTGCGTTATTTGATTGATAGGGGGAAGGGTGCAATGCAGAAAAAAGTGAGCGCTCTCCAAGAACTAAGGCGTTTGCTGTCAAGATCTGAGTTTCCTTCTGTCGAGACTGCTGTCAAAGCGGGAGCAGTATCCCTACTAATCTATCTCAATGTCTTTCATTTGGTTCCCCCTGATGAACAGGTCTAAAGACTCGTCTTGCCATTTGATTTAACATGCTCTTTGCTACACAAAATATTGGCAACTCATAGCTGATATGAACGATGTTCAATTGCTCCTACCTCTTGTACCCACCAAAAGACTTGATCTCGGACATCTCTCTGTCTTTGTCTGCCACACAGATTACGTGGAATCCCTAAGCTTCTTTTTAGGACTTGTTGGAAATTTTTGTTGTTATTTAATTTTTGCATTGCATTTCTTCTGCAGTTGCTTGAGGCTGCTTGGTGCCTTACAAATATTGCAGCAGGAAACCCAGATGAAACAAAAGCTTTGTTGCCTGCTTTGCCTTTGCTTATTACTCATCTCGGGGGTTAGTCATGGCTTTTAGATTTCCTTTGCATATCAAGAGAAGCATTCATTTATTAATTAGTACGTATTTGAACATCAAGATTAATATTTGATGTAATAACTTAAAATTTTGGCTTTCTAAATGGGTATAGACGTTTTTGTTATAGAAATGTTTCTTGGTCTCATAGATAGGATGGTAGCAATAAAGAATCACAGCTCGGAAGACTTTGGTGGGAAAAGGGATGGACAGAAACAAGAAACGCCATCTTTTATTCACACTTAATTAACTTGGACAACTCTGGGAAATTTTCACTACTAGTTACTGCGATATCCATCTCCCTCTCTCTCTTTCCCAATTACAAATCCATAACAAGCTTAGATGATTGTTCCCAGAATGGATTGTTTCTGCCGTGGAACAAGCTTAGATGTTGTTGCACTTTCTCTATCCATTGGAGTCATAATACGATCTTAGAATTGTGAACCCACTATAATGTACATGATTCTCTATGGAATTTCTTTAATGACAAGTGTCTTGCGAGAATCATGTTCTGTGAAAATAAAAGCTGCTACTGCTTTATTTTAGATGTTCTTACAGTGCATATTGTTAAACTAATGAATGTAACTATTATTCATTACTCAACCAATGTACAATCACTGCCTTATATAGGCATAGACACACACACACACATGTATAGGCCCAATAGGATAGGCCCGATACTACTACACTAATTACACCACTACTAACACTCATACTAACACTCCCCCTCAAGTTAGGGCTATATACATCAATGTCAATGGCACCTAACTTGCTAGGCAAATACTTGTGAGCTTCTATCCCCAAGCCCTTTGTTAATATGTCAGCCAATTATTCTTGAAGCAAGTCTTGAACTTTCTGGCTCCCTTCACAACTCAAAATTGCAGCTTGCACGGTAGCACCATCGGCTCCCTTCACAACTCAGAATTGCAGCTTGCACAGTAGCACCATCGGCTCCCTTCAAAACTCAGAATTGCAGCTTGCACAGTAGCACCATACAAGTGCCTCACCATTCATTTTGGCACGTGCCTCAGCAAACATCCTTTGTTGCTCTGCTAAAGCTTCCTCCGTCATTTCTGCTCCATTGCTCCATTTCCCTCCTTTTAGAGAATCCTGCATGATCTCAATCTTGTGCGTTCATATGCTGCATAAACTTCCTCAAGATACTCGCCAAATCCAAGAACTTGAGAAATGCTTAAAATGCTCCCAATCTTCCTTGTTGCATAAATTTCCTCAATATACTCACCAAATCCAAGAACTTGAGAAATGCTTAAAATGCTCCCAATCTTCCTTGTCAAATGGATCTTCTATTGAGAAAATTGGGTATATTCAGTACGAAGCTTCTGCATTTCACAATAGCATTCATGCATATGCCGCCACCCATTAGGGAAACTTCCTTTTCATTGGATCAACTGGATCCTACCGGATCCTTCCAAACAACTTCTTGCTGAAATCAAAGAACGAAATGCAATTCTTGGACTGCAAATAAACTAAAATAGGGTTGCAGCGGCTTCTCTACACAACTTTTACTTATGCATCTCACATTGCTCCATGAGTACATTACTACATGAACATTAATTCATTAACAATAATCACCAGAGTTGCAGATTAAACCATTTATCCAATCCGATCAAACCGTTAACCAATCCAGACTTGCATTAAACCAGAATTGCAAATTAAACCAAAAAACAGAGTTGATATCAAACCGTTAACCAATCAAGGCCTCTCAGCGTCAAATCAGGTTTCGCTATTTTACATCCTCTCTGATTCCTCTCTTCTGTCTCCATATCTCAAGATCTACGCCTAAGACCTGTAATTGGAAGAAAGTCCTCACAAACAAGCCTGCAAGCAGAACATTCACAGGCCCCTCAACATTCTTCTTTCTTCGTTTTCAAAACATCTCCTTCTTCAACTCAGGGTATAAATCTTGTATAGTTTCTTGTTGTCTGATAACTATCTCACGCAATGCGGCCAATTCATTCTCAATTTGGACCCGTGCAACGATTCGCTAGAGAACCAATTCGAAAACCATCGATCTGTACGAGAATGACGAACCACACACACCAGAAGGAAAGAAGATCAAGATCGAGTGAATCAGGGGCACAACCGCGAGCCACCGTAGAGCTAGACCAGCGAGCCACCACGAACCACCGGTGATTAAACCCAAGAAACACCAATCAGCCACCGCCGAATCGAACCACGAAATCATCGCGAGCTTGAAAACCACCGTCGAACCAAGAACCACCGCTGGAGAAATCATAACCAGCTGCGAACCACAGGTCAATCAACCGCCGCGAGCCACCGTGACCTACCTCGAGCCACCGCGATGTGAACCAAGAAACACCAGCGTCGAAGGAGAAAGGGTATCGTGTTGGAGATGCAAGACCTAACCGGAAATGAAGATGAAACGGGTCGGAAAACTTGACCCGACTTTATTGACTCATATCTTGAATTACAACCTCATCTTGGGCCCCTTACAACCTGGACTTTGGGCTTCTTTCCAAGAAAAACTACTAGACCGCAGCTTTTAACCAAGAAAATGAGATCAATAGTATAAAATAAATGGGTATTCAGATATTGGGTGGTAAAACAATAAGGACCTTCATAGGTTTCTTGATTATCTGGCCAAAGCAACTTAAAAAAAATCAACCTAGTTTTGATACCATGTTAAACTAATGAATGTAACTCTTATTCATTACTCAATCAATGTACAATCACTGCCTTATATAGGCATAGACACACACACACACACACACACACACATGTATAGGCCCAATAGGATAGGCCCGATACTACTACACTAATTACACCACTACTAACACTTATACTAACACATATACTACTGAAATATCAGCAATTTTGAAGATTAACTTGTAAAGTAATCAGGGAGCAGGTCTTTTGTCTATGGTCTTGTTCCCAGCAATATAGCGCTGCGATATGCTTCTTAGTTTTGCTACTTTAAAATATATTTTGGCTAATAACCAGTCTCTTGTGCGTGTGCGTGTGTGTTAAATATGTCATATTTCATTTAAAAGTTGCTTTTGATCGAAGACTGAGATTATCATAATCTTTGTAGCCTTCATGGCTACCACGCAAACTCATGATTATATTGCACGTTTTCTGCAGAAAAGATCTCCTTGCCTGTTGCTGAACAGTGTGCTTGGGCATTAGGAAATGTGACTGGGGAAGGTGGGGAGTTGAGAAATGTTCTGCTAGCTCAAGGGGCCTTGCTACCTCTTGCAAGAATGATGCTGCCTAACAAAGGGTCAACTGTGAGAATAGCTGCCTGGCCTTTGTGAGGGTGGAATTATAAAACTTGGCTTTTTTAATGGAAGCCATTTTGATGGAATTGACTGATTTCACTTCACACGAAATTGGAATTGAGCACCAATTCCATTGTACCAAGCAAATCTTATGAGCCCCAATTCCATCATACCAAACAGGCGTTTAAGGTATGGACAACTGTGGGTCTATCTGCGCCCCAATTCCATCAGCAGTGCAAGTTTCTTTCGCAGAAAGTCTATGATTTCTCACAGCTCATAATTTCGCGCAAGGGATACAAATAGTCAAATACCAATGTTCCAAGAGGTGCCAGATTCGAGTCTCTAGCGCACGTTTGGTTCAAGGATCATTTAAGGAGGAAAAAGAATTTAGAGGAGGGAAATGAACTTAAACGAAGGGAAATGAAGATTTGAAAGATGATGGAAGATAGCTTGAATTATTTGGTTGGAAGAAAATGAAGGGGTGGTAATTAGTAAAAAATTAGGAAAATTCTATTTTACCCTCAAGAAATTAATTCAAAATAAAAAAGAAAAATATTTTTTTTTGCTAAAATATATTTTTAAAAAAATATTTTTGTTAGGTTCGAACTTGTGTAAAAAAAAATTTCGCCAAATTCAAACTTTCCCTCCAAATTTAAATTTCAGGGGCAAATTTGTCCAAAAATGTGAATAGTGATGTGGGAACTTGAGATTCCACCAATTTTAGGCCGAAACTCAAGTTCCCACAAATGAGGGAATAGTGGTGGACCCGAGAACTTGGGTTTCTGGGCACTTGATGCACCAAACACGTTTTTAGGAGGGAACTCTATTAAGTTCAAATTCCCTCTCCCAAGTTCTTTGAACCAAACGGGTTCTGAGAGTCCGACTGTCCGAGTACAATACCCAAAAAAAAAAAAATTGTTTGTTGCGATAAGTTTACATCAATTTCAATTTAATTTCGTAAGTTTATAAGCTTTAACACTTTTAGTTTCTATAAGCTAATCATTTTTTGTTTTGAAATTTAAGAGACTTAAAATATACTGTATTTTATAAACTTAAAGGATTAAAAAATTTAAAAAATGTTAAATTTACATTCGTCTTCCCTCCTAATTTTATTTTTTATAATAAATGTTGCCAGGGTTATGGAAGTAGTTTTCTCCCCAATTTATCATTTATGCAAACAAAACCCTTATATATATTTTAGGGTAAAGGTGCAATTTTACACATGTGCTTTACACCTGGATTATGTTTTGGGAGCGCTCAGCACTACGGGCGTTAGTTGACCGTCAACTTGGATTGAACGCTGATGTAGCACTGATTTGGACGCTGACGATAATTAAAAAAAAAAAGAAGAGTAAAGACCCAGCCGCCGGCGACCGGACGCCGCCGTGGTCACCGGCGGTGGGGGCCGGTCGCCGGTGGTGGGGCCCACCAACGGGGTAATTTTTGTTTTAGATTTTTTTTAAAAAAAAGTTTAGGACAAAATGGTAATTTCACCCGCGTGTGTACTTTTACTCCAGAAAAAAGCTCGTGGTGCGCGCTCCAAGGTAAAGCACACGTGTGAAATTGCACCTTTACCTATAAAAAAACCAGCGCCTCCCTCTGCTTAAAAAAAAATAAAAATAAATAATGTACTAAATAAACAGTGAGTGAGGTTTTCATAATCACCGGCGGCGGCTGTAGTTGCAGGCGGGGCGAAATCCCTAAAAGAGAAGTTGGACGCGGGGAGCAAGCCTTGTTGTCTTCAAAGAATGAACAACGGCTCTTCTTTTTTGTTTTCCGGCATTCGCTTCGATAAACAAAGGTTCGGCCGCGACATTGCCAAGTTCGAGGTAAGAACTATCCATCTTTGTCTTTTGAGGTTTTCTTCCTCCTTTTGAGATTCTGGTGTGATGTCCTGTATTCGTGCCTCGAATGTTTATTCTCACTGACATATATACATTTTTTTTCCCGAAAGAAAAAAGAAAAAGACGATTCCGTGAAGGTTTCGAGCTCGGTTGAAATTGAGAAAGCAGAACCAGTTGTTGAAAAAGCGCCTGCAAAGAAGAGGAAGCGAAAGGGAGTAGTTTCAGGTAATCTTCTTCTCTGGCGCTGCTGAATTAGTATACTCATAGGTCAAATTTATCTTATTTTCTTTTCATTTCTGTTGGGAAAACAACACAAGAACAGAAACAGTTGAGGGATTCAATGTCTTTAAGAAGTCCAAATCAGAGGCAATTCAACCTAAAGATGAAGATAAAGCTGTGGTTGAGTCCGTTCAGCAGACAAAAGAACAAAATAGGCAACTTGAGGTTCTTCCTTTCTGTCCCGTGGAAAAATGCACAATTTTATCATTTTGATTTTTTACTTACTCCCATTATGTACTGATTCGTTTTGCATTCTATGTCTAGCGGGATGCTCTATTCAGGAAGAGGCACAACATTCATGTGTCTGGGTACAACGTCCCATCCCCGCTTCAAAATTTTGAGGAGTTGAGCTCAAGGTATTCTCAAACTTATTGCTGTAGATATGTGTCTATATTTGATAATTACACTTGTTAAGTAACTATTAGAGTACTTTCTCCTAGCTTTTATGTCTTCTGATACGATCCTGTTCATGGGAAGCAGATATTCCAGTAGAAAATGTTGTTTGCAAATATTAGTAACATACCATCTGACTGTGCTTGCTGATGCATAAATAAATTGTTCGCAGATATAAATGTGAACCATATATGTCACGCAATCTGGCAGAACTCGGATTCAGAGAACCAACACCAATCCAAAGACAAGCTATTCCTGTTCTTTTACATGTAAGGAATCTCATTTACTTGATATTGACCCTTTGTTACTTGTAAACAGTATTTTTTTTTTTTGCTCACTTTCTTCCTTAATAATTTGTGGTCAGGATCGTGAATGCTTTGCCTGTGCCCCAACTGGCTCTGGGAAAACCTTGGCATTTGTGTGCCCTATGCTTATAAAGCTTAAGGTGTTACTTAACCCTTTATTTTGTATTTCAGTTCCCGTGCTCTATGTTCATGTGATCAACTTTCATTTACAGGATCCTTCAAAAAATGGCATTCGAGCTCTTATCCTTTGTCCAACTCGTGAATTATCTTCCCAAACTTACAGAGAGTGCAAAAAGCTGGCTAAAGGAAAAAAGTTCCGTGTTAAGTTAATGACTAAAGAGCTAGCAAGAAATGGTGATTTAACTAAATTTTCATGCGATATACTTATATCCACACCACTTCGATTACACTTGGCTATCCGGAGGAAAAAGGTTGACCTTAGTAGGTATGTGATGACAAATATTTTCGTCTTCTGGAGTTGAGATAACATTAAATGCTTGAAAATTGAAATACAGATCTTTATAGAGGTGGGTATGATCCAAGTATTGATATGAGATTCTTCATTGACTGATAAGTTAATCTCTGGAAGCCATTTGAATCCAGACTAACAAGTTATTGGCTTTGTAAGGATTTATGAATTTGGTGGACCTGTTCCTGTTGAGGTTGATAGACCTTTTATAGTTGCCATGCCTCTTTGTTGCTGCAGTTGTCTCATCACAAATGATCGATAAGGGAATCATCTGCATGAATATGATCAAAACCTATAGTCCAGAACAACATCTTGAAATCTGCTCAAATTATTTAAGTTCCCCCAGTGCCAATGTGAATTTGGTGGCGTGAAAACATTTCTAAAAGTAAAAACATTTTCACAAATGAGGAGACTCAATTAGGTGTTTGAAAATTTAATTAGAAATTTGAATATATACAATTTTATAGAAGTTAAATCAATAAAAATTTATTGTTCAATTACTTTTGATTAAGTTTAAGGTCAGCTACATATATTGTTTTAATTTTTAGGAAATTAAGCTCTGGCAATGATACTCTTAAGTCTCAACTGTATTTTATATTGTATCTGAGATACCATTAATTGTTTTGTATGACATTGATATAATTTCTTTTCCACTTTTGGTTGCTCTGCAGAGTTGAGTATCTTGTCCTGGATGAATCTGATAAGCTCTTTGAGCTTGGGTTATTCGAGCAGATCGATTCTGTTATTCAAGCGTGTTCAAACCCTTCGATAATACGCTCACTTTTCAGTGCCACTTTACCTGATTTTGTTGAGGATCGTGCCAGGGAGCTCATGCATGATGCTATTAGAGTTATTGTTGGCAGAAAGTAAGATTGGTGTAGGTCGTTTACATTACCATAGCACACAATTCCGATCCACTGTTTTTCATTAATGCCCTGTTTTTATGTCAATCAGGAATATGGCTTCTGAAACAATAAAGCAAAAATTAGTTTTTACTGGAAGTGAAGAGGGAAAACTTATGGCAATTCGCCAAAGCTTTGCGGAGGTATTATGCTAACTGGAATGTTTGAGATCAAAACTGTTGCATAGAGGATCACACTTGTTATAAGGTTGTTCATACTTCAGATCATGACCCTTTGACATCACACATGATTATTGCAGCATCCTTTTTGAGACTTGATATTCATTATTATGAAACCCAGTTTATTCGTGCATATATTATGTAATTTTGTGATCCCAAAGAACATGGTGCAAAGGCTATTTGTGCTCCACCTTTTAAGGCTCTGCATGACTTAAGAGTGTTTGTTCTTAATTTGTACTGTATGGCAAGGTGTGAATATAACAATTTGATAGAGTATTGGATTAGCGTGAGATAATGGAAATTGCGGGAAGTTAGAGATTTTAGGAATAAATATTTAATTAATTGAGTCTACTTTTATTATTATCTTTAGGAAATAAGTGGAATATCCACTAGATAGATTTAGTTGTTAGGATTTATGGTTATGAATTATTTGAATTTCATATTTAGATATATTTTGGATTTCTTATTTTGATTTTGGATAGAGCCTGTCTCTCTGTAAACCATTATAAATAGGCATAGTGCCTCATCAATAAAGTATGAAATATTTCAGAGAGTGAATTGGTACAAGAGATTCTCCTTGGGCTTTAATAGTCTGATGGGTTACAAATTCCGGCTCATCTTTCTATTAAGGATGTGGGCTGATTTAGAGAAGATGCGAGATTTTTGTCTACTCTCTATCTCAAAGAGGCTGTTCTTAAAGAGTTAGTAAGATACTTGCTTCCTCTTTAAAACAGAGTAATTTAGATTATCGTCTACTCTTCATCTTAGTTAGATATCCTCATTGCCTTTTTAACTTATTTTCCCATATCATCTTTATTTTTCTCAACTTAGATTCTCATATAACCTTCCCATCACCTTACCCACATCAATACCATAATCAATATCTCATCACAATTGCTTATTTGTATGTTTTTCTTATTATTTCATCTTGGGGGTGAGAGTTATTGTTCTTCTTCTTCTGCTGCTGCATTCATATAATATAATGCAAATTTATGTTGCTTTTAACAGATCATTTAGCTTGAAATGATAATTATGGTAATCCATGCTTTTGGAACTTGACAGAATATGATAATGTAGAGCCCTTCTTTTGGCTCATTTACCATTTTCTTACTGCTTGCGTTTGTTGATCCACTTTTGTATCTTGCCATCTTGTAGAGTTTAAATCCCCCTGTATTGGTCTTTGTCCAAAGCAAGGAGCGAGCAAAAGAGCTCTATGGTGAATTACAATTTGACAACCTCAGAGTTGGTGTTATCCATTCTGATTTGTCTCAAAAGGAGGTAGTTTCCAGCCCTTTGAACAAGAAGTTGCATATCATCACATTCCGTGTGGTGTGTTTTGTTAACCTGTCGGTATTTTTTGATCTTGTCAAGCAGTAATAGTTTCGCAATTAATGATGGGTGTCTTTAGGACTATTGGTCATCTTGAACTCTGTGCCCTGTACTACTATAGCAGAGTTGGTGATTAATCTGGGATTTAATTAATCTTGTTGCTCACTTCTATATTGAATACAGCGAGAAGATGCTGTTGATAATTTCAGAGCGGGCAAAACATGGGTTTTAATTGCTACTGATGTAGTTGCTCGTGGCATGGATTTCAAAGCTGTGAAATGTGTGATTAACTATGATTTTCCAGATTCAGCTGCTGCTTACATCCATAGGATCGGTACGTGTGCTGTCATAGAATGTTGCTATTTTCCTTGAATTAATATTTAGGAGGCGTTTGATCCATTTTATGGAATGAGATGACATACTTAAAAATTCATCAAGCAATGATTGATTATTTTGGTATGCAAATAGGTCGTTCTGGGAGAGCAGGGAGGGCTGGAGAAGCTATAACGTTTTATTCGGAGGAAGACATGCCCTTGCTGCGTAATATAGCCAATCTGATGGCAACATCAGGTTGTGAAGTTCCACCTTTTCTCCTGGAGCTGCCCAAAAAGAAATGGAAGAAACACCGCCCCAAAAGAGATTCTATCTCTACCAAACCCCAAGTATAACTATACTAAATATACAGCCTACTATTTCATCTCTTGTCTTGCATCTCTTCTGAGCAATACGACTTCTAGTAACTCCTTATTTAGATTTTCACACCTCTGGGTGGTGATCAGTTTTGTATTGGAGAAATTAGTCAGGCTTTAATTTAAAAAATATGTGGGCTTTTCTCCCTTTTATTTCTGGAAATACATAACTCTGATGTGCTGTAGCCTTTTTGTGTCCACGTTGTGCCGTCATACATGCCAAGTGCAGGATATATATTTTTTCTTTATTCCCTGATTAACACTGAATATTTTGAGATTCCGTGGTTGGCAGATTCCTAGCTCCCCCTCCCCACCCCCACAAAAAAAGAAGGGAGAGAGAGAGAGGGGACTTCATTTTGGAATGCAATTCATAAAATCCGCAAGTTCATAATTAATAAATAAGATCAATTATTGAAATTGCTTTTCAGCTTTCCCATGTGTTGTTTAAAGCTACCACTTTGCTTCTGTAGATGATCTGTTTCTTACGCAATGTTGATGTGAAATCTGGGGGGAAAAATTTCTTGCCTCCAAAAACATGAATCTAGAGTGAGAGAACTATTGACTCGTAATCTAACCTCCACAAACACCTCTCCCTACTTATACTTACGTCAAAGACGCTACTACCCATGGTAACGATAGATGGCATGCAATACTTAGAACTTAGAAGTCAGATTAACTATATAAGGCAATTGTAAACAATAAATCTGATTGTTGAATGTTGCAAGACTGGGAATTTTAACATTACAGTTCAGTGATGACTCATACTCATCATATACGTAACCTTTTTATGACAAAATATCTTCATTGCAGCAACTGGTGGACAATTTTCGAATGGCAAGTATACTAAGGAATTTCGTATCAGTATTACTGATTAACAAAAACTATCAGATTGATGATTTCCCTTCGATATTTCAAGTTCGAACCGGCAAGAGAGAGCAATGAAATTGATTTGACGAAAAAGAACAAGACTGCGCTTTCTGTAAGCAACTTTGAAAGCCCTCATAAGATTAGAAAGCAACGAAAGTAACAGCGTCATCCGACTGTTTGTGTTTGCTGGTTACGGAGTTGATTCATGCAAAGATCCAAAACTCAACTCTATAATCATAAATAAATGATTAATAATTCATTAGGCTCATGATTGTTCAATATAATATTATAATGCAACCGTTTTTAGCATCCCCATATATGATTATTTTCACAAGCCGATATCAAAGATTAATGTCCAATGTTATTTTAAATTTTTTTGGTAGAATCCCTTATAATTACTAATGGTCAATTCCAAATTAAAAATTCAACAAAAGACAGAACGAATAATACTAGTTAAATGGCAGAGTTGTCAATTGTTCAGTAATGATGGGCTACATCCCAACTGCTATTTGGTGCTGGATAGCAACTCATGCTCAAACCCAACCTATTTTTTAAATTCTATTCCTATGCCTTTTACTTCAAGTGACACTCAAGCCAAGCAATACCTTCCCATTGAAACACCTCCCAACATAAATTTTTAAGTATTCAGTTTGGCTGTACCAATCATAATTTTTGTTTGGTTCCAGCTTTTTTTTTATTTAGTCCTAACAACTATGTGGAGCCCCTTAAAAGCTTTTACTTTATATTACCTAACCTCCTCCTTCATCTCCTTCGCTAATATACCAAAAACTTTGCATTTTGTTGCAGCAACGGATTTTGCCGAAAATGGGGTCACTAGAAAGATCAAAGAAGGGAATTCATTTGTGGAAGAAAGCCATGATCCATTTCTCTCTATGTTTCGTGATGGGTTTCTTCACAGGCTTTGCTCCAACAGGTAAATCTTCTTTTGTATTAACACAATCAGCTTCTGCCTCCAATGGAACAACAGAATTTGCACCACAAGCTATTGAAATGTCACACTACCAGACAACAAATGTGAATAGAAGTTTGATGTCTCCGAGTTCTAGGATCCCGAAACACAAGACAGAGTCACATGTACAAGAAGATCAACCCAGTTTGAAGCCTAGGAAACACATAATCATTGTCACTCCAACGAGCAATAAAATTCCCTTTCAAGCAGTGTTATTGAGGAGGTTGGCGAATACTATAAAGTTGGTTCCTCAGCCACTGTTGTGGATTGTGGTGGAACCACCAACGGAGTCCACAGAACTTTCGGGTATACTTAGGAAAACAGGAATCATGTATAGACATTTGGTGTCCAAGGAAAACTTCACAGACCTAGAAGCTGAGCTGAATCATCAGAGAAATCTGGCTCTCAAGCACATCGAACACCATAAACTAAGTGGGATTGTTCACTTTGCTGGCCTTTCCAATGCTTATGATCTCGAATTCTTCCACCAGCTTAGAGATATTGAGTATGATAATCATTTGTTACTTTTAACTTGATTATATTTCTGTTTTCATACACCATCCTTAGGTAAAACATGATTAAATTTGCAAATTGATTAATGAAGGGCAAGTAGAAATTCTTTAGGTGCACCAACCAAGAATTAAAGTATGCAAAATGTTTCACACTTCCAGGTCACAAGTCTTAGTTTTTTCTTTGTTTTTCTGGTGCGCGTTGTTATATAATATTTCTGATAATTCACATTCATAACTCACAATCTGGGCAGGGTATTTGGAACGTGGCCAGTGGCGTTATTAGCAGCTGACAGGAAGAAAGTAATAATAGAAGGGCCAGTGTGTGATTCTTCGCAAGTCATTGGTTGGCATCTCAAGAATTTCAACAATGAATCTGTTTCTGCAACTCCTCTCATTCACATTTCAAGTTTTGCATTCAATAGTTCCATTCTCTGGGATCCTGAAAGGTGGGGTCGCACTTCTTCTGTTCAAGACACATCTCAGGTACTTGTTATTTTCCACTTTCAACTTTTTTTGGTAATTCTTATAAAATTAAAAATTAGCATGTTTTTCTCTTGAATTAAAATACACAAATTTTATAATATAAAAAATTATAATGTCAGGCTCATCTTGAATCCTAAGTATCTTCACACTTAACATCCCATTAAGCCAAGTCCATGTGGCATATTTAGGTTAATGCTTATCTTAATTTATATATGATTATGCTCGTGTAGGATAAGACTTCACTATTTGAACTTGAAGTATACGTTTAGTTGGGGTTTGGCCAACATCCAACTTCTTTAAATAGGAGAAATGAAAATGGAATAATTGAGTAAGTATTAGGTAATATGATGACAACTTGACCGATTTATTCAGCTAATCAGAACGCGACGTTGAATTGTTCTATATTCCTCCATAATGTCCCTCACAAATCATTATGTAGTTTTATCCTTATTCCAACATATAACCCACCTTCAATAATACCCAACTCAGATATGAACAGTTCTTTACTTTACTTTCATTTTCTTATTATATAGTTTTTATTTTGGGATTTGTCAGAATTCAATCAATATTGTGAAGCAAGTGGTATTGGAAGATGAATCAAAGTTAAGTGGAATTCCACCAGAGGGATGCTCCAGAATCATGCTATGGCGTTTCAATTTTCAGCCCCCTGTGACTTCAAGATATCAAATTTTAACATCTACGCCAAATGGTAGCCCCAGATGATGAAACAAGCTCATCAAGTAAATAATAAGACATTGAAGCAAATTCAAGTATTGTCGAGTGCAGGAATTTCTTTCATACTTTTGAGGCTTTTATTCTACATTTTTTTTTTAAAGTTTTGGTTAGTTTTACGTTTACACATATCTTCTGTATATTAATAATTTTATTGGTTCATAAACAATTCAATGTTTTGTAGTATAGAAGAGGCGAAAAACATTCATTCTTGGATCATTTTTTTTAGTGATTTCTCAAATGAAGCATATGGATCAGTTGGACAAAAAGTTTGTGGGCTCTCTTGGGCCAGCTCAATTCTGTATCTGTGAACTGAGGCTCATGAGTGGCCCTGCCGACATGCAACAGAAAAGTTGTGATGCTGATGTCATTCCTGATTTGAGATTCTTTTTGAGATTATATTCTTTGATTTGATGACAAAACAAAAAACAAAGTATGTTTGATTATTTCTATATATATCCTTGTCCTCCAATGCAAGTAAATAAAGACAGAGCTTTTATAATATTCTGGCCCCAAGGCTATGTTTTGATGGTGGAAAAAGTAAGATAAAAATAGATGTGAGAGTACATTAGGAGGGAAGATTCCAAAAAATAGCAATACTTTTTTTTTTTGAGTTTTTTCTCCTAAATTTATTTCCTCCTTAATTTTTGTCCCATCCAAATAAATAAAACTAAATTATACTACCGGTTCTAAATATAGAACATAGTTTGTAATTCAATTTGTACTATAAGCTATGTCCTATATTTAGAATTGGAGGAGTACTAGTATTAGAGGATGTAAATATATTTAGTACTCCCTCCCGTCCTAATTATAGAAACACTTTTATAGTACAAATTGTATTATAAAAGTATTTTTATAATTAAGACCGGAGTAGTACTTAACAATATCTCAACTAGAATCACGTTATTAAAAAGACGCTATACTTGTAGTTTTTTTTTTTGGGGGTTTAAAAAAAGAGTAATGTGACAGGCATGTATATAATTTATTAGAATGTTAAAGTTAAATAGAATTTTCCTTTGTTTTTGTTTTGATAATTTTGGTGGTTGTAGGCATATTAATGACGTTGTTTGGCGTTTTCTCTAACGCGCTTTCAATAATTCAAATATTTTTCTCCGATTTTCAAACCTGCAACTGCCTTCAAGCTCGACGACCTCTCTCATCAATGATTTGGCTCCCAGGCTCCACAATAACTTGTTTTACAGTGACGTGCAGTTAGCTGTTGGGTTGATCCGCAACCACGCTTTGTCTGCAACAGTCAACCTCCTTCAAATAATCAAATAATATCCTCTCCTATTCCACTCTTTATATTTATCTTTACTAATCACATTTTCAAAAATATAATAAATTGGTAAAACTCCCATAAATTATATCACCTCATCTAAATTCAATGCTTGAGAATCATAAAGCCAAAAGCAAGGTCCCTTTCTTGAAGCACCTGGTTATAGCATTTTGAGGCTTTGAACAAAATATGAGTGCGTTTTGAGGCTTCGAACAAAATTCGAGTCCTTTTTCTTATAGTTGTTGTGAACAGATTTTGAGTTGGGGGTACCTGAATCAAAGTAGCCACGAATTCCGGAAATCCCTCCTGCCTCCTCCGAACCAGTGGAGTTTGGACTCAAATTAAGAAATCCCAAGTAAACAGTCGTCAAAATAAGAATACTTACCTGATGCGTCTAGATCATAACTGTCTCTGCCAACAAAAATTTTCTTTTACAGCGACAAAGAAATGATATGTAATATTAAATTTTTTTATTAAAATAATAATAATGCTGGGCTCCATTTTCTGACCTACCCCAATTATATTAACAGCTGAAAACGTTCAGGCTTCACAAAAAAGAAATCGGCGTTAGGCATGATTATATGAAGGCGCCATTTTTTTAATTGCACTGTGCCTTGGAAATTTGGTCAGATCAATGATCAATCAGACCCAATCATCTGGCCGGTGTTCTGGCTCGGTTACTTATACCAACCCTAAATATATGATATAGCGTGGTGCCCTCAATTTGTTGTACTTAGCGGATGATATTAGTGTAAATCCAAATTTATGAATAGAGTGGTTAGGGTTCTTGTGTCATAGACTAGAAGACAAGCTTGCTAGCACGAGAAGAAAACTCAAAATATAGAAATTTGTTTCCTGCTCTCAAATAGTAATGTGAGCAGCTTGCGGAAAGGAATGGAGTGCAATTATTACCATCAGAAACTGACTGTAGCTCGAAGCTTCACAGTAACTGTTAAGAAAAAGGAAAGAAGGTGAATCATTCACGCACGGTGGGTGGCCAAGGAAAGAGAGGATTTTATCACTCGTAATAATAAGATGTCACTGTAGGAAGTAAAAAATTGAAGTGTGTGTTAAATGTTTACGTTATTCAAAAATTGACCTAAACGGAGCTTGAATATCTAATCTAACAAATCAATATCAGTTTATCCTAGTCGTTGTAGAAATTGCCAATTGCAAGCTCTCTGAAGCACCGCATCGAAATTACATCGTCGGCGACCAATTCGTTAAGGCGATCCTTTCAACGAAGGTCAGCTGTTGGGGGGTTTTAGGCTGAAAATAATGGAGTAGGACCCACCATGGCCAATCCAATCGGTGGGGCCATTATATTAGCAAAAACCAGCTGGGCTCCCTCCATGCCCCCTCTCCCCACCTCTCTCATGCTCTCTTTATCGCTGGGAGAGAAAAGAAGGCCTTGGAGCAAGATCTGATTCATTTCGCTTCCCTCTTTACAGGGGTGAGCGACAGTGTGGTTGAACTGTAATCTTCAAGCTCTAAATCTTTTTGTTTCTTTTGTTTAGAGAGAGTGATAGTGAGAGCTGAGAGGTATAGCGACCCTAGGGGAGGAGGAGAAGATATTTGAGATCTGCCATTTTTGGGTTCAGTTCAGGTATTTTCATATTCATCTTCAATGGACTTGCATTTTCAGTTCTGACTTCTGACTTTTCTCTTCATCTATGCTATATTTCACGTCCTCATTTTCCTAGAACATGTAATTCTTTGCTTACCTTTTGTATTCAGCTGAGTCTCTTGGATTTCCTTCCATGTTTGCATTATTTAGAGAAATTTCTAGCAGTTTAAACTTTTTACTGCTGCTAAAACGTGGGGAAGCCTGCACCTTGCTAATCTTGATGGAAAATTTTTCTTTTCTCTGTTGCTGTCTCTTTGCTATGAAAATTCAGGAAGGAAGATAATTCAGTAATCTAGATGGTTCAACATTATTTGGTGAACGAGGATCTCGAAACTTTTGTTCAGTTTGCCGACACAATTAGAATTCCTCTACGAGGATCTTACTCGGATTGTTTTCTTCATAATCTCAGTTACTTTTCTCCCTTCTTTACCCATTGTGTTCACGATAATTTTCTAACCAGAAGCTCAATGGTCATTTCCTCTTCCTTAAAATAAAACGAATATATGATCAAGTAATGAGGCTTACTCCATCTCTGGGATTCCTTGCTTTTCCCTTTCAAGTTTAAAAACGCGCATGGCTTTTCTTTATAATTGCCGTGTCTGAGCTAAATTATGGTGTTCATCAGGTTTGACTTGAGATCTTAAAATTCTCAAATTTTCTATTCAAGGAACCAATTGAGGAATGCCAAGAAGATGGGGAGGAAGGGAAATTGGTTTTCTAGTGTGAAGAAAGCTCTCAGTCCTGAATCAAAGAAGAGGGAAGACGAGGTTTGGAGTTTCTTTTCTTTTTAATATGTGTGTGTGTGTTACACACACACACACATATATATATGTATGTATGTATTTATATATACATACATACATATATATATCTATGTATGTATGCATGTACCTCAATTTGATTGGATGTCTCTGATGGTTTCATAAACTACCTTTGCAGAGATCAAATAAATCAAAGAAGAAATGGTTTGGAAAGCAAAAATTGCAGGCTTCAGAGTCATACTTGGAAACTGATAATACACCACCTCTTCCTCCACCAGAAGAGGTCAAATTAACTAATATTGAGAGTGAAAACAATCATGCTCCAGATGTCGAAGTTGCAATTGCTGCAGTTACTGAGGAGCCTGTTCCCGCTGTTCCAGTTCAAGCTGCTATAATTCCTCAGTCTTCTAGGAAATTAAGTACTGAAGTAGCAGCAATTAAGATTCAAACAGCATTCCGAGGATACTTGGTATGAACTGCATCCTTATAAAGGAGAAAACAATTGAAATAACTGTATATACCTATTTTTTGTCAACCCTCTAATATTCCTCATAAACCGAGAAACTCAAATCAGTTGAGAGTCATTTCTCAAGGAGCATTTGTTGCAGAATTTTTATTGCTATTTAATGTCCTCTTTGATTGTACCTGAAGTTATCACTGTTATTCGATAATTGCTGCAATAGAAGGCAGTTGTTGATTGAACGATCAGTCACATTTAGAGTGAGTTTTCTTTGGCAATCATTTAGGCAAGAAGAGCATTGAGGGCTTTAAGAGGTCTGGTTAGGTTGAAGTCTCTGATGGAAGGGCCAGTTGTAAAACGCCAAGCTGCTAGTACTCTCCGCTCTATGCAGGCTCTAGCTCGTGTGCAATCTCAGATTCGAGCTAGGAGGATCAGAATGCTAGAGGAGAATCAAGCTATTCAGAGACAGTTCTTACAGAAGCATGCAAAGGAGCTTAGCCTTCAGGTGTGCTTTATTTCCTTATCTACTACATATACATGATGCTAACCTCTTGCATATGCTTAATAATATTTGCTTTGTAATACCATATTTTGAAATTTATAATCTGTTTGAAATTGTAATAACAGATGGGAGATGAATGGGATGACAGCCTGCAATCAAAGGACCAAATTGAAGCCAAGTTACTGAGCAAGTATGAGGCCACAGTGAGAAGAGAAAGGGCACTGGCTTATTCATTCTCTCACCAGGTTCTATTCCTCCTTTGAATTAAGACACATTTTTCTCGTCATGGAATAAGGGGAAAAGATGAAATGCATGAAATTTTTTGATGAACAGAATAGAAAAATATAGTAGGAAAAACTTGTTTATATTAGTTTCTCACTTTGAATGAAAATATTCAC
Source organism: Acacia pycnantha (assembly GCA_025563575.1). Taxonomy (NCBI): domain Eukaryota; kingdom Viridiplantae; phylum Streptophyta; class Magnoliopsida; order Fabales; family Fabaceae; genus Acacia; species Acacia pycnantha. The sequence continues at coordinate 3,332,161 of JAMWYP010000013.1, forward strand.
CCTTACTTGACTAATTTGATTAAGAACCCAAATTATTCTTGGATTATTATTCTAAAAGTTAATAGTTAGTGGTTAGTTTTAAATTGTAGGTTTCTTATCTCTTGAAGTTCTTCCTCTTCTATGATGTCCCTTTTTTGGGTATGTCAACTATATTCAAAATAAAAATTCTTAGGCAAACCTAGTCTCTACAAAGATAAATAGACCAAGCAAATACTGAAGAAAAATGAGCATGCCAGACACTTTTAAGTGTCATGATCTATCTCTGACATGTTTTATTTTAACTGGCTTGGTTACCTAAGGTTTATTCTTTGTTGTGCTGACTGCTGACGGTATAACTTACATCCTATAAAGATTTGCTGATTGTGGACTTAAGTAACTTTGTTCTTTGATCCTAAAAAATGTTTTGACAGCAAAATGGGAAGAATTCATCTAGATCTATAAATCCTGTATATATGGATCCAACCAACCCGGCGTGGGGTTGGAGCTGGCTGGAGCGATGGATGGCAGCCCGACCCTGGGAGAGCAAAGATGTGAATGACCAGTCATCAGTCAAAAGCTCGAGCCGCAGCATCACTGGCGGAGAGATCAGTAAATCCTTTGCTCGTTACCAGCTCAATTCTGAAAAGCACTCTCCAACGGCCAGCCAAAACCTAGGCTCCCCTAACTTTCACTCCAACTCAACTCCTTCCAAGGCACTTGCTTCTTCAGCATCAGTTGCCAAAAAACTGAAGAAAGTGAGCCCCAAGGAAACCTCTGTTATTGATGATGATTCTAAAAGCATGGTTAGTGTGCAGTCCGGTTTTCGGAGGCACTCCATTGCTGGATCATCTGTGAGAGATGACGAGAGCCTTGCAAGCTCTCAGGCGGTTCCGAGCTACATGGTGCCAACTCAGTCTGCAAAGGCCAAGTCCAAGACACTCAGTCCATTAACAGTAGAGAATGAAACAGAAGAGAAGATATCCTCTGGGACAGCGAAGAAACGGCTTTCTTTCCCTCCTTCGCCAGCAAGGCCAAGACGGCATTCAGGTCCTCCAAAGGTAGAAAGCAGCTTCAATGCAGAGGTCACTGTCGGTAATGGTGTGGCTGGTTGATTGTGAGGAAAAGAGCTTGAGCTGAAGACTTGAAAAGTGTTACTAAAAGAGAATCATAGAAGAAATAACTTATAAGACGAAAAAGTTCAATCTGAATTGAGTGTTCATTTATTTATTTTATTACTCTTTTATAATTATCTGTATCTTATTGTTGTGGAATGTATTTATTTGGGATGAAAATTGAAATTTATTTTACTTGAGGGGAGGAAAGATTACTGATGTCCTCATGGCTGGAGATCTTCCTCATCAAGGACGATTGATGTACTGTTTAAATTTGTTGGCTCCTTATTTATATAAAAAATATATTTTTATTAAGTATTTTTGAGTTGTGAGATCGGTTAATCCATCAATCTCAATAAATCAATAAAATCTAACACATTAGAGTTTTTATTAAAAAAATGTTTCAACTCAACTAAATATGTGTGTTTGTAGATCCTCATTTATGACAAAGTGCATATGAGTTTATCTTCAGTTTCTTTGGATGGTAGTTTTTACTTACGCTTCATCGTGAAACACCCTAAATTGTGCATTGTTTCAAAATTTGACATGCCTGTTGCCCCAGATTAAGCAAGGTCCATTAGCCTTCTTGGCAGGATGAGCAAAGAAGAAAAGTGTAACTTCGAAGAAAACGTGGAGCCAAACAAGAGGAATACGATATAATTAAAATTACAATGACAAGTAGTCAAGTACAATACTAACATTTTGACCAAAAACAAAAAAGTACAATACTAACACTACTTGAGTCGCGGGAATAAAAGCTTAACATCTTTTAAATATTATTAAAATATTGACTATATTAATAATGATATTAATGTAAAATATAAAATATATATATATATATATATATATATATATATTTATAACTACTAGCATGGATATTTAAATTTTGCTGGGATCTAACCCACATTTCTACGAGAATACTTGAGGCTATAAAAAAAATATTTATAACCACTATTATCTATAAATATAAAATACTACGAGTACTTACTAAACAAAACAATTGTTTATTTTAAAAAGAAGCCCGCTCTCGTCTTTCGTACCCTCCTCTTTGCGGGAAACGCAAACCCTAAGCCGCTGGCCGTGAATGTCCGTTGGCTGTTCTCCCCGGCGATATCAATATGGTAAGCGCTATACATGCTTGTCCTCAGTCATACTTAATTTAATTGATCTATTTGTAAGCTTTGGTTTATATTGGACGAGGAAATAATTACTAACAAGCTACTGAACGGTGTGCGAATCTTAGAGCTCTGTCCACTGCGACTGACATATTCTTTGGCATGCTTAATTAGTTTTACAATCTTTTTATTGTTCTTTGGTCTTTCTGAGAAATCTAGCCTATTTTTTGTTACGACTTGATTTGAAGCTTCCCCACCCCTCTATATAACATGTCTTATCCGCTTTCGATTTTCTGTTTGTACCGGTAATTATAGTTGGCGTTTAGAATTTTCATATGTACAGAAATCAAATTGTTACTTGTATCAGATTATTTTTTCTAGTCATCTATTTTCATGGGCGACAATGAGGTTTTATAGGATAGTCAGGGCATGCAATTTATGTTTTGGGTGGGAAATGATGAACACGAGTTTACGTGCTATGTTGAATAATGAATATCACATTCACGCACATTCCATGCAATCAGAAGCTGGAATTTCCCATCGTTCTTCACAATTACAGCTCAGATTTTGTGTGAATGCTTGATACCCCAACAAAAAGGGAGGCTTTTTTCTTATGAAAATGTGATATTTTCTTAATTTCCTTCTGGAAACTGAAAGTAATACTTGTAACAGGCAACACCATTGATGGCGGGGCTTGCTGTAGCTGCTGCTGCTTATGCTGGCAGATATGGGATCCAAGCCTGGCAAGCATTCAAGGCAGGACCACCAAGATTGCGTAATTTTTATGAAGGTGGTTTCCAACCAACCATGACTAGAAGGGAAGCCGCTCTTATACTGGGGGTCAGGTACTGTCGTCCTTTTTCAAAGATTCAAATACGTTGATGTCGTCGATTCATCCCTGCAATAACTTGGAAAATTAGAATATCCAATGCATAGTATGCATTTAGGTTATGGATTTTTAAATTTATATGCAAATCGCAAGTCTCTGCCAATCAGTTTTCCCGTTCATGGAGCCTATGCAATTCAGGCTATCTGGAAATGATAAATTGTTTTACCCCAATCATTACTGATGTTGTACATTTTTTCTTGGCCACAAATTGATTTTGTACTGTTCGAGAACCAAATGGATGAGAAATGCTTAGGAACGAACATATACAATGGGTCCATTGCAAGTATGCTGTTCAGAACACTGGAAAATATGAATCATAGTTAGAAATTTATATGCCTATTGACTTTTCTTTTGCAATGGATTGTTAAATTATTTATGCATACCTGTTAGGTTTTTTAAACCTTAGCCCTCTTGCTTCCACTTTGCTCTGGAAGGGCGAGGATGCGCATTTTAGCACTTATAAATAAATTTCAGTGAAATTATAGAATGAAATTCCATTTGTACACTTTGGAGAAATTTAGGAGTTAGGACTATGGTGGTCGGCTTCAGAGAACTTAATACCTTCTTATTTATTTATTTTTAAAAAAATAAAAGCTATTACAATGTCTTGGTTATCTCCTTCCTCTATGGCTGGTTAGATTTAAGTTGGACCTTATCAAGTCCTTGTCGTCTCCATGACTATATCTTGCTGAATTTAATTTTGTCATGGCAGGGAGAGAATTCCAACGGATAAGATTAAGGAAGCGCATAGGAGGGTGATGGTTGCAAACCATCCAGATGCTGGTGGTAGCCATTACCTTGCATCCAAAATTAATGAAGCAAAAGATGTGTTGCTTGGCAAGACCAAGGAAGGTGGCTCCGCATTTTGAAGCTCAATTCCCCACATCGACTCGTCCTATATATACCTTGACAGTGTTGCCGATATCCTTCACCAAAATTCAACGTAAATTATTTTGGTCTCCGAGCAATCTTTTTTTTTTTTTTTGACCTAATTATATGAAGCGATAAATGTAGCGTATAAATTTTTCCCCCCGATGAGGAAGCTCTGTAGTAAGTAGTAACTGGGATTGTGTCCCTGAGAGTTGAAGAGACCGTTGACTGGTGTTATTATACTGGCGATCTCTATTTCATTATTTCCTACCAATTCTTTTCTTGACTTGTTCCTGTTCTACAATAAGCGATTCGTTGCGGAACTGGCAGGTTAGGATCTCCCACATTTACAGAGAAATCAACCGGTGTGCAGATGAACTGGCAGCTTTAAGTCTGAATCTTCGTGGTCAAAAACAAGTGTGGGTTACTCTACATGAAGACAGCGAGGGCAGATGGTTAATGCTTTCCTCTAGGATACCTGCTTAGAGTCTGGGCTTAGCCCCTTTTCTTTACCAAAAAATAATAAACGATTCGTTCTGGAGTAGGGGTATATTTGTTTTAACCACAATCGATATCCTTTACTACCACCTGTCAGGAATACTTTTGTAGTACAAATTGTACTATAAAAGTGTTCCTATAATTAGAACCGCATGGAGTATTTACTTACTTTAGTAGCTTGGCATGTGAGATATTCAATATTAGGCCGGCAATATAACGTAATTAATTATCAATGACATTGTGGGAAGTTTAGTGGTGCAAACTACAATTAATCGAAACGAAATCTCATCGCCCAAAAAAGAAGGCTAGATAAAATGAATACTTACTTTGATCTTTAATATAAGACATATTTTAAAAGTTGATTTTGGATCTAAATATAAAACATGTTTTTTTTTTTTTTTATCCATATTTTCCTAGTTTATCCTTATAAATGCTCCTTCAACATTAACCAATGAAGAAATAGAAAGAGGAAATTAAGGAAAATGACTGGGGTGTTTAAAAAAATATATGTCATATTAACTAATTTTCTTAGTCTAATTAACTTAGGTAAATATGTCTTATATTGCCATAGGAGTTATTTCTTTGTTTATTTGATTCTAACCCACTTTTAGTTTATGATAAGCTTCAGCTTTTCTCTTCCCTGATAATTTAAAATATGCCAAGACATGTGTATAAAAAAAATGCCTAGATTTTATTTATTTACTCTGCTAAAATTTGGAAAGAAATTATGTTATAGAATTATAAGTTGAAAAATTATAGTAAACATTTAGTAAAAAAACAATATATTTGTACTGAAATAAATTATTTACTTTTTGGTAAAGAATGATAAGTTATTTATTGAATGTAAATAAATAAAAATGAGAGGGATTCACCAAAAACATGAGATGAAAAATTTAATGGAAAAAATAACAACCTATGAATTGCATAGTATAATCCTAAATTTTTATTAACATTCTTCATCGAAGAATCTTAAAATACATTTAAAAATAATTTCTTCTATTTTTTTTAATCCCCAGATAGTTAGAGATTAATTCTGCCAAAATATAGATATCACTGAAATTAGTGTTTTCTCAACCAATAAAATATTTTCTATGTGCATGGCCTGATTGGAACCCATAATATTTAAGCGACCCATCCCATGCTTTGTTGGTTAATTGGCCCCACGTGTGAGTGAACGCTAGTGTGTAAGCCCAAATCCGATGGCCCGATGGCCCTGCTCTCTTCCTCTATAAACATGCTTTTTAATAGGACCTAGGGTTTTACACTACGGCAGCTGCATCATCGTCCCCAAACTTCCTGAACACTGTTAGCGAAGAGGAACTAACTAGCCGTCAACATGGGGTAAGAACCTCTACTTTTAGATTCCGATCTCGCTGCTTTTGTTTTTCTCTGTGTTCTCGTCTGTCACGTATATACATTAATTAGAGACGTAGAATGCTTGTAGTAAAAAAAAAAAAAAACAGAAGAAGAAGAGCAAGATGTAGAATGTTTGGGTCTCCCGTGTCCTGCTGCAAAAAATAATAAAATATTTTGAAATGACTCTTATGGCAATTGTTTGGTTCTGTCATGGGTTTGTGATCTTCGATTTGTATTGGGGTGCATCTTACGATTTACGTAAGTTGTGTTTACGTTTTTCCAAGTTTTGGGGTTTGCAAAATTTGTTGTTCTTAGTTTCAGACCGGTGACGTGTAAAATCTGATAATTACGATCTCTCAACCGTCTGACTTAAGTTTAGGATCAACATGACATTTGATAAGATTATGTTATGTAGGTTTCATGTCATTAATGTTATTCAAAATTCCCAATAATAAACAGAAATCCCCTACCCTAGTTAAGATTAATTATTGAATAACAGCGAGACTCACTAGTATTTCTTCCTGAGCATGTAATTTAAAGTTTCTGGTTCAAAATATTTACATGAAAGACTGTTTTCACTTTGACTCTTCATTAATCTGCAATCTTTGAACTCTCATTCGTTCGAGTAGAACTGCATGTCATCTCTATGATTGGGAATTTTCTTGTTTAATCTAAAATCAGATCATCAGATTTTGTAAATTAAGTTTTCTTGCATTGTTTAATGCTATTCCAGGAAGACTCGTGGTATGGGAGCTGCCCGCAAGTTGAGATCCCACCGCAGGAGGCAAAGGTGGGCAGACAAGTCATACAAGAAGTCTCACCTTGGGAATGAGTGGAAGAAGCCTTTTGCTGGCTCGTCCCATGCAAAGGGTATTGTGCTTGAAAAGATGTAAGATTGTCTGTTATGTTATTACTCTAGTTTTTCTTTGATCGGAGTATTGGTATAAAGAATTAATTATATGATATTTTACGTGCAGAGGAATTGAGGCTAAGCAGCCCAACTCTGCTATTCGTAAGTGTGCCAGGGTTCAACTCATTAAAAATGGGAAGAAGATCGCCGCATTTGTCCCAAACGATGGTTGCTTAAACTATATTGAAGAGAATGTAAGTGTTCCTTCTGAAGTGGCCCTGACTATTTTCTACAGATCCTTCTATTCTTCCGATGATGTGACATTTTCTGTTGTATTGAAATGAAATCTATGTCTTGTCATGGCATAAAAAAAGAAATCTATGTCGTGTTTTTCTTTGTATTTTTTCAATATTTATGATGTTATATGGATCGTGTTACGTGTTTGTAGGATGAAGTATTGATCGCTGGATTTGGGCGTAAAGGTCATGCCGTCGGTGATATTCCTGGGGTCAGGTTCAAGGTTGTGAAGGTCTCTGGTGTTTCCCTCCTGGCACTCTTCAAGGAGAAGAAGGAAAAGCCGAGGTCTTAAGTGATAGTCTTGAATGAGTTTTATTTTTCGAGAATGGATGAGCTGTGTGGGCAATTTTGTACCCCTTGGTCAATTTACTAAACTCTTGTTAAATTTTGGGCCTAAACTAATTTATTTAGTTTGAATCGCATGTATTCACTTTCCGAGAGCGCTTTTATTGTTGGTGTCTCATTTGTGCTATTCTCAATTCATACAATTATGTTTTTGTTTCTTCTAGCATAAATCAAGATATTAGTACAAAGTATAAATGGAAAAGAGAAAAAATATAAATGGAATTATGTTCAATTCGAATCTAGCATTGGCAAAAAGTCTGCCATGTAATTGGAAATTTCACGAGGCTTACTAGGCTGCTTGTGACTCAGAATTCCGCACGCGCGACATCAAAGTTGAGAGATAGATTGCAAGCGCATGAACCTTTAGAAAATGGACTTCCCCAATTATATCAGATGAAGATATGATTTCTATTTAAAAAGAAATCCAAGACTAACGAAATGCAGTAACCATAAACTTTTATAATTAGAACGGTGAAAAAAAGAATGGTGTTCATAAATATGCTCACATTTTCAAGAAAGTCCTGATTGCGAGGTAATTCCAGCTGAAGATCGACACTTTCCTCATACCAGTCCAAAAGTACATACCCTCCCTTATATTGACACGATCCTATCCCAAAAGATTTCTAAACATTACCTACTCAGCTACGCAGTGTTGTGTATGTAGAAACCTGTCTCCTCCATCTATTGGACCTGATTGATTCAGGATTCTTCAGGAATGCATGGGCAGGATAGGCCAAACTCAACCAGTCCAGAAATCTCATCCAAGGCACAATCTACAGCATGACGGAAATTTTCCAAATTGTTCTGCTTCTCCATTGCGAGAAATGCATTTGAAATGCCTTTATCTTAGATGATTCGATTCGTTCCTTGCAAATGTTTGAACCCCAAAATATGGTATCAAGTAACTATCTATCTTAAGGTGCTTCTTTGCATTTTCTGACGCAGCTGAGGGATCAAATATCTGGCCAGGCCACCAAGGATGGCCCCTCACCTTTCCCCATACTAAATCAGATACATGGAGATTTAGCTGTGAAGACACTGACTTCCTCTTTGTATTAACACTCTTGGAGTTACTGTATGAATTAAGATCTACAAAAAGATTAATGCCATGACACTCATTCTGAATATTATTGGAAGACCCTGCTTCCTCAGCAGAGGTGTCAGTGGTTTGGCTCAGCATTGCCTCTGCTTGTTCATGAATATCAAAGGCTGGCTGTTTTGAAGCATGAGAAGTTTCTGGTTCACAAGGATGATTCCATGAAATGGGATCTTGATGAGGCAAAGATTCTCTTGCACTGACATCCTTGACTTCCATTTCTGGATTCAGATCCTGAAACTTGCAGGAAGATTCTGTGAGTCCTGTGGTATTACAATCTTCAAGGCCATTCTTAGAAAGAATATTATTTGTTATGAGTCCTACATCGGGAAGTCTCATAAGTGTGGTTTATAAGTCAAGGAGCTTTCCCTCCTAATAAGCTAGTCTTTTGAGATGAACTTTCTTTTTGGGCTTGTGATCATCACATTGATGCTTTCATTGAAAGCCTGATGTTTATATAAAGGGCTATCCACGGAGGATTCTGACTGGCAGGAAGCCGAGTGAAATACAGTGGGATGTGGAGCCACGAGTATAGTGTGGTTTATAAGTCATGAGGCTCTCCCTCCTAATAGCCTAGTCTTTTGGTATGAGGTCTCCCTTTGAGCTTGTGATCATCACAGAGTCATGTGGTATTACAATCTTCAAGGCCATTCTTAGAAAGAATATAATTTGCAGCTTCGATCTCACTTTGTGCCCTGCAAATGCTCTTAAGAGCATCAACCATATAATATTGTAGAACTAATCCCACAAACTTGTGGACTGGAAATAGAAGTCTTACATGCAGTTCTCATTAAAAGCCAATAATCACAACGCTGCCAACATAAAAACCAATAAAATTAAGCTTAAACATCTTGTAGCACAGTGGCTATTGGCAAAGCATACGTATCTTATGTGTTCAAAGGCAATATGGATTAGATGAGGGAATGAATGCAAACACAACCATAATGGATTGCATTGGGCAGAGAGTTGATGCAAACTTAGCCGTGGAAAAAAGATCATCAGACAAAAGGCTGTGGGTCAGAAACCCAAAAAATAAGGGACTGGACTTTATAAGTTTTACACGACAGCAAAATAAGAAATCCAATAGTTATAAAGCTGCAAAGATGGAAGGCAACTGACTCTGCTCATCAACCTTGTCATATCAAAATATCTATTCAAACTAAGGATCCTTTTGATGCAAATTCATCCAGAATCTGGATACATAATCCCTCCATCAATTTCTTATGAAAAGTGATTGTACTTTAAACAATCAATTTCACATGATTATTATTTTTTAAATCTTATACATGAATTCGATAGAAAAGACACAATTACAAAACTATTAAGCTAAATCAACCATATGTGGCATTGAACATTCATATGCTCTATTGAGCTAAATTAAACTCATCTAAGTTTGGAACTGACAATTACAAAACTAATCAATCAGCTACAAATAAACCGTTGGGTTTGGGGTATAAATTGAAATTTCCTTTAAGGGCCTTATCAATTTAAAGTTTCTTTAGTCCTTACGTAGCTTGGCCACCAACAATCTTTTATATGAAAATCCATGAATCTAAATTTATCCCACTATAGAAATTTCAAAAGTTATTTTATTTTTAAAAGCTTAAATTGCCAGCTCTTACAGAATGTTTTCTTTTGTGTATATATATATATATATATATTTTTTTTTTTTTAAAGAAAGAGCATCTGATCTGCATTTTAAGTAATCCAGATATATAAAGATATACAGTTGCAGAATTTTTTTTACCTCACAACCAGAAACTTTCATCCCGTGACACTGAATGGAGGACCATGCAGAAATTCCTCTCCACCATTAGATAACTTTTTTCCACTTAATTAGTAGCAGCAATTTTGAAGCGGGCTATTCAAAATCAACGATGCATATACATACAGAAAAAATTATTACAAAAAGTTTACCAAAATAAATCACTACCGGAACATGATGATTAATAAAGCAGAGAATCATAACAATATAAAAAAGCAAATGTTATTACTGGAAACTTACTAAAAAATTACTACCAGAAAAGGAGAAGCCAGAGAGAGAACGGAGTGATCGGGATCGAAGGAGGTGGAGTAATGTCGTCGATCAGAGAGTAATTGGGAAGAGGCAACTACCAAGCAGCTGGGAGAGTGAACCAAAGAGCCTGAGAGAGGGAACTGATAATAAATTTAAGAACAATGAAAACAATCTTGCTTGGATTTACCTGTATGAGATTTACCAAGAAGTATAGGATCAAAGATGAATTTAGGCCACTGATAAACTCAGCCGAATAACTCCTGTACTTTATTGAGTAATGATAATCAATCAGTCATTACAGATGTGAGCCCATGATATATATATAGGTCCTAATGTCAAGAACAAGAAACAAGAAAGACAAAGGCAGACAAGCCCACAAATACAAGTCCACGATACTTATATGGGTAAAAGAGCAAAAATACACATGTGCTTTACTCTCGGGAGCGCCCAGCACTATATGCTTTTTTGGGAGCAAAAATACACACGTAGTTACCATTTTGGAGCAAAAGTCACATCACACCGTTATGTTACTGTTCACCGTGATAAGTGAGAAAGAGTTGAAGTGAATAGTAACATAATGGTGGGATGTAACTTTTGCTCCAAAATGGTAACCACGTGTGTATTTTTACTCCCAAAAAAAGTATATGGTGCTGGGCACTCCCGGAGGTAAAGCACATGTGTATTTTTGCTCCTTTACCCTACTTATATTCTAACACCCCCCTCAAGTTGGGGCTATAGGTTACAGGCACCCAACTTGCATAACAAATATTCATGAGCTTCCCTTCCTAAAGCTTTGGTAAAGATATCAGCCAGTTGTTCTTCCGAACAGACATGCCTCAGATTGACCACACCTTGCTACAATTTCTCCCTCACGAAGTGACAATCTATCTCAATGTGCTTTGTCCTTTCTTGAAAGATTGGATTGCTTGCAATGTGTATAGCAACTTGACTATCACAGAATATTACAGTAGGCTCAATATTTACAACATTTAGGTCTTTCAACAATCCTAACAACCACACTATCTCAGCAGTTACATGTCCAAGCGCCCTATATTCTCGAGAGTTGTAGCCTTTAGTCTCGAGAGTGGAAAAGCGTCAGGACCGGATGGTTTTTCGGGTAAATTTTATCATTCCTTTTAGTCTGAAATTGGTGAGTTTGATTGTATTATGGTTCAAGAGTTTTTTGCAGGTAACTCTGTTCTTGATGCTTTAAATACTACTAATATCACTCTTATTCCTAAAATATATAAGTCTGAGCATGTTTCCCATTTTCGCCTTATAGGATTGTGTAATTTCTCTTATAAGATTATCTCAAAAATCATGGCGAATAGAATGTGCCCTTTTCTTGATTCGTGTATTTCCCAGAACCAGAGTGCTTTGTTCCCGGGCGGTGTATTCATGATAATATTATTATTGCCCACGAGGTATATCATTATCTCCGTCGCAAGAAATCTGGGGGTAAGTATGAATTTGCGCTTAAAATGGATATGAGCAAGGTATACGATCAAGTGGAGTGGAATTTTCTAGAATATGTCTTGTTACAATATGTTTTTTGTGTTTAGAGTGGGTATCCCTATTAATGAAATGTGTTTGCTCTGTTAGTTTGAATATATGTTTATCAGGTGAATATGTGAGCTCATTTACTCCTAGTAGGGGTATTCGCCAGGGTGATCCCCTTTCTCCGTATCTGTTCATTATTGTAGCTGAGGTTCTCTCCCTTATGATCAACAAGAGCCAGATTAATAAAGTCATCATGAGGGTCAAATTAAGCCACAGCTGCCCTGTTCTTACTCATAGCTTCTTTGCTGACGATGTTCTTCTGTATATGCGTGTTAGTCAAAGCAATTGCATTTAGCTGGCAGAGCTTTTGAACATGTATTGTATAGCCTCTAGTCAGATCATTAATCTTGACAAATCTAGTATCTTCTTCCCCTTCAGTACCCCTGAAAGATGTGAAAAGCATGGTTGGAAGAACTTTGGGCATTCCCGTGACAGAAGATCCTGATAGATACCTTGGCATCCCGAGCATTTGGGGAAAGACAAAAACATCAGGCTTTAGCTTACGTTCACGAACGTGTTGCAAATAAAATCCAAGGATGGGGTCAATCATTGCTTTCCTTTGTTGGACAAGATGTCATGATCAAAGCTGTTCTTCAAGCAATTCCGATTTACCCCATGAATTGTTTTAAGTTTCCTTTCAAGACCTGTAAAGAGATCAGTAGTCTTATTGCCAACTTTTGGTAGAGCGGTAATGACTTTGGAGCAACTACACATTGGAAAGTTTGGGAGTCTCTAACCACGGCCAAGAGTGAGGAGGGATGGGATTCTGTGAGCTATCCATTATGAATGATGCCCTGCTGGCTAAGACTACTTGGAGATTGCTTATGAGTCCAAACAATCTGTGGGCTAGGGTCTTGAAGAGTGTGTATTTCTCCAGGGATGAATTCATGCAAGCAGAAAAAGGCTATAAGGCATCGTGGTGCTAGTCTAGTATTCTGGATGGTCAAAATTTTCTCAAGCAAGACCTACGATGGGACATAGGAGATGGCACTGCAATCAAAATCTGGGGGAATAAATGGGTCCCAAGTGTTAATTTCCCAGAAAAGCTAAGCAACCTTGATGATCCTTCTATCTCAAATGGTAGAGGGTGCGGCCTTATTGTCAACGGTAAGTGGGATCTTTCTCTTATTGATCGATATCTATCAGTGGAAGTTAAGAGTGCTATGTATTATATCACCATCCCTTCTAATGGGCTGGCTGATAAATTAGTGTGAACCAATGCCAAGAATGACGTGTATTCAGTGAAACTAGGATATCATAGAGGTAAAGAGGGTAATCTCATAAATGATAACAAAGTTGGGTCCTCGATAGTGGTTCCCTCAACCTACTGGAACTCGATTTGGAAGATCAAGACTATCCCAAGGGTGCAATAGTTTATTTGGCGGATCTTGAATAGCGCTATTGCTACCAATGAGGCCTTTTGTCGAAGGAAGAGATCCCAATACAACACTTGTCCGGTCTATCATGGAGATGTGGAGTTGATTGAGCCCTTATTTTTTCACTGCCCCTGGACTAGATGCATATGGTTCGGTTGTACTCTTAGTGCAAGAATCAACATTACCAGTATGTCAAACTTCAACGCCTGGTGGATTAAAATTACAGGTATGCATTCATTGAGTAAGCAAGACCTATCATTAATTTGCTGGATTTTATGGCTTATTTGGAAGCAAAGAAATGATATGGTTTTTGATTATAAAATTCCTAATCCTGTTGATGTCATTGAATGTGCGAGGAAAAACAATTTTGACTTCTGGGTGAGTTGCGAAAAAAGGCACAGGAGCTCAGTAGGACAAAGGGTCATTCCTATGCATCTAGCTCATTGGTCCCCTCCATCTGTTGGCAAGCTTAAATTTAATTGTGATGGGGCTTTCTCGGCTAATAAGACTAGCGCCGCTATCGGTGTTATTTATAGGGATCATTTTGGTGATTTCAGATGGGGTTTTTTAGATAAGGTGAAATTGATCTCTGCATTTATGACTGAAGCTTTAGCTTTGAAGAGGGCACTAATACTCCGGTAGATCTTTGTCATGATAATGTGGTATTTGAAACTGATTACCTCTCCCTTCTTGTCTGTGTTGATGCCAAATCTCTGAATCTAATTGATTGGAGGAGTAGGAGCATTGTATTCGATATTATTCGTCTTTTGTCGTCCAATTTTAGGTTTTCTTTGTCTTTTACCCCAAGGGGGTAACCGTACCACTGACTTAATTGTAGCGGTTGTTTATAAAGGAGTGTGCCCAATAGGGTAAGTTTTATAACCAACACCGTTTTTGATGTCTTTTCTATCCTTAGATGCCGAGAAGGTGGATGTTGTTCCTCGTGATGCTTCTCTCCTTATTCATTCATTGGATGGTGATTGTTTGTAGTTTGCTTTGTTTTTGAGTTTTCTGTTTATTTGTTCTTTTAAGCTTGCCTTTTTCTTTGTTGTTGTTTATCTTTTATTGTTATCCCAGTCTGTGTGTTTTAGGTTTGTAATCTTTTAAAGTTTTAATATAAGTATCATTTGGAAAAAAAAAAAAAAAATCTATACTGAAACAATACTTGTACCTCGTTTTTCTTTTAAAATAGGAAAACTAATCCAAACACCCGACTCCGAGAGGAGAAAAAAGAAAAGACTCCCGCCAAAACCAGTGCGAAGGAAGAAGCCGCGGGATCGGGAACGGCAACGTATCGGAGGGAATCGGGATGTACGGTTCCCCGATAGAGAGACACATAGTTGGATATGGCTCCTTGGATCCAAGTGGGTTCATGGATGTAGTGGGTATTTATTTTCCTCAGCAGCTTTTCACAGTCGAACAAAACTGGCTCGACCTCACGTCTGCTCTCTTCTCTTTCTTTTCATCTCCATCGGGCCAAAACCTAACTTCCCAGGTAGCCTCCACGTCTGTAAATCGTCCGTTCTTCTATTTTTTCTTCTTTCCGTTTCTCACATATTTTGGAAATTTATAGCGATGGATTTTTATTTTTTACCCATAATTTTGTAGATGTTTTTCGATGGATTATCTGGAGTAGTTGATGTTTAACTTATAGACAATAGTTTATACTTAACGAACACTCATTCTGCCCACATTTTTTGAGCAACTAAGGTATAACCATTTGGTCCATTTATAATTGCAACCATTTGGTCCATTTATAATTGCATTAATTTCGTTATTATTCATATTGTGGTAACCTGAATTTCGTTGTTAACTTATTATACATAAGAAAACTCATTCGGCCCACAATCTTATTTTTTTGCCCGGTTAACTTCTGGATTTAAATGGTTAATTGCATCTTCCCATACTTTCTGAACACCCTTGGATGTAAGGATATTGAATGCTCCTCTAGTGCATATTTAAGAAGTTGATCTTGGTCTTAAATATATAAGACATAGTTTTTATGTTTGTCAAACTTTGTCTAATTTACCCCTATTGATATTCTTTTAACAATAATCAATGAGGGAATGAAAGAATTAAGGAAGATGACTATGGTGTTTTAGAAAATACATAGCATGTTAACTAACTAAACTAAGTTCCTTAATCTAATCAAATTAAGAAAATGTGTCTTATATTAAAGTCCGGAGGAGTATTTTGTAATACGTGACTGTGGGGACGATTTTTAATATGCTGTTGACAGGTAAAAGATCATCATGGCAGCTTTTCCTTGTCACTTGACTTCCAGCAGTTTCAAAAAATGTGTCATATTGAGGAATTTTATAGAATGTTAGAGGAGAAACCTAAGATTGCTCTCTTGTGCATGAGCGCTGCAGTTCATAAGGTATGGGGATTATACAGTGGCAGTTGTTTCTGTCTCTTCTGTTGCAGCATAAAAAGGTGTCTATCATGTGTAGGCCAAGTCATAATTTGCTCGACATTGGAAACAGGTTCTTATTGCCATATGGGAGAGTGACCAACTTGAGGATGGTGCAAAAGTAGACATCCGACTGCATAACTGTCCTGAAACTATGATTGCTCTGAAGAACTTAAAAGCAGCATATATTGGTATCTCATAATACCCCTCGTTAGCATGTTACTTTTGTTTTCCATATTTGCTAGGATTAAGCTTTCCTATGCCTTAAGGAAAAAAAAAAGAGTATAACATTCGGTGACTTGACAGACAAACTTGTCTCAGTGCGTGGTACGGTTGTGAAGGCCAGCACTGTCAAGCCTCTTGTGGTAGAAATGAGTTTTGAATGCGGAAAGTGCAAACAAAGAATTAAGCGTATATTTCCTGATGGAAAATTTTCACCGCCTTCAATTTGCAATTTGAATGGCTGCAAGAGCAAAATATTTAACCCATTACGATCCACAGCTGAAGCTATAGATTTTCAAAAAATAAGGTAGGCCTTGTACTTTCTCGCTAACTTCTGTTCTTTGTGCAAGTCGTCTTCAACTTTTTATACTTTCCTGCGGGAGTTGTAGGTTCTTATAACCCAATGTGTAGATGAGTTTTTGTCCTTTGCTGTATGACTTTCATTCTGCACCAGGTTGCAAGAACTCCTAAAACCTGAAGACCATGAAGATGGACGAGTTCCTCGAACAGTGGAATGTGAGCTTATCCAAGATCTCGTCGATGCATGCATACCTGGAGATGTGTTGACTGTTACTGGAATTATAAGAGGAATTAACAATTACATTGATATTGGAGGAGGTATGAAACGCAATTTTCTCCCTTTGCACACGGTACTGTATAGTGGATATTGAAACGAAAGCAATCCATGGTTTGTGAGCAGAAAACTTATATGCGAAGAATTATTCAATACTATTCCCTTTTCTCTCCTTAATTTTTTATGTTCACTGAGACATTGGATTTGGTCACATCTTTGTCGGTAATTATGCAGGAAAGTCTAAGAGCAGAAGCCAGGGATTTTACTATTTGTATGTCGAAGCTGTTTCCATACAAAATTCCAAGTCGCAGACTACAAATGAGGATTTGCAAGACACTAATCCCAAAGCAAGACCAGCTGAGCTGCTTGATTTGTTTTCATTTTCTTCCAGGGATTTAGAGTTTATTGTGAAATTTTCGATGGAGCATGGCTCAGATTTGTTCAGGCAAATACTTCAATCTATATGCCCATCTATCTATGGGCATGAGCTTGTTAAAGGTATGTCTATGCTGCACATCCAATGGCTGAAAATGTTATACTTTTTGACGACAGTAAGATCCGTCTGCATCTTCTTGACTTTTGAAGTCCATTGGTTATAATGTTGCTGAATTCTGATATTTGCTTCCCCAGGTGCATAAATGATGCTCCCGGAGCATGAGTTCTGAAATCAATTATATAGAATGTTAAGATAGTGTAAATAGAATGTTGATTTGCTTCAATTTTGACAGCTGGGATTACGCTGGCATTATTTGGGGGTGTACGAAAACATTCTATGGATCAGAATAAGGTTCCTGTAAGGGGTGACATTCATGTCATAATCGTCGGTATGCTTAATGTCTTTTCCTTACCTCTAAAGGAAGTCAAAACTCGGAATCTTTTTTATCCCACGAAGTGGAGTTATTTTTTATGACGACTTTTTCTCAAGCAGTTAAAGGAATTATGATGAAATGATGGCAAGTGGAGATGAAATGACTATCTTGTATCATTTAATTTCATTTCCTAGGTGATCCTGGACTAGGCAAGAGTCAATTGCTACAAGCAGCAGCCGCTGTTTCCCCACGAGGCATCTATGTCTGCGGTAATGCGACAACTAAAGCCGGCCTCACAGTAGCTGTAGTAAAGGATCCTATGACGAATGACTATGCTTTTGAAGCCGGTATGTGTTCTTCCTTCAGTTCTACTCAACCATACCTTTATCTTTTGGCTCTATGAGAACTACACTGATTCTAGAATTTAGTGTAATTTGTGGTCGGTCAAGGTTGATAGAATTGTTTTCACTTTTAAAAAATGGTATTTTAACTTTAGTTTACTTCTTCATAGAGATTCTGATCTTCTGTATGTTCAATAGTAGAAATAATACCTGGTGTTGTATAATCGGTTTTTAATTTTGAATGTAGGCCACATCTGACGACTACGAGCTCATATAGACATTGTTTTTGTCTGGCTTTTAGCGTGATTATGATGCATGCTTACTAACTTGACGAACAAAGACCAAAAAATCAAAAATAACAAAGAATGATTGTGGTTTCAATACAAATTTTTGTTTCAAAGTTCAATAATTCAGGAACCTAAATTCTCAAATCACAAGCTAGACAAGAGCTGTGAGTTGCTTTTACTATAAATGGACAAACGATGCCCTTGTTTATCTGAGGCTTGCCTCTATTTGAAGTACGTGCTATTTAGTAAGATTATATGTATAAGATTATATGTATAGAGTTCCTATGTTTGCTGTTATCACTTTACAATCAGGAAAAAAAAAAAATGTACATGTGTTTGTACTTCTAATAGCTTTATTTTAATTTTGTTGCCTTTGTTTTGTTTTTTCTTCTTTGGTTGTTCACAAAGGAATTCGCAACCTCTTCTTTTGGACTCCTCTCTTATCATTTATCCATTGAATTGGGTCCAGCAGCTTCTGCTGACTCGGTAAAATATAGTACTTAGCATTTTTCTATTGATATTGTTCTTAGGTGCTATGGTGCTGGCTGACAGTGGATTGTGTTGTATTGACGAGTTCGATAAAATGTCAGCCGAACATCAGGTTTGTCCTTTGGTATCCCGGCGATCAGTTTCTAGTAATTTTCCGCACTGCGAAAGGATCAATTTCCAGTAACTTAACTGTAATTGTGATTTTGAACTTGAGCCTTTACTTATGTCAATAATACAGGCTCTACTGGAGGCCATGGAACAACAGTGTGTCTCTATTGCAAAAGCAGGATTGGTAGCAAGTTTATCAGCTCGAACTTCTGTGTTAGCGGCAGCAAATCCAGCCGGTGGTCATTATAAGTAATCCCTCCACCGCCAAAAAAAAACCTATTTTATCAGCGGACTGTTCCTAGCTAGATATTCAAGATTACCACAAAAAAATTCAAAAATCAGATTAAAATGAATAATATTCCTTGCCTTTTGCTCTATTTCATTAAAATAGATATCATTGAATCATTTAGCTTGCTCCGGAATTTGTATGATGTTATGTCTTTATTGTCACGTAACTCAAGTCAGAAATGTTACTTTCCATTGCAGCCGTGCGAAGACTGTGAATGAAAACTTGAAAATGAGTGCTGCTCTGCTGTCCCGATTTGATTTAGTTTTCATATTGCTGGACAAACCTGATGAACTTCTGGACAAGCGAGTCTCGGAGCACATCATGTCAGTAAGTTATCCTGCCTTGTCACTTTTCAATGGTGCTGCTGGTTAGCAAAATTACACCACGTTCATATCTCATCCTTGGTGGATGGCAACGTCAACTCTGTTTCTCTGTTTCTACGTCATTCTGTCGTATCCAAAGATGAATGGTTCAAATGTATCCTGCAGATTCATTCTGGGAACGGACAACTAGCGGTCAAAAAGCAACATAGAGGTTTACCTCTTTCCTCCCTCTAGCATGAATATGAGTTTTTCTAGAGTATCCAACTTACTGGCTTATTTTACTTTACTGATGGAAACCGTTGATTTTGGCCAGATTTACCTTCTGATTCAAGAATTACGGTACCACAGAATGCTGAAGGCATAGATTTAGGGGTTAGATCTGGTTCTTTAGTTTCAAAGTTGAGACTTGACCCACAAAGAGATAGTGATTTTGTTCCGTTGCCTAATCAACTTCTTCGGAAATACATTGCGTATGCGAGGAATTATGTCTTTCCTAGGTGATCTGATGTCAACTATTTTTTGATTCTAGCGGAAATTCTCCCTTGGGCAGTTTATAAGATTTTAATTATAATTTCACCTCAGGCAGAATCTAAGATATTAATTGATTTTTCTCTTCCACTTAATCAGGATGTCCAAGCCCGCAGCAGAAATCCTACAAAAGTTTTACCTTAAGCTGAGAGATCATAATACTTCAGCTGATGGTACACCGATAACAGCAAGGCAACTTGAAAGTCTAGTGAGGCTGGCTGAAGCTCGAGCTCGGCTAGACTTGAGAGAAGAAATAACGGCACAGGATGCCATGGTTAGTTCTTGTTGTTGGGGTTGAATTGGATAATCCAGTTGCATTAGTCCTTTGTTTTTGTTTAAGATGCAAGTTCGAGGGTTATATAGATCAATAGCTGGCTTAAAAATACTTTCAGATGAAGGAGAAACGAGTTAAAAGGATCATGGTCGTTTTGTTCCCCTACCTTCATAGGATGCATTAATGATCACATAGAAATTCCGGTTACTAAGACAAGTGCATTGACGATTGTTTCTTCATGATAAAAATTTGAGAATTGCCAAGTTCTTTGTCATAAATTCTCTCGAATCAATCTTTTGATGACAACATCGTTTTTGCAGGACGTAGTTGAAATAATGAAGGAATCCCTGTATGATAAATACGTAGATGAGCATGGATTTGTGGATTTTGGACGAAGCGGGGGTATGAGTCAACAGAAAGAGGCGAAACGCTTCCTCAGTGCCCTCAATAAACAATCAGAATTACAGCAGAAAGATTGCTTTTCAATATCTGTACATACTCGTCTTTTCTCCCCTGGTAATTCGTATTTTTACTTTATAGTGAAAGAGGTCTATGTGTCGCCTTTCCAGGAAATATATAGTCTGGCGGATAGAATTGGCCTACAAGTGCCTGATGTTGACACTTTCATCGATAATTTAAACAGCGTTGGTTATCTACTCAAAAAGGGACCAAAGACATACCAGGTACGGTAGCATTCTAGCTCTCTAGCAGTTTCCATCGTCAATTTTTCTGCTTAGCAGGATATTACACCGATTTACAACTTGAATATAAAAACCGCAATCGAAATCTATATTCATCCTCAATAACTGCTTAGATTGGAGCTCATCATAATATTGCTGGGCTTGAAGACGTTATCTCATTATTCTAGTCTTAGGGAATGGGTAATATTGTAATAATACGTTAACAATGCAGTTATTGCAGATTCTAAGAGTTAGAGCATTTAGCCAATTATCTTGTCATCGAGTCTAATGACCAGGCATCCTTGGACTTGTGCAGGTGTTATCCTCCTCATATACTCGAAGCCAATCATCTAGGGTAAAGGGATGATTAGGCGATGTCCATTTTCCCACATAGACTGAACATTATGTGCATGCGATGCTGGGGAAGCGCGATGCCAGGTTTAGCAAATGTTTCCACTGCTAACAGCTTCATCTGATTGTAACAATCATGGAGTCTGCCATGGAAGTTGATGCGCTTATAATTGGGCATCCACGCTCTAAGATTTGTATAGCCTGAAACCGATACAAGAATCTCGAGTCTGACGTAATTACACTTAGCTGCCGAGCCTTCGTCAAGACAGATAAACTTGAGGCTTAATATGTAACCGTGTATATTGATCACTTTCCTTGTAGCATTGGTTTTTGGGGCTGGTGATCCTTTTTGTTCTGTTCTTTTTAGACTGGCGTTAAAGAACGTTTAACGAGAAGTTAAATAGTAAAAACATGTTTACTGTATGTAATATAACCAAGTTGTTCTTTTATGGACATTGACATTGGTATCTGGTGTCGTACCTTTTTTTTTGTGTGAACAGTGTCATACGTTTTTTTATACTAACATTGGTGTTTTGTTCCGTAAGCGGATATACCAACGAGATTTTTTTTTTTTTTTGACATGCTACGTTGCTAGTGACTAAATGACTAAAGGGAATCAGAATCATATCCATCAATAGGTTCTAAACGCCACTCACTTCCATAATAAGAATTAGGCAATCCCAACCAAAACTTGAAAGCCTCAGCTGCTCTTTTCCTTTCTATCCTTCTGTCCTGTCTTGCCTGTGAAGCATGCTTGCTTGTGAACATTCTTGAATGCATTTCCACATAGATTCTAGTAAACTTGGTCTTGTTGGGAGGTATCCCATGTTCTTCCATGCAAGCCACAATTTCCAAGGCCTTCTTAAAGAAGGCAGCCCTCACGCAGATATCAGCCAAAGTATCTAAAAGCCCTTCATCTGGTTTCAGTGGTGGTGCAATCGATGAGTCAGATTTGCCTCCTTCCTTAACAACCCTACACCTCTCTTTTACTTCATTCCATAGTAGAAGTGCCTCTCCTGGTCTTCTCGCCAGTGCTATTCCATTGGCAAGACTGCCATAGGTGGCCACATCAGGATACAATCCATTCTCCTCCATCTTTTCAATTATTTTCTTTGCTTCTTCAATCAACCCTAACCTGCAATATCCTTCCACCAACATGTTCCAGGCGATTCTATCGGCCTTCACCCGAGGATCATTGAGCATCTCATCAAAAACCCTTTGAGCCAGCTTTGGTTGGCCTGACAAAGCAAAAGCTTTCATCAACGTTGTATAACTAATCTTAGTGGGAGCTATCCCTTTTGCTCTCATCTCATTAAAGAAGGCAAGAGCCCCAGCACTGTCGTCAACTAATATACATCCATCAATCAAAATGTTGTAGGAAACCACATCAGGCTGTATCCCCGCATCATCAACCATCTCTTTAAGTAGCTCCCTTGCCTGATCTATCTGCAGCTGCATACAATAACCCTTAAACAGAATGTTGTAGGTAATCAGATTTGGAGGCACGCCAATTCTCGTCATTTCGGCAAGGATTTGACGAGCCCTGTCCATTGCACCTACCTTTACGAGTGCTGAAACCACAGTGGTGTATGATACATGATCAGGATGACTGGAACGATCATCCTGACGGCGCATTGCCTCAAGCATTTTCACTGTATCACTCACACGACCTGCCTGCATGTAGCCTTTCATTAGAGTGGTGTAAAGTCTGGAGTTGGGAGCATATACTTTTGGCAGCAATGGTGGTTCATTGTCACTCTGTTTTGTCAGATTTGGAAGCAACTTCTTGAAAACGGATTCATCATTTTCAACCAAATCTTCTGAATTGGGCTCCCGTAGTATCTTGCAAAGATCCGTTCTTTGTTCCCTCATTGCTTGAACCAACTTTTCTGCTGTCTTCAAGTCACCAAGACCAACATAAGCTGAGACTAGGGAATGCAAAGTAGTCATGCATGGAGGAATCCCCACTTCTAAGATCCTCTCCAAGACAAACACAAGCAGGTCTTTTCTATCAGTTTTACAGCATAGCTTTATCATGACATTATAAGTCAATGCATCAGGTTCAACACCATATTGGGGCATTTCATCAAACACTTGCAAGAACTTCTCACTATCACCCAAGTTGGCACAAGCATTTAACGCGGCGTTAAATGCAACCGTATCAGGCCGCGAGTTTGACACTATTTGAAGGTCATTGAATTTTCGTACACGCCGAGTGACCGCTTTGAACAACCTGAGAGCTTCCACAGGACCGTCGTCGCCAGAAGAAGCAAGGCCACTGACGACGGCGCTCCAGGCCTTCACGTGGGGAAGATAGCCAGAGCGAAGCATGGACTTGACAATTGATGTGGCGTAGGACGTGTAGCCGGCCTTAGTAGCTGCCACGGCCAGTAGGCCAAGGCAATTGGCATCCAAGCGGTGGAGCTGTCGCTCATGGCGGAGGCGCGTGACAATGGACTGGGCGCGCGTGAGAGCGGAGCGGGTATTTTGGAAGGATAATTGAGAAACAAGGCGACTGAGGCAAGTGGGGCTAGGAAGGTGGGGGCTGTTGGTGTAGGCAATCCAGGCGTCTTCTGTTTTCCTTTGGCGGAGGAGTGTTAGCAGTTTCTGATCTAGGGCTTGGACAGTGAGGTCAGAAGTGGGGGAAAGCAGAGATAGGTCTGACGGGTCGGAGTAGCTGGCAGTGGCGCTCAAGAGAAAGGAGTGAGCAGGTCTGGAGGCGGCGAGACTGAAGGGAGGAGAAACGCAGTGAAGAGGGTATGGGTTAGATGCTGAAGAAGAAGAAGAGAAGATGGATGACAGTGAAGGTGGGAGCAGGGCAGCACTCATCTGGGAAAGCACGAACCAGGGGGAAGTGAAGGGAGCGAGGAACTGCCAACGCGGTTAGCAGTGGATAAGAGACGACACGCTCTGCACTCTCCACCTGTATTTATGGGAATGGAACCTACTTCGTTTCTGCCTTTCACACGATATATGTCGCTACTAAAAATGAAGGGTTAAGGTGTAAAAATAGACATGTATTTTTGTCAAAAGAGCGTCCAGTAGCAAATACTTTTTTTAGGTGAAAAAGTAAGTGGTTACAAAAATGGAGCAAAATTAGCATTGACCGTTAGTTGACTTTTTCTGAACAGAAAATGATGACGTGGACGATGACGTGGATGTTGATGCTTTATAAATTACAGTTTAGCCCTGGATTCATTTCAAAAATTTCAATTTAGTCACTCTATAAACTTTTAAAATTTTCATTTGAGTCCCTGTCAAACCTTCATCATCCTCGGTATACCCAGATTCCGGTTATCCCAAAAACTAAATAAAATAGCTTCCATCGTCTTCCTTCCTGGATTAAAGAAAGATCTGGAGAGGAAAAAAAAAACCAATCCCGTAAACGTTATAATCAGAGAAGAAATATCAAGATGCTTGATGATGATCCCACAGCCTAAGGCTCGAACCAAACAAGTAGAAGCATGACGAAGACGACGTGAAAAGAATCGAGAAAACAAATAAAAAATTAAATCTGAGATTCGCCATCTTTCCCCAGATCAAACCCGAAACCGACGTGAAACCATAACCATAAGAGAGAAGGGAAACAAAAATTGCTTGAAGCCAAAGCATTAGAAGAAAACAACATTATACAAAATAGACAATTCCATGATCCCGAATACCAAAAAAAAAAATCAAATTTTGCACGGTTTGAATAAAGCTGGCAAAAGAATCGAAGAATAGAATGACGGAACCAAAACGGAATACAGGGTGTGCGCACAATTTACTGGCGGAAGCATCGTCGTTGGTAGCTTGAACAGCGGCTGTATTGCTATGTGAATCCGCCATCGACTCGTCGGCTTTATGGAACCCAGATCTTCGAACCCCCCCCAACCCAGATCTTCGAACCCCCCCAACCCAGATCTTCGAACACCCCCCCAACCCAGATCTTCGAACCCCCCCAACCCAGATCTTCGGAACCCTTGATCGGAGCAACCTGCAGCTGAATCTCGGGGATTCCGTGCGAAACTCAGGATCCAGAGGAACAAGGGAAAAGAGAATCCATTGGATGGGTGATTCTACAAACGAAGAAGAGGGCAGAGGTAGCAAGAAACAAATAAGAACACTAAATCGATCACAAAACAGAAACAAAAACAGAAATCGATTGCAAAACAGAACAGAGACACTCATGGGCAAAACAAAAATCGATCGCAAATCTTTCCTTATGATCACAATCGTAACCCCAGATGGCCCTACGTTTTTCTGAGCCTCCTTGAACGCCTTGACTCCCCCACGATCCAGTTGCTTGGATCGTCGATGAAGAAGAAGTAGAAGTTGAATGGAAGGGGAAAAGGGTTTCGAAGGAAGGAAGAAAAGGGGAAAAGGAAGAAAGGACGGATGAGATGGATTTTTTTTTTATTTTTTTTTCTTTCATTGCCAACTAGGATAAAATTTGCTGAGTCAGCATCCATGTCAATGTTTTTGGTCAAACTAACGATCAATGCTAATTTTGCTCCACTTTTGTAACCACATCGTTACTTTTGCGTCTGAAAAAAGTATTTGCTACTGGGCGCTCTTTTAGCAAAAGTATTTGTCTATTTTTACACCTTAACCCAAAAATCTAACATCTTCAACCACAAAAGTTACTTGATTCGTCCATAATAACTTCTATATACCTGAACCCTAAAAAGTAGTAATACATCATCAATTATATAAATAAGACCAGGACTTAACTATATTATTTTAAGTATAAAGACCAAATTCGCTAAAGTATTAACTACTCCTATATTAACAAGAATTCTTATAAATTAATAAAAACAGTTAAAATTATTAAATTTGTCCTAAAATTTACATAATTTTTAATATTATCCCTACTAATTGCACTAAGTTTTAATATCATATTAATTATTACTTGCACCCACTATCTTTATTAATTATGGGCATATTTAAAAAAAATATTTAATATTCTTTACAAACAAACAAATACCTTATAAAAATACAAATACCTTATAAAAATGACTCAGATACACTTAATAATTGATACTAAATTATATATGATTCCCAAACCTTTTTTCGGCCTAATAATTCTCAACTCATTAAAATTAATTTGGAATCTACCAAGAAATTATTTTTTTATTCAGACATTTTTTGGCCTCATGATTCTCAAACCTCTACGCACAACTGCACAAGTATGTTCGGACGATTGGTGCACTGCACGTCTTTCTCCCCTCACGTTTTCCGTCTACCCTCTGCACCTGATGTGCAGAAAAACTTACTTAAAAAATTTTCAAAAACAGAAAAAACAAAAAACAAGGCAAGGAAAAACAAGAGCCAGGCGTCAGGTTGAACCAATGTGATACGAAAAGAATACAGCAAATTATTTTTCCAATCAGTTTACATAAAAGCCTGAGTTAATAATGCCAAAGCTTCCTAATGGAATCAGACAAACATGCATGGCTTCAAGGATTTACAACAAAGCTTCTTGAAATAATATAACTGCTCCAAAGATTAATATACAAACCACAATCTCCTTATGTCAGTATTCACATAATATCAAATATAAGCCGAGGGCACCAAATAAATCTCCACTGGTAATTCAAATCACATCGGAGACTTTTTTTTCTTTGGGACCACAACTCCACTGACAACGGAGTGGCAGATTAGCAATCACTACTCTGGACCATGAGTATGAACCATCATATGTTGATCCTGCGGCAAAAATAATAAATACTTACAAATTTATAGCCGAGGTAATTCACATGTCTAGCAACAAACATAAAACGATTTTTACATTTTATCCCAAAACAATGATTTTTACATGGGAAAAAAATGAAATTAACAAAGCACAACCTCAATTCAGATCATGTTTCACTAACAACACATTTGAGGAAAAGCCAAATTAAAACTTCAAACAGGAGGCAAGCAATAGATTACTCCAATAGCAACATTCACACCATCGAAAAATAAAAAAAGTAAATTACACTTTATTTAAAGTCTGTCCAAATTACACCTTCCAACCCTCTTGCTAAAGAAAGTTAATCTACATGATAATTGAATATATATTGCAATGTCCTCCACATCAATTATTTTCAGTTAACGAACTTAATCTTTTTCACAGTATGATTTCCTTTCAAATGTCACTTGTTCCTCTCATTTTGGCAGTGTATTTATCTTGTATGATGCCCGCTACTAGTTTGTTAAAATGTCTAGCCAATATAGTAATTATCTCAGAAGTTAAGATCAAAGACACTAATTTTATCCTTAATGATAATAAAGGCACAGTACTCATCTTGTGCGGAAATTTCATTGATAAAAAATTAAAAATAAATAATAATGGAGGATGTTGCAATATAAATATCAAATGTTAGGAGGATAAAAAAAAATAGAAACATGAACGGTATCAAGTTCAATTGAGCCACAGCTAGAAGGTTAGCGTAATTTACTCAAATTTACATGGGGAATGAAAGCCCCAAAGAAAGAAACCTTATGCCTTATAACCACTACGTCTACAACACATACAAAATCTTATTTAAACTAATACTTGGAAAACAAAAACCCAGCACCATCAAGGGCTGGAACAGTGGTAACATGCTCCATTGCTAGTAAAATAAGGAGAGAAGTGAGAATCAATTAGGCACTGCTTTCAAATGCATTCACTTTATGTGCTCAACCAGAATTAAGTTAACCAACAAAAATATCCAAACAGAACAAAGCCTAGAGGGTGGAGAGATAGGGGGATAATAGATCATGTTGAACTTAAATACCAACATGTCGTTTAGACAATTTTAGCCCCAGCAACTTCAAGGGGCCCTGGATTCCAGCTAGCCACCAAATATAGCTCACTCGTAGAGACTATAATGTCATCAGGCATTAATTACAAGATGAAGCTTCTCAAAAGTATACATGTTTTTAGAAACTAATCAAATTGCCAATGGAAACACCATATCATAAAAGTTTGTTAACTGAGCTTAATTAAAACGTTCAAAAGAAAAGGGATCAATCCTAGAAGATTTTTATTGTATTCCACAGCACTAAAATTCTATCTTGCGGGAAATATAGATGATATATATGGTTATATTGTATCAAAGCACTTTCAACTCCATTTATCAAAACGATGCCACGAAAAAGAGGAGAGTTGGGCAGACCGGGATTACCTGAGAATTTGTGTAATTAACACCTTGGGGAAAAGAAACTTGATGGGTAAGCTGTCAATTTCACACACAATATGCCAACATAAGATATTATTGCAGTCTAAGATAAATGCACAGCAACCAAAGCTTAGCACGTGTACATATTCCACCTGAGCATTAGGACTAGGTTGGGCATCTTTCTTGGCCGATGCATCTCCGCCCTTTGCAGAACTCTTGGTATCACCCTGTCATGCCATAATTAGAAAACACAATAAAAAACAAGATACAAAAGTCGAACATTATGGCAAGTGAAAATAATACTCAAACAGTTAAAGAAAGATTGATATTTACCTCCATCTGCAACATTCCCAATCGCCCAGAGGAAATCATTGACAAACATGAAAATAATACCATCAGTAAAAAAACAAAGATTAACAGAAAAACACGATGATTGTATGCCAAATACTTTTGTTACTTATATTAGATTAAGACTCTGAATTTTATCCACCAACTTTTTTCTTGTGTTTCTCAGCGTTCAGCGTTTTTTTTTTTAAAAAAAACGACACTGTAAATATAAATTACCTCTCTATATCTGGCCAGGTAAACCTTCAGGGGATCAATGTAATCCTCAAAACCTAGAGTAGCCATCGCCCAAAGCAAATCATCACCATTAATTGTCTTCCTCTTCTCTCTCTGACACTTATCACTCGCCCTATATCAGTTGACCTCCAAATAATTAAGCCAGGAGAAAAAGCCTTACAGTACATTCTATACATCTATACAGTAGGGAATGGTGTGTACATGCATAATAAAGTGAATTACATACTCGCTGGTGATAAAGCTGATGAACTCTGAAACACATTCCTGCACAGTCTCCTTGGAGTCCTTGGCTATTTTTCCATTAGCAGGGAGTGCCTTTTTCATAATTCGGCTGATGTTGGCGATGGGAAGGAACCTGTCCTGCTCGCGGACATTAGAGCGAGGGCTATGCTCACCGCTCTCGTGGCTGCCACCGCCAGGACTGGCCGGAGCTTCAGCCATCGTCGCCGGAACCCTAGAGCAACAAGGGAATTAGAGAAAAACATGGTAAAATCGCGTGAGGAGAAACCCTAGATGCGGATCTAGGCGAAAATCAGGGAAGGATGAGGTAGGATTTAAAGATGAAGGGGAAATGGGAGGGGAGGATACCTGAAAAGAAAGAGAGAATTTGTATTTGGCGCGAGTTTAAAGAGGTAAAGATCGGTGAAAATGGAGAGCGATCGGACGCTGGAGAAGAAAGGAGAGTGGAGACAATTGAGATGCGAGAGCGAAGCTTATCCGCACCGTCCGTTTTGTCTTAGCCTACAAACAAGGGTTTCTGCTGCCTTTCTTCGCTTTTTAACACTCTCTCTCCCCGCCCGTTTAATGCTGGCGGTTTCATTCGACCACGTGTTGCCTTTACATCCCGGCTGCATTAGGGTTTCGGTCTAATTAGGCTCTGGTTCATCCCCGACATCGTTAAGTTCCTTATTTTCACTTTCTTTTATTTAATTTTTTTGTAAGGGAAATTTTAAATAAATTTATTCTTTATTTTTCGAGTATAATATTTTCTCTTAATTTAATTTTTTTTTTTGTTAAAATTGCTTAAATGATTAAGATGCATCTAACACCAAGTATTTTTTTAAGTATATCTTATGTCATATAATAACTCATAGAACATTTAACAATTTGAAATATTTGTACATATATATTCATCAATTTAAAGTACTTTTTTTTTGGGTGCAATTTTGTAATAACAATTGATGTAAGTTAGGGTGTGTGTTACACCTAAAAAAATACTTCAAGAAATTGGATGCAACAAAAAAAATAATTTAGGGTACACATAATACTTTAAAATCGTATGCACATTAAAAAAAATACTTTATGCAATTATGCACCTTAACCCATTAAAAATTGAGGTGCATATCTTTCTGTTATCAGATAAAACTCCAAGTTTTGTTTTGTTTTTCAGGGAAGAAAATAACCTCACCGCCAACCCAGTTGGGAAAAGAAACAAGGCGAAGAAATTTCTAAGCATGAATTTTTGCTCATGCAACTGAAAATCGGGAGAACTCGTCTGCTCTCGCTAATGCAACAACGCCATTTTGTGGGAGGCACTGCGAACAAAAATTATGACGCCGAGAATATGCAACTTTGAGTTTCTAAATGACAAATATGATCACCGTTTAGTCCATATGGGCAACTTTACCCAAAAGGCAAAGGTGTCTTCATTTTGGGATTGCCCAACTTCCAGTGCAGCAATTCTCAATTAACAATGCTGTCGTGCAGCATTGTTCCAACTGAGACAAATATCAAAGTAACAGGAGAAAATTGGGTTGTTTTGTTTGTGTATTGATGGGCAAAAGAAAAAGGGTGGTAATGTGCTCAACAACAAAAAATCATATGGTCTAACTTGCAGATGTGGTGTGACGACGACTTGAATCACAAAGTATTTAAACGCAGTCCTAACTATGAAAACTCTCTCAACCAACCAGTAACGGCAACTAAATTGCGGTGGGAGAAAAAACCCACAAAAATAAATATTTCCCTCGGTCCAGCTAGCTCTCCTCCCAGCTATGTTTTTTTTTTTTTTGCTCAAGAAAGGATTGATATTACTACTAAATAACCACAGAGTTACATAACATGTCCAGTACCGAAGCAAAGAGCTAGGCAATACATAGCCAATAAAAGACAGAGAATAATGTAGATCTACTGATAAACAAAATCATTCACCAATCGATACAAGATCAGATGAGCCAGTATCATCCTGAATAATATTAGCCTCCTTGGATGTCCAAGGTTAGTAAGGAAAGCAAAGCAGGTGATGGTTGTGAAACCCACTCTAATGAGCACACCTCTTTATAAGCCTCAGCTGCAAGACAATCAGCTACACAGTTACCCTTTCTAGGAGTAAAAGAAACAGAAAACCCAACCTTGGTAGAAAGGAGATTAATAATATCATGTACAATACTTCTACTCTTCCAATCAAATAAATCAGATGACCTTGCAATAACACAGGTATGAAGAAGTAGACAGTCAGTCTCAAAAATCACTTTGTCATGGCCCAAATCCACAGCAAGCATCAAAGCCCTTTTCAATGCCAATGCCTCAGTCATAAATGCAGAGACAGGTTTCAATTTATAAACAAATCCCCGTTTAAAACATCCATAACTATCTCTACTAATCAAACCAACAGTTGCGAACTCCTGATCAGGGAAAAATGATCCATCACAATTAATTTTCAAATAGTTAGATTTAGGGGGAACCCAACGTACAGATGCTTCATGCGTGTTATCGGCCGCTACATTAGGTCGCTCATTGAGCTTTTCCCAAGAACTCCAATACTCACAATTACTTACTCTAGCCATCTCAATGACTATGCCTGGATTGGGAGTCAAGTGATTAAAAACATTATTATTTCTTTGCTTCTAGACAAACTAGAGCAGGCAACATAGGAGTGAAATATCATGAGAGGTTATATTAGGCATACCTGTCACCTGGAGCCACCATGATTTAAAATTGGAGACATTGTGAGCATCAAACCGGGCACAAAGAGGGCTACCAAACCATATACATTGCGTCCAAGGGCAATGGAAAAAGAGATGTTCAATTGTTTCAGCCACCTCATCACAAATTGGGCACATACACGTTGGGGCTCTTTTCCGACGGTTCAATAAATCATTAGTGGCAATGGCGTTGTTAAGCAATCTCCAGATAAACTGCTGCACCCTAGGGATTGTTTTTAGTTTCCATACAAATTTCCAACTAGTACTAGGAATTACAATGGAGGGACCTGCTCTCTGTGTACATGCAGACCAGCTGCCCTTCCCAACTTGATAACCTAATTTAACCACATAAGCACCATTTTTTGCCTTCATCCAGATGAGTTTATCCTCCAATCCATTGTTAGGAATTGGTATCTTGTAAATAGCATGCTTAACTTCAACTGATAGATGGTGGGCAATTGGTGACAGATCCCAAGCACCTTCCACAATCAGGTCACTTACCATACCTTGTAAGACCAAGGGATTATCGCTTTCAGCAGGCTTTGCTGGGAAAACTACGTCTAGTACCCAGCGGTCTTTCCAGATCCGAATGCATTTGCCATTGCCCATTGCCCACATCCCATTTGACATCTGATTTAAGAAATTCCTTGCCTCCAACAATACTTGACCAGCACCACGAAGCATGGTAGCCTTTTTTTGCATCCATGAAGACTGTTTTTGGGAAGTAAACACTTTTTAGAACTTTAACCCACAACTCATCAGGCCTCGTCATCATTCTCCAAGCCGTTTTTGCCAATAAAGCTTCGTTCATCACTAGTAGGTCTCGAAATCCCATACCCCCTGGTTCTTACCAACTGTTAGAGTTTTCCAAGCCTTCCAATGAGTACGGCTACCGAAGGCACTTCCATCCCACCAAAAATTAGCAATCATACTATGTAATTCCTTGCAAGTTTTGATCGGAAATTTAAAACAAGACATTGGATAGAAAGGGATAGCCTGAATCAATCATCGTTTCTTGCCCAGCAAAAGAAAGGTAGGCAGACCCCCAGCCTTGAATTTTGTTCATTACCCTCTCCCTTATATATGCCAATGCTTGACATTTGGTTTTCCCCCAAATACTCGGGATACCGAGATACCTCCCTGGATCCTCCGCCATTGAAATCCCCAAGGTGTGACAGACTCTATCCCTCGTTGCCGCTGGAGTATTACTTGAGAAGAAGATGCTATACTTGTCTAAATTGACAATTTGGCTAGAAGCTACACAATATTGTTCAAGAGAAATAGCCAAGAAATTACATTACCGTTGATCTGCATTCATATAAAGTAAAGAGTCGTCTGCAAAGAAGCTATGGGTTAGCATTGGGAGGCTATTGCTTAATTTGATACCCTTAAGCTTCTTGTCAACTTAGCATTTATTGATTATCAGTGAGAGAACCTCCGCCACTAGGATAAATAGGTAAGGCGAAAGGGGATCGCCTTGCCTTAATCCTCTAGATGGTCGGAATGAGCTTACTTTTTCTCCATCCAGTCATATATTTAAGCTAGTAGACCTCACGTACTTCATCACAAGTGACACCCAGTCATCACAAAAACCAAATCTTATCAGAGTATTTTCCAAAAAATCTCATTCCACTCTATCATAAGCCTTGCTCATATCCAACTTAAGGGCAAATTCAAATTTACATCCTTACTTCTTCCTACGAAGGTAGTGGTAGACTTCATGCCCAAAAATGATGTTATCCTGGATGCACCGGCCTGGAATGAAGGACCTTGACTTGGGGAAATGCAATTATCTAGTAATGGTCTCATTCGATTGGATATAATCTTCGAGATTATCTTGTAAGAGAAGTTGCATAATCCTAGAGGCCTAAATTGCGTTACATGATCAGGCCTACTAACCTTAGGGATTAAGGTAATATTGGTCTCATTAATGTCTTGTAGGGTAGATTTCCCCTAAAAAAAATCCAAAACTACAGAGAAAACCGTATCCCCCACTTCCATCCATGCACTCTGATAAAACGTCCCCGGAAAGCCATCCGGACCCGGTGCCTTTGAACCCCCAAGGCTAAAAGCTGCTGCCTTGATTTCTGCATGTGAAATCAGGAGGAGGAGGCTTCGATGCATCTCATCTGATATTTTTTTATCAATAAAATCTAGAACTCTTCCCCTATCAGGTGAAACCGTTGAGGCAGCAAAGAGATTTTGGAAGAATTGAGTTACATTTTGAGTTACTGCCTCTCTCTCTGTGAGCCAATTCCCTTGATCATCCTTGATTGTTAGGATACTGTTACGTCTTCTTCTCTTTACAATGTTCATGTGAAAGAAGTGGGAATTTCGATCCCCTGCTTGAAGCCAGTTCACCCGAGCCCATAGGAGTAATGTTAAAGGCCTGCAAGTTTGGAAAAGCTTCCCTGAGCTGAAGGTTTCCAAATGCTCTATCAAGTCGTTCTCGGACCGTGTGCGGCTCAGGCCTATTATTGCACCAAGTTAACATAGGCCCGTTGAAGCCCAAATAAGCCAATTTACAATTCGCTGCAAACCTTTGAAAATTAATTATCCTTCTCCATGCTCTCGGTCTTCCCCCATTCTCTTCTTGCGCTAGAATCTCATTGAAGTCTCCCAGACATAACCATGGTTCGCGAATAGAATTATCAATCCTCTCTACCTCTTGCCAACACAGATTTCTATCTAGTTCCACAAGAGGGCCATAGATAAAAGATATGTACCTCGGGCTATCAAATTCCTTAGATTCCACCAAAGTATGTAGAATGTTAGGGGAAGAAAATAGCATATGTACCTTAATTGAGTCCTTCCACCAAAGATCAAGTCCACCACTTAGGCCAACCAGATCAACCAACCATTCTTCATGAAAGCCACAGCGTCGTCTGATTTTCTTCACTACTCTCACTTTTTGCTTGGTCTCCATTAAGAACACAATTTAGGGCTTTATGCGGAAGCACTCTTCCTTTAGATTCCTGACTGTCAAGGCAGCCCCAAGGCCTTGACAATTCCATGCTAAAATATTCATTGGGAACCGGTGGCAAGTTCCACCGGGCCACCGGCTTTGTGACAACTAGCGTAATCACGGAATGTGTCATGTTCGTGTCCTGTTGTAAGCCAGCTTGTGGGGAAGTCAATTTCCCCAGTCTCCGGAGAGCCTTCTGTACAACCAAAGATCGCTCCTGCTTTCAACTTGCGAATGTGCTTCTTAATGCTTCTAAAGTTACGACTTCGCCTTTTTAGGGGTTGAGGCTTTACATCAACCGGTAATTGGGCTGGTCCCAGCTATTATCGATGTATCAAAAAATGCAAACGAGATACAATAGAATCGAAATAGAAGGAAAAATCTCTGTGATTAACTTCACTGGGAAACACTTAACCACTTAGAAAAGTTCTCGAATTCCGTGTAATCAGAATCAGACACCATGGTTTGACACCAAGCTTTTCCAGCAGCCTTTATAGCAGAAGCCTCCTCCTGAAAATGTAGTCGAAACTAGATTAAACCAATTTCCAATCTCAAGCACACAATGACAAGCAATAATATACTCCGCACATATGTATGAACCTATACTCATTTCCTATGCTCATTCTTCAACTTGCAGATGCTTCGGTTCATACAAACAATATTCTTTCGCTATGGGAAAAAAGAAATATCAGCAGCAGTGCAGTGTTGCTATTACCCGTCTTGCATTGATGATAAGAAATACAATAAACCTTTTATCTACAGAATGAGGATTGAAGCTAAACATTTGAACTTCTAAGCAAACTAAACTAAAGATTATTCTACTAATGAGATGGAAAATGAGGATGCTCATCAACAATACGACAGTGATGATTGCACAAAAATGAATTTCTCGTTGAAACACACCTTCGACACAGACTTCCTCTTCTCATCAAGCTTCTCTTTCTTTGCTTTCTCACACTGCGCTTCAGCCATAAGTGACATCCTCTTGGCAGTTTTAGCATATGGATTCAGTTTCAACATAGCATTGAGATTCTTGAGCGGGTTCTTCTTGAGGGGTGCCCACTTGACTTCATTCTTGATGGGCCGCTCAAGGGACTGAACCTCATCAGAGTTGATGATCCTCGCCAAATCAGAATTAACCATCTTAGCTCTAGGAAGAAAGCACCCTTTCTTCTTCTCTGATGGCTTGTCGAATGATCCGTATATCGAATCTAGCTTCTCAAAAGCAGACTTAGTCCAAATAATAAACCTCCAAAGATGACCACTAGGAGCCAATTTAAGAAGGTTCAATCTCTCCACATTCACAATCTCAACTCCAGGAATGTTTCTAAAAGCTTTCACGGCCTTTGCGCCCTCAGTTCCATACACAATCAGAGGACCCTTGTGAGGGATGTATCGACGATTTCTCAGTTTACCCTTACCAGGACGGATTGCATGGCTGTCCTTTGCCTTCTCAGCGTCAGGAAAAGCACCAATCTTCTGGAGCACTATGATAGCTTCCTTAGTTTTCTCAACACCTTCAGCAGAATCACTGACAACCAGAGGCATTTCAGGAACAGACTCAATTCTGTGCCCACGGAACATCACGAGGGATGGAATTGTGGAAGCAACATGTTATGATCAAATATTGTAAAAGATAGGAAATCAGAATATAAGACTTCTATTAATATTCAGACGTTAACATTCACTCTGCCGTTACATGTATGAAGTAACGCAAAATGGATAAACTAGTACAGTAGCTGAATGACAATAAAGAAAAGGAAGGGAAACAGAATAGCAGAAATGGGATAATCATAATAGAAGGGGGGACCGCAGATAGAGGGAGACAGATTCCACATATATTCCACACCTCCTCTTCACAATATTTGTCTTATTTATAACTACACAGCATGCCTTATCTGTACTTCCCAGGCCTTTCTTATTCATTCATTTGCTTCTCCTTATGGGCCTTTGCCCATTATCTGATGATGTAGTTATTGGACCCATTATAGTAGAGCTCATCCCATCTTCCTTCATTACATTACCCTCCCCATCAATTGAGACCTTGTCCGCAAGGTCTATATTTGAATATAAGGAAGACAGTGTCTCAGCATTTTCCCAAGACGTATTTGTTGTGCCATCCCCCTGCATTAAGAGTTGTGTATCCCATTGGTCGTCATTTTGAATAATTCTAGAATTCCAAATCTTGGTAGAAGTGACGATGAGGCCTTCTGGTACCGTCATGAGAGGCAAAGGAACCACAGGATTTGGAACTACAGAACCAACAGATTGCAAAACAGCCCAAGCTATATATGTAGGAGGGTCAAGACCATTCCAATAAACGAAAATGTGGTAGCTCCAATAAAGAAGAGATATCTGAGGGAAAATCATCATCTTCAAGTCTAAGATGCACCAGAACAATCGATAGGAAAGTAATGGGGTGATATTGGCACAAGGTAACTTGCCAAAAACAAGAAAATACTACTGGGATTGGTAAATATCCAAGCATTGCATTGGCCACAATTTATAGAACCAATAAAAATAGCCACTCCATAAGCCAAACTGTAACAGAAACTTGAGAATGACATTAAACTGTTGTACGAGTCCAAAACAGCCAATACCCCTTTTCCAATTTTTATCCAAGCTTTTAGAGGCATAGAGAGAATACTGATGAAATAAAACATATTCATAACAAAGACCCTTTGCCTTGTTAATTTCCATTCCACTTGAAGATAATTCCTTAACTGAATAGAAAGATAATATCATAAATCCATAGACTGAGAGCCAAGCATTATGCACTATCGAACGCTTGTACTTGCTCCTCCATTCATGAAAGCACAAAATCAGGATAAGTTGTAGTTCAATTGGCAAGCTCCAAAATAAATCAGCATATGAGCCCTTGATCAGACATATCGATGGAAACACTTGACCAACAAAAATCGGATAACAACTAGTGATGTTGTGATGATTATCTACAAATGATAATGCATAACATAAATCATGTTCATGGCTTGTCTCCTCAATTTGCAATGACCCACATGAAGGCTTGGAGATGCGATACGAAGTAACAATCTTAATGGTGATAAGGGAAAGCTCTATACAACATATCCGATTGTGCTTCCTAAAGGTAGGATAGAGTATCAATACCGAGTTGCCAAAGAAAATTGCACATAAAGTCACTTCACTGGTCAAGTAATAAGCTCTCTTAACTTGCCCAGGGTCAAATATCACGATAATTAGTGATAGAAAATCTTCAAGGACAGCAGATGGATCTCTGGGCCAATCAGCCACACACCAGACGTGCATATTTCCTGCTACTATATGGCTATCTGGTAAAATTAAGTGTCTAGAGATGTGAGGACCAGGATCATAGATGACGATAAAATGTATGCTATCTGAAACTTGCAATAGATCATGTGCACTTGGGAACAAATAAAACGAGTTAAGCATGCTCGAATAAATCAAGTTCTTGGCACCAGCATCAACATATCCCAAATACCCCTTGGCTCTAACATCCCCAGGATCAAAGACAATATTAGAAAATCCATGACCAATGCAACAACATGCTAGTATAAGAGGTAATTGGTGTACCTCAGCAATCAAATTCAAGCACGCATCTCCTCTAACTTGCCCAGTATCTACCCATCTAATCGGCAAATAAACATGACAAAAGATGGTAGAGATAGGTCCAGGGTCAAATATTAAAGGAATAATCAATTCCGCGAAGAATCTTGGCCACTGATCAAGGAAGTTACGCAACGTAATTCCATGGCATGAGAATTCTCCAGAGCCAATAAACCCAGAAAACTGAGATGTGAATAGATTAGGTAAAATAGGAATACCCGAATCAAATGCCACGCAAAGAACCAAACTATGATTATCTCTATGATAGTTCTTTAAATTGCGACCATAGTCATCCTCGTCCGCCGGGGTTGAGAACAAATCTGTGATAGAGCCACAATCGGACCCTGGAAAAGCCATCGGCCCTGTTTCTGTTGAGTTCGAACTAGGGCAATCAGTGGGCATCTCATACTCATCGAGATCAAAATCCAGGAGGTTAAAGATGGGACACTCAAGAACGGCTAACTCCTTGTCAAACTCTGATGGAGCAAAATCAGATTCGTCACCAGTGGATGCTATCACTGCGCGCTGCTCGGAATCGCGCGTTGGTGGTGATGGGTGATCCCTCGAACTTGGACTCTGAGACGATGGGGGTTCATCGCCTAATCCCGATTGACGATTGTGTATCGCCGGAATCGCATAGGAGGTTGTCCCAACCTTGAACCCTGACTTAGACCCTGTGTCAGACGGGTCCATCTTTCGATCAAGCTTGTCGAGCAATTGGAGAATAGCTTCCATCAATCCTTCCATGCGATCAAACCGACCCTTGGTATCTTCTTCAGCGTATTCATTCACTTCCTTCAGATTCACCTCACGTTGTTTCAGTTCCGCCTCACTAACTCCGTCGGCCATGGTGGTGAGTTCGACTCTCAATGAAAGCACCATTTGTTATGACCAAATATTGTAAAAGATAGGAAATCAGAATATAAGACTTCTATTAATATTCAGACGTTAACATTCACTCTGCCGTTACATGTATGAAGTAACGCAAAATGATAAACTAGTACAGTAGCTGAATGACAATAAAGAAAAGGAAGGGAAACAAAATAGCAGAGATGGGATAATCAGAATAGAAGGGGGGACCGCAGATAGAGGGAGAGACAGATTCCACATATATTCCACACCTCCTCTTCACAATATTTGTCTTATTTATAACTACACAGCATGCCTTATTTGCACTTCCCAGGCCTTTCTTATTCATTCGTTTGCTTTTCCTTATGGGCCTTTGCTCATTATCTGATGATGTAGTTATTGGACCCATTATAGTAGAGCCCATCCCATCTTCCTTCATTACACAGCAATGGCTGAAATGACAGCGTACCTCTTCTGATTGACATTAATCTTAAGGTGCCAGCGACGCCAAATCTTCGTCGGAGCAAACATGCGTCCACCACGACACATATTACCAAAAGCCCCCTGACCGGCGCGGAGGGTACAAACACCCGGGACACGAGGGATACGGGACACTGCACGACCGGTACCCCACGATTCGGTGGAATTCTGGTGACCGCACGCTTGCTGACGTCATAGCGTTGCCGACTGTTCTTGGAGATGTTGGAGCGGTCAAAGGTAACAAACATATCAATGAGTGATACTACTCCTATTTTACTGCTAAATTTATTGGGATTGGGTTTTAGCCAGCCTCATATATCAACATATATCAACTAAATTTTATTTGCCGATGCCACTTGTTTCTTTAGGTCTTTGGTTGCATTTATATTTTATTCTTAAAGGAAAGGAAGAGAGTATGGACGGATAATAATCAAATAACTCATCATAAGCTTGTCATATTATTTTACAATTATTTCTTGAAATATTTTCTTTTATATTATATTATCTTAAATATTACTATCTCTGATTCTAATTATAGGAACACTTTCGTAGTACAAAATTGCACAACAAAAGTGTTCTTATAATTAGGATCGGGGGAGTACTATATTATAATTACTTTAATATATTATTATTTTTAAAGATATCATGTCATCCTTTTTAATTCTTAGGCAAGATATGTTTTTTTAAAATGGGTTAAAGAGCAATTTGGCCAACGTAAGGTTGTTAAAAACGAGTTTTTACCTAAAAACGGAGGTAGAATGAAAAATCCTAATAGTAAACGTAGATTTTACATGCATATATATATATAAGAAAAAATTATATAATTCATCTCTGGTCACTTCTATTTCACCAGCAGGCATCTTGAAATCAAAGCTAAAGATAAAGTAGTAATCAGCTTTTCAACTATACATATTAGGCATTTAATTTTCTTGTACAAACTCGGAAAACGATGATAAAAGAATAAGTTTTTCAGCTTTTTTACATATTTGTTTTTTTAAAACGGTGTGTTTTTACATTTAATAGCAGCGTTTTTAGCATTTCTACAAGGTTTACATTTTTTGCTAAAACGGTGCGTTTTACATTTTTACGTTTAACAGCAACATTTTTTTACGTTTTTACGAGGTTTACATTTTTGTCCTCAAATGAAATTCGTTTTGCTAAAAATTAAATGTAAAAACGGCGATTTTACGTTTTAAATCGCGTTTTTAACTATCATATGTCAATAGACTATTACCTCAGAAGCGCCTAGCACAAACAACTTTTAAGTGGATCAAAAATACCAACAAACTTTTAAAAATGTGCCGCTAGCACAATAATGGAGTAAAACTTTTTTGTGCTGAGTGCTCCTAGAGTAAAACTTTTTTATGCTGGACGCTCCTAGAGTGAAAGTTTTTTATATTGACTGCACATTTTTAAAAGTTTTTTGATATTTTTAGATCACTTAAAAGATATTTGTGCTGGACCCTCTTGAGGTAAAAGTTCATTAGCTAAATTGCTCCTTAACCCTTTTAATTTAAAATGTCACGTTAACTGGTATAATTGAAACATCGCTGTCAAGAAATTATTTTCCATGGAGCTTCGACCATTTCCACATTTTTGTTGTAGGAAAGCACTCTCATGCTATCATGGGAGAATTAATCTCCCTTGCAAAGTTTCATCGTGTTGCGTGTAAGAAGAAAAGATTACTGAGATGAAATCACAAGCACAATAAAGTAAACGAGTCACCAATTGTTATCGGGAAAAAGAACAAGAGCTGCCTCCATAATAAAATGCCTGCTTCATCAAAACTAATGAATGAAGCTAATGACCGTGAAGAAAGCGATTCAACCGGCAAATGGATGTGGGAAAAATCTGCAGACTGAACCACGGAACCAAGAATGCTGGACTTTTCAAGTTCTTTTTACTCTTAAAACGCACTGGAACATAAAAAATATATTTTATAACACAGACCTCCTAAAGGGT
The DNA here is from genome assembly GCA_025563575.1 of Acacia pycnantha. Classification (NCBI taxonomy): domain Eukaryota; kingdom Viridiplantae; phylum Streptophyta; class Magnoliopsida; order Fabales; family Fabaceae; genus Acacia; species Acacia pycnantha. The sequence continues at coordinate 3,373,701 of JAMWYP010000013.1, forward strand.
GAGCTGGAGGGGGCAACATCTCTAGTACAGCTACAAGAATCACATGCAATACTGCGATCCTAATGGACCTCAGAATCAGCTGAATAATATTTCTGCCCTTCAGCATTCCCTATGTATTCTCATTGCTGGGCTTACAAAGGTATATTGTCACATTTACAGGTTTCGGTTCACAGCGAGGCCAAGACAGTTCCCTGCCTTGCTGGAGGCTGAGCAAATGGCAACGTTCCACGCAAATTGGACCTTCTAACTGTAGAAGCCGATGTTACAGACATAACTAGGTAAATGAAATAAAAATATTGAACAAGAGACCGTGAAAAATCCATACCATTCCAGTTGTTAAGCAGTTTGACATGATAGATCGTTTGCCGTTTCCTTTTTGGCAGCAATTCCTGCGGTAACTTTCGTATTGCCAACAGATGATGACAAAACCTTCTTCTGAAGGAGCCAACAAAATGAACAAGTCCATCTTAGATTCACAAATAAATCATGTAAAATGTTCATCTACGTTCAGTCGTAATCCAAGAATAACCATAGACAACAATAAAAAATGATTTTTTTCTTTTTCTTTTTTCCCATATAAGACTCTTCCCCGCATCCCAAAATTAAAACTGGTTTGACCGAGTCGCTGCGTAACCTACCAAAGGCAAAGCAGAATGATAAGCTTTTCATCTTAAATCACCCACAGCAAAGGATATCCACTGAAAGTGATTATCTAGAGTGCAAAATATTGCACTAACCAATTAAGATGGAATGATTTGTAAATGTGTATGATTACAAAATTTAAAATTGGTATTGAAGCTTACAAAAGGCTCAAAGTCAGGGCTAGATAAATTGACAGTGAGGTTTCTCATCAACAACAAAACCTGCAGAAGACAACCAAATAAAATTACACACTTGTCAATCCATGGTCAGCTCAGAAATGAAAAATCAAAGAAAGTTCACGCAATAACTGTGTTTGGGAATTTTATTTTGGATGGAATAGAATTGAGTGGCATGGCAAAAAAACTTTAGACGTCATTGGGAAGAAATTTTTCGAAGGGAACAAAATGGCAAGGAATGGCCTTTCAAGCAATCATTAACTATCATAAATCTAAATTTTTTTTACTCCCAAATCAGGGATCAAGGATAGATTGGCAAAAAAAAACAAATATTATAATTATAAAAATACCCCCTCACCCCATTCAAATGAGAAAAACATTGGTTTGAAGAATTCATGCCAATAATGGTTTAGCTTCATCACGAAAATCATTCTTATTTGAAATCCTGTTGATGAAAACTGACAGAAAGTCAAGCATGGCTAGTTCTGTCTTTTGATCCCAGCGTTCTTTCTCAACTAATCTATCAAAAGCCAAGATGCTTGGCTCAAGTTCAAGACTAAAGTCTATGCCTCACCATTAACCACCACCAGTTACGAAAAGTGTAAAAAAAAATTATTCGATGAAACCAACCATTGGGAAGGGCCCCCTCACACGTACGTAAAGTCATTCTATAAGAATTCTAATAGAGGTCAGGCTATAACTAAATATTTCTTCCCCACAACCTAAAGCAGAAGACAGGATGGAGTAAAAGAAGCACAGAAAGAGGCACCTACTGGTGATTCTTTTTTATTAATACAAGACCCAAGCATATTTCCAGATCAATTTTTTGTTGCATTCTGTTTTGCAGCAGCAAGAACCTATAATAAAATTCTAATAACACTTTTGTCCAACAACGACAAATTTGAATGATTATCTTTAAAAAATTTCATTTAAAAATAAAAGATTCAGTACATACATACAAGAGGTTATGAATAATTTTTTAAGTAGTGTGTATAATTATGTTTTTTTTTGTGGGATGTTCTTACTGAGTCATTTGGTACTATGAAAAAGTCAAAAGCAAAAACTTATTTCACACTCTTCCATTTAAATTATCTCATAATGATAATATTGAGAACAAATCATAATCTATTCTATTTGATAAGAACTCTCAAATGATGGTTAAGTGCGACCATCCTTTCACCTCATAAAACTCCTAGACAATATAATGTAACATGAATTGTCACTCCACTCCATTTTGTTAATGATTATTCCACTCCATCCCATCCTAATCTCCCAAACACAACCTTATCCTTTTCTTTTGGCCCCACTGTCCATTCTTTTTGTTGCAGCCTGGGGACAATATATAAGTTAGGGAGGAATGAGCCTATTCAATCACAGCCGAAAGAATATGACACAGCTGCCTTTTTGGGACCGGAATCTAAGTTAAATATGGTCAGGTTATTTCACCTTTGAAATGGTAATTTGAGTAGCATTATAGGCCTAAATTAGCATCTCATGAAATCCAAAATATCTTAATCAGGCTTAAGCATTTCAGTGAAGAGATTACCCATCAGTTTTCCTAAGATGGATAGCAGCACACCACCTAACATAATTATTTAGATTTATGGAGTTGACATAATGCTTTGCAGCACTGTAAAATCAAAAGCCATTTCTAGTTTCCTCGTGACTGTATAATTGGCACCAAATTCTTTTTTTTCTTTTGGGAAAGGGGTGTTAAACAGGTATATATTAAGCTTAAAAGGGTAGGAGAGATCAGCCTCATGTCCCACAATCATTCCCAAGACTAACTAGATCTGCATGAGATTATCATGCCTAAGCCATAGAAAGTATATTTTAAGTGGGATATTTCATTATCTTGTGACTTGGAGACATCGTGAAAATACAACTAATGCATCATTTAAGCCATCAATGTAAAGCAGGAAATGGTATCAACCAACAAATAGTCTAATTTTTTTATTTGTAAAAAATAACAATACTTGATGACTTCAAGAACTGGTTTAGTTTAAGCAATGTCAAGCGAAATGTAAATTGCAATTCAAAAAAGAAACAAAAGGGCAAGATGCATTACAGTTCGGGTACATGACTATGACTGGCAACAAGGTTCGTATCCAGGAATCTAAAGTTGAATCAAGTGTGGGAATATACATGACACTCAGAATCTGATTATACAGCTTAGTTTTACCCTTTATTGCTTCTATCAATAAGAGGGTGATGCACATGTATCAGAGGGGTTGCATACTTGCATCTCATCCAAGGAAATTCTAATAGATATAAATGAACTCACAGTTTCAAAATTTATAGGATCCATCTCCTTCAGCTTCCGTACATGTCCTTTTGAATCTGGATCAAATACACTTCCAATAAAGCTGTAAACCTCAGCAAAGTCCGGTAAACCTGTGATATATGATCAACAGACTAATTATAACTGGTTAATAATAGTCAATAAGGAAAAGAATGTAAAACAATAAAAAAATTACATATAGAAGGAGATTACCATAAAGCACTGGACCTTGTTTCCCTTGCTTTGGCATCTCAGAACTTTGTAGCATTCTATTAGAGGTTCCAACACCGCTGAGACTACTGTTGCTAATTTTTGATATCCCCTTTGATCCAATATCAGCTGAATCAGTAACGTCATATACATAATAAGTGGTGGAAAGTTCCCTTTAATTCAGCCAATCTATACTGTCAATGTCAAGGTAAAAACAAAAGAAATAAGTAAGCATGCCTTCACTCCCAATAAGGGTGGTGATGTCGTCCTGAAATGGTATGCATCTGTTTGATCCAGCATTAATCGGTATCGAAGTTTCATCCCATGTGGCATACCCAGGAACAATAGTGTTTGTTGAAGAAACGTAAGCTATGGATGCTGGCAATGGAACCAAAACTGACAGCCCAAATATAATGTCAGGGTGTGTAAAATATTGTGCATGTAGGAAGGAACAATAGAAAGTCACGATCGAAATAGGAAAATACCATTCTTTGGTGCCTTTTGTGGGTATGGATGAGTAGCTTTGCGCTTCGGTCGAGGAGGAGGCACGTGTGCAATTGTTCCATTCTTCTGAACTTTTAAGAAGTATTTCTGGGCATGGCTTCGAATCTTGAAAAATGAAAGAAAATTAACTAGCAATAAATAAGGCCTGAATGAAGCATAATAATGCAGAATCAGAGATGAAATGTTGTCTCCAGTCTTCTAACCTGAATAACCGTTTTTGAACCGATAAAATCTTCAATTTTCTTCCAATCTCTGTCAAATCTGAATTATCCAACTATAAGTCAGAAGTTTAATAGCAGAGTTTATTTGACAAATAATTTCTCTTGAAAATTCAAATGAACTGCCCTGATGTAAAAGCTCTGAGTAGGGAAAAACGGCGAGTTATCCGTTAAATCAAAATAGAACATGAACATCGACCAGTTTGGAGGGAAATGCCTGATAATAAGTTAGCACAGTAATGGTAGAGTTCTCACATTTAAACTTTATTATTCCCTTTTAATGTGAAACCTCTCTCAGACACGCTCCCTGTCCTCCCGTCCCAAATCAGAAATGCTCAACCCGCACGGTTTAAACCTATGGGTTCTCCAAGAGGTAGAAGAATTCGAAATGGGGGAAAATTTGCACAAAGAATGACTAAAAAGACAGATTAAATTGTGGAGGCAATCAAGGACTGGAAGACTTACGGCGGAAATATAAAGAACAAGAAAAGCATTCTTAGCTTGATCTAAAACAATCGAGAAATACTCAATTTGGCACAGTGAGTAGAGAAGTTAGATCAGATTAACACTCAAAAGAAAAACAGAAGTGGAGAATAATTGTGGAGGCAATCAAGGACTGGAAGACTTACGGCGGAAATATAAAGAACAAGAAAAGCTTTCTCAGCTTGATCTAAAACAATCGAGAAATACTCAATTTGGCACAGTAAGTAGAGAAGTTAGACCAGATTAACACTCAAAAGAAAAACAGAAGTGGAGAAGATATAATTGAGTGGAAATTAAAAGGGAAGAAGCATTGAGACTCACAGTTGAAGAGCTTCAAGAAACTTGTCGTGCTCTTCCTCGGTCCAGCTTTCCCTCGACTTGGTTATAGTATATGGCTTTCTCACCTTCTTGCTAGACCCGTCAGTGGGCGTCGAGGTCGCCATTGATTGAGAATTCGAATTGGCGGAGATCATGCTCTGAGAAGAGAGCAGATAGGCTCAAAAGTTAGAAAGGGGGGGAGGAGAGAGAATGAGAAGAACTCGAATGTGGCGGGCTGGTCTCCTTAAATGTGTGGTTTTGCCTTTTGCGTATACTTGAGGCCGGGAACGTGCTGGGGAGGCCGCTTCCCAGAGATAACTTCCACTACGCCGATTTTCAGCCACTCGATGTTCCGTCACTAGGGGAGGGATCACTACAGCATGGTCACCTCCACCATATGCACCTGCAATGCACCTGATGAAAACAAACGTAAGCGAATGAGAGCGCGAGAATGATGCCATTGTGATAGACCGCGATGTAGAGGATAGGACACGGGCGCACGGCCCGGAGATGGTGACCGAGTTCTTGGAGCATTGGGAAATGATCGGGGAGGCTTAAAAAGCAGTGGGTTCCACCAAAGTTTGGTGATCACTACGTGGGCGTGTCTCTCGACCACTAAATTGGAGAGACGAGATGGCCTACGTGTCAGGAGGATAAGACCAAGGCAGAACGCAACCCTTCTCGGAGGGGTAATTGATGCTGGGGTTGTTTGTCAAATTTTTTATCAGTAGTATTTATTTGGATGGCTTCATATTAAGAATTTTTAGGGAAGGAGCCTTTTTTTGGTCGAATAAAATATTAATCCAAAATTTGCTCGGAAGTGATGTGAGAAATTGGAGGTTGAATTTTCGATCTTGTATATGGAGTAAACATAATCAAGATTAATTTGTTTTTTGCCCTTAAATTATAACACTCTAGTCTTATTTATAAGTTCATTGTGATTAAATCTCGCATACCAAAAAGAAATAGTTTACTCAATGATTATGGGATAAATTTTCAAATTTACCCCCAATCTATGATTGGGTATTTTTCAACTGTTTCTTGTCTTTCTATCTTCATAAGTACACTTAACAAAGGAAAAATTGTCACAATCTCATTAATTACATGAAACTAGACTTATAAATATGATAAAAAAAATTGGTCAAAATGGAGTTATAAATAGGACTATATATCGTTTGTGAAGTTGACTTTGTTATGACTTATGAACATGATTGTTTCCTCTCACCCGCCATAAAAGAATAGAGTGTAAGGGACAAATTTATCTCGAAAATTTTTATAGAAGAGCAATGTTACCCCATAATTTTCTCCAGGTTCAATGTTACTCTGTAAGTATTAAAATTGAGCAATATTGTCCATTTCTGTTAAAAAGTTAACAGTAGATATTAATTTTTTAACGGTTAGTTTTTTTAATGGAATAAGATAATATTGCTACGTTTTAAAACTTTCGGGGCAACTTGCTCCTTAGCGAAAACTTTTGAAGCAGATTTACACCTTAATCGAAAATAAATGATTACATAAAATGCAACCTCTCATATATAATAATTTATAAATATAGCACACCTCAATCGAGCGTTTATGCATGTATAATACTTATTTGAAATAATGATTACAGTATGAGATGTGTTTTTTCTCGATTTATGTAAATAAGCATTTTTAATGACCTTAAATATGATCCTAGACAAGCATGTATCATGCATAAATGACGATTATCTCTTTTTTTTTATCAAGAATGACGATTATCTCCTTCACATACTTTTTTACCATCCCATCAACATCCATAACATCAATACAAACTTTAAGACTTGCGACTAACTCATGAAATCGCAATTTTCATTTTAATTAAAGATAGTTCATTTTTCATACCTGCTGACGCGTGAAGACATGGCAGAGGATATCAAAAAAAAGAAGGGTATTGGAGAGAATAGACCGTGAGTCGTGACTGAGATGTTGCATCCCCATTCAAAAAAACTTTTCTGCTAAAAATAGTGGAGGAACGCGGTTTTTTAAGGGATTCATATTAAGTGCTTCTTCTTTATATGTTTTTTTTATGTATTTATCCCTCTAATTTTGCGGTGAACACATTTTTTTAATATATTATTTATTTAGATTAAATTATATGTTTTATCCTGAAACTTTTTTTTACCTAATATCTCAAATTAATTAATTTTCAGTCCACATTTTTTATATATTATTTATTTAGATTAAATTATATGTTCCATCCTGAAATATTTTTTTACCCAGTATCTCAAATTAATTAATTTTCAGTCCTACATTTAGAAATATTTTTATTGTAACACCAGTATCCTGAAAATTAGTTAATTTAAGATACTGGATGCAAAAAAGATATTTCAAGATACAATATATAATTTGATCTAATAAATAATATATATTAAAATAAATAAAAACTAATATGCTCACCTAAAATTAGAAGAATGAGCATATAAGAAGTACATAAAGTAAAAACACATTATGTGCTTCCCTTCTAAAGGAATGATAGTGGAGCTATCCATTGAACGGCGTATTTGAATTGAAGTTTGTTCAGTCATAGAACATAAACCCTAACCCTAGGTGGGCTAGGATGTGGATATAGGATCAAATAGCTCTCCCCCAAGCATCCATGAATTGGATACCTAAGAGGATCAGAGATCACAAAGCACGGGGACTTGACCTAGGTGCGATACCTGGGCCTACGTACACGAGGAGGGATCAAAGTCACGTAGTTCGAGGATTACGGAGGCGTTTAGCAAGGGGGTGGTGTGTGTGCTCAGTGTGCAGTATATGCAATTGAGAGAGCTTAGAAGATGTGTACCTCTTTAGGTTAACCAACTATATATAGAGGCTACCTTAGGGTTAGGGTTTGGACTTCTTTGGGCCTTTGGTGCCTCCAAGCCCAAATGTATTAGATGTCTCCTGATGGGCCACACCTTGGATGGGCCTAGTACTTTTATTCCATAACAGCTTGCCCCCAAGCTCGGTAGTTCGGGTCTCGAGCTGCCGAGATTCTTGACCGCTTTCCGAGATCCGCCGATTCCGACTTTGCTTTCGTAGCAATTTTCCCGGGCTAATTGTTTGGTTTATATTCCTGCATTTAATAACATGTAAGCAAATCACAATAAATGGAAAATACTTACTGTTTGTGCAAACCGTTCAACGTGCTCGTTTCAGATACTAGTCCGAGCTTGCATTAAACTTTCTGGTTTGCATTTATGGCAAGTTTTGATAACACGCTTTTCTACTTAACAAATCGTTGCCCCCTCTGTTGCCCCCCAGCCTGGTAGTTCAGGTCTTTGAGCTGCCAGGATGTGTTGCTTTTCAAATCCGGACGAGGTGCTCGCATTGTTGGGATTCCGTGCGTCTTGGGCAGAGATTCGGGTTTATATACTTTGAGCCGAGATTTCGGGTTTATAAACTTTAACACCGAGATTCCGGATGTTATTTATTCTAACACCGAGATTCCGGTTTAGATACTTGAACTCCGAGATTTCGGGCTATAAACTTTAACACCGAGATTCCGGATGTTATTTATTCTAACGCTGAGATTCCGGATGTTATTTATTCTAACACCGAGATTCCGGATGTTATTTATTCTAACACCGAGATTCCGGTTTAAATACTTTAACTCCGAGATTCCGGGTTAACATACTTTGACCTCGAGATTCTGGATGTTGTTTACTTTAACTCCGAGATTCCCTTCTTATGATTTCTGAAGACGGGTTTATTTACCCAGAACTCAATCATTCAAATAAATCTGGCGACATTGTCGTCGCAAATAATCCAATAAAGGACTTTCAAGGCTCGGCGACATTGCGCCTTTACCTGAGCCGATTTTAACCGATTCGGTGTAGCAGGATCTTCACATGGAACTTAGATTTGAATTGGATTTAGTTAAACCCAGTCCTCCTTCGAAACTTTACACGGATCCCGAATTTTAACCAGATTCGGTATAACCGGGATCCGCCTTCTGTCTTTGTTTCCTGCAAAACTCTAAACAACACTTATCTTGGCTTTACCGTGTCCCAAAGAGTGTACGTTTTAACCATTAAATCCGGTTTTACCATGCCCCGAAGGATCATGTTTTAACCGTTATTTCTACGGAGCCCGGATTTTAACCAGATTCAGTTAAGTCGGGGCCCACCTTCATCCCTTTCGTAAGGACGGACTCCACAATCTATCCGGGATCCAATTAAGGAGCGTGGATTTAATTGCATAAAACATACTTGACATGATTTTTGAAGACGAGTTTCATTACCCTGAATTCATACATGTTTAGCTTGTACATGATTTTCGGAACCGGGTTTATGTACCTCGGATTCCTACATGTTTAACTTGGACATGATTTTCGAAGACGGGTTTCATTACCCTGAATTCATACACGTTTTCCTTCGACATGTTTTTCAGAAACGGGTTTATGTACCTCGGATTCCTACATGTTTAGATTGCACATGATATCTGAAAATGAGTTTATATACTCAGAATTCATACATGTTTAGATTGGACATGATTTCTGAAAACGAGTTTATATACTCAGAATTCATACATGTTTAGATTGGACATGATTTCTGAAAACGAGTTTATATACTCAGAATTCATACATGTTTAGACTGGACATGATTTTTGAAAACGAGTTTCTTTACTCAGAATTCATACACGTTTTCTTTTGACATGATTTTCGGAAACGGGTTTATGTACCTCAGATTCCTACATGTTTAATTTGAACATGATTTTCGGAACCGGGTTTATGTACCTCGGATTCCTACATGTTTTATTTGGACATGATTTTCGAAAACGAGTTTCATTACTCAGAATTCATACATGTTTATAGATTGGGCGGCATTGCATAATACAACCAGGTCCGTCTTCAAATTTACACAGAGTCCCTTATTTAAACTAGATTCAGTTTAAACCGGGTCCTTTTTCAAAACTTTTCAATTTAGAAGTGCATGCCATTTGTACGCCAATATGGAGTAGTATGTGAAGAAAAATGCCTACACAAACACCTCATGCGCTCCCACGAAATGAGAAGAAAGCTATTCGGATCTTGTACTTCTTGCAGATTGTACTACATCCAGCCCCTCCTTTAACTTTTGATTGCTGTCGTTCTTTCCAAACTGGTAACACCATATATACTGGCACCAACAACAAGTGCAGAAACAGCAGCAACATTGTTTGTTGCTTTACCATATAGTTACAATTTATTTTGTTGATAAATTCTAATGGTTAAAGTCTAAGTCTTCGACTACCTTATTTTTCTGAACTACTTCTGATAGAAATAGTTTCAAGAACCAACCTTTGGCATTCTTCAAGACAAGCTTGCTAACATCAAGAACAACTCCTCCAGAGAATTGAAACACATGCCATGGATAAATTTCTTCCAATGCACATAAATTATCTCTCTTCTCTTATCAATAACATTTCCATTGGTCAGAAAAAGTTGAATATCATCTTTACCCATGACTAACGAGGCATTACTGATTATGCTGTCTCCATTAGTTCACTAACTAATTAAGCTTCAAAATATTATATACCAACAATAGATATGTGGGTAATTTTTACAAAGAAGAAAATTAGTGAACCATTTCAGCTAAACCCCACAAAGCATAAAACAGGAGAATATCAAAAACCTGATTATGTTGTCTTCAGCCATAGCCTTTGTCAAGGTCGTTTCCCAATTGTGGAAGTAGCACAACGAAAGCAGGAGACGTCAGATATGTGTATTACTTTCAGACCAGCACTGCAAGTTTATACTCCAAATAAACTGGAATTTTCCAAATCTTGATTGAAGTCATAGCCCCCATTTGTGATGGATTTTCCTTCCAGGAGAATAACAACACAATTCGCCTATCGCCAAGCATCACAAATGTCACGCTGATCCCATAGACCTTTACATTTAAGATGGAACAGATGGATGTTTGTATTCCCTTTTTGAAAAGTCTTTGATTAGCTTCATATTGTTTTGAACGTGATCTTGGAGCAGGAGCAAATATCAAAACGAAGTCATGCTGATATTTGAACGTGATCTTGGGTAGGATAAATCACCCAATGGCAACAGGTTTTTTGGGCACTCATCTCGGCATTAGAATCCAGGTATCATGGCTTCTAAGGCATCTCGGCATGCACCCCGGCATTCAAAGAATCACAGTCCTGCATACCGGCTTCGTATCTCGGCACTATGCTTATCTCGGCCATTCTACAAAATGGTTAAAGTTGACCTTGCCAACTTCAAGCTGGGCCACCCATGACGCTGGTATCAAACCTGATCCCAAGACAAAACGCCTTCAAACAAACCGACATAAAAGCCTTCGTCGAGGCCGGCATCAAATCTGTCCTGGCATGGTTTAATGTTGACTTCTTCCTTTCTTCTCTCTTTTCCAGAGAACCAAAATGATAACGGATGCCAAAGCCACTGAAATCATGACGGATGGTGGAGGTCGGAGGTAATGATGGATTTAGAAGGTAAGGCCGAGATAATCTCCGTTTCGAGAAGAATCGTCGGAGATACTGTGCAGGCCGAGACACTCCTCGACTGAGAGATGTTGAAGAATTCAATTCATGTCATGCAAAGTGAGGCATCCCGGCATTCCCTGAATCAGTTTCGACTTTAGGCAGCGGGTCCCTCTCATGATCTCGGAAGAGCTTCTTTTCCAGCTTCCACTTACTTCTCGTTCTCTATCACTGTGTAGCCGTTCAAGCACTTAAGCAACGCAAAAAATCCAGATATGGAGATATCTTTGCTTTTACTCGTCCAAGGCGTTCTTTTCCATTTTGAACTGCATTGTCTGTAACATTACTCTTCTGCTTCTTTGATCCGCAGTTAACGTAACCCTCTGGACCAATCGAGGCCACCCCATACGGTTGTCTCCACCTTCTGGTATTATTAATACAAACGCCCTTGTGCACTATAAGAACTGATACTTAAGTTATCAGAAGCAGCATCATGGCCATCATGAGAAATTGGTTCAAGTGCATCTAAAAGGTTGCATCAATATATTCCCCTCCACTTCATTTTTTTTCTGCGAAGAGCTTTGTGTAGAACTTTATGTGGAACCCTTAAAGGTACTTTAGAGTTGATCACTTTCCCATCAGTTAAGTAAGATGGATCCATTCTTGTGAAGAACATAGGAACAAACTCTTTCTTGGAATCAGGATAACTTTCCTTCTTCCTATTAAGGCAAAGTTCCTCACAACATGAACTTTGATGGCTTTTAATATAGCCATATTTTTGAAGCCAATGACCTGCAATGGCAACTCGATTTGCACCAACACCAAATTGAACTGATGTCCCTAATAAATGTCTTTGAAGCATGTTGACTTCATCTCCACCTCCATAACCCCAAGTCATCTTTGAAGCATGTTGATCAACGATGCCAGCATTTCGGTACCTCTGGACAACATCAGACGCACAGCTCAGCATACACCCTGTATCACGGCTGCATATCAGCTGTATGAGTCCAGAATATCAGCTGTGTGAGTCCAGAATGTCAGCTGTATGAGTCCAGAATGTCGGCTGTATGAGTCCAGAATGTCGGCCGAACCCTTTGACCTCGGATATTAATCTTGGCGTTTTCAGCACCTCGGTCATCTTCCAACTCGGCATGAGAGTATCCCAGAATCTCGGCTTTCAGGAAAATGGGATGACAGTGAGTCAAGGTCCCGTTGGCATGGAGAGCCATATGAACCATGTCTCTGCTTTGGTTATCTATCATTCATGTCGGCTTCCTGAAGGTATTTGTCTTGGCTGAAAACATCCAGCTTTGGGCCTGGTTTGATGCCAGCATCGTACTTTCAAGATTGTTGATACCTCGGTCTTGAGTTTGCTTCTGGCTTAACACTTTCAGGCCAACCTTGGTGTAGTGTCTCGGTTACAAACACACACGTGTGGTTACCACCGGCCTTGGATAGATGAAGATATATAGGTGCTACACACCCATGGAATCTCGGCATGTGAAGCCTGGAAGATGCATGAGTGCATGCTATGGAGAGAAGAGTTGCAGTCTTGTTGAGAACTCATCCTTGAGGCAGTCCGCGCGTTCTGCTTCCGACTCATCCAGAAGGGATTGGAGATCTAGTAAACTTTGAATTCCTCACACCCTGCCATTACACGAGCTATACCTTACTCGAAGCTCCTCTAAGAGTCGGCTTCTCTGCTCTTCAAAGTCTCTACCTGAACAGAGTGGACATCTCGGTATATATCTCAACTATCCCGGCATAAATGGCAAGATCACCGTTGAACTCCAATACTCTGAGGCAACGGTCAACGAATTTTTTCTGGGCTTGCGGGATGTTTTGTTGTTTCAGATGCATCAGGCTCGATGGAAAGGAACTTTCACGGATTAAATAACAGAGACATGGAATCCTCGTTGGACTAGGCCTGGTTATTTCGGTAGTGTTCTCCCTCTCTGCCGGGTTGTGCCGCTTGGGCTTGTGACAGTCGGCGAGGCGTTTTGCTTTCATCAATCGAGTTATGAGTTCGAGTCGGCAGCGTGGATCACTTCACACATGGTATCTCCTGCAAAGTGAGGCACTGTACCTCGGCTAAGTATCCCATCATATCTCAGAACGTGCACCTCGGATATTGTCCAGTACGCACCAGGAACCTCGGACCCACGAACTTTTGATCTAACCCTGAATTAACCTGCAGCAAATGATTCTTTTGGGGCATTCGGATCTCAGTTTGAGGATTTGAAGGATTCGAATACAGTAAGGAATCCCGGCACGACACCGTATCTCGGTCTTAACACCCCCCATGATTCAAATCTTGAAAACATCTCATGAGGATCGCCACGTTAACTTAGACGGATACCACCAACACAAAGATGCCAGAAGCCAGTTGTATCCAACTAAAAGATGGGCCTTCGGATCCTTTCGCATGTACGGTCGGAGCCCTGACTGCCCGAACCCCTCCGCCTTAATCTCCAGAAGATCGGCCGTGGCCTCCTCCGAGGGTATCTTTCGTAGAAAGAAGCGTTGAGATGATGACATAGGAGCGATAAGGTGGGTCCATGCATCTGTGAGTGAAAACAATGAACCCCCACACGTTGAATTTTAGACTACAACTTTGCACTGGAGGGTTTGGTCTGAGAACCTCCAAAATTTCACGTCCTCGCTCGCCAGCCCTTCACAGAGATATTGCTGTTTCTAGTATTGGTACTGACCATCTTTGGTCACAGGAATCGAATTTTACCGAATCCCCACAGACGGCACCAATGTTCAGTCATAGAACATAAACCCTAACCCTAGGTGGGCTAGGATGTGGATATAGGATCAAATAGCTCTCCCCCAAGCATCCATGAATTGGATACCTAAGAGGATCAGAGATCACAAAGCACAGGGACTTGACCTAGGTGCGATACCTAGGGCCTACGTACCTGAGGAGGGATCAAAGTCCACGTAGTTCGAGGATTACGGAGGCGTTTAGCCAAGGGGGTGGTGTGTGTGCTCTGTGTGCAGTATATGTAATTGAGAGAGCTTAGAAGATGTGTACCTCTTTAGGTTAACCAACTATATATAGAGGCTACCTTAGGGTTAGGGTTTGGACTTGCTGGGCCTTTGGTGCCTCCAAGCCCAAATGTATTAGATGTCTCTTGATGGGCCACACCTTGGATGGGCCTAGTATTTTATTCCATAACAAAGTTAAAAAATTATGTTTATGTAAATTGAGATAAAATTTATTTTATAAATGTACTTTGTATAACATAAATCACCTTAAAAAAAATAAAAATAGGTGATGAATGATTCGTAGAACATTTGACAATAGTTGGTGGCAATGTTTCAACTTGCTTAACCAAATGACGTCGTTTTTAAGGGACAACACAGAGAACTTGAGTTGAGGAGGAGCAGGAGTAGAGAAATACAGGTCTTCGACCACTCTCTTGCTAACCCTTGCGTTCCAAAAACGTCTTTCAGGTCTCAATCAATCACGCCTGTCTCTATATCTTCGATCTGTTTTGGTTTTCATATTGCCACGCGCTCCACGCTCTCGTTAATGGATTTGCTTGTTATTTACACCTACCACGTCACAGATATCCATATTTTGTTCTAGTTGAGACTTCAGTGGGGAAATGGGCAAAAAGCCACTGCACTCATGAGAGCCGACAATAAACTTGGATGAGGATGACACTTCTTTTTTGAAAGATGATAGGAATTAGAATGTTATGTCTCTAATGGTACTTATAAACAAGAGACGGGGTAGAAAATCGTCTGAGAATATGTGGACACAACCAAACAAGGACATGAGATGTGCCCATCCAATGAAGAGGGTAGATGAAGTAACTTAGTTACTCTTCATGTTTTTAATGTATGACATAATCGAGAGTCGATGTTATTCTTATAACATTCTAATTTTTATTTATAGCATTTCACTTCAATTAAGAGAGAATTATGTGTGATAAATGGATTTATTTTGAAATTGTTGAAATAAAAAGTGTTTAATAAAAAATATGATTTTGGGTTAGTTTTGAGTTTTCACAATAAAAACTCTAGGAATGTAGGAGGATAATAGTTAATTTTAGTCGGTAGTACATTTATTATTTGATTGTTCTAAATTTTATATTTCATTTTTTATGATAATAGTGTATAAATTATTTTTTATAGGACTTTTTACCGATTAAATTTAGGTTAAATAATTTATTTTGGTTATTGGAGGTATTATTAAAGTTTTAATTAGTTTAGATTGTTGGATAAATTGAAGATTTAAAATTTGACATTTTTGTTCTTGAAACCCTAAACTTTAAATTGGGGTTTTTCTCCAATAGAATGAAATGGACGGTAATTTGGGATTCAAATGAGTTGTTTGGGTTATGGTAAATATTTGAATTAGTGTTAAAATGAATAATTGGGGTATAAAGTGTGTAGTTGTAATTTTTGGATAATTTATTCAAAACTTTAAAATTATATAATTGAGTTAAGTGTTTAATTTATGTATCAAATTTGTATCTACATTATTGTGTAAGTTGAATTGTGACTGGAATGTGATTGACACCTCTGTTTCTCAAAGCTTGTAAGATTAAGCTTGAAATTGAGGTAACCGGAGTTAATTTGTTCTATATACATGCTTTGGGCTATAAGATATTTTCTAAACCTTATTTTCATCTATATTACTTGTATGTGTTTTGGAAAATCATGTATATGTTTGAATATGAATTTAGTTTAGTGAAACAGTGTATTTTCCAACTTGTATGCATGATTTAAAATTATGATTAAGATTGTTGTTATTGTGATGGTTATAGTGGTGGTGGTGGAATTAGTTGGAATGATAATTTTGTAAAATTCTTTCAAGAACTACATTGATGTGTCATTTTTCTGTTATGGGATATGTTACTTTGTGCAGAACAGATATGGCGAAGTTGTACCCATTAGCTCTCTCATTCTTAGCCTGGATTTGAGTTGAGTGTTTTGGGTGCGCACCTCTTTGTTACGGTATATTTGTGGTGACATGGGAAGGAGCATTATTCTTGAAGTGATTGGCTAACCTTCGGCCGAGTTTACTAACATTGATAGGTTGTACCACATCCAGAAGACATGAGAATGAGTGAGATGGATGAGTGGGAATAGTCTAATAGTTGAAGGTATTATGCGGTGTTTTGCTAATGACAATATTATTACTATTATCAATAAGCCTGCTTCTTTAACTTACAATTCTTTCTTGTTATAAATTGATTTTGGTTACTGAGGCTTTATGTCTCACCCCGTTGTTGCCAATATTTTTTAGGCGAGATCTCTAACTCTAAGCCTCCAATTCTGCTAGAGACAAAGAGAAGCAGCAAGAGGCATATGCGTCGTGAGCTTTATAGGCTTCTTTTGGTATTGGTGTTGTATTGATTTTTATATTGTCATTTTATGACCCTTTGTGTTTTCAAATACTATATTTATCATTTTGAATAATTGTTTTGGGATCATTGTTTAACCATTGTTGAGCTTGAGGCCTTATTTTATACACTATGTTATTTTAGTGGGTCCATAATCCCATATTGTGTTCGAAATTGTTTGGTACCCTTTGTCATGGGGTTAGTGTTAGAAAAACTCGTGGACTGTATTTTCTTCTATTTGTTAATTGTGCCTTGAGTGATAGATTTTTTGTAGTGGGTTTGTAACTAGGATATGTGCCCTAAACCCTAACGTGCTTTACTGAAAGAAATGCTTTATGCTCATTACTTGTTAATCAGGTTTTGTCAAACTATCATGATTAATTGTTGTATGTGAGAAAAGGTATTTTCAACTCCTAGATTCAATACCTACTTACCATATTGATTATTTTTTTCCTCAATTACCATGTTGATACCCCTAAACAATAATTATGTAAGAAGGAGAAAAGGAATTAATAAAAACTATTGGAATGCTTTTTTAAAGGGTTAAAAGGCTTAAATGACCTGAAAGTTCTCGCGTGAGGGCATTGGGCACCTGAAAACTTTTGAGGGGGCAAATGTGCCCTGGAAGTTTCCAAAACAGGACAATTTTGCCCCTCCGTCAACTAGCCTTAGTGGTCAACATTTGTTAACCAAATTTACAAATGTAGTATACTTATGTGGCATCCACCTCATCATTTTTTGTCCACGATAGTTGTCACATTTTTTAGTAGGATTTAAAAAAAAAAAAAAAAACTCAAATCCTCTCCTACAATGTCTCTAATCCCTGATATAAGACTTAGTTGATTTATTTGGGGAGATTAAAAAATTTAAATAACTTAATTATATACTTGTTTATATGTCAAGCAAATTAGTTTTAAAAAATGATAAATATAAATATATTAAATTAATTTATTTAGCTTCATTAATCTCTCACATTAATCAATTCCCGGAACTAATATTTTTTGAAAAAGCAAAATTACATGTCATTAAAATGTTAAACTTCTGAAGCACCCTAAAAAAAAATTTTTATGTCGTTAAAATTTCAAACATCTGGCCTTTGTGGTAGTGTGTCATCCATTGCTCTGGGACTAGTAATTTTAATGCCTCGTCAGTTTTATGATCTATATTACTACCTCCGGTCCTAATTATAAGACATAATTGACTTTGTTTAGAGAAATTAAGGAAGCTAAATAAGTTACTTAATCATTTTATATGTTGTGTATCTTTAGATTATATATTAGTTTATTAGTCAAACTAATTACTTTGAGGAAAAAAATAAAAATAAAAATACTCTAATGTAATTTAATTAACTTCCTTAATTTCTCCAAAAAAATCAACTATGTCTTATAATTAGGACTTTCTAATTTTGTTTAGCACTGTTTAAGTAAAAGACTTGATAAACTTTTACAATATCACGAGTCTGATAAACAAAAATAGTTGTAGTAGGAAGAGGAGGAGGAGATACACCGATTCAAACGCCAACAAAGGCAGTGAAATACTCCATGATGGATGGTTTAGGGGGAGGATTTTTTTTTTTTTTTGGTAGGGTAACTTAGGAGTTTTGCATTTCAATGACATATAATTTTTTCCAAAAATAAAAAAATAAATACTAGTTCTGGCTGTTGATTAATTTGGGAGACCAAAGAAATTAAATAAATTACTTTAATGTATTTATATTTTTCATTTTGCTAAACTAATTTGTTTAACTTACAAACTAATATATAATTAAGTAATTTATTTAGATTTTTTAATCCCTCCAAATAATTCAACAAAGCCTTATATTAAGGACTTGAAGATATTGTAGGGGAGGATATGTTTTTCTTTTAAAAAAAATATACTAAAAAATATGACGACTGACATGGATAAAAAAAGGGTGAGATGAATGTCACAAAAGAAAACCATCTTTTCATATTTGGTCAACAAATGTTGACTATTAGGGGTGGTTAACAGAGGAGCAAAATTACCCCGTTTTTTAAACTTCAAGACACAGGCCCCTCAAAAACTTTCAGGTGCTCAATGCCTATGCGCGAAAACTTTCGAAGTATTTAAGCCCTTCAACATTTTTTTAAAATGTCATGCTAACTAATTTAACCGATTTCTTTAATATAATCAAATCATTTAAAGAAGTCTTTTTTTTTGCAGTTGACCTAAGCGTTTGGTGGTATTTAAAGAAGTCTTGCAATGACCATATGAGTGTATAAAAAGGGAAGGCCAAAGAGAATAGTCCACTAATTGTTGAGTAAGACAACTTAATTAATAATTTATTAAAAAGGTATGGATGAAATCAGAAAAGGGAAAGAGAGCAAGTGAGAGAATAGGAGAGGGAGACATAAAGAAGAGTGAAATGACATGTGCTGTTCACTAACTAATTCAGTTATTTTAACTAATTTCCCTAAGTGCCTGTTTGATACATGGAACAAGTAGGAAGTGAAGGGAGGATGAGTAAGTTCTCTTATTTGATATACTTTTATATCTAATTTTTCGGGGAACTCAAGTTTCCAGACCCATCAATCTTCCTTTGAAGGTGGGAAGATGAAATTTTACCAAAATTGGTGGGAACCCAAGTTCCCACGTGAACAGTAATGTTTTTGGAACCCCTTATATAAGGTAAGAAAATATGATTAGATTCAAATTTATGTGATAAATTCAAACTTATGTGATAAATGTAAACTTGGCGGAGAATATTTTAGAATTCGAATTTGTACGTTAAGAGGATATTTTAGACAAATTCAAACTTTTTTTTTTCTTGAAATAAATGCTTTGTCATAAATTAGAATTTGATCAATAAATTAGAATTTAATGTAAGCAAATTTGCATCAAATTCAAATTATGAAATAAAACATATTTTTTCTTTTCATTTTGAATTAATTACCTCTGAGGGTAAAATAAGTATTTCTTGATTATTTACCAGCTGCCACTCCTTCGTTTTCTTCATACCAAACAATTCATCTTCCCTCAAGCCATCTTTCTACATCCCTCAAAATCTTCACTTCACTTCCTGTCCCTCCTCTAAGTCCCTTTCCATCCTCTAAATTCTTTTCCCTCCTCAAATCTTCATTGTACTAAACGGGCCCTAACAATCCGTTTGACTAAGATTCTAACAAAAGATTTGGTTGTTTATATAGCTCATACTACCTATGTTTGTTGTTGACTCCATGGACAATAATGGTATTTTGGATCTTTAATAATAAATATGAAATTCATTAATTTGAATTTATGATTATCAGTGTAATTTTTTAGATTAGAGCTATAATTTAATGACCTATTTATTTTTCAAATAAAAAAAACACATGAATTTGAAATGTTCTCTCCATTTTATGGGATGCAATTAATTTTGTCGGGTTAAAGTGTAAATTTGTCTCAAAATTATTCGGGGAATTTTAATGCTACCTTGAAAATATTTTTGTCTCAATTTGCCCTGATAGTCTTAATTGAGTTAACAAAGGTAAAATTTGATCATTTTATTTGACTAAAACACCCACACGGTAGTCTCAAAGGGCATTCAGTGATCCAACTCATCGCCACCTCAACATTTTTAATCTCTTTTGTCTCCCCCTCCCCCTCCTCTCTTTTTGTATAAGTGATAATTGAATATTTTATACACTTATTTTTGTCTCTTGAGTAATAACTTAGGACCATTTATCTAATAAATAATGATTTTTATGTTTATTTGGGCCTTGGGCATTTTATTGCATTTTAGCCATTTTTAATAATAAAATTTCAGTTTTGTATTACTTCACTATTTCTACCATAACTCTTGAACCAGACATCGGATTTGCCTCATTTTTGTCTCATATTTCAGATGATTCAGAGAGCTACAATTGTCATGAAGACATCAAGAGCCAATTCGGTCAAGAGGGAGGTCGATTTTGGAGCCGAAGTCGGATGCACAATTCTGGATATTATTTGGACCCGAATTTTGTAATTTAAGTCCAGTTTTATTTTATTTCTGTTTTGGGCTAAAACTATTAGGGCCCATTTTTCGTTTTAGGTTATTTTTAAGTAAGGCAGCCGCCAAAGACAGTAGGCATTCACGAATTCAGGATTTTGACATTAGGGTTTTACGATTTTATGCAAATTATCTCTACCGATTTTCGCATGTTCTTAGGGTTTTTCGCGTTCTTCATCTTTTCTTCAGTTTTTCCAGCCATGCTCGGCTAAACCCCCTGTGATTGACCCAACAATGAGGATTCCATGATTCGTCCAGAGAACTTGTGCCTAATCGGTAACTTAATCAATTCTGTTTTCATCTTATCAGATTCGAATTGAAATAGTTCGAATATTAGATTTAATATTCGGTTTGGTTCATCCCAAGGACTAAATTCGGACTAGGTTTTAGTGTTGTTGTGCGATTGCACAGTGAGACGCCATTGTCCGGACAGATTCTAGGCGATCGTCTAGGCGAGGGATTATCCGGATGAATGCAGAGATCTCGATTCATCCGGAACCAAACGTGATTAGTTATATTTCGTTCAATGATGCATGATTCTGGGATCTGATCGTTGGGTTGATCGTTTTTAATCTGTTTAAGTCTATCAACATTTTTCTATCTGTTTCTACATAGTTCTGTTTATTTCGATTTATTTCGTTTTAATCTGAATCATAAAACCCTAAACCCCCAATTTCACCATTCTGTTTCACTATTGCTATTAATCGAGCCCGCTGCAAATTCGTTGGGAAACGACCCAGGTTCCCTAATTCTGCAAATCGTTTTCGAACTTGGTTTATTTTGGGAGACACGACAAATCTCTTTCCAATAAGTGGCAAGCGTAAGCTTGGAATTCAAAATACACACCACCTAAGACCAAGAAATAATTTCATCCCCAACAAACATTTTGTTGAGTATGAATCGAGCTCTACATCTTGGGTGTACCTCTGTGACTATTCGTAACTACATATCTTCGATATGTGCCTCTCTAACCAAAATATATGCGCATTCAATATTCTCTCTATTTGAATGAGACAAATCAACTTGTCAATCTCCACATAATAGCTGTCATGTGGCCTCTATTTCAACTTCAAAAGGATGATCCAACACACTATCTATCAACAAAGTATTTATCGCTTCCAAAGAATTAGAGAAAACCTGAATTATTTGAAATTTGTAAAGTTGACAAACCTCAAGCCCTATCTTAATTGTCAATACCTCTGCAATCGCCATGGGAAAGGTTCGAACACTCTTCATAAATCCTGCGACCCAGCTTCCCCCATCATCTCTAATCAAGCCTCCAACTGCTGCCTGGATATGCTCTCTTACTGACAAACATATAATGGTTTTGGCTTCCTCCATTTGGTATCTGTTTGTGGTACCTCCACAAGCAATTGATGCTTCCATCTCCTAGCCACAACTTCTTTCATTAAGTGACGTTGACATTGATGAACCACCTCCTTTGGTGAAACCGCTTTGCCTTCAAACATCTAAACACATCTTATGCTTTCCACAACAACCAGCATACATATGCAAATATTTTGGTCCACGTCCACTTTTTAAGACAATTTCTTGTTGCATTCCAACGAAGCCACACCTACAAATCATATGAAAAAAAAGATAGTGCATTTAATAGGATTAAGCAATTTCCTCCACACGTTTTTTGTTCTCTCACAGTCTCTCAATATGTGTAATATTGTTTCCTCACTTTGACAACCCATTAAACACTTTGAAATTCCAATTTTCACTCTCAAGGAGGTAGTCATTAATCTCTCATGGGTTACTTGCCAAATGAAAAAACTTAATCTTTTTAAACACATTCCAACCCCAAAACCTCCACAATCCAGAGAATGACCGATGAGTGTTTGGTACAAATAAGAATTTATATACTGATTTTACTGAAAACGTTCCATCAGGTGAATTACACTAGAGGAACGTATCTGATTGGGATCTAGCAGGGGCTGCAACATAACCATCTTCTTAATAACCCAATCTGGTAAATGTTCTTTCCATCTTAAGACATCCCAAGTACCGCTCGAAGTAATGAAACTACCCACCGTATCCTCCAAATTATTGTTGTGAACATTTAAAACCACATATTCAATTAAAGTTCCGTCAAGAGGCATCCAAGGATCAATCTCGAAAGTATCTGGAGTCTCTTTTTTTTTTCCTGAACATTTTTTTGGTGTCAATGTTAGCCGGAAGTCTTAAAATATCAAGGAAATCGTCAATATCATCGAATTGATTTGTGAGGTTTCTTTCCGAATAAGATGCGAGGAGACGACACGTGCTCATCAGATGGGTGACGTGGCCGAATTTCAGACATGAAACAGCAGCGAAGGATAAGGGCCACGGACAAGACGTTGGCCTACAATGCCCTGAGCCCCTGGAGTCTGCAGCAGAAGCAGCTCGGAGTCCTAATCGGAATCTAATGGATATTCATTTCCGTATCCGAAGCATTACATCACACCCTTTCTTCTCTCGGAACCAGAGATCGTCATCGTCCTCATCACGTCACTCCTCTTCCTACTCGCCTTTCAAAAGTTTCTGTTCCAGAAGGGGCTCTGGAAAATCTCGAGAAGACGGCGATAATAGTAGTAGTAGTAGTAATAAGGGTACCGCAATCTACCAATCACCTTTTTCGTTTTCCTGTTTTAAGAAGTTATAAATATTGTTTAATCCACTTACTCTTTGTTGGTCTGGAGTTATTTCAGTTTCTTAAAAAATTCCAGAAATGCGTCATCTACTTAATCTTTGCTCTTGGGCGGTTCATATGATCCCCAGAATAGATTAGTTAACTTGGCTATATCTGAAACTGCTCCGGTTATGTGGCAAGATGCCCAATTTACTACTTGTTGCCAGATAAGGAATCAGGGATGAAGACAATTTTGTGAGATTATTTGTTTTGTACTTCTGCTTCATCGGCAAAGAATGTTAATTGATGCATGATCATGTCCTTTTTCTGTCTTAAATAGTTATGTATGCCGGATCCCAATAGTAGTTTCCGAAATATCATTTGGCAATATCTCGCCCTCTGCTTTGGGTGCCTTTGGAATAATTACAAATAATGTATGCTTTATAAATGTTCTTGAGGTGGAATCTATTACTTAGGAATACTCACACAAAAACTGTTTGTTAAATGGCCCAGGAGACAAATTTTCAACAGACTGGGACAAGGCATGGTCAAACTTCAGGAAGCAAGGGAGAAAATCACTCTTCTCTCAGTTTTCTCCAGACAAGTATGTGAGCTGGAATCCGAGGCGATCAGAGTTCCCAATCTCTGAGGAGACTGATCCGATCAAAAGAACAGAGAGATCAAACCTCATGTTGTGGACCAGTCCTGGCTTTACTTTAGTGGGTGCTATTTTAATTGTTTCATTCCTTTTGTTATATACAATTCTTGCACCGATCAAGTGATGTCCTTGCTTTGTATCTCACAATTAAACCAAAGATTTCACTGAAACTGTAAATTGCCTATTAATGTGATTGCTTATCTATTGCTCCTTGAGTCTTTGTTATGTTGGTTCATCCAATTGAAACAAATCTTATACTTGGTTGTTACTTAATATTTCATATTCAGAGTTGGTCCAAAGACAACAAACAAAAATCATATTCAATAATATATTTGCTTGAACTAACATTTACCTGTTATGTTTGGATGGAGAGAAAACTGAAAGGAAATTAGGGGGAGAATACTATGAGGGAAAAATTTCCCTCCTCCCTAATTTTCATCCAAAGATAGAGTAAGAGATCCATATTGAACATGCCCACCGGACTACCTTCTAAAATATTTGCTTGAACTACTCTGTCCTACGTTGAAAATGAAGCTACTCGACCGAAGATTTTCTCCATCCAAATTCAAGGGAGCTTTATATGACAGGGCTAAGTAATAAATGACATCACATAGTTGGATTGCTGCAGCATATAATGCCTTCCAGTCTTCAAATATCAAAATCTGAAATGCATTAAACTTTTTTTTTTTTTTTCTGTTTTAATGATTCCACAAGTTCAATGCCCTGCTTTGCGTTCCTCTCTACATTTACAGTCCTCACAAGATTCATTTATTTCATTCCAGGGAAACAGCTATGTTTATCTTTAACACAGTTCATAAGATTATGACCGGGTTTATAGAGTAGAGCTATCTGCTAATCATCACTGAGTATATAAATCTTTACGTCGCCTTCGCCATAATGGTACACATGTTAGGCATGTCCCCCTTGTAAATTAGACGACGCTTTCAGGTCACTTTCATGGCAGACAATGAAACAACAGGAATCTCAAGTACAGTAAACAAGATGGATCGAAGTGTTTACATTGTCACACAATTCAAAGTGTTTTGACCTTGTAAGGCAATAATTATTACTTATTAGAGCAATAAACTGACTTTTTATGTTTGCTGACTTACCCAATCATCCATCCAAACAACGCTAAATGATCTAACAAGCCTCCTCGTCTGTTGGTCACACAACATCATGTTGGATTTTGCCCTGTACGTCTCAGAGATATCTCGTTAATCAAAATCCAAATGCTCACTTCAATTCATACCGAGATAAAATTTCTTCTCCCATCTTTTTCAATGTCTGGCAACGTTAATTTAGACGAGTTGTTAACGTTAGACCAGGGCTCATTCTTACATCTCTAAGTACTTATAATTGTTGATAAATTATCCGTTAATAATAAGGGTTTTATCCAGAAACAGGATCTCATTTCACACTTTTGTGATGCATGAGTCGTGCTCTGACCAAATAGCTTAACCTTCATTGAATTGAATTTATTGCAACAGCAGTAGCAGAATTTTGATGTCTTGATATGTTCCACGCGGAATGTGGATCCTAGTGTGACTGCAGAAAGGTAAGGGAAGTTATCTGTTTGACTTGAGCTTTTTCTTTTTGTCATTTCCATTAGACGTGTGTTTTATTTTCTTATTAAACAGAGAGAGAAAATTAAAATTTTAGTTAATATTTCAGAATAATGGGTCTATATATACATGTGCCCTACGCCTTTGTTCTCCTCACGCTTCTCCAGCTATTTATGTGTGTTCTCTCTGAAAACAAACGAAAATGGAGATGACAGAAGAAAAGGGTGATTCTACAAGTACAAAGAAGGGTAGGCCTCTTCCAAAGAGAGGACAGATCAAAGCTAAAATAGTGAACGAGTTTGTAAAAAGGGTACTGGATTCAGGGAGAGCCATGTGCAGGTGCGTGAAGAAAAAGGTGACAGATGAGCCAAAACTCTCAAAAACTGACCATTAATTCTGCTCACGCCTGAGTTCAGAACTCAATTTCAACTTCATGGTAGTTCCATTTTCTTGTCTCTTAGCTCCTCAATAATTTGCAGGCCACCCCAATTCTTCTTTGGTGTTGTATGCTTGTATTTGTATTATTATATGCTGCTCTGTTTCTCCTATCTCTCAGTTGCGACTTTTGTTTCTGCTTCTTCCAGTTTAACAATAACATGCATCACCTCTAGTATATGCAGATTCTGCTTTTTCATTCCCCGTACGAATCCTCCCATTTCAAAACTTGCTTATTAATTTAACCTAATCCTTTCAGTTATGTGATGAACAACTGCTCGATGAAGCCTGTTGCAGTAGTAGTAACTTTCAATAATAGACCCGGTGGGTAAAAACTAAAAACAGAAAAATGGGTTCTTTTACTTTAAAGATCAAGGTTCAAACTCAAAGTTCAAACAGCTTATGGGTCCACACTCCACACTGCTTTGCCATTGCCTCAAAAAGCAAGCTACAATAATATAGGAAGAATCTACAAGGCTTTACGGACAGTTATCATTGTCATTTTAAAGAATACTCATAAATATTATTATCGACATTAATAAACTTGAGGATTTAACTTAACTATTTATAGGATTTCATGCACAATAATCGTTCATTGAATGGGAAATCAGAGGATCATATCTATCTAATGAAAAAGGGATATATCATATATGTACTAGTTATGAAAAGCTTTCAGGATTTCTTACTTAGTCAATGAATGGCTTGAATCATTATAGTATTTCTCAGCTAAATTATATGAGTCAATGATCTTAATCCAGCACACGTGCGGGTAGGATCTAGGATGTCGGATTCAGCGGGCCCTACGTGTCTTTGACAGACAAAACATCACGCAAAGTCAAGAACCATCCGGTTGTCTCTATGGCGTGCAAGCACTGGCCTTAAGACTTGAGAGGCCCCATTCAGTTCAAGTCCAAGTCTCCTCCTTGGAGGATCTACCTTCTATTATAATTTACCCTTTGACCATACGCCCAGTTAGCGTGTTTTTTCAACATTTTTGTTTGATTCTTCTGATTTTTTTTTTTAGAGATTTGGAAAAGATAGGAGTAGGTGTGGAATATTCATGGATCTGGTCTGTTCATATATAGCTTGGATTGAATTTGGAAGTTGGAAGCGACATTGTTTGAAATAAATTCATATATAAAAACTTGGAATGAATGATGTTTGTCGCAGGATTGTGAATGGTTTGAATTCAAATGAAAACATCTCATTTTAAGTATAAACATGTGCACTGAAGTGTTGAGAAGAAGATTCAATACCATTTATACTGGGGGTTTGTTCCATCCTACAAATATTAATTCTTGTGTTTAATCTAGATGTACTATTCTCCTTGTACCCGCCAGAAGACGAGCTAATACCAACGTTGTTAAAGCCAGACTGGATTGGACAGTTGAACTGGCCCGACCGTCGACCGGAGGAAATTGCAGTTCATGTCATACAGTTAGACTGTTCAGAAGGTTAGGTCGCTTTAGGCCGTCCAAAACCGTTTTTCAACCGGCGAGCCGGAGTTGAGCCGCGACCCGGGTGGCTACTAGTATAAGTTTTTATTTTTTATTTCAAAAAATAAAAATAAAAACTCGCGTAAAGTTGTCAGCAACTGTCCAGTGAGTCTTTATTCCAGGGAATATCCCTTGGCTTTTTGTACGGATCCTTATTAAAGTTATCACTAGTATTATAAGGGAAAGTTGACATTTTTAAATAAAATAATATATAATTTAATAATACACAATATATAATATAATTAAATAATTTATTTAGTTTCATTGATCTCTTAAAAAAAGTTGTATATATCTTATATTCCTTCTAATTCTTATTATAAGGTATCAACTAACTTTTCTCACAAACCAATAAAAAAAGTTAAATTCAATAAAGTTATCATAGAATCTAAATAATTTTCAATATTACCCCTATTAATTCCACTAAACTCTAATATTATATTAATTATTACTCTCACCCATTACCTTTATTAATTAAAGGCAGACATGGAAAAAAATAATCAATGCTCATTGGGAACAAGCAAGTGCCTTATAAAAAAGACCAAATAAATTTGTTAGTGGGTGCCTTATAATAAGGACCAGAAGGTATATTAAAGATCATAGTGAGTATTATATTATTTTCCTCAAGTGTCATATGTTTTTATATTTCCCAACCAGCTGTATAGCCGTGACTAATTAATAAATTTTACTGATGACAATTTTGCTAAATTATTTAATTCTCATAATTGTCATTTAGTCTTTATCTTATGAATATGGAGCAACAATTAGAAAGGAAAAAAACTAACAAGCTTACTACGTGAAACTTATTTAATTGATAGGGGCAGAATGATATATGAATAGATGTTGATGATTCAAACTTCTTAATGTATACACAAAAATTTCACCCAAAAAAGAAGGCAGCATGTTGATGAAAAATAGACGCTTGATATTTATTAGCAAACCAAGACATGTGAATTGTGGGGGGAAAAAGGAAAAAGAAAAAGAAAAAAAGACATGCGAATTATTTTAGCTGGCTTATCTTATAAGCAGTTTTTGATATAATTTATTTTTTAAATTTAAATTCACTTATTCTGACTAGATTAAAAAATATATCAAATATGTAATTTCAAATAGCTAATTTTTTTTTTAATTAACATCTTGCGGGGATTCATGACTTATTATTTTAGCTCGTCAGGGAAACCCAATAATGAATTAAAAAAACTATTTTTTGTTATATATGATGAGATAAAATTCCTTTTATATACTTACTTACAATATAAAATTACTTAAAAAAATAATCATCCCAAACTAAATAAAGAAATTACCCATGCAAGATACAGTCAAGGGAGAGAACAGGTAAATACAGAGTAGCTTCGCAGGTCAAGCACAAAAATGAAAAATTAATTAGAGCATTAGACATTGAACAACTGAACAAGTGAATTGAACCCTAGCCGGGATTTTTTTTTTTAAGGAAAAAACCCTAGCAGGTTTTAACATTAATTAATCAATAAATTATCTACAAATTGGTTTGCCGAGGATACGGAAGCAGAGCCAGAGCCTCCCTCTCAAGCTCGCCGCAAGCTTCTTCTTAGGCTCCTATGGTTTCAATGGCGGTTATTAGTCGCTTGGTAAGACGTACAACCTCCATCCCTTATCTGGCGGGCAAATCCTTTTCCTCTGCGGTCGCATCTAAGGCGCCTTCCCACAATGCCTCTTTCTTCCACCCCAAACCCCAGTTTCCTCGCAAAGATCCAAGGGATAGAAATGTCCAGTGGATCTTTTTGGGCTGCCCAGGCGTCGGTAAAGGCACATACGCTAGCCGCCTCTGCAAACTTCTCGGCGTCCCTCACATTGCCACCGGCGATCTTGTTCGCGAAGAGCTCGCGTCGTCCGGCCCCCTTTCGGAACAGGTTTCATATTCTATTATTTTCATCTTTTAATTTGCTGCAAAAACTTTTCACTTGATTTGATGTTTACTTCAAATTTTACTTGTTCTCTTTAATGACTGCTAAGGTGCTCTAATGTGAAAATGTTAAATTTAGTGCTGTTTTCGTTCAACAGATTTAGTGGAATCTCGGTTGTGTCCGTTTTCAAATTATGATCTGCAACTGTATGTGCCGTTGATATCAAGACAGTCGGTTGAATATTTACTAGTGCTTGGTTATGTTGGCGTTTCAACTTAGTTGACTGACTTTTTTCTGTTGAAGGCCAACATATTTGTTTCAAGAAGCTAGCGTCGAGTAAATTTCTGTCTATTGTTCCATGTCTTTCTTTAGCTAATTTGTATTTTCATGTTGTTATCTACAGCTATCAGACATTGTAAATCAAGGTCAGTTAGTCTCAGATGAAATCATAATAAGCTTATTGTCAAAGAGACTGGCCGCTGGGGAAGCGAAAGGCGAATCAGGTTTTATTCTTGACGGTTTTCCTCGGACAATAAACCAAGCAGTGAGTACTTTCGCATATGTAAAGTGCAAATAATTTTTTACACTACAACTGTTTAAAATTTCTTTTCCCGATAATCTTCAATATGAATGCCGTGGAACTGGTAGAGTTGCAGTAATAAAGTTAACGTATTTTTTCCTTTTAGATATATAAAAATAAAACTATCATTAATAAATTTCATGACTTTATATTCACGTCTAAATAAGTTAATATTTATGTTATATATATAGACACAACTAAAAAAGATTATGAAAAAAATAGAAATTGAACTGGTTAAACTATCTAGCCCATTTTTTCCCGAGTTCTGAGTACTCCTTTTCACTATTCTTTTAATCCCTTGATGAATATGAGCTACAAGGATTTTGTAATATCCTCTTCTCACAAATGGCACTTTGTTTAATACCTGGATTTGGATTTCCTTTTTGTCTGCCCAGGAAATTTTGGATGGGGTAACTGACATTGATTTGGCAGTTAATCTAAAGATCCAAGAAGATGTACTGCTTGAGAAATGCCTTGGTAGGAGAATTTGTAATCAATGCGGGAAAAATTTTAATGTGGCTTCTATTAACATCAAGGGTGAGAATGGGAGTCCTGGAACCGTCATGGCACCTCTTCTCCCCCCTGCCCAATGTATGTCAAAACTTGTTACTCGTGCAGACGATACTGAAGAAGTAGTAAAAGAGAGGCTTCGCATATACTATGACATGGTATTGCTATATCTCATCATCGTTGTCATTGCCATTAACCTCTTTGTGTGGACTTACAAAAACTAATTCTCTGTTGCTCCTAGCTACTTGTGATTTTGGTTACTGAATTGGTAATATATTATTATTTTTACATTGAAGATTGTTTCATTCTTTGTTCTGTATCATGCTTTCAGAGTCAGCCTGTGGAGGAATTTTACCGCAGTCAAGGAAAATTACTCGAGTTTGAGCTGCCAGGAGGGATCCCAGAATCCTGGCCAAAGTTGCTGCAAGCTCTTAATCTTGATGATTATGAGTCCAGACAGTCGGCGGCTGCATAAATATAGTACTAATGCACAATAAAAGTGAGTATTTCATTCTTTGCATGCTTACGTTGCATGCCTGACAATTTTGCAGGAAAGAAAACATTAGAAGGGAAACTTCTCGATTTGTATTGTTTGAATAAATAATGTTGTCAACATTGAAATCTTGATTTAACGTCGCCCAATTGGCTTCCGTTTGTATTATTATCAAGCTAAGTATGTCAGAAGTTTTGGTGTATTTTTCTGCAACTTGGTGAGGGTTTATGACGGCTGCTTAGATGCTTGGTTAGCAACTTAGCATTACGCTTCAATAGCCTGGTACGGTACTATTGTAATGCTCTTTTTTTTTTTTGCCCAAGCTTATTAGGCCAATACTATTTTAACACTCATCAAATGTGAATGAACTAATTCGGTTTCACCCGCCATTGATCAAGAGAGTTAGGAATTGCCTTTTATAGTGGCCTCTCAGAATAAAGTCATTTCATGATTTCTGATATTCTCTCGTCATAGTTGCTGCCGCCCTTACTCATCAGTGGTATGGCACCTCTTTGACCATGCTTGTTCCTTTCAAAACTTTTGGTTCACTTAGTGAGCCCGCCCAGTTATTAACTGCTTTGTTGCTGGCCATGATTTGCACTTAACATATCTAATTGGGATTCCCCCCTCCGGATTATGATGGGTTTGGTATTATTTTTTTTTTAGCCTGAATGCCTTCCCATTTGATGCCGTGTGGATTGGAGAGATGAGTTTTTTTTTGAAAGGGTGAGGACATTTTGTTAATAGCAGCTGGCCGAGCTGGTTTGCTCAAGTATTGCAAACCAGCAAGTTTAAATGGCTGCTAAAGTAGTTTGACAGGGCACAACACCAGCTCCTGCCTGCTCAGATCTGCATGATGCAGGATAGATTTTGCCCTACATTTTTCCTTTGCAGCTACCTCATGCTTCTGGGAAGAGGATTCTCTCCTCATCATTTTTCTCATTTTCCCTTATTAGCTCATCTGAGCCATTGATTGGGAAGGTGAGAGAAAGGTTAAAGTGGTATTGTGGTTGATTGGATGGATAGGATTTAGAGATGATGAGGGATAATGAGAAAGAGATAATGAGAGAAACCGAACCCGGAAATTGGAGATTGCTAGCTTGCTCAGCCTCTTGTGTGAATCTGAGTTTGTTGCTCGTTTGTTAAAATAAGCCCCAAATATATGTTGTATGTGGTTAATTAGTGGGACAAATAAAGAAGGGTTAATTAGTGGGACAAATAAAGAAGGGTTAAGTAGCAATTTTGTTATGAAAGTACACCCCCAAAAACAATTTTGCCCTAAAAGTTTTTTCGGGTTCAATTTTGCCCCAGAAGTTTTTTTTGGAAACAATTTTACCCCTTCGTTAACAGGCCAAGCCTATTCAGTAACAAAGAGGTCTGAGCCTGGCATGTGGCTTGTTATAGGCCATTTTTTCAACCTGAGACTGGCCTGTATACCGGCCTAGCTTGGCTTGTGCCCAGTTAAGGAGGCCAATATTTTTTAAAAAAATTATAATTAGGCTAACAGGTCACAAGCCTCACTGCAAAACAGGCCTATTTCAAACCGGTCAAAAATAACAGACCAGGAGAAATTTTAATTTCAATTAAAATTTTATTAAAAAATTAATTTTATTGCAAAATTAAATATTAAATATAAAAAATATATGGATAGGAGCAATTTTGCCCTGATTTGCCCCTCCATTAACAACCCTAACAGTCAATAGTTGATTGTTAGGGTTGTTAACAGAGTGGCAAAACTGTTCTAAAAAAAACTTTCGGGATAAAATTGAACTCAAAAAAACTTACAGGGCAAAATAGCTCTTGAGGGTGTACTTCCAAGATAAAATTGCTACTAAACCCAATAAACAAATATGGGTTATTATTACTTTTGCTAAACCATGTTAGCTTTAACTACATGCTATGAGTGACAGTTCAAAAGAAGAAATAATAACAAAAAATGTGTTTAATGAGCAGTTTTGCTAGTAATTCGTGAATTTAGTGAACCATCTATGGTCAGTAAAGTGATGAATCTCCGTGACCGTACCAGACCGGTTTAGCGGACTAGGCGACTAGCAGAGTAGCAGTCTTGAGGGTCTTTGTTTTTTTTTTTTGGGTCAAGGACTAGAAGGCTTGAGGTTACCGAAGAAATTCCAATCCTACTCACTTCCATCTCTTTTTTCTTCCCTTAACAAGTTAATCAAGTGGATTGAAGAAAAATAAAAAATCAGTGCTTTTAGCTTGAAATTTAATTTTCATTTGAGATTTTGAAGTTTGCAATCAGAATTTATTTTTTTAAAAAGAAATAATCAATTTAAACAAAAAATATTAATGATATAAAGTGGGCAACCCCCCGGGCTTGGCTATGAACCTATTTTACTGTTTTTTGTGTGCCAGCATATTAATTCCAGTGGGTTGAGCTACGAAGATACTCTTTGGGTCATTAATATAAAGCATATTTGGAAAATTAATTTTGATCTTAAATATAAGATATAATTTTTATATTTATCATTTTTTCCTAATTTAACCCTATTTGATGTTTCTTCAACAATAATCAAGGATGAAAGTGAATGAGAAAATTAAGAAAAATAATTAGAATGTTGTAGAAAATAAATGTTATATTAACTAACTCAACTAACTTCCTTAATATAATTTTTTTTTGAACCATTCTTCCTTAATATAATTGAAGTGTTTAATGTTTCTGCTTTTACCGCATAAATATTTTTTCTGTCACACTCACATAAAAATGAGTGGGTTCCATTTTAAAGAGAATAAAGAGAAAATATAAGTGGAATTCACTCACTTTTATGTGAGTGTGACAGAAAAATATTTCTGTAATAAAAATAAAAATATTAAACCCATAATTAAATTAGGTAAATATATCTAAGATGAGTACAAGTGTAGCTCAAAGAATGGGCCAACACAACCATTCAATATTTTGGTTTGCCCCTTCGGCCTAGGCTGGACAACTTTTCAACTCTACTTATGGTATTCGTTAATGTATTATTTTTAAGGATATGTTTGGTTTGAGGGGTGGGAGTGGAAGCTAATGTTTTGGGCTGGACAACTTTTCAACTCTACTTACGGTATTCCTTGTTTTCAATTAGTGAAATTATTTCTGTATCGTAAGCATTTTTGTAAATGAAGTCATTTGTTTATGTGGAGATCATGTAAAAAATAAAATTGCAGCTCCATGTCAAAGTTTAACATCAGTTTAATTTTTCATGGTTAAAAAAAGCATCAGTTTAATTTTTTATTGTGCAAATTTAGCAATGAATTTTTTCGCTATAAACACCCACCATAATTATGTTTTGTTAAATGCAAAAATAGACATGATCATTTTAAGAGGTAACAAATTTAATTGAGTTTTATTATTTTTAGTTAGACATTATTTTTTCTACAGATTTGTGCTCACCTTTTTTTTTCTATCCTCCCTCCCGTCATCCCTCAGACCCTCACCTTCAACCTCTTTAAGATATTTCCACTGAAGAAAAAAGGAACTTTGATTGGATCACGTTAGATATTTTCGACTGCAAACACCTACCCTTGAGTTGTAAGGGTGTTTCACTTGCCGGCAATGGCCCTGATTCTAAGTCATTTGTCAGAACTCTTGTAAGACCCATTTGTCGGATTCATCTAGAAAAAGTAAATGAGGAGGGAGAGCTTGAAGAGAAAAGGTGAAGAGGGAGAAAAAAAAGGTGGACATGAACAAAACAAGTGTACACAAGGTGCTAGCTAGAAGAATTGTGCGACCCACAACATAAAAAATAGATAGACATTAACTCCGGTTAACGTGGTGCCAAATTCGCTGCATGTTAAAATTATTATGTCTATTTTTACACCGCTTAAAATGATTATGTTTACTTTTACGCCCAACAAAACATAATTCTGCTAGGTGGACATAACAAAAAACTTCATTGCTAGATTTGCACATTTCCTCCTTTTTTTTTTTTTGCTATGTTAATAATTTAAGTTATAGCTAAGCAAACGAAAAGATTATTTTTTTCAATTATGACTGTATAAGTTAGGTATATAAGTTAGATAACTGGTTTAAACATATTATTAAGATTGGATATGTTCGTTATTTATAAAAAAATGTCATTTGGTTTGTCTAAATATCCTTTCACTTATTTATATTGGAAACACCTACCAATGCATTTAATTATTGATTGGAATAAAAAATAATTTGTAATAGACGCAAAGAAAATTAATATCTTACATAGCATAAAAAGAAGTTTTAAACTATCTTGTTGTATTTAACACCGGAAAAGGGCATTTAGTATAAACTATCTCAATAATAAAACAAGGGATATGATACTGTCACTACCAATTTTATGTCACTACCATTTTTTCACTGTTAGATCAGAATCTCAATAGGAGAGAGAAATGATAAAGGTAAATTAAAATCTCCTTTTTTTTTTTTTTGCTATGTTAACAATATAAGTTATAGCTAAGCAAACGAAAGGATTATTTTTTTCAATTATGACTGTATAAGTTAGGTATATAAGTTAGATAACTGGTTTAAACATATTATTAAGATTGGATATGTTCGTTATTTATAAAAAATGTCATTTGGTTTGTCAAAATATCCTTTCACTTATTTATATTGGAAACACCTACCAATGCATGTAATTATTGATTGGAATATCTGAGCAAAAAAAAAAATGATTGGAATAAAAAAAAATTGTAAAAGACGCAAGGAAAATTAATATCTTACATAGGATGAAAAGAAGTTTTAAACTATCTTGTTGTATTTAACACCGGAAAAGGGCATTTAGTATAAACTATCTCAATAATAAAACAATCTCATAACTCAGTATCTGCTTGGAGCTACCTATTATAGTCACATTTATTTAAATTGAAATAAAACTCATTTCACGAGTAAATTATTATTGAAAAATTGCTTTGAAGGGCATTCATTGCTATTACATACAAGCAATGTTGTTAAAATGTAGAGTCTACGTAGAAACGGTAAGGGTGAGCAAAAACGTAAAATCGTAAAACGTAAACGAAACGTAAGAGTTTACTACGTACTATAAAAAAAAAATCCAATATATATAAAACCAAAACACACTAATACATTAAAATCATCACAAATTTAAGTCTAAACACTAAAAAAAAAAAAGTTCAAACTCAATCATCATAATACATATTAAAATCAAAACAACAATAAAATTATAAAGTTATTTTACATTGTCAAATTGCTAGCTGTAAAGTGTAAACCACGTGATAATTAGAGGAAGGAAGGCATAGGCATTTATTGTTCACAAAATAAAGAAACAAGAAGTACCATGTATAGTTCACAGACGTGTGCGGACATGGGGCAAGTGTCAGACGCAGGGCCACTTTACTCGCTTCCTTTTTCTTTTATTTTTTTGCCCGTCTACTCTCATCAATATTGAGTAAGAACTGAGTACGAACGGTTTCCCCCACCCCTTTGTTTCTGTCCTCTCTCATCAATATTAAGAAGCGACACCCAGTAGTGGTGGTCGACGATGAACAACTTCCCCCAACGACGGTCGATGAAGAAGAAACAGTAGCCACTGTCCGCCGTCCAGCACTCCAGTGCGAAGAAGTGGAAAGAACGTTGCGAAGAAGTTGGAAATTTATTGAGTCAGACGGCACAAACAGGTTTCAAGCGTTTTTAATTTGGGTTTTTTTTTTTGTCAACTCGGTAAACTCGTCGAGTTTACCGAGTTTACACGACGTTTCGACCGTGTTAACTCAAAATCTGTTCCTAGACTTGTTTCGCCAGATTTCCGGCCACAAAACGTAGAAACGAACGTTTCTACGTTTCTGAATGACGTTTTCACAACATTGCATACAAGCTTTAAGTTTATGGGAAAAGTATTTCTCCAATCACTGGAGATACGTTATCTCCAGTGACCCCCAAAACTACGTCGTTTTGGATTAATGAAGGGTGTTTCCGTAATTTTAGATGAATTAATGAAGGGTGCAAAATTACGGAAACACCCTTCATTAATCCAGAACGACGTAGTTTTGGGGGTCACTGGAGATAACTTATCTCCCGTGACTGGAGAAATCCTTTACCCTAAGTTTATATGTAAAGATGTACCTTGAATAGATTTAGGGAAAAGTATTTCTGCAGTCACTGGAGATACGTTATCTCCAGTGACCCCCAAAACTACGTCGTTTTGGATTAATGAATGGTGCTTCCATAATTTTAGGTGAATTAATGAAGGGTGCAAAATTACGAAACACCATTCATTAATCCAAAACTACGTAGTTTTGGGGGTCACTAGAGATAACTTATCTCCAATGACTGGAAAAATTCTTTACCCATAGATTTATTCATGTCAAGCTAAGGGCTAACTAGAGTAATGAATTCAACGTTTTCTTTTCGGGGCCAATAATTTTGAAATTTTTAAACTTGAATATGCAGTACATACATATATTGTGATTGCAATTTTATAATTTTTATATATATACTCAAAGTAATTATTATATTTTTCTTATTCCTTTTTGAATAATCATTATTTCATTTTAAATAATACTCCATTTTTATCAAAAAATATTGTTTTTGGAGTAAGGATAAGATGATATGTGCATCACCTCCGGAAGTATAAAATAAGAGAGTGGCCATTGACCCTTAAGAGTACGTGGTGAATATCATTTGCTTACTCATGAGTGAGTTCTTTGTTTTTATTAATTTCCAACGCATAATGTTGATTCTAAGGAAAGAGGAATGAATGGATGATATAATGGCTGTGTTTGAGATCCCGTTTGGAGGTCCAAATTTGTATCTAAATAGCCAAAAACTACTTTTTAGCCTTTTGTGATATTTGGATTAATATTTTTTCAATTGGACTTTTGAAGAAAAAACTAATTTAAGCTATATAAGTCAAAAATTCATATTTTTGACCTTTCTATCGTAGAGAGCTAAGGAGTTTCTATAAAGGTTGTCTAAAAAACTCAAGGTCTGGTTGGTCTGGCCTGGTCCGGTCCGACTCGACCCGGTCTATGGCAAGCAAAAAAATGGTCTGAGACAATTTGACCGGACCGGACCGGACCAAATTGCTCGGGTTGGATTGGACTTCGGTCCAGGAGTTTAGACCCCCTGAACTAGTCCGGTCTGACCCGATGTCCTTTTTTTTTTTTTTTTGTAAATCACCACTACATTAAGCCACTTACTGGAGTGTGAACATCTTAATGTGCTTTTTAATTTATAGGAATCACTTTTCACTATGTCACTTTTTATTATTTTAGGAAGTCAGGTGAAATAAGAACTAAAATATTGCATCCCAAGAAAGCAAAAAAAAAAAAATTGAAAAAAAATTAGAAAAAAATATTTTTTTAAAAAAAGCTGGACTGGTCCAGGCAGTCCAGCCGGTCCGGTCCGGTCCAACCCGAGCTCGGGCTGGTACCAAACCGGACCAGACATTGGGCTGATTTTTTCAGCCCGAGGTCATATTGGGCCAGACTTCGGGTTGACCTCCAACCCGGTCTTTGGACAACCCTACTTTCTAGTTTCTATCATGGCAAGAGAAAAAATTAAATACCTCATAAAGAATAGATACTGGTCCCATACTGGTCCCACCTTCTTTCATTAAAATAACATTATGGTCCTTATTCTAACTTCTTTTGTAGATGAAAATTTTGGTCATAATTATATAAGTATACTTAAAGTTTAATAATGGTCGTTTTTCAATTTCATCCTTGTTAATGAAAGTATCCAAGGTAAACAAGAAAATTTAAGGAAACTTAGAAAAAAAACCCATTTGAATAACATGATAAGTTTATATATACAATGACAGAATTTTGATTGAGGCTATTCTCACTAATTAAATTTTTAAAGGGGGACTTTTCTCAAATATTTCCTAAAATTTAAGTAATTTAGGAGTATTTTCAAACTTTTCCAATGATATATTGACTATTTTTATTTTTATCAAATACATACCATTTTAATTCATTTTACATCCACACTTACATTTTTATTAATTGTCTAAATAATTTTCAATCTATCAAACTTATTTTTATAAACATTATATATTCTAACATTTATTGTATCTAACGTTTGAAAAAAAAATTAAAAAAAAATGTCACAACTAGGGGTAAGCATTCGGTTTTCGGTTAAAACCGAAAAACCGAAATATGCACATGCTAAAAACCGAACCGAAAAAACCGAATTATTTCGGTTCGGTTTTCGGTTAATTCAGTTTAACTGAATTTTATATAAAGTTATGAAATTTTATATGAATAAAGTAGACATATAGGGCTTTCTAAATATATAAATTATGTAGCATTTTGAGTTCTACACAAGTAGTAACATATTTTTGAAGTTAAGCCTTATTTATGGAGTTATAAACTGGGCAGCATTGAGAAAATATTAAACTGGGAATCATCCGTGACTTTCTTGCTTTTGGGAATATTTTTCCTTGAAAATAGATATGTCAAGTGTCATGAGGAATTTTGAAGCACTCAAAAACGATTTTTGTAAAATTAATTATGATTTAAAAAAAAAATTAAAAAATCGGTTTTTCGGTTTTAACCGATTTTTTTTTTCAAAAACCGAACTATGCTAGTTTAAAAAAGCGAACCGAACAAAAAAACCGAACACCGAATTATTCGGTTCAGTTTTCGGTTTTGATTTGCTCACCCCTAGGCCCTAGTCTGATTCAAACACACTGGATCGTGATTTGAATCGTTAGCTGTACCGCGTAACACCGAATCGCGCCCCTAAGATATTTTCACGGAAAACATTAATAAAATCAAAGTGCAGAGAATTCGGTCATTTCCCCACTAGGGCATCATTGTCATTGAGCGTTGAGCTTAATTTCCAGCCAATATAGCGCCACGTGTTCCAATCCCTATCTCCAAAGATGCGGTGACCGCCTTGGAGCTCCCGGCTTTAGATTTTGTCCACATCACTATGACCACGTCGCTAAATATATTACAACCTGGAAATATCTCATTCCTACATGGCAATTCCTGAACGCTCCACACCTCCATTTCTTCCACGTCAGCAGCCTGGGGCGTGCCCAATATCTTCTTCCCTAAACACCCATCGCATTATCTTCTTCCTTGCAGCAGTCTTGAGATCGGTCAATCTTACTTTACTCGCAGCATTGAGTTGAAGATTTTTTTTTTTTTTTTTTAACAAAAATATTTTCTGGGTGAAAACTTAATTCGATGGATATTGTTTAATCGTAATAATTATTGTCATGTGACTCTGCTGATTTATAGTGACTTCCTTCTGGACCGAGCTTGGAAATGGAGATTAATGAAGCTTCTGTGGTGGTAATCCGCGCTTCTTTTCTGCCTTTTCTTTTTTGGGGTCTTTGCAATAGATGTGTGGTTCCGTTTTAAGTTCCCATATTTTTGAGTTCCCACGATTTAGCATCAGATGTGATGCATACCGCAATATCGTTTTTGGATATGGAAGACTTCTTCTGGGTATACTGTTGTGAATCTCTTCTGTATGCATAACGTTTTCATGGTTTCAGTAGTAGTCAGTCATATATGTAATCGATTGGGGAATTTGCAACCTCAAGTGTTTTTCAGCTTACTTAGGGTTTGGAAGATACTATCCTGTTATTTCGGATGTTGATTCCGATGCTTCAGTAAATTACAACAAGAAGGAGTTCAGAGTTAGTATCAATTCAAGATCTATACTTCAGTTTTATTTTTGTCTCTCGATCTTTTTCTTTACTTCCTCGCTGTTTTTTTTGTTGGTTTTGGAGTATGTATATAGTCACATTTATTTGATTTTGAAGTGGAGGATATGGTAAGAGGATGCTTGTATCTCAGCCGACAAAGAAATGTGTCCTTAGGGTGGTTTAATTATTCTAATCTCTGCTCCTACTTGTTGAGGGAAGCCTAAAGGGTTTTGTTTAAGAGCACTTGTCTAAGGATATTTCTTGGAGTTCATTGTGAAAGATAAAGCGGAACTTATGACATTCTTACTTGTATAGGTCTGGTTATTTTTTGATCGCATATCCAGTGATTATAGCTGCATTGGGCTGAGTTAAATTGTCAAGATTGGGGTTCTGAAAGATGTATCACGTGATGCTTCCTGTGTACGAGGGCAGGTTATAACCACTGTGATCTTGGACACTCCTAAATATCAGTGTTCTATCATCTGAATGACAAGGGACGTCCTCATGAGCATTGATGGTGATGATAAAGAATTTCAAGAATTGGCTCAGCGTCTACGAGATGGTAAAAAAACCACCAAAGAGGGAGTTGTTGGTGATGAACATAGTTTCCGTGAGGATGATGAGTTAAAAAGTAATGGAACAGCTGAAGAAGTTAAAGTGGGACAAGGTGGGACTGTGGAAGCCCCAGCTGTTCAGCATATGCCACAACAACAGCCTCAAGGGGCTATTTGGGAGAGATTCCTACATCTCAGATCCCTCAAGGTCTTGCTTGTGGAGATTGATGACTCTACTCGTCATGTTGTTGCAGCACTGCTTTGCA
This sequence comes from Acacia pycnantha, assembly GCA_025563575.1. NCBI lineage: Eukaryota > Viridiplantae > Streptophyta > Magnoliopsida > Fabales > Fabaceae > Acacia > Acacia pycnantha. The sequence goes on from JAMWYP010000013.1 coordinate 3,414,969, forward strand.
ATTGTAGTTATGAAGGTTTGTTGTTATTTGTCTGTTATTATATGTTTTACATAGGGCCTTGAGACTCGACACAATTTGAATACATTACATTTGTAATATGTTTTCTTATTTTAGGCATGTGGATTTTTTTCCCAATCTAAATTATAAACAGATGTCTGGTGGCGTCAGTTCAAAATTGAAATAGTCTTTCATTTTCTGGTGGGGCTACATAATAAAGATGTATAATTGCTAATTACATTAGGCTTGGTCCCATGATTGAGTCGTCATGGTTTCCTCTTGTACATGTATTGGTGGGTTAATTTGCTTTCTGTATAGCTAGGCATATTTCCCATGTGCAACAACTCATCTAACTTTGCCAAGAAATCCTTTTCAACCAGACAGGAAAAAGGACGTCCATAGGCTATTTATCAAATTGTGATTTATGCTTGATAGATTCGTTTCTACTTCTACTGCAAGTTGGGTTGATTTGGTGATCCAGAGGATACTGCACTGGTTGAATTTAGCTTGAGTCATGTATGGTGTAGGAACTGAGAAAAATCCATGAGTATATCCTCTGAAGAGCGATCTTAAGAGTGGCCTATGAATTCCTAATGAGGTTTAGTCCATTGTTAAGCATGGATATTTGAGACCAAGCTCATAGTGGCTAGGTACGCTTGTGAGGAAGAGGAATTTATTATATTGTAATAAATGTTTGCTATATCACTTTTAGGGCTCCTTAACTGGAATAGAAGTTGGAAGAGCAGGCAGATTAAGCATTCTAATTCTTGTGTAATAAGTTACAAAACTTGATGCCCCCATAGTGGAAAGGCTGCCTTGTTGCAGGCGGGGGAATTCAGTTGGGGCTCTTCCTTGGGGGGGCATAAGGCTTAAGTTAGTTTGCCACTCTAGGATATGTAGCTTAACTTTTAGAATATGAGGATTTGTTTTTTCCTGGTCTCATTTTTGTCCAGAGCTGAAAACATGAGTAAAAATCTAATTGGTAGACTTTACGAGAAAATATTATCTGTAAGATGTTGTCAAGAATACACTGAAAACTTACAATGTCTAAAAGAAGTTTTCAGGGTGTTTCCGGTAATGGCAAGTGACATTTTAATAGTTTACTAATTTAGTAAGAAAGCCAACACCCCTTATACTCTCTAACCACACGAACCTCATCAGTACTGATGGTTAAACTTTTTGGGAAAAAGCAAGAAAAACTTATGCCCATGTAGGTCAATTTGAGTTGAAAATAAAGAATTGAATTTTAACTTGCATTCTTACTGTGTAAATGTTTAAGAAGATGCAACTGAAGTGGAATTTAGGAAATAAAAAAGGGGATGAAAACTAATAATTGTTTTCAAAAACGAAATGCAACCTTATGTTTTATTTACCACACATCTGTCTTGTGTTAGAAATCTATTGACTGGTGTAGCTTATATGATTGCAAGGCTTTGTTTTCGAAAACATTGATATTTAGCCCTTTGTATTTCAGTGCATAGAGATTTTATTGGTCTTCCTACAAGAAAAGGGTGATTGATAAGTATCCTATGTTTCTGTGACATATATGATTCAAGTATGCAAGTTTCTGTGTAATTCAATAATTCTTGTGGGCTGTGGCTGGCTGCTTAAGATGCATCCATGGGTTCCAGTAATTATGAACACGCAAAACTTTAAAAGTCATGATTGAAAAATATAAGGAACAGAGGAAGTGATACCATTTTTGTTTGCAGCCAAAGAGTAATTTTTTCTTGTTATTGTTAGAAGAGATTCAAATGTGTCAGCATTTGTTCTGTGTCTAGCATCAAACTAATTGCTTGTGTGAATTTCTCCATGATATGCACGTGCATAGGATAGTTACATAAGAACTCTGATATTGTGTAACATGCAAATAATCGTGGTTTTGTATCTTCTAGTTATTGAAGCAGCAAACGGATTGCAAGCATGGAAGATCTTGGAAGATCTAACCAATCAAATAGATCTTGTCTTGACTGAGGTAGCAATGCCTTGCTTATCAGGCATTGGCCTTCTGTCCAAAATTATGGCCCACAAAACACGGAAAAACATTCCAGTAATTAGTGAGTTTTTGAAGTTTCCACATTGTTATAAATGTTTTGATTTTAGTAATTTCCTTTCTCATGACAAGCTGTTTAAAAAACCCATACTTTTCTATGGCTTCTAATGACGTTGGTCTGCAGTGATGTCATCTCATGACTCTATGGGTTTAGTCTTTAAGTGTTTGTCAAAGGGTGCCATTGACTTTCTTGTGAAACCTATACGGAAGAATGAGCTTAAAAACCTGTGGCAGCATGTGTGGAGAAGATGTCATAGTGTGAGTGGATTTGTTTCCTTTTTAATATCTTGTTTCTTATCTTAAATGCTGCCGAGTATAACAAATCTGAATTATTTGTTTATTTTTTCCCCAGTCAAGTGGCAGTGGAAGTGAAAGTGGCACACAAACTCAGAAATCCATTAAATCAAAGAGTTTTGAGAGGTCTGATAACAGCGGCAGCAACGATGAAGAAGACAATGGTAGTGTAGGACTAAATAACAGGGATGGTAGTGACAATGGCAGTGGTACTCAGGTACGGTTGTTTTTTCATTCATTGAATACGCCTTCAGATTTTATTCGGGTGTCATGGATGTCTTTCTTTTCTTTCAGTTGAATACATTGGTTGCTTGGGTTTTAAAAGCTTACCTTTATAGAGTTAGGATGCCTATGTTTGGTTACGCATATAAATTCCTTTCACATTTAAATAAATATCTTAAAATCTTAAAAAAGTTATACCATATTTACTATTTACGAGTATAAATACTTAAAAAGAATTAATTATTTTTAAAAAAAGTTTGTGTAATTTATTCCTTCATCCTTGAAAAATTTAACATACAATATAACTTTTCTAAGATATTTACATGCTTATATGTATACCCAAGTTTGAATATATTGTTAATCAAACAGAGAAAGTCTTGTTCAATAACTTTATTAATTATTCACAAGACTCTAAATTGTCCAGTCTACCCTTCTCACCGGCACCTCTAACGACCTTTGTACATATTCAATTCACCTTAAACAATTTCTACCATTTTCTCTTAAATAGATGGCACACCAACTCCAATTTGTACATGTAAAAGAACAACAACCTATGTCCTCAGTGTGTGAGGACAAAATATTTGGCTATTATGAGATGACATTAGATGTGGCATCAGGGCGTTACTTCTGATATCACCCAATAATCACACTTGTCATTCAATCCACGCATCCAAGGTATTGTGAGTGTAATATAAGGTGGAGATCACATTTTATCTTGAGCTTCCTAATGTGTTGTTGAGAAACCAAAGATAGACAATGGCAAACCCATAAACTGCGGTGCATTCATGATTTAACCTCTACTTTTTCTTTCTTTCTGAGTGTATTTGCAACAGTTTGGTTGGAAGAATAATGATGGGTACTTATGTGATGTGAATGGCTGAATAATTAATTTGGCCTCCTGTCTCGTATTGTAACCTTAGGGATTTAACATCTTTTTATATTATTGAACGATCCATTATGTTTGTGTCTACGTCTTCTACAACGAACGAACCTCACCCTGTAGATCCAGTCTTGTAGATACTTTGCTAGGGAAAAGGTAATTTCAAATCTCATAATTTATTTTCTTTTCACAGAGCTCGTGGACTAAACAAGATGTAGAAGTTGACAGTCCCAAACCATCACAGTGGGATCATATAGCTGAGTGCCCTGATAGCACTTGCGCTCAAGTTGTTCTCTCAAATGCCGAAATTAGTGGAAACAAGATGTTTTCTGTAGCCATAAAGGAGTGTCCAGATCAGAAGGATGAGCTTGGTAAGAGTGAAATGTACTTATTGCTGCATTAACCCCCCCCCCCTCTCCAAAAAGGAGCCATGTAGGTCAGGGGTATTTTGGTAATTTTGGTGTGCTGATTGGTGATGTTATGATAATAAGATATGTTTGGTGGAAGACAAATGCTAGAATATTCACAAGCCAAGTTCTACCTTCACATTTACTCTTGGGGAAAATTCCCTACATTGTTTTCATTATGGTCCTTTCTTTTGAATTTCTCCCCAAGGAGCCTCGTTTAGGTTACCTGGCATTTGGGAAAATTAATTCTTCAACATATAACTGAATCCCAGAACTGCATTTCAAATGTGCTAATTTGTTTTCTTGGTTCATTGAATCCATACTTGACAGCATAAAGTTCATACCTTAATGGCTTTACCTATTCAAATTCCTACTGAGGAATGCTTGGCTCATGCCTCAATTTACTGAAGATTGCACTTGTTTCAAAAAAATTCAGTCAAATTATGAGATAACTGACATATAATTGATTTTGAATCTCACTAAGCTTATTAATTGACATCAAATTTACTGGACTTTGGGCTTCTATGTTGTTGATATCATGTTCTGAATCCTTACCTTGTTTCTTTTTGTGCTAAATTTACTGTTACCATTCATTTATGCATTTGCATGCATATAGTTGGGTCTGAGAGTTTTTCTAAATCTCTGTTTCCATCTGTTTTGTCGTGTTTCATTATTTTCTGGGGCTATTTGTAGAGCTGAAAGTGGACTCGAGTAGGGATCTTGGCTTGATTCTCGACTATAGAAATGAGGTTTTAACCAATAATTTGGGGGGAAAACATAGTAACCCACTTGATATAGGCTCCTCTAAATTCAATGAGCAACTTAATAGAGGACAGCTGAAACTTCACTGTGAAGAGCCTTCTAGCAAGTCAAGATGCAAAGGTCCTTTTGAGTCTGATGCTGTTTTTAGCACATATGATTTGCGGATTCATGGTGGAGAATTTGAAGCCTCCAATAGAAGAGCCAAGCCCTCAGATACTGAAAGCAAAGCTATCAATGATAATGAAGAACTGCCGTCTCTTGAGCTCAGTTTAAAGAGACTTAGAGGAGTTAAAGATGCTGGGACTACAATTCAGGACGAGCGTAATGTTTTAAGACGTTCAGACCTTTCAGCCTTTTCAAGGTATGATGGCTTTATGTTATTTTTTGTGTTATTCTGAACTAATCTTAAGATTGATGGCAGTAAATTTTAACAAGTCTTCTGCTACAGGTATAATGCGGCTTCTAATGCTAAGAAATCTCCTGGTGGTTGTGCTGGAAGCAATTCTCCCCATAATAATAGCTTAGAAGCTACAAAGAAAGATTCATCACGTGACATCCAATCCCATTCTAGTGGAAATCCCCCCAACCAGAACTCAAATGGTGCTAGCAATAACATCGACATGGGCTCCACCACTGATAACGCTTTCACTAAATCTGCTGTTATGAGCAAGATAACTGTGGCGTCACCTGGTAAATGTTTGTACCAATGTTCTGCCTTCCAGCCTATAAAAAACAACTTCATGTGCACCTCTCAACAAGTTGCAGTACATAATACTGAAGATATGACAGCCTCAACTATGCTAGAACCTCCCAGAGGAGGGACACACAAAGACTCTCCAACACAGGACTTCCACGGCATATACAACAACAACCATAGCTGCATTGTTAACAACATGCAGCATCAGGTACCTCTGGACCATGATGATTTATCATCAAAGAAAATTGCTGCCACTGCTCCACACCGTGGGTCATCAAATGTAGTTGAAGGTAATGTTGGAAATTATAGTATCAATAGAAGCGCGTCAGGCAGCAACAATGGAAGCAATGGACAAAATGGGAGCAGCACTGCAGTCAATGCTGGAGGGATAAACATAGAAAATAACAATGAAATTGCTGGGAATAGTCGAGGTGGTGATGCTAGTGGGAGTGGGAGCGCTAACAGAATAGATCAGAAGAAGACTTCTCAAAGAGAAGCTGCCTTAACAAAATTTCGCCAGAAGAGAAAAGAGAGGTGCTTCCGGAAAAAGGTAAGTGACATGGAGTTTTTCTTCCTGGATACCATTAAGCGCTTATGACCTTTCCTAGCAATATGGTGTCTCTCTTACCTCACTTTCATTATTCTCGTTTCATGCATTTCTTGTATTTTTGTTCTTCACTCTCTCTTTTTGTTTTGGCCCTCCAAAAGTTTCTCCCTGAATTTCCATGTGTCAAAACTCAAACCTGTCAATCAGAAAAAAATAGCACTGCAATGATGCTACAGGAGGATTTATAGTGTCTTTTTTTGGGTAGGTATTATGACTCTACTCATGATCGTTACCACTGTGTATTTCTGATGGGCACTTAATTGGGATGGGAAACCTTCCCTCTAAAGCAAGCTACTAATGTAGGAGAATCAACCTACTTAAATATCCCTTCAAGAATTCCATACTAGATGATGAGGTATTTAGGTTTTGTATATTTCTGATTTTCTCCATCAATGGGCCTTCCTTTAGAGAGCTGATGTTCTAGTGGTTGCAGTTTGCAGTAAAACATCTATTGACTTCTTGTTAGTTAAAAGACTCCACCAATTAGAACTTTCCATAGGTAACCTTCCGAAATCATCTATAACTAGCTTCAATACCAATTAATGGTATACACAAGTGGGATTGGAAACCCTTCTCCAAAAGCTAGCTGTGGGAGAATCAATCGACATAAATACCTGTTAAAAATCTCATACCACTTAATGTGGTATTTAGGCTCCCATACTACCTTAATACTCATCAATTTGATATCCAAAAATGCTAGTAAAGGTAAATCAAGTCGAAAGAGCTTGGGAGCCAACAGATAGGGTAATTGGGTAATAGTAGCATGAATGCAACAATATGACTGGGGATTCTGTTAGCAGTTTTTCAAGTTGGCTACATCATGTAATTATAACCTCGGTATGGTATTTACGGTGACCTTTTTTTCATTTTTGGAGATTTGGTCTTCTAGAATTCTAAAATCAGGTGCAGAGTTGACCAAGGGCTTTATCATGTTACTATTTCTACTAGATATTGATAGTTGAATTGGAGCCAATTTACTCCTGACGCGAAAGTATCTATCGTGCCACACTTATTTGATTACTGGTTCCTAACTTGATCTTGTTTTCATTTTAGGTTCGATATCAAAGCAGAAAGAAATTAGCTGAACAACGACCTCGCTTTCGTGGACAATTTGTTCGGCAGGATACAAGTGAGACGGAGGAAGCAACTGACAACTGATTCAGAGCACTTGTGCAAAAGGCATAATCATGAGTGTAGGATTCTTCTCGTAGAATGTGAGAATGGTTGGTGTCTGGGTCTGTATTGTGTCAATGTAAAATGGGCTCTAGCTGTTCCAGCTTGTTCATTAAGTACCTTTAAATCAATTTATGGTGTCATTAATTTCAGAGACGACGTTGTCATGCTATTTGGACGCTCGGAAAAACTCAATTGGCGACAGTGCATTTGCTGGTTCCTTGTTTCATATTATACTGGAACAATCAAACGCCTATCTTCCATTCACTTGTTGCTCTTTCTTTCTCCCTTTGTACACTGCCTGTTTCAGCCTCTTAGGATTAAGGTGAACCGAGAGTCTTGGTACTCGACTAACGATTACAAATTTTGGATCCTAGGGGAAGTAACTTGACAATCAGACTCCAAAGTGTCATTGCCTCAATGTCAATATTTTTGAATTAACAAAAGTGACCGAACACTTGGATTGCCCAGTTGTTGGTTGTTCCGGCTTAACCATTAGTTTCGTGTTTGAACCCTCAGTATGCAACCACAATAATTATTTGGAGGTAGCAAAGTTTCCCCATTTTAGACTAAATTCCTACAAACTGGACTAGTCGATTGTTTATAGTGCTGGATACCAACAGATAACTTCAAAAATGAGTTCTTGTAACGCTAAGTCGCTAATGTAACATGACCCAACATTTCGTAACGAACCGTGTTCCAATTGGCCTTTCCTGTGATATGCCCTGACAGAGAATAAGCCAGAAAAAAGGAAAAAAAGAAGCGAATAATGGTTTCCATTCATGTTTGTTTGCACCATAGAATACGTGTGTGATTGTGGAAACGAATATGTTCTCCGTCGTCTGCACCATAAAAAAGGCTGTTTGAACTATAATTTAACGTTTTCACCTTTATTCCGCCATTCGTAATTATCAAGCATCCAAGTCACGAATTTGGCAACGTGCGTCATCTGAGAAGAGACGGTAGCTAATGGCAATGGGGAATGAAAATGCTAGTTCCAGTATAAGGCAAAACTTGGTATCAGATCTGACATATGCAAATAATAATAATAATAGAGTGTGTCATTATCATTCTTTACAATGAAAACGTCCATGTCCAAGCATTTTCAAACCAAATTAAAGAAAACAGGCATAATAATATATTAGTCTCCCTTTCAAAAACAGGGGTCAAATCTTACGTCGATTGTGGCTCCCTCATTCTCAACACTTGACTTTGGTATTTTAGAACTCAATCAACTGGAAATATCACTAAGCTTCTTTTGAAATAATCTTACAATCTCTCATTGAAACAATACATATATCTAATGATCGAATTCAAGTTTGCAATCAAATTTTATTCACGAGCAGAGATTGTTCTTCCTACTTTTGTTTTGAACCGAACAGAAACAGCAATCATTTACTCTCAATAGCTGCGTGATAACTCCATTTAGTAAACAAAAAACAGTTTCGAAAGGAATAATTCAGGAATGAAATCCGTAATCCATTGGCAGGTGAAGTGACTCACATGCACACAACCACCAGTCATAAAGCATAGAGTAATATAGTTGTCAAGGTGACGGTCCATCCACGGTACTCCCTCCAGTACTATATTGTAGAAAACAGAAACCTTGTTGTCCTCTTGCAAATGCAACCTCATTTCTCAACTACCGTTCCAAACCTCAACCAACCCTCAAACCCTAATGGCATTTATCCTCCTTCTCTGGCAGTCATTTTCACACTGATCATCCCATTCAAACCTTTGCCATTGAAGATCCACTCGAAACGCAGAGCCACATATACAGCACAATTCAATTTCGTTTTAACAGAGACAAAGACATGTCTTTGAACATTTAAACTCATCTGGTGTGGGGCTGCACAAGTGTTTGGCGCATTTGCAGAACACCATTGTACCGTGAATAACATTATTACGATCGTCAAACTCACATCCTTTGAATCTTTGTGGTTTGGTGATAAGAAAAAAGAGGCACTAACATTGAATTTTTCTAATAGCTGTGGTTATTAGGGAGTTTATTATACCATTGAAATCTTCTCAACATCGACCTGCATGAAGTTCAGGTGAGAAATCATATTTTGTGATTATTATACTTTTATTTATAATTCACCTAAAATTAACGTTGGCAGGAAAAAATACAAATTATAAACTCAGACGTATTTGAATTTGAAATGAAAACTCAACCATCTACTTAAATTTAGATGATTTTTTTTTAATGGTAAAACAAACATGTATATCACCCAAATTCAAGGTTTTGATTAAATTCATTTTAAAAAAATGGAAAAATGCACACAATCATATTAAGATAATTTCTTAAAATTAATAATGTGATCATATTTAATTATTACCCTCTAGAACCTCTCGTCTTACTATTCTTAAATTTTTAATATTTTTCTAAAATAGTATATTTTTTATCTTTCATTTTTCATACAAAATTTAATATAATCCCCAACGAAAATTTTTATATAATTAGGACGGGGAGGTAGTATGTGAGGAATGATTTCAGGTCAAAAAATAGTATGGAATTTATAGTAACTTTAGATTAAAGCCTAGCATCTAGCCGTCCTAGCTCAGTGGTAGAGCGCGTGGCTTTTAACCACGTGGTCGTGGGTTCGATCCCCACGGACGGCGTAATGTTTTGTTATTTATGATTTGTTTCATCAGATATTGCTTATAATATTAGTATATTATATGTTTTTCAACAACCAGGTATACAGCCGTCCTAGCTCAGTGGTAGAGCGCGTGGCTTTTAACCACGTGGTCGTGGGTTCGATCCCCACGGACGGCGGTTAGTATTTTTTATGTTTCAGTGACCTCCGCACGCGTCATTTTAAAGTCTCGAATTATATTCAATGTAAATATTAATAAACGGCCGCGTTATCCCAAGATTCAGCCGTTAGACTCAAAACTGTGGTGTTCAAGCCATCCCTGTATCATCACTATCACCCTCTTCCTCCTCTCAAGGGAACTTTCACTTTATAATGAATGACAATCTCTACTTTTCATGTTCTTCTTCATTTCCAATATCTCTTCATAATTTCCGAGTGCTGACAAGATTTACAAGCCAATGGCAACAGTTGTATCAAAGACCACCGTCTCTCTTTCCTCAAAAATATGGTCAGTGGTGGTACTATAAATGATTGAATAACTATCTATTCTTTACATTGATACCCCACAAGCACCTGAACCAAGTAAGGTGGTGCCACATAACTTAGAGGAAGGCCCAAAGGCTATAACATTCAACAATAATCATGGAGATCGACCTTCATATGATGGATACAACTAGAGAAAATATGGACAGAAGCATGTTACCCGAGGAGTTATTATAAATGCACATATCCTAATTGTCCAGCCAAGAAGAAGGAGGAAAGATCACTTGATGGCCACGTTGCAGAAATAGTGTATAATGGCGGCGAACACAATCATTCAAAACCTCAGGCTCCTAAGCGAAACTCAGCTTTATTATCAGGAATGGTGGGCAGTGGAATGAGTCAAGACTGTAACACAAACAATGGTGACAGTGGAGAGAGGAAGGAGGAAGATGAGCCTATAAGTAGATGATAAAACATGACAAACGACACAGCAGTTTCAAAGGACGGTGAAGAGCGTGGAGGAGTGGTGCCAAATTCTGCAGATTCTGAAACAGTGGAGAAAATATGGGCAGAAGGTTGTGAAGGGAAATCCATATCCCAGGTTTGATATTTGATAAGGTTTCAATTTTCCTTTATGTGATGCACAAATTAGTTAGGCGCAGAAGATATTACATTACACTTGCTTTTAAAAATGACTGAAAAATTTAAAAATGTGATGCAGAAGTTACTATAGATGTAGTAACATCAAGTGTAAGGTGAGAAAAACATGTAGAAAGGTCAATAGATGACCCAAGAACACTGATCAACAAGCACGAGGGAAAGCACAACCATGAGATGCCACCCAGTATTAGATTCTACAGTACGCATAACCCAATATAGTTGGTGTTGAAGCATGTTAGAATGATTCGACTTTATCACACAACTATGAACTAACGTTCAATTCAGTGGCCCTACTTGCTCTGAGAATCTTCTCTTGTCAGTGTGGCAAATTGCTGATATTTATTTGTAATGTAAGAACTTGTCTAGTCATTAACGATTAATTAATAGCATGAACAAACTCGCACCAGGTAACTAATTAAATCAGTTCAGAAAGATATATTGAATTTGCATGGCTAACTTCTTTCTCTGCTCATTTCAATTTAGTCCTCTGGGTTTTTTGTTTTTGGGCTGAACATATTTGAGTATATAACCGTTAGCAGTGGAGGCCAGCAAAAAAAAAAAAAAAAGCACACACGCACGCACTCAGATCCGTCACGAGATTTTAATCAATTGTTAATACCGATTGTCTCTTGTCACGTTAATGTTAGAATAAAATATACTCTTTCAATATTGTGAATGTAAAAAGGTCCCGTTGGAGACTCTCTCATCATAACTAGATGCGCGATGTGGGTTGGATCCAAATTAGTTAAGGTGAAGCTCTGGATACCGAATGACAAAAAAAAAATATTTTTCCTTCCTTATTCTTAATAGACACTAGAAAGACATGTTAATTAATACTCCCCTGATACTAATTATAAGACTAAGTTTGTAGTCCAATGAATGTAATAACTTTTTTATATATTTATAATAAGCATGGTTAAAACTAATTAATTTTTTTAAGGTTTTAAAATTATCCTTAATGAAATTTATCAATTGATAGATGTTTTATTCGATTAGAAGATTGTTTAATTAATTAGAGAATATAAAAAATAAATAGACAAATTTTTATATTTAAGATATTGGAGAAAGATCTTACCATAAGAATTGGAGGAAGCAAAATTTATGAAAAAAATAATGCATGCATGATTCAAACGTCATGTAAAAATTTTGAAGACAGAAGATATATAATTGTCAGTTATCATGTAGATAAAATTTGAAAAAGATGAATGTTAACTGAGAAAAAAGAAATTAACTATGATTGAAGCACTAATCGGAAAAAAAAACTGCCAATGCCAAATGAAAACCACGATTGTTCATTATTCCAAATATTTGTTTTAAAAAAATCGAGTTTATCTAAATTTTGACGTCAAATTGATCTCAAAGTATCATTTTTTAAACGAGACAGGTAACACACTTCTTCGATCATTGGAATAATTCTTCCACGCTATCATGATCACTTGTTTCTTCTAAAGCCACTTTTATTGACTTAAAGGAGAAAGAAACCAATACCGGAAAAGAAAAGAAAAAAAAGGAAGTTATATGGACAAATTGTGAGACCCACCTTGTGATAATGATGGCAGTGTCATTAACTTCTACAGCTGTTAGTACTTCATCAGTTTTATGCTAAAAAGTTTTGAACTTTGTGGGCGGCCAAATCTCTGATCACTGAGTTTCCTTCAGATTTATTTCATGTTGAAATGTCACATAGAAAAAAAAAAAAAAAAAAAATATATATATATATATATAGTATGAAAATTCCAAAAGCAGCATAGAAGCATCTCAGTGTGTAGATTCGGATAGAAGAATGTGGGGGGAGGGGCACATATAGGAGTGGCGAGCATGACATTTTATGACAGGTTTTAACTTTAATCCTAAAAGCAAATATTCTATTAAGAGATTGGTCTTCAAGCGACATCGTTTATAAATGTTTCAGTTTGAAGCTGTCTTCTTCGGTGGTGATCCAGTGAGGCACCGTGCTTCACACACCGATGAGGTTCCTCCGACCGATGGGACGCCAATGACGGAAATGGAAAGCTGTGGGATGTGAGAAGCAATTAGGCGATTCAGATTCAGCGATCACTGTGTTGTGTTGTCTCTGTTCCAATTGTAGCTGCCCGAGCACTGTGAGGTCAGTGTCGGGTTCGGGTCTGCGATGATTCGTACTGTGAATTGGAGTTACTGATTCTTCAGCCATTTGGAATATTCTAGATTACTGTTGTGTCCGGCGTTGCTAAGAAGAGAGGAAGACGAAGCATGGGTTGGATTCCATGTTCTGGAAATCCAAACAGTAAGAGAAAGGGAAAGAATAAGATAAAGAAGACGGAAGTGCAGGAGAGTATGGTAGATCAAACCAAAACAACTCCAGGTACGTATACAGTCATTAATTTTAGTATGGCAAGCTAGGCATTAAGAAGTTTACGATAGTTATTTGAGGATTCCTATTGCAGTGTCGTGATGAAATTGTTTGAGAATTTCTAGCAACAATGAAGCTTAATCGAGCTTCGTGTACCTATATGCCAAAGTTTGTGAGTTTCCTCATTGCGGATAGCTGTGATTTGATAGTGACGAAGGCCTTTGCTATTTAATCCTCTGCTCTGTATTTCTAGGTTATCTTCCATCACATTAGTCGGATCTATGCATTACTAGAATTTAGATTTAGATGATGCTTCACCAAAATAAACTGCTATGAAAATGTTTTTGGCAGTTTTCACCCTTCATAATGGTATAAAACCTCTCATTTGAGCAGCTTCCTTTGGTATTATAGGTTTCTACATTCAAATTCAAACCTAGAATTTTTCTTGAGATTTTTGTTTGAATTGATGCATGGCAAAACCAATTTAAGTTTCAAATTTATATGATGTTTAGTTACATCCTGCTGGGGCTTGAACTGTGAAACATCCTCCACAGTATTTTCATGATTTCAAGAGACATGATGAACATGGAAATGGTCGATGAAACCTAAATATGAGCTAGGCTGAGCTTCTGCTTCTCCCTCATCTAACCATTTTAGGGTTGTTGTTTACAGGGAAGTTGAAGAGGAACTCATCCACTAGTTCCAGAGATCCCTCTAAAAATGGGAATTCTGATCACATTGCAGCCCAGACTTTCACATTCCGTGAGTTGGCCATTGCAACCAAAAATTTTAGGACAGAAAGTCTTTTGGGAGAGGGAGGATTTGGTAGGGTTTACAAGGGGCGTTTGGAAAGTTCTAATCAGGTGGGTCTGTTTTTCTGATGATTAATTTGTCTACACAGAACAGGAGAAACTTGCTGGGCAATCAAGTTTTACTTCCTTTTTCTTTGTGATGGTCCTTTTGCTCAATTCACCACATTTCATTGGGGAATGTAGGTTGTCGCAATAAAGCAACTTGACCGAGATGGGCTGCAAGGGAATAGAGAATTCCTTGTTGAAGTGTTGATGTTAAGTCTACTTCACCACCCTAACCTTGTCAACCTTATTGGTTATTGTGCCGATGGGGATCAAAGGCTTCTAGTTTATGAATACATGCCATTAGGATCCTTGGAAGACCACTTATATGGTATTTGTATCTCAGATCTATATACTTGTTACTTCCATCTCTTTGAATTGCATATGACAGTCTTATAGGAGGCACTGGTTATGCTTTTTGTTTTTCAGATATTTCTCCTGCCAAAAAACGACTTGACTGGAACACACGAATGAAAATTGCTGCTGGGGCAGCAAAGGGATTGGAATATCTGCATGACAAAGCGAACCCTCCTGTCATATACCGAGATCTAAAGTGCTCAAACATTTTGCTTGGGGAAGGGTATAATCCAAAGTTATCTGATTTTGGTTTGGCTAAACTTGGACCTGTTGGCGAAAACACCCATGTATCCACAAGGGTTATGGGCACCTATGGATACTGTGCTCCAGAGTATGCAATGACAGGTCAACTGACTCTGAAATCAGATGTTTATAGCTTTGGCATAGTTCTTCTGGAAATAATTACTGGAAGAAAAGCCATTGACAGTTCAAAAGCTGCGGGAGAACAGAATCTTGTTGCATGGGTGTGAACATCTCTCTGCTTATATTGTTTGCTAGGGTTGGTTGATGATTTAACAGTGACGATATTAATGAACTAGATCTAATGGATGGTCGGTGAATAAAATAAAATAAGTGTAGTTCCATATGATTAGGCCACGCTTGGAAAAGTATTACTTGCAGTTTTACTTGGGCTTGATAATTTATGGTATGCAATTATTATCCCATTCCCATAGTTCTCGATCACCTTTTGATTAAATCTAATTAAACATTTCATACAAGTTCTTTTTGCTGATTTTACACTCTTTTAGGATCATTCCTTAGGTTGGTGTTTTCTTCCCTCTTTTAAGATGATTCCTGATCCTCCTGTTCTGTTTTGCCTTCCCCCTCTCACAAAGTACTTCTATTATCAAAACTCAAAGGGGGCAAGTTTTTCATGCTATTATGATGATCGAAGCTTGCTTCCAAATTTATGGCGAACTTTCAAATTGTATGTCACATTGATTCTCTTTGGCTTTTACATTTTCTTCGTTGGCTATCTATAAGAAATTGAACTTAATACATCCAATCATATGATATAATGGTATGATCGAGTCTTGCTCCTATAGAGTAATTTGAACAATAACTTTGGGATAAACCATTCTGATTGATGAATAAATTGCAGGCTAGACCCTTGTTTAAAGATCGAAGAAAATTCTCACAAATGGCTGATCCAATGCTTCAAGGTCAGTACCCTCCCCGAGGCCTATATCAAGCCCTTGCTGTTGCAGCAATGTGTGTTCAGGAGCAAGCAAATATGCGGCCAGTTATAGCTGATGTCGTCACTGCCTTGTCTTACCTTGCTTCCCAAAGGTATGACAGCAATTCACACTCTCTTCAAAGCCCTCGCCTCGCCCCTGCAACTCCTACAACCAGAAGAGGAAGATGATATGGAACCGATCACAGTTTGGTGATTTTCACATGGTTTGAAGCAAACTTTTTTATGTTGTAGTTCTAATGCAGAATACATGTTTATAGACGTAAAATATCAGTTGTTCTTTCGTGGTTATTATTTATTTCTCAGGTCAGAGCATAGTCGCGGAAATATTTATGTGAAGAGGGTGCAATGAACTGCTCCTATTTCCATTGGAGTGATTACAGTATTTTAACTATTTTTCACTTCCTTTTCCCTTTAATTTCTATTTTTTGTGGGGTTCGTAACGCATGTGCCTTGTGTTTGAACTAAACACTTCTCCTTGTATTGTGGATTTTAAGATGAGCAGGATAGTTCATACTTCATAAGTGATACAGCTGGATACAAATTTTATACTTTATTTTGATATTACTTACATTTCACTGGAACTAAAAAGTTAGGAACAAGAAAGGCAAAAAAGAGATTAAAATTCTATTTAGACAGAAATAATCAAGTCAGGTAATTACTCGGATGTACTGAGGCAGGAGAAGAATGAGCCTTGAGGAAACTCGGGGACTGCTTTATCAGTCTTGTTCTTGTTTGCTGGACTCTTTCTTTGGAATGGCTGCGTCAGTTTCTCCCACACCTATCGGTTTTCCCTGATTCAAAGTTTCAAACAACAGCCAAGGCCAACCAAATGGTCATATTGAAGAATTAAGAGACATTTCCAGATACACAAATTTATATTTTCATATACTACTATGAAGGATCAAGAAACTGCATTGGATGTGAATTTGGTGTCAAGGAATAGCCTGTCGAATTCTTCCACTTGAATATGTCACGTTAGAGATCGAGAGAGCGGAAAAAATATATGATATTTATCATTACCTTGTTTCTTTTTTCTTTTTTCTTTTTGATAAATCATTACCTTGTTTTTGTCACGCCAATTAAGTCCAAAGTTTAGTAGACCTATCTTCCGTGAGGGCTTTTCTTCCCTTGGGCTTGGTGCTAGGCCGGCCCTATAGTTAATAATAACAATGAAAAGCACGCCACTAAGTTAAACTTAACTATATATCAAGGTATATCAAAAAAAAAAAAAACTATATATCAACAAAAAATAACAACTTAACTACATCTTATTGGTTAATCCCATAATATGATCAAAACAAGTATGGGTGATTTTCAATTCCTTCATAAAAAAGCAACAGTCCCTTGTCTTTATCTTCATGGTTTCTGTTATCTTCGATAGCTAATTGTTACTTCAACTCTCTTTAGTCTTGAGTGACAACAAAAATGATGCTTACCAATAGAATTTAATCCTTCACCATTATTCAATTATTCAGGGATAGTTACACGTAGGAGAAAACATTTAAAGGATATCTCTTCATGTTTTAACGCGTTTCCCAATTCATTTAGCAAAAGACAGCAACATCTGAAGCATGGTATTTTGAAAAACTTATACCTTGGAGAAGGAAGTGCTCGGGATAGGCCAGATTCATATTGGCAGGTAGCCTTCAACGAACTTTCTGCCTCTGACAGTCGTTTATCCATCTCAGCAATTGTAGCCATGGCCTTATCATACTTCTCCTGCATGTACATTACAGTATGCTCAAAATTTCCAAGAAGTTTGATTTATATAAGAAGCCATGAGGAGTCCTGATCAGATTCAAGGAATTCGGGAATAATAATTACCTGAAGCACGTGGGCCTCGTGTTTCTGAGCAGCGACATCTTGCTCTGCTTTTCTACGAGCATCTTCAGCAATTTTTTGCTCCTGCTCTAGCTGCATTAGGACCTGTAGCATGCAGATAGATTCAACATTTTCCATGAGTTTCGCTAATTCGTTTTGCATCCAAACTAGTGAAAAAAGGTGGTGGAGTGAACAGGTACACGCTAGAACCTTCAGCAGGGAAGCTTCTTGTTCTTTCTTTCCAGCAAGGACTTGCTGTAACTCAGTTAGATCCTGCTCCAATTGCTCAACCTGCATGATTTTAAACACAATAGTAAACCTAATTAGGAGCCAAAGGCCGCCAAAGATTTTGAGAAGAAGAACAAATTATTATTGCATTTGGATGCTGAACTAGCTTTTCCCAGCGTTTGTATGATATCTTGAATAAGTCCTCAGCTAATTTGGATCATTGCATAGTCATCTACAGCAAGCTCTCTCTCTCTCTCTTTTTAAGAAAGAGACACAAGAAGTGCGACTATCCAAATATTAAGCATACCCTTGCAATTAGTTCCAGTCGATTATCTTGATTGACTGCCTCCATTAGAGCTGTTTCTAGCTCCTCAGCTCTGGTTAAAAGGATGGAAATACACACATGGAGCTTAATTAGTTATTCTCAAACATCATGATAAAAGATTTGAAATATGAGTAATTAAAATAGAAAAGGTAGAATATCCTCAATTTTTTTTAAGATTTCCAAATAAGAAATAAGAGATGGAGGGAGGAGGGAGGAACAAGAAGAAAAATACAAAAATGAACTTGAAGCATGCTGAATGCTGTTTTATAAAGATTGTAAACTGTTATTGTCTATGAGCTACAATATCTGCAAAGTAAATGAAGTGAGAAAACATAATGAAGCATTGGGGAGATTTGCCCAGATACACCTGTTGGTGGTTGAAGGCCATTTCCAGAGTCCAGACCCTGGCATTTGTTTAAACATGGCCATTGGAAACTTTGAAAGGTCTTTCTTAGGGATATACACTGTCATACTCTCTTAGGAGGAGATAAGAAAGTACACAAGGTTGGGCATGATGCTAACTAACTAAATTGGACTAGAAAATACATTTTCAAAACCTTAACTCATCAGCAATTATCGTCTAAGAAGTCTCCTGTGAACTTAAACAATGGGCTGAAAAACAAATGGATCAGCATTGACAGAAAAAGCACCAAAGAAAAACAAACCTGAGCACAGAAGCTCTTTTCTCCTCAATCAATCTGCATAACTCAGCCTTCAACCAAACCACCTGATTGAAATTTAAAATGAGTTGTGCATGAATCAGTTAGACCGGAAAAACTATTTATAGAACATGAAAACTATAGAATAAAAATTGCCCAAGGAGGTAGACTCCAGAATCTTGGACGTTCATGAGGAATATATTTTTGACTAAAGCTGTTGTGGATTGGAGATTGGACGCTCACTACCCACCAAACTAAATGCAGCCAGTTGAAAACACTAGAATATATATTAAAATAAAGTACGTGAAATCCTTTGCTCAAACTCCATGGATCTTTCATATATTACATTCCCCACAGTTACATAATTTTCCTGGAAGAATATGCCAGTGTCAAAATTGCTTTCCGCAAAGTACATTTGGTATAAAATGCACATTGATCCTCTATGTGGTTATCCAAAACAAAGCTCCCTCAAGCAATTGCTCCCAATATTTATCAAGTGAATAACTCAATAAACCACATCTTTATGATTGTTTCAGAAAATCGAGGAAGGAAGATGCATTCTTGGAAGCTTAGATAATTATTCATGCGTAATAGTTGGGGGAAACTTTCAGCCCAATCCACATGCTGAATACTGCTAAGCAGGATGAGAATGGAGGAAGTTCCCAGCTAACATGAACCAACCCAAACCCAGGCATGTGATTATTATGAAAACCATAGAAGCATAACTTCTAAGACCATCAGAAAAAGGAACCAAAATCTGAGTTTTCTCAGTGTAAAAACTAATAAAAAATCCACTTAAGTTCCAGTATATATTCAAAGGACAAAGTGTAATCTAATTGAATTGCATATGCATCCCTCCAAAAATAATTAAATCAACTGATATATCACGGACAGAGTCATTACATGACACCAACAATTGCAAACAGTCTTAATTTTGCATGTTCAGACCAACAATTGCTCCCATTGAGGTGCAAGTATGATTTTACATAATAAGTAGCACAAGAACCTTAAAACAGTCAATTTTAACATGGATGGAATGGAAGAAGACAGAAAAAAAAAGAAGGAAAGAGAACACATCTTCATAAACTAAATAAAATGAAATGATGGATAAAATGGGGAAAAATAGTGGTAGATCAATATAAATAAATTAAAAAATAGAAGCGAGGTCTAAAGGAAGCAACCTGTTCCTGAAGATCTGGTAGAGATTCGCCTTCTAAACTACCATAAAGGCCATTAAGCAATTCATCCACATCAGAAGATTGAGGCTCCAAATATGATTTTTCCTCATCAGTTGTTTTCCTTTCTTCTACCACAGATTCTGGCTTACGCTTGAAACTGCTCAGTTTAGATGCAACCCCTTTGGAATCCTTTGAAATGCATCCCTTTTTTGACCTTTCCTCCAAGACAACTAGTACAGATGACCGATGTTTATCTCTCAGTTCCTGCAATCTGGCCTCAGTCACTGCTAGAAAACCCATGCAAGCAGTAAAGACTAGCTGGCTGCTGTCAAATGTTGAGCCAACAAGTGACTGTAAAAGTGCGAGTGCATCACCTGCATCTTTTGTTGTAACTAATGAAGAACCTAGAACAACACATGATAAATTG
This sequence comes from Acacia pycnantha, assembly GCA_025563575.1. Taxonomy (NCBI): domain Eukaryota; kingdom Viridiplantae; phylum Streptophyta; class Magnoliopsida; order Fabales; family Fabaceae; genus Acacia; species Acacia pycnantha. The sequence continues at coordinate 3,435,183 of JAMWYP010000013.1, forward strand.
CTATTATATTAAAACTTGATTGAAAATAAACTTCCTTTATCTGAACCTAATATTTGACTCGAGCATTGGAAAACACAACTCCGTACCATATAACTCTATTAGAGCTAGTGCTGTTCGAAATAACATGACACGGTTCCCTTCCAATAGCAGCACGTCCCATACTCGAAGAACTATAGAAAAAGTAATTAGTCCACTGTAACTCTGTAAGGCAACATGCTTTAGGATATAACAGGTTCGAAGCCAATTTTGGGACTTTGCGAGAACCAAAAAAATACCCAGCATAAATCTCACCACTTTCCCAAGGAAGTGTGTTCATAAAAATTGAAAGAAACCAAGGTCCAGAAATCCACGTCACTTGCACTCCCAAGTAATCCAAATGATTCACTGCAACAAAAGTGACAATAGAATAAAATCTCGATGCAAGCTGCTTCATATGCAAACAAAACAATTACTAAGTAAATCTAGCAATTACAAACCCAGCTTTGGAAATCTCTCACGCACCAATTCCTCAAAAACTAACTGGTCCACCTGACAAAACAAAATCTTCCATGACTACCATCGGGAATTACCAAGTCCCTCTATATTGTAACTATGAAACAAACATGAAATACCAATTGAGGATAAAAATAGAGAGATATAATTTCAAAAAGTTGAGCTAATAGAACTAAACCTGAGCTTCTATCATTTCCTCTGTATAACAGCCTTCAAAATAATCATCAATAATGCCCACCAATGCCCTGAGAAATCCAACTAAAACAAATAAGCTAAGAAATCCAAGTTAAATCAAGTACTGAGCATAAGAAATACGATAACTCATATTTACACGATCTACTGTGCTCCAAATATTGTACTTCAGGTCTACCAAACGATAAAATTTATGGATTTACATGCTTGAAAGGTTTACCAATCTATTCAGAAATATTATTTATTTTCAAGCTATAAGTATTGTTACTTGAATATAGGTAGCTATCTATGCTACAGAGAGATTACCAGAGTAAGCTTCTCAAACCTACCAAAAGGCGTTTTCTTCAGGCATAAGAAGCAGCAATAAACCAGCAAAGAAGTTCATTGCCTGCAAATGTTTCAATAACGGACAATGATGACAACACATGATTAACACTACTAAAGAATTCAAGGTTAACATCAAAAGATTCCCCACCCAGTCATCCCTCTACCCAAAAAAATAAAAGAAGAAAGAAACGATTATGGGAATGCAAATACACTTAACGGTCAGCATGTCAAAAACAAGAAATCTACAGCATAGGTGACAGTAAACAGTCAAGCTACAATTCGAGTCTTTAAATATCTTCTCTATTTCATAAGAACTATGTTTTGGTTTACAGCACAAGGAGCAGCAAGAAGAGTTGGAACATTGGAAAACATTAAGGATAGCAGACCACTCGCAGCCACAATAAAGGGTCAACTGAAAGTCCTCAGCTATATGTTCAAGATGCCAAAAGCAAAAAAAAAAAAAAAAAAAAAAAAAAAAGCCAACAAAAACAAAATCAACCCTCAACTAACTTGAAACAGAGCTTCCAAATTCATTTGTATGTTGTAATTTCTAAATCAGCCAGGGTACTATGTAACTTAACTTTGAAGAAAAATAAGTTCAGGAAGCACAAATTCAACCTAATTTCAGTTGAAGCATAACATATTCATTATATTCTTAAAATGCAAGTGAAAACAAAGAAATAAGTGGAAAATTTTAGACTAAAAAACTGCACTTTTTTCCCACAACATCAACAATAACTTGAATTTTCCACAAAAAGGAACAAGACTAAACAGGCTTCTGTAAATATTGATCCATGATTTTACTCATAGCACCAAGGATTTTAGTTTACCTTATGAGTTTCTGCTTGAACAGGGACATAATATATACATCATTGGCATTAAGTTCGAGGAAACTGAAATATCAGGACGTACCAATTAAATTAGTTTTCACCCACACTACCAAACCCCTGTTACCTGACAGTACCCTACAGAGGGGTTATGCCGAGCATACGCAAGGAGTAGGCGCCTCAAGGAATTCCTGCCATTTTCATCCAGAGCAGGATGGCCTGGGAAAGTTCTTGGTACATCCTGTAAATGGAAAGCATGATTTAGTCTAAGGAGGGGAGCCAACGTACAAGATAAAGCCAAAGAAGCAGCACCTACAAATCAAAATAAAGTCCAAGGCGCGTGCAGCAAATGACCTTCTCAATCTGCTTTCTCCATTTCCCGAATGCACCATACAGATCGTTCTGCTCCTTGCTTTCACCTCCATGTATTTCTTCAGCTAACAGATTCTCATAATAGCTTTCCACCCGTCGTGTCTTCACACCAACAAAGGCTTGCCAGACCTGTAATAAGTAAAACAATATTGTAGCAAAGATTGCATTTTCTCTCACAAATTACTAACATAAATGAATTAATGAACTAGAAAGCATCAATTATACCTCTCCCCTAATATCCTTTGGCACTCCACCCTGAACAAGGAACTGAAGTTCTTTCCATGGAAAGAAATTCTCAGATGAGTCTTGGTCCAAAAAAGCATTATCATTCCTTGATGCATTGGTATTGTTGTCTAGAGTCTCATTAATGCAGACCTCATCCTCACAGTTCCGCTCAGAAACCCCTTTGAGAGACTCAGATTCTTGCATCGATGGAAGATGGCTGTCGTCACCCTTTATCTGCTGACATTTCATAATAATTCCCTTCTTGATGCGAGAACTCATAATTTTCTCAATGTCAATGAGAGATGGCCTAATTTCAGCCCAGATTCCAATTTTATCGGTCTTTCTTTCTTTTGATGGACGGACTACCTTATCAGAACTACTTCCTGTTACACTTGAATCGTCTCCTTCACGTAGCCTCTCTAGATTTGTCTCCTCTTTAACCTCAGTTTCTTCAGCGGAATTGCTACAATCTGAACCACCTTCTTTACTAGCCCCCCCTAGATATATATGTTCTTTTCTCTCACTGCCTCCAGCAGACTCTTTGCCCCTTAAATCATTTCCTTCACTAATCCTCTCTGCACCTCTCTCTTCTCCTATCTCAGAAGAATATGGTTGAGAAGATTTAGATATCTGTTCAAGGAAGTTTTTCCATTTATCAAATCTTTCATCCTCCTCTACCTGATATCATAAGTACATTGGTTCAGCGGTAATGCTTGATTGGTTTTGTGCTGCTTATTGGTTAAAACCAGTCCTCAAAGTTGGAAAGGACATGTTTTATTACGGCCTTGTCCCTTTGCCAAGTAATCAGGTGTAGTGCATGCTTATGTGCTTTTGATGTGACTCTTCAATGATTTTTTCAGAAAAAATACTTGGAAAAAAAAAAGAAATATGGAGAAATTCAGTAATTTTAATGACAAGGTAAGCATTTTTTGCTCTATTCGTGCGATGGTATACAACCAAAAAAACAGTTTTTCCAAAGAAACTACTTGACGCTAGCCATTTAATCATTATTCTTATGGATTTTGAATGAGATTGTTTAATTATGTTGCCCGTTAGCAGAAAACTACATGCTTTTTCCAACAGAATGTGCTGAAATATGTCTGATCATAGAATGTAACAGATTTTGTCAATGTGAGCGCATGTGAAAAATTGAAAATATTTAAATTAAAGTAGCAGGAAAAAAAGTAATAAAAACCTTGTAGATAGAAGCATATTCTCTGTACGTTTGTACGTGTTGAGGTCTTAATGCGAAGCCATAGGAATCCCTGCAGAAATACATCCGCACGTTTTCATGGAAGAAAAGAAGGAAGATACGACCAATAAACAAGACAAGTTGGCATATCACCGAAAACAACAGCAAGAGAAAAACTGTAAATTCTGCTGAAAATGATTGAATCTATGAACGATGTGCGAAATCGAAGCAGGGCAAAAGGAAATGGAGGCTGTTAGATAAATACGAGGCTTTACAGTAGAAACTACCTGGAATCAATCTCCAATGAGCGCTTACTCAACAAGGACAACAACATACTTCAAGAACGCATGCGGTTCTGCTGCCCATAGCTGAACCAAACTGAAAATGCTACAACACTTCAGACTTGAGAGCCACTTATTTAATATTTTACACCCGCTGCGCTAATTCTGCCGCCAATATATCCAATTTCTTCTATCAACGTCAAATCTCGCATAATGAATTGTATCCGATAGATAGATTATGACTGATTCAAAAATTAGTTCTCTCGTGTCAAAGTTTACTAATGGTCTTGAAATGATGTACAGTGTTCTTGGTTCAGGTGAACATTAACAGCTACGGAAAGTTTCGCCCATTCTGGAGAGGAATCAGAATACAATCAAATTTACCAAAGAAACTTTCCGAATGCGATCGAGGAATTCGCATTAATTTAGGGTATCAGGACGCGTGGATATGGCAGATAACCAACTATGCGTTCGCGCGCACATCCGTCTTGGGCTCGAAATTGTGGAGGAAACTGAAACATAAGTCCGCAGTTTTCGATTGATTTAGCGAATATAAATTCGATTGCGCACCGAATAAGGTAGAATGGGAATTTTTCCCCCACCATAGAACATTAGGATTTTAAATGAGTTTGATTTGCAAGACAAAACGCCAGTCCATCATGTTTTTCTGCCTAACTGAAATTTTGCTGCATGGCCTTCAGCTCTACGTCCCTGGTGCAGTCGTTCGTTCTTGGTATCGGCAATATCATGCCACGTGTTCCCATTTTAACCAAGGAAGCTGGGGAATTTGACCAGAATAATTGTTAAAAATAAAAAATTTACCAAAATAAATCACACTTCAAAGTATTTACCAAAGTAATGCAGCTGGTTGCGTCAGCTGACAGGACGTAATAAGATACGTAAGGAAAGTTTACGGGATTGGGGAATTCTACAATCAACCGCGTGAAGAAGACTGACGCAACTTAGTTGCGTGAGGAATCCTCACACTACTTGGCACTAAGTTACGTGAGGATTCCTCACGCAACTTAGTTGCTAAGTTGCGTGAGGAATCCTCACGTAACTTAGTTCACAGGCGCATCCCCCACCTGCTCCCATCCAGAACGGTTCTAAAAAGATGGGTCCAAACGGTATGAACTTTGAAGGTGATAGAAGAAGAATGTATATTGTTCGAGGCACGTCTGCTGAAGATTTACATGAAAAGATCCGTCGAAAGTTAAAGTTGCAACCAAATCAGGTGATATCACTCGTAACTGGTAGAATACCTTGTGGAAACCGCAAATATGCGGGTTTTGAGATATCTGATGATGAGGATCTGGATGTATTTATACAAACATTCGTGGAAAACCATACGTCCCAATTTCTTTGAGTTATATGTAGATATTGAGACGTTAGATTATATGGCTCATTACGTACACCTCAGCCAACACAATCAACCATTGCGCATGGAGAAGAAAGTGACTATATGCTAAATGAACTTGACAATGAGGAGGAGCAAGAGGAAGAAGATGAAGACACTTTATTGGATAATGACGATGAAACGAGAATGATAGTGATGCGAGATGATGAATCAAGAGGTAATGATTATATATTTTATTTTTTATTGGTTACCTTGTTTTCACATAAATTGTATTATGTGTGAGCATGCAGATATTACACCGTTTTGGAATGACATTCCACATTATGAGGCTGTACATGAAGATTACCCAAATGAGGATAACAAAAAAATAAACATAACAAATATCTATAATAAATTAATGTATCTAATTAAGAGTTAAATCCAATATTTATTAAACAATAAACATAACAAATATCTATAATAAATTAATGTATCTAATTAAGAGAAATCCAATATTTATTAAACAATAAACATAACAAAAAAATAAACATAACAAATATCTATAATAAATTAATGTATCTAATTAAGAGTTAAATCCAATATTTATTAAACAATAAACATAACAAAAAAATAAACATAACAAATATCTATAATAAATTAATGTATCTAATTAAGAGTTAAATCCAATATTTATTAAACAATAAACATAACAAAAAAAGGGAAGAAGGAAGAAAATGGAAGAAGGAAGAGGGTTTTGAGAAGAGGAGGGGGATGATTCGATAAAAAAAACCAGGGGGGTGTCGGTGCAAATGGGAATGGGGGAGGGGGGCTGCTGAGCAGCCTACCGTGCAGCAGGCTGCCCGAGTGTACGCAACCTTGGTTGCGTACAAAAGTGTCACGCAACCAAGGTTGCGTGACACTTTGTTACGCAACCAAGGTTGCGTAAGGAACTCCAACGCAACCTTGGTTGCGTGGCAAGTCTCACGCAACCAAGGTTGCGTAACCCTGTCCAGCGTGTCTGCCACCGGGATCCTCCAGTTTCGTAAGGAAACATTACGAAACTTAGCTATCACGTTTTAAACCCTCACGCATTTAGTCACGTAAGACTTAGTTAGGGAAATACTTTGAAATGAGGTTTATTTTCGTCATTATTTTTAGTCAAAAAATCATTCTGATCAAAAACCCAAGGAAGCTGATATATAATCATAATATGTATTTAGGAACCTAGTTGTAATATGATCAGATCACAGGGACCTAAGTGTAAACTAGATAAGTAGTAGGGTGATTAGTCAATAAACCATTAGTTAGGATTTGTGAGAGGCTATAGTGTATAAATAGCCTACTCCTCTATTTTGTAAAGGACATCAGATCAGTTTTGCTATGAGTGTGAATACATTGTGAGAGAGCCATATGTGCTCTCTTCTTCTCTTCTAATCTCTTTCTTGTGTTTCTTCTACTCTATTTCTCAATTCTTGTTCAATAAGCACATCAGTGGTATTAGAGTCGTCCCTCCTTGGCCGCTTCTGTTTGTTGTCTGTTGTTTCTGTCTCAGGCTCTTCCTTTCTGATTTTCGCTTCTGGGGTTGTTCTTCATTTCTCGTTCTGTCCCTTCTGATTTTGGATTCTGTCATCTGCATTTCTTGTATTCTGGTTCTGCCTCTCTATTTTCTGTCATGTTGGTTCTGTTTTTTTGTCAATTTTTGGTGTTGGGGCATGGTTTATGGTTCTGCTAGTCATTAAAGCATCAAGAAACCATCAAAGAACTTCTCAAGAACACCTCAAGAAGCAAGAAATCATCAAGAAGTCAACAAACAACCACGTTTTGTTCTGTTTTTCTGGTTCTGGTATCTTTCTTTGGTTCTGGTTCTGCCTCTTCGATTCTGGTCCTGCTTCTTGGTTCTAATTTGACCATAATTCATCGTTCTGGGTCTGTTTCTTCTGTTTTCTGATTCTATCAACTTCAATTATTCCCCTGTTTTAGTTTTGTGGTTTTGCCGTCAAGTCATCTGAATCTTCTGATTTCTGGTCTTGTCAACTTCAAATTCTGGTTGGTTTACGGTTCGATCAGCCTTAAAACAGGGGTGGGTCATTCTGGTTCTTCTGCTGCATATCTGGTCAGTTCTGCTCTCACTGTTTCAATACTCTTGGTTCAATTTCTGTCATTATTTTGCTGATGGTTTTCATCAAGAACTCTTAGTGGATGGTAAATACAAGAGCAAGAACCATGGAATATCTACTCTTGGCTCTTGAAGCACAAGTCCATAAACTCAAAACGATTGATGAGCTGGAAGAAAAGCTAGAAAAACTCAACAAGTTGGATGATTTACGAGATACCATGGAAGATCTACTCTATGTAGCAGGTTTGAAGGAAGAATGGGATCTGCAATAGCGAGCCAAGAAAGCTGAGCAGGCAAGAAAAGAGTTGGAATATCAAAGCAAGACTCTCTTTGTCAAGAATGATGACCAGCAGCACCAAAGACGTGGGAACGGACTGGGCAATGGCCACGGCCATGGGGTCGCTTATCACCGGCCTACCCACTTCACTAAAATGGAGTTCCCATGCTTTCAACGGACGGAGGTCGACAGTTGGATATCCAAATGCGAATGGTTCTTTCATCTCGATGGTACCCCAGAAGCAGAAAAAGTGATGATGGCATCGATGGGACTTGATAACGCTAGTTTTGCATGGCATGTAGCGTCAGAACGCAAGTGGAGACGACCAATGGGCTGGAACGAGTATGTCGTCCTACTCCGAGACACCTATGGTCTGCCCGTTGACAAGAAGATAGGTGAAACACATCGCTTGGCTCGACTCTAAGAAAGAGAATCAAAGACTGTGAGTGATCGTTCAAGTCGATACGTGTCGAATGTTTCCTCGGTGGCTTCTCAACCAAATGCCACAACTATTTTTAGTAAACAGGAAGACCAGCGTTTCGGGTCCCAGCAGCGACAGGTGGGCAATTCGGTCATTCTACCAATTAATGAAGCCTCTGATCTTGAAAACAAAAACAAGGAACCCATCACGACGTCGTCGACAGAAGGAGAAGGTCTTAAATCCTCTGTTCTTGAGGAAGAAACCGAGAGCGAAGTTGTTGTTGGAATAATGGAAGATGCGGCGAAGGAGACCAGAAACGCAAGGTTGCCGTCGAGTCCTCTTCCTTCTTCTCTAGAAGTGATCGTTCGGGAGGCTTCATCACAGGTTTCTGTTGTTCCGTTGTCACTGTTCGTGCAAGTCAAGAGCGAAAATGACAATTCTGCAACGAAGACAAACGCAGGGGTTGAGTGTCTATGTGATCACTGTTTGGCGCCGACTGTTTCTGATATATCAAAGGTCGCTACTCCTGTTGGCGTCGTGCCGTTGGGTGCCTTTGATTCACTACAAGCGTTGTTCCAGTCGATTGGCTCAAGGAGTTTGCAACCAATGGCGGAACGTCTTCCTGGCCAGCTGGGGCCTTGGCCCCAGCTGGCCCCGGCTAATCTTATAAAATACGTTAGTTTATCTATGTATTTATTATATGATATTTTATTTGGCCACAAATTTGGCCCCAACTAATTTTTTATCTTCTCTATAAGAATAATGTTTGTTTCATTACTCATTTGGCTATGAGAGGAAAGTAAAATTCTTGTTTGATATACCAAAAAGGTCAGTATCATCTTATATATTGTTTTGATTTATAATTATCGGTTATTATTTATTTGTATTTTCAAGGTTATTTGATACTATTTAGTAAATATTCCATTTGATCATTATTTAAGAAATCAACTAACAATTCTCACAAGTCACTAAAAACAATTAAAGTCATTAAATTTGTCTTAAAATACTTAAAAAAAATTCACTATTATCCCTATTAATCACACTAAAGTCTAATATTATATTAATTATTACTCTCTTTTTTTTCCTGAAAAAAATAGTAATAATTAATTTTTATTAATTATTACTTTCACTCACTACCTTTATAATTATGGGTATACATGGGAAAAAATATTTAATGCAATTTGGAAATAAGAAAATGCCTTATAAAAATGACCGAATATATTTGTTAGTTGGTGCTTTATAATAAGAACTAAATGGAGTACTTCAATATGTTTACTTTTTGGCCCGGGCTAAAATTTTTTTCTAGTTCCGCCACTGTTTGCAACGTATCGGTTGCGCACTTGCTTCAAGAATAATACACCAGAGTATGTGGCAGGGACAGAAGGTGACGTGGTAGCAAGAGGATGAGTTTGAAAAGTCAAAACCTCAGCTGGAGCCCACCTTCTCTGATTGTCTAGTATATTGTCTTGACCCACTGGATTTTCTAATATTGAATGAGCATATGGGCTTTAACTTTCACAAAAATGGCCCAAGTTCATTGCAACACTGGGTGAATTCAGCCAAACCTGTATTCATGTATATTCATTGGTCTTTTCATGTTAAACTCTCTTGTATAAGAACTCTTCTGCAGCTATGGTTCAAGGGAAGGTTGATTGTAATGCTCTATGGAAGGTTTTGCTCTCTAGGAGGGAAAGATAAGAAAATGCCTAAAGGATGAAGTGGGCAGCAGAATTAAACACAATATGAAGGAAAAAGCTTTTGCTTTCCAGATTCCAAGTCAAAGAACTTTCACTAGCTAGCAGCAGTTTTCAAAAGTTTCATAGCTCAGTTTTTGTAAATCTTTGAAATTGACTTTTGTTGTTTAGCATCCTTGAGGGCAAGGATGTTTTGGGGAGGGGGTATTGATATATAATCATAATATGCATTTAGGGACCTAGTTGTAATATGATCACAAGGACCTTAGTGTAAACTAGATAAGTAGTAGGGTGATTAGTCAATAAACCATTAGTTAGGATTTGTGGGAGGCTATAGTGTATAAATAGCCTACTCCTCTATTTTGTAAAGGACATCAGATCAGTTTTGCTATAAGTGTGAATAAATTGTGAGAGAGTCATAGGTGCTCTCTTCTTCTCTTCTAATCCCTTTCTTGTGTCTCTTCTACTCTATTTCTCAATTCTTGTTCAATAAGCACATCAGAAGCCCAAGAAGGAATGCTACAATATTTTCTTAGCTTAACTTAACGAGATGTTATATTAAAAAACGAGAGTAGTATTTAATATATGTGGGTGTGTGTGGGTGATTGAATTGAATCCTCTTTCTCTCCCTATACCAATCTTCTAATTTTGAGGTATTTCTTATTATGCTCTCCCGATAAGAACTGAATAAACAAATAAAAAAGTTACAGAACCAGCTTATGACAACGAAAATAATAAATTAAGATATCAGGATATAGCTATAAAACAAAAGGAACGTTTGATCAAAAAACCAAAAATAACTGAATATGACAGCATGCAATATACCCATTCTATAACAACCATAATTTTTATTTAAGTTTAATAACTCCATTGACATACGCACAACATACAAGATCTGGAATTTTATGTGATAATAATGACGAATATGGAGCTGATCATAAGCTGGTGCAGGTACATAGCTAGGAAATTTATTTATATCGGCCAGATAAACAGGTCCAGATTAGACTGAAAAATGGCACTGAAGTAGCAATATTCTAAAGCTTCGAAGTCTGCTGCTGCCACTCGCTGTTCACTTTTGGGGCTGCAAAGAAGAAATGTGAAAGTGTCAACAGAATGTTGAGGAGGACGGGCGAAATCCAGGCACAACGTTTTAAACTATATCGTGTAGTATCAAAGTAAGGAATGATATTCAGTTTGTTTATAGTGTACCAAAAAACGTTTCTTGAAAATGTCCAGGATTTCCTGAGGATCAGATTTCGTCTTCACATACGCATCATTTTTGTTCAGCTCCTGCGAAAGAGTCACGATTTACCATAAATGAATATATCTTTTGGAAACAATATATCTGAAGCAAATAATAATAATAATAATCAGGCCTTCTATCAAATCCCATGAGAGCTGACTACCAATGAACCATTCTATTTCCACTTGCAGATGCAGAGCGGATGAGGGAATCAACTTCAAGGTCAGATTGCGGATTATGATAATCAATTCATTTTAGAAATGAAAGCAAAGGAGCGTTTTATGAAAGGAAAAGAAAAATCAAAGAAGATACTGCTTAACGAAGCAAGTTCCAACGTACCTCAAACCATGCTCTAAGTTTGGTCCTTCCTTCTGTAATATCATGTTTGAAAACGTCGGAGAAGACGATTTGGAATCTTTCAGCGAATGGAGCATAGGCCACATCCACCTGATGGTCAAAGCAAGTTATAAATCACAGAGAATCATAGTTATATTCTTACATTACATACAATTAGATGGCAACAGCTTCGAGTCAACTTAAGACTACGTTGATACTTTATTTCAACAGATTGATCACATAAAAATCTCTTCAGCGTTCCATAAGGAATCCATCTGAATAGAGTTCAAGTTCAAGAAGAAAAGTTAGGACTCCTAAGTGCAACTTACCCCACTGAATTGGCCAAGGAAGAATGGTCCGTCATCGAATTTACCAAGAGCATTCTCCAGATAATCAAAAGAAGGACCTGGTACAAATTGTCACTCTTACTGTCCATTTAAATTGAACAACAACCCGAAGTCTAAATTATATATAAACGTAGATCTTACTGGTTTGCTTCACAGGATCTTCTACTTTAAATGAAGAGTACACATCTTTGATGAATGTATCAGAATATGATAACAACTGCTCACCAAACTCTTTCTTGGCAGGATCCTGAAAAATGTCTTTCTCAACATTACTATGCTGGCAAGTAGAGAAGAGGGGTTGGGGAAGGGGACAAGGGTCATCAATCATCATGGACAATAACAGACGAAGCAGTTCTTAGTTCTTACATCGGGAAACAGAGCCGGCCCTGCAAAATTGGCATCAACATATCTGATCAAATCAAGACTTTCTCCCAAAACCTTGCCATTGTGCTCCAGTGATGGCACCTATATATAAGAAGAGAGAGACATAGTGAATCAGGTTAGTGAAGCTGGCCCGCCATGGTTAAACAAATTAAAGAGCTTGTACCGAGTTAAGCACCTTATTCTCAGGATAGACTTTCTCCTTGTACCAAGCAGGCCTGTTTTGAAGGTCTATAGGAACCAATTTAATATTGTCCTGTTGTCCCTGTAGTTTAAACAGTTCGATCGTTACTCAGGAAAGAGAAATGATGGCTTCCTCTGTGAATAAAATAGTCACTAAAGCAGGCCACGATCTCAATTAAAAAAAGCAAAGAACAAACAAATAAATAAAGATGTTAGATCAGCAGAGGACAAGAAACCAAGCCATCACACACGAAAAGAAAATTAACCAAAGAGGAAACAGTAAAGAAGAGGACCTTGTAGTTCCTAGCAATCCATGCCCGTTGTGCAAATGGGCACACATAACTGATGTACAGCCTAAGAGAATGTCCAAAGTAAACATAATTAACATGTGCTAGACGACAGAAGCAAAAACATAGAAAATTAGGGTAAAATCGGACGATGATCAGATATAAAATGCATACACATATATATACAATGGATGAACAAACCTGGTAGTTCCGTCGAAGAGAGAAGGGAGATCGGAAGTGGAAGTTAAGGAAGGAGGCTTCACTTCGTCGACACCCCTGAAAACATCGAGAGGGGAGAAAGCGTAAGAAAGAATGGGAAATTATTGGAATGGCAGGTAAAGTGGAAGAAGAAATGTCTTACGCAGTTGCCATTGATCTCGTTTTCCGGCGAAATCCTCCGCTTGGGGTGAATGGTAGAGGTAGTAATCTGATACGGGATGAGGTCTACATTCATCCACGTCCCGCATTTTATAGACCTCAGCGGCCCCGCAGAAGCGCAAGCAGTGACGTGGGTGTGTATCAGTGAATAACTCTGCTGCCTACTTTTCCATGTTGGTCGAAGAAGGCACTAGAAGTCTAGAACCCGCCACCCTCAAAAGCGTTTTGAGGTAGTGTTATAAAAGGGGTTAAGGTGCGATTTTACCAACGAACTATTGGTTCAGGAGCGTCCAGCACAATTAACTATTAAGTGGATCAAAAATACCAACAAACTTTTTAAAAAGGAGCGCTCAACACAACGCCATTAACACTGTTAACAAAAAGTTAACATTAGTTATCTAAGGTGCAGATTGGCCAACAAACTCTTATTCCAGGTGCGCCCAGCACAAAATTCTAAATTTTACTAAATTAAATAATTTTTTCTCAATTGTCATTATTCAAAACTACTAGTATAGATATCTATGGAAAAAAAATTATTCATTCTATAATTTTGTCAAAATTATAATTTGCTAAAATAAACAAAAGTTTTAATTAAAAATATAATTATATTATTTAAATAAAACTCAAGGTGTTTTATATTCTTTTCTTTCGATTTTTTCGTTAACTTAATATCATTATATTCAAGATAGATAATGTATCGTTGGAAATAAGTTATACGGCAATTGACACAATTGAGCTTTAAGAACTACTAACCTAAATTTCTTGCTATAATTTAAATAGGGAAACAAATTGTTACGGACCTAGTCTAGGCCCATTATCTCACTGGCTAGTACAGGGGGCAACCCACTATCCGTGGGACCCAGCCATGACCTTGGACATGCACACACGATCCCGGACACGCACAAGACGATCCCGGGACACGTACGGTGTGGCGGCCAAGGGACTAACTAACAGTAGACTCTATATATACAGAGGAGGAGACGGCGCCAGTACACAATCTTTTAGCCTTAACTAATCTACATTCAACACACGGCACACACAAGACCTCTTAGGCGAAACGCCCGCTTGTGTACCGTGATCATACCTTCTCCCGAACGCTTGTCCTATAAGCATACAGAGGAGCACACGATCCAATATCAAATCACCGGACCTTCAATAGGCCGACATCCGAGTTCGAACTGCACAGTGGCGCCGACCGCGGGGATCAATAAACTTCAATTCCCGTGACTACGAGGATAAGCACTCGTGCTTCGTGCCAAAGACAATCGGAGGCGGATCAAGCTGGGACAACCGTCAACCACCACGTCAACCACCCCGTAACGAGCAAGCCTGATTAACCAATACGATGGAGACCATCGTGAAGGAGAAGATCGGCTATCTCACCTGTAAGACCCTTTGATTCCCAACAATGAACGACATCAAGAGGACAACCCGTCCGACACGGAGTCCTCGGCTCCACGAAACCAAGACCGTGGACCACTGAATTCCACTGAGGCGGCCGAGACATCCCGCATGCCGAGCCATACTTTCGATCTCTTCAAGCCGGGATGCTTGCGATAATGAGACGGGTGGACAACATAGACAAGCGCCATACCCTTCACTATCAGCGAGCGGAAAAGCGGGAGAAAAGACGAACCCACACCCTTTCCAGCGAGGACTGGGAAGATAAAACTTGGAGAGAGGACGACGATGACGAGAGCTCTGGCTCGTCGCACCGACAGCGTAAGGCGGAAACCGTCAACAGCAGGAGGGCCAATAGGAGAAACCTAAACCGAGATGAAGAAGGTCGACCTCGTGCGAGGAACCATCGAGGTGACAGGACGATTCCTCCAAGTGGGTTCCAATGACGGAGATATGTCACCAAATGCACAATAGCTTTTTCTCAAAGGAAATCAGAACGCCCGATTCCCCGAAAAGCTGAATTTGGGCGAGTTGACAAAGTACGACGGCACACAAGACCCGACGACTCATTTAGAAGACTTTGACGTTCACATGTCGGTTAGAGGTCTCAAGGAACCAATCGTACCGCGAATCTTCGCCGCGACGTTAAAAGGGCCGGCGTTGAAGTGGCTCCACACTCTTCCTTTTGGGTCGATCCACAATTTTGAAGACCGGGAGAGCTGCTCCAAAGTTACCTTGACCGCTTCAATCATGCGGTATTACAGGTGTGCGGACTCAACGAGGACGTACACGTTCACTTATTGGTGGACGGCCTTGATAAAGAGTCCCGCCTGGCAGAATCTTTCTTAAAGGGCGGGCAAAAATCTCAACGACTTCATAACCCGTTCAAAGAAATACTTGGACGTCGAGCGATGCGAATGGCAAACAATCCCAATTCGAGGCGGGACCAAGATAGAACCTCCTCCTGTGGGTCGAGACTTCTCGATAACGTAAATAGGGATTCCGCAGAAGGGGAACGAAAACAAGAGCCGGGGTGGCAAGTCCGATCACGGAGCAAGTACGAGAAATATTCACCTTGACGGTGCCTCGGCCTCAAGTATGGAAGGAGGTGTCAACAACCGAGATGAAGAAGGTCGATCGACCTCGTCTCGTCCTACCGAAGATCCGGGTAGACCAATCTAAATATTGCTCGTTCCATGATGGTCGAGGTCATACAACTGATGAATGTTACGAGCTCCGTGATGCAATCGAACGATTTGTTCGTGAAGGCAAACTTCAACAGTATGTCATGAGCATCAAGGAAAAGGTGGTAAACGAAAGACCAAGAACCGCAACAGACCCCCGAAAGTTCAAAAAGGGGAAGATAAGCTCAAGGCCCCCGAAGTCGATGACGAATTTCCGAAGCTGAATTCGACCGTAACGTAACCACGGAGCAATGGGCGGAGGCGAGATACTATGAGCCGAAGGAAATACCTTCGAGAAGTCCTATCCGTCGAGACCGACCAAAATTCAAGGAACATCACACCGAGGTAGCACGATCGCCTTTGTTTTTCACAAGCGACGACCTCGGGGACGTTGTCCCCGCCATCAAGATGGGCTAGTGATACCCGGACAGTCGTCAACCGCCGAGTCGCGGATATTTATGGATGCCGGTAGCTCGGCCGACATACTAAGTTGGGAGGCGTCCAAAAGAATGAGCCTGGACCGAGACGACTTAAAGCCTTGCAAGACAACCCTCATCGGGTTTAATGGAGAACAATCGCGTCCGAAGGGTTTATCGACCTCCGGCTCACCCTTGGAGTAAAAAACGCCTTCAAGTTCGAAAGAGTGCGGTTCATAGTGGCCGACTTCGTTTCACCCTACAACATAATCTTGGGAAGGCCAACCATTCACAAGTGGGACATGCGGGTATCTACTAAGCATCAAAAACTCAAAGTGATAGGCAACCAAGGAACCGTGGTCACGGTAACGGGGGATCAAAAAGAGTCTCGACAGTGCTACTTTGAAACCGTCAGCAGCCTAGAGACTCGGAAGATCCGGTGGTAGACGACCCTCTCCGCACCACTAAGATCGGCAAACACCTATCTCCCGAACTTAAAAGGTTTGGTGGAGTTCCCGAAGGAAAACCGGGATGTTTTCGCTGGAATTCATCTCGTGTACTGAATAGATCCGAAGTTTTGTTGTCACAAACTAGAAGTCTATCCGGGCTCAATCCCAGTGTCGCAGAAAAAGAGGAACCACGGACCAGAAAAAAGGAAAGCATTGGAGATTCACATCCGAGAATTGCTTGAAGTCGGATTCATTCGGGAAATTCAGTATACAACCTGGTTATCAAATGTGGTGATGGTAAAAAAGCCAAACGGGAAGTGGAGAGTTTGTACAGATTACAAGAACTTGAACAAAGCGTGCCCGAAGGACTCCTACCCAATGCCAAACATCGACCAACTGGTGGACAACGCCTCAAGATTCAAGCTCCTATCCTTTATGGACGCATATTCCGGATATAATCAGCATTGAGGCCAACCCGGACAAATGTAGGGCGGTGATGGAGATGAAGGCTCCGAGTAATAAAAAGAAGTCCAAGCAGCTTAACCTAAGATTGGCCGCCCTAACTGTGTTTTTGCCAAAGTCGCAGAGAAGGCTTTGCCCATGTTCAGCTCTTAAAGAAGGAGGCATCGGTGGAGTGGAATTCAAAGTGCGATGATGCATTTGAAGAGATAAAGCAATGTCTGGCCAATCCTCCAGTCCTCTCAAAACCTCAACCCGGCGAGAGTCTTTTCCTTTACTTATCCGTTTGGCGAGGAGGCCGTCGCCGCGCCTTAGTAAGAGAGGCGGAACACGGACAAATTCCCGTATATTTTGTCGCGTAACCCCGCAGAATGCCGAGGTCCGATACCAAAAGCCGGAGAAAGTGGCATTCGCCCGCTTATTGCGGCCCGTCGATTAAGACCTTATTTCCGTGGTCACCATATCGTTGTTAGAACAAGCGCCCAATTCGACAAGTCCTACATAAGCCGGACTTAGCGGGAGGATGACTAATTGGGCGATAGAACTTTCCGAGTTCGACATCACCTATGAAGCTCGCCATGCAATCAAATCACGTGCGTTGGCCGACTTCATCGAGAGCTCACCCCGCAACTAGGCGCGATGATACGATGGCGGGCGAATGGAAGGTGTATGTCGACGGATCGTCGAACACGAAAGGAAGTGGAGCCTGAGTCATCATTGAGAGTCCAGAGGGGTTACAATTGAGCATTCGTTGCATCTTAACTTCCCAACTTCGAACAATCAAGCGAATACGAGGCCTTGATAGCGGGCTTTTTCAAGCCAAGGAAAATGGGGCCACAAGAGTTAAGGTTTTCACCGACTCCCAACTTGTGGCGGCTCGCATCGAGGGTACGTATCGTGCTAAAGGCCCACTAATGGCCAAGTATCTCCTAAAAGCCAAGGACTTAATGTCGACTTCGATGAAGCAACCGTTACCCATATTCCTCGAGGAGAAAACGCAAGAGCCGACATTTTGTCAAAATTGGCAAGCACTAAGCAGCCGGTTGTCACCGCACGGTTGTCCAAAGAAAATCTCGAAGATCCGGTGTGCATGATGGCTATTTCGGTTGAATCTCGACTGGAAAAAGCCAATAGAAGACTATCTTGAACGTGGACTCATCCTGCACGATGCAATGGAGGCCAAAATGTTGGTTCGAGAAGCGGCCAAGTATACAATGGCGGAGGATCAACTCTACCGAAAGGGATTACATTCTCCCATGCTAAGGTGTTTGAACCCAAATGAAGCCGGTATGTCCCGGCCGAGGTGCATGGAGGGGCCAACGGCCGCATATGGGGGCTAAGGCGCTTGCCAGAAAAACCCTTCGAGCAGGTTATTACTGGCCAACATTAGAGGCGGATTCAAAGACCCTTGTAAGACAATGCAATAGTTGTCAGAAACATGCCAGAGTTATTTGGGCACCCCCAGCCGAGCTTCATTCCATCACGGCCCCTTGGCCATTTTACAAATGGGGCGGCAACTACGGTGGCTAATCGTGGCAGTAGACTATTTCACCAAGTGGATTGAGGCCGAACCTCTCACAACGATCTCCTCAACACGTGTGCAACGATTTGTTGAAGTGAATATAATTACGCGGTTCGGAGCACCACTGAGATAGTAATGTACAATGGAACTCGCTCACCGAGTCGGATTTCGTGATTTGATTTATGAATACGAATACAACATCACTTTGCTTCCGTGGAACACCCAAATCCAACGGCAAGCCGAAGCCGCCAATAAGGTAATCCTTGATGGTTTGAAGAAACGTATGCTGGAGGCGGACACCTCTTGGGCTGATCAACTACCCTTTGTTCTTTGGGGAAACCGAACAACTGCCGACATCCACTCAAGAAACTCCTTATAGGCCGCCTACTACTGTGAGTCTATGATTCCCGTCGAAATAGGGATGATGTCTTGGCGCAGAAGAGCATTTTATCACAAGGAGAAACAACCAATAACGAGGCGTTAGCAATGAGTTGGATCCGCCGATGAGGCCCTGTTACCGCCCATTGTCTGGATATTGCAATGAAGCAATGATCGCGGCTCGTTATAATAAGAAGGTTAGACCACTGACATTCCGGCCTGGCTGCTTGGTCTTAGAAGGGCCGACATTGGAAACAAGAATTCCAAAGACGGCAAGCTTGCGGCTAATTGGGACGGACCTTATCACGTTCGGGAAACTCTTGAGAGAGGAGCCTACATTCTGGAAAATTTGGACGGAGCCCCAATCAAGCGAACATGGAATGCGGACAAGTTAAAGACGTATTTCAGTTAGGCTTATCTTTTGTTTGTCTTAAAGCATTTTTTTCTATTATGTTCTTTGTTCGATGTTGGCCTGCTGGCTCTTCCTTTCGTAACAATTGCTTTGTCGAGTATGAATGAAACTCTCGTTGGAGGGTATTTGTTGAATTCCAAACATTGTCGTTTTCAAGATTAAATTGTTACTAGCTTTTCAATTTGAAGAAAATAGGTCCGGATAGCTATCGCAGCCTGTACACGCTTATTTACTCCGGTATCAATAGAAAATGTCATGCACTCGATCAGTCAAAATGCTCGGACGCTATCGGGACAAAACCGAACCTGGCAGGTGGCAATTTTCATTTACCTTTGGATGACCCTTACAATACCGGAATCTTATAAGACAAAGGCAAACACTAGCACTTTAAAACATTATGGTCTTATGACCAAGAAGCGCGTTCGCAGATTCGCTTACTTTCATATGACCTTGGCCCGGCCGACCGCAATAATCGGTAAAGTTATATTCTTATATGATGCATATGATTGCTAGGTTACCATCTACTATTAATCGTAGGCAAAAATGGCCAGATTGGCCAATCTGTTCAATAAAAGTCAATGCCGGTAACACAACCGGACAGAATATACAAAGTATAAATCAAGGAAATCAACCCACGAGCTTGGGGGCGGTCGAGACTTCCTCACCCTGCTCGGCCTCCAGCACAGCCGCATCGCCATCTACTCGGGTCTCGGAGTTAGCAGGAGGTTCCACATAGGGGACAAACTGCCCGTCATCCACATAGGCCCGAAAATGATGCCTGTAGTGTTGAGCTCGACCCCGGTTCAAAGCCGGATCCGGGCAAGAGAATTCTCAAACGCCTCCACCACGGATCCCGCAGCAACTCCCGAAGCCGGTTATCTCCGCTGTCGATGCGCCGAAGACGCCTCCCTTCGGCTTTGACCTGTCCCTCTCACTGTTATGGCTTTCAACCGCTCTTCGCTGCTAGCTTGAGCCGCTTTAAAGCCTTCAATTATTACGTTGGAGTCGGCCAAGAGACCCTGGGTCTCTTTCAGTGCAAACTCCACTTTCCCCAGCTGAACCTCACGAGCCTGGAACTCGTTCGAAGCGATTTGCCATTGTTTCAGAGCTTCATCGCGTTCTCCTGGACATCTCGTACATCGACTTCCCGCAAGGGTACTGGCTCTTGATAGCGGGTAGGAGGCAGGAGTGCGATGCTGCGGTCGACTTGGGAGGCGGCGAGGCCGCGGTAGGGGTGGCTCGGATAGACGCATGGCCCCGGCATCGCCTGCGGGCTTCGATGACTCTCCGGCCTTGAGCTTCTTTGGCTCGGCCTGCTTCGATGACTCTCCGACCTTCGACTTGCCCGAGTCCTGGGCCGACCTCTTTCTCCCCTTAGTTGTTGGCTCTGGGATCCCGTAAAGATATTGCGGCTCTTTCATTTTGAGACTCCGCACGAAACACGTACACCGTGTTAGCTACTAGGAAGGCAAAAACGATGAATACTCTACTAAGACGCGGAACAACGCCGATATTTAAACAGCAGAAATATCATACTCGGCCTTGACACCATCTCATCTCGACGCTGAGCCTCGGCCCGATATTGGGCCA
The DNA here is from genome assembly GCA_025563575.1 of Acacia pycnantha. Lineage (NCBI taxonomy): Eukaryota > Viridiplantae > Streptophyta > Magnoliopsida > Fabales > Fabaceae > Acacia > Acacia pycnantha. The sequence continues at coordinate 3,455,901 of JAMWYP010000013.1, forward strand.
CCAAGGAGCTGGCCCCAACAGTACCATTCGCCCTCACATGGTCTATTATAGCGTCGATGGCTTTCCTTTCAGGCTTCAGCAGATTGGACCGCTCTACCTTATAGGCGCTAGGGACACGTTGTGGTGATCTTGACACCAATACAAATTAAATTCCCAATCGACTTTTGCAGTAGTCCGGCCCTTTGAGGAACCAAGGAGTTGTGCCGCTTTAGCGACAACTTTAAAAGTTGCTCTTGAAGCGTTTGAAAGAGTCGAGACTGGGTAAACAAACGCCGGTTGGCTATTCCCGAATGGACGTCCCCCTTGAGCTCCGGTGGCTCTTTCCGAACGAGAGGTATGGGGGTGAAGAAGTAGAAGAACATAGAGGTGGTGCAAGGCGCACCAAGGCTCATGCAAAACCACTCGAAGGCAATTAGGTAACCCCATCCATTGGGGTGTAATTGCGAGGAGCTACACTAAGGAATTGGAGGGTGGCCATTTGAAATTCGGAAAAGGGAAAGCGAATACCAAGTCTGGTGATGTAGTCAGCATAGAAAAAGAAAAAGGAGTTGTGGCTCCCCTCCCTCACGGAGCATACAGGCTCTTCCTCTTCCGGGAGACAGAGAGAGTAGGCACTAGTCTCTTGAACTGGGAGACCTCCCAAGTCTTCTATGGTCAGCTTCGACCGATAGGACAACACTTCGCGGGTAACCCAAGGGAATTGTTCAATTAAATCCTGTGGGGGGCTAGCGCGGTTTGCATTTCCAGACTCTGACTCAGCCGCGTGGGAAGAAGAAGACGACGCCATTATACCTAACACAAATAAAAATATAAACAAGATCAGAATCTTCCTAGCATACCCGATGTCAAAAATTGAAGGCGAGATTCCACAGCTTGTGGTAAGATTAAAATCCAAGTCAACAGACTCGGCGATGAAGCTTGAGGAGCCGGGACAAGATTGTGTCGGCAGGAGCCCAAAATCAAGTCGGCCGTGGAGGAATCCCGCAAGAAATAAGTCGTGAGCATTCGTACAAGCGGTCGTAGCAAGGCCCGATGTAGGAATCAACCTCGGCCCTAGGGCCCGAACTGGCCACTTCGTTATACTGGCTATTCGGAAGACCCGGAGAAGCGGACACGTCGAAGCTCGGGTTAAACACCCTTGGATTGGGAAGAAGCGGGAAGGAAACATCGGGACTTCCCCTAACCGATGATGGGCCGTCTCGAGTCTTCGCCTGGCCGCCACCAGAAGTTTTTCCCTTGCCTCCACGGTGATGATCGGTTAAAGCAACGGTTTGCGACGTTGGACGAGAAGATTCATCGCCCCAAAGCCACCAACGGCTTCTTCCCCTGACGGTTTGGCGTAGTTCATCCAGTTCTTCGGGGTCATATCCTTTATGTCCTTCGACATTTGGAACCACTCTCTCAAAGGAATTAACGATCAATGAATTGAAAAGGAAACGGCTCACTCGAAAAACAGGGGATTTTTGCACAAATGTGGGAACCGAAACAGACTACGCGAAAATTCACTCAATGAAGAAATCTACCCGAACTTCAACTAAGTACGACGCAGTTTTATAGTGAAACAAAGATATCGAGAAAGGTAACAAAGAAAGAGGCAGGAAAACAATAATACCGCCTAAGATATGGAGATGCTCGAAGAAAGTTGTGGAATAAAGATGGCTCACGAGACGGATTATCTTAGGAAAGCGAAAATCGTCGGAGAGAATTTCTTCGAACAACTTGGGTAAAATGGCACTCGAAGGAGGCTCGGCGGGTATAAACCTTTCGAAAACCCAATCGACGGGGGAAAAAGCGCCTTTTCATTCATTAGTAAGGCTGAAGTGACTGTTCATTTAATGCGCATCCGTCAGGCATTAATTACGCTAAGGGCTGTATAGGCTAGCACCCCCTCAGTTCGGCTTCACGACAGTCGAGGGACGCCAGCTGGCAGAGGCTAATGATGACTTAGAAGAGGAATCGACAATAGAAAGCGCTTAGATACAAGGGGCAGCGCTCATAATCAAGTATCTCGGCTCACCGGTTAGGCTAAGCAGCCTGAGAAAGGACCCACACTTGGAGGTTTCGACCGTGCAAGAGGCGAGCCCGGACTCCCGGATGGTCGAAGAACAACGAAATTTAAAAGCAAACATAACCCGGACCACATGTCTGGGGGCAATTCAACCGAAGACTTGTAACTCGAGATTGTTTGAAATTATGATAGACACCTTATCAAAGTAAAATGGGTGGTACCGGCTCCGATACAAAATCGGGATTCAAGAACATGTCCACCCGGTTAACCGAGAGACTGACAACCCTACTGGGGGCAAGGATATCATGTTACTTCGCGATCAACAAAGACTCGGACTTCCGTACTCCAGTCAAACGAACATCTAAACTCGGTAGCTCAGAGACCTGAGCAACCGAGCTTGGGGGCAACTGTTACGGACCTAGTCTAGGCCCATTATCTCACTGGCTAGTACAGGGGGCAACCCACTATCCGTGGGACCCAGCCATGACCTTGGACATGCACACACGATCCCGGACACGCACCAGGACACGTACGGTGTGGCAGCCAAGGGACTAACTAACCAGGTAGACTCTATATATACAGAGGAGGGAGACGGGCGCCAGGTACACAATCTTTTAGCCTTAACTAATCTACATTCAGTCACACGGCATACACAACACCCCTTAGGCGAAACGCCTGCTTGTGTACCGTGATCATACCTTCTCCTGAACGCTTGTCCTATAAGCATACAGGAGGAGCACACAGATCCTATATCAAATCACCGGACCTTCAATAGGCCGGACATCTGATTTCTGAACCAGAACACAAATTATACTTATAAATTTAGATTAATAAGACTTATATTTAGAAATAAAATAAAAATAAAAATCATGATAGAGTAAAAATACATACATAAATTTACTCTAATTTATTTGATTAATAAGTGCACTTTTACAATATTTTACTCTAATTCTCTCATATCATTTATCATACATTCTTTTTCTCATAAAAATTATTATTTTATTTTAGAAGAAATTTATGTGAGTTTTATTATAAAAATAAATCATATAATTTTTTGTTTAACATATATAATAAATTATAAAACACCTTGATTTTTATTTAAATCATATAATTATATTTTTAATTAAAAATTTTGTTTATTTTAGCAAATTATAATTTTGACAAAATTAAATAATGAATAATTTTTGTCCATAGATATCTATACAAGTAGTTTTGAATAATGACAATTGAGAAAAAATTATTTAATTTAGTAAAATTTAGAATTTTGTGCTGGGCGCTCTTAGAATAAGAGTTCGTTGGCCAATTTGCACATTAGATAACGGAGGTTAACTTTTTGTTAACAGTGTTAATGGAGTTGTGCTGAGCGCTCCTTTTTAAAAAGTTTGTTGGTATTTTTGGTCCACTTAATAGTTAATTGTGCTGGACGCTCCTGAGCCAATAGTTCGTTGGTAAAATCGCACCTTAACCCGTTATAAAAGTATGTTTATATAAGTTGTTATAAAACTCATCTTATATATTATCAGGTATAATATAAATCAATAGTTTCTATCACTAATTTAAACATGCATTAATTCTTTACTAATTATAAGTCTCAATTAACTTTTTTTTTCTCAGAGATTAAGGAAACTAATAAATTATTTTAAAATATTTATATTTTTTTCTAAACTAATTTTTTTTACTATAAACTGATATACTTTCTCCGGCCTTTTTATGAGCAATTTTCTCTCTCTTGAGATTTATCTTTAATATAAGTAACTTTTTCTTTGTATCTCAAAATTTAAACTATTTTTTTCTTTTTCTACCCTACATATGTTTATATTAATTATCTATAACTCGCCATAATTTTTTTTCCATTTAATCATTTATTACTCATCATCTCTCATAGTTTATACTCATTCTCTTTCATATGCTCTTTCCATATAAATAGGGGTATATTTGAAAAAAAAAATGATATTTTTGGCACATTTATTATTTTTAACTAAAAAAATTGCTTATGAAAAATTGAATAGGTATAATCATTGTTGTCAAATTCACGAGTTGACTCTCCGAGTTTACCGTTTTTACGTTTCTAGTTTATAAAAACGAGTTGAGTTACTGATAAACTCGTATCAATTATAAACTTACGAGTTTATACACCGAGTTTACATTCTTACATTTTTACCTTACGAAACTGTATTGACTCACTTTTAAACTCGTGTTAACTTTTTGTATTTGATTATGTTCTGTGGCTTTATATAGAAGTATTATAAGAATTTCTTTGTTAAATATGATAAATGATGAATATTAATGGATTTAATTTCAATTATTTAGATTTAAAATATATTTAAATCAAATTATTGTCATTTTTATATTTTAATTATTTAATTATACACTAGTAATACATATTTAATAATAAAAGTAAATTCTTACGAGTTTACGATTTGAGTTCACGATACGATTTTACATCACTGTCAAGTTTACTTAAACTTATGAGTTTGAACACCTTGGGTATAATTTAATACTCTCTCTGGTCCTAATTATAGGAGCACTTTTTGGAGTTGGTTTTGGTCCTAATTATAAGAGCAAGTTTTAACTTTTGTCAATTTTTTCCTATAACACCCCTATTTATACTTTCTCAATGATAATTAAAGACAATAATAATTTAATAATACACATATATATTTAATAAAGTAAATAATGTTTGCAACTCAATAATGTCATATACACCTCAATTATACTTTTTTTTATAAAATAATTTTGAGCAATTTTTGTCATATTTTTCTCATATTAGCCCCACTAATATTTCTTCCACAATAATCAATTTAACAACACACTTATATTCTATCAAGTGAGAGATTCTACTTTATTTTTTATTTTTAAATAAAATAATTTTAATATTCCCTTAAAATATGTTTTTTAACCATCCGTCCAAAGTGAATAAATGTGTTAGGAGTAATAAATAAATGTGTCAAGAAGTCAAAAATATTTTGCCAGCTATATTTTCCCTCGCTGTATTAACCCACAATATATTTATTAGGGGTTAATATATTGTGCCTCGCTATATTTTGTGAGCCCGGAGAAATCGAAGACGAAGAGTTAGGACTAATCAGGACAAGCGAAAGTACTGTGCGCGGATTCAACTAATTTTGCCTTATGTAATTTTTAATTTTTAGAGGGGTATTTTTGAAAAATAATTATAATTAACTAATCTAACTTATCTCCTTAATCTCTCCAAATTCTGGTAAATAGCTTCTATAATTAGGATAGGGAGTAATACATAACATATAATATGATTAAATAATTATTATTTTTTTTTAATCTCTCATAAAAAAGTCGATCAGAAGTAATACTTTTCCATATACGGAATGAGGTCTACATTCATCAAGGTCCCGCATTTTATTGACTGACGTGGGTGAGTATCAGTGGATAACTCGGACCTGGCTTTGATCCTTTGCGCTTTGTTGTCCGCTGCACCTGCACTCCACGACATAAAACGGCGTCGTTTTGCGCCAACACACTAAGCAGCTGTGCTGTTTTAGTACTGTGCGACAGAAGTAATAAATTTTTTTGTGTTAAAAAAAAAAAGCTGTGTTTTTTTTTTTTTAAATATTTCAAGATACTAGCTGTTACTAAAAATATACTTTAAGATATTAACTGGTACTGAAAAAATGCTTCATGATCTTGCAAAATTAATTTAGGATCTTTAGGGTTCTGATTGATATTAAAAAGATACTTCGGAATACTAAACGGTACTTAAAAATTACTTCATAATCCTAAAAAATTATTTTAGGATCTTAAAAAAATTTATGAAATATCTTTTTAGTAACATTCAGTACCCTGAAATATTGTTTTAAGATCCAAAAATAATTTTTTAAGATCATGAAGCATTTTTTCAATATTAAGTCAGTACCCTAAAGTATCTTTTTAGTACATCCTAAAATATTTTTTTAAGATCCTAGAGTAATTTTGCAAGATCATAAAGTATTTTTTCAGTACAAATCAATATTCTAAGTTATCTTTTAAGTAATAATCAATATCCTAAAATATTTTTTTTTTTTTAAAAACAACACAGTTGCTCAATGTTTTGGCGCAAAACGGCGCTATTTTATGTATTGGAGTTGGAGCGCAATGGACAATAGCGCGTAAAGAACCGAAGCCTTGTTCGGAGTTGTCTTGACACTTTTGACTTTTCCATGTTGGTAGAAGAAAGCACTAGAACCCCGCCACCCTCAAAAGCTTGGACATGATTGAGTTAGTATTATAGAAGTTTATATAAGTTGATATAAAACTTTTTTCATATACTTGTCTCATATACTCTAAATAAACAGTTTCTACTATTAATCTAAACCAGTACTGATTTAAATACTAATCTTTTGCTAAGTATAAGTCTCAATTAACCTTTTTCCTAAAGATTAAGGAAGCTAATAAATATTTTAAAGTATTTATATTTTTTCTTTAAACTAATTTTTTTAGGGAGAATTTCAAATAAATACCATTTGAATTTGCAAAACCCTCAGAAGTCTGTTGAATTTGTAAAAAGACTGAGAGGTACTAAGGACCTATAAGGGATATGCAATTTCGTGTGAAATTATCATTTTGTCCTTAGTTTTAAATAAATCAAATAAAAATAAAAATAAAACCCCAACCCCCACCAGCACCGGCGGCCGGCCACCACCAGCACCGGACGGTCGGCGGCGGCGGTGGCCGGCCGGCCGCCGGCGGTGGTGGTGGGTTGGGGGTTTTTATTTATTTATTTAAAACTAAGGACAAAAGGGTAATTTCACACGAATTTGCATATCCCTCATAGGTCCTTGGTACCTCTTAGTCTTTTTACAAATTCAACAGACTTCTGAGGGTTTTGCAAATTCAAATAGTATTTATTTGGAATTCTCCCTTTTTTTTACTTATAATATGATATATTCCCTCCGGTTTTTTTATCAGCAATTTCTTTCTCTTGAGGTTGGTCCTTAATATGAGCAACTTTTTCCTTATGTCTCAAAATTTAAACTATTTTTTTTCCTATCCCTATTAAAAACATAGGTTTATATTAATTATCTCTCCATCATCACAAATTGTCTTTCATTTAATCATTTATTACTCATTATCTCTCATAGTTTATACTCATTTTCTTTCAAATGTTATTTTCATAAATAGGGGCATATTTATATGATATTTTTGGCACATTTCTTGTTTTTACTAAAATAAAGAAATGTGCCAAAACAATAGAAATCCGACCATTATGCACAATGGAGGCTATGCCACGTGGTAGAACAAACTAATACATCTCATCCCAATTCAATGATCAAAAAAAGCATCAATAAATAATTCAATGGGAATTTCTCAAGATTTTCATATTTATATAATACTAATCAATTCATCTTCAGATACATGTCATAATATCTCAATCCTCATCTCGTGTGTGTGTGTGTTTTTCACGATTACGTTCCACAAGGCAATTTCTATCAAAATACTCATCAACATTATGATAACTTTTTCAATATCAATAAACATTTCAAAGTACTTGTTGAAATATCTAATCAATATTAATACATTATTTTCTTTCTTATAATCATTTCACAAAATACTCATAAACAACTACTAACACACATAACAAATAGAAAGTGACTACTTCTCTCCAAAGCAAAATAAAGAGTGCCACAATTCTCTTGAAACCCCGTGTTCAACCACAATTAAAAAGAGTCTACATAAAATATGTGAATATTCATCAATAAGATGATAACTAACATAACTACAATTGGTAACTACTCAACCTTCAGTTGCTCCTTAGAAAAATTCCTAATATCTCTACTATCCTAAAAATACTCTCCTTATTCTTCGATTTTACTACACTTCATTAAAATTATCAACTAACTTCTAAATGCTTGCTTAAATTGTAATTTCCCAATTCTAATCTTAAATGTTCAAGTTCATAATTATCCTTACTTAGCTAAATCATTCTTCTTCTTCTTCTTCTTTTTTTTGATTTTTCTATCCAAGACTTGCAAATGAATTCCATGGTTCCAAACATTTTATAACCTTTTATTTACTCCCAAATCACTTTAAAAAGCTACAAGAAAATCTATGAGTTATAATTTCACTATTTTTCCAAAATCTCATTTTCTAGATAAGAAGTTCAAATACTTAACGGTAACCCGCGCCTAGAGAGTGTAGTGGTATGGATGCTGGCATTTGCCAGCCTTTATAAGGGTTCGATCCCTGCCTAGACCACTAAGTCCTTTAAAAAAAAAAATTTACTTAAAGGTAACTCGAATCAAATCCCATCACCATGAAAATTTAAATACATGATCCTTACTACCTACAATTTATAATTGAAATAATTCCTTAGTGCGCCAAACAATGTCCACATTGCTCATTCCAAAAATACCTTAAAAATTCGCAATAACTTCTCTGTAGATCGAAAATCCACTCAAACTTATAATTTAACCACAAATTCAACTTTCAATAAGTATTTTCAAGTTACCCAAAACCAATTATCAAAGTTTAAACTAAGAATTTGCTCTAAAAAAAAAAAAAAACCATTTCTCTCATTTAGGGTTCAATCTCAACAAACCTAAAGTGTAAAAATTAACATTATCCAACAAAGTAAACCGATTAAATGCAGATATTTACTTACCTCTACAATCCTACCCTATTGTTTCTAAGTTTGATTTCATTTTTTTAATTTAGTATTAATGTTTTAAAATTATCCTAAAAAGGCATAATTCAAGTCTAATCAAACGGACCCAAAACCGAACCAAACTGGCCTACATGTGATAGGATTGGTATATTTATTTTCTGAACTAAGCGACGCCTATGAGCGCTTTAATGGCCTAATCGCAAGGCTCATAAAAGCAAGAATTATACAAAGTTCAATCTTGAAAAATGGAGCCTAAAGATGGACGATGCTTAATATAATTTTTGGCAATTCAAAATTTAAATCATGGGTTCTATTTTTTATGAAATTATAGTGATTAAGGTTTGAAATTGAGAGATTAAAATCAAAATGAGAGTAAATGTAAAAGAACGAAAATTGTATTAACCCATATGATAAGGCTATCAAGGATTTGATATTGGTACAAAATATTGAAGTGTGTTTTAATTGATCGAATATGCTGAATTGGTACAAATTTGCCTAAAAAATTTTGAATCTAACTTTGAAAAAAATGAAGTAGACGACACATAAATTTTTGGGGTAAATTTGTACCTTAATAAAAATGACATGGATGACTCGTGGACCACCGATTTAGTAGATTTGGTTAATTAACAGTCAAAATTAATTAGGATAACGATGATGACAAAGTTGCTCCCTTTTCCAAATTTTTGGGGTAAAATTGCCTCCTAAAAACTTTCGGGACAAAATTACCTCTACATAAAAACTTCTAGAACAAAATTGTCACTTAACCCAAGTACATTCAATTCTTTTGTCTCAACGATACTCCTAGGTTATATCATCATCTTACATTTTTATAACAATATAATCGTATCTTTAGGTTGCACCTTCCATTTAAAAGTTAATGAATTTTTTGTATGCACGCTGACCTTTTCCTCATACAACATGGAAAATTATGTGATTTTGCATTATTATCAAAGTATTTAATGCCATACATAGGGGGAAACATTTTATCTTTACAACAGACGTTTCTTTATTTTTATAGGAGTTCTAAATTATGCAATTTATGGTGTACGTGAACGTAGTTTTGCTGAAACATTATTACAAACCGTAAATTCCACTTCAAGCATATTTTAATTCCACGCAAACAAATATCCCCTGCCTTGTTGATCTCATTCTTACTACTTAGCCTGCATAAGAGAGAAATTGAGGTTTATTAACTACTCCTCCGATCCTTAATATAAAACATATTTATCTAATTTAATTAGATTAAAAAAATTAGTTAAATTAATTAATATGATATGTATTTTTTAAAACACTCTAAACATCTTCCTTAATTCTATCAAGGAATAGATAATTAGGACTAGAGCAGTAATAGACTAATAGGTAGGATTAAGAGGAATAAACTTTTTTTGATGATGAAAAAATCTGACTTTTCGTACATACCTGGAAGCGCTTCTTGAAAAATTCAATAAACTCAGCAGGATCAACTTTTGTTTGTTTATAAGCATCGTACTTGTTCAGCTCCTACACGAATTAACATTTTATAATGATAGAAAATAAATAATACAAATGCAGATAATAATAAAACATGGCTGTTCCTAAGTAACTAGTAATTCTTAATGTTTGCTTCTATATGTACGTGTTTGTTTGTACCTCAATCCATGCCGCTAGTCGAGGTCTTCCAGCTGTGATATCATGTTTGAATATCTCAGAAAATGTTATTTGGAATCTCTCGATAAATGGAGCATACGCAACATCCACCTATGAAAAACACAACTTTAATTTTAAAAAATCAAAAAAATCAACGGAGAAATAAAGAACATCTTTGATTATTTGCAGTGAAACCAATGCATATTTATTATAACTATTTAATTTAACTAATATTCTTATTTTTTTTTTTATCACTGGACGAGTCAGGAGAATTTTCATCTTAATTACCAGGCTAAATTGGCCGAGGAAGAAGGGACCATCGTCGAATTTACCAAGAGCAGTCTCCAAGTGATCAAAAGAAGCACCTGATTGAGAGACCGACCAATAATTAATCTTAAGAGGTCCATAATTAATTGATTTGCTTCAATTTAATTGAAAAAACGGATATCTTACTGGTTGCGGTTACAGGGTCTCCTTTGAAGGAAGAAAAGACGCTTCCGGTAAAAGTATCAACATACGACAACAGGTCCTCTCCAGCTTCCTTCTTTGCCGGGTCCTGAACGAAACATCTCAATTGTTTGAATTATCTCTCCTATTATATAATGAAGCAATAGAGGAATTAATTAATTAATGTCATGGTCAAATTATGCTGATTATTTAATATTATATTCTCACTGCAGGAAGTAGTGCTGGCCCTTCAAAATTAGCATCCACGTATTTGATCAACTCCAGACTTTCAGCTATAACCTTCCCATCATGCTCCAGTGATGGCACCTATATATTCCAACATATATAAACAGACATAATAAGCTAACCAAATATATAACTTCTTATGTGAGTGAAGTTTAAAAAGTTATTGTAAAACATATTTATATAGTTGATCTTGGTTCTAAATATAAGACATAGTTTTTATATCTGTCAATCTTTTCCTAATTTACCCTTATTAATGTTCCCTCGACTATAATTAAGGAGGATAGGGAATGAGAGAATTAAAGAAGATGATTATAATGTTTTAAAATATACACATCATATTAACTAACTCAACTAATAACTTTCTTAATCTAATCAAATTAGCTCGGTAAATATATTTTACAGCGTGTGTTTGGGTAACACCCAAACCTGTGGTTTCAAAAGTTACTTTTTAGAAGTTGAAATAAAACTCTTTTTACATACTTATCTCGTAAATCATAAAAGTTAGAGTTAATCCAAATATACACCAAAGCCATATATAGTTACTATAATTATATTAGATCTGATCGATGATGTTTTAACTACGGTACCTTATTTTCTGGGTGGACTTTCTCTTTATACCAAGCAGGCTTGTCCTGAAGGTTGAGAGGAACCAGCTGAATCTTGTCTTGTAGTCCCTGATATTCATGTTCAGAAAAATAAAGTTATATGTGTGTGTGTGTATGATTAAAATGAAAGATATTTTAGCAGCAGAATTAAAGTGATGGTAAAACAACCTTAACGTTCCTGGTAATCCACGCACGTTGTGCAAATGGGCATCCATAACTCATGTACAACCTAATATCAAAGGAAACCCCCAACATATATATTTACATATGTGAATTTGCGAACTTATAGATATATTGGAAGCAAGAAAAATATAATGATGGGGACATATTAATGAACCTGGTGGTTCCATCAAATAGAGGAGGTGGGTCGGAGGAGGAAGGCAAGGTGGGAGGCCGAGCTTCATGAACGGTTCTGAATATTACCCAGAGAGAGAGAGAGAACAAATTAAACAAGTCATGCGCCTCAGAAAACAGATCATATTTGATTCAGAAAAACACACAAAAATATGAACTGGAATGAGTGAAGTGTCTTACGAGGTAGCCATTGACGACGAGGCTGTCGTAGAAAGCTTGGTGATGGGGAAGAATAATCTGGTTGCGATGCTGCTGAGTGGTGTGGATGGCCTCACTTCTTTTATAGGAGTTTGAAATAATGTTAACGGCTGTCGCCAGCAGTGACGAATAGAAACCCAAGAGGTAGCCATCCTCTATAATCTTATGAGATTAATGAATTATGTATCGTAATCCTCGGAATTCAAAGCTACAATAATGTGGGATTTAATAAAACCGTCGTTTTTGTATATCTTACGACATGCTAGGAAGTTGTCAAAGCCTGGCGATCTTGCTTTCATCTTACGACATTGACCTTCAAAGTTCAATTTTTTCAACCTTACAAAAAAATATTGATATCTTAAACTTCTTAACTTATGTATAAGGGTTGAAGTGTAAAAATATCCGAGAGTTTTTACCAAAGTGAGTCAAGCACCATATATTTTTTGGATATGTAAAAATACCAACAAACTTTCAAAATGAGAGTAAAAATACTAGCATCATTAATCTTTGTTATGTTGACTAAAAAATGCTAACATGGATACTGATGTGGCCATATGATAATTTAAAGTTGAATGTGAAGAGGGGAAAATGAAAAAAAACAAAAAAAAACCCACGTGTCATAAAAAATAGTCATTAGAATGCGATATCCTCACCCTTCACCTTCTCAAAAACTTTCCTTTCATCTTCTTCATTACTCATCCTCCTAAACGTCACCCATATTCTTGTTTTTTTCATCAAATCTGTATAACTTTTTGTTTCAGTAGCCTTTTGTTTCATTGAAGAAGAAGGAAGAGATTGATTGAGTCTTCAAGCAGGGTGCAAAGGCTGAAAGGCATACAAGTGGCCTTTTTTTCTTTTATTTTTTTTCCTCTTAGGAAATTAATATGGCCACGTTAGCTCTCAAGTCAGCGTTTTCAATCAATTAACAGTCACCCTAATAGGCATTAACAGTGATGGTATTCTTGCTCTCTTTTTGAAAGCTTACGAGTATTTTTGTATCTCCAAATAGCGTATGATTATGGATGCACTTTGGTCATAAACATTTTTGCGTCTTACCCCTATATATAAATATGCTTATGGAGAGATCTTGACCTTAAAATGTTATTAATTCAAGATTTCGATCATTTCGTATTTCCTTCAGTTTTACTATTAGTCAATTAAAATTGAGATCTACCTAACTTGGTTGTTGGACAAATGATAGAGACCCACATATTAAAACTTTATATGCTAAGTCTGGAGTCTCTGGCTTCAAATTTGATGCCTATCACTCCTGAGTTTGATATTATATACTCATGTGATGAGTCACGGGAGAATCTTATATTTGAATTACAACAATATACATAAGTACACACATATATACGCGCATGAATGCTAGTCATTCTTATGAGATTATGTTCCCATCAACTAAAGTATTTGGGTTTTAATGAAAAATTCAAAATTAAAGCATTTAATTACGTCATCTACTGAATGTCTTTTACTGATATATGACTAACTCGGTCACGAAAGATTCAAAATTAAAGTATTTAATTACTACAACAACTGAATGTCTCTCTGTAACAACCCAATAAATGAAAATTAGGATTGACTATGGTCTTCTTCTCTTCTCTTCCTTAGATTAAAATTTGTACAGTTTAGATTTTTTTTAATAATTAAATTGTTACATCACGAGGTACACATTACCTACAAGGTAAATTATTAAAAAATATCTAAACCGTTCAAATTTCAATCCAACAGCTGAGATGAAAAAGAGGATGAGAAAAGAAAATGACCATAACTGGATCTTGGAAATTACACATTTTTTAAAAAGGTCCAGGACATGGTCAGGGGCCCCTTTTGATTAATTTTATTATAAGAAAAGCCTTAACCGTGGCAAATGGCAATGACCGCAAAGCGCAGTTTTTTAGGTTTTTTTTTTTTGAAATTTTGCCTCACACTACTGTTTATTTCTTGAAGTGAAACCGTGAAAGAGCTTTGTTCATCTCGATTTAGAGCTTCGTTCCATTGTGCAGAGCTTCAGGTTTATTGTTGTTGAATGTTTTAATAATGAAGGTGCCTAGAATACTACCACTCCCAATCTCAAGTCTAGCAATCCTCCCACACATTCTGGTGTTAAAAAGGATCCTGCTTGAGAATATTTTATCATCATATACTTGTTTTTGATATTTTGTTATCATGAATATATTGTCTCAAATGTAGGTTGTAAAGAAAATTGTTAGGAATATCCGAATATGTCACAAGTATTGAAGTATATGGTTATTTTGCTACCGATCTAAAATATTGAAATGATATATAGTATGTCAAATTTAGGTTGGTGTGATAAGAAATTAATTATTTTCCAATTTTTTATACCTCACCGGTCTAGCCCGGGTTGACCCCGGTCTGACTCCGGTCTAACCCACTAACCCTTAACCCAGTACCCCGAACGGTTCAGTGACCGGTCCGGGTTTCAGAACCTTGGGATTAACGCGTTTCCCTTTGGATCAAAAGGTCGTGGGTTCGACTCCCTTCGACGTTTAGGAAAAGCACATTAAAGGGAAAATTAACAAACTTATTTACCTTTTTAGTAGATTAATCAACCACACATGGCACCAATCACCATTCTGAGGAGACAGTAAATATCAAGAGAAGCTACAAACTATTCTTCATTTTTACAGTGGAAGATAACTCAGTAACAACTAATCCATGCTTCTACAGGGTGGGGGATGATGTGATTGCTTGGTAAATTATTATATAAGCAATCACACCAATTTCAATTAACGACCAAGAAAAATAATTATTAACCTATTCAGACTTCTTTGCCAGACTCAACGCCACACCAATGGTTAGGCTTGAGGCAACAAAGCCCAGGGATGCCTCCGTTGACACATGGATTCCTATAGGAATGAGAAGACATTCATTAGCATGCACGCAGTGTGTATATGATACAAAACTTGGTAATATAGTTGCAGTATACCCACCAAAATAGTCCAGAATCATCTTGCACCCAATAAAGCCCAGAACAACCGCAATGGACGGCTGATAACACCAAAAATGCACATCAGTGAAAAAGGATAAAAAGTATAAACAAACATTTTCCGCATTCTAGGAAGAAGCATTAAACTTCTGCCTAAGTAGAACCAGGATATGATAAGCAGACTCCAGAACGATGCATGAACAGGACAGATTATGCAGCAAGCATGATCCATCCAACATAACACAGTCCAGGTCAACATTTACCTGTAAATACTCCAACTCTGACATGCCCTCGGAAATAATTGTGTAAAGTGACCTCAAACCTAAATTTAGCAAGACAAGTTTAATTATTGATGTGCATATTTATTTAGAAGGAAGAGTTAAACCAAAACTGGGCAAAGACAAAAGAGATTTTAACAGATTTATTCATCCTGCCTCTCCATCTACAGGTGCTAATGCAGAATACAAGAATAAGTTACAAAATAGCCATTTCACACCATTGTAGAGTGTAAACTAACGTAAGGTTTGAAATCGCAAACTTGTAATGTAAAGCAAAGTAGCAAACGGATGAACCACCTTTGAAATTGGAATTGGAATTATAATATAACCAATCTTTCAGGTCTTCAGTACATTATAACTCCTGAGGAAATATTGAAGCAAGCAAACTTACCCAATATGGCAAAAAGATTAGAAGAAAAAACTATGAATGGGTCCCGTGTTACACCAAAAACTGCAGGGATTGAATCAACCTATCACAAAAACCAAAAAGAGAAAAACTTGTCGCATTAACATTCTCATTCCAAATTTTAAATTAACCAGAAAAGGCCAAATATAGTATAGGGAGGAAAAATATTTACGGCAAATGCAATGTCACTGAATTCAATAACTGCCACAGTAAGAAGCAATGGCGTAGCCTGCCCAAAATGTTTTACCCCTGTTAGAAATAAAATCCAAATTAATTTAAGACGAAAAGATTTTTATAGTTATTGAGAAAATAATTTGAAACTGCAGCTGATGCTAATCAATAACTTACTTTCCAAATCCCATCTTGATTTGTTATAAACCGGTTTCCATCATAATACGCTGCAATAATTTGAGAGAGTTAGGTTTCAGCTGATAAGGCCACTGATTAAAATTTGAGTAGATCAGAGCAGGCAACAACGAACAAATGTTTTGCCCCTGTCTATGAGTATGTGTGCATTTATATAGTACTTCCTCATGTCCTTAATATAAAATCTATTTACCTAATTTGATTAGATTAAGGAAGTTAATTAAGTTGGTTGATATGATATATATTTTCTAAAACATCTTAAACATCTTTAATTCCCTCTCTTCCTTAATTATTGTTGAAGGAGTATTAATAGAGGTAAATTAGGAAAATATTAATAAATATGAAAAATATGTTTTATATTTAGGACAAAGATCAACTCTCCAAATTGGTCATAGGAGGGAATAAAATCTAACAAATGAAAACAAAACAATCAGTTAACAGTCAACCAAATAACAGAACTCCATTATATACTGAAAGGAGGCTTCAATAGAACATACTACATCAAAATTTGAGCATAAAGCACTAGCTTGCAGCAGGCCGTAAAAACTAATAATCGAAGGTCTATGCGAGAATATTAACAACTCATTCTTTATTCTCTGCATGTACTGAACAAAGCGTTTCCACAATTGGCTCAATTAAAAAGAAGGGAGCCATTTAATAAAGACCAGCAATAAAAACAACCAGCAAGCAAATCTCCAAGTAGTGAATGAGAAATACTTAAACTTGTGAGAGTATATTACTTGTTACAGGGATAAATCGCTGGCATGTCTTCACTATAAAGTTATCTGATAAGTCAGACTCATCTTCTTCGCTGGTGAAAAGCTAAATACACAGCAACAAAAATTATGCAATAAGAGCGATAAAATTGTGAATATATAGCTAGAAGCATAATATTATCAGAAATAAACATGGGAGCGGCTGTATCCTGCACCATCAACAATCAAGCAGCTGTGAGGATGGAAAAATTATTGAGAATCTTCACCTGGAATGAAGAGTAGAGTAATATTCCAGCCAGTAGAAGGTTGACAGCCTCAAACCTCTAAACCAACACCATTAAAAGGAGTTAAGATGGTTGCCAAAGGTTTAAAAACTTGTGCAAACAAACAAACAAGAACTGAACAGCTGAAGGAATCTACCTATTAAGAAACTCACCTGAAGGGTAGCAGTTCCAAGAAGTATTAGTGTCAGGCGAAAGACAACTGCACCAGCAATACCATAAGAAAGAACACGATTCTGTGTGTCATCAAGAAAAGGAAAATGAAAACCATGATCCACTTTCCAGTACAAAAAGGATTTTGTTTATTGTTGAAACAATGTGAAAGAAGTTTGATATCAATATAGGAAACTTAAAATAGAGTTGAAACTGCTCCACATTTATCCTTGGAAGTTGGAATGAAGGTCCATAAATCACCTGATACATTATTGGAACTTTAAAGTATTTGAATGTAAGGACAAAGACAAAGAGATTATCTACTGACAGACTCTGCTCCAATATGTACCTGAAAAAAGTGGGCACGATTATCCACCCAGCACAAAATGCAAGAAAGTGAAAACAAAGCAGAAAGTAGTGGTGTTGTCAAAATTTTATTTCGGAAAACCATAAGCCCGGTGGAAACATTTATGTCCAAAAATAATTGTCTAAATGTAACAGCAGAAGCAATAATGCTTCCTTGCTCCCTGGTAAGACGAGATGCTGTATGCTAAAAGCTTCAAAAGTCAACATTTTCATCGCTTCTGAAAGACATTAATTGATCAGTACGCTGGTGGGGACTTTGCAAGTTATTTGTTTTTGACTGATACTAAATATTGGAACCAATTAACTAGACCCACAAAACTGCCAATAGCTAAATTTATAGTTTACAAAATAATCATTCTGCATACCCTGCAAAGAACTCAGATGCCTTGTCAACACCTTCTTTAAAGCCCACACCAACACCAAATGCCACAGCAGTGCCCACCTATAAGAAATACAACTGGTCTGATGTAAAGGTAAAGAATCCTGACAATTGAAGAAAATGTAAAGAAAGAATTAGAATCATATTCATTTGAGATCTGCCCACCCATAGTGCAGCTGTTCTAATAGAGGACGTGTAAGCTTCATTTCCATGAGATTCCTTTGTATTATCAACTGATGTGTGAGCCTGAGGTGTCTCAATGTTGCCAATGCCATCACGTGGCCGAGCACTGACCCTCTTCCCTTAAAAATTATCATCAATACGACGCAATTAAAGAAATATTAAAAAAAAAGTTAGAAGCAAGAAAGCTAATAAATTTAAGATAACAGCATTAAATTGAATAGCCAAGTCTCCAATAACAGATGTGGTTTTTCGTGCAGGAGATGATTGGGCTGTTATTTTGAGAACAATGCAAGTCATGACTGTAGCCGTTTTTTAGTTATATGTTTGATTACAAATATGAAAACAAAATGTCTATTAAGTGCATTGATAAAGGGTAGTTAGCAAAAGCATAAAGAGCTCGAACTTCCAACTTCGGTGCTGTTTCACCGAATGCTGAAGAGTCAAGAATATGGGTTTACATGGATGTGGAGCTAGTGAAAAGATCAGATAATAGAATTTAAAGGGTTGAGCAGACATCTGAAGCAAGAAATACTGCTAAATTGAGCCGCAACACAATGCCAAAGCCGGAAAAATGGTGTGAATTTGATATAAATTGTACTGATAACGTCATTAGAACACAATATTTCAATTATGAAAGCTAATTTTTCCCGTTCTCTTGGGTTGCTGGGCAGCTACCTGATGCAGATAAATCATCGTCATGGTCAGCCCCTTTGGAGCACGAAATCGGAACACAATAAGCCCGACGACAATGATAAACTGCCATCCAAAATCCGTCAGAAGTAAGAATTTACATATACCAAGTATAAAAAATAGTGGTTGAGCAAAGGGGAGAAAGAGACCTGAGTAAAAGCGAGAGGCATGAGAGTGGACCCCAGACCATTTCGCAGCTGGAAGTCGCTGCGAAACAGTGGGCAAACCAAGATCAGAATTGGTTGGAATTCGCACACCGTGGTGAAAAACAGAAGCAAATCCCATAGTTTTTCAGCTCTGAGATAGCGGGGGGAACAGAAATCTTCAAGGAAAAAGATATGCAAAGGAGGTTGATGCTATCCGCAGAAACTCAGTTGGCACTTGGCAGCATAAGGGAGAGCCTGCAGAAATTGGGCCAGAACCAGCAAGATAAGTTGTTGTTTTCTAGTTGGCGTTTGAATTGGCCAGTAGTGGTCATGGGCACGAGAGTGGTTCACACTTCGCGAACTTACCGTCAATTACGAACCATTCGTGTAGGGCCTTCGTCGATCATTGTTCGCAAGGTTCCAACCTGAGCTTAAAAAATTAAAATAGGAGAAAAATTGATGAAATTATTTTTAAGATCCCCCCTTCCCAGCGTGGATGGCACACACTGCCACAGTTAAAAGTTGTTTTTAAGTGATTTTTGTAAGTTGCATCCGTGCAACGCCCCGGGGAACTAGTTTCCCTGCCTGTCCTTAAGTCCTTTCTGGACCGTCCAGATGGGATTTGGACGGTCCAGAATTATTTTTTGTTTTTATTTTTTTTATACATAAAAAAATTATTTTTTAAAAAAATGTTAGTTGAGAGATTATCTTTATTTTACATTTTCTATCCATTAAAATTATTTTAGATAAAAAATAAAAAAGTAAAAAAAATCAGATCTGGACGGTCCAGAACTTGTCCGTACGGACAAACTCTCCCTACTTGTCGGTAGGACAAGCACCGAAACTGGGTCCCCGGGGGTGTTTGCTGCTTGTTATTGTAGTAATATATTGTTTGGCATGATTTCAATTTCTATACCTACACATTATTGTATTTTGTTTGTCATGATTTCAATTTCTATGCCTAGCCTACCCATTATTGTATTTTGTTTGGCATGATTTCTTCTATACCTAAATAATTCCTATTTATAAATTCATTTTTACAAACAATTTTGGTTTATTATAAGTTTAGGATTACAAAATACATAACCTATTGCTTTTCCAATTTCCAAGTAAAATGGTTCTATAATTATAGGAGACCATGGGTAATAGGAAATAATGGGATATGAACATGAAAATAAATATATGGGTTAAGTATCAATTTTACTCTTGAAGTAGGTGCTCAGTAGCAATTTTGCCTTTGAAGTTTTCAGCGTAACAATGTTGCCTCCCAAGTATAAAAACGTAGTAATGTTACCCCTGTATTAACTGTCCTAACGGTCAACGTTAGGGTTGTTAACGGAGGGCAACATTGCTACGTTTTTATACTTCGGGAGAAATATTGCTACGCCGAAAATCTTTAGGGGTAAAATTGCTCATGAGCGCATACTTCAGGGCAAAATTGATAATTAACCCTAAATATATTATATTAACCGAAAATGAAAATTCCAATTGTTTAACCGAGGCGGCGGGAAAGACCAAATAAGCGCATGGACAAAAAAAAAAAGCGGGGCAATTTGTTTGGGCATCGAGATCGAGGGAAGGGTAAAGCGGTAAAAGCGTGTTAGTTGCACTGCTTAAAATGGATGCGAGAATGCTCTTCTTGGTCTAGTTGCGCTTTTGCTTCTGGAGTACTTGCTTTTCACGCGGCTTGCGATTCTCTCTGCGCTCTGCGATTCTACACTCATAATCTCCCAACCCCATGGCAACCAACATGGAGAAGCCAAATCCCGTCGACGTCCCCACCGATAACCCTAAGAAAACCCTAGACCTCACTCAACCCCCTCCCGCCACACCTGATCCCGATCTTTTTCAAGATCTGACCAATGCGTCTTCTACAACCCATCCTTCGTCTCTTGAATCTCAACCTACCTCCACCGACACCCCTCCCAAGGAGCTTGCTACTGAATCGAAGCCTTCGGTCGCGGAAAAAGATGCTCCGGCTTCCAATATCCAGAAGAAGATTCTTCGTGCTGAGCGGTTTGGGATTTCTGTGCAACTTTCTGAGCAAGAGAAGCGCAATTCCCGAGCTGAAAGGTACTTTATATTTTTGTGTGTCAGGGTACACGTAGTGCGGGAAGTAGTCGCGTTCTTGAGACTCCATGTTTTCACTTGAATTCATTTATAAGGCTTTGCCCACGAAGATTCAAGAAACATTAATTTTTGGTGTATGTACGTGTATTTCTTTTTAATTGAATACGTTGTTTAAGTGGTAGACCAATATTTTCGTTTTAAAGGTGTCACATATTACTTTTTTTTTTATACTGATGATGTTATCTTAATTTCATCTCGACGGCATTTGTACAATGCCATATTTTATAATTATCTTGTGGTTATTTGTTGCATGTTTCAGGATACATTCTTACTTGAGAAAAATTTAGCATCAATCGAACATTTAGAGTGGAATTGCTTAACCAATCCTTCTCTTTTAATTTGCTTGGAGATCTCCGATTTGAAGATCTTTTTCTGGTCCTAGATTATATTGCCATCTCATTGGCGAATATGTGTGTTCGTTAATCCTTCCTCTTCAGCTACCCCAAGTTTCTTTATAATTCATGTCCTATATCACTTCGTGTGGCTACTAAGTAGCCAACTAATGATGAAGTATGCGTTGAAATTTGCTATCGGATGTAGAGTGGTTGGAGAGTTTTGAGGGTATAAGTGTCTAGTGTGTTAGATGTTGATGAAGTTGAGTGCTTTGCTTTATTGGCCATGATCTTAGCCTTTGTTTTCAAGGAATATTAATATTCTATATCCAACATCATGTCCTGTAGCAACTTTTAGCTATATTTGTTTCTTATCAAAAGACAACAATACTTGTTGTAGGTTTGGCACTGTTTCCCCATCACAAGCATCAGAGACATCAAAATCAGAGGAGTTGAAGAGAAAAGCCAGAGCAGAGAGGTTTTTCCCGCTCCCATATGACTTTTGTACTCTCATAATTTCATCAAGTGAATCACCTATATTTTTTATTCAGTATGCCATACCTTTGTCCTGTTCTTCATGGTTTTACGTTGGGGATTTTTTGTAATCGTAATAGAACATAATAATGTTATTCATCTCTTAACAGGTTTGGAATGCCTTGTCCACCTACAGCTGCTACAGCTGCTGATGAGGAGGCAAAGAAGAAAGCTAGGCTTGCTAGGTTTGCATCAGTTTCCAAGACTGATCCCTTAGAGGAGGATAAAAGGAAGGCAAGAGCACTCAGGTGTATATCATTTTATTTTTAACCGTACTATATGGGAAGTAGTGGCTATAGCATAAAAAGAATAGTGTGTATATTAACTTTTTACTCCATGATCTCTTCTGCCAGGTTTTCAAATCCGCCGTCAAGTTCTTTGCCCCCAGTTAATGGCACGGGAAACATTGAAACAGTAAAGCCTTTTTCTCTATTTTCTCAAGCATTAAATGGAAGAATAATATGTGGTTTTGCTGTTTGCCATACTGATTTTGTTTCCCCCTTAACTAGAAGGCAGCTGTTGCTGGCAAAGCAGGGGGTGAGGCCTGAATAGCAGCTTATCACATTACTATTATTAGTTTAATTATAGTGTAAGTTACCCTATTTTGCTAGCCGTCTGTGGACCTCTACTCTTTCTTCTTGTTATACACCATATTGGTGAATTCATTTATGGCTCAAATTTTAACATGGTTTTCATATAATATGCTTAACTTTTCTCTTGAACATTTTTGCAGGTCTAGTTTTTGAAGTTAAGGATTCCCTTATTGGCCTTCATACTGTGTCTACTTGTTGACATATTAATCCCTAGATGCAGCTACTTCTACTTTCTCTAAGACATTGCTGAGTTTAAAGTAACTGAAGAAGATTTCTTCTGGTGTCAGTTTACTGGGTGACACCATGTGGTAATTAACAGGCATCTTCAAATTGTTTACTTATCTTGAAATCTACCTAGATCAAAATTTTGGAATCTACAGCCTATAAAAGTTTTCATTTTTATTCTGTCTCTTAGATCAAGCTTTTGCCTTTTTCATAAGAGATTGTTTGGTCCTTTCATCCCTCCCCATCATTTTCCCAAAGTTAGTACCTCTTGTATGCTGCTTGTCAAGTGTCCATAATCATTGTGCAAAAAAGCAATACCAGGTTGGTTATGCTATTTCAGGTTGCATGATAATGATAGTGTAAAATCTGCTGATGTCAGGATGAGTTTATGTTGCATCATTTGTCTTGGCGGGGGAGAGTGTTAGTAGGTGAAGATGATAAGCTCTTAAATAGCAGCATATAATGAACTCTTTTCTGCTTAATTCTTAGAGTTGACATCATTTCATGGTTGATGAGTAATGTTGGTCTCTTTTTTACTCTTGTTTAGAAAAGCATGAAAAGATTGGCATTAAGTTAATAGAAAATAAAATCTGACAGGTGCATTAAAATGGCAGCATTTTGTCCTTTCGGACAGACTGCTTTCCTATGAATTTTTTATTTTTAATCTTGTTTGAAAGTAATGAGTAAAGCACGTATTTACTTGGTTTCATTGCCCCAGTAAATGGATTGATGGACTATGTCATGGTGCTTTGGGGAAAAAATCAATAACTTTTGGCTTAGAGTTAGTGGTT
This sequence comes from Acacia pycnantha, assembly GCA_025563575.1. Taxonomy (NCBI): domain Eukaryota; kingdom Viridiplantae; phylum Streptophyta; class Magnoliopsida; order Fabales; family Fabaceae; genus Acacia; species Acacia pycnantha. The sequence goes on from JAMWYP010000013.1 coordinate 3,479,523, forward strand.
TACATCACTGGATCAGCAGAGATATTAAATTCATAGCCTGCTACTCTTCGCTGGCCTTCATTTGAGAAAAACATGGTTGAAAATGATCAAGCTGAATGTTACAAATGAAAACTTAAGTGGTGTGTTAGATGTCTGCTGACGTTTTCTACAATCTGAAATTGAGGTTATTTTTGAGGCTGTGGATTCCAATTTTTTGATCTTTGCTGATATTTTGTTACAAGTAAACTCTTTGAAGGCGTCACTTTGTTTTTCGTAGTTGCCAGCTTCAGAATTGTACAATCTGCTAGATAGGATGGATAGTTCGAGGCGGCTTATATTTTTCCTTTTACTTTGGTATTTTGTTATATATGTTTAGTTGGGTAAAAAGCCATGGAAGTATCTTGTATCTGGGGTTTATTTGTGTTGCGAAGTGTAGATGAGTAAAACGGACCTTTATTTCTAGTTGGGGAATCGTTATATAACTTTCATTTTAACCGTAATTGCAAAAATTGTGCATCTTGATCAGCTTTGGTCAAGGAAACAAAAGCTTGGCTAGCACTTGTATGCTTTTAACCGTGCAGTTATTACCCTTTGTCATGAGACGTGAACGTTTCTTTTAATAGTGGAAGTGGCAATGATTCCACGAGCATTTGTTTCCTCTTAGAGATAATGGGATGGACTTCTCTTATTTCTCTTATCAATGGTTTATATGCGAATTCAAAAAGGACGGACTTTTCTAAATGTGTAGCTGTTATACCATCATATGATACATAGAAGGAGAAAATCTTTTTAATGAAATGGGTATCTAAGATGATATTGTTGCTTATGTTTTTTAGTGAAAGAAAACGAATTTGGACTATGAATCCTTGGTTATTTTTGACAACATCGGTCATCTTATTCTGCTTGTTGATCAAGGGGTATCGTCAAGAATCGCGTTTGATTTGTTAAATCAGCGATTGAGCCCCTGAAACAAGTGGATGGCAATAGGCTATCAACATATTAAGGTTTTGCATTATTAACCTGGATTACCCCTTCTTCCCTGGGTTTTAAATTCCTCCGCACGCAGCCCCAAAATTCTTCTAATGCGGTAGAAATCAAAATATTGTGTTTGGATTAAGTGTTTATGTGCTCTATAGGATAAAACTTTCATATATCTTGGTATATTTATCTCATACAGTATAAAATCACAACCTATATTAATCCAAAAAAACACGAAACTTATTTTAGACGAGGAAACTAGTAACAAAATTGTGAACTAACAACAAAAAGTTTGGCGAATTATATTATTTATATTTTGAGTTGAATTGTATATTGATTTGTCGTTAATAATTTTTCAAAACATGTTTTATTGTTGTAAATTGAAATTAGATATGATATTTTATGTATTATACATGGAGTTTTTTTTTTTTTGCCAGAATGTAGTACATGAAGCTTAGATGGGGTCATTATTCATTATATCTGTTCTGATTATCTATATTACACGTCTTTAAAATATAGCGTTAAATATATTAGTTCCGTTTTATCAATTTTGGCGATTCCACTTGAACTATCCTAGCCAATAAATAAATCCAGTCGAACTAAAGGTTCTTTCTGCATGTATGAAGGCCATATGTTTGACATTATATATTCGTCTGAACTCCGAAACGAATGTTTAAAACTAAAAGAAGAGAAAATGTTTAGTATGAAACGAGTTGCATTAGTTCATGGCCTATGAATAGCATTATTGATTTTGCATTGCAATCAAGAGTGTGGACAGTGCAAAATCTGCTCCAAATATAAACTTATGCGCGCGTGACTTGAGTTTTTAACATTCCATGTTATCATAGTCCTATGCCTATATGAATGCTGGTGGGAAATGATGAAAGATGCACTTGTATTTGCTTCATTTGGGATCTGCAGACATAAACAGTTATATAACTATGATCACCAGTCAAATGTAAAAGTCCCCTCAGGTAGTTTTGCTTTATCATGCGAAAGGAAACTATATATTTGCTTTGTACATCAATTCATAGAGAGGGATTCAAAGGAAGCATTTGGACTATGGATTTGCAGCCTAACCTGCTTTGATTGAAAGAGGAGAACCCCAAGGAGAGTTACTTTCAGTGAGTTTGGGGTTTATAAACACAACTATTACTGTTATGTCGTCATGAAAGTGCCTCCTTACACCTGCTTCTAGCTTTTCCAGGTCTGCTAGTCTCATTTCCCTCTTCCTTGCTGCTTCTCTAATGGCTGCTTTCACCAGCCTCCTCGCTATTCCCTGTTCCATATCATCAACACACAAAAACCTCTCACTATTCATTCCAAACACAAAAAAACTCTGAAACGAACATATGACCCTGTCACTGTACGTTTGGAGACTTACATTACGGGGATTGTTGCTGACTATGTTAACAGCTTCTTGATTGCTGAGGTGTTCCCACAAACCGTCTGAAGCAAATATGAGAAACTGATCGTGTGGATCGAGTTTCTGCGATGATATTGACGGCTCACAGCTGAGAATTGGCTTGAAGAAGGGTTCTGCCAATCTAAACCTCAATGGCAGAGGCTCTCTGTTAAATTCTGCCTTCTTCAGATATGCATCACCTATGGATCTCGAAACCTGCAAAAACATAAGGATTTTGGGCACTAATGGTTCTTGAAAGTTGAAACCTCCAAAAGCTGAAATTTTTGTTGTTGGTGTTACCTGAATGAGGCCTTTGACGCGCCAAACTTGTTGTTTCAGGACCACAATTTCAGAATCAAAAGGGTGCTTTGATCGAACTTCATCTCTCACTGTTTCTATGTTAACATTATGTTCTGCAGATAGTTGAATAGCTGCTACTTCTCTCATTCCCCTCTCCATTCTTCCCAGCACCACTCGTGAGTCTCCAGAATTTGCAATATATAACATGCCATTACAGATTATCCCCACCAAACAACACGTCCCTGTGGATGCAATCTCTGGCTTGCTCATCCACTTTCTCTTCACCATAGACAGAAATCCTTCATCTGTTGCACGATATGCCTTCTTTATAAGACTCTCTGTCACGCCTCCTTCTTCACCTGCAAGTCCTGCATCACACGGCAAAAACAAAAAGAGTTCTAAATACAAAAATCAAAAAACCCAAAATAGGTCTAATGATGAATATGAGATATGAGATCATACTCTTGAGATTTGAGAAGAGATTGTCGGCGACGAATTGAGAGGCCTCATATCCACCATGACCATCATAGACACCTATGAAGGTTCCTTGAGGACCCATGTTATCATTACTGGAAACTAAGGGTCCAGATTCGAGCTGACTTCGATCTTCTAATGAATTATTGGCCTGAACTACGGCCATTGAGAAATCCCCATACATGTGATTGCCTAAATCCTTATGCCAAAGCAATCCATCAACCTTCCCACTTCCTTCTCCATCTTCACCTTCCACAGATGGTTTCCAGCATGACTTAACCATATTTCTTCAGGCACTTCGTCAAATCTAACAAAAGCTTCTTCTTTTTTTCTCTTCTTTCCTTGGCATTTATCACCCAAAGACACAAGAAACAAACGGGTGTGGGCTGAACTAACTGAGATTCACATAGTTTAGCATGTGAGAACAGAGAATAATGTCGACATGGAGTGGGTATTGCATTCTCTGTCTCATGTACCTTGAATCTGAGCTGAAACGATTTAGTGGGTGTTGGATATGTGGCGAACAGAGCTAGCTGTAAGAGAACAAGAAGATTGAATATGGCAGAGATAGTCTAAGATCTGAGGGATAAAAGGGAACAGTGGGATAAGAGAAGCGTGTGGAGGTTTTTGGCAGATGATGATTATCTTCAGAGAAGTGTCAGAAGGAGAGATCCAAGAAGGGGAAATGGAGGGAGATTTGAACTACAGAGTCTGACATTGTTATTCTAGTCCGTTCATTCGTCTCTCCCTTATGAATGATGTTGATGCTCATTTGAAACAAGTGGGTTTCTGCGAGTCTTCCATTTCTTGGCTGAGATTTTAAGTTCCACCACCTTTTTAAAGCGAACATCCTCTGTTTTAGGGAACTCTTCTCTGAGTTTACATCGTATTTTCCTTTGGTTTATGTTTTCGTGATCATCTGTAACTTTTACTATTTTCACAGTTTTGTGACAGGGCAGAGGTTTCACACTCTGTTATCGTCGCTACATATGCTTATTCATCTTTATAGAAATACAAGTTCTATTAAGATTTCTCCTCCTATCAGCTTTAATTATTGAGAACAACTTCCATGTACAATAAATATCTACATTAAAAAAAGTAGGGTTAGAGAGCGAAAATACACACGAGCTTTTTCCCTAGGAGCGCTAGTACCACGAACTTTTTTCTGGAGCAAAAGTACACACGTGGTTACGTTTTGGAAGCAAAAATACCACGGACGGTTAGTTGACCGTCAACTTGGATGGAACTCTGACGTGACGCTTATTTGGACGTTGACGGTAAGTTAAAAAAAAGAGTAAATACCTAGCCGGCCGGTGACGGCGGCCTGTCGCCGTCAGCCGGCGGTTGGCTGGGTATTTACTTTTCTTTTTTTTTTTACTTACCATCAACATCCACGTCAGCTTGTCAGTTCAAATCAGCGCCACGTCAAAGTTCCATCCAAGTTGACGGTCAACTAACCGCCCGTGGTATTTTTGCTCCCAAAATATAACCACGTATGTACTTTTGCTCCAGAAAAAAGCTCGTGATGCTGGACACTCCTGGAAAAAAGCTGGTGTGTATTTTCGCTCCTTAACCCAAAAAAATATAAAAGCAAATTACAAAATTTCAATGTAACTGTGACCGGGCTTATTTTTCCTTAATTTCACTTTCTTTATTCATAATCGTCTAGCTGTTTTTGTGGAAACAAGTGTAGGGCCTGATAGATTTTTTAAGTCTAAAAAAGCATTAGTCACGTTTTTTATTTTACTTTTGTACCTAACAAAAATTGAAAAACAAGATCAGAACCGAAGTAGTTTTATTTGGAAACTCTATGGAAATTCCCCTGTGAATAGTTAAGTGGAGCTTTCTGATGGCGAAGGGTCACGAGGGAGAAGGAAAAATTAGAGGCTAAGAAGAGACACAAAAACATGTGGTACACGTATACACACACACCTTCTTCTTGGAACTTGCAATAATTCATATGAATTGTGTAATATTAAGACACCAACAGGGTTTTTATGATTCCTTCTCCAACATTGCAAACTTAGTTTTCTCTCGTTTTTTGATTCCTGAATTATGTTGCCGTTTTTGTAGCATTTGTTTAGGGAATTGTTCGGCTCTCTTGTCTTGCCATGAGGCGACCCCTCCATTACAATTCCACCTCACTTCAACTCACGTACCAAATTCTAGTTGGACCCTTTGCTTCTTTCAAGGATCAACCTCCCAATTTAAAAACAGAAGGATGGACTGAGATCTATTTTTTTTATTTTACACAACACTAACGAGGTTACAAGCGGTGTTAGACTCGTAACCTCGGGCTTAGAAAAGAGCTTTCAAGCTGTTAGACTTCAAAATAATTGACTTTGATGTTTTACTTTCAAGTTCTACTGATAAAAAATAAGTGGGCATACTCCATTTGACTGCCACAAAGAGGTTCAAACCTATTGGTAAAAAAATTAGCGTATAATCAAGGATGATTGTCCATTACTTAAACAGGACACCCAGAATATGATACCGCAGATAAATCAAGGCACAGAAAAATACTTATGCACTTGAGAGATAACATGATACAAAATTACAAACTAAGCTCGCCATGAAACTTAGAGGGGGAACAAGTGGCAGAGTTATATGCAGCCAAGTGTAATGGGGCAAAAGTCACAGGAATCAAGGGACCTCATTCCACAACTCAAACCCCTTTTTACTGTCCAGAAAAAAAAAAGTGCCAAAAAGGAGTACTCGGACCCCATAGCTCAAACCTCAGCCTGACAGCAAACCCCCACATCACATGGTTTATGTGACAAGTGACACACCCAACAAACAAAAATAAATACAACTTTACCATCCATCTAAGATGTTACTTATTTTATCATCTTTACTCTTTCTTCCTCCAATTTCAGGGCTAGCACTAATCTCATTTTCCATCAGACATCAACATGACCAGCAAAATTAGCTTAGCATAATATTAGTTAGGATATGAGTGTGATAACTTACGTGGGGCCAACTTGAATCATATGCCTTGTTTCCCATTGAGCATAGAAGCTTTTCCCTCGCGTGCCTCAATGCATCTAGAGCTTCAACCACACTCTCATGAACTGGCTTTACTTTTCTTGCCTCCTTATTTGTTATTGGAAAATCCACTGGAACTAATGCCAGAGAGTTGTCGATTTTGTAATCTCTGTCATCATCCTCGTACTCTGTCACTGAGGATTTTGAGCCTAATCTAGACAGCCTGAAACAGAATCCCAATTTCAAAATTTGAAACTTAGCTCACAGACACAGACTATTCAGATTAGTAATTGTCACCCCAGGCATCAGATGCAATAATCTTACCTGCATTCATCGTTGTTAAAATCTTGAAAACTGGAATCTTTTGAAGATGATCTAGAGGTCGAACTTGAACACAGGACAGGGGAAAAAGAATTAGTTAGCTTAAAGAAAAGCAGTTACAAGATAAGAATGTTTCAGTAAATGGTATGACTCCGCATGTTGAAACAGGATACCTGCTTTCATCATTCTTCAAAACCTGAGAATTTGAATTTTGGTGGGAAGAAAAATCTGAATCTGAATCTGAATTATTGGAACACTGAGAGTCATATCCATTTGCCATGGGGACTGAGGGTTCTGAAACATTAAGCATTGTGTTTTCTGACAGAGACGAGTATGTTGTAGAAGTCTTGGCCTCTGAATCTCTGGAAGCAGAGCTACTTGCGGGTGATCTGCAACAAGAACTTTCAGATTTCTCCGGAGAAGATAATTGAACTGATTCTTCTGCTATAGGGAATAACTTGAGGGACTGAAGCTTCTTCTTCAGCTTTTTGAGCTTTTTCTCTGCCTTCTCTCTTAATTCGATCTCATCTCTGAGTTTCTTTTCCAGCTCAACCAACTGTGCAACACCAAAACCCCAAGAAAAATTCATTTTTATTTTATCGGAGACATGGAATAAAGTTTTGGCAGGCAAAAAGCTTCACGACGTACCTTGTTGCCCATAGACTCGGCTTCCTCATTGGCAACCCTAGAGGCTTGCCTTTCAGCGAGCAATCTTCCTCTGAGACACTCCACAGTATTCAAACCCTCATCTCCCTCCATTTTCTGGCCCCTGAAATAACCCATACAACAATGTGATTGCATTTTCATGGACAGCCCATTTCAGATTTCACAATGCGGAATGAGAGAAAAAGAAACAGAATGTTTTTTCAAAAAAACAAAAACCTCAGTTTAGGATCTTCCTTGCCAGCATTAGTTATGGTGAGCTGATTCTGCGTGCTTTGGTCGCAGCAAGGGCTCATCTTTGTGCTTAGCACGCAGGTGTTGTGAGTGGGTTTACTCGGATCAATTCAAACTGTAGCCGGTTGGCTACGGTCCTCTTCCCTTCCCATCCACTTCCCATCCTCTTCTTCATCTCAGCCGTTGGATTGAAATCTTAACCGTTCAGATCTAATATTATATAAAAGTATTATTTTTATTTTTTTTTAATAATTTAATAATTTAATATTTTTTTAATATAAAAATAATATTTTTATAAAAGATTAAATTTAAACCGTTCAGATTTCAATTCAACGGCTGAGATTGAGAAGTGGATGGGAAGTGGATGGGAAGGGAAGAGGATGGGAGCCACACCCAAACTTGAGACCCAGAAATGGGAATTTTCGTTTTTCTAACTTGGGAATTTGAATTGAAGATGGAAAACCAAAGTGGAATTTGGAGCATTAGTCACAGGGAATAGTAGGGGATTTTGAAGTGCGTGAGTGTCAGAGTGAGGGTGAGGGTTATGAATGTCCACATCCCGACAACTTGTACTTGTTACTACTCCCTCTGGTCCTTATTATAAGGCACCAACTAGCAAGTTTATTTGGTCCTTTTTATAAGACACTTGCTTGTTCCCAATGATCACTGATTATTTTTTTTCATGTCTGCCCCCAATTAATAAAGGTAATGGGTGAGAGTAATAATTAATATAATATTAGAATTTAGTGCAATTAGTAGGAGTAATATTGGAAATTTCTTAGATTTTAGGACAGCTTTATTGACTTTAACTACTTTGATTGGTTTGTGAAAAAAGTTAGTTGGTGCCTTATAATAAGGACCAGAGGGAGTACTTACTAGCATCTGCTGCGTTATTTGAAAAAAACGACACCAAAATATCATTAAAATTGATAAAATATATAGCGTAAAGGAGCAAAAATAACCATGTGCTTTACCCCGGGAGCATTCAGCACCATATGTGTTTTTTAGAGCAAAAATACACATGTGTTACCATTTTGGAACAAAAGTTACATCTCACCATTATGTTATTGTTCACTATGATAAGAGAGAAAGAGCTAAAGTGAATAGTAATATAACATGGGATGTGACTTTTGCTCCAAAATGATAACCACGTGTGTATTTTTGCTCCCAAAAAAAACATATGGTGTTGGACTCTCCCGAAGGTAAAACACATATGTATTTTTGCTCCTTTACCCAAATATATATAAAGATGTTAAATTTTAATAATTATTGATTTAAAATTTTGAAATATTACATTATCTGTAAAATTGTTTAACTACTCTTAGTTTTCTTAAATAAAAAATCTCCAACCCCTTTGTCGTCGGCCGTTGGAGCTCATGCACCAGCCATTATCGGAGCTCCGATGACCTTATAGGTAGCCTAATATATATTTTTAAAATTTCTTAAGCAAAAGTTGTCAATATAGATACTTGAATTGTTAATAGCATACTAAAGTTATAAACGGCGGCCTAATTATATTTGTTAATTTCTTAGACAAAATTTGTCAATATGGATACCTGAGTTCCTAATAGCAATGGAACAAATACCTCATTTGCAACTTAAGTATCAATATTAGCAACTCATGTATCCATATTGACAACTTTTGCTGATAAATTCAAAAAGAAAAAGAAGCATTAGGGGAAAAACACCAAAAAAAAAAAAGTTACCTAATTAAATCAGATTAGAAACATTTTACCAAAGTAATGCAGTTGATGACGTAAGAACAGTTCACGCCACTAGTGGCATAAATGGGGTTCACACCACTGACACAAAAAGTGTTAGTGGCGTGAACAACATTCACGCCACTAGGTGGCGTGAAATGGAGAATCAGACCCACTCAATTAGTGGGTCTGATTCCATATAAAAAAAAACTAATATTAAATATAATAATAATAATATGAGTGCCATAGTGCCATACGCACACACACATATTATGAGTGGCATAGTGCATCTTCATTTTTTTTTTCATATTTACTTTATTTGTATAAAATATATTAATGTTTATTATACTTTTATAGTGATAAGTGGGATTAAACTCATGACTCTCCACTTGTTGGAGAGCTCATACCACTATATCACTAGGTAAATATACTCTCTCAATTTTTAATATGGTCAGTGTGTGTTTTTCTCTCGTAATTGAACCTTATAATTTTGACAAGCCATCAACACTATTAGCCCTATAACTATTTTGTTATCATTATTAGTCCATATACACAAGCTAGCGGTGCTAACATAAATTAAAGAATTTGATTAAGATAACAAAACACACGAATGCCAGATCAAGAAAATAAAAGTATAAGTAGCTGCGAAACAGTTTCCCGAATAAATTTGGAAGCTGAATTTGTGTACGTTCTGTATTTACCAAAGGGCAGGGCATTGTTTGCATCTTAATTGGTTGGTCATGATTATACTTTTTCCCTACGGCTCTTATGCGTATAGCGTATCAGTTGGCATTATAAAAATGTATTCATTTTATACAAGTTTCACATTTTGTTCTTTGTTTTTAAACTTGAAGAAGCCAGTGGCAAGAGTTTGCTTCAAGCAATTGTTGTGTTCTCTAGAATGAGTAAAGGCCATCAAATCCCAAGCTGCATATATTAGCGAGATTAGCGAGATTACAACTTAGATTCCAACAATGACATTGTCCAGCCATAAATAAAATAGTAATTTATCTTTGAGGTTACATTAACAGAAACATTTTATGTTGAGTGAGGAATATATTTTTCCCAATTTTGATTCTATAAATCTGTTGAAGTTACACATGTCAGTAGTTCATGTAAATTTTAAGAAAGTGAGTGAAATGAGTGGCTAATTAAATTGGATGCCTGTTGGTATATTAAAAGCAAAGAGAGGAACAAGGAGGGTTGAAGTGCACTCAAAGCAAAATGAGTGATTAGCGGTTCAATCAAATAATAGCTGCTTATGCTCATTCCTTTTCACATATCATGTGATGTCAAGACTCAGCTTTAGCCTTTAAGCCAAGTGCACATATTTGAGTTAGCATTTGGAAATCACGTTTATACAAGTTGATACAAAACTCTCTAACGTACTTATCTCATAAACCGTAAATCACGTTGGAAAAGTAATTTCCACCGCTAATCCAAATAAACACAAAGCATGGACTACTCATTTCTTGTTTTAGTCCCTTGTCCTTCTGCTGCAACCCTAGCGGATTATTTTTAAATAGTATTCAAAATACTTGTTATGCAGCACTCAACATTATGAGATATTCTCTCCGGTCCTAATTATAGGAACACTTTTATAGTCCAAATTGCACTACAAAAAAGTGTTAAACACTGTGTTTTTTTAAAAAAAAAATAGCACTCAATGTTTTAAGTTCATAGTACTCATTGTTATAGTAAGAAAGTACTTTGAATACAAAAGTAGGCTAAAAATCATTTTAGGATATGAAACAAATAATTTAGAATGCTGACACACAAAAATTATTTTAAAATAATGAGGGTTGGTATGAAAATATTTATCTTAACCATGTCAATAGTTCAATAATTTGTTCAATTTTTTCTTTTTTCTCTAGAGGATACTGGCACCATTGGGTGCTTCAACAGTTGTGTCTCTCATGAAAGCAAAGAGAACTTAGAAATACTTAAATATTTCAAGAGGACCACATCATTTAAATAATTACGTTTAATAAAAATATAACAACTCAAATATTTTAATCTTAATTTGTTGATGACTCACTTGAAAAAATTCAAATTTTATCTTTTTTTAGAGAAAAATACTGGTTGATAAGTTTTTTAAAAAAAATTAAGATAATTTTTTTTAAAAACAAGATAAAATTTAGATTTTTTTTTTCCAGATAAGTTATCAATTAACTAGAATTAAAATAACTTGAATTGTTATATTTTTATTAGATAGAATTAAGACATATGGTACTTAAATATGTTTGTCCAAAAAAAATACTTAAATATGTAAGAGTACATACCATTCATACTTAAATTTGGTGATATTTATAAATCCTTTTTTAGGTAGTAAATGAGATTGTAACAATTTCACCTATATTAATTGTACTAATGAAAATAAAGAGTTTAAAAATACACATTCATAAATGAGGGTAAAGTTAAAAATTTACCACATAGTCATTGAGTCAACTACCTCTTCTTGGTATGTGTGATTTAATCAAAATTGACTTATAAATAAAATCAGAGTGGTAGGTACTTCTCCAAGCGCCTCTTTTAATTCACACGCCAGCAGGATGGCGCTTTGCCAGGTGTCTTCATCTTCCTACAAACCAAACCCCATCATCATTAAATGCCCAACTTCTCATGCACTCTTTATTTTTCATGCAGCATATCTTTATGATTCCAAACACCACCGTCACACCCATGTTCTCAGGAGGCTCTCAAATTAAGAGATATCTACCTAATTTAACTATGTAATCAATAAAGTTAGTTTAGTTAGTTAAAATAACATTTTTATAAAACACTATAATTATTATCCTGAATTCTCTCAATCTCTCTTTTACTTACCTATTATTGAAAGAGTATCAATGTGAATAAAAAGAGAAAAAAACTGATAATATAAAAAATAAATCTTATAGTTCTTACTCTCTCCAGTCTTAATCATAGGAGCAATTTACCATAATTTGGGGAGATTAAGAAGAGAAGTTAAATTAGTTAATTATAATTATTTTCCAAAAATACCCCTATAAAAATTGAAAATTACATAAAAGAACCACGCAACTCTCAGACCTGTTTAAACGCTGTGCATATCTTGGTCATGACCAAAAAAGAGCAAAGAGAAAAAAAAATAAAAATAAAAGAACCATGCAACTCTCCAGAATAAGGGTCACTTATCAAGAGAGTATCTATTTAATTGGGCATAACAAATGCAAGTTTATTTTTTTATTGTTGGAAAAAAGATAATGAAATTAATGTTTTATTAGGTTATTTTAGGGAAAAAAAAATTAATCACTTTGGACGGATAGCTACAAAAAAAATATTTTTAAAGGAATATTAAATTTATTTTATTTAAAAATAAAAATACGGTAGAATCTCTCACTTGATAGAATATAAGCGTGTTGTAAATTAATTATTGTGGAAGAAGTATTAGTAGGGGTGATATGGGAAAATATGATAAAAATTGCTCAAAATTATTTTATATAAAAAAGTATAATTTAGGTGTATATGACATTAATGAGTTACAAACATTATTTACTTTATAAAATATATATGTGTATTATTAAATTATTATTGTCTTTAATTATTATTAAGAAAGTATAAATAGGGGTATTATAGGAAAAAAATGAAAAAAAGTTAAAACTTACTCTTATAATTAGGACCAAAACCAACTCTAAAATTTACTCCTATAATTAGGACCGGGAGCGAGTATTATTCAAGAGTAATAGCCATAGGCAAGTGATGAAATTATGGGCCCAAAGACTGCGAGCTCCGGAGGTAATTTTTTGGTGAGAGCTTCATTATTGTTAGGCCTACCTAGATGCAAATCCACATTAAACCTGGGCTGGGCCTACCTACTCATAACTCATCAACCTAAATTACGCGCCTCCCTGTGGTTATACTCATGTTAATCATTTTCAAATTTACCTTATTAAAGCTTCTTAACAATAATTAAAGAGGAGATAGAAGGAAAGAATAAAAAAATATAATATAGGTGTTTTAGAAAATACATGTTATATTAAATAAATTTCTTAATCTAATTAAGAATTAAAATAGTATTTATGATATTACAATTAAATATAATTTATTTATAAAGGATACAAGAAAAAAAGGCTTTCACAAATTGACCTTGGCAGCCTCGTCTGGTCTTCCATGTATATGTACGTATGCTTTGTAGGGAAAATGAAAGTCTTCACTAATTCTTTTCTTCATTTCCTTTTTACTTAATTTCTTGATTATTGGTTTGATTTTTAATAGTTGAAATTTGATACCATATTAAAAATAGGGATAGATTATTCTGTCTACTCTTAAATTACCTACTTTTGCCTACCCCTCTCAATACCGTTAGATTATAATCTCATCTAACAATAGAATAAATCCTTTTACCCCTTCCTCTCTCCCATTGCCTCCCTTTCTCTCCTCCCCACGAGGCAACTGGGCGAAATTGAGCAGCAACTGCTATCAATCACTGAGAATTATCAAATGTTTTTGTTTCATCAAAGGCTTCCGTAAAGCTACCAATTCAGAATGCAGGAGACGTGCCCCTCGAATCCAAATACTTGGTAAAATGTTTTGGTAGTCAAATTAAAAATACCGATATTTATTTTCAGCAAATAAAAATAGTGGAACATTTTGGTCTCAGTTTAATAGCACCATCAGTGACTGAACTTCCAGCGGCGGGATGTAATTGTAATACTGCTAAGGGAGCCAGGTTTAAGACTACGACTACATATAATGATTAAGCAACGATCAATACTTTAGGCCTGTTAGGTTCTTAAAAAGTATAGCTTTTTTTATTTGTTTTCCGGTAGGAGGCAGCGAGCGGAGATTTGGCTAGATAGCAATAGACCTTCCTTTGAAAAGAGACGGTGACTAATCACAAATAATAGGGTTTTATCCCTCAAATCTCTACTGTTAGACGATATTATAATCTAACGGTATTGAGAGGGGTAGGCAAAGGTAGATAAATTAAGAGTAGGTAGAATAACCTAACCCTTTAAAATATTATTGTCATATTCATATTCTAAATAATATTTTCTCACAATAAATCTCAACTATTAAAAATTAATCTAATAATTAAGAAATTAAGTAGAGGGAAAACCGACACAACCCTTTTTGGGGGGCGTGAAGGTTGGTCGCACTTAGGACTAAACCAGGCTTTGCCGATCACTCGATTTAATTAACATATCCCAGAGCCGTTGGATCTCTCCGAAGACATCATCGGACGGCAACCGGTGCCGACAGCAAGGACACGTGTCACTGTTGCTGAGCCACGGCAATATACAGCTCCAATGAAACAAATGCTCGCATGGCAATTCACACACCTCCTTCCCCACCTTCATCTCCTCCTTACATATCACACACTCCCTTCCGCTCTCTTTCACTTCCACCGCCGGAAGTCCCACCACCGTCTCCGGCGACGCCCCCTTCTTCCCACCGCCGCAACTTGCCCTCACTAGTCTCCAGCTCCGACTCACCATATCAACGTAAGGAGCCAGGGCCGTCCAAGGACTCGCCCCAACGGGAGAATAAGCAGCTGTCAACAACTTATCAGAGAAAATATTACATAAGCTGACCCGCCAATCTGAATAATTCTCCTCGAGGACTGTGGGGTTGTGTTGGTGGGTTTCGCAGAAACAGAGGAGGAGGAGAACGGCGTTCAGGTCACTCTCACGAATGGCGGCGGTGGACATGGGCGGCGGAGGTGGAATGGTGAGGTCGGAGAGGAGGAAGTGGGTGGTGATGTGGCGGAGGGAGGAGAGGAGGTGGCGAGCGATAAGGAGGTACTTTTCGGGGAGGGAGAGAGAGTGGAGGTGGCGGAGGGTGGAGGAGAAGAGAGACTGGGAAGAGAGGACGGAGGAGAGGCGAAGGCGGTGGTCGTCGGTGGCGGAGAGGAGGGAGAGAGAGAGATGAGAGAGTTGGGAAGGAGGGAGGGTGGAGATTGCCGCTAAGATGGTGGCTCTTTCTTCCATTATTATGGGATCATGTGCTTCTCTTAATAATTTCCATTTAGCTGAGTCTTGGAGGAACAACCTCTGCCTTTTTATGGACTTAGATCCAACATGGAACTTTGCAATTCTGCTGTACCTCGCTGATTTTTCTTCTTCGTCTTATTTTATTTTATTTTTATAATTGACCCTTTGTGCTTTATCGTCTTTAATTTTATAGTGAGAAAATATATGGGATGTGGTTGCTTGACCCCATATTTTTCTAATTCTTCCCCGTTGTTTAATTAGAAATTAAAGGTGTTGAATAATTGACATTGACACACAAAAATTGCACTATATATACAAGATTAATTTATATACGACTTACTTCAGGTCGTATAAGATTAAAACCGTACTGCTGATAAGTATGAATATTACGACTTACTTCAGGTCAACAAAAAATAAAAGACGATAATAAAGATCCCCACCAATACCATCATCTCAGATCAGAAACAAGTTACATACTAAAGTCACCATTTTTTTATGGGAGTTTCAGTTTCCGATCCCTTTAAGATTATTTTGACTGATTCATTTTCTCGGAATCTCAGCGAAAAGTAGAGTTCATGATCGGAAAGATGCATATACACGACATTCCTTTTCTTTTATAAGTTCTGCTATTATTGAAAGATAATCAATGGCAAGAGTATTAACGAGTCATCTCTGTCCGCTAACTACTTAATAATTAGATGCGAATATTATAATGACAATCAAAAGAGGAGTTTGTATTTACTGCAGTCTCCATATTATGTTTGGAAGGTTATGAAAAATAATCAACCCATCAATAATAATCACCATACACTATATATACATATGACGTCAATATGTGCATGCATGACGGGCATTCTGTAGTGTAATAGTAAGCAAATCAGGTGAACCTCACTAAACTAAAAGAGAGTCCCACATACAGAGTGTTTATAATGAAACCGCACATATAATGCTTAAACATTCCTGACGTCACGACAAAAAATATGGAGATGTATTGTCGACAAGCAAAACGTCCAGTTCAAGCACGTTTGGGTGTGTTCATCAATGAAAACGACTTGGCTCCACCAACATGGCTCCTTCCTCTTGTCGCCGACAACATAAATGAAAACGATAATGTAATTAATTGGCGCGTCTGAGAAAATACTAGTCAATCTATCTCATCGCAGACGGCTCTGCTACGCTCTCTTGGTAAAGTAAGGCCTTGCAGGCATTCATTTCTCTATAATGGAGTTTTACGACATTGAGGTGGAAAATCCAGCTCTGATTATGGGCTCCTACTGAATAAGTATAGAAGCAACAATATTTTAATTAAGTGAAGTTGTTTGCTTTAGTAGTAAGTAAAGTCTCAATTTTCGAGATGTGAAAAGGCAAAGCAAGGGAATGAATGTAGCACAAAGAAAAAGGAGCGTTGATTACAACGACTGATCAAGTGAAATTATACTATTACAACTGGCCCTGACAGAGGAAATTCCAGTAAAAGGATGTCCATGATTCGATATTATTCGCAGTCTCTGAGGTATTGCTCTATCACCAGATGGAGCTTGAAATTCGTCAAGCACATGTTGCAATAAACCAGAGTTTGACTTTGCTGCCTCTGTCTCCACATTATGTCTATCTCTTAATAGCTTGCTTCATTTCAAATACATGGTTACATTCTCAACTTGCTTTGAGCAGAAGGTTGCGGCATGTCTTGAGATGGGAGAACTCGATGATGATTTGCCAGATTTGCATCTCTTTTTTCTGTTTCGTGTAATGGATACACCCACAGTGTAAGTGTAAGTGTAAGTCACTTTAATTAGGTAGTTAACTCATCAAATTTTTCCTAAATTTTTTTAAAAAATCCAAATTTAAATATATTACGAGGTGTCAAAGGAGATAGAAAAAGATAAGGAATCATTTTTGAACATCAATTACAAGGGGCAAAATTGACAAATGAGCATCAATTTCTCTCTAAGTGACTTATATTATGGATCAAATCATTCTTCTAAAAGCGAGTTAATATTATAGACCAAAGGTAGTATATTCTTTTTGATGGCACACTTGACATAATTTATTTTGTAAGAATGATAATACTCTTCTAGTTCTTAATACAAGACATATCTATCTACTTTGATTGAATTAAGGAAATTAATTAAACTAATTAATATGACATATATTTTCTAAAATACTCTCCCTTGTCATCTTCTTTAATTCTCTCTCCTCTTTAACTATTGTTAGAGGAGCATCATTAAGATTAAATTAAGAAAAGATTGATAAATATGAAAATTACATCTTATATTTAGAATTAAGATCAACTCTTCAAGGTTGTATTATATTAATGACACGAGGAAGTATCAATAATGTAACTCAAAATGACGTTACAGGCATTTAAGGCACTGATACGAGGCTAAATTGGGCAATAGTCCACCCTCTAACACCAAAGACAGAAAATCCCAAGGCAGGCAGGCAATTGATCTACTTGAGGACTTTAATTCAATGTTTGAACATGTGGTGCCGGCAGAATTAGATGGTTATCCATGCAATGTTCATAATCCTGGACCTGGTAGAGTACGCTTCTGGAAGTTCCACCATTTCTTTTTTTGCTCAGAAAGGATACTTCATTACTTAAATCAGAACTCACAAAGTAGCAGATACAAAGGAAACAAAGACGCTAATACCTGACCAGAAGTTGCATCCAGAAACAACACAAACAATAATACATAAGCAACGTAAGACTAAAATAACTATACTAGGAAATCTCCACTTCAGCCCTGCAGGAGCCAAGATTATCCACAACAGAATCCGTCTTAGGAGCATCCAAGGTTAGAATAGACAGTAAGGAAGGTGATGGTTGAAAAACCCACCCAACCGGACACACCTCCTTATATGAATTTGCTGCAAGTAGATCCGCAGCTCTATTACCCCGACGAGGAATAAAAGATATGGAAAACCCAACCCTGTCAGAAAAGAGACAAATAATGTCATGCACAATACATCTACTCCTCCATTCACATAAAACAACAGATCTAGCATTAATACAGGACACCAAAACAAGGCAATCAATTTCAAAAATGACGTTGTCATGACCCAAATCCATTGCCAACATTAAGGCCTTCTTAAGAGCAAGAGCTTCTGTCATGAAGGCCGAGATTGATTTAATTTTATCCACATAACCCATTTAAAGACTCCAAAGCTGTCACGACAGATAACTCCTACTGCTCCCAAATCAGAACCAACAGCAAAGGCACCATCAGAATTTATTTTAAGTTGCCCCTGCTCAGGAGGTTTCGACCGCACTCTCTCAGCATCAATAGAATCCCCTCTAACCAACACTGCTGGCCTCTTTTCATAATTATCCCAGAATTCTTTGTTGCTCCTCATGGCCGACTCAATCACCACAAATGGATTAGGAATCACATGATTAAATACTTTCTCGTTCCTTTGCTTCCAAATTAGCCAAACCATTCAGCAGAATAATGACAAATCTTTTTCAAACAAGGATTTCAGGTTAGGTATCATCAGCCACCATGTGTTAAAATTGGAAATATTTGACCAATCAATTCTCACCCCCAATCTGCATCCAAACCATACACACCTGGTCCAATAGCACTTAAATAATAAATGTTCAATGCTCTCCTCTGCCATCTCACAAACTGGACATAGCTTGCTGCAGGAGCGTTTTCTTTTAAATAAAGCCGCATTGGTGGCGATAGAGCTAGTGAGAAGGCGCCAAAGAAATTGTTGAACTCTTGGAATGGTCTTGATGCTCCACACCGATCTCCAGCAAGAGGCAGGCACTACTACAGAGGAACTCGGTTTCAGATTAGTCACCAAGTTCTTAGATTTTTCAGTATAATAACCTGCTTTAACTTTATAATCTCCATTGTGAGCGCTGGTCCACACTAATCGGTCACCCAGTCCATTATTAGGAATCAGTATTGACAATATAGCCAACTTAACATCAGAGTTCACCAAATGAGCAATAGGTGAAAGATTCCATGAACCATCTTCAATAAGATCACTCACCCTCCCTTGCTTGACAATAAAATCCTCACTATTAGGCGGTTTTACTAGTGACGAAATGCCAGGAATCCACACATCCCCCCAGATTCGAATATCCAGCCCATCACCTACATCCCACCGTAAATCTTGTTTAATGAATTCTCTGCCTTCTATTAAACTCGCCCAACACCAAGAAGCATTAGAGCCTTTACCCACATCCATAAACTCCGATTGAGGAAAATACGCAATCTTCAAAACTTTGAACCACAAATCTTGCGGTCTGGTCATTAGTCTCCACACAGTCTTGGCAAGTAAAGCATCGTTCATGATTGCCAAATCCCGAAAACCCATTCCCACTTGGCTTTTGCCCAACGTAAGATAGTCCCATGCTTTCCAATGAGTTTGACCACCAAACGCATTACCATTCCACCAGAAATTAGCCACAAGGCTATGAATTTCCTTACACGTTTTTAGAGGAAATTTGAAACAATTCATGGGGTATATTGGGATGGCCTGAATTACAGCCTTGATTAATACCTCTCTCCCTGTCGGAGACAAAAACTTGTGCCCCCAACTTTGAAGTTTATTAGAAACCCTCTCCCTAATATAGGCCAATGCCTGTTGCTTGGTTTTCCCCCATATACTTGGGATTCCCAGGTATCTACCAGGATCATCTGATAAAGGAATATGCAGCATGTCTCCTACCGCCGTACACAACTCATGAGGGGTATTGGCCAAGAAGAAAAGGCTTGATTTCTCCAGGTTTATAACTTGTCCGGATGCATTACAATACTGATGAATAATTCTCGCCAACTGAACGCAGTTGCCTTGATTAGCATTCATATACACCAATGCATCATCTGCAAAAAAAACTGTGAGTGAGAACCGGGCAGCTAAGGCTCAATTTAATACCCTTGATTACTCTTGCTTCCTGACTTTTAGAAATCATAAGTGATAAGACCTCAGCCACAAGGATAAACAGATACGGAGATAAAGGGTCGCCTTGACGAAGGCCTCTTAGGAGCAAAGGAGTTCACAGCTTCCCCAGACAAACAAACATTCAGTTTAACATATCTAACACACTTCATCACTAAAGAAACCCATGCATTATCAAAGCCAAATCTATACAATACATTTTCCAAGAAATCCCATTCTACTCTATCATAAGCCTTATGATAAGTATATATTTTATAATTAAATAATGGTAGATTCTGGGACATATTGGATTGAAATTATTAATATTATACCTATTTAATTATATTTTATATATTTATCTATCCTTTAATCAAATATAGGATAAAATGATATTATAATAGAAAATCTATTGATATCCTATTCTTATTTTGGGAGATATTATGTGATCTAGAAGAGGCAACAAATCAAATTAAAGAAAAGATATAATATAATATATTATATTATATCAAGCCATTGGAATTAAAAGAGTAAAGAGGAGATCAATTATTATATCATATCTTCAACCAAAAAGAAGCAGAGGCAAATTGAAACGCGTGGGCCCACAACCAAACCTAATAGATATTAAAAGGAAGGGAGCACGACGCAATACACAGGGGACGCACAGCGAGAATTTTCGGAGATTACACAGAGCGCGACGCAGGCAATTGGAGAATAGAAAGAAGGAATTGGAGAAAGAAGATCAAAGAAATTGTAGAGATCAACCTTCCCAATCTCGAAGAACAATTCGGTTTTCATTTATTTTATTAATTTTTACCTAGCCATGCTTGGCTAATTTCCTTTTAGTAGTTAGGCGAGGATGAACCCTATGTTAATTTGAGTATTTATTTGAAATTCTCTATTGAATGTTATTTACCATATTGAATGAGTTATATTTACTTAAAGCCTTTGATCACCTTTAAGATTGCCCATAGGTTAGTGCATGACAATAGAGATGTTGGTGCACTTAACCAGAACCTTTAATTCATCATAAAATTGTATGACCTAGACATAGGCTTACAAATTTATGTGATCTTATAATTCCGGTTTACATAATCTTTCTAAATAATACTGAGAAATTAGGTTATTTTTAAAGATAACGACTAAGGTAGCATCAAGACATTGAGACTTAGTTAAATATTAGAGAATTGATCGTCAGTTATGGGAATAATAGTCAATTAGGAATTTAATTCGAATACTTAGAGGAACATAGGGGAATTCTATGCCCTAGCTGCGTTTTTCTATTAATCATCTTTTCTAAAACGTTCTTGAAATTCTTGAAATTCTTGAATCTTAATTTTTATTTAATTATTTAAAACCTTTTTAGTTACAATTCACCCCTATTACTCTATTTCATCCAACTAAAGCTGAAATAACTAATTAGTGGCTGTAATACTATTCCTCGTGGGACGATATCTTTCTCACACACTTTATTACTTGTAACGACCGGTGCACTTGCCGAAGTCGCAACACCTTACTCATGTCCATTTTAAGAGCAAACTCATATTTTCTACTAGTTTTCTTCCTTCTCAAATAATGATACACCTCATGAGCTATGATAATATTGTCCTAGATACACCGCCCCGGAACAAATGCCCCTTGGTTAGGTAAAATACACATATCAAGTAAAGGTCTCATCCTACATGCCATAAGTTTGGAGATAATTTTATAAGAAAAATTGCACAAACCTAATGGTCTAAATTGAGATACATGTTCCGGTTTTGCTACCTTAGGAATTAGGACCAGGTTAGTCTCATTAATGGGGTCTAATTGAGAATTTCCAGCAAAGAACTCTAGAACAACCTTACAAATAGAATCACCAACTTCCACCCATGAGTTCTGATAAAACATACCTGAAAATCCATCAGGCCCAGGAGCCTTCGAACTGCCAAGACTAAAAGCTTCCCTCCTGATCTCTTCCCTAGTGACCGGCTTCAAAAGAGACTGATTCATCTCATCCGAAATTCTTTTATCAATGAAAGCAAGAGCTGGTTCCATCTGATTAGTCCCAGATGCTGAAAACAAAAGCTGGAAATACTGAGCAATATTGTCATTCACCTCCTTCTTATCCTCTAGCCATATGCCTGCATCATTTCGAATGGATAGGATAGAATTCCTCTGCCTCCTATGTACCGTCGATAAGTGAAAAAATCTGGAATTTTTATCACCAGCAGTCAGCCAATTCACACGTGATCTCTGCCACCAGAACTGCTCTTCCAACTCCAGTAATCTGTCAATCTGTCCTGTCACATCCCCAATTGCTCAAATTTTTGTCTCTGAGAGTTCCCCACTAGAGAGGGCAGCAAGCTCCTTCTTCAATTTTTCCACCAGCTTTGCATTATTTGGGAATTCCTCCCTATTCCATCTCTCCAACGCTTCCTTACACCTAACTAGCTTACTGAGAAAAGACTCAATTGCAGGTGTGCTCGTCATCTCAGTCCTGGCCCAACTGTCCCCTACTACCTGATGGAAGTTGTCATGATGAATCCATTTCTCTTCAAATCAGAACAACCTTTGCCTATGAGAAGCCTCTGGTTGACATTTAACAAACAACAAGTGGTGATCCGATCCCAATAGAGTGACATTAAAGACTTGAATATTAGGGAAGGCCTCCCTAAGAGAACAATTACCAAGTGCCCGGTCGATACGTTCCCAGATAGTATCTGGCTCTTCTCTCTTGTTACACCACGTGAATCGATATCCACTAAATCCCAGGTTGTCCAGCTCACATCCGGCTACAAAACATTTAAAGTTCATGATCTTTCTCCAAGCTCTTGGTCTACCACCCATTTTCTCAGATTGGGATAAAATTTCATTAAAATCCCCCACACATAGCCATGATTCAGAAATACTCCTGCATATTCTCGTAATTTCCTGCCAACATACCGTTCTTCCCTCCTCAGTAGAAGGCCCATAAACAAAGGAGATATATTTAGGGGAATTAATATTGTCTGCTACAATACTGGTGTGAATAAAATGGGGTGTAGATACCAGAATATTTATTTTGATTGATTCAGCCCACCAAAGTGCTAATCCACCACTTTTCCCCGCAGGATCCACAAGCTACTCCTCAGAAAATCCGCACCGCCGTCTGATCTTACGCACATATCTGGCCTTTTGTTTTGTTTCTGATAAGAACACAATTAGGGGTTTTTTTCGAATATATTCTTCCTTTAAATTCCTAACTGTCAAGGCAACCCCCCAAACCTTGACAGTTCCAAGCTAGGATATTCATGGTGCACCGGTGGTTGGTCTCATCCAACCACCGGCGTTTTGATCAGAAAAAGAAGGCAAAACCTCATCAGCATAAGAAGAAGGCAGTACCTCATTATGTATAGTCTCCCCAGAAATCCAACTAGATGGGAAGTCAATCTCCGTTGTCTCCAGAAGACAGCCAATATCCCTCTGGCTCTCAGAATCTTTACTTCGAATAAAGGCTTTCACAGACCTGTAGTTCTTGCGTGTTCGTCTTTAAGTAAGGGCCTCAGCTGATTTAGGCTTTGAAATGATTAATGGAGAATCAAAGTTCAGTTGCCTCTGCCTTTTATTCACCATTGGCCCAATATCAGAAACACACTTCCTTTTTAAGTTGATACTGCGTAGGGATTGGGCCACTGCTGAAATTGGGGATAGCCCAGCAAGGGGAGTAATAGGCTCTTCATCGGGCTCAGGGTCCAGGGGAAACTCAACCCTGTATAAAGGTTTCTCCTCCCCCACTTTCGGGCCCTCCTGCATCCTCACATTAGATACACCTTCCTGGGCCAGCTCTAATGCAAGGCCCACTACCTCCTTTTCGCCATCCAATTCAACCCCCAACGGCCCCCTTACATCGTTACTTCTCTCAAATGAAGGAATCTGTGCCACTCCCTCATCTGGAATAATAAATGAACTACTTTCTTCCAAGCCACCTGCTCCTTCAGGAATCGAGGCTTACGCCAAAAGGACTGAATCTGCCCCCTCACCTGACATCTCACCAACTCCTTTCCCCGTTGTCCCATCTTCTGACACTCCTCCCTCCTAGGACCCAATCTGATTTCCGACGACCTCTCCATCTCCGGTGTACTGCTCCAGTGAGTGGAGGCCGAATGCGTCTTCCTCACAATGAGCTTAGCCTCAATCCAGTCTTCCTTGCACACCTCCAGCGACTCTTCCAGTGTTCGAACAACCGGAGTTCCTAACCAACTTCCAAATTCTAGCATATCTCCCTCGTCCTCTCTCTGATCTGAAACAACTTTGCATCTCCTACTATCGTGTCCAATGCACCCACACTTATAGCAGAAATTTTGCAGTCGTTCGTATTTTACCGTTACCCATGTCGGAGCTCTCTGTTCTCGTGGGACCCAGAAACCTGAGGTTAAAGGTTCATGGATAGGAATCAGCACACGAACATGGATAAACCCGCGACCTAAGCTACCATTCGTGAGGGGTTTTTCAAACATAACCGCTTCCCCGACAAAATCCCCAAGAATCTTCGCATTGCTACTATTAAAAGCTTCCAACGGGATTCCATGAAATTGAACCCAGTAAGGCGCTATGTTGAAGTTCACATCTTCTAGAACCATAAACTCCTCCCATACCTGGAGATTCAGCAAATGCCCTTGAATCGACCACGACCTTCCCTTCAGTATCCTGTTGTAATCCTTAGACTCTTTAAATCGGAATAGGAGCGTGAGTTGATTCCGGTCAAGGTCGTGTATTTCTACCTCCGAGTCTAATTGCCATCCCTTCTTAATCATCGTGATAACCGTGGGTACATTTAAATTTTTGCTGGTAATAATCTTCCCAGCTAGCGTGTTACCCTGTTTAATCGCTTCCCTATCGATAGATAAAACCACTTTCTTACTCTTACTGAACCTGCTACTTGAGCCCAATTCCATGCTCCTTCCTCTTCGCCCCCCAATCCTCCAATCTACCGATAGTAACCAGCACCAAGACACACTCATACAACAGAAACACTCAGATGAAGAAGAAAGAAGAAACAATCAGCTGGTCTTTGTTCGAAGAACGTCGACCTAACAGAGATACCAAGACCTCACCAACCCTGACCAAGAAGAGAGAGAACTCACACT
This sequence comes from Acacia pycnantha, assembly GCA_025563575.1. Lineage (NCBI taxonomy): Eukaryota > Viridiplantae > Streptophyta > Magnoliopsida > Fabales > Fabaceae > Acacia > Acacia pycnantha. The sequence goes on from JAMWYP010000013.1 coordinate 3,504,511, forward strand.
TAGGAGAGAGATTTCCTCAAAGTTCCACCATTTCACGCAACAGATGCCTTGATCTTCTTAATGCCGTAATGCATTATTGCATTTTTCCTTTGGGATTCGTGGAAGTTGAGAAACCAAGTACATACAAGTGGAGGAAATTTTTTACTTTTAATCCTAGTTGCAGGACCTAGTGCAAGCTATACAATCATGTGAGTTTTTTTCTAATTCCCCTAAGCTCATTACATTAAAATTGAGTGCGAGGCACTAGCATATTTCTTATGATATCTTGAAATTAATCAGAGTAGAGAGCCTATTTTCAATGCACCAATACAGTCATCCGGGAGGAAAATCACCAACAAAAAGTCCCACCTCAGTTATATCACAACATATCTAACATCTGAACACATTTTCACAGGCAGCTGGAGAGTCATGATGGGAAATTGCCAGCTGCATATATCTAAACTAACACAGTTGTATTTGACTGCTTGCAACTACACAGTTAACACTCAACTGATAACTACCACTTGTTCTCATCATAACTTGATCCACGAATTGATTTGTTGTCTATATGTTATTACAATGAGACAAAATTGTAGAAGATATAATAATCGTATTAATTATATAAATAGGGGGAAGGGGGGACGGAATGAATTTCATCGTTGGGGGAAAAAGGGACAGAACCAGTGCAGGCAAAATAAACATGGGAATTCAGGATTAGCCAAGTCAAATTGCTGAGGTCAACCCCTATTTCTAACGCAAAAAAATAAGATCACAAAAGGAAACACAAATAAAACTAGGCTGTGAGATTAGTCTTCCTTCTTCTCTATCTGAAAGCAATGCTCCAGTTGTAACAGTAACGCGAGGGAGGGGCATAGACTCGCTACTGGAGAACCATAATGGAAATTTGGTTGTTAAGGCAAAACGTCGTATTCTTTGTGATGAATGCATTCATCGCTTCAGTCCTTGCACGGAAACGTACTGTTGCCATTTTAATGGGATTGTCTAAAGATTCTCCCTGTCTGTGAGCACATGAAACTCATCATATACATAAAATTTTAAATGTTGAATATCACTTGGAATTTAGAAGATAGTTTGACACCAACCTTAGAAAAATATTGATGGAGGGCTGGTCATAGTCATAACCATGCAGAAAACGTTCTATATCGTCTATTAGTGCATTTCGAGGAAATCCTCGCATTAAAATCTGGCAAAAACAGGCAGCTGTTAGATAACTGCCATGTTTTGGAGTCAACAAATCACAGCCTTTCAACAACCAAATTTCAACACAAAAAACTGACTAGTCATTTACAAATCAAAAGTCAAAACCTTGAAAATGTGACTTCTGTGTCACTGTTCTGCAAGAGAAAGCATACATGATTCTGCAAGTGAAAATGTACCATGATATTCTTCATATTTATAACAGATGTTCATCGTTCCGATGTATCATTTGTCAATCAATCAACATGTTATCTTGTATGCATGCTCGCAAACACCTAAAGTCCATCACTTGAAACGAGTAAAAACTAAAAAGCTATTTATCTTAATTGAGTGTTGACATCTGACAATCAAAGAATAACCAGCACTTTCGAACTCCTGAAAACAATAAGTTGCACATAATTAATTTATACTTACAGTTTTTCCATCACAGGGAGCAACAATATCCCATTGGGCACGATCAACCTGACAACCAAGCAAAAGCAATTATATGTATCATCAAGCACTTGCTGAGTATACATATAAGAAGATTGATCAATCTTTTGCGGTAGACAAATGTGGGCATCATACCCTTTCCAATCTGTACAAGCGACCATTCCTTGTAATATGCCTCAAAGCCTGATCATAGTCTTTGTGAGAATGGAATTGCAACATCCTGATGATAGCCAAAACCTTTTCTTAATTTTTGAGTATAGAATGCATCTAGAGATTTCAGTTAAATGTGAACAATAAAATGCTCCCGAGATGAATTATGAAAATAATCAGCCCATGCCTTTTTGAAGCATAGTACGAAAGTAAGTCGTTTGAATTCTTTAAAAAAATTACTAAAACAGAAAAAGGATGCAATTTGCATTCTTCAGCGACAAATGCAGTCAACCATAATGTTAGAGCTAAAAATGTTAAAAATTTCGCAGTTCCCTTAAAACAAAACAAGAGATTGAAGGCATTACATTGCACGGGGCGTAAAGTAACGGTCGTAGTCCACTTTGACATCCTCCATGGTCAAATTAGAATCTTCAAGAAAGTGGATTATATCTGTTTTCAGGGTGTAATTACGAACGCCGAGCAGCCTACCATATGCTAAACCTAATAAGAGAAACAGAAAGGAGCGATTCGTTATTTTGGCCAAAAGAGCAGACGGAACAACTGATTAATCAAAGCCCAGAGCGATAGTGGAGCCAGGAGTAGCTCATAGAAGCGAATGGGCTAAATGTATCTAGCATATACTTGTTTCTAAATGACACATGTATCCCCGATAATCAAATATATTCAACAGAATGCATGATTGCCTATATATTCGAAAAACATGACCATAACTGGAATAAATAAGTAGAATTAGAAATGCAATAAAATATCGTAACAGCGTAATTAGCGATATATTAACCCAATTCCTTGCTTCGATTCTTTTACAATTGTCAATACTGAAAGGTAGATAGCGAATTGCTATTATCTATTGCGTATTGAATAACCAGTAGAGTCTTATCCGCGCATAATGTCTTCGGAAGCGGAAAAAAACGACGTACCTTGACGGGGAGCTTGCATAAACGACTCGGCGAGTGGATCCTGAGGTGGCTGTTGCGCTTCAGATGAAAAGAACATCCTGGACGTGGCTCGAAGGAGAGGTGGGAAGCCATGACAATCTTGGAGAGTGGAAAATGTAGAGTTCGATCTCAGTGCGGCTCTAAGAAGACTCATCTTCGATCGGAGCAGGAAGTAGCTAGAAGCTTACAGGGGAAATTGGCCGCGGGTCAGTTTAGAGCAGGAGTAGACTGCATCACCAGACACCAGCAAGCTTGAAGCATCTGATTCAGCCAGGTCTCCGGCCCAATTAGCCCAATAATAGGGTCCGGAGTAGTGTCCATAGCCCACAAATTCTTCGGGCCTCAGGGCCTAGGGTTTTCGGGGCTATGAATGTTAAGTAATTACCAAATAAATAGTTATTAAAAAGATACTGAATAAATACCAACAAGGATCCAAGTCGTAAAAGGAGCCGGAAAAGTCTGAGCTAAAAAAAAAAAAGGAGCCGGAAAAGGGAATCAAAGTTCAAATTCCAATTATAAAATGTCCCTGCATTTAGGGGCTGTTTGGTAAGAGGAGAGGAAGTGGGCATTGAGAAGAAAATTTAAGTTGAATTTTAAAAAATTAGAAAAGTGGAGTTAAAATTTTTGAATTAATTTTTTTTTATTCTTTTATCTTACATCTTTTCTTTATTAATATTTTATAACTCAATTTTTTTAAAAATTAAACTCTTAAACAATTTTCTCTCCTCTCCCCTTCATATCCCTCATACCAAACTGACCCTTATTGTTCAACAATGAAGATATATGTGTGCTACCAAAATATTAGTACCTGGAATTTTAAAAAAAAAAAACCAAGGTTGAATTTAGGGAAAGTAACTAATTTGTCGCAACATGATTGGTCCAATAAAAGGATACCTTTGTGTTGGGAAAAAAAATTATGAGGTTGATGCAGGTGAGGGACGGTGCTTGGTTACCTGCTCAGGAACCACCTTCCCAAGGGAGGGCAGTTCCAGCAAGGGGACAAACAAAAACGAGCGGTGCCGCTCCGCTTCTTGTAATCGCCCACGCTACGCCAGCTCATCAATTTTTCTTTTTTTCTTTTTTGAACCCGACAATCTATTTATCGAATCGGTATAGATCCGTGAGCCCGGGTGGCATGAGTCCATGAGATCACCCATGACGTCATGTTCTAATTGAGTATAGCGACAAAACTAATCCAGAAAAAAGGAGAGAGAGAGAGAGAGAGAGAGAGGGTGGCAGAGATTAACTTTTTTGACTTTTTCCAACACAACATTATGAATGGTTGCCATGGGTTCTTCCTTCACTAAACTCAAATGGCAACGGTAGGTGGTATGAAGATAATGGTTTGTTTGGTATAAATGATAAATTCTTGTTACAAGGCAAGGGGATACATGTAACCAAATTAATGGAGGCAGGTGATGCGAAGAGAATTAATAGATAGGAGAATGAAATTAATTAGAGTAAATACACTTTTTGGTCCCTGACAAAAAACACGAACCTCATTTTGGTCCCTCACAAAAAAAGACCCTTATTCGTCCTTTTTATGAACTAAAAATGACCTTTTGAAAATTTGTGAGGGATCAAAATGTCCACCAATCAATCCTTATTCGTTATTTTTATGGACTAAAAATGACATTTTTTTTATCAGGGACCAAAATAGGGTCCATATTTTTTATCAGGAACCATAAAGGATATTTACTCAATTAATTAAAAAAGAACGTGTGGTTTTCGTATATAAAATCCCCTTGTTAATAACACAACACAGTCCAAGAGGAACCGACGCGATGACATGTGCCCGTACAGAATGATTTATTCCAATTCCATTCCATAGATCCAATTCTATTCCAAGCGTGAATGAGTCACATACTGACATGGCAGCAAAGCAGAAGACAGAAACGTTAAACCAATACTTGAACCTTTCATTTAATTACTAAAATAATGTCTCTCAAACCCTGAAACTAATCAAACACCGACTCCCAAGTGGTGCACTTGAACAATGCCCTCCCTCCAAAACCATCCAACCACCCTCCATCTATAAAACTACTACCACATCTTCAATTTCAATACAAGATCTTCTTCCCGTTTGGTTCAGGAAATTGAGGGAAGGGAATGAGAACTTATTAATAGAGTTCTCACCTCCAAAACACGTTTGGTGTGTCAAGTTCCCTGCAACTCTGATTCCCACCAAGCTCCCATAAACATGGGAAATTGAACTCCCTTCAAAACTGGCGGGATTCTGACGAACTTCTTGGGAGAGTGTCTTATTTTGACAAAAAAAAAAACCCCTCTGAAAACAGCCACAGTTTGGGTCGAAAGGAAAAAAGTTCCGACGAGGATGACAGTGAAAGAAAGATGAATGGTGATGAGTGAAACTTCTTCCTCCTCCTCTTTTGATCGCCTCTCTTTGTGTCCTTTCGAAATTGACGGTGATGGTAACGGACAGAGGAAGGGTCGACGACGGTGGTGTGGAGCTGAACGCTGATCGGAAAAGGAAGAGATGGTGTGGTGCGACCGATGAAGGAATGAAGTCTCGCCGTGTCTGGTCTTCTGCCTGAAAGACGAGCTCTGTTCACGACAGTGTAATCTGGGAATTTCTCCGCTTCCGCCTATGCCTCGCCGGGAAAATCAGTTTCAGCGCTAGAGAAATCTCTCTCTCCGGCGAGGGAAACAAGATCTAGACTCCAGTGTTTTTTCTGCTTTTTTGCTGGAATCGGTGACAGCATCGGAAGGAAGTCGAGACGACGAACTGGATTTGGAAGAAGATGACAAGAAGGAGACGAATGCGTGTTTGAGCTTGCATTTTTTCTGCATTTTTGGGTTTTTTTATTTTAGGGGCGATCTGGGAATTTTACCTCAACTTCCCACTTAACCAACAACCAATTCTTCATACCAAACATTTTATTTTCCCTCAACTTTAATTCCATTCCTATGTCTACCAAACAGTTTTAACTTTTTAAGTTCCCTCTCATCTTCCATTCCATTCATTTCCCTCTTATAATTTCATTTCCCTATTTAAATGTTCCATGTACCAAACGGGCCCTAAGGATTCAAGGTAGGGAACGAGTTTCTTGGCTGGTCCAAATATTTAAGGTAGGAACGAGGATGAGTAGGGGATGCTCGTCACATGGGGGACAAAATATGGCTGTCTAGATCAATTTTTTTAGTATCAGTCAGTATGCTGAAGTATCTTTTCTCTGAACAGTTCGTATTTTAACTTTCTATTTTTTCAAGATTATGAACTATTTTTATAGTACCAGTCAGTATTCTTACACATCTTTTTAGTACCATTTAGTACCCTAAATTTTTTTTCAGTATCCTAAAATAATTTTTGAAGATCATAAAGTATTTTTTCAGTATCCTGACTTTTTAGTACCACTCACTACTCTGAAAAATAATATTTCAGAGTACTGACTGGTATTAAAAAGATATTTCAGGGTATTGACTGATATTGAAAATTACTTTATGATGTTCAAAAATTATTTTAGAATCTAGAAAAAATATTTCAGGATATTGAATGGTACTAAAAACATATTTCAGACTACTGATCGGTACTGAATTTTTTTTATAATAAATTAAAAATTAAAAAATGACATCTGAACAGTCAGATTTTGCCTCCCCAAGGGACGAGCTTCCAGGGAAACTCGTTTCAGGCAGTGTGTAGATAAAATAAAGGGAATAAATTAATAAAATACATAGCGTTCACGTCCCGCACAGTGGTTGACAATGAACTATGCAGGCAAGATTCTCTAGCTTAACTTTACTTCCGTGTTTTGTCCAAAAAAAAAAAAAAACTTTACTTCCGTGGTTGTACGTACGACCATTTGTTACGGATAGTAACCGTTTATAAAAGCTTCCAATTAATTCCCCTCAATTATTCTATAGACTTTAAATATGCATTAAAAACCAAAAGGAATAAATAAAGATTTGGGGCTGGCGTTGGTGGGGCATGCGGTTGAGACTGCACGAGATGATTCAGAGCGAGGGGAGGGTGGTTTCTGAATCCTGAGATAGCACGGCTTTATAAAACTCACATGTAAAAAGCTGAGGGAACTTAAACTAGGTCGTGACAGCACGATGATACTGGGAAACCACACAATTCATTCTCATGAGGCTCAAGAAGGAGGAGGATTGGGATGGATGATAGAGTTTCTGAGCAGTATGGGGAAGCCGGCGACGGCAACCGCGGTGGTGCTCTTGGCCGTGGTTTTGTCGTACTTGCAGAAACTGAGCTTGGAGGGAGAGATGCTTTACGCTATGTTCAGGGCCTTCGTTCAGCTCTCAATTATTGGCTTCGTCTTGCAGTTCATCTTCAATCAACACAACGTTGGATGGATCCTTCTCGCTTACGTTTTTATGGTCAGTCTCTAATCCCTTCCTATCTCTTACCCGCAAAATGATAGCAAATTCCAGAGTCTTCTTTTTTCTTTTTTAAATTGCACGACGTTCGTTTATTCCTCCGCCAATGATTTGACTTCAAAATATCACTTCTCTCTCAATTTTAAAATAAATGTTTCAATTCAGCTTTTGAAAATACTCCATGTCTTTTACTTTGATTTTTGATAACTACACACACATTTTTTTCCAATCAATCATTTTAAAATAAATAACTTGGCAGTTTTTCTTGTGGAAAAAAAAAAAAAAGAAGGGAAGGGATTTTCGTCGCCCAATTAAATCTCCGTCGATGTTCCATCAGAATTCACGTTTTCACAGTGACCGTGGCGAACGAAAAATTAGATGTCTGATATTTATAAGAGACAGACTTTCAGATCTCAGCAGCTTTTCTTAATTTCTTCTACCATTACAGAACTGATTCAGATTCTCTATCTGGTCACTTGCTCATGAAAAGTTCCGTGCAAGATGACTTGCTAATTCATGGACACCGAGTGAACTCAGTAGCACTTACTATTGTTCATATGTAAGAGTGATGAAAAGAAAGAAAGAATCAGAGCGTCTGAATCTCCGTGTTTGACAGTGAAATTGTGGTTGAATTTGTCGTGAAGGTGACAGTTGCTGGTTACACGGCGGGTCAACGAGCCAAACAAATCCCTCGTAGTAAATATGTGGCCGGTGCCTCCATTCTCGCAGGAACCTCAATCACTATGTTGCTGCTAGTGTTGATGAGAGTGTTCCCTTTTACTCCCAGGTACATCATCCCCGTCGCGGGAATGATGGTCGGAAATTCAATGACCGTCACCGGAGTCACCATGAAAAGACTTCGAGACGACATCCAAGTACAGATGAACTTGGTGAGTAGTAAGCCTTTTACTCTTCATACCAAGATTCAGCTTCAAAGTCTATTGAAACAGAGTTTTAATTTTTGTTCATCTTTCTTGTTCAGGTTGAGACGGCTCTGGCTCTTGGTGCTACCCCACGACAAGCTACGCATCAGCAGGTGAAAAGGGCTCTGGTAATCGCACTTTCGCCGGTGGTGGACAACGCCAAAACTGTGGGTCTAATATCGCTTCCTGGGGCAATGACTGGTCTGATTATGGGTGGGGCTTCGCCATTAGAGGCTATTCAACTTCAGATTGTGGTCATGAATATGCTTATAGGTGCATCAACTATTAGCAGTATAATGTCTACCTACCTCTGTTGGCCTGCGTTCTTCACCAAGGCGTACCAGTTAGACCCCAAGGTATTCTCACAGTGACGACTCCACTTCACTTCAAAATTTAAACCTTGCAAGTTGCATTGTAACCCTCCTCCCCTCGTAAAAACACAAGTCAAGAATTTGCGACGAGGGAGGATTCATTAGAACTCTGTAGATGAATGATAATTTTGAGTTTTATTATTTTCTTGCTCTGTTTTTGCCTTGATTCTACCCTCCCTCTTCTCTCTCTGAAACTTTGACCCGAGAACGTTGTTGTCGTAGTTTCTTTCCCATTTTTGAAATGATATTGTTACGTTTTACTCAAGTAAGTAATGAGGAGTTGAGGACAGTTGTTAAGCGTGATGCTAAATGTAGTGTTCTTCTCTGTTCAGTTGAGTCGTAACCATCAAGCATAATATCTATATACTCACTCATTGGGTTGATTTTAGTTCTAACTATAAGGCAAGTTTGTATATTTGTGTCCTTTTTTTTTTTTTTTTTAATTTATCTGTTCCTCAACAATAATAAAGAGGAGAAGGACTGAAGGAATTAAGGAAGGTGACTTAAAAAAAACGTATGTGATTGTTAACAAACTTAACCAATTTCTTCTTCTCATCTAATCAAATTGAGTAGCATATTTTAAATTTCATTCACCTTTCATTATCACGGAAAAATTTCTTGCTAACAGGAACATGAAAGACGAATGTTGTTCAGTTAAGTCTCAACCCAGAAAGAGTCTGGTTCTGTTTCTGCTTCCTTAAATTATTCCACCACCCCCACTCCCGGGATAAACAGATATTAAAAAACGCATGCATGGGGGATGATGTAGCATTGTAATTCGGCCACACGCACACATATAGATATATTTATAACATCTGCAGTCTATATGGCGGTTATGGAAGGAATTGTTAATAATATGAATCAGTTTTGTTTATTGTATTTGGCATTGTTATCGTCTAAAGGGTTCTCGTTGTCAAAGTTGCCGGGAGGGTCGTATTCGCAGAAGATCAACATACCCTTAGTGGGATCTCGGCAATGTTGGAGGGCACAACCTAAACGAACAGAGTCCTTCCAAGCGACCTGCGTAAAATGGCCACAATCCTTGCCCACCGGCGCCGAGCACTGAAGGCTCGTAAGATTGTACCAACTACTCTCATTGTACCAATAATACACGGCGTCCGACGGCGTCCAATGCAACTGTTGGGCCCAGAAAATGTTCTCTCCGTAAGGAAAGTCTGAGTGAACCATCTTACAGTCGTCGTAGTGTTGCATCGCCGTCTGTTTGGCGGCACTCTCGAGCTTCTCGTCCCACGTGAAAAGTGGCAGCTTGAATTGAAGCCTGACCCAATTGTGGGCTACCAGGAATTCTAGTTTCCGAAGACATTTGAGCAAGTCGCTGCTGGGATCACATGCTTTGATCGCCTTCATTGGGTCCCATCCGAACATTTTTGCGTGCTTCGAGATTTTACCGAATATTTCGTCAAAATTTGACGGTGGTGGTGGTTCCGCAGGCTCTGTGACGGGGGTTTGTGGTGTGGCTGGAGGAGGAACGGGGATTCGCGGTATTGTTGGAATAGGAGCTGTGAATGGGATTTTCGGTACTGGTGTTGCCGGTGAAATCAACGAGGTTGAACCGGGCATGGCGGGGCGTCGGTGATGGAATCGGTGGTGGCCACTGTGGCGATGGTGGCCACCGTGGCGGTGGTGACCTCTTGTGAAAGGTAGACCGGCGACGGCGTTGGCGAGGAAGAGGATAAAGATGGCGGCGATGAACTGATTTTGGTGCATTGTATTATTACACGGCACAGGACGGCCAGGGTCCGGCTACGGAGAAAGTAGCAGGGTCTTTTGTTAGAAATATTCTAAGATTTAGCCAATCTCTTCCTGAGCTAAACTCACCGTGTTGTTCTGCATCGCCAATTTTCCTTGACTCTGTTTTTGGATTATATATTTTGAGATTATACGTCGTTAAGCAAAACAGAGCACCCTGCTGCAAGAATGCGCCATAGAAAAAGAAGCGGCGAGGTTTAAGGGGGTTCGTAGGTCCGTCTTTAGTCAAAAATCCGTCAACGGGGTTGACACGACACTCGTGAAGATTGCAAATAAAGCATTTGTTTCCCAAGTTTGTGTCATTTCCGTTGTACCTTTTGGTTCGTATCTATTATCTAAAATAGCAGAACACTATATATTACAGAATCTGTTGATATAATCTCGAATTCTCGATGATTACCCTATAACCATCGTTTCCCATGATATGACGCCTATATGTGATGTGGCCGTCAACAGGTGGTTGCGAGCTTAGTTTTCTGTCAAAATCTTTGAATTGCGTGTGATCTTCAAACATGGGTAAAAAGTCATATTGCTGACAGCTTTTTAACGGCTCTGGTTGGCCGTAACAGTTTATTATTGGTCTCCCTACTAGAAATTCTATCCACCATTGGATCCGGCTCTTCTTGTCACTGAAGTCTGATTCTGGGAAGTTATCGCAAAGCCGCTCTTTTAAAAAATAAATAAATAAATAAATTGAGAAGAGCTTTAACAATTAACAGAACTGACTAAATTCAACGTATCCGGGTTAGACGACGATGACGAGGGCCATTGCCGATTCCAGAATAGTGATAACTGAACGACAGCGTTTTCCCGCCAATTAAGCAGTGTCCAATCACTAATCAGGCGCATTGTGACCCGGTCAAGGCCAAGGGAAGCTCGGAAAGGCGACTCCGCTGGTTCGTTGTTTATTGCATTGACTGTGAAAACCTTTGCTTGTCGTTTACAGACGGAGAGGAGACAAGTGAGCATTCCCGGCAATTATCTGATCGTTTCGAGTGTCTCAACATCTTGTCCTTCGGCTGTGAGCCATTGATTAATCACTGTAGAAGCCGTTATCCGCCATGCCGGTTACGGTTCGGCATGTGAGGAAGTCTAGGGTTTCTGATGTACTTCTCATCTCTGTGATTTTCTTAAGTTATTTTCCCGGTAATTTTTCGTCGGAAACAAGCATCTTCTCTGTTTTTTTTCCCCTGAATATTTTATTTATGTATGTAGTTGCTATCTAACTGCTGTGGCTTCTGCTGTTCACCGCGCAGGATTCATATTATCTGCAGCTGTCACACTAAATTCGATTGAAATCTTCAGAACTCATAATTGGCTGAAGGTCACTCCAACTGTTTATTTCCTTTGCAAAGAGGAGAACAAGGCGGTACTGCCTGACGTCAAGAAAGCGCATCTGTTGTATACTTTTAAGGATGAAGAATCATGGCAGGTTCTCATGCTACTTGCTTTTTTCGGCCTTTTGTTTCTGTTTATTATTCTACGTGCATTCCAGCAACATTTATGCCTGCTAATAGTCTAATACCACCAATGCTTCTTCTGCTGAAGAACTATTTCCAATCTTCTACTCTTGGTTGCACTGTTCTTTTGTTAGGGTATAAAAGTTTAGGATTTAGCCAAGCAATGAAATGTAGAACTGCTGAACATAATAAAATTGGCCTATCTAGAATCAGAACGTTTCATGTTTTGCTCTCTCTCTCATTCTCCATGATAGAATATGGGCATATAGAAGCATAGGATTCTATTATATTATTCACACTGGATCAAGAGGAAACAATTTCATAAATTTTTAGCTTTCGATTTGAGAAATAAAATTGTAGTTCAAGAGGCTTAGAGTTTTTGTAATGTTCTGATCCGGAGCTTAGCTAAAGAAAATCAATCTCCAATTTGCTGATTTTACAAGCTGATGCTATGCTTCTATGGTTTTTCCAAATCAGAGGCACTATCTCTGTTCATTTGCAACCCCGATATCTGTAATTGGAAACCTGGATGGAACAATGCAAATGCAAAGTCATTGTCAGATAACAGCACATGTATAAACCGTTTTATAAGTAATCATGTAGAATCAATTTGTTCACACGTGAGCTCTAAGCAATTTGCCCATGTCACCTGAAGCTTAACCATTATTCATATGGTTAGCATTGGTAATCATTTAGTTGTATTTTATTATTATTTCAAACAACTTACGGAATTTTGCTTCACGATTTCAGCCTTTAACTGATTTCTCAAGTAAAAAGTGCAAGCGATGTGGGATTTATGAAGAAAACAGTATTGTTTCAGATGACGTATGTGATGAATGGGAGCTTTGTCCTTCTGATTTTCAAACCCCTCAGGGCATGTACGTCCATTTCAAGGAGAAGGAATTTAATGCCACTTTTTTGTGCCCAGAATGCCTATCTTTTTTCAATGGTGAGTGCTTTGGTATCTTTATTTATTGAAATTCCTTCTACACCATTCATGATGGATTGACCACTCTGGATACATCAGTACAATATTTGCAAAGGTCTATATATTTTAAGGGATGCTGTTGCAATTTGCAGATATTGGATTGATTTTCAAACCTTTTAAGTTTCGATTTTGAAGCAAGCTTATTCCAATCTCTAGTTAAGTGCTTAAATTTCAGGATTTATTTCAGAAAAGAGCAAGTAATCACAGTGCAAGGCTATAAATTTTATACTTATGAAATAATGCATATGATTTTTTTTCGTGGCTTTCATAGTTGTATGCTAATCTCTTAAATGAGGTTGTTACCTTAGGTCCCCAAATCATTTTTTCCTTGTTTTATTTCTTGTCTCCTTGGTATGAGGGATGACTAGGCATCCCAGGGTAAGATTTGCCACACTTGCATTTCGGAACCCATTTTTCTGAATTTTGTTTTCTGAGTGTGCGTGCTTTAGTACTTTATTTCAGCGCTAGCGATAATAATTTTCTTAACGTGTGTAGTGTCTGGCCCGGGATCTGAAGTGCATGATAGTGGAAAAGGAATGCAAGTAGCAGTCTTGGTTTTGCTAAGTTCTGTAATATCAACTTTGCTCGTAATTGGATTGGTGACTGCATACAAGTACTGGCAAAAGAGGAGGAGGGAGCAGGAGCAGGCTCGGTTTGTGAAGTTATTTGAAGATGGAGATGACATCGAAGCTGAGCTGGGGGGCCTTGGCTCTATCATCTAATGGTCACCAAAATAGGATTATAGGACAAATGTTTTTGGTTAGACCAGCAACTTCTATTTTCCACGAGAACAGATTATCAAAGTGAAAAAGCATTGTACAAATGTTCAACAATCGAGCGAAATCAAGTATATTCACCTCACAAATTTAGATTAGTCACCTTCCAGCACCAATACATGTGATTTATGGACTCTGCTTAAAAGGAACCTCAGCAAATAGAGATCACTTCACTCCCAATGATATGGCTTTCTCGGCGGCAATGTACTCGATCACTGATATGAACAACTTACAGCCAAGCTTAGGACCTTTTCCCAAGATATATTATCATGCACTTGTGAAATATAACAATTTTTCGCATCTCTGGTTGTTGAAGTTGTTTCGAATAGAAAAGTTCAGCAGCTTTAAGAACAGAAAGCAAACAAAAAAACCTTGAGCACTAACAATGCATGCACAAGGCTAAAGTCTAACTAGAAGAGCTCCTTATTGAGTTATTGAAATTGCGTAGTTCCTCCGAATGGGAGCCGTAAATTGCCTTAATGGTGTCCCTGCAGCTACTGCAGAGAGAAAATTGAAGGATTTCATCAGAGATGCTCGCTTATTCAGTGAATAAAAGAGAAAATAGATATCGAACCTGCAGGCCTCCTTGTTGAATTTTTTTCTGCGTATTCCATATAAAGATTCGAATATGTCTGGCTCTACACGACAGAAGTACGGACGATCTGAAGAAAGAAAGAGGTACGTACACAGCCACACTCTTAAAACTGATGTCAGCATAATGAATAATAGCATGAGTGGGATGCACGGTTTTACCAGCGTAAATGGAGCAAGTTCGAGTGCTTTTTTGAAAATGAACGCACCATCCATCTGGACCTATCAAGCTTTTATAGAGCTGAAATGAATCGAGAATTGAATGAGTGAAAGAGAAAGAAATTCACAAACAAATGTCAATCAGCGAATGGAAGTATGTGGTCAAGAGATGAAGTTTTAGAGTTCTGTGAAGGCCAGAAGGAGCAAAAGCTGGAGAAGTAAAAGAAGGGACAAACCTCAACATCAGAAGGATCAGTAAAAATTTCTTCAGGAGAGGCAAAAGAAGGGCCTTTCTGGAGCTTGCAACAGGCCCCACAACCCTCGACGCAACGCCAAAGTTCATGTTTCCTGTCGCCACCGAAGCCTACGGTGGTGAGGCTCTGCTTTTTATCAAGTGTCGTCTTCTTAGGGGGAGGCCGGGGACGACGCGCCGCCGAGCAGACGGTGAAGGGAGAAGGGAGAGTTAGGAGGAGAGACATGATATCAATTCAAGGTTCCCAGTCAGATATAGATATGGATAAGAGCCATAAAGAAGTCTAGAACGCTGGGTGATACCTTGAAAATTTAGTCCGAGGGTCTGAGGGCAAAAAATAAAAAATAAAAAAATTGATGTTTAGATATTCATTAAAAATTTGAAATGCTTATAAGTTAATTCCCCTAAAAATTAATGAACCGGAAAAAATGCATTCAACGTTGTAGATTAAATGACTTAATCATGATGATTAAACTAATATAATTTCTAGCAGCAATAAAATTTTCTCACTCTTGCCACACACTGTAAATAACTAAGAGCATTCTTGAATGAAAACAAAAACCTAGGTTTGGTCAAAATTTTGTCAAACAGTAATGAAAAAGCCAGAATCAATTCTGGACCTAAAACCAAGGTTTTGGGGCGAAAATTTAGGTTTGGGAAAATCTAGTTTTTTTAAATTTTTTTTTCTCCTCTGCCATCCTTGTAATTTTTCAGTACCCGTGTCGTAATTATGTTTAAGTATTTTTTTTAGTACCCGTTAGTACCCTGAATTTTTTTTCAATATCATAAAATAAGTTTTTAAGATCACGAGAAGTATTGTTTTAGTATCTTTTTCTTAAAATAAATTTTCAAGATCCAGAAGTATTTTTTTCAGTATTAACATGTACCCTTAATTATCATTTTAGTTCCCGTCAGTACCTTAAAATATTTTTTCAAGTCAATACCCTAAAATACTTTTCAAGATCATGATGACGTATAGTATTTTGATTTTGTACGCAAATTTATGTAATTTTTTGTGATTATTATGAAATTTAATGTTAAAAATATTTAAAATGCAACTTTATCTTTTATATACAATTATACCAGAAACTAATGTTTTTTTTTTTTTGTAAATTTGACTTTGAAAAAACTATTCTCCAAAAGCTAAATCCAAACGGAGCCTATATTTAACAATAGTGAATTGCGTTAACTTATTCTAAGTTTAACATTTTACATTTATACTAATATTGAATTATATTTTTTGGCCAACATAATATTTAACATTTTAGAATATTAACTCATGGAATTTATAATATTTGTACCATTCGTATTATATTTGTACCATTTGTAAATCATAATTAATATTAATTTATTGTAAACCACGTTAAAGCCCAAACAAACTTTTATTGTTAATCCCTACTAATCCAAACAGACTTCTTAATTTATTTAAAAAGCTAGTGTTCGCACCAAACAAATTGCAATTACCAGACATTTTAATTTTAACCAGCTACAAATTGCAATTACCAGACATTTTAATTTTAACCAGCTTCAAACATCATGCAAACGACGGATTTCCCACACACTTGGTTTACAGTGCCATCATCATTTTGGTTTACCAATTATATTCGAGAAAAGAACCAAAATAAGTTTTTTTTTTTTTTTTAAAAAAAAAATATACTTGATTAAAGCATATTTAAAACATTTTACCAAAACGAGTCACGCCACTACTAGTAGCGGAAAAAGGATCTACACCATTGACATTTTTATATGCGTAAGGGATGCTCACGCTACTCAATTTCAATAATTGAGTAGCGTGAGCATTACTTTGATAAAATATTTCAAGTCTGCTTTGGGTATATTTTTTGCAAAAAAAATCTTATTTTAGTGGTTTTCCCATTATATTCATGTTATGGCAAACATTTAACGACACGGGGGAGAAAAAACTGTCGCTTCACAAAACCATAAACATGAGTTATCGCGTCAGAGATGCGCAGGGCTGAACAGCTATTCATCAAAGCACTACATAGTAATTAATAAAATACTAGGCCTGTCTTCCTACACCAGTTTTAGCTCACGCCTGAATGCATCTCAAGGTGACTCACTGCCTCTGGGTGAATGGCGGGCATCATCATCTTCTTCAATGGGGCTTCGGTCATCCTTAGGGCTGGCACTCCGGCTGCGACCATTAGCTTTAGGGCTAACATAGCCGTCCCTTGCAGGGCTACTAGCAGGGCTCCTGCTCTTTCCTCTAGGACTGTAGTCAGATCCATCTTGCCGCCTGCCATTATCAGGAGAAGCCTCACCTCTCCTCTCTGGACTGCCCTCATCAGGAGTGAGACTCCTATTCCTTGTCTTTGTGGGTGGAGGACTGTCTTTTGGTTCTGGGCTTCTGTATCGAGGACTCAATGACCTGTCTTCATGAACTGGGCTCCGTTCTCTTCTGACAGGGGACCTTGATCGGCTGACAAAATACAAAAGCAACCAAACCAACCATGAGAACAAGATTTACAGTGTGAATTGTGAAAATAAAGTTTGCAAACATTCTTTAATAGATTCCAGATGATGAAGATAGAATCTAAGAGAAACTTTCATCCACTCTTGCTTATTCATTCTATGCTATATTAATACAGGTTGTGGACTTGCGGCACTCTTAACATTCAATGGGTAAATCATATTTTTCATGGAGATGCATAAGACAAACTAACATGCCTACAGATCAATGACCACACAAACAGTTTTGAAACAATGAAGTTATAGCGGCTAACACCCTTTTTTTATCTAATAATGTAAGGACTAGATTCATCCAACCTGTAGCTTCGGTCACGGCTATAACTTCGATCACGGCTTCTGCCACGCCGGGGAGAAGGTGACCTAACAGGTGAGCGTGAGTAACTTCGCCCACGTCTGCAGGATAAACAAGAAAAAAATGACAGCAGGAATTAAACCCTATTAAGGTCAATAGATAATGCAACATTACACAGCCCTACCTCAGCTTCTTCGGACTATTCTTACAGTTCCGTTCTATATGGCCTCTCTCTCCACAACGGTAACACTTGTTCTTCCAGTCTCCAGCTTTGCAATCACGAGCCCAATGTCCATCAAGGCCGCAATTAAAACAGCGTCCAGAACCAGGAGGAGGACCTCTACCTAAATATTCTCGAGAACCACGAGGCACCTGATTGTTAAGATAAGGTGACAAACTACTCGGTCAACAAATACCAACAAAATCATGCAGTTCTTTGGCTTAAAAAAAATATTTTGAAGCAACTGTCAAAAAATATTCAGCTAAACACTGTTAAACAGGAACAACAAGCATACAGATAAAGGCAAAAGAAGCCTCAACACATAGTTTATTACTTCCCATGTGTTTCTTTCTTTCTTTCTGTTTTTTCTGAGTCATAACGTTCCACATTCATAATAGCAATGATGAAGAGAAGCCGACTAAATAATATGGAATCATAAGAAAGTGCCAACAGAACGATATATAGAGAGCAAGCACTTTGAGATAATGTCATCAGACTCTCCACATCAAGAACATTGACCCAAACTTCTGTGTCAATGGAAAACTCTTCCTGATTGTTGATTATAGCTGCAACATTCAAATTAGAACGCATTATATTACATGAAAATAGTTGATGCAATTAGTACTTACCCCTTTTGCAAACTCCACAATAATTCGACTGCCATCAAGATCACGGCCATCAAGGTTATATCTTGCATCATCAGCATCTCGGTAATCGCTAAACTCCTGTTTTAAGGATGTGAGGAAAAAACAAGGGAAGTAACACATAAACTTTCACGACCCTAAACTATTCATTTCCCCACACAAGAGATCAAAGTGTAAAGAAAAAAATAAAATCAGATCAAAGAGTGACAACTTACAACAAAGGCGAAATCATGCTTCATATCCACATCTCGAACTCTGCGTAAATGGTTTCCAGAAACAGTAAAGCCATCATTACTTAACTACTGCTAGAGTATGATACTTCGCCCCTCAAAGACGAACTAAACACCAGTTTGTGATTGTTGCCATTTCCATAAAAACACGCAATAACATTACAGAAAGAATCGCCAAAGTCAACACTCAGCAGGAATTTCCACCAATTCCACCAAGGCCACCCTCTCACCATAGACCTCCAGGTTTAGGCAAAACCCCAGAAACCTTCAACAAGATTATTTAAGTTAAAACACGACACCTAGGGAATAGGGTTCCACTAACATAAAACCAAGCATACAAAAAAGCTTGGCAAAACCTGTATATAACGCCCTAATTTTCTGGGCAAAAGATGTCCCCAATCCCAAACCAACTAACCACTCAATTAGCTCGCTTGCCAATTCACAGAAAGGATGGACTATGAACCAGGCAGAAATAAGAATTAGACTTTTCAAACCATGTATAAATTGTCGCCTATTGAATAATGAATATATTGAAGTACGGAAAAACGAGGCCAACTCTCAGAAAGAAAATACCATCTCGGCATTATTATAAGAAGCCACCAATAGAATATATACATATAAATTTCAAAAGTAAACTCAGGCTCACGGAAAAAACACAGAATAGTCATATAAGCCATTGGTTCTTTAAAGAAAGCAAAATAGAAAAACAGTGTGGTCTTTCATATCGTACATGTTCACAGCTTGCGACAATGGTTATGCATTCCAGATAGAAAAAAAATATCATAATGTTTACCTTCCATATCGGTTAAAGAGTCGCTCGAGATCACGCGTACGTGTCTTTGAAGACAAACGGCCCACATAGAGGCGAGTGTTGCCATATTTATCATCATAGCGAGGCATTCTTGCTGTTTAAAATAACTAAATTAAATTAAGTTGATTAATAAAAGTATGCAAAGAAACAGATCACACACAATAACTACTTCATCTGATACTGCATGAAGCGGTGAACTTATGCCAAGTTGAATTTCAAGAAAGGCATAAACACAAGCAAAAGCAAATAACTTTCTGCCTAGATTCACAAACAGCCGAAACAATTTTGCATCCGAAGTCGTAGGCAGACTAACTAGTGATATATTGAGGTAAAAACTGAATATGCCCTAAAGGAAGCTAATTGGTGATTAAAGACTCGTTGATGCAATAGTAAAATTCACTTGCGGAGACATGCGAACACGAGATCCAGAGATTCAATCCCAGCATGATTGAAAAAGATAACCCAATTAAAAGCCAGGTCAAGTTAAGACAAAAAGATAAACAAACGATAAGATATCACGCACCAGAGAAAATCAAGCCCGGCGACAACAATTGCGATCTCAAACCCTTAACCTTGAGGATCAGGCTGAGAATATGCAATTTATAGGATGTACCGACATGCTTGGACGGCCAGGATTCCACTATTATGATCCAAGCGTCCCCTTGAATTCCGCGACGTATTTTTTTTTTAATTATAATTCCGCGACGTATTTTAAAAAAACATCATTGTTAGGGCCCATGAGCATACGATATGGGCTTACAGAAAATTTCAACACGGGAAATACGCAGCCCTGGCCCAATTTGTTAGAGCTAAGGTTGACGATATATTTAGCCTTGAAAAAGATACGCAAATTTTGCGCGTGTGATTACTATGGCAGTATAAGAGTTACTTAATTAATCTAAATAAATTAAGAAAGTTAAATAAATGAGTTAGTTATGACATATATGACATACCTCTATATAAAATTATATTATATACTATATATTAGTTTATAAATTTAATAGATTAGTTTGAGAAAAATGATAAATATAAATAAAAGGCAAATTTCTTATATCCTGGGCAAGATATTTAAATAACATTGGTAGTGATAGTTGAAATGGATTTTTTCTTTTTCAATAAGATGGCCTCGGCACTTCCAAACTAATTAAGACCAATAATAAATATAAAATGGAATAGCTTTATAACGTAGTAGTAATACATATGATTTCATTTTACTTTATTGTAGGGATAATATTATAAACAATTACAAGTCTATTCAATTCATTTTTTCGCAACTCATAAACAGGGTAACCTTCATCTTAGCTACAACAGTCGAATCAATTAAAAGTAGAAAGTGCACTGCCCCTCTTAGCCATCTTTAATTTGGAGGGGGAACAGAGAGAACAAGATAGAGTTAAAGTATTGATGAACGTTTAGCTCCTCTTGTTCTTGCTTCCAAACACTAAAGCCAAGTAGAACAAAAACCTAAAGAAAAATCCCCAAGCAACCGTTACCCAGAAGCAGCTCCACTTGTCCAGCTGCGTGATCCCCTGCTGTCTCAGTATATCGGCTCCCGTGGTCACGCACGTCTCGCTGTTGATGCTCATCCCCAAAATCTTGCTTATACTCTTCAGCAACTCCACCTTCAACGGCGTCGTCACCTCCCCCAACGGCGTGTTGTCAAACATCTGTGTCCCCCTCACAAAACACCTCGGCGGCTCCATCCCGAACTCGTTCTGCAACACCCCCTCGTACGGATACTTCACCAGTGACATGTAATGAAACCATATCCAGTACAGTGGCATCCTGTTTCTGCTTATGAAGAATCCGCTGAACAGAAGGAAGTATGCCAGAATGGCTACCACCACTGTAAATCCCAACATCACGTGCGACACTATCCCCGATAGGAACGTCACGAAGGAGCTTCCTGCCCAGAAGGAAGCGAACATTACCAGGAAGTAGAACAGGAAGCCGGAGCTCCCGCCAGCCAGACCCACCGACCAGAACGTGGTGGCGGCGAATGCTAAAGAGAGGATGGCTAAGGAGGGGATTGAGATGATGGAATGGGCTAGCACGTAGGACCAACGCCGGTAAGCATTGTAAGCAGTTTCTCTCATGAAGATGTAACGCTCTTGGAGAAAAACAGGGAAGGCCTCGGCGCAGGTGTAGAAGGTGGTGGACATTGCGAAGGCGAAGAAACCGAGCCGCTCTTGAACGCCTTTAGGAGTATTGTCCAGATGCCAGAAGATGGTGGCTAAGATCCCTCCGGTTACAAGAACCGCTCCGAGTCGGATTCCGAATAGTTCTGGCATTCTTCTGGAATTGGTGAGCGATCGTTTCGCTATCACCATTATCTCTATCCAAAATGGATTAGCATATGTCGGAAACGACGACGTTGGGACGTTGGAATGATGCGGTGCACCGCACACTAATTTACCTCTGGAAATGCTGGCCGCAATGGCGTCCTTGAGTGTTCCAGTGAAGAATCGGTTGGTGGCTGGTTTATTTTTGGCGGCGTTAACCTGCCACGATTTGCTGAACTCCACTAAACTCTGGGTCCCACCTGGTGATTCTTCCAGCTCACGAATAAGGTCCAGGGCGAACTCGGTCCGGTTCTCCCTGTCGGGTATCGGGTGACCGAACTCCGAGAAGAAGCGCGGGAGATTGGCGGGAGATCCAGTATATACGGTCTGGCCGCGAGAGAGAAAAATCAAACGATCTAATAAGCCGAGGATTCTATAGCTTGGTTGGTGTATGGACATGATCACGATGCTTCCACTCTGAGCGATTCGCTGCAAGACTTTAACAACCATGAAAGCGCTGGTGGAATCCAGTCCGGAAGTAGGTTCGTCGAGGAACAGAAGGATCGGATCGTGGATAATATCGATTCCAATAGAGACTCGACGCCTTTCACCGCCAGAGACGCCGCGGTGGCCCTCATCGCCGATGACTGTTTTGGCGGCGTTCCGGAGGCCAAGCTGGTCAATCAGTGCTTGGACTCGGGCCTTCTTCTTGGAGGCAGAGAGGGAGCGAGGGAGGCGAAACTCGGCGGAGAACATGAGAGTCTCTTCCACGGTGAGCATGGGGAAGAGAAGGTCATCTTGCATGACATAAGCGGAAATGACTTTGAGGAGTCTGGGCTCCAAAGTCTCGCCGTTCAAGGTGACAGAGCCTTTTAAGCTGTCCTTAGAGATACGATCGGCAAGGGCATCGATGAGGGTGGATTTGCCGGAGCCACTGGCACCGAGCACTCCCATGATTTGACCGTCTCTTGCCTCGCCGGAGATATTATTAAGTAGAGTCTTGGTGCGCTTACCGGCATTGCTATGTTCCGAAGCGAAGTGGTTTTGAGGGAGGGTCGTTTTGCGGCGGACTTTGACACTGTAAGTTAAATTGGTGAATGAAAGAATAAATGGGTATGATGAAGGACGGGGAGGGAGGTGGAGGATACGGTGGGGAGGAGTGTCGTTTTGAGCATCATCGACGCGTTTGAGGAGCTCGCCGAGGGTGGGACCGGAGATATGTGGATGTGGCAGGTGGAGGAGCTCCAGCTGAGATTGGTTAAAGAAGGGGAGCTCCATGCACGACGTCGTTTCGATTGGCAGTGTGAGAGTGGGTTTAGTTGGATAAACGAGAGGGTTCGGAGATTTTATAGGGAACAGAAATGGGTAGAAAGGTTAGAGAAGAAGATAATGGTAATGTTAGGTAATTCCTTTTCTTATTTTGTTGGCATGAGAGTGTTTGGTGAAAATGGTTGAGAGGAGTTGCGAAGATTTGCAGCGCTACGTAGACTTCTGTGTGAGAATGAGATCGAGTGTGTGAAGTGACGCTGGGGCTGAGTCTGAGCAAAATTAAAAGGGAAAGTTACCACAGGTTCAAGGTGATGTGAGAATTAAATATAGAGACGTAACAACTTGCCATTCAAAGGCATGGCTCAAAATCATTGCTGGGGGCTCGTTCGGTTCGTTAGTTACAGCAAACTGTGATGTTGGAGTCACAAGTCAAATGCTCAACTTTGGTTTAATACTTTGTTAATATACCCATATTGGACTTGCCACAGATATAAACATATATTACTCCAAAAAAGGTCACCAACGCGGCCTAATCTGTTTTTCACACGAAAACAGAAGCCCCCACGCGAGGTAAGAACTTTCTCAAGTTATAAGTTTAAAATTGTAGTTTAGGTGTGGATGTTATATCCGTCGGAGACCGTACAAGTGATACCGCGCGTGGATGGGTGTAACAAACGACATATTAATACAAAATGGCGATTTCTTAAGTTATAGTTTCACGTTCAAATCTCAGCATAGTGCCAGTCAGCAGTCAGCACACGGAGCTTGAACTTCTCTGTTCTGCTCTGCTCTGAATTACACGAGCAATATACAGCAATCCCCAGATGACTCACTACAAAAATTCCTATATTGTGCAAAAGAGAGATGGATTCATTGATTAAGTTGGGTGCCCTTCTAATTTTATTTGAGTGAATGGGTAAAAATGCTCTTGGAAGTTTTCACCTATCCGTTAAAAAAGTCACTTCCTATAACTGTAAGGGTTGACGAGCTTTTGTAAAAAATCACTTCTTATAGAACTCATTTTTTTCCTTCTGAAACGACTTTTTTCAATTTCTAGAGAAAGTTATTAAAGATAGGTGATTCAATAAACAATTTACTATTAAACATACATTTATATGTATTCTAATTCAACCATTAGAATATATTAATTAAGTACTTTAGAGTTTTTTATTTTTTTAATAATAATTTATTTTTTTTATCAAATTTAAATTTTTATCTTCAATTATCACAATATATACAACTAAATATATATAAATAGTATTCAATAATATTTATATCATTTTCCATATCAATTGATTTTTCAAACGTTATTTCAAACAATAACTCATCTAGAAAAAAATTACTTCTGTCACCACTATCATAAAGAAGCAATAAAATATTTAGAATTTTTTAGGGGATAATGTTGTCTCAAAAGTTTAAAAAATGGGGCAATATCAACCCTATGGCCTTGTTTGTTACATGGAAGTTGGGCCATGGGAATGGAACTTAACAAGGTTCCCTCCAAGAATGCTCGTTTGGTGCGCTCATCTTTCGTCGACAAGAGTTCCCGAGAGGCTGAAAGTTCCATTAAACATGGGAAGGTTGAATCTCTCCGAAAGAGGCGAGAGAGTTGAAAAGTTCTCGAGATAGTGAAATTTTCAAACAAAAAAGCCCCTTGAAAAAACTGTACCTATTTAAAACAACGTGGTAGCCACGAGCTGGACAAAGCACTCAGTGAAGAAGCTTTGCACTATAATGGGCGTTGAAGGCAAAGGAGAAGTTGAACCGAGGCGAAACTGAAGCTGCAGTCGAAGTCGATGTGACCGTGTGAGTTTTCGATTATAGCAGTTATTGATTTGAGTGGAATATTGCTTCAAGGTTAAGTATCTTACGGTAAGAGTGTCAGGTTTTTATTGATTCGATAATCTTTGGTATCTTAAAATCGCTGTGGTGAAATGGGGAAATTGGTAGGAGAGCCTAATCAAAGGGTGGTTGAAGAGAACATCTATGTTGCTGTGTCCAAAGATGTGAAAGGTTGCAAATTAAATCTAATATGGGCTATACAAAATTCTGGTTCGTTTTTTTTTTTGTTTTTTTAGTGGGAGAAATAAAAGTAGCTTGTCATATTGTTGTTACTGTCCTATTTTGATATGAACTGATGCAGAAGTTTGGGTACAGTAAAAATTCTGGTTCGAACGTGTTCTCATTTTAGCACCTTACGTTCGAACTTAACACCATCGTTTGAACATATTCATGTTCGGACTAAGTTGTACAAGCAACTGAAAAGACAATAGAGGCAAATGTGATTCCAAAGGCAAAGTCGGATTTCAACAAGTCAAAACTAGAGGACTATGACATCAGGTTAGTTGGCAAAAGTATGTGTAAAATTAGTAGGATCAATGATGAAGGTTCGAGTTTGAGTCTGAGTTTTCATCCCCCCTTAACAAACCTTCACACCCTCCCAACTTTTATCAAGCATATATTTTAATAAAAAAGTATATTATATTATAATAAAAATAATTATAATGTATCCTTCGAGGCCTTATGTTTTGGAATTTCATCCATCATCTTGTCCTTGTCGCAAATGTCACAGTTTCATTAACAAAATTTTGACTCCCCCCCGCCCTCTAATTACTTGTATGTTTGTCATCCTTCTCAAATGTCACAGTTTCATTAACAAAATTTTGACTCCCCCCCGCCCTCTAATTACTTGTATGTTTGTCATCCTTCTCAATTCTGGCAACCGTTCTGCTCCCCGCCCTCTACTATCCCATTGATATCTCCTTCACTTTTGCTTCTCAACCATCACGCCATCTGGTTTTAGGCTCGTTTATGTCGATAAAAAAAATGTTACAATCAATGTATTTTCTCCATTTAAAGGGGCATTGTAAAAATTGTCTCACCTTCCCACTTAACCAATACCCAATTCTTCATACCAAACATTTCATTTTTCCTCAACTTAACTTCCATTCCCTAGTATAACAAATAACTCACATTTTTAAGTGCCCTTATAATCTTCCATTCCTTTCCTTTCATTCTTCAAATCTTCCGTGTAACAAACAGGGGTTAACATATTTATACGATCAACATGTGTTGAATAAAGGGTTTGGATTCTCTCAGTATCTCTTCTCTCATTTTCTTCTCAGTATCTAATCTCCACCTTCAGATTAAAAAAATCAATGGTCCAGATTTAATATTTTATAAAACTATTATTTTGAACATGAATAAATAAAATTAAACTATTAAATCATCATCTACATAATTTATACCTTTAATACAAACAAAATTAATAAAAAAAATTAATTTACAAAACACTATCATAAATTCATAATTGTTTTTCAAAATGTTTAAAAAAAAAAAAGATCGAATTAAATCAATGCCGCACAAAATCGCACTGTTTTGGTGCGCTTTGTGCAGCCCCTTCCTTTTTTTTAAAAAAAAAAACATCTAATAATCCAAGATGAATAGTATGAAAAAAATTAAAATGAGATTTTAGGATCTTAAAAATATTTCATGATACTAAAAAAAAAAAAAGAAGAGATTCTAAAGAAATCTGCTTCCGTTGAATAAACTATGCAGAGGTGGCAGCCACCTCACCCTTTCTTCCACTTGTCAGATTTTTTAGTTTAAAAATAAACAAACTCAAAATGTTAAAAAAAAAAAAAGAGATCGAACCCAGAAAAAATCGCCCTTTCATTTAGCATGCACCTCAACTTCTCTGAATCTTCGCCACTTCCCTCTCTCTCTAACCATCTCTCCAGCTTATACTCCCCCTAATTGCTGCCATATAGCTTCTCAATCCCTCCAATCATTTCTCCGGTAACGATTTCGTCAAACAAGTCATCGCTGCCTCCTAACACAGTCTTTGCCGCGTCGCCAGCATTGCAAGCAACATCGTGAACTCTGATGCCCATAAACTGCCATCGACGAAATACTAAGGGGCCGTACCACATCATCAAAGAATCAAATATGTTTTTTACCCTTCTATTGATTCCGTGTGAGTATGAAGTTCTTCTTGTCCTTGGAGTAAATGGATTACGTTTAACTGGTGATTTGTTTTTTGGTGTTATAAAATCCCTACTTTTCACTAAGGGTTATTTTATTGTTTATTAGGATTAATTGTGGACAAAATTGTTTTGACTATTGTTGCATCTTGGTGGTGACTGAGCATTATTTCTCTCACCTTCACTGCTGGCAACAATTTCCTCTTCCCTTCACCCCCTTCACCGTCGGCAACAATGTCCATAGAAACAGAGTAAAGCAAGTTTCTTGAAAGAGGACTACAAACCTGGCTTAATGTGTGATTTTAACCTCCCCACCTTCGCTTGGACTTGCAGGATTTCATTAATTTGACAGTCGGAGACTGTGACAAGGAAGAAGGAGAAGCAATTTTCCGGCTATCCTTTTTTGACGAGGAGAAGGATAATCAATTTTTTTTTTTCTCCATTATGTGAGGGGCATCCTCATGTGGTATGCCACCTCAATAAAATTGGGTCAATTAAAAAGTTGATGACAACATTGCCTTATTTTTAAAGCTTTTGGACATTGCTCTCTCAAAAACTTCCATACGTCAAGTGCCTATTGGTAGAAACTTCTGCAACAATCTTACCCTTCAACTCAATTTTGTTTTGTTGGAGATAGACTAGATCATAGTTTAGCCTTATGCCCTTACAGACAAGTTG
Source organism: Acacia pycnantha (assembly GCA_025563575.1). Classification (NCBI taxonomy): domain Eukaryota; kingdom Viridiplantae; phylum Streptophyta; class Magnoliopsida; order Fabales; family Fabaceae; genus Acacia; species Acacia pycnantha. Next base: position 3,531,792 of record JAMWYP010000013.1, read on the forward strand.
AAGCTAAAGCAGCTGAGAAAAACCTAAACGCAGCAAGAGGGAGACCCCAATACTAGAAATTCCATAACTCCTTTTGCCTCTAAATATAAGCTTAACTTTTTTGAATAAATTAAAAAAGCTAAAAAAATTACTTTAAAACATTTGTATTCATCATTTTTTTATAAATTAATTTACCTAACTTATAAATTAATTATAATCTAATCATACACAACATATGATATGATCAAATAACTTATTTAACTTCATTAATCTATTAAAAAAAATCAATTATGTCTTACATTTATAATAAGAGATAATATTACATAACACTGTTGGTCGGACGGAGCAAGAGTCACGGCCCATCAAACTACCTCCTGCGTCGTATTTTCTTTTCTTTCATGATTTACAAATGGTTAGTTGCCTGTCTCATTCTATGTTCATTTGAATTGAATCATATTCCACAGGCGACAATGACAATGGAATCGTCACTTGTACTCTTTAATTGTTGACAAATCTACCAGCGCAGCTCCTATATTAGGATTCATATACAAGCAAAAAAGAAAAATAAGGGGGGAAAACCACATATCTTAGGACTTTGCCAAATATGTGCAAAAAAAATTGGTTTATAATTACCAAAAACGAAAGCGTACCCAAAGAAAGGCCATCCATCACTCAACGATATGAATGTTACAGAGAGACACAGGGCGATACTAAGTTACTGACATAAAAACCGCAGCGAGGAGAGGCCACCAATTCAGTTTGAAGAATGGCAGCAGCCAAACCACTTGAAGGTTGAGCTAATTCTCTAAAAACTACATTCATCAATTGTCTACTCTGTTTTCGTCTTCGATTTGGAAGTTTGAAACCCGCTTGTACACCTCGCCACAAATTTCAGAACCTCATCGATTAGGATGACAGGTAAAGCAACGACCAGAACCAAAAGCCACTCATTCAGGGTGAGCGGCACGATGCCAAATGTTTGTGCTAAGAATGGCACGTACAATATCAAGAAGTGCATACCAAATGACAGAGACATTGCCAAGAGGAGCCAAGGATTTTTCCAAGGGGGCATCGTCAAAAGGCTTCCGTCCTCAGAAAGGGCATTAAGGGAATTGAACATCTCAATGGCTACCAGCACCGAGAGGGACAGCGTCGTGGCTTTCACTTTTCCAGTTTTAAAGTAGTCACAGGGGGAGTCACCAAAAGAAATGACCTTATCACCAGCTGTGAAGGGAGAAGCAGTAAAGTTCTTCCAAGATGAGCACTGACCCCAGTTGGCAAGTTGTGAATAAGTCACAAGCGAATGGTTATCCTGGGTAAGGTCAATACCCAAGAAAGAACCATGCGTATACCATATAATGAAGATACCAACTGTAGCACACCCAACATACAACCCAATAACCTGTGCCGGATAACAAAAGATCAGACATAAAAGCAGGAAGACAATTGCATCAAACATAATCAACAACATATTGCACAATAAAAGGTATCTATCAGTGAAATCGAAAAGGGGGGAAGGGAAAAGTACCAGATAACGGAACAAAATCCATGCATTAATTAGTGAATCATCACTACGACGAGGAGGCTTCTTCATTATATCCTTATCTTGTGGATTGAATCCCAAAGCTGTCGCAGGGGGTCCATCCGTGACAAGATTGACCCACAGCAGCTGAACAGGTATCAGTCCTTCAGGAATACCTAATGCAGCCGTTAAAAATATAGATACGACCTCGCCAATATTTGAAGAAATCATGTACCTGGGAAATTGGATTTTAATCACCGGGAAAAGATCAATATGATTTATTATTAATCCATAAGTTCAACCATATAATAATAAAACAAAATATCTGTCTATTTTATACATAAAAGTAAACATGCATCAGAGAAGCCACCAGATGCCCTCTGGCATTAGAGAACTGTAAAATCAGAGATTACAAATGTGCATGCAATGTAGGACTGTCGACAAGACTTTGACAGCAAATTGTTTTTGAGGATTAGCTGTAGCAAATCAATACAAACAAGGTTACTGCAAGCTCTGTCCACAAAAGATATGCAAGTGTAAAAGAGGAAAGTAGCAGGTCCTGATTAAAGGCGAGACCTGAAGTCATAAACTACATCCATACCCCACTCAAACAATTTTAGCAATGGGATGTAATTGTAGACAGATTAGCAGCTCTGTTCAGTTACCTAAACCTTCTCTATTTCATTTGCTCGATAATTTTAGGAACAATAATCAAGTTGTGCACACATGTTTAATTGATTATTATTTCAACCAACGTAACTGCAGGCAGCATAAACTTCGTTCAATCTTATTCCAATTCTAGAAAAACTTGCATATAAAAAAGGAAATAAAGAAAGATACCAAAGTAAAATGCAGTTTTCCTTTTATTTTGAACTACCAAAATAGCATGTTATTAATCAACATTGAAGCAAATAAGCACAGGTCATCCATAGGGGATGGTAGGAGAACAATTTTGCAATGTAACTATATCCAGATTTGACATATTTAGACGCAAGACAAACAGATCGATCCACCTGATAAAAGCCTTCATGTTATTGTAGATAGATCTGCCTTCACCAACAGCAGCAACTATTGTACTAAAATTATCATCTGCCAACACCATATCTGAGGCTTCCTTTGCTACCTAGATTTTAAAGAGACAGTACAATGGCGTTACAAGATAAATCAAAATAAGCAGATGTACCATTTAAGCATAAACTCAAGATAAAAGTTGCCAGGGAGATAATAACAATAATAATTTAGGGTTCCGAATAATCCATATAATCATCAGTCAAAGAGCCTGCATCTGAGGAGTGAATAAGCCTCAAATCATTTCAACAAGAGGTGAAAATGGAACTTGTGGAGTTAATAGATTACCAACTTCATCTAGCATGCTTGCATTCATCATTACTATCATGCTTGTTTATTCGTGTACAGGAAGGGATGACGTTGTCGTGACGAAAATAAAATACCTCTGTCCCTGCAATGCCCATTGCAATGCCAATATCAGCAAGTTTCAAGGCGGGTGCATCATTCACACCATCTCCAGTCATGGCAACTACCTCCCCTTCCTCCTTGAGCAGCTTCACTATCTCCTGTTTGTGACCTGGTTCAGCCCTTGAAAACAAAAGCCGACCACTTTGTCTCAGATGGGACTTTTTATCACGTAGCTCCATAAAATCTCTCCCCGTTATACTTTTCAAACTAATGTCTTCATTAGGTCCAAATACACCTATCTCGCGGCATATAGCTTCTGCAGTGTTCCTGTTATCCCCAGTAATTACCATAATACGAATTCCAGCAGCTCTGCAGTCCTCGATTGCTTGGTGTACTTCCTCTCTAGGAGGATCCTATGCACAATTCAAGATTTAATTATACATAGTAATTGAAATGGATAAAGCAAAAGTTAGAAAAATAGAAGCCAAAAAACTCACCCTCAATCCAACCAAGCCAGCAAATATAAGTTCACTCTCAATAGATGGATAGTTGGATGGGTCAAGCAAGAGCTGGTGAGCTGGATGATCATCATTACCGGAGTAGTTTTCAAACATAGGGAGATCATCCTTGTATGCAAAACTTAAACAGCGTAATGCACTAGTTGACATTTCATGAAGAGCTTGCAAGATAAGGTTCTTGGCATTATCATCAAGTTTCACAACAGAACCATCACGCAGCTGAACCTTGGAACTTCTTTCCAACAAATTCTCCACTGCACCCTGTTAAGTTTTAGGGCCAATTGTCACTGAAAAATGTATTCCCATGTAGTAAAGAAAGCAAAACAGGGGAAAGAAAAAGGAGCGAGAACATGTATACTGAAGTATACATTATGCATTAGTTATAAAAACAAGCGAGAAACAAGGATTAAAAGAGTAAGTTTGTCGGGGAGCACTACATGGGTGAGAAGCACGTTATCTACTTAGTACCACCTATGAGGTGCCATTCTTACCCTAAAAACCAAATTTTAAGGGATTGAACTTAGATCTCAATCAACTGATACTAGAGCTAGATCCCAACCCCCACAGGCAAGGTACAACTTAATGCTCAGAACCTGCTTTCCAAAGTGAACACCAAAAAGCTGCAGCCAGTGCTATGATAGAGCCCCACGTTAAGGAGCTACAAGTACTACAAGCAATAATGAAGCATTACAAGCCACCTTTAAGAATTACCATGCTTGCCAAGATTTCCATCAATCATCAACAGTTAATAAGAATTTATATTGCAAAATGCCTAGCATATGGGCAGCGGTGTTCCTACTCTCTAGATCTTGTTTCAATAAAAAATAAGCTTAGGTAAAAGAATAAGGGGAAAACGGCCACTAGAAATCACACCCAATCTCCACTTTCCTTTTTCCTGTGAAATTATCTAGTATCCAATACCACTAATCTGAATTGAAAACAGGGTTGACCCCAAAAAGAGGAATAAAGTTCCTCCAGTCACAAGGTTCCACTTCAAACATTTTATTGCAAAATATGAGGTTAAAATCTTCCACACTACTGAGTAATAGTAACACCCACACTTAGTATCTGTTAAATGTGTGATTACATTGGAGGTGTAACAAAGCTAAGTCTAAGTTTCTCAGGCTCATCTTCAGGAATGGGTTGGGCTTGAGGATAAAGTCAAGCCTAGCTCCTTTGTTGATTGAGCCTTAGCTCAAATCATACATTTAATCAATAAAACAAGCTAGAATAAGCTTTTATAGCAGTTGAACCCAAACTGTTCATCGACAGCTTAGACCATTTACAACCCTAAGTACATACAGAAAGCACAATGAACAAAAAGTCAACATAATCTTCCTATGCAGTGACCAACCAACCACACACACAGAGGGAGGGAGGGTGAGGGAGAGAGTACCTTCACCAGCAGTGACTTTTTCCCCATAGGGGAGTTCACAATAACGCCCATTGACTTCCTATCACGGTCAAACTCGAGAGTCGCAATCCGCTGGTCATGTTTAATCCACCAGTCACAACAACCTTCACAAAATTGGAAGGTAGAGCATGTTAACTCTGTGTAATGACTATTGAACAGATTACCTAATAAGTTTCCCATGCTGCCAACCCAATTGTTCCCCAATACATAATCTTCCAAATCAGTTACCTCAAAGAACATTAAAGTAGTTCAGATGCCCTATTATTGTTTTCTCACTTCAAATTATAAACTAATAATTCAAGAAACTTCTTTAAATGCAATAAACATATCCAGGAGATATAAATTCACTTTTATACAAATTTTATGAGTCCATTTCAACTTACGTAGAATGGTACTTGCACTTGCTGCTCTTACATCTCGGGATTCTTCAGGAAGACCCATCTTCTCCACCAAAACCTGGATTTCAAAGAGAAGGCACAAAAATATTGATGAATAAAGAAGTTTACTGGCTGCGTTGAGTAGGTTCACAAGAGGAAGGGGCAAGGAAAATGAAAAGGGTAAAGGTCTTACCTTCAAGGCTGCTTCTGTGGGCATTCCATGAGCCACAAATTTATGCTCTGTCTGTGTGACTTCAGCATCATTACAGACAGCAGCTATTTTTGCTATCATCTTAAGATTAGCATCCATTCGACCTGTTGGCCAGTCCTCTATTCTACCATCGGAAGGATTGTAAGTGGTTCCTTCCACCTTGAAGGCTCGCAGCATATCTACATTAGGACCCATAGCTACAAGCTTAGCTGCTGCCATCTGGTTTGTTGTCAATGTACCCGTTTTATCTGAACAGATCACAGTTGTACAACCCAAGGTCTCTACACTGGGCAGTTTTCGAACAAGAGCATTCTTCTGAGCCATCTTACGAGTACCTAGCGCCAGGCAAGTTGTAATGACTGCAGGCAGACCTTCTGGAATCGCAGCAACAGCCAATGCAACAGCAATCTCAAAGTAGTATGTACACTTCTCAAAAGAAAACTTAAAATTCCTAGGCCACCCATCCACAGTTTCCCATGAAAGGAAGTACTTAACATTGATGAGCCACACAAGAGCACAAATTATTCCAATTATAATAGTTAGCATCTCTCCAAACTCGTTGAGCTTCTTCTTCAATGGGGTATCCTCCTCACTCTGCGATGCCTCATGAATCTGGAGGTGCACCCTTCCGATCTCTGTTTGCATGCCCGTCTTAGTAACCAAGCAGATGCAATTCCCGTTAACAACTGTTGTCCCTGCGAAAACCATACATTTCTTGCCTTGAATATCAGAATCCTCGGGAACAGCCTTGTTATTCTTATTCACAGCTTCACTCTCTCCAGTCAGTGAACCCTGCTCCAATCGTAAAGTAGAGCTAATCAATTCCATAACCCTCATATCAGCAGGGACCTTATCTCCAACCTTAAGCTCAACGATATCACCAGGCACAAGATCCTTCGCCGGCAAGTTTTGAACTTTCTTATTATCACGAATCACGGTCGCGTGCTCTGACTGAATCTCCTTCAACGCTTCAAGTGCCTTCTCCGCATTGGTCTCTTGCCAAACTCCCACGCTTGCATTCACAATCAATATCAGAAATATCACCAAAGGCTCCACAAATGCTGTAATCTCCTTCTTTCCGCCTTCCTCGCCATCTATCCAAGCCAGCACAAAGGAGATGATGGCAGCGGCAAGCAGAATCCGAACCAATGTGTCGTTGAACTGCTCAAGGATCAGACTCCAGACCGACTGGCCCTCGTGCTTCTCCAATTCATTCGAACCATGGATCCGGCGGCGATTCTCAACCTCATCAGAACTTAAACCCGCTTTGACCTTCACCTGATAAAAATCCTCGCATTCCCGCACATCTTTAGCCCAAGCCTTGAAGGCGTCCCCATCCAAAGAATTGGAACTGAGGTTCTCTCGTTTGCCATAGTTTTCGCCCCCTTTACCCATTTGGACTCGACCAAAATAAACTTGGAGAAAATGGCGAATCTCTCAGGGAAAGCGTCTGGCAGTTAATTCATAAACAGAATAAAAACTATCAGTAGAAAAAATAAAGAGAAGTGAAGATCGAGATCGAATTGTAGCACCCCCGAAACCCTAGTTATAAAGTATGTCACAGTAAAGCGATCTTACGAGATAAACGGATGTCTCGATTCAATCAAGTCGAAAATCGAAACAATTGAAAAACCAAATTCAGAAAGCCACCTTCTGCGGGCTTCAATAGCTCTCTCCCTGGGCGTCTGTTTATCGCGGAAACTAGATGCCAAGGGATTGAAAGCGTGAAAGAAAAAAGCTTCAGGGATTCGCGCAACAGATGGTATGATGTGAGTATTTCACTATTTCCCACTACGGAAGCTATCTGTGGCGTAGGACACTCTGTGCACTTTCTCTCTCTACGTCTCTATAATTCCTCGGGTTTAGGTGGAGGAGAGCTTTAAATGCATTCAGTTAGGCAATTAGTTATTCGGAGCGGCAATTTCGTGGAAGGTTCGCGAGGGATTTAAAAACCTTTTAAAATATTTTAATATTTTATGGAATCGTTATAAAGACGTGCGATGTTACTATTGATGACTCAGCGATGTTTTTAATATATTTAGTGGTACCGAAGTCGTCATATTTTTTTTTTTCTATTGGCTGCATATCGTTTTCACTGGCACAATTTGCCATTTTTATTTCCATCATATGCCGTTCTTTCTCCGTGGTTAGATCTGCAGCGTCCATCGCTCCCCGTCAAATTGTTCTTTTTGCTAATTGCTTCCAAAATCAAAATTTCAAATATTATATGTTGCATATTTTCGATAAAAACAAATTTTCGATTTACATTAAAGAACCACGGGTTTAGAAAATGCTGTGAAGGCAAAAAAAAAAAAGGACGAATCTAAAGCCAGCAGACATGAGAAGAATATATGATTACACTGTTTCATGAAGATAAACTAGAAAATACGGATTGAAATACACATAAAATACTTTTTGTTCCTTTTTTTTAGAAACTTATTTGCAAGTATAAATAAAAATAAAATGGTCCATATTTAATATTTTATAAGATAGTATTACGATTTTGTTAACAATAATTAAATGGTTAAAAAAAATTGAATTCACGAGAATGTAAATATTTTATCGTCAAGCAGAAGGTAAATAAAAATTTTAATTCATAAAATATTTTAATAATAATTTATAGAACATTAAACTTAAACTAATTACTCTATTTTTTAATTTAAGGGCAGATATTATATCATGAGAGGAGCAGGGGAGAGGGGATTGCCGGATAATATTCCAAATCTAAACTATGTTACCACTTACCAAGACTCAGGATTGTATGGGGATTGGCTTCCATCATTTTAGTCATTGGATTGAAATCTCAACAATTTAGATTTCATCTTTCATACAAATATTAATAAAATATTAAATATAAAAGATGAAATATGAACCGTTCAGATTTCAATCCAACGGCTGAGATGAAAAAGAGGATAAGAATGAAAGAGAATAGGAGTTAAATCCGATTGCGTGAAGGTTTAAGAGGATCAAGGATGAATTGTTTTGTACTCCCTCACGTGTCTTAAATATAAGATAGGGTTAAAGTTAAATATTTTTTTAATTTAGTTTTTCTTTATGTGAATATTACTATCTAGTCCTAAATGTAAAACATATTTCAATTTTTTTTGAGAAATTAATAAATTTAAATAAGTTATTTAATCATATGTTGTGTATATTTGGTTTATATATCAGTTCATTAGTCAAATTAATTAATTTAGAGAAAAAATTAATTTTATTTCACATTTAAGACCAGAGGAAATTGTTTCAAAAAGGGAAAATCTAACTTAACTCCTTCAGAATTGGTTTTATTTTTATCAATAGATTTCATTAGACCTCAAACTAAAATAAATTAAGTTTTGTAGGCGAAAAAACAAAGATACTCTAACTTTATTTATCTTGTAAAAGGCTAAAATGACTTTGACTCCCTATGTTATTTCAAATATCTTTATTTTTCTTCAAAATGCTTTTATCTTGTCTCACTTGTCTTGTAAGTAGCCAAAAAATGTTATGGTTGATTATTTGAATTGTTTTATCAATATTTTAATTTTTGTTATTTATCTTGTTAACACTCTTCTGAAAAAATAAAGAAGGGTATTATTATATTTTCACCATAAAACTTAATTTCATCTTAATTTAAAGCAATGGAGGGAAATTTTAAAATTATTTGAGTAAAATGAGAAGGAGGAAAAGAAGAAAATCCTCTTTCGGTAGTTGACGGTTTGATTGACGGAGGGTGGCATCTCATTACTCTTTCATTCGCTTTTAAGGCATACTCGTGGCCACAAATGTTTCCTGATCCAGAGGGCTTAGTACTCTTTTGTCCAGATCTTAAAGTTTATTGTCATCTTCCACTTGTAAGTATCCAAAAGCAGTGTAATAACAAGGTGAGGGAGGAAACCGTAATAATTCCATAAAGTATATTGAAGTAGTACTATATATGAACAATTGAATAGTAGTCACTTTTACAAAGCAGCGTGTGGTTGCAACTTGCAAGCGGCGTCCCAATAGACCATATATATAATATACTGTTACTCCCAATAACCTGTATTAAAGATATTTTGGCCAAAAGGGAGGAAAACAGTATTAAAGACAAATGGGTAGAAATAGGTCAAGCTCCTATCAAACAGCCTATGACCTGGTCGATTTAGGGTCTAGTATAACCTGACTTTGTTAAAAATGTCATGCCAAAGTTTATTTAAAGGTTTGAATGTGTAAATAGGCTAGGCCTTTTTCGTTACCCTGTAAGTCTTCAGGTCTGACCTGTTTACACATTTAATAAATATAATTATATTTATATCATATAAATAATAGAATATTTAAATTTTTTCATTTTTATATTTTAATTTCAAGTATAATTAGTTATTTATAGTACTACCCCTATTCTTATATTAGTTAATTATGGCCTTTAATGCCTGTAATACGAGGCATTTTTAAAGGCCTATATTGTAAATAGGACTTTAAAAAGGCTTCAGGTTCAATAAAGCCTTATAAAGGCTCAGGCCTGAGCTTAAAAAAAGGCTTGCATTCAGGCTTATACTCAAGCTTATTTAGCTAAAGCCTAACTTGACCTGACCTATTTTCATCCCTGCCCATTCAAATATTTTTCCCCCCTTTGAAAAACAGGCAACATACATCTAAATCTGACTTCAACCATCCATATGTGTGTTAGTAGAGTATAACCGAATACAAATTCAAGAATTTTATTGCAGACTATAAAGAATAATCACTTATAAGTTATAATATTTTAACAACTGAGATTCATATATTTATAAACCGTATTAATTGATATTTCTAACTCACATTTTAATAAATTAGTTAGGTCCGGTCCCGACTGTTATTCAATTAATTCTTTGAAATTTAAGCGTCATTCTGGCTTGTTATAGCTAAGAAAAAGCATATATTTTTGCCAACATAAAAAGGATGAAAATTAATTCTATATATATATGTAAATTAGGGAGTGGTCTTAGTAATTAATCAACCTAGATAGATTCCAATTAAATAATTGAAAACACCAATCCAACGAATATATATTAAATAATCTGCGGCTGTACTCGGCCCAGCTTATAATAAAGATAAATACTGAGAATTGGTTATAAAATAGCAAAATGCCCTTTAATTTATTCTCTCGAGACCTCGAAAGCTTGAAAGGTGTAAGTATGGGGTTCCAGGAACCTTCTGGGTCTCGAGCAAAACCATTACTAGCAGTGGAATCATAACGTATGGATCTGACTTTTCCAGAAAGAGGAAAAGTCGAATCTATCACCAGATCAAAAAAAAAAAAAAGTCACTATATATTATACTAATACTCCTTCTTACTCCTATAACAGTTCAAATTTTTAAATTACTTGAGTTCTTTTTATAAGTATCTCAAAGTAAGAGTTGTTTTAATATTTAATGAATTATTTTATTTATGTCCCTTATTAATTATATATATTATGTTAATTAAACAATTGATTATTTGTGTTAAAAAAACAGTTGATTATTTCTATCTCTGACTTGTTTCTATATAAATAAGCAAATAGTTGAAAAAAAATTAAAATATACGTATTTATTTAGATTTAATATTTCTGTTTTTGCAGATTTTTTTCCTACTACACTCACATCAAAGTGAGTGGGTCCCATTATAAAGAGAGGAGAGAAATAATATTAGTAAGATCCACTCACTTTTATGTGATTGTGGTAGAAAAATATTTATGCAGCAAAAGTAGAAATACTAAACCCTATTAATTTTAATTAGTTGTAACCATATTTTGAAATAAATAATTAAATTATAAATAAAACAAAGAATATTATATTTCCGGGGGACCACGCAACCAAAGGCGTCGCCCTCACGAGTCACGACTTGTGGGATAAGCACGGGGTGGGAAGTCGCGAATATTGCTATTACGTGGTCAATATTTTGAGTTGTTTTCATTACTGTCATTGGCTTTTCATGAAAACGTAGGAGACTCTACTTTTTGTATTGCGTCAGAAAGTAACCAGCGAACTGTAATACTCGACTCTCCAGAGTCCAGCCAAGTAAAGGCACCCATATTTTATTACATCTGAGAAAATTAATTTTTTTCAGCCCCTGTATCTTTATTCAATCCCACAAACACTAATCTGTGGCAATTTAACATTTATAATTTTAACTCACCAATATTGAATTTCTATAGTTTTAATATATGTTTGGATTAATTTTTAGAGAATAGCTTCTAAAATAAACATTAAACAAGTAAGTATTTTAAATAGTGAAAACTATAAAGATTTATGAGTTTAAACTAAAGTTTATTGACTAGCTTTCACCCTAATCAAAACCACAAGGATTAACTAAACTGTACCAAATTTTAAGAAATGAATTTTAATCAAGTCAAAATTAGCAAGTATATAAGGACGAAAAGACTAACTTTCCCTATGTCTTGTCGGGGAGAAAAATATTTACCACTATTTATGTGGAATACCCCATGATATCTCGTAGTTGTTCATTGAGTATTTGGGTAACTCTGAAATTGTGGTTTCAGAAATTTTTTCTATAAGTTAAAACAAAACTTATTTTACATACTTACTTCTAATGTAAATCGTAAAAGTTATTATTCAAAAGTTGATTCAAACACATACTAGAATTTGGATGACAACATATATTTAACAACCAAATAATATGTAAAATCCCATATTAATATTGTGAAAGGAATACAAGAAAGGCTTTATATGGAACTTCAGTACTTATTTAGGATCGCATTTGAGATCTCAAAAATGCTTATTTATATAAATAGAAATAAAACTTTTATTACATAATTACTTTATATATCAATTGGAAAACTATTTTTTTAAAACTATGATACTATTCTAATGAAACTGTATAGCATATGAGAGAGTAGGTGGCTAGGTGGGTGAAAAGGAGGAGGAAAAATGAAAAAGGAGAAAGAGGAGTAGTTTGACTTCAAGTCAATAATTATGGCTGTGGTTGAGTCTTTTCAAGTTACACAGTATGGGAGGACATATAACATATATAATAGGAAAGCTGTAAGACTCGACAATTCCGCCACTGCCTCGTGCCTTGACTTTTTTTTTTTGTAGAAACTGAAACACGCAGCTTCCTAGTAGCTTCCGATTTTTTGGCCCATGAGTTCGTCATAGACTGAAACTGACAGGCTGAAATCTCACATAAATTAATGAGTTGTATATATCATGTTTATTATATATAATATTGATCTACGTCGTGCTTTTGTTTCTTTGACGTAAGATTACAAGAGAGTTTTATTTAAATGTTGGGTATTTCCTCCTTAAAGCAAATTGCATGCTCCAGGACGTACGAATCTATTTTCCTGTTGGCGATCAGATAGATAATGTTCATAGAGTATTCGTCTCTCGTACACCAAACAAACGGACTAGGTAACACTACCTTTGTACGTCAATGCTATACCAAGATCGATTGTCCTGTGGTCAAAGTGTCTCACATATCAGTCAAGAACGTAACCCATAAATACCTATGACACACAAAAACCTATTTCCTTGAAAATATTGTCTCATGTCCTCAATATAAGATTTAGCTTATAATGTAGATGTACAATTAATTAAGTCTTACTAACTTCAGTCTTAATTATAGGAACATTTTTATTATATAATTTACACTATAAAAATGTTATATAATAAGGATCGGAGGGAGTACATTGAAAATTATAAGTGGTAAAAAGTAACCAATGGTGGACCCAAAGAGAAATACAGGTATTACAGAGAGTACACGAGAGGGAGGGGGATTGGGGGAAGCATTGAACAAAGGATTTAGGGTTAAGGTGTAAAAATAGACATATGTTTTTTTCAAAAGAGCGTCCAGTGGCAAATACTTTTTTCAGGCGCAAAAGTAACTACATGGTTACAAAAGTGGAGCAAAATTAGCATGGACCGTTAGTTGATTTTTTCTGAACTGAAAATGATGACGTGGACGATGACATGGATGTTAATGTTTTATAAATTACAGTTCAGCCCCGGATGTATTTCAAAAAAATCAATTTAGTCCCTCTATAAACTTTTAAAACTTTCATTTAAGTCCCTGGTCAAAACTTGCATTTTGACCAGGACCTTCTTCCTCCTCCAGATCTGAGAGGAACGAAGAACAATGACTCAAGCACAGATCCAGAAATCATTAATCAAATCCAGAAATCAAATCGAGCAGGTGGCTTCATGACCCTTTCAAATACCAATTACAGATCCAGAAATCAAATCCAATAATCAACTAAAAAATCAAATCAGAAAATGAGGAAGAAACTGGACGAGGCTGCCAACCCCTTACTGTCTCAATACGCGTTTCTCCACAAGGGCTTGATGGGTTACTGCTGGTTTGCCTCTTGCTTTCAACAACACGACATGGAAGAACGAACAGAGAAAAGTGAGAGAAGAGATCGAACAGAGTGAAGGACGAATCAATCTCAGAAGAAGATGTAAAATCAGGGAACCCAGATTTCTATTCTCCTTCCCCTTCCTTCAACCTTGCGACCTGAACACCCCCCGGATGTCGAACCCAGATTTCTCCTCCTTCCCCTCCTTCCTCTTCTTAGCTTCACTACTCGAAGATGCAAAAAAGGATTGTATTTCAAAATCAATTCAACAGTATCATCCCCTCAACAAACCCAAACCCATATCAAGTCTTAATCAAGTAAAAATAGAAAATAAAAATAAAGAATAAACCAACAATCAAACCAGATCCACAATGAGGAAAAGGGAAAAGGGAAACAGATAAGCAGAAACCCTAGATCGAGGAGGGGGTCCAGATCGAGGATGGAGAGGGGAACAACGATCCAAATCCAGATGGTGGGCGGCGGTCCGTATAACCTGTGCTTCGTCATCGGAGGAAGGCGATGAGGGGGTCCAGATCGAAGATTGCTGCTGGTTCTTCTCTTGGAGACGGCACGATAGGAGAAGCTATCAATAGAGGAGGAGTGGTTCTTCAGCAAAATTTCAAACACATGTTGATGACTTGGAAGAATCCTAGGCCTCGCACACACTACCAGAGAAACGATTCCCGTGCAACGGAGTCTGTCGCCGGTCATATTTCCGACAGCTTGAGAGCAATAGAAAGAGGAAAGAAGAGCCAAAATCCAAGACGAAGGAAAGAGGAAAGTAGAATAATGAATCAAAGAGATGAAAGGACTCTAGACTGTTGAAGGAAGGAAGGAAGAAGAAAGGACGGATGAGAAGAAAGTACACATGGATTTTTTTTAATTCCTTTTTTTTTCTTTCACTGCCAACTAGGATAAAAATTTGCTGAGTCAGCATCCATGTTAATGTTTTTGGTCAAACTAACGGTCAACTAACGGTCCATGCTACTTTTGCTCCTATTTTGTAACCACATAGTTACTTTAATTTTGCGCCTGAAAAAAGTATTTGCCACTGGACGCTCCTCCGAAAAAAGTACATGTCTATTTTTGCACCTTAACCCAAGGATTTATTTACTTATAGCGAGACAGTTTCCTTATGGGAAAAAAAAATTATAGTACTAATTCTAATATTTTATATAAGGCTCAATTGAATTTTTTTATAGAGATTAAAAAAATTACTACTCCCTCATGTCCTAATATAAAACAAGGTAGAATTTTATAGAGATATTAAGAAAGTTGATTAAATTACTTTAAGATATTTATGTTTTCTCTAAATTATTTTTTCCGACTTATAAACTGATATACGATTTAATTTAATGATATACAACATACGATATGATCAAATAATTTATTTAATTTTTTGAAAAAATCAACTCTATCTTATCATCACTGATTCTGTTTATAAGTCCCTTTTGACTAAAAAAATTAATTATGTTTATAAGTCCTCTTTCATATAGTAAATGAGATTGTGATTATTTTTTTTCATATTAAATGTGACAATGAAAATAGAGAGAGAATAAAGAGTTGAAAGATACATATTCATAAATGAAAGGGTAAAGTTGAAAATTTACTCCATAATCATTAAGTTAACTACATCTCCTTAATATGTGTAATTTAGTTAAAAGAGACTTATAAATAGGACCAAAATTATATATGTTTTAGATAGAACAGAGTACTTAATTTTTTAAGCGAAAATGACGTAAAGGTCCCAACTAAAAGAAATAATATCAAAAAAGTTTTAAAATTTATTTATGGTAGCCCATCCATTTTTCAATAATTGCTCTTTCACTTATTATTGGCAAAATATAAGACTTTTCTTATATTATTTATCCTAATTGGACTTGATGTCATTTTCCCATTTTGTTTGTAAAAGTCAACTGGAGGCAGAACTCTGTAATACGGCAAAACTTAAAATATTAGAAAGCGCGCATCGTTGACTGTGAGGTGGCTTGGGAAAACGCCGGGCGGGCACTGCACACAAAGTGTCGTACGTGATCGAATTCCGTAAGGAAACTGCACCTGATCCCAATTTTTTTTTTTTTTGCTCGAAAGTCTGATCCCAAAATTTACTAAACCACATTCTTACGTTTTGTTGCGATGGTAGTCTGGTTTGCACATGACATAACACAATTATTTTTCAAACTTTTTTCTTAAACCGGAAATGGAAATAACTGAACTAATTAAAAAAAACTAGTAAATAGTAAAAACCATTTTCCAAAAACTTATTCAAACATGTACAGAGTCAAAGATCCAGATCTAATCTCTCTCGTCTCGCCCTTCCTCTGCCATCACTGATCATGTGAATTATTGATATATAATAATAAATAAATTATGGCAAATATAATAATAATAAATCAATAGAAAAGCAGCCACGTACACGCCGCCGCCACCACATGCGCGCGATTAGATTGAAATGTTTCTGGCCGGAGATCTCATCTTCATATTTACTTATCAGTTACGGTCCATATTGTGAATTATATAGCAAGATGGGTTTCAAGGACATGGAAAAATAAAAAAATACAGTAAAAAAACAAAGCAAATCCACGTACTGTTTAAATTTTACATTATTGACAGGAACCTTTGGTTTATTTAACTTGCTGATACGTTGACAATTTCCTCGTCTCTTTATCATCGTGTGTGTCGTGTTCATCAGAATCCAGGACAAAACGTCGCGTACAATAATGTTGTTTTCAAAAATTTAAAAAGGGATTTGTTCGTTGGAACTTGGAATTATATCTATGGATGATAGCACGTAGGGACAAGCTTGTTCACAATAGCTGCGTTTAATGGGTTTTATTATTATTATTTAAAATATTCTGATTCCTTTCTTCCTCATATATCACCTCCCCTCATATTCTCCTCTACAATATAATTTTTATTTTCCTCTATTCACTCCTCAGTTTATTCCCCTATACTGCTATATGTCTTTTGAACTAATTTTAAATATAAGACAAAGTTTTTAATGCAAATCATACTATAAATTTTATCTTATATTTAAAACCAAAAGGAATATTAAATAAAACTAGAAATCGTGCGAGGGCTTTTTGACCTTAATAATTTTTTTTTTTAAAATAATTATCAAATTAAATCAAATTTCAAACTATTTCCTAAAGTAATGCAGTTGGTGGCGTTTTCTGACACAACGTAGTAAGAGGCGCAAGAAACATTTACGGGACTGGGGAAATATGTAATTAGTTCCG
The DNA here is from genome assembly GCA_025563575.1 of Acacia pycnantha. Taxonomy (NCBI): domain Eukaryota; kingdom Viridiplantae; phylum Streptophyta; class Magnoliopsida; order Fabales; family Fabaceae; genus Acacia; species Acacia pycnantha. The sequence goes on from JAMWYP010000013.1 coordinate 3,548,762, forward strand.
TAGGGAAGTATTACGGACAAAATGGCGTGGGAAACCCCTACGCCATTTGTGCCAAATGGCGTGGGAAACCCCCACGCCATTTGGCCCTGCTCTGACTCAGAGCAGGGTACGGACTGCGTGTCAAATGGCGTGGGAAACTCCCACGCCATTTGGTTTACGAAATGGCGTGGGGGTCTCCCACGCCATTTCGCTCGACACTGTGATGAAATGGCGTGGGAAACTCCCACGCCATTTCGAAAACAAAATGGCGTGGGGGTCTCCCACGCCATTTGGCATTGGATTCCCTCCCCAGAACGTACCTGCGTAGCTGCAGCTTTTTCAATTCAAATTCTCCGTGAGTCTGCTCTCCTCCTCTTATAAAATTATAGTCACTCATTCAACTCATGCTTACATCTTTGAAACTCTTAGTCGGCTAAAACTTTTGCTTCCAACTCTTTTCACTCCTTCACTCTTTTGCTTACATCGGCTAAAACTTTGCTTCAAGCTCTTTTCATTCCTAACTCTTCTTCACTTTAGCCCTCATCCCCTCTTTGAAAATTCTCTCTTTGTCACTTGGAACCACCCTTTCTCCTCCATCTTTTATCATTCTGTTTCTTGAATTTTTATTTTATCTAATTCCATTTATATAGTATAGTAGTGTGTGTTTCTTCTTCTGCTAAGTTACAATTGTGTTGTTGTCATATTTGTTTTATCTTAATTTAATTAATCTTCGTTTTCATAATATAAAATAAGAAAAAAATGAATCAAATTCGTACATTTGTATATTGTAATGGTTCTAAAAGATAGGTCCAAACGGTTTGAGCTTTGAAGGTGAAAGAAGAGGAATGTATATTGTTCGAGGCATGTCTGCTGAAGATTTACATGAAAAGATCCGTCAAAAGTTAAAGTTGCAACCAAATCAGGTAATATCATCAGTGACTGGTAGAGTACCTTGTGGAAACCGCAAATATGCGGGTTTTGAAATATCCGATGATGAGGCTCGCCTCACCCTCAACACATCACAATCTCCATCGTTCCACACAACTTGTGATCGGTGGGACTGTTGCACCTCCTCTTTAAGAACTCCCCACACTTTGGGGCCGGGCTCAATCGTGTGTGGACGTCGATCATCCATTTGACTAATAAAAATTTACAATAACACAATAAATTATTAAGTCACTAATTATTATTCTCTAAATAATAAATATTTGAATTTATTATTTGAGTAATTAGTATTCTCAAATTAATCTTATCTTAGCTATCTTCAGGTACTATAAATAACAAATATTACAACATATTTCACAAAATCGGAATTAATTATTTTACAAAATATGAAATAATTAGTCATTTATCTTAAGGATTATAATTAACATATAAAAGAAATAATTATTTCCCTAATTAGTTAATTTATTAATTATTAGCCTTCTTAATAATAAATTTTAAATATTCTAATTCCATAAATTATTGATTTTAATTAATTTTTTAACCTCACAATTTTTATTATTTATAATCATATCATAATTTATAAGTAATTAAGCATCTATCCTACGGTTATATATTTAGTAATCCTATTATTAAACAATAATCCATGCAAAAAAAATGTTTAAAATTTAAATCTCATTATTAAACAATAAACATAACAAAAAATTTAAATGATAAGCATCTATCTATCCTACTACTGTTATACATTTATTAAACATCTATAATAAATCAATGTATCTAATTAAGAGTTAAATCAAATATTTATTCCACAATAAACATAACAAAAAAAAGTAAATGTTACCTGTTGAGATGTGAGGTAGGTAACGTAAGTGAGAAACAGATTGAGCCTCCTCCTTCTTCTTCAGATTAGGTGGAGAAAAAAGAATGAAGAATGTGAAAATGGCACACGGAGGGAATGAAGGAGAGAGTGAACGAAAATTTTGAAAGAGAGAAAGAAATTGGAGAAGAGTGAAAAAAAAAATGAAAGAGGGGGCTGTGTTTCGGACGAACGAGGTGGAGCTGTGAAAGAAAAAAAAATGAAAGAGGAGGGGGTTTTTGGGAGAGTTGCAATGGAAGAAGACGAAGAGGAAGAAAACGAAGAGGGAGGGGGAGAGTGTCGGTGGGGAGAGGTGAGGGGGGGCAGGTCAAAAATTTGGGGGCCTCGAGTGTGGTGTGCAGAGCCCGCACAAAGCGAGCTCGCCGCACTGCTGCTGTGGCAGGCACGCCACAAGGTGGCGGTGAAAACCTTCACGCCACCTTGGTGGCGTGAAACTTTTGACCGCCACCTTGGTGGCGTGAAGGTTTTCACCGCCACTTCGGTGGCCCGATTTCCCCATCCCCAATGGCGTGTGAAATCCCTGCGGGACTCACCTATTCCGCACAAAACCCTTACGCCATTTATGGCGTAAGACTCATTCCGGTCATTTCTTTTTCAACAGCCTTAATTTGATAATTATTTTTTAAAAAAAAATTAATAAGGTCAAAAAGCCTCGTGGGAGACAATACTTTTTATTGTTGTCAGTCGCTATCATTGCGTCTGAAAGTAACAAGCGAACTGTAATACTCTACTTTCAGGACAAGTAAAGGTACCTTTATATTTATTATATTTTGAGAAATACTAGATCAGTAAAGGCACCTGTATATTTATTATATTCTGAGAAAATTAATTTTTTCAGCTACTATACGTTTATACCATTATTCAATCTCGAAACCCTAATCTGTTGCAATTTAGCATCTATAAATTTAACTACCAAAATTGAATTTCTATAGTCTTGTGTATGTTTAATTTTGAGTAGTGATAGTTTCTAAAATATAGATGTAAGTATTTTTAATAGTTAAAATGACAAAGATTGATGAGTTTAAGCTAAAGTTTACAGCCTAGCTTTCAATCTAATCAAAATCACAAGGATTTAACTAAATTAAACTAGCTTCAAGAACTGAATTTTAATTGAGTTAAAATTAGCAAGCATATGAATGAAAAGACTAACTTTTCCTATGTCTCGTTGTTATTTCATGGGGAATTTTTTTTACAGATATTCGTACGAAATATTGCACGATATCTCACAATTAAGGCTGAGCAACGGGAGGGCGGGGCTGCCTCATGACCTAACCCACATCCCTCGTTTATAATACATGGGTACGGATTAGCCCTGGGAGACCATTGTTGGTTTCATTGAAGAGGCCAAGGAACTGACTAGGCAAAGCACCTGGGAGTGTTTTTGTTTGAGAAATTACGAAAGCTATTCCATGACCACTGAGATTTGGGTATTCAGATAGAGGTAGAGAAAGTTGAGTTGTTTTTTCTTTTTTTTGCTCAGGGAAAGTTGAGCTGTTGACAAAAGCTATAGGCTTAGAGTAAAAGGCGTGACCTTAATGTATGTGTCCATTAACTTATATCTTAGTCAGCATTTACCTGGCTACATTTAATAATTTATTATCTTTATTCTACTTCCTTCCCAATCCAACAAGATTTACTCTCTAAGTTTTCTATTAATGATGGTTTTTAGTTACGGGTGGAAATAGGTCAAACCTCTATCAGGCGAACTACGGCCTAACTTGGTTAGGGCCTGGCCTGTTAAACAAAAAGGCCAGGCTAAGGCCTACCTAGAGGCCTAAATATATAAACAGTCTAGGCCTATCATATTCAGACTAGCTTGTTTACACATTTTGTAATATAAATAAATAAATGTGTCCATATTATGTTTGTATTTTGATCAATTTTTTATTTTAATTTTAAAATACAATTATTAAATTATCATAGTAGGTTGGTTCTCTATAATTTAGAACTCAGACAATAGCTTTTTGAATTAATTTTGATTTAGATTTATTAAATTTTATTTTAATTACATTGTAGACTTTAAATTATAGGCCTTTAAGCCTATTTAAAGGCCTACATTATAAGTAGGCCTATAAAAAGGCTTTAGGCTTGATCAAATCTTTTGAAGGTTCAAACCTAAGCATAAAAAAACATCTGTATATAGTATTAGACTCAAGCTTAGGCTCTAGACCTTCATTATAGGCTCAAACCTATTTTGCCATAATCTAGTATGTCTTAGCTTGTTTCCGCCCCTACTTTTAGTACAAGACTCATTGAGGCTAATAAATAGAGGTTTTGTGTTAGCATTGTAAGTAGTAACACACAATTGAATAAGAATTACGCCTTCTTTCTCTTTTGAATTTTTCTTTTATTTGATTTCTTACTAAGGGTGGAAACAGGTCAGGCCAGACTTCACTTTTAACAGGTCAGACCTGTTATGTAAGGAAGTAGTCTGAGCCTGGATTGTGGCCTGTTACCGGCTTATTTTTTTGACCTGAGTCCAGCTTGTTAAAGAGGTCTGTATTTTTTAAAATCTTGTATTTAGGCTAACAGGCCACAAGCCTCAACGTAAAACAAACTGGAAACAAACCTACTTTTAAGAGGCTGAAAATAGACATACTTTAAATAGGTCTTACATAAATTATTCTTAACAGGCTTAACAAGCTTATTGAGAGGCATATGCCTGGCTTGTTAAGACAAACAAGCATTGAAATAGGCCTTGACCCTGCCTTTTAACCTGACAGGCTAGGCCTAACTAAACTTTTAACAGGCCTGGACTATTTCCACCCCTATCTCTTATTCTTTTATACCATTTATCTTTTATTTTCATAACAATTTCCAAAATTTTAAAAGGCATTAAATTATTGGAATAATAACGATGCATGACAACAGGTAGGGCTGGTTTTTTTCACAATAGCTGCGTTTAATGGATTTTTTATTCTGTTGTTTTTTTAAAAATATTCTCTTCCTTTTCTTTCTCATATTTCGCCTCCCCTGCGTCGTTCTCATCTGCAATTTATTGTTTTTCCCCTGTACGTCTCTAAAGCATCGTTTAGACGCTGTGCCCATAAGTGATAACTACAATATTTTTGTGAGTGTTTTATTTGCCATGAATATCATTAAAAATTTGATACAAACACAAAATAAATAAAAATAACTTCAATGTATATACAACACCCTTGAGTTCTAAAATATTTAAACAAAACGCCAGGGGCTTTAAAATATATGACACTAGCAGCAGATAGCATATATTCTGATGGGCTGGGCTTTCAATTTTTAACTAGGCCTAATGTGCAAAACAGTTATTCAAAATAGACATCGGCTGGGCTTACTTTAAAAATAATAATGATCAAATTTCAATATGATATTTAAGAAAAAAAAAAACAAATGAAATTATAAGAATCTTGCTGAAATGAAAATAAATAAAAATTAAGCGAAACTATAGTGACTCAAAAATTAACTATCCCTACTCATGACTTCCAGAAAACTATGCATTATTTTTTATTTCTAATCACCCATTAACAAATTTCTCCGTTAAGAGTGCGTATTACATAATGGAGAAACTACCTCATCAGCTCATGAATAAGCAATACAGGAAGATATGGGCATGGCAGGGGTGGAAAGAATCAGAGTCTTCCTTTGGTTGGCGTACCATAACCGACTACCTACTAATGAAAGGAGGAGCATATGGTCCACTAACTCACCTCAGTGTAAGTATTGTGAAGAAGGCATAGAAGATGAATTGCATATTTTCTGTGACTGTGTATATGCAAAACAGATCTGGCTTTCTATGGTGCACCCAAGGTATGTCGGGGCATTCTTTTCTTATCCTCTTAAAGAGTGGATGTCTCTAAACCTTTATGATGAATTGAGAGAGGATAGTGCTGTACAGTGGATTCTCATATGGGGTGTGGTGATATGGCTCTTATGGTCTTGGAGGAATCATTACACCTTTAAAGAAGATTTTCATACACCGATTAACCCATCTTGGGTAATTAATAGAGTATGGAAATTATACTGTGAGAGTGCTGATTTACATATAGACTCTGAGATATCAGAAACTCCTAGAAGTAACAAATGGGAGCCGCCCATGCACGGTTGGGTTAAATTAAATATAGATGGAGCAGTCTCGTCTGGGAGTGGGAAATCTGGATGTGGAGGGGTGGTAAGAAATCAAAGAGGATTATGGGTCTCGGGCTTCGCTCAATTCCTGGGACATTATGAAATTTATAACGCAGAGGATGGGCTTTGCTTTATGGACTCAAGTTAGTTTGAGATGAAGGATTTAAAAAAATCTTTGTGGAATCAGACTCGAAGCTGTTGGTGGATAAGTGATAACTCTCCATATTTTGTATATTTAAAGTGCATTTTGAAGATATTTGGAGAGTTATCTATGCAAATTTAGGAGATTTCTATGAGATTATATCATTATAAGATCAAATCAATTGACACATTTTTTTGTAGGGGATTTCATTGCAAATATCTTAATTTTAATTAAATAGAAATATTTAGGTTTATATATAAGAATAAATAAATTAGAATGAGATAAGGTAGATAAAAAAAAAAGAAAAAGGTTTAGGTTATTATTATTATTATTATTATTATTATATAACTTTTGCTTTTTCATCTTTCCAGAATAAGGACGAGTTCTGTGCACAAGATATAATTGATGATTAATGGATTGGGCCCCACGAAAATTGAATTGAGAATTCAAGACCTAAAAAGAACAAAAGGAAGCTGCAGCGTTTTGGGCCGAAAAAAATTGAATAGAAAGGAATGAATTAAAAAAACCTAAAAAAGACACACAGAGGGGGCCGGCTGGAGTCATTCGATTAGAGATTTTTGCTGAACAAAAAAAAGAAAGAGAACGAGAGTTGTTCTGGATTTTTGTTAAAGCCATGCTTGGCTAATTTCTCTTTTATCCTAGGGTTCTTTTGACCCTTTGTATGGATTAAGACTTGAATATTCCTCTCTTTTGGTAGATTAATATATGTATGTGTTGATTTTGATCTTGGCTTAATGCTTCTAAATGATTGGCCTCCATTTAGATGATTTGTTCACTTAGGTTTTGACTTGAGAGAGCTAATCTAGGTGTAGAACTTGATTAAAATCATGCTTGTCTTGAAGTTTACTTGATAAATGGATGGTTTGTTGGTAAAATAGAGATATGTTTACTAGCCTTGCATTGTCACATTAGGGTTGTTGCTTAAATATTGATTCTCATTAATTGTAGCAAGAGATTGTGCATTTTAATGAGAAAAGAAACTTGATTTTGACTTGAGAGAGCGGGTCAAGTGTTTTAGAACCTTAGACTAACACATATATGTATTGAAATGCTACTAGAGAGGAAATTAACCAAGTTTTATGAAATGCAAGAAGGGGAAAAAGAGCCCTAGGATCAATTATCCTTGAAGTTAAAGAATTAATTGCCTTTATCAATTTTATGTTTTAGAAATAGTCTTTAAAAATTCTCATTCCAAATCAAAACTTTGTTTTAGCTCAACTTGATGAAATTCACTAAGCCTCTTGTTTGACAAATTTGTTAAACAAATCCTCGTGGGAACGATACTTTATTTATCACTTTATTACTTGCGAAACTCGTACACTTGCGAGGCGAACAAGTTTTGGCGCCGTCTTGGGATTTGTGTAAACAAATCCTTTGGTCAACTTGGGCTTGTGTTAGTAAACTTTGCTTGAGCTTTTAGTTAGGTTTACAATTTTTTTTTTCCTTTATTGATTTTTGTTTTAGTTTGATACTCGCTCTTGCTTGTTTCTCTTGTAGGTACCATTTCAGTATATGCAAAACTTGCATCCGGACGAATTGGTAGTGGAACTTAACGGAGTACCTCTCATTGAAGAAGAGACTGAATCTGCATACGAAACCATGGCGGGCATACGAATATGATAGAGCTACCGTCAATGATTTTGCTAGTCGGAATATGCAAGGTCCTCAATCTTGCATTCGGATGCCGGAAATGCAAGCACGTACCTTTGAGATCAAGCGGTTATGATAACATTGCTTCAAATGCATGGGATGTTCCATGGTCTTTACAATGAAGATGCCAACAAGCACTTGTTGTACTTCTTGGAAGTGTGTGATTCTTTCAAGCAAAATGGAGTTCCCAAGATGTATTGAAGCTACGGTTATTCCCTCTTTCTCTACAAGGCAAGGCTAGAGATTGGTTCAACAATCTTCCTAAAGGTCTATCAATTCTTGGGCCGATCTTGAAGCTAAGTTTAGAGCTCGATTCTTTTCGATGACAAATGCAGTGGAAGCTAGGGATGAATTTCTAAGCTTTAGACAACATCCCGATGAGCATCTTTATGCCGCTTGGGAGAGATACAAGATGTTAATGAAGCAATGCCCTAATCATGGGGTGGACAAATGGGTTGTAGTCCAAATTTTTTGTACTCGACTTAATCCTCAATCTAAAGCAATGGTTGATTCTATGACCAATGGAGGATACCGGAATGTTCCCGTGAATGAGGTGATTCGATTGTTGGATCAGTTGTCCGCAAACAATACCCAAGGCAATGATAGGAGGACTAACTTGACTATGTCTAATGCAAAGAAGACTCTTCCTCACAAATTGCAACTCTCTTAACCGCTTTGAATAAGCGTTTTGGTGTGCTAGAGTCTCAAGTGCTAAAGAGCACTTCTCAAGGTGTGCATTCTGTTCATGCCACACCAATTGTATGTGATCAATGCCATGATGTCCATATGCCTAATTATTGTCCTCTTTACATGGCCACCGAATCATCCAACTACATGGGCAAGTTCCAAAATCCTCAAGGCAACCCTTATTCACAAACCTACAATAGTGCTTGGCGAACTCACCCAAATTTTTCTTGGAGTCAAGGTAATAGTTTGAATCAAGCACAGGGTCTACATCGGCACTAAGCCTATTCCACCGGTTTTCAAACGCAATCAAGGCAGCTTCCTATTAAGGAAGAGGAATCTAAAACCGATAAAATGCTAGCTCGGATCTTGTCTGAGGTGGAATCTTCAAGGGTTGAAACTAATGCTACTTTTTCTCTCCATGAAACTGCTATTAAAAATCTTGAAGTGCAAATGGGGCAATTAGCATCACAAGTGAATGTTATGGCAAGAAGCAATCTTCCGAGTGACACCATTCCTAATCCAAAACGAGTTGGAAAAGAGGAATGCAATGCCATAAACTTGAGAAGTGGCAAAGTACTACCGATGTGCCTAGCTCAAGTACTCCTCAACCAAAACAAGATGATCAAGTGATTGACGATGTTGAAGAAGAAAGTGTGGGGGAGGAAGATGAAACTAACAAGAGAAAGCAACTTGAAGAAAGTTGGAATGATGTTGGCAAGGACAAGAAGGTGGAGCAAGAGATGAATGATGAGAAAAAGAAAAAGGCCACTACTCCTACTTTTATGCCACCACTACCTTTTCCTCAAAGATTCAAGAAGAAAGAAGAAGATGTCACTAAGAAGAGAAGGCAAATTGAAGAAAATTTGCATGATGTTGGCAAAGACAAGAAGGTAGAGCAAGAGATGAATGATGAGAAAAGAGAAAGCCAACCACTCCTACTTTTATGCCACCGCTACCTTTTCCCCAAAGATTCAAGAAGAAAGAGGAAGATGCTCGGTTCAAAAAGTTTGTGAATATGTTCAAACAACTCCATCCCTGTGGATTTTGTAGTGCTTGATTGTGAAGTTGATTGGAAAGTTCCTCTCATCCTTGGGCGTCCATTCTTAGCCACTGCAAGAACTCTCATTGATGTAGAGAAGGGTGAGGTCACTTTGAGGGTCGATAATGAGCAAGTGATATTCAACATGCAAAAAGCCTCAAAGTTTCATGATGATTTTGCTCAATGTTCGTTTGTAGATACATTAGATGCAGTTATTCCTCAAGAATCATGTGCTTCCAAGATCAAAGACCCTTTAGAGGCATTCTCGATTGGTGAGAAGAGCTTTGAGAAGTTTGATGAAGATGTTGTTGAAGAGCTCTTTCATTTTGACTCATTTCCTCATTCTAAACCAAGGACTATTGAACCACTTGAGCTGTTTGATGCCTCAAGTACTCCATTGAAGCCTTCTATTGAAGTTCATTCGGTTCTAGAGTTAAAGCCATCACATTCTCATCTCAAATATGCTTATTTTGGGAAAGCACGTCACTTACCAATGGAATTGGAGCATGGAGCTTATTGGGCTATCAAAAGCTAAAATTTGATCCTAAAGCGTGAGGAAGAAGAGGCGACTTCAACTCAATGAGTTAGATGACTTTCGCCTAAATGCCTATGAGGAGTGACCATCATGAAGAGTCCTGGTGAAGACTTTAAACTTAGCGCTTCTTGGGAGGCAACCCAAGGTATTACTTGATGCTTTGTTTGATTTTGTAGGACAAGTGAAAGCCCTTGATGATGTGTTCCGGTTTGGTAGCAAGGATTGAAAGCGCAGTCACGAGAAGAATAGGGAGTGTTCTTCTACTTTTCTTTGATTTGTTCTATTTGATTGTTGATGATATATTGCGTGGAAATGAGTCTGGTCTTAGTTGGATGTGCATGTGAATATGTTTGTGATGATCATTAAGAGACATTAGCACTTGAGTCATTCATTGGTGGAAATTTGAAATCTCTGAAATTGGTGTTACCCTTGCACTTAGATATGGTTGCTCTTCACTTTCACTACTTTTTGTTCACATTGAGGACAATGTGACATTTAAGTGTGGGGGTGAGGGTATCCTTTATTTTAACTTGCTTTGTCCTCAATTTTTAAAAAAATATATATCATGGAAGTGTGAATAGTATTTGTGAGCATTATTACAATTGGGTTGATTTGAACATGAAGAGGAGTGAATTTGATTAGAAATTGATTCTATGTTCTTTGAATGTTAGTAAAGAGGTAAAGATTTGGTTTGGGTACTTTACTTTAGGATGTCAAAGAACACGTGAGGAATTTGAGCCTTAATTGTTATCTTTCCAAGAGGAGTACACCTATTGTGATTCCATCTCTAGAACTTGTCTTGAATCTCTTTTGAAATTTGAAATCCTATTGCATGCACAAAGATGATTTAGGCATTCATTTCATAGCTAGTTTGGCCAAATGTCCATCCTTATCACATGAAAATCCTTTGTTCACCCCATTTGAGCCTTTATTTATTTTATTTTTTTTTCAAAAAGAAAAAAAAACTGCATAGAATAAATAGCCATTTGTTTGAGATATGCAATTTTTATATCTTTTTCTTCCCATTCATTTTTATTACTTTAGTAAGTGCTAAGTAAATCAATTCAAAAGAGTGAAGGAGTTAGAAAATATGTGTATATATATATAAAAAAAAAAAGGATTGGGATAAGAAAAAAAAAAGGGATATATGAAAAAAAAAAGATTTAAAAAAAAAAAAGAAAAAAAGAAAGAAAGAAAAGGTTTGTTGAGATCAAAAGAATAAAGGTGGGTCTGTATATAGTGTTAGTGAGTTTGTTTGTTTTTCTTGGTAGGTATTCCTTCACTCTTCATCATGAATTTCATTAAATTACTTGGCACTAATTAAAGTATTTTCCCATACCATTTGATCACTTTCATTTCATTATCCTACCTTTATCATTACAACCTTGAGAAAGTATTTTTGATTTGAGTGTGCAATTGGATAGTTTATAAAGTGGAGATTGAGGATAAGCTACTGAATGGGAAGGAAATGCCAAGTACCAATTTGGTGTTTATGCAGAAAACCATGCTCCTCAGAGATTGGGAAGTGAAGGTGAACTATATCCCTCGTGAAATGAACTCATTGGCTGAAGCATTAGTCAAGGAAGGACTGTCACACACTGAGTTTTTCAATACTTGTGTTTAAGGACAATGTTTATGAATGATTGTATGGGACTTGATCCCTCTTTAGTTACTATTAATATATAGTGGCTGATGCCACTCTTTTTACCAAAAAAAGAAAAAGTTCTTACAACAGTGAAATTTGAACCCACAACTTTATGAATATAAGCCAACTTCTTTATGAACTAAACCAATTTTTGTTGGCGTCTATATCACTTTTCAAATTCCCGCAGTTCAAATACCCCAGTGCCACATGCCCAAAGCTGACCCAGACCCGAAACGCTCTCTCTCTCGCCAAACCCTAGATCACTCTCCTCCAGTAGAGCTCCTGCCTCGCCGGCGGCGAGCCTCTTCTCAAACCACAACCACGACAGAAGTGCAGATCGGACCTCGATGAGTCAGGAGAAGGCGAGTTTTAGGTCGGAACAGAGAAATAGAGGGGCGACCTTCCTTCTTCTCCGGCGCCGACTCTCCTCTGGTCTCCGTCCTCATCGTCTTCCTTGCTCCGGCGTCCCTCTGTTTTCTGGATGTAGCTGTGGTCCTCCCTCGTTTCTGGCGGTGGGAGTTTTTGTCTCGACATCTCTTTCGACGGTGGCCTCTAGCTCGTCAGTGGTCTCCTGCTCGCCGGTGGTCTCCTGCTCGCTGATGGCCTCCAGCTCGACGGCAGTTTCTGGCAGAGGGGACGTCTCCTCTTTCCTTTTGTTTTTATTGCTTTATGTTTTTGTTTCTCTTCTTATGGTGTGGATTTGGGTATTTATGGTGGTGTTTTATGTTGTTGATTGAATTTGCGATTTTGGGGGAAGGGATTTATCGATGGCTAATACTATTATGTGCTTTACTTATGAGAGAACCATTGTTAGGATCGTTCGATGGTGGCGAATCCATATTGCTAATGTTAGCCAAAATTTGTTCAGTGGGTGGTTGATGTCACCAAGTTTGCTTCAATGGAGGAGCAAAAGTATTCTTCAGGGCTTCACTTGTCTTTTTTCTTTTGAGGTTGAGTGTTCTCTATCCTGTACCCCAAGTCGGGGCGATTATGTAGCTGATCTATTTGCAGCTTTTTCTCATAAGGAGGTGTGCTCGATTGGGTTGGTTTTGCAACCAACACCTTCTTTCAAGTCCTTTCTAATCTTAGATGTTCAGGAAGCCGATGAAGTTGTTGAAGTTACTTTTATTCCCATTTGTTTTGTGGTGATTAGATTTCCTTACATTTGGTTTGTTGTTGTTGTATTTGTTAGTCTTCTTATTCCGGTTTGTTTTCGTTTAGTGTTTGTTCCGATTTGTTTTCACAGTGTAATCGTTTGATGTAACTTTTAATATTAGTATTAATATAAGTTCCTGCTGACAAAAAAAAAAAAAAAATACCCCAGTGCCACCACCTTGGTAATTTTGTTGAAGTTTTGTTTCAGGTAAGATATATACGCTCATTGTTGGAATACAAATATATTATAGTTTGATCTGCATGTAATTACTTTTTCCCCCCTAAGCAACTGACGTAAACTTGAATACATGCTTTACTTTTAATAAACTATCATAAGACGCTGCTTATACTTTTTTTAAAGAAAATGTTAAGGCACGCTTTTTCCATATATAATACTCTAGTCAAATTTTTAATCTTGTTAGTTTTTGTATAGAGATTCTCGTCGCTTAACATGTCATAACGACATCAACTGTAGGTTGAGGTGACGAAACTTGATTGAACACGTCATCGTAAGTGGAGGGCCGCCATCTAAAATTATTTCTTTTTAAAACACTTTGAAATTATTATTTTAAACATTTTTATTTTAAATGCAAAAACATAATAATAAGCCCACTCACGTAATATGTGTTTGGAATAGCAATGATAAAAATGAGTTTTTTTGTAATATGAGTTTTATAAATTTAAGATTGGGTAAAAATCAAAATAATGTGATTCATATTTGGATTGATGGTAATATAAGTAGCTTTTCTGAAAGTTCTTATAATTATTTTGAAAAGCAAGTTTATATAAAAAATGACTAAAAAAATGTGAATCTTATTAAATAATACATATGTATTATAGGTATATATATTGTGAGAAATAGTGAAATTTGTTTGGATAATTAATGGAAAAACAAATTTAAAGGTAAAATATTGAAAAAGACACAATTTTTTATAAAAATAAAAGTAGGAAAAATTTTATAATACTAAACTACTACATTTTTTTAGGAAAAATTGGGGAAAAGTCCCTGAAAATTTAATTGGTGAGAATAACCTAAATCAAAGTACTGCCATTATTTGTATATAAAAAATTATCAAGTAATTATCACCAATTAAATTTCTTATGGAGCTAAATGAGAGTACTGTCATGATTATTAAATGTTAAGTGAATTTATGTTTAAGATAAATAATTTATCTATAAGAATTTATAATAAGGATCATAATAGTATTTCAATTAAAAAAGCTGAGACCAAACATCTTTCTTTAATAGGCTGTTTCTCTCTCTCTCTCTGGTGAAAAAGTCAAAAACAAAAAATTTTAGCTTATCATTTAAGCTGTTTTTTTTAAAAAGCTCAATAAAAAAAAAAAAAAAACTATCCCAAATATCTTAAAAATACCAAAATCACCCATAAACATGTTTGCCGCTGAAAAGGCTACTTTTGGATGGTTTAACACACAGGTTCAAATCAATTGTTTTTTTTATGATCAATTTGGTAAGGGCCAAGTGACAATATTGGTGTTTTTTATTTTCTTACAGGCAAAGGAGTCTTTCATTCTTATACATTCATCCTATCATATTTTTTATTTACGCCCAAGTTAAACAAGAAAGAATGAAGATAAACTAATCATATTTATAAAGATTATCAAATGAATATAATGAATTATTCCTTTTTAGAAGTAATGGCTAGAGCCCAAAACTTTTCGGTGACTTATGAGGTAGGGACTTATATTAATCTTCATACTTTGGTGGTTTATGAGGTAGGGACTTATATTAAACCTCATTTTTTGGGTGAGGACTTCACTCTCCTTTTCACCTCTAAACCTCACACTAAGGACCCATTTGTTACAGAGAAAGCTTGGGGAGGGAAAGGAACTTTAGAGGAAGGAAAGAAATGGAAAGAAAGATTTGAAAGATGAGAGAAGATGACTTGAGTTGTTTGGTAGGAAGAAAATGAAGAGGTAGTAGTTGGTAAGGAATTAGGAAATGTCTATTTTACCCTCAAATTTAATTAATTCAAAATAAAAAAAAAATATTTTTTTTTTCTAAAATATATTATTGTTAAGTTCGAACTTTTGAAGAAAAAAAATTTCGCCAAATTTGAACTTTCCCGCCAAGTTGGAACTTTCCCGCCAAGTTCGAACTTCCCGCCAAATTTGAATTTTAGGGTAAATCATCAAAAACCATCTTCCGGGAAGATGGCAACTTTCCTTCCATTTTCGGAGGGAAAGCATCTTCCCTCAAATAAGGAAAAATGTCCAATTCCAGTGAGTTGCTGACTGGACTTTCTGTGTAACAAACAGTCAAAATCCATGGGAAGATTGGGATCTTCCCTTTCCCTCTCCAAGCTTTCTTCCTAACAAACGGGTCTAAGGGTCTGTTTGGTTTGAGGGGATCAGAGGGGAGGGGAGGAAGATGGAGGGATTTTGGTCCCCTCCCCTCGTTTGGCTCATGACATTTTTTAGGGGGGGAGGGGAAATTTTTTAAAATTTTCCCCTCTCTCCCCTAAAAAAGTTCCCTCCCAAATCGGACGGATTTGGAGGGATTTTAAAAATTACTGTGTTAATGGACTAAGATGCCCTCAAAATTTTTCTATTATTCCTAAAATATCCTTATACCCCTTTTTTTTGCTCAGAGCTGGTAACCCTATTCCTATTCGGCAGCTCAGCTGGTTCGGTGAGGCGAGAGGGTGAAATTGACGACGACCAAGGCGGAGACGAGAGTGGAAGACCACAAAGCTTGAATCCGAGGACACATTGTAATGTTATTTCCAATTTTTTCTTCTTCAGGATTGGTCCCATGGATACTGAAATAAATCAGAGGAAGACTGTTAATCGAATAAAGCGAATGAGACCCACTCAAATTGCTCGGCCAAAAGACGTAAAACATACCGTATGGAGTTTTTGCAAGACAAAAATTGGCGAGCAGAGGTTTAATATCTTGAGGGAAAACAGTCAGACTTGAAAATCTGGTATTGAATAGGAACTCTTTCGCCCAGACGGTGGAGAATCTATTTGCTATTTCGTTTTTAGTCAAAGATGGAAGGGTTGAAATAAAAGTGAATGAGAATGGATAGCAACTAGTTTGTAAGTGACTTCCAAAATCTTACACTTTTCTCACTCTCCACTGTTTTTTTATTTATCTCTCAAATGATATTATCTATAACTTCTATTCCCCTAAACCTTTTATTTATAAAGCTTTAACCAACAAATGCATTATAACTCTCTAACATGTCCCTCAAATTGACACATCTTATAAGTGTTAACTTGCAAATACAAACAATAGGCTTCAGTGAAAGGGGTTAAATCAACTCATCTGATCTTGTGAACAAGTGAACAACACTTTAAAAAGGCATCTTGCTCTTTGACTTTCACATAGACATCTTGTTCTTTGATTCTTCTTTCTTCAGTCTTGAAAACATGACAAACTTCGATGAACTAATTAAAATCATACCATAGTAGTCATCTTCTTAGCAACTTACTTCACAAAATGGTTGCTTAAAATCTTCATTTTGTCTCCGTTTTTGCCCACTGAATCCTTTGCTTATTAATTGTATTGTTGTTGGCCATAAATGCCTGCCACTTTATCATGCTCACCAACCTTTTCCAATTAGTAACTGATCTGTCAAGTTCCCAAAGGATCTC
The DNA here is from genome assembly GCA_025563575.1 of Acacia pycnantha. Taxonomy (NCBI): domain Eukaryota; kingdom Viridiplantae; phylum Streptophyta; class Magnoliopsida; order Fabales; family Fabaceae; genus Acacia; species Acacia pycnantha. The sequence goes on from JAMWYP010000013.1 coordinate 3,565,155, forward strand.
TGTGTCGACAGCCAAAAAATTGATCTCCCAATGTATCCACTTTCACAAGCCAATCTCCATACACCTTGTAGATCTCAAACTCAACCGTCAAAATATCAACTTTACCCTCCTTACGATGTTGCATCACAAGAAAAAAGATTATCCTCTTGAGACTCAACCACTAGATATGGCCGAAATGGTCGACCCCACTTTGATGGAGCATTAATAAATCAAGAAGAACCAGTAACAGCTAGAGGAAAAAACTTCAGAGCATCGTCAATTTCTGTTATATCATGAAAGCAAGCTCTCCCCAATGATGAAACATAAGGAATTCCTCAGCTAATAGCAATTTTCTTAATCCTTGACATCGCATCTTCCTTTAACAGCTTTCAGGAATCTCAAATATTTAAACTCCGCCTCTTGTACATGCTTCTAGGAAAATGTTTCTGCATCGCTATCCATGTTCTCGAAGAAAATCAATCACTTCTTTGCTCTTGAACAATCTCAGAAACAAATAATTCATAAGAGACAGATACGTATTGAAGCAGCGGTCACGAATTCTTCACCTGGACCTTCCATTTTGAAGGATGGTGAAACACACAAGGCAAAATTCAAGACTTCGGTTGCTGTGAGAATTTCGGGTGAGAAATCGCAATTACAGCTTGGTAATCTGAGAAGAGATTCAATCTTTCGTAGCTTGAAATGTTTATGGTAACGAAATCTTTGATGGAGAAATTGTTGTGGATAATCGGATAATTCAACTGTGGAGAAGAGAGAATCGGAGATCGCGATCTTGACAAGGAGATCACGATTTCGATCACAGGTGAGCGAACGAGATCGGAACACAGACATTTTCGCTGATATCGATATGCAATCTTGATGGAAAATACCATCTTAACGGAGTGACATTGTGAAATTTTGGATTGGGTAAAAGTCAGGTGGAAAAAATGACTTAAGTTAATCTAAAATGTGTTTTTATTTTATTTATTGGTATTAAAAATAGGGTAAATGTATATACATATGTTTTATCTTGAAGAGCGCCTAACACCAAGTGTTTTTTTATTTGCAAAAATACACATGAACTTTTAAAATTATAGCAAATTTACCATCTCTATTGATCTGAATTACATTTACCGTTACATTGACAAAAAACGTTGACATAGAAGACAATTTGGCTATAATAATATCCTAGTTGGCTGTGGAAAAAATAAATAAAACGAAGTCCTTCCCTCTTTCTCTATCCCTCTCACTTCCTCCATTTGAAACCCCCATTGAAATCGCAAAACATGAAGCGATTCAAAGTCCTTAGTTGACGGCATTGTGAACAAACATGCTTGACGGAGATCGGGAACGTGATCTTGGCGGAAACTTAAGGGGGCTTTACGATATCCTTGGTGATCTCCCTCCAACTCCAGCAAACTCTAGCACAGGCCACCACACTCTTGCCTGGCGGCCAAGAGCTCTCGGAGTCCTCAATTCGGAGCAAGACCTCCTTGAGAAGCTCTTGAGGCATGTTGACCCAGGAACTCTGCTTCAAGCCATCAGTCATAGTCTTTGCCATTGAGGAACCATCTTACACCACACGGCATGACCTGGATCTCATATCATGGATCAGGCTTCAAATTATAGGCATGGATTGGTGTGTGTGTGTGTGTGTGAGGAGATTACATCAAGTGAGGTATGAAGAAGAAGAAGAAGAAGAAGAAGAAGGTGAAGGATCTTGGAATTTAGGGGAGGAAGCAAGAAAAACAAAGTGCGGGTGATTAGTGCGTTGATTGAGGAATTTTTTTTTTTTTGTTGCAAAATATTGTTTGAAATAAAAAAGATGGTTCCTTTTTCAGTGGGTTTGGAATACATAATGTGCATGAGAGAGAGAGAGAGGATTCCGATGGTCGGAAAAGAGGAACAATGGTCCCCGACAGCTTCTCTCGGGAGCAGCTACGGTCCACTGCAGTGGACCGTCCGCTGTGCAAAAAACGCCTAATAAATTACACCGCGGTGTAATTTATTAGGCAAAAAAGAGGCTTCTCTCTATCTAGTCCTGATGTTTGAGGTTCGAAAAAGGGCAAGATGAATAGTGGTCCACCTCCCTATGACGGTTTACTCTCTCTTCCACTCTGGCGATGGTGGCATTGGAGTTAACCTCTGCCTCACCTCACCGATCTCTTAAGCTTGTGGCTCCCTTTGGTTCAGTTGGTCAAGAATGAAGATGATGAACCGAGTCGCCCTTGTTTCTTTTCTTTTCTTTTTCCTCAATGATCCTACTCGTCCTTTTCCTTCTCTGGTTTCCCTTTGGTTTAGTCGGTCAAGAAGGATTTCATTGTTTTTTCTAGCCAACTAGGATATTCTTGTAACCAAATTAGCTTCCATGTCAACGTTTTTTATGGTCAAATTAACGGTCAGCGTAATTCAGATTAACGGAGATGGTAAATTTGTTCTAGTTTTAAAAGTTCATGTGTACTTTTACACCTAAAAAAATCACTTGGCGTTGAGCGCTCCTCAGAGTAAAAACACATGTGTATTTTTGCACCTTTACCTTTAAAAATATATTCCAGGATTGAACGGTAGTAAAAAAAAATACTTTATGATCTTAAAACATTATTTTAGGATATTGAAAAAATTATTTTTAATACCAGTAATACCCTAAAATATTTTTTAGGATACTGGATGATACTAAAAATATATAAGTATTGGATCACAGATCTTTTACACACACTACATATAGTCATGTTTGGTAGGCCGATTGGGTGCCTCCAATGGGACTTATGCACTGTGCGCACTGGACTTATAGGATTTATTTTATTTTATTTTGTATGTTTGGTTGAGAAGTTGCTCTAATTGAACTTACAGACCAAAAGTTACTTATTTGAAAATTTACTTTGGGGAGCTTTTGAGCTCCTGCATAAGTTCTTTTCATCTTAAAAGCTCATTTTTAAGATCCTAAAATAATTTTTTTAAATCATGAGGTATTTTTTTAGTATTGTTCAGTATCATGAAGTACATTTTTAGTACCGTTCAGTACCCTAAAAAATATTTTAGGGTACTAACTGGTACTAAAAATAATTTTTTAAGATCATAAGGTTTTTTTTAGTACCGTTCAATATCCTAAAGTATATTTTTAGTACCATTTAGTATCCTAAAAAATATTTTAGGGTACTGACAGGTACTAAAATTAATTTTTTTAAGATCCTAAAATAATTTTTTAAGATTATGAAGTATTTTTTTAAGTACGTATCCTAAAGTATATTTTTAATAGCAGTCAGTATTCTCAAAAATATTTTTAATATCATACTACCGCCAATCCAAACATAAATCACATTTTATAATATGATTTTTACATAAATCATTTTTCCAATTTGATATGGAGAATGAGCTTATGATATAAGTTCGATTGGTTGTTTCAGCTTAGTTGACAAACAAAGCATCTCAAACATGTGCAAAATTCCAAAACAACGCCTCAAAAAGTCTGATTGGCCTGTCAATTGGCATCCTAAACATACCCATCTTGATGGGGATATTGCAGATTGTGATTATAGCCCAAAAAATGTTATATTGATGGAGGAAATTTTGACAATATCGCCGACTTGGAGATCAGATTGAGATTAATCAAATGGAAATCTCCATAGAAACTAGACTGTTGATTTCTTTGCAACGAAGCCGTTGCTGATTTTCTAAGCCTTCGTCTGGTAGGCAGAAAATGGGCCTCAAAGCTTGAAAGAGGCTTCGACGGTGGAGAGGAACCTCAACGGGAAATACAGAGAACCTGAAGGAAGATCTCGAAGCGGCCAAAACAGTGATAATTGAAACAATGCGGACAAATGTTGAGTGATAGAATTATAGCCCTCCGCCGCTAGCTTCAATCCGGACAAGTCTGGCGACGTTGTTTCTTCTTCTTCTCAGGCATAGTGGTAGATCAAGAAGCCGGCGTTGAATCAAGAACCAATGGGTTGTGAGAGCTATGTGTCCAAATACGCTAGAAACCCAAAATCAGCTCATGATAATATGTTAAGTTGCTAGATAAAAGCCAATATCCATTGGGTGCAAGTGGAAAGAGATTTGTTCTCTGTTTTGTTCTCTGTTAACCAACTCCTACGTAAGAGTGGAAAAAATAGTGTTGAGCTCTTTCAGCCTACCAACTCAACTCCTTACGATATCGACATCCCATGCGTATAGAAAAGGTTGTTTTAAAACTTAAAAAAAAAAACAAAAAAAGGAACTTATCTGCTAAACAATCAAGTAGTCGCATCATGACAACACAGGAAAATAAGAAAAAACAAAAACAAAACAGGGGAGAAAGATGATTCCACTCATTTATACTCGGGACTCCGTTTCAGCAATGTAAAATGCCATTTTTCCTTTTAAAACAAAGAACCATCATTAATCGTTAATTAATACTATAATTATATTATCAGCTGACAAAAACCTAATAGTAAGGAAGCAATAACACTACCGCCACAACAATAATCAAGAAATCCCAATTTTTAATTAAATAAATAGTGCCCACAGATGAATCTGGCGTTTTCTGTCTGTATCACTTTCCTCACGGCACAGACTCTCACACCCATACACGCCCTGTCAAAGCTTAAAAAACATAGTCATTACTAATCATCACGCATTATAACTCCATTAAAATCATTCACTACACTACAACCCTATGTGATTCAATTACCCCCACAAAACCTTTTCTTCCAATCTAAGAAGCCTTTTCCCTTTTTCTCTCTCCCCCAATTTATACCCCCTCAAAACCTCTGCTTCTTCCACAGAACAGAGCACAGAAACAGAGAACATGACCTCTGTTTGCATCTCCAACTGCGTCAACGACGCACGAGACCCACGTGTTCCGGTGAGAGCCACGTATGTGAACCTCTACAAGTGGCCGGAATCGGACGCCGAGTTCGTGAGGTCGGTGAGCCATAACCGGCGGAGAGGATCTCAGGTGTACGGACATCCGAGGGTGGTGGATAGTATCTCTTGCAGGCAGATGTATCTGAGAAGTTACAAATTTTCAAGGAAAGAGAGCATGCCAGAGAAAACCCAGAAGTGCTTTGGGAGGGTGAAGGAGAAAGTGGGTCAGGGGAAGAAGAATAATAATAAGGCTGCTTCGACGAGGAAAAGGAAGTGTCTGGTCTGGAGGAAAGTGAAGGAAATCTCTTGCTCTACTCTGTTTAGGATTTTTCACAGGTTCTTGTCTTGTGCTGCTAGTGTAGATGTCGTCGATGAAAAGGATTAACTTTTTTAATGCTTAAGGTTGCAACGCGTAATTTTGCTTGTTTGGTTTTCTTTTATTTATGATCAATGGAGAGAGTATAATTATATTTGTTTAAGAATGTGTGTATGTAAGAAAATGCACAGTAGGAATGTTTAAGACAAGCTCGCACGAGAATCTTCCTAGTTCATTCTCCAATGTATATTTTTATTAAATTTTAACGTTTGTATTAAACAAATTTGGTCACTCTTCCTCTTCCCATTCATTTCACAATCAATGAATCATTCTGATGAACGTTGCATATAAATTCAACGGTTGTCTCTCGGATTCCCATTTTCAAAGCATGGCGTGTCGGCCATAAAATTAGTTGTCGTCGTCATGAACCGATCGAGTCCTGACCTCTTTTATTGTTCTTTCTTAGGTCTGGCTTTTCCCAGGCTGAAAGAGACCTGGTAGTGTACAACATTTACGTCTCTTTCGATTCGTGTCAATTCTGTTAATAAGTTAATTAATAGACGCCGGAGCTTATACATTCATCCAATAGCCAAGTGTTCGATTCCCCTCTTTCTCTCTGATGAGTTACTCCCTCCAATCCTATTCATTTTTTTTTAGATTAAATAAGTTAATTAAATTATTTAAAATATTTCTATTTACCATTTTTTCTCTAAATTATTTTGTCTAACTTATAAACTGATATATAAGCTAAAAATATACAACATATGATATGATCAAATAACTTATTTAGATTTTTTAATCTTTCCAAAAAAATCAATTCTATTTTATATTTAAGATAGGAAGAAATATTAGTTATGAGAATTATTTTTCAGTATCTATTTATTTTTTATCATAAAAAATACACACCAGAGAATGCAAAATATCTGTGCTTTGCAAGAACTTTTTTTTCTTCTCTAGTTTTATTGTCCATTTAAAAAACACAATAATTTAAATTTTAACTGCCCCCATTTAACGCCCTACTCTAAAAATGATATTATTAAAAATAAGTTATAGTTATATCTTTTTTTATAGTGAAAGAAAGTACTCCTTTATGTCATAATTATACGTCAACATTTGGAAGTTGGTTTTGATCATAATTATATGATAACATTCTAATTTTTATCAATTTCTTCCAAAATACCCCCTCAATAATACATCTCAATTAATACAGCACCACGTAAAGAAGCACGTGTTGAGCTTTTCTGCCCACGTCAATGTTCAAACTTGAAAGTGCCAGGGATCAATATGTGTTGGGCTTGCACCAGAATAAAACATGTTGGATCCGACATACAACCTCTGAGAAGTTGACTAGCTAATTACTAAATTTATATAAGGGCATTTTAGGAAAATGAGTAAAATTAACTAATTTAACTTTTATCCCTAATCTCTCTAAAATCTCTTAAATATGCACTATAATTAGGATCGGAGGTAGTAGTACATATTGATTTTCTTTATAAGAAATAAATAAGTATGAGTTGTCAGGCTTTGTTTAGGAGTTCCATTTTGGAGGGAAAGGGAAGGGAAGTGAGGGTTTTGGTAGTCCATTCCCTTGTTTGCAAGTTTTAAAAATAGGAGGGGAGGGAATCAGAGATTTTTACAAATCCCCCAAAACCCTCATTCTTCAAAGAAATAAAGTTCCCCCAATATGGGGGGTTTTAAGAGGGGAAATAGAATAATTACTTTGTTACCCTTATTCACCACCATCACCACCACCCCACTACCGCCACTTCCGCCACCACCACCCCACCACCGCATCGCCGCCGCCGCATTTAAATTTATTTGAAAAATATAATAATTATTAAAGAAAATGACAAAATGGTAAAAATAACTCATTAATCATCCATCTTCCTCCCTTACTATTTTTTTAACTCCCAAACAAGGGAAGGAAATATCCTTCATTTCCCTTCCATCCCCTCCCCTCCATTCTCTTTGCATTCCTTTCCTTCCCCTTCCTTCCAAACTCCCAAACAAAGCCTAAAGGAACCGAATGAAATTTAAGGGCATTAGCTTCGTAGTTCATCTATTTTGTGATATGTTCAAGATCAATCGACGAGTCATACTTAAACACATGGCTTCACTTATCATGAAGATTGTTATTCTTGCTCTTAAAATTTGAAATAGAAATTTCAGTACGGTCAAATGATATACGACACACACAAATACAAGCCTTAGCTAATGAAATTAACTGTTTTGGCTCTGCGTTCCTTTACTGTACTTGGAGCGAGTGAATAGGAAAAATGATCCAATGGCTTTGGATTCTTTTACTATTTCTACTTTGGAGGATTATGAACTGTAAATTGGAAAGGAAGATTGACTGCCCAAAGTGGATGGTAAGTGAAAGATGATTGATATCATAAAAAGTTATTAATATATGCAACTCATCTTAATATTCAGGCAACACTTTCCCCCTGATTACTTTGATATTTTGAATTCTCCTAACATTCACTCTTTTTTGAAAAGAAAAATTAGCATTTCTCAGTTAATTAATTTTGAGGATATCTGGGCAACTACGTACGGGTACATCAGAAAACCATTCGGTTAAGGAAATCAAATACTCAATGTTCTACGAGGTTGTTAAAAATGTTGGTAGTTGAGGATGGTGGTAGGACTTTTTGGTTTTTACCCAAAAAAAATTAAAGAGAGGGGTAGGTAAAATCATGATATACTGTGGAAAAATATGCAAGGAAGTAGTAGCTCTAATATATTATCATCATGAGAGAATAAATTAAATAAAAATTCATATAATTTAATTATAGTTAACACATAAATAATAAAAGTCCAAGATGAATAAAGAGGGAATGAGAATGATAACATCCACCAAAACCCATTATTTGGCTTTTGCTGAAACTTGCATTCTACTTTAGTTAGGAAGAGGGGCAGCTCTTATGAACCCTTCTTGCTTAAGCTTCCCTGCAATCAAACTCTCTTTCTCTCTCTATATATGTATATACATATTTTTATGTATCCACACACACATGTCTATATGTGTGTGTGTTCTTATATGAAGAAGCAGAAGCAACAACATAATGAGGACACATCAAGATGAATGCCTTTCCACCAACTCACATTTCACATTCCTTTGATAACTCTCCTCAATGACACCTCAGCATACACAAACGTCCATCACATTCTTCACTTTTTTTTCATAACAAGTATTTCATCATGGCAAGCAGCATTTTTTTTTTTACCACTTGACATGTTTCATTTACCGTGTCATCAGACAGGAGCAGATACTCTCAGTATCTGCTCTATCCTCATCCCTCAATATCCTTCAATCTCGACTGTCCAATATTTGATCCAACCGCGTAGAAAGGGACACATCATACATTTCAAAATACCGCATGCGGTAAATATGAAATTTTTGGAATGTATGACGTGTCTCTCTCTACGCGGTTAGATCAAAAATTGGACGGCCGAGATGGAGAGATACTAAGGGATATTGAGGCACTTGCTTCTGAGGCAATCCGCGTCCGTCATCAGACACTTGACTGCTAAGCAATCCATTTAAAAAAAAAATAAGTTTGCTATATTAATGTCTTGGTTGCATCAATATGGGAGATTAACCAAACAAGGCCTACTGTATGGCATATGTAGGCTACTTTTTTTTTTTTTTTTATATAAAAATTTTAGGAAAGGGGTTGGGCTCATCCACAATCCAAGGGCAGGGCGCTTGGAGCCCGTCCATGAGGCATACTTGGACAGAGAATACACATGCCTCCACCTCTACCAGAGTTTCCACTGCTTCCTAGACCCCTAGGATGCCTCCCCCAGCACCTTGACCAACGCAGGGATCGAACCCCCTCCCTTGAGGTGAGGAAGTCCGACCCCCTTGCCAGTTGAACCCAATGACGAGGGGTATATGTAGGCTGCTTTCTGACATCATTAGAGAGCATATCTTTTTCCCCCTTCCATATAGACCAAGAAGGCTTGTTAAAATTAATTGGAAATTTTGAATTTTTTAAAAATTATCATCACTTTTCAAAGTCCCCCTCGTTAAATTCTATCCCAATCTTAATAACACACCCTTTAAAATCTTTTAGAATGTGATTTGCATATAGGGATGAAGGGAGTATATCTCAACAAGTAAAATTTTACGACTGGAATATTAATAACATGTTTCATTAATTAAAAAGGAATAAAACTGAAAACAAAGAAAGAATCACATTAGCCTGAGCTTCAGACCTTGGTTTGCTATGTATTTTATAGTTTACACATTGATTTAATATATCAATGTTGATCCTTTGACACTCAACTCTTGTTTTCGGAAGTGTTTATCATAGCTCCCCGTAACAGTAAATTATGCGACATTGAATCTCAACTTACTGATATATGCCATTTTCGCTTACTTGACAACACTGGCTTGTTTTGAAAGGGAAAAAGGGATGATTTTCTTTGTAAATCTCTATCGTTTTGGGTTTATCTGCAGGGACTACTCAACACTAAAAGATCAACACTGGGTAATGCAGGTAGATACCAAAACAACAGTGTTGGCCAAGCCAGCGACATCAATAAAATTTAGGGTCAGAAATTAAAAAGAATATAAAAAAGAACCTATCACAAGTCAATTACGTATTTAAATATTTCAGAGTTCAAACTTCGTTGATATCGTCAGCTCTCTAAAAGAATGTTATAAATCCAGTCAATACGACATCTGTTTCAAGACTGATATTTTGTCACATTCATCACGAGTCAGAAGATGTTGGATATCTGACACCAACAGAATCAGCACCGAAACATCTATACGAACACATACAAATTACTGGTAACCAACCTCAAAAAATTTAAATTACACCTAAGTCATCCACCTGGGTAAAAATCAATTATGATAGCCTACAAAGAGACTCTTGTTTGCTTCTTGTTTAGGCGTTTGATGCTTTCTTTTTCATAGATAGAAGTATCCAACTAATTAACCCTCGCAATCAATTTAGTATTCAATTTTTACTCATACCCACAAGATACTATGTTTCGTCTACATATGTAAGAAGCCATATGAATTGGGAGTAGTACCTTGACTTATCCTGAAGTCTATGCGTAGCAATAGGAAACTTTCCCTCCCCCACGAGCAGTGGCAATGGATCGTTTATAATATTAGGGTTTAGAGAAGGAATCTACAAACAACCTACTGGGATCCTTAGGCATGGGTTGGTATAAGGTTCCAGTGTTCACTGACTGTAAGGAAGTCAACAAACTGCTCAGTGCTCACTACTCTCATGGGTCAATCCATGTTATGCTAATACACTAAAAAACAGAGAACATATTACCAAGCAAAAGAATCTTAGCCCAAACCACCCATTTATCAGCTGGACTGACTCATTTCCATTCTCTGGGAAAGAAATTTCTTAATGGACGGCTCAAATTTAGAGACTTGAAACACCCTGAATACAGATATTAATTCCCCTCAATCACATTTTGATCTCCATCAAGGTGATATACTTTGAGGTTGAGTCAAAAAGTTGAATCGGCATGCATAACACAATAGCCTTGCCGAACATAGTTTTGCAAGCAATCCACACCTATGAATTTAAATTGAGGTTTCCAGGAGTAATCAGAAACCATCCCTCTTACTAAGATCATATGTCCTCAAGCATGCAACAATTATATCATAAATTCCAAAATAATCAGAATTACCAGCATATCTTTCAGATTCAGAACAAGGACAAGAATTCAGAATGAGATAGACTACTGAGATACGAGTCGCCATAAAGTTATGTATCTTGGCAGCATAGTTGATAGGCCAGTATAGTTACAGCGAAACTCTGTCCTGATAAAGACCAGGAACAATGAATGGAGGACGTGAATCTCAATGTTCCTTCTAGGCCAAGCTCAAACCCTGCTCCGCGTAATTGCTGGGAGCCACCATGTGAAATAAATAAAACAGGAATACAAAGAAGTGGTTCTTAGGGTTTAAATCTTCAATGATGGCATGCCATGAAGTTAATGGAAGGTATGAATTTTAATAGGCAAGAAAATACAGATAAGAGAAATGTAATATGTGTAAATATAAGAGGGAAATTGAAAGGACCAATGTAGAAATAAACAAAGCATACTCAAAACATAATGTAAAGGAAAATAATAATGATAATTAACATGGGCGCCTTGCGCAGTTTAATTGTGTAAGGAAATCGAGGAAGCAATGCACATTGTGTGGCTAATGATACAATCAATCATAGAATGTTGGCCATACGGAACCAGAAACAATTGAGTAGAAGAACTAATACTGAAAATCGACAGACTAATCATAAGAAGCAATATTACTCATCTTTAGTAAGCATGCAACAATTTCTTGAATGACATAGAGCTCAAAATAAGTGTTCAATGTGTTTCATATGCAGAATACAATACATTGTTACAAAACATTTTCATTAGCTCAACATATAGGCAGCATTCTAGTATCGATATATTTCTCATAACCAAGACTTAAAGGGAAAAGGAAAAGCGGATAAACAGCATTGCACTAGCAGCGGACCTGCACCAGAAATATGACAGTGAATCCATGACATCGGACAACCTGATAGAAATTGCATTTGTTAGAGCCAGGTCTACAAGGAGGGCCAGCAAAATTCCTTCATCACACATCTCAAAGCTCGAAATCTTCATCTTTAAGAGCCATCTCAGCAGCCTCTTCTTCTTCCTCGTCAAGGACGAAGTACTCATTCTTCTACTCTGGTCTAAACATGTAGAACATCACCATGTAAAACGCAAGACTCGCAATCTCCTCGGCAGCTTGACTAACCCACTGGTACTAGTATGCAGCAATGGTTCTCAGCGCAAACACTACTGTTGGTAGATGATGTATAAGCGCTTCTTAAATCCAAAGGAATTCCTTGACTTTGATGAGTCTCAAGGCCCAACTCATCTAAACTTTTTTGTTAAAAAAAAACTTCTAGTCATATGGGGATAATTTTCTTTATTGCCATCTTCGGTCCTAATTATAAGAACACTTTTGTAATGGAATTTACACTACAGAAATGTTTCTATAACTAAAACCGGAGAAAAAGTATTAACAACTGTATATCTTATGTACCAAAAAAAAACTATTGTATATCTTATGTACCAAAAAAAAACTATATTATACACCATCTTTTTGGTCAATGTGCTATAGACAGCAAAATATACCAGAATGCTACATTGCGGAAAATATTTATCAGAAATAGTTGGAATTAGTTTGAATCTGTATACAAATAGTTCTTTTTAATAATGACTTTCACCTTCTGAATTTTTTTTAAATAATAAAGTAAAATCGTTCTTTGAGTGAACAGTTTTCATTTTGCTTTTTATGAACAACTCACTGTTGACATACATAGTGAGATGAGAGTTTTTTTTTTTTTTGGGGGGGGGGGATTTTTTTTTTGCTCAAGGGGGATTGAAATGTAAAGAAAACGATGGGAGGGGATGGCGTTGTGGCAACATCTGTAAATACCAACTAAGTTTTTGCTTTTCCTCAGACAATTTCATCTCAAAACTTTGAGAGTCTCTTCTCCTCCTGCCATCTAGCACACCCTCTGACCCTCATGCTGCCATAAATATCATAAAAACTAAAATATGCTAAACAAATAAAGAGTTATAACAGGGATAGCTAAATATTATAAAATAGGAAAATTAATCTTTTGGTTCTTATAGTTTTGACCCAATTGTAACTCAACAATCTGATTCAGTGAAGTCACTATAGTTTTGTTTTGGTTGTAACTCATTTATTAAACTTTGACTCAGTATAACTTAGTCCCCATAGCTTTAAATATTTTATAATTTAGTCCCTCACCTTTAATCTAATGTTTAAACTATACAAACTGAGTTGCAGTGGGTCAAAGTTAGGGACTGAGTTAAAATCAAGTCAGAACTATAGAGACTGAGTTGTACCAAATCAATGTGTAAATACTGAATTACAATTGAGTCAAATTACAATTGAGTTCCAAATCATCCCTAATATTCTCCGCCTCAACCCCATTAGCCTCCTCATGTTCTCTATCTTGGAGTTGGTAATCACATCAAAGTTTCCTATAAAATATTGTTTTTGTTGCATTCATTCGACTATCGTAACTCCTTGATGTCTGGATACGAGGTTACTCTTGATGATGCCTTAAAGAAAATGGTCATCCGTGATGCAAATGTCAGTTTCAAAAATATTTTTGTCTCCTTATTGTTTTACATGATCTTGCATCGATTGTGTTGTTACTATAACAACTTCTCCTATATGTATCTTGCTCATTTTGTTCATCGTGTGATATAGAGAGTAACGTCATCACAAACATTTGATCAAAGAGCACACGTGTATGATTTCTAATTTCAATGTCAATCTAGATTGCAAGGTGCTTATGGAACCACTGACAACTCTCATAGATACCACTATTGTGCGGTATTCATCGACACGACCAAATACATCGGTCTTCTTAGGAGACTTTATTTGAGATTTGATGGTTTCAAGTTTTTTAAAAAGAAAAAATTGGTAGGGAATCCACAGATGCCTGATACTTCAATTTTTTAATAGTTATCCAATTTATAAATATAACCTTTATATTCCATAAAATACTTTATTTAAGATTTTATTAGCTCAAAATGTTTATATTTTTTTATTCAGAATTTCCCCCTTTTCCTTTTAGTTTTACTTCCCATTTGAAAGTTAACAATTTATATGAATATCATATCAACTTGATTATTTTTATAAATTATTTTTTAATCAACGAGAATCTACCGATGCCTCTATTTTGTATGGAGTAATCCGAATTAAGAATATTATATCTTTATATTTTTTAAAATCTGTTCCCCACATCAATCATCTTTTGATGAGTGGAATAATTTATAATATTTAGATGAATATCTTACCCTATACTATTTGGAGGAATAATTTTGATAATTATAAGGTATCATATTAATTGTTTATTTACTATAAGTCTTCTTAATTCTTCTTTGATGCATAGAAAGCTGCAATTTTTTTTTTAAAAAATATAATATGAAAGCAGAAGAAAAAAAAGTCCTCTTATTTGACTAAAGGCATTATCAAGCTACTTTAGGTGAATTTAATTTATTTGTAGATATAATCAATAAATTTTAATTTTTTATTAATTATTATGAATAATGATTTGGATCTGAATTTTTTTTTTCCAATGGTGTAGATCCGAAAATTTTACAAAAACTGATATATTATAGCTTCCTAACCATGATCAATTATTTATCTTAAACTGAAAGATCATAAATCAATACAAAAATATAAAGTTTATAAATAAGTTTGTGGTCCATGACATAACTATTTTAATGTGTGTGTTACACATGATTGTGTCTAGAACAAAATATAATAAATGGGAGGTGCCGTAACAAGTTTATTGCAGCCCGTTCCTAATCATTTTTCCAATATTTGTTTGGGCAAAAAAAGACTATCCAGTAAAGAGATGTTATGAGTTTGATCTTTTTTCATTTTTTTACCATGACAGTTTGGTCAATTTTCAAACATTATACGTGAGGGTGTGAGAATCTCTCACGCCATTAATCAATTAATGGCGTATCCAAATCTTACGCCACAGCTGATCAAGAAGTTGTTTTAATTATTGAGTTAAGGTGTAGATTGACCAACAAAGTTTTACGCTATGAACAACTAGCACAAAATAAATCTTAAAGGGAGAAAATGTACCAATTAACAATTGAAAATAGAAAAAAAAAACCAACAAACAATTTAAAATGGGGCAAATAGCACAATCCCGTTAACTTCAATCTAACGTCTATTTTATCTCTCCTCCAACACCTCTGACATAATATGCCGTTTAGCTGATCTAAAAGTCATTGTGTTAGTTATTTATTTTTAATTGTTGATTGATATTTTTATCAGTTTTAAAATTTATTTGTGTTAGGTGCCCCTAACAAAATTTTTATTGCCTAATTTACACCTTAACCATTAATGCTTGATTGTAATTTGGTATGGCTACATTTTCTTCCCACGTATTGATGGGATACAAAGCGATTATAGCGTGTATTGCCATCGATAACGCCAAAGCAATAGAACAAAGAGAGGACATGGAGATTATAGTGTGTATTGCAGCTGTGATGTGTCTTTATGCCTTTTCACCTTTAGATTTGATCAACGGCCAGGGTTAGAAAAATGGACTGAAAAAGAAATGGAAAGGCCCCTAACATCATCTATTCCGTGCTTAACTGATAGATCCATAAGGCGATAAATTAATTAAAATATTTGAAGATAATAAAAATGCTGTGTTTGTATAAATAAATCTCTCAATACTAAAAAGTCCCTCCTATCTTTCATAACATATATATAATAAAATGCCAATTATTCATTTTTGGTTTCAAATATATTATAATTAATCATCTTTATTAATTCTCTATTTCTTCTTTGATTATTTTTGAAAGAATATTAGTTATTTAAGAAAAAATCGATAAATATGTCTTATATTTATAATGGGAAGTAGTACTTCTCTATTTTTTAATATAATACATATCTATCTAATTTGATTAGATTAATGAAGTTTTGTTAAGTTATTTAATATGATATAGTATTTTTTAAAACATCTTAGTCACTTTCCTTAATTCCTTTCTTCCTCCTCTTTTTTGATTATTGTTGAAGGAGCGTCGAGGGTAAATTAAAAAAATATGAAAACTTTGTTTTATATTTAGAATCAATATCAGCTCTCAAAATATGTTTTATATAAGAAGATGAGGAGTATCAACTCTTTATACATTAATGTTATTATGTTTGGATGGAGAACAAGTAAGTGAGGGAAAAATACTAGGTTTAAAAAGTTTTATAAATGATAAGAAAATTTACTATTTTTCAAAGTGTTCTCTCTTGGTCTTCTTTTTCCTGTACTTTCCTCTCCATACCAAAAAAAAAAAAAAAAGGGTAAGGACGTAAGGTCGGAGGAGTATTTCTTTTACATGTGGGGATGGATGAATGTAAGAATTATAAATAACGGGGTGAGAATAATGAGTTAATGACCTCCCTAGTTATTGAATGTTTGGTGGAGGGGCGAAGGCGTGAAGCGAGGTGCATGCGAAACACGTGCACGTGGTGGGTGGCCCATGTCCCGAGTATTGCCACGTCACCTGCCGAGGCACAAAAGCCCAGAGGACATCGTCACTGCTTTGACTTGTGTTCCCAATAGCCTGTGCCTGTCACCCACAATCCTCCGCCCGGATTCGTTCATTTGGTTCCCGCTATTCCCGTTATGCCCTCCGTCTTCCATCCACTGTTACAATTTAGCCCTTGTTAGATCGCAGTCACTGTCATACTGTCATGTAAGTAATGGTGACTCAACGCCTCTCTCTCCTCTCATCCGGATTCTCTTCAGAATTCTTGCCGTCCACATTTTTGGGGCTCGGAGCGGGATGGTAAATTTATGTGAATTATAGATAGTCAAATGGTTCAACTCTGACTGCCAAGTATGAACAAACTACAAACAGTTGATTAGTCAGTACACACAATAATACCTCCGTATTCATTAACTCCTCCATATGCCAAGTTTGAACTTTGAACCACCCTCTGTGTTTAGCAACCACACAATAATACAAGTCCTTTTCCTCAGTTCTTTTCTCTATCTTGCGTGTTATATATCATGACTTACCCTGTTGTGAACATTGATTCATATCAATGCACCGGTCCATATATGATCAATATCTCGTATCTATGCGGCCAACAAAAATAGATTGCTTGTCATAGCTTATTCGGCTTAAAACCAAACGGGCATGTAGTATTCAATAAATAAATGCATTTCAACTCAGAGGTGATTGGTTCAGCGGGATATGGCGCTGGATTCCTTTAAGAGGTCTAGGGTTCAAGTTATGGTAACACACTTGTAATCCGCCTTGTATGGAGCTACCACTGTTGGGAGGGTTGTCATTGCCACTACAGTATCCTAATCCGGATTAGTCAGAACTTTTGGTTCTGATGAAGGATATACCAAAAATAAATAAATAAATGCATTTCACAAATATCAATAATAATTGTTAATAAGATCACTGATATGCATGTAAAATCTATAAAAGAAATGTACGTGGTGGGAAAAAAGAGAGAGAGAGAAAGAGAATAATGTCATGGAAAAGAAATCACGAACAATTAAAACACACGATATGATAACGCGTCCAACGGCGTGTCACGGGTTAACATTCCCTGGTCAATCAACTCCGTGAGATTTAATTGAGTTTGGGTCGTTTACGAGTTTATTGTGCTGGAGCATGAGCACCTAACTCGAAAATTGTCACGTTGCGAATCGCGGGAAGATATTTGCCACGTCACTTGGTATTATCCAAAACCCGGGAACATGTTAGATGATTCCCAATGCTATTTCATTATTCTGCATTTGGATCCCGCGGCGAGGAACATAAAAAACAAGGAAAGAAACAATGGAACAAAATGGAAAATTACCTAGTAATTTAGAGCATTCTAGTCAACTGAAGACGATGGGCACGAATATTCGTTTAGACATTCTAATGATAAACCGCATTTTCTTTTCTTTTTTCTTTTTCTTAGCGCGAAGAGTATAGCGAAACGAGGTAGTTGGATTCCGTTCCATCTAAATGCGTCCCCAGGGACTCAGTACGAAATGTTTTGAAATGCCCGAGTAGGTCCTCACACGCTTACGAATTTTTGTGTTGCCTGGCAAGTATTTCCCGGAATATTGAGGCGAAAAGGGAGTAATTGAACGTGTTTGGTCCGGGAATACCTATTTAACGCTGAGTCGAGGAAGGGCAGGTTTGATTTTCATTCGGGTTTTGTTCTATTATCCAATCCTTCGGAGAAGGTCCAAGCCTTGGAGTCTCCAGGGAGAATTACAGCATCAAGAGGTAGTCCAAGAATTTCAAGGAACATCACAACGAAGAAGGAAATACCAAGAGAAAATCGCCCCTCGATTTCTTGGGCTACCGGTTTGGAGCTTTGAATCTGTAAGTCTTACCTGGCCGCCTTTATTGATTCATCTAACTTTGCGCTTTTCTGTCAAGAATTTATTGTTTTTATTTCAATGTCCATTTCCCCCCTTCTACGTTGGACAGGCTTTCTTATTTAAGTATTTCTGAACATTAATTTCTGGTAATTATCCAATAAAGTTGGCTTTCTTGGCTTCATTCACTTTCTCAAGTCAGGCGATACAGTCGAAGTTTCGAAACTTGAGCATAATATTTATTTTTACTGCAAAGTTTCAAGTTTCTTTCCATCCTTTCCTTCATTTTTCTTTTTGGGTAATTCGAGTGGACACTGATGCTCCAGACTATTGAAAATCCTGGTTCAAATTTACTACCTGAATGGTCATTCCCTTAGTTAAATCTGTTTTTCTACCTGCATCTCATGCCATGCAGCTTTCATGAACAAGAACCATATTCCCGGGAAAGAAAACAAGAAATTAAGACAATCAGAGTCAAGTTGGTTGGAGAATAATTTATGCGCATTGTTGGAATTGGCGCGATTGAAAGCGAGGCTTTAACCTCAGTCTGTTTCTTGGTCTCCCAAAAGTTGACGAAATGAATGTAGTGGGCAAAGTTGGAAGCCTGATTAGCCAAGGCGTTTACTCAGTTGCTACCCCTTTTCACCCCTTTGGTGGCGCCGTTGATGTGATTGTTGTTCAGCAGCAAGATGGGACATTCCGAAGCACGCCATGGTATGTCCGGTTTGGTAAATTTCAGGGTGTTCTCAAAGGTGCTGAAAAAATTGTGCGCATAAATGTTAATGGTGTTGAAGCAAACTTCCACATGTATCTTGATAATTCAGGGGAGGCTTATTTTCTGAAGGAGGTGGATGATGACAAGAGAATGGAGTCAAGTGGAATTGCTGAAGATACTAACAACTCTGAATTTGCCGGAGAGAACAGTAGTATGGAAATTGATAATACTCATAGATTTGCCCACAGTATCTCTGATTCAGGGGTGCTTGGTTTGAAAGATGAACATGATTCTTTTGATGTGACTCGAATTCAAAGAACAGAATCTGATAGTGGTAGGAGATATTATGATTTCCAAGATGAGCTATCTTCTTTTGAAGGTTCAGTTGGGTTGTCAGAATATGAGTCAAATCCATATGAAGCTCTAGATGGAGAGAATTATGTTGATTCCCAGGACTCTCATCCAGAAATGGTATTGTTTAGTGTGGATGGTCATGTACTGATGGCTCCTATCTCTGAATCGGAGAAGAATGCAGACACTCTGCAGTTAGAAACTCCTCAATTTCATTTAGTTCCAGGTGAAGGGACTGAGTTTTGTGAAGACAATGGGGAGTTTATTTCTGGTGAGAGTGCCTGGGCTGCTGATTATATCAGTCAGATGGATGCTTCAGCAGCAGATGTTCCAATTAGTAGCCATTGCGACACTAATGGCGATGCTAATATTTCTGAGCTCCAGCAGGAGGGTCACCAGAGAGAGGATGGACATATTATTCATCAAGCTCAGGAAATCTTGAGGGTTGAAAGTCAAGAAGAAGGCCGTCATAGACAAAATAATTCAGTAGAGGGTGGATCTGGTATCAGAAGGAATAATGTTTTCAAAAGCTGTTTGGAGTTGCAAGAATTTTCTCAGCTGGCTGAGAATGCTGATTCACTAGGTAAAGATTCCTCATCGGAGGATCAGCATTCAGCTGAGGATACTAACACAATAAGCACGGTTGTTGTTAAGAATGAAGAGGGGGGCCTGGCACAATCTAAATGTGATGGTGAGTTGTCTCCTTCTGTATCTTCTGAGGATTGTAGATCTTCGGAATTAAGACCCCAAGATGTAGAGATAAAGGGTTCAGGGGAAGTTGAATCTGATTCAGGCAGACATTCTGTTTCTGATATTGCTATATCTAATGATGAACATACAGGCAAGTCAGCATCATCTGAAGGGCTAGATGATATTCAACAAACCCTTGTGCCTGAAGATCATAGCCATAAAGGGAAGGTGGTGGAACCTCAAACAGCTGTATCCAGTGAAGAGGCCCAAAGCCATCCAGGTTCGAGTAAGACCTGTGTTGCAAATTTGTTATTCTTGGATTATGGTCTACGACTATCAGTTGATATTAGATGGTGCTTGATCACTTTCATTTGTCTTGTAACTTGTAGGATTTGAGATCTCACTTTGCGGCCATGAACTGAAGACAGGTATTGGTTTGGATGCGGCTGCTAAAGCATTTGAAGCACATAGGATATCTGCTGACGAATTTAAAGTTTCTGCCTTATCCATAATTAAGAATGAAAATCTCATTATAAAGATCAATGAGAGGTACTTGCCATGGGAAAAGGCCGCTCCCCATGTTCTTGGAATGGCCGTTTTTGGTTTAGACTTACCTGTTGAGCCCAAGGATACAATTCCTGTGGAGCAGGATGATGCAGTGAAGTCCAGGGATGATGATCATGGATCTGCTGGGTCTGGACGTAGATGGAGACTTTGGCCTATACCTTTTCGAAAAGTCAAAACAATTGAGCACACTAGTAGCAGTTCATCAAATGATGATGTTTTTGTGGATTCTGAATCTGATTTGCAGAATTCTCTCGGAGAGTCAACTCCATCAGCTGGTGGCCACAGATCTCCTCGCAAGCAATTATTAAGGACAAATGTGCCCACTAATGATCAAATAGCATCTTTGAATCTAAATGAAGGTCAAAATTTAGTAACCTTCAGTTTCTCTACCAGGGTTCTTGGGAAACAACAGGTTTGGTATTCATCAGTACACTTATATACATAAATATTTGAATTTTTCTTTATTTTAGCTTGACATTTTAACTCCATAACAGGTTGACGCTCATATATACTTATGGAAGTGGAATGCAAGAATTGTAATTTCAGATGTTGATGGAACTATTACCAAGTAAGGCTTCTGATGATGAATATATCATTACACTTAAACATAGATGTGGTGCCATTGTTGTTATTCTTCTTGATCCTATTTAGGGCCCGTTTGGATGGGCTTTTTTGATCAAAAAAGCACTTTTTTTAATGCCAAAAAAATGCTTTTTAATTAATTTATGTGTTTAGATGATATTTTTTTGAAAAAGCAAAAGTTACAAAAAAAAAGTCAAAATGCTGATTTTTTTAGAAGCTTCAATTTGGAGCCTAAAAAAAAGCACTACAAAAAAGCACTTTTTTTAAAAACCCATCCAAACGGGCCCTTAATTAGATGTCCATGTTATAATTAAATCTGCTTGTTTACTACTCTTGTAAAGTTATGTGTTTTGATGCCATAGAAGTTGTTTCAGGGTAAACTAAAGCTAAAATGGGATGCAGGCTTTATTACCTCAGGATCCGGCTTTTAGAAAGGCTTATGGACTGTTTATATGACATTCAGTCATAGTAGATTAGTAGTTGGCCAGTCACAACTTGTATTCTCATTGCTTTACTCTTAAAATGTTTGAAGCTAAGCATCTTGTCTTCTTATGCTCTAACAATATGCTGGTCAGGCAGAGACTAAGAAATCCTTTTCAATACCATAAGAAATCAATGTACTTAATGACTCTAGCTCTTGTATTTTAGCTGGTTACCGAGTGGCTTTAATGCAATATATAACATTCTTCCATATTCATCTATATCTTGTAAAACTTAGATGATTGACACATCTCTTTGCTGTGTATCGTGGGAAAAAATCAAAAAAAGATGTTCATGATTTCATTTGTAGTTAAAACTACATAGACATTTCTTTGATGAAGTTGTAAAACAAGAAAAAGCTAAAAAGAATTAAAAGCAGATCCGCAGTACTGTTTGAGAATCATAATCAAAATGATTTTGTTGTCCTTTCAGGTCTGATGTTTTGGGACAGTTCATGCCTTTAGTTGGTAAAGATTGGACTCAATCTGGAGTGGCAAGGCTATTTTCTGCCATCAAAGTAAGTTTATTTTATCTATATGCGCATCTGAATTTATTATTTGATAGAGCTAGAGTTTGAGGGGAGGCTGAAAATTGATGAGTTTAATGGCTATAGAACTCGCTAGGGCTTTTTCTTTAAGGAGCATCTTTTAAAATAGACGTGCAGAAGAAATTCTGCTTAATTCCTGCTGCCGCCGCCACTGTTTCTCTCTGAACTTTGTCTCCTTGATTCTCAATAGCGTTTTTTTTTTGGCGAGAAGAAGAATGATTTTTTGGCAAGGAGAGAAAGACAATTGTGATTGCCTGCTGTTTCTGTAGTGATGTAACAAACGCTCTTCTCTTTTATAATTATAGATCTATGCCAGTACACACACATTCTCACAAACTAGGTTTGCATGAAACTGGACCAAGTTACTCAGTTTTTTTTTGGCTTGAGATTGTTCGGCAAATGGAGCTGAAACCTGGATAAAGTCTGGTTTGCTTGATGAGCAAGCACAGTGGAGTGGAATGCTAGTGTGACAATTCTCTTTTGTAGCCATCTAACTGAACCGTTACGCAACTTACAATAGTATAATTGTTTGCTTTCATGGCCACCACGCAGCATCTCATGCTTATTTTTGCATGTTTCACTTTGTATTTCATGAATATAATTATTTTGGGATCATTTATTTCCTCTCTCCCATCAAAGATATCTGAATCAGTCTTTTTTTTTTGTGTCAACCACATAGTCTTCTCATCTATTATGAAAATATGCATTTCTTTTATTAAAATTATAACTGACAAAAAAATATATTTATTTAATTTTTCTAAAAAATAGAGCACTGAACCATGGAATTTGGTCATTTGTCAGAGGGAGAGAATTATTTACCCTATTATTTCTTTTTATTCAATGGTTAAGCTTCTGGTCATATTTGAATGTGAATGCTAACATGTTTAATGTTATATCTGGCTGGCATTCATGATATAAATTTGAAATGTAATGTTGCATCGAATTGTATATCAGGAAGATTAATGTTTAATATTAGAATCTGCTTGTGTGTCAGGAAAATGGATATCAACTACTGTTTCTGAGTGCCCGTGCCATTGTCCAAGCGTATCTAACCAGGAGCTTTTTGGTTAACATAAAACAGGTATTAAAGCAACCTGGTTTTCTGTGATCACTATCAACCATGTAATGTGGATCTTGATTTAATGACTAGATAATTCCTTTATGAACTATTTGCTCAATCTTTTGGCTGTTTGATTTTGTCATCATGGTCATAATATACTGCCTTAGCTGAATTTTGTTAATTTTGCCGGCTTGCAGGATGGAAAAACATTACCAAATGGACCTGTGGTTATTTCGCCTGATGGATTGATTCCCTCACTTTACCGAGAAGGTGAGGAGTGAGGCGCTTTTTCTGCTATGTGGTGTATGTTGTCAATTTTCTGCATTGCGATGAGAATATTGGAGCTCCCTTTCTGCCCTTGGGCTCTTTCATTCGTTGAGGCTATGTCTATGAATTGCATAAGATTGTAGAAAAGAGAAGGAAAAAGAAACAAACCCAATATCTATCATGATTGTCAAAGATGTAAAAAAAGACCGATGACATGAATTTCAGTTAAAATATAACTTGCACATCCGTCATTGTACTTTACCATCTGGACCTGAGGCCTGTACTTAACTACCTAATGTTTTCTAATTTTCCTTGGTTTTATCATTTCTGAAAAGCATTAGCAAATACCGACTTGCATTATTCACTATTGTCAAATCATGCTGTATAATGAATTGTCTTACCTGGTCCTTGCCTCGCTGACAGACAATTATTTGCACGTTTATGCACCGCCTTTTCGTTTTCTGTGGAATTGATTTTGATCCATGTCTGACCTGTTTGTTATGTTGTGGTTGGGATTCTTTTGCTGATGAAGTCATAAGAAGAGCACCTCATGAGTTCAAGATCTCATGTCTTGAGGTAATTACGGGAAGTTCATAAGAAATCATTGTTTTGCAGTGGTTGCTTTTGCCAACACTATATTTCACATGATCTGATTTTTGCAGGATATTAAAAAGCTTTTCCCTGCTGATTACAACCCTTTCTATGCCGGATTTGGAAATAGAGACACGGATGAACTTAGTTACAAGAAGATTGGAATTCCAAAAGGCAAAATATTTATCATTAACCCCAAGGTGTGAATCCTATACTGACATTTCTTACAAATTTGTTGTCCCTGGGTATTAACTATAACTCCTACAAAATCCAACAGGGGGAAGTTGCCATAAGTCATCGGATCGATGTGAAGTCGTATACATCATTACACACTCTTGTCAATGACATGTTTCCCCCTACTTCTTTGTTGGAGCAGGTGAGGAATTATATAAAAACATGCGTGACTTGGTTACCTTACCTCACAACTTGCAACATGGATTTTTAATTTTTGGAACCCTGCAGGAAGACTACAATTCATGGAACTACTGGAGAATGCCATTGCCAGATCTTGACTAGTCCATATAGCTCCCTCTGACAAGGATCTCAGTTCGCATGGGGCCATTTTAAGTTTTCAACAGAAATGGCAAACGACCCTCAAGGGACCCGTGTAGAGGCCATAATTGATGACTGAAAACGTACCTTTCTGCACGCAAAGTTCATTCTTTGGATAAGCTCTGGGCTTCTTTTTGATCTTCATTAATTCTTGATTTGTGGTAGCTCATGCGTAGGAAGAATCATAGAACATTTCTCTATATCCAAAGCAAAAAAAAAAAAAGTAGAAAATTTGGTTTACACATATCGTACTAAATCAAATCTTGTACTCTTATTTTCCTTGGGATGATCAAGCAATAATAGCACAGATGCTTCCCCAAAGAAACGGTCTATTTCTCCGTTGTGTGCATCTCCCTCTCCCTTTTCCCCTTCCCCTCCTGTGTGCCTGTGCTGCTCAATTTTGTTACTTTCAAATTTCATTAGTACTTTAAACATACGACTTTTTAAAAGTAAGTATGCAAACAATTTTTTATTAGATGCAAAGTTATTTACTCAATTCTATATTTTTATGTTATCATGGAAAAAATTATACTTGTCATAATTTTTTATTAGAGAATTTGGCTGAGAACATGAAAAAGGGAGAAATAACTTTTTACAATAAAAAATTGTACAAATGATTTAGTACGGAATGAGCTTTTTTTTTTAAAAAAAAAAAAATTTGTTCCCAGGAATAGAAATGGATAGGAATTATGTTTAGTAAATTCGGTTTTTTTCCCTGTTTTCGGGATGAACCAGTTTATTTTTTGTGCTGGAAAAAAAAAAAAGTAGGAAATATATGCTGCTTCTCTATTCTTGGCCACAAAATCATAATCATTTTTCTCTCAACAACATTCCTCACCCCATTCGATCGATCCCCTTCTTTTTCAAACTCTCGCTGCTCTTTAGATCCACCGTCTCAACCCTCACTGCAAAACATCTCGCGAGCCACCTCCGCCGCTCTTTATCTCTGCTTTGAGAGCCACCGCCACAGTTGCCTTCCTCCTCCTCTCTATTTGTCCATCATCGTTGCAAAACCACCTCCAAAATCGCCCTTTTCCCTCCCTGTTCACCACCGCCGTCACTCACCTCCGTTCTTCATCATTCACCGCCGACCACAGCTCACTTACTTTGTTCTTTAGGCCACAACAAGAAAACTCTCACCGTGCTTCCAAATCCGTGCGTCCTCTGCAACTTCCGACGATCCCTGTCTTCTTCGGTATAATCGACCTTTGCTTCTGAATTTTTGTCCTTTTATCGATTGTTTGCGGTTGATTTTAGGGTTTTTTGAACTCATTTGGATGGTCAACGGTTGAAATCAATTCTGTTTATTGGCAATTTCTGGCGGTGGATAAGCATTTCAATTGATTAAATAAGTGTTACTACTTTACTTTATTGTTTTTTCCCCTTTATGTTGTGAATGATATTTCTGGGCATCATCACTATCGCTTTTCCAGGCTTTTGGTAATCTCTTTTTATGTGGTTAATGATAGTCCGAAGCTTCATCTGATTTTGAATGTTTTTCTTATATTAAAACATTGTTGCTATATAGTTGACATCCTTATGGCTGTATTGTTGCTCTGCTATGATGCTTTATTCTTCTGCTGTCACAAATAACCTGGCAGCCTCAAAACTCAAAAACTAATGTTAGTGGCTTAAATTAATAAATGTTTGAAATTCTTAGTCCTTTACAGCATTACACAGGCTTGCACTACATTTATTGGTGATGATGAGTTAAATATGAGTTAGTACCACCTCTTAACACATGTGAATGTTTATTTGCAGGATGTTTTATAGACCCGGAGGGCCTTACGCTCTATTTGCCGGCAAAGATGCTAGCAGAGTTTTAGCAAAAATGTCATTTGAAGAAAAAGATCTCACTAGGGACATCTCTGGTCTCAGCGGATTTGAGCTTGGTGCCTTGCAGGATTGGGAATACAAGTTCATGAGTAAATACGTGAAGGTTGGAACTGTCAAAAGTTATGTTCCTATAACTGAAGTGGCCAAAACAAACGGTGAACCGTCAGAATCCTGTACTCTCAGCGATGGTGCTGAGACAGCTGCTAATAAGCCTACCAAAGATGGCCCTTCCGAGATTTTCACCGATGAAGTCCCTTCAAATGTCAATGCAGATAAAGAATAAATCGGTTGTTGTTGCTTCAACCATCTTGCTTGTGATGTCATCAAACTCTGTAGGAACTGCTTAGAAGAAGACTCAAGATAGATTGATCCTGCCGGGGAATGAGTATTCGAACCCTTCATACAGATTTTCATACAGACTCAGGCTGTAATGGGATAATGTTTATTAGATAAATAATAAATAATGAGTCTTTAGTCGTAAACCTCAGTTCTTGCGAGTTTCACAATCTCTTTTTTGGTGTTGTGTTTCATAGGCATCCGAATGCTACTCTCTATGAATAGATAGAATGAGGGGGGAAAACACACATGGAAACTACTCTGAAGAAATTGGTAAAAAGTCTGTCTTAAAATTTCAATGGACAAAAAATTTGATTTCTTTTTATCCACAGGAAATGAAATGAGTACTCCACATTCTACGTTTTTATACATAGAATGTGATTGGATTAACTTTTTGAGAATAACTTTTACGATTTACAAGGTAAATAAGTGAGAGGAGTTGGTTAAAATTTAGGGAAAATTACGCGCAACTCCCAAAGAACAAAAATAATTACAAAAAAGTCCCTTGAAATCACCAAATTACACAGATGTCCTAAGGGACTTTTTTTATATTATTTGTATAGAAATAAAATCCAGGTTTTTAAATGTTGTTGTAAATATATGCATTTCTTGTTGTAAATATGGTTTTTTCTGTTGTAAATAGCTAAATTTTAAATTTTGTTGTAAATACAGCACTTCCTGTTGTAAATCTAGCCTTTTTCTGTTGTGTCTCTTCGTTCAAAATCCAGGTGTTTAAATGTTATTGTAAATATAGGCATTTCCTGTTGTAAATATGACTTTTTCTGTTGTAAATACAACACTTCTTTTTGTAAATCTAGCATTTTTCTGTTGTAAATGACTTCTCTACATTCAAAATCCAGGTGTTTAAATGTTGTTGTAAATATGAGCATTTTTTGTTGTAAATATGGGCATTTTTTTGTTGTAAATATGGTTTTTTCTGTTGTAAATGGTCAGGTGTTTAAATGTTGTTGTAAATATAGGCATTTTCTGTTGTAAATATGACATTTCCTGTTGTTAATACAAATAATATCAAAAAAGTCCCTTGGGACTTCTGTGTAATTTTGTGATTTCAAGGGACTTTTTGTAATTATTTTTGTTCCATGGGACCTGCGCGTAATTTTCCCTAAAATTTATTACAATTTATTATTTTATACCGTTGATGAAATATGTAAACAAAAAATAAAAAAATAGATTTATATTGTATTAGGTAATTCTAATTATCGGAATAAAAATAAAATGTGTTAACAAACGTAATTCTGATTCTCAGAATGAAAACAAAATGTGTTAACAAACTTAATTCTGATTCTCGGAGTAAAAATAAAATGAGTTAACAAACGTAATTCTGATTCTCAGAACTCTTCCAAGGTACAGAATCAGAAAAAACTGTTTTATCTCAGAAACAGTGCTGTGGAACAGAATGATTGTCATGCACAACCTTAATCTCAAGATCTTTTACTAATTTTTTCAGGTAACATATTAATTTGGTATTATAAATTTTTTATTGGAATATTAAAAATATTTTTAACTTTTAATGATATCTTTTCTGTATCAGATAAAATTTATTTCATTGAGAAATCAACGAATTCTCTTTTAGGGTGTGCATGACTGCATGGTAACGCTCCCAGAATGTGTTTTTTGTTAATTTCTGTTCCCTGGAACACAAATGGATGAGAAATCTATTTGGTAAATCCATTTTTTTTTTGTTCCCGGGATGAACCGGTTCAATTTTTGTGCTGGGGAATAGAAAAAAAAGCAGAAAATTCATGCTTTTCTATTTCTGGGCATAAAATCAGAATTTATTCAACAACCTACAATCTCTCTTCTTTCTCTCAAAAACCTTTCGCAGTGTCAACTACCCTCCCCACCCCTACCGCCGCCACCGCCACCACCACCACCACCGTCGCCGCCGTCGCCGCCCCCACTTCACTGCCACTACCACTACCACCACCACCACCACCACCACAACCACCGCCGCCATCACCGCCCCCACCTCACCGCCACCACCACCACCGCCACCACCACCCTCACCAACGCCACTGTCGTCGCCCCCACCTCATCGCCACCACTGCCACCACCATGACCGTCACCGCCGCGACCACCGCCACCGCCACCTCACCGCCACCGCCACCACCACGATCGCCACCACCACCGCCACCCCTACCTCACCGCCACCGCCGCCACCACCACCTCCTTGCCATTGCCCCCCCTCGTCGCCGCCACCCCCACCTCATTGCCACCATCGCCACACCGCCACCACTGCCACCAACACGACCGCCGCTGCCACCGCCACGACTACCACCGTCGCCGCCCCCACCGCCACTGCCACTGCCACCACCGCCACCGCCACCACCACATAAATAATTTTTTGAATATAAAAATTACAGAAATAAAAATAAAATGTGTTAACAAACGTAATTCTGATTATCGGAATGAAAAAAAAAATTGTGTTAACAAACGTAATTCTGATTCTCGGAGTAAAAATAAAATGAGTTAAAAAATGTAATTGATTCTCGAACTCTTTCCGAGCACGAGAATCGAAAAAGCGTTCCATCTCAAAGAATCAAGGAAATCTCTATGGGCCCAAGACCACGAGAATGGTTAAACCCTAAAGGTACACATCTTCTATCTTCTACGCATCTCTTATTTGCATATACGCATACTGATTCGGGATTCCACTGGTGTCGCATCGCTTCAGCTTTTCTCGTTTACGTACCTGATATCAAAGTCTGGGTTCGTCGGTCTTCAAGCAATTTTAACCGCAGCGACGGGTCCAGGTTCACAGCCGAGTTGAGCATCGTGGGAACGAGGACGATTAACCAGGACGAGAGGGTATTTCACGGCCGATTCAGATTTACTGCTTATTGGAGAGTACTTGAATCTTGAGTCAAGATTTAAGAGAACACGGCTTTATCATCTGTGTTCTACCTGATTTACGGCCGATTCAACCCAGTTTCTATATCTTTCATCGCTAGTTCACCCTGATTCACGGCTGACATATCCTGATTCTCTCCACGTGGATTGGCGGCAATTTATCCCGGATTTTGCAACTCCTGGCCGATTGGACCAAACCAATGTGCTCTTAAATTTCGGTGAATCTCGGAAGCCCAAGATTAGATTTGTTAAAGCCGGGTTCCAGATAGCCCAAGTTATCTCGAAGATCATGATTGGATTTGTTTATTTATTCCCATGGGTGTTTCCATCCCTGAGGCATTTTATCACCCCTCCTCTCCAGCATCGTAGAAACTTATTTCCCACGTTCTTGCTGGACTATCAGTTTCCAGAGTACGCCTTAAAACCGCGGGATGATTTTGTTCATATCTTTAATCGGGAGGAGTATAAATCCATCACGGTTGAGATAATTCTCAAGGCTAGGATCATCCATCAGGTTGAAGCATTCAGAGCTGGGGTTCACTACTGTCCTTCAGATGATTGAACTGAGATCAAGCGTCGGATTATGAGGTGCCGGGATAATGCTGTTTGAGGTCATTAATTCAGGGCGCCAATCTCGGATAACCGAGGTGTGTATGTCGAAAATGGGTTTTTGGCTGAGATGGTTTCCGGGATGCATGGTGTGCAATGGACCCCACCCAAGATGCGCAAAACACCAAGCTTTACTTAACCGAGATACGTGGGCCACTTCGATTCTTTGGCAATAAAATTCAGAAACTGATAGTCGGCGAGGGGCTGATTCCGGTCTTGGTTGAAACCCGAGATGAGTCATTTGCAAATTGCCGAGGTCCATGCGAAATCGTCCTCAGCAGTTAAAGGCACGATTTACACAATTTATCTGCGTGAATCTCGTGATTGAATGTGAGCCTTTTTCGATTCATCTGCTGAGCTGCTTCCAATTCTTGCTTCTCGGCCTCTGGATTCAAAAATTTCTTCTCAAGAAAAAATGAGTAGATTCCGATGGTGGCCCTATTTAATGCGGACTGCTAAAAGCCATTTACTCCTCATCGGATTGATTGCTACTTTGCTAAGAGGCAGACGAGAGATTGGAGAGAAGCAGGTTTCAGGTGTTTTCGTCATTTTTCAATGGATTCTGCATGAGTCAAGTTGGTGGCCATATCTCCTTTTCTTGATTTGTCATCACACTACGGTCTTCTCAGCCATTTGAGAAAGGAACTTAGGCAGAAGCAGATTGACGCCTATCTAGATGGCAAGCTTGAAGAAGATTATGCTTCTTCAGAGTGGTGCTAAGAAGAACTTGTGCAGATTATTCAATATTATCCTGCATGGTGTGCAGAAGGTAGAAGTCGCTATTTTTCAGAGTTTCAGGAAGCAAAAGAAAAGTTAGGACCGTATCTGAAGAACGCCCACATTGTTCTTCAAGAGCCTATGGAATCTCTTAGCGTACTTGAAATTCCTGCTCAGATGTTTCTGCTCAGACATGCCTGAAGATGGGGTTTCACGGCGGCATCAAGAAGCAGCCGAAAAAGCCAAACCTAAAAACGCAATTTACACACAGGGACCTAAACGAAAATCTCAAAAGGTTTCGTATAGGGACCTAAGTGAAAATCTCAAAAGGTTTCGTATAGGGACCTAAACGAAAATCTCAAAAGGTTTCTCACAGGGACCTAAATGGAATTCCTAAAAGGTTTTACAATGAGGGACTAAAATGAAACTTCTGCAAATCATGGAGTCACACGGAGCAATTCAATTGCATAGTACTTCTTGCCGGTTCAGAGCAAACCCATGACAATTTAAAGTGTTTTCGAAGCTATATCAATTCAAAGAATTCGATGCTCGCAATGATAAGGCATATCGAGAATATGGACAAGCGCTATACTCTCCACTTCTAACGATTGGAGAAACGGCCCAAAGGAAGAGATTCCCGGAACACCAGCAACCATCAGAATGATAAGACTTGGCAAGAAGACCAGGAGGTTGACACAGTTCCCGACGTCAGAAAAGTATGCAGGAGAACGAGAGCGGCCGAACCAGGAGGACGCCCTCTTCCACCAGGGAGTCAAGAAAGGAGAAGTCCGCCAGACCGACAGCCACCCCCGGCCTCCTACCAATTTTCGACCGATAGACCACCACGGCCTCCTCCTACCTTTTCAGCAGCAAAAATGTATGTTGGGAATGTCGACAACATTCCTTTCTCCGACGAGATCCTCAACGCTGTTTCCTGAGAAGCTAAACCTTACCGAGTTTAACAAGTATGACGGCTCTCAGACCCAACGACTCACCTGGGAAGATTTTGAGATGATCATGTTTTGTAGAGGCCTTGGAGAACCCATTATGACCCTGATCTTTGCCACAACTCTCAAAGGGCCAGCCTAAAATGGCTCCACATCTGCCAATGGGGTCGGTCCACAAGTTTGATGACCTGCCGAGGCTTTCGAGCTCCAATTCGCGACTAGTAAGATCTGGCAGCGGCCCGACGAATTACTCCAAAGTTATTTGGATCGCTTTAACCATGCAGCCTTACAGGTACAAGGTTTAAAAGAGGAGGTTCATGTACATCTTTTGGCCGATGGATAGGGGAGTACCACCCGCCTAGCTGAATCGTTCTTCAAGGCGCCGGCCAAAGGTATCAATGATTTCATGACTCTGGCCGAAGAAATACCTCGAGGTTGAGCAAATGCGACAAGCAAATGCTAGGAAAGATTCGGACAGGAACACCCCGCCAAGGGACAGAAGCCAGTCCAAGGTCCGCCGGCAAGACCGCCGAGGCAGAGGTCCGGACAACAAGCCCTCTAGTGCAAAAGAAGATATGACCGACGTGCTGCCCGGTCATCAGGATGGTCTGGTAATCACCGGAACCCTGGTCAACTGCCAAGTCAAAAGGATATTTATAGACCTCGGGGAGCTCGGCAGATATCATCATTTGGGACGCCTTCAAAAGGATGAACCTCGATCAGGAAGACCTGAAGGCATGCAAAACCACCGACCTCCGGCTCACCCTTGGAACGAATGAAGGATTTAAATCTGAGCGAGTTAGATTTATTGTAGCCGACTTCCCATCCCCTTACAACATCATGAAAGAATCCCGACAGAACCAGAAGGAGAAGTAGAAAATCTCATACTCGGGAACAACCCGGACCATAGTACAAAAATAGGCCGGGCATTGACCTCCGATTTGCTATTGAGGATGGAAGAATTCTTGGCTCTGAATCGAGACGTTTTTGCATGGAGTGCGGCTGAGATACCCGGGATTGATCCCAATTTCTGTTGTCACAGATTAGCCATCCGGCCGGGGTCAACCCCGGTAGCCCAGAAGAAAAGAAAAAGGGCCCCGGATAGGCAAGTGGCCCTGAACCAGCATGTGACGAGCTATTGGAGGCCGGCTTCGTCAGGGAAGTACAATATACCACATGGCTTTCCAATGTGGTAATGGTTTTGAAACCAAGTGGCAAGTTGAGAGTATGCACAGATTACACAGACCTGAACAAAGTGTGCCCAAAAGACGCCTATCATATGCCAAACATCGACCAACTTGTAGATAATTCGTCCGGCTATCAATTGCTATCATTTATGGACGCCTATTCCGGGTACAACCAGATCGCCATGCACCCCGATGACCAAGAAGCCACCTCCTTCATCACAGAGAAGGGAAATTACTGCTATAACGTCATGCCGTTCGGTCTGAAAAACGCAGGGGCGACGTACCAGAGAATGATGAATAAGGTTTTTGAGGATCAGATCGGCCACAACATTGAGGTCTACGTTGACGACATGATCGTTAACCCGAAACAAGAAGGGAGCCCAACAGTTAACAGGTCGATTGGCCTCGTTGACTAGGTTCTTGCCCAAGTCAGCAGAAAACGCCTTACCCTTCTTCATGTTACTGAAAAAGGAGACATCAGGCAACTGGACCCCGGAGTGTGACGCCGCATTCGAGAAAATCAAGCAATGTTTGGCAACTCCACCGGTCCTATTGAAGCCACAACCTAGTGAAACCCTCTTCTCTACTTATCGGTTGGGGAGGAGGCGGTGAGTTCGGTACTAGTCCGAGAAGAAAAGAATGGTCAAGAACCCATATATTTCGTCAGCAAAGCATTACAAAGCTCGGAATCAAGATACCAGAAGCTGGAAAAATTGGCCTTCGCCATAATAATGATGGCGCAAAGACTACGCCCTTATTTTCAGGCTCACAAGATAACGGTTCGGACCAGTCAACCAATCCCGGGTACTCCATAAGTTTGGACTCGGGCCGGCAGGATAATTAGTTGGGCGATCGAATTGTCCGAGTTCGACATCGCATACGAAGCACGACATACCATTAAGTCACAAGCTTTAGCTGACTTCCTCCGGGAGCTAACCCTAACCAAGAGTGATCTCGACAACATCGATCTCTGGAAGGTGTTCGTCGACGGTTCATCGAACTCCAAGGGAAGTGGCGCCAGGATAATCATAGAAAGCCCAGAAGGAGTCACGATTCAATATTCTTTGCAGCTGAATTTCCCCACATCAAACAATCAGGCCGAGTACGAGGCGCTCTTAGCCGGACTCCAACAGGCCAAGGATCTCGGAGCCCAAAGAGTCTCGGTCTTTACCGACTCGCAACTCGTCGCCGCCAGTGTAGACGGAGAATATCAAGCTAAAGGTCCTTCTCATGGCCAAATACCTCAAGAGTCAAGGAAATCCAAAGGAGTTTGACGAGGTAACGGTAAACGCATATCCCAAATAGGGAAAATATAAGAGCGGACATTCTCTCTAAGCTTGCTATCACCAAGGGCTCCGCCAACCACAGGACCGCCACGATGATGTTTTTCTTTTGCTAGAATCGTCATGCATCACTCCCTAAAGTCGACATCCAAGATCATAAAAGGGACCCGTTACCTAAAGTCGCGACTGGTACACAAGGTCAAAATTATTCTCTTGCATTGCAGCTTATTATGCAGATGCAAAATTTTGTGTGGCAAGAAGGAAAGAATAGAAATACCGTTTGAATAGGATTGTTTCTTTCATTTGTTCCATGCCTTTCGGAATTGTTTTATCCTTCAAATTCAAGACCAAAGGACTTAGAATATGATGCAAATATTATAAGGAGGAGCCCACCTCCAAAAGGAGAAAAGGCGGACCCGATTAAACTGAATCTGGTTAAAGTCCGGGATCCATATGTGATGGCTACGACCGCCAAATAAAACATGTAGGAATTCTGAGTAATGAAACTCGTTTTCGAAAATCATGTCCAGTCTTTAAACATGTAGGAATCTGAGGTGCATAAACCCGTTTCCAGAAATCATGTTCAAGTTAAAATGTATGAAGTCATGGTAAAGAAACCAGTCTTTGAAGATCATGTCGAAGCTAAACATGCAGGAATCTGAGCTAAACAGGTATGAATTCAGGGTAATGAAGCCCGTCTTCGAAAATTATGTCAAGTCTACTTTATACAGTAAATCTGCGCTCCTCAATTGGACCACGGATAAACTGTGGAGTTTTGTCCCTACGAAAGGGATGAAGGCGCACCCCGGTACTCGGGCCCCGTGTTGAGACGGCAATGCCGCCAAACCTATTTCATGCAGTTAAATCCACGCTCCTTAAGTGGACCTCGGATCGTAAAAGGAATCAAGGGTGACGGCACACCATGGATAAACAAATCCGGGTTACAACGCCCCGCAGGGCAATCTCAGGTCATGACACCCTTAAGCGGACCACGGTTACACTCAAACTGGTTAACATCCGACTCAAGTGAAAAATTTTGAAGCGTGACGCCACGCTTCCATAATAACCAATGCGGAACTTCGGTAACACCGAAAACAGTTAAATCCAAGCTTCCAGTCCATGGTTCGGAACTCGGATAAACCGGCCATGTTCCCTAGTTGGAACCCAGGATACATGGAAAGAGCACGCCGCGGGCCATCGAACCCGGCTTTTGAGTCAAGCGAAGCCGTCACCGTAGCTTTCGCAAGCTCGGGTCGCTTCCAAATTACGCAAGGCCGCTGTTATCGCCCTTGCAAATATTTTGGACGAGTTAACGACATGCTACGTGCCGACAAGGGAATGGATAAAGACTCAGGTTACTCAACCCAAGTCACACTTCAACCCTGGGGCACAAAGCTAACACCGGGGCCAATGAGCCCGGGTTGTCAAACTACACGAGGCCGTTGTCATCAGTCCTTGTATTAACACCAGGGGCGCGAGTCCGAGTCCTTAAACTACGTGAGGCCTCGCCGAGACATGGCGGCCAAACAACTCATTGTGGCCAAGTACAACAGAAGGTCGGGCCCCGGGGCATTCGACTGGGAGACCTAGTCCTACGAGGGCCGACGTCGGTAACAAAAAAAGCCAAAGATGGCAAATTGGCCGCAAATGGGACTGGCCCCTACCGGATTAAGGAAAAACTCAACAGAGGAGCCTACGTTCCAGAAAACCTGGCTAGGAAATAAATCAAGAGGACAAGGAACGGCGACAGGCTAAGGATCTATTATAGCTAGGCCTAGTCGTAGCCGAAATGCCGCAACGGACACCTCATTGTCAGCTTTGTAAAGCTAATCATCTCTAGAATTAATAAAGGGTTTATTAACCGAATGTTCAATTCTAAGAGTGCTTAAATGATTCGCTGAATAAGCAGACCGACACCGAGGTCCATACGCCCGGTAACCGACACCGAGGCCAATGCACCCGGTATATATTTTGATGCATCGAAATTGACACCTAAGTAAGAAGGCGAATAGTCATACTGGACCCTGATCAGGTCCACTTGGTCAAAGTGTGTCCTGACGACGACCACGGATGAGCATGTGACAATTTGCCCTTACCCTGGTTAAAATCCCGGATAACGACTCCGAACCTCGTAGCGTGGTATATTTAGACACCCCTACTCATGCACCTGGTTTCTGACACCAGAAGAGTACTAAGCGGACTCTAATTACTTAAAGACCCTGGCTCGGTCTAGAACTTGACTATGTGCAGCTTATGCATAAAGTTAAAAGTACACAATGGACCAATTACTTGAATTTTCATTCATAAGGTTAATTGTTCAAAAGTACACACAAAACCGGCATCCTACGCCGAAACAAAAGGAAAAGGAAGAATAAAAGAAAAGAACTTCTAGCTTGAAGGGGTTGCCTCATCCACAGCGCGCCCGCCACCTCGAGCCACCCCGGAAGCAGTGCCACGGAATCCCAACAAGTCGCGAGCACCTCGTCCGAATTTGG
Organism: Acacia pycnantha; assembly: GCA_025563575.1. Lineage (NCBI taxonomy): Eukaryota > Viridiplantae > Streptophyta > Magnoliopsida > Fabales > Fabaceae > Acacia > Acacia pycnantha. The sequence goes on from JAMWYP010000013.1 coordinate 3,601,895, forward strand.
AAAGTAACACATCCTGTCAGCTCAGAAACATGAACTACCAGGCTGGGGGCAACGAGTGGACAACGATTTGTTAAGCGGAAAAGCGTGTTACTAGAAAGTTTAATGCAAGCTCGGACAAATTTCCGAAATGAACACGTTGAAGAATTTGCACAAACATTAAGTATTTTCCATTTATTATGATTTGCTTACATGTTATTAAATGCAGGAATATAAACCAGACAATTAGCCCGGAAAATTGCTACGAAAGCAAATTAAGATGGATGGACGAAATCCATCCCCGTTCGTGGGAGCCGGGTGTCACGAGACAATCATGACGAGAACTAGAGGGGTGTTCCCCAAGAGTCTCACGGTCGGTTCTTACCGCAACACTCTTAGGACCGGAGGTTATTACCTCGGTCGCCCTTTTTGGACATCGGTATTCACCACCAGTCCTCAAGCCATAGGACGCCAACATGGCACTTCACGAGACGCAGGATGCCACCCCGGCTCATCGGACCTTGCAACGTTACCACGTACTCAGGGAAATGGGCTCAGCAAATTCTAGCCCGACGCAGACATCAGGAGATGGTTAACACCTCGGATGACTTATCCAGGACATCATACACCCCGGCAGTCCAAAACTTTGAACTACCGGGGGCCGGAAACAACTGTTACGGATTATATAAGGCCCATGGCGATGCGGCCCAATAATAAGGGGATCTATCATGATCGCCAACAGATCAGATAAGATCATAACCAACCTACAATCAAGGAGAGAATCAAGGAAATCTCTATATAGTGGAAACAATATTTTTTAAAAAAAAAATCAATAAAGTAGTAATATTTCGAGCACCTATATACTTATTAAATTAAATTTTGATAATAATTCATTATGGGCCAAGTTTTATGGGCCGGTATGCGGCAAAAAGCCTGCGAATACAAATGTGGGTCCAGTTGTTTTGATGTCGTCCTAAATGTTCGACAGGGTTGTATGGAACTACAACTGTCGGGGTAGTCCTTGCCACCGTAGAATCCGAATCTGGATTAGTTAGAACTGAAGGTTCTGATGAACCGGGTGGGATAAAAAAAAAAATTGTCCGACAGGGTCTCGGAAAATGATTACTTTTAACCTATGGAGAAAAAGACAAAGAGAGAGGAATAACGGTAACAACTAACAAGGAACAAGCAGATGTGGCGGCTTCCTGCAGCGCCAAAAGTATGGGGCAAATCAGCAAAATTACACACACGACATAAAATAAGGGTGAGTCAAATGGGCAAACTAAGATGATTTGTAAGAAAATGAGAGGCGAAAGGGAAGGCACATAAATCGAACTTGGTGGCAGGGATCAACGTTCACCGTGTTGCGCAAGCGCTTGACTTCTTCCTTCGCCATCTCTGTTTTCACAGATTGAATTAATGGCCGGTGCATTCCAGAATCTGCAATCATTCGTTACCTGGATTAACTTGCAATTTCTTTTCATTTTTCCTTCTCTATCACTTGCTGCATTCTCAGTTTCTACGTCGACAATTTCTGTATGAACCATATATTTTAATTAAAGGATTGAGGAAGAGATCGTCCGCTATTTTCTGCATGTTTACGAACGCAAAGGAAGAAAGTTAGCGTACAAGAAAAGCCTGGTGAGCGAGGATGTCGTGGGTAAGATCGGCGGTGAATAAAGCGGCGGAAGTAGGAGGTAAAAGCAACCTCTCTCGCACCGTCCGCAGCTATGCCGATTCCGTCGTCCTCCACGCGAGCAATGCCGTTGCTGGCGGAGCTAAAATCATCCAAGAGCGAATGGTACATTCCCCACTAAATAGCCCTCCTTTTCATTTAATTTATATATACAATGGGAGAAATGGTATCTTAATCTAACCATTTAAGATGGCAATGCCACTTTTTCCGACTTCTGTTCATGGGTTTTGCGTCGGGCGGGACTGTTCTGGTGAATTAGAGTTTTTTTTGGTGCATTGTTTGAGTGGTTTTGTGGGACAGGGCAATCGGAATATGCAAAGCTTTAAACTTACTGTAAAACGACTAGAAGAAGTTTCAGTTTCATATCGTGGGGCAGAGAGGGTCCAATTACTAAGAAGGTGGCTGGTTGCACTTAAAGAAACTGAGAGACTTGCTGGCTTCTCTGAGCTCAATGCAAATGATCCAGAAGACCCTCTTTTTGCTGATGAGTACAAGGATTCACCTACGAGACCCACTCCGGTTTGTGAACCAATTTTGTTTCATCACTTCTACATTGCTCTTACTAATCTTAATTCTTTGCAGACGCCTCTGTTTTTACCTCTAGTGAGTTCTTAAAATGTCGGTTTTTTTCTTTAGTAACCCACTTCGTAAAACCATGGGCAGGTTTATTATGCTGACCCTGGCATGACAGGTGAACCCAGAAATTTTCGACATGTCTTTCTTTCTAGTCAAGCTCTCGAGGGCATAACATTGTCAATGGTGAGTTGAGCAATAGTGAGTGGCTTTTCTGTATGTTTTATGGATAATCTCGGTTAATTTATTCTATAGCGCCGATTTTTTGGGGTTAGTATCAGATGCGTTCAGCGACGTTTATTTTATTTTATCCCACCACATGTTAGCGGGGGAACAACATGCATGCAACGTTACTTAAAATTTTAGGTGGAGAAAATAGGGAGACTCGCTGGGCCCATTCATTAGGGTTCCAGAGGAGTGATATGCCAAATGATCTGATTATTGATTAATGTGAATCCACATATAAATTAATTGCTTAAAATATTCCCATATTGAATTATGATAAAAATTCACTGCTAACATTCACATATCTCTTTTGTATACGCAGATTCTTGAAGCACCAAATGAAGAGGAAGTCCCCTTACTTTCAGAGTTATATGGGTATTTTACTGCTTTTTATCCATCTCTCTTTCTTTTATCCATTTTTTTTAAAAAAAATTCAAAATTGTTATTTTTTGGCCAAATAATTCTTTACCACTGAGAAAGTTAATAGATGCTGATAAGGAAGCATATTCACTCCCCCCCTGAATAATAATAAGAGAAAACTTAAAAGACTACTTCTACAGGCTTTGTCTTACAGGCGGAAAGGAAGAGGCTGCTGCTGTGTTATCCAGCGTAATGGATCTGGCAAAAGTTTTTTCCGGATATGACGATGAAGTACTGGTAATGATATTGTTATTTTCTTTTTTTAGCATTATTTGCATGGCGCTACAATGAGCCCATGCTTCTGACATTATGAGGAGACTTGTGTGCATGCTTATTACTGTCATTTAGGTGCCGAACCAATTCGACTGCTAGGATTTTTTGCTTAGGCATATCAAGATATTTGTAAACTGGTGTTAAATACAGTTTAGAACAGAGCTTCATATGTGCTGCTTCTTGATATGATTCACTGCCACATGACTTTTTCTATGTGACCATTTCCAGCCTGTTTCCCATTTACTGAATAGTGAGTTTTCTTTTCAAGATTGGTATTTTTATATGCTAAAACTGTAAAACACATGGGTTACCAAAGACCCTGGATCCCTATTTAAGAACAATTGTGGAGGGCTTAAACAGCTCCAAGTTTCCATTTTATTGTGCCCACAAGGTATACACCTTAAATTTGCTGATTCTTGCAACCAATATTGTTCTTTACAGTTTATCAATTCAATAGGGGTAATTTAAAAGGATCATATGTATCTTGTTTACATTTTAAGTTCTCAACAATTTGTTGCTTGAAGCCATCCTCTGACATTTTGGATTTATTTGGCTCTAACTTAAGCTTCTAGCTCTGTAAAATTATAATTACAAGTATAAATACACCTTTTAGATGATACTGGAGATTATACACTTATTTGACATCTTCATTTCTTTCCCTCTCTGACCTTTTTTATCAGGCAAAGCGAGAAGAATTGCTTCAAATTGTCCAAGGTGCCCTTGCAGGGTTGAAAATAAATGCCGAGCTCATGAGGTTGTCGTTAGCATGTCTTCACTGATTCTTGTTTGAACCTGAGATGTGATATTGTTTAGCTGCATTATCATAGAAATTGACTTTCATATGCTTTGTTTGTGATGTATCAGCACTCAGCACCTTGTACTATTTGCTCATTCATGCATTATTGTCTAGGAACGTGTTCTCTGTAGCTGCATGTTCCAATCTTGATCAATTGGAACATCAATTTCTTTATCTGTAATGGAAATTACCATCTGTCACATATCATAGAAATGTATTTTGGAGTACAGCCCATTGCTAACCCTAGATTTGACTTAATCTGTAGTTGGGCCATGCTGAGCCGTCTACAAGGAAATACTACTGAAACATTTCATGGTATTTAATATTTAAAGGAAGTATTGTGAAGAGATTATATACTTAAATCAATTACTCAATTCTTCAACTTCCAAGAAGAGCATGGCTAGTAATATCATCTCAAAACATGTCTGTTATAATCAATTTCTTAATGTATTATTCCTGGTTGCTCAGATATTGCATTGCTTAAACCTTCTTGAATTATTGTATGCACAAAGTTTTGACATTGACAAGACTGCATTTATTAATCTTTTTCTGGTCTTCTTTTGTGTGATGATTTCCCTATCTCAGAATAGATGACGAAGCCCGCTGTTTAAAGGAACAAATTGAGAAAATGAAGGGAAAAAAACCAGATGAAGATTTTATAAAATCACCCAAGGAAACACCCATTATAGCAATAGAGGTGAGCTGAAGTTTCTTGCAACCTGGTGAAAATGGGCTCAGCTATCTGTGCATCCGCTTGGGTATAAACACACACATAATTGTAGATTTGCTTTGATCATTATGGTGGTGGAACTAGAGGAAATTTTTGCTGGTGTTTCTATGTTGATCTTTCAAAATTCTTCAGAATTTCTATCATTGTTTGGTTTTCTAGATGTAAAATGGCACAACACATATACCCTCGCAAATTGATTCTTTTGTCAGGTGTTTCATCTTAAATTGTGATTGTTGTTCTTGTGAAACCTTGAATATTTTTATTTATCCATGTTATTGAAAATTCATATGAAAAACTTATTTAATCAAAACTCTTATATTCCTGCGTAGTTATGTGCTTGAGCTAACAACTGTATTAAAGCTTAAAATATTACTACAACAATAGAGCTTCTTAGTTGTGAGGCTTTTACTTTAATATCAAGGTAGGTTAAACATTAAAATCTTATTTATATGCTGACTTTCTAATTTCTATTATGTGTTTCGTGATTAATGCCACAGATGTTTTATATCTGCATATGAGCTTGTTCCATGATATCCTAAGAAATTTTAAGCACCACTTGATGGATTTATGATGATATACTTTAAGTGGATAAAGTAGTGACTCCTATAATGTTTCATTTCAGGATCTTGATGAAGCTGCTTTACAAATTCGAACATGTTGTAAGTTGGAGGAACTTTTGCTACAGAAGAAATACTTTAGCTATGGTGATTCTCCAGAATTTCATGCTGAAAAGGTTTTGTGCAGTGATTTCTGCAGATTCTATCTTGTTCTCCTCCTCCTCCTTAATCAACTTATCTGAATCTCCATAAATTCTTGTTTCTTTAATCTCGCTTTTGGGGATCCCAGAGCTTTCAATCCCCATTTCCTTGCCCCTCTAGACCTTAAATATCTTACCAGAAAAAATTCTGAAGCAAGTCACCAAGTTGTTAATTGATATTTATTTATGTCCAAATAGCATCAAAGCTGCAACGCTTTATCTTTCTTTCTCCTATTATTCACTTCTTTTTTTTTTGACCGAAGGCTGAAGGTTAAAACCACCAAATACAGGTAGTAATCCAACAGCCCAAATGTCTACTTGTACACAACACTATTTAGTTAGCTGAATCTCTATCTCTATCTTTCTCTGAGAAATAGTTGAAATGGGTTTCTGAAGGGATTAGAGTGGTTTTGATTTATGACATTGTAGCTTCTGAATGTTTATCCTTGACATGTTTATATTTGTTAATATCCAAATAGCATCAGAGCTGCATCACTCTGTCTTGAGTTTACCAAATCGCATTTTCTTTTGAGAGGAAGATTTCAATAGGTTCTAAAGAGATTAAAGTGGTTCTAACTTATCGTATTGTAGGTTTTGGATATTTATCCTTCGCATGTTTCATCTTAAAATTCATGGAACAGTTATGTATTAGACTTTCAATTTCAAATGTCCCTTCTCCATTGGTCTATGATTGTAATGCTTACTGTTGTTAGGGAGGTCTTTCTACGAACTCTTACTCCAATAAATGGTTATAAAAACTTAATATGACCTGGATATTGTTATCTTAAGCTAAAATTTGTATTCACAGTACAACATGGATGCTTTGTTTTCTGCTTTTTATACTACCATTATTTGGGTTTAAGGTAATTTTTTGGATTCTTTTCAGGTTGATAAACTGAAAGTTTTAGCAGAGTCTCTAATTAATTCTACCTCAAAAGCTAAAAGTCGCATCTCAGAAAACAGGTACCTGAAAACAGTTACTACAAGTTTCTTAAAGTGCTTCTTGCTATTGTATGTTGTGCTTACTCAGATACTTGTGCCTTGACTGAGTATTAAGCACATACTCTGCACTCAGCTCTTCCTTATTAAGATAGACATTACTTTCATTATTATAAAGTTCATTTTCTCATGCTGCATTAGTGTGATGATTTGCTTATAATCTCATCTACTTTTGGCTAGTGAAATTTCAACAAAGAAAACATTGGAAATGTTGACTTTGGCTATATACTGTATCTCAATATATTATCTATAATGCCACTGAATTCTATTGCTGTTCTCTACTAGATCTCAAAAAGAAGAAGCTCTTAGTTTTCGGGTAATTAAGTCCCATGAAGTTAACGAAGTTGAGAAGGTACGTTCTATTTAAAAGAAGATTGATTTATCTTGTTGTAGATCTAGTAAAGAACTATATGAAAGCATACAGAATAGGAACTAGGAAGTTTTTCATTATTTGTGCAATGTTTGCAGTGTAAGTATTTATTATTGCCATATTGACTTCTCTTCTGCATTATCTGATATTAGAAAAATGTGTCATATAGAGATATTCCAGCTTCTTATGGCTATCTAGTCATATAAAAAATATCTGTTTGAAAGAATTTATTTATTTTTCCTCGAGTTCTGATGATTTTTAGATGGATATGATTAAATATTTAAATTATGGTGTATAGGCTATTTTTGTAAAAGAATTAAACATCCATAATTATGAAGGAATTCTTTCACTTTTCAATGAATTTTTGTTGTTTTTGCAGGACCTGGGAGAGGAGGTTAAAGAACTCGAGAAGCAGAAAGATGAACTTGAAGCCAATCTGAAAAAGGTTTTTTTTCCTCTTTCCCCTCTTTACTAATGGAATTAGAAACTTCAAATTTAATATGGCAATTATGATATTCAAAGACATATAATTGTATTCACTTTCAAATGGCAATCATGTTGTTCAAAAGCACATAATTGATTTTTCTCACCAAGAAAGTAGATATGTTTCAGCTTTTGATTCACAGCACCTGCACTGGATAGTGTTAGGAACTAACAAGATTAGCTCCCAAAAAACTGATAGATAACTGATATATTAATGGATAAATGGTTATACAACTCTGCTGGAGTATAAACACTTCAGCCCTCAGCATAAAAATGGACTCAGGACAGCAAAACAGGTCCTGGTTCCCCTCTCTAAACAACACTCAAAAACTGCATAACCTTCCCTTAACTCTAACGTCTCATATAGTCAAAAAGGAGAAGCTTTTCCAGCATCCCATGACCTGCATGAGCCACCCTAACAAAAGCTACTAACCCTACACTTACTTCAAAAAGGATGTAAAGACAATAAGGTCAACCCTGCCACCTTAAAAGGCATCTTGCCTCTTTGTCTGTCATGTTTAAGTCTGCCTTGGTGTCCGTGCATAAACCTTGCCAGCAAAAGGGAGGGTTCTTGCAATACCTTCCCCTAAAAGCTTCACCTTGTCCTCAAGGTGAAAATCTGGAAACTGTGTAGCCATGGTCTCCAATTCTTCCCAGGAATTTTCATAGGAGGGCATATCCTTCCATTTGATAAGTACTTCAGTCTGACCATTGGTAAGCTTCCTGATCTGGCAAACATCCTCTGGCTGAACCTGCAATTCCAACTGTGCTGATAGGGATGGTGGAATTGTGGGTGTCACCAAACCGGAATGGACTGATTTCTTAAGGACCGAAACATGGAAAACGGGGTGAACTCGAGCGGTGGGAGGAAGGTCTAGACGATATGCTACTGCCCCCACCCTTTCTACAATGGAGAAAGGACCATAAAATCGTGGGCTTAACTTCTCATTAACCCGCTTGGCCAGAGTGCGCAACCGATAAGGTTGTATGCGGACGTATACTTGATCTCCAACCTCAAACTGAACATCCCGCCTATGCTTGTTGGCTTGTTTCCTCATTTCCTCTTGTGCCTTAATCAGGTTTTCCTTCAGAGTAGCGATAATGGCATTTCTGGAACGCAGCTGTTCGCTAACTTCCTCGACTACCGAAGGCTCATTGGTAAGCTTGAGAAAGGTGGGTGGATCCCTCCCATAGACGGCGCGAAATGGAGTCATGTTGGCTGATCCCTGATGAGTGGTGTTATACCAATATTCAGCCCACGGTAACCATTGGGCCCATTGATCCGGCCGCTCACTAGTGAAACACCTGAGGTAGGTTTCAAGACCCTTGTTCAACACCTCTGTTTGCCCATCAGTCTCCGGGTGGTAGGCTGAACTGAGACATAATTGAGTACCCGCCTGCTTGAACAATTCACGCCAGAAGTGACTTACAAACACTCGGTCTCGGTCGGATACGATAGTTTTAGGGAAACCATGCAAACGAACTATCTCCCTCACAAACAGATCTGCAACATCCTTAGCGGTAAAAGGGTGTCGTAGGGCAAGGAAGTGGGCATACTTGGTGAGGCGATCCACAATGACTAAGATAGTGTCATGTCGGCGGGATTTAGGCAACCCGGTAATGAAATCCATGCTTATATCCTCCCAAACAGCCTGGGGAATTGGAAGAGGCTGCAGCAAACCGGCGGGGGAAAGTGCTTGATGCTTGTTCCTTTGGCACACGGCGCAACCAGCAACATACTTCTGTATTTCCCTCTTCATTCCCTCCCAATAGACTAGATTAGACAGCCGTTTATAGGTCCTTAGGTATCCTGAATGTCCTCCTACTGGTGAGTCATGGTATTCCTTCAATAACAATGGAATTCGTGCTGAATGCCTAGGGATAGCCAGTCTGCCCTGATAATGTAGGCACCCTTTAACCAAGCTATACCTTTCAACGCCTTCGCTGTTAGTAAGCAGCTGCTGCATGATGTTCCTTAGTTTGGGATCAGCATGCACTTCCTTCTCCCAAGCTTCCATGTCATTATTCTGCCACATGGAGAAAGCCATCAGTTTTAAAGGCTCCTCTTGCCTGGATAAAGCATCCGCTGCTCTATTCTCCCTTCCCGGTTTGTAGGAGATTTCAAACTTGTATCCCATGAGTTTAGACACCCATTTTTGCTGGTTTTCTTCCAATAACCTTTGTTCCAGCAAATACTTCAAGGCCTTTTGATCAGTTCTGATAACAAAATTCTGTCCCCACAAATAATGCCTCCACTTCTTGACAGCCAGCACTATGGCCATCAATTCCCTTTCATAGATGGAACATTGTTGAGCTCGCTTGGACAACTTTTGACTGTAGTAAGCGATCGGGCGCCCATGCTGCATTAAAACTGCACCTAATCCAGTCCCCGACGCGTCAGTTTCCAGCTCAAAGGGCATTGAAAAATCAGGCATGGCAAGCACCGGTAATGTAGTCATGGCTGTTTTGAGGGTCTCAAACGCTTTGGTGGCCTCGGGTGTCCATGTGAAGGCGTCCTTCTTGAGCAGATCAGTCAGGGGGCTTGCTATCTTTCCATAATTTTGGACAAACCTACGGTAATAACCGGTCAGCCCCAAGAACCCTCTCAATGACTTCACATTTTGCGGTTGCGGCCAAGCGATCATGCTTTCTACCTTGGCCGGGTCAGCTTGAACCCCCTGTTCTGAAATGACATGGCCAAGATATTCAATCTGTTGTTGTGCGAAGTGACATTTCTTGAGGTTGATGACCAAATTATTTTCCTGCAAGATAGCTAACACCTCCTCTAGGTGTGTCAAGTGAGTTTTGCCATCACAACTATAAATTAATATATCATCAAAAAATACTAACACAAACTTCCTTAAACAGCCCCTGAATATATCATTCATCAATGCTTGAAACGTAGAGGGTGCATTAGTAAGTCCGAAAGGCATCACCTTAAACTCATAATGTCCCTCATGGGTGCGAAAAGCGGTTTTGTGTTCATCCCCCAACTTGATTCGAATTTGATGATACCCTGATTTCAAATCCAATTTGGAGAACACCTTGGCCCCCTTTAATTCGTCCAGCAGCTCGTCTATAACCGGAATTGGAAATTTGTCCGGTACGGTGATCTTGTTCAATGCACGATAGTCTACACAAAAGCGCCAACTACCATCCTTCTTCTTAACCAGCAATACTGGACTGGAGTAAGGGCTGTTGCTGGGTTGAATAATCCCGGCCTGAAGCATATCCTGAATTAAGTCCTCAATCTCCTTCTTCTGCGAGTGGGGGTATCGGTAAGGGCGAAGATTCGGTGGCTGTTCTCCTGGTTTGACCACAATTGCGTGATCACGCGAACGCCGGGGAGGTAGTGTTCCCGCTGATTGGCACACCTCAATGTACTTATTCAGCAATTCTTGGACCTCTGTTGGGTGTTGGTAATGTCCTTCCTGTTCTCCCTCTAGGCTATAGCATTCTACTAGGAACCCCTCCCCCTTCTTCTTCATCGTTCTCATGATGGACTGTAGGGATGCATGTGTGCGGGATAAGGTTGGGTCCCCAATTAGACATACTCGGTTACTCTTCTTTCCAATCTTCATTGTTAATCGTCGCCAATTAACCTTGACTTCCCCCAAGGTGCTTAGCCAGTCCACGCCTAGGACAGCATCAATACCTCTCAATGGGAATGGGTAGAAGGTTTGAACTATGTTGAGCCCTTGTACATGTACGGTTAAATCTCTACAGCGCTGCCTCCTTCGTACACTATATCCGTCCCCTACCATGATTGTATATTCTCCCACCTCATCGACCTTGACTCCTGGCCGAGACAACCAGTGCTCGGCGATGAAATTGTGGGTAGCCCCACTATCAATCAGAATCACCACCGGCTCCCCTGCGATTTCACCCTTAACCTTCATAGTGTGGTTGGTCTCCAATCCAGCAAGAGAGTGTAGAGATAACTCCATTCTTGTTGCCTCCTCTGCAACTTCGACATATGCTTCTTCCCCATCCCCTGTTTCTTCTGGTTTCTGGTCTCTGTTTTCGGCCTCCACGTCAAGCAAGAAGACTTGTAAGTTCTTCTCGCGACAGGTGTGCGCAGGGGTGTAGCGCTCACCACATTTAAAGCACAGTCCTAATTCGCGCCGCCGTGCCATTTCTGAATCCGAAAGTCGACGGCTCCAACCTGGTTTGCGCGTCGTCGAGGCTACCGTCGAGGAGCTCCCTGTTCTTGCTTCAGGTGGTTTCGGGTCAAGCTTAGGCGGATGGTTTACCGGATTCGTATGGGCATTCGGGCGAGTGGAGTCTGGCATACGAATGGGCTCTGTGTACTGGGTAGTCCGATAGGTAGGGATGTGGGCTGGGTATTTTTTAAACCCGGTTTGACCAAGGGGTTTATAGACCCGATGCCTTTTATCCATCTCCAGCATCTGGTTCTTTCCATCAATGCGAATCGCCATCCGAATCAAGCCTTCTAGGTCGTTCTCGTCGGCGATCTCCAACTCGGCCTGAATCTCGGTCTTCAAGCCATAAAGGAAGGCCCCCATGAGACACTCCTCCGGTGCTTCGACCAAAGGGAACGAGAGGCGTTCAAACACCTCCACATAGTCCAAGACCGTGCCTTCTTGCTTGTTGGAGAAAAGAAGTTTATATTCTCCCCCACGTTGGAAAGTATGGAATCGCTCCATGACCTTCTGCTTAAATTCTGGCCAGCTCCTCAGTGTGCTCCGTGTCTCCTTCCACTGGTACCAGTGGAGAGCTCGATCCTCGAGGCAAACAACTGCTGCTTCCAACTTTTCTGAATCCGGCACTCCATTGATGTGGAAGTACCTCTCCACCCGACAGAACCAACCTATGGGGTCATCTCCATCGAACACAGGTAACTCAAGTTTCCTAAATTTTGTTGAACTTTTTTCAGCTCCATCCTGGTTGTCCGTTTCGGTTTCTGATCGTGCATCTCCTGCATCTTTCTTATCGCTGGTTTTCTTGCTCGAACTAGGATCCATACGTGTCACTATTTCCCTTATTAACTTGACGCCCTCTGTGAGTTCCATTACTTGGTTTGACAAGCCAGAGAGTTCGTCAACCTTCCTTGTCAGCTTGGCCACTGACTCTCTCAATTCTTTCACTTCCTCCGCCATTTCTCCCAAGTCTCCACTGCTCTGATACCAATTTGTTAGGAACTAACAAGATTAGCTCCCAAAAAACTGATAGATAACTGATATATTAATGGATAAATGGTTATACAACTCTGCTGGAGTATAAACACTTCAGCCCTCAGCATAAAATGGACTCAGGACAGCAAAACAGGTCCTGGTTCCCCTCTCTAAACAACACTCAAAAACTGCATAACCTTCCCTTAACTCTAACGTCTCATATAGTCAAAAAGGAGAAGCTTTTCCAGCATCCCATGACCTGCATGAGCCACCCTAACAAAAGCTACTAACCCGACACTTACTTCAAAAAGGATGTAAAGACAATAAGGTCAACCCTGCCACCTTAAAAGGCATCTTGCCTCTTTGTCTGTCATGTTTAAGTCTGCCTTGGTGTCCGTGCATAAACCTTGCCAGCAAAAGGGAGGGTTCTTGCAGATAGCATCTAGTTTACTGCATCATACTTATATTCCTCCCTATACCATGCAACCTACTAATGTGAAATTGATAGTTATATTTGCTAATTTTTGCAAGAGTTAAGGAAGTCTGATAACTTTTTGAAGGTCAATGCTTCATTGGCATCTGCTCGAATACGCCTCCAAAACGCAAAAGAAGAGAGAGAGCAGTTTGATGATGCAAGCAATGAAATTCTCGCGCATTTGTCAATGAAGGTACAAATGCCAGTTTCATGCACTGCATCACATCTACCTCTTGAAGAAAATAAAATGTTTTTGGAGACAGTAATTTCAGATGAATATCTAATAATATGTCATAAAACATTTTGTAGTTTTCATGATCTGTTACAAAATTTTCTGACATAGGAAGATGAGCTTCGGCGAGCCACAGCTTCATATACAAGTGAAGCTGACGTTGTCGATACATGGATCAACTTTCTGCAAAGTACCTGGCTTCTCCAAACCGCGCATACAGAGAAAAAGAAGGAGCAGGTCAAGTATGTCTGCATGTCCTGCTGTTTGGTACCAATGTACAATCCTCCTAATATATTTTTCTGAAGTTTCTGTGGTGAACAACTGTCTCATTTGCACCTTCAACCTCGTGTTTGCACTTATTAATTTGGAATTTGTTAACATTTTCATTTTACTAATTCCAGGGCTGACCTGGAGCAATATGGGGATTGTTTTGCGAATTTGGTTCTTCAGCTTCTCTCTTCTTACAAGGTATTAAGTTATCCTAGCTTGAGAGCTCCTATCTCTATTGTTTTACCACCTTCATCGTCACCTATCATCAGTTTCACTTTTATCTACGACAATTTTCTTCAATTTCTTATCACGAGGTTACTCGCATGTTTAGGAAAAATTGGGCCAATCTGTTACCCAAGTAAGAAAACTTGTGGAGGACTTGAGTTCAAGTCAAGGGTATGGTATTCTGCCTCCCTGAGTAGTTTTCCTTCATGTCTTATCCTTGCCTCTAACCGTTGATTTGCATCAGGTCAGAAATACCAGCAGCTGGAGATAAGGATGTCTCTAAAATAATGGATTCAAGGAAAAGGATTGAGGAAGAATATCTGGATGTTGAAAGCAAGGTATTTTGGCTTCTTCACTTAAGTAAATATCATTAATGTTATGAGAGAAATCTTCACTGATAAGTTGACATCATATGAGAGAATTCACTCAATTCAGTTCACAAATCTCTTAACCACCACCCTTTTTTCTGTATGTTCAGTTTCGAAGTATACTGATTTTAGCGGATGCCATAAAAAAACAGTTTCATATTCAAATTGAAGGGATTTTCAGGTATATTAATTTATGCTCTCCTTTTTCCTCTTCCCTGTCTCTGTTTATTTTTCTCATGAAAATGTATGAACATCAGTAAACTTCCCCATCTTGATACAGAAAAGACCATGACAAGGTCAAGGAGCTATTAGAAGCCATTGAGAAAATAAAAGATGAATTTGGATCCATTGAGAGGCCAAAGCTGGAAGTTGAGACTCCAACTCAAAGGTCCGAAACACAACCAAGTCAGACGTCATTTAAAAGTGCTTCCCCTGAAACTCCATCCGTAGCAAATGGAGTCAGACCAAATGGACTGCTCAAATCACTCTCATTTGGGGGGCGAATGTCAGAGTCGTCAGTAATACACGCACAACTTGATAACATTTGTGAGGATGGTTCAGCAGACGAGATAAGTGAATGGGAGTTTGATGCTAAGAAGAATTGACCATAGAAAATAACAAAAAATGTAACAAACAGCATTGTGCTTTTACCACGAGAAGGCTTTCTCAGACACCGGGACATCATATCATGCCCGCCTACGTTGTCCTGAGAGGCTGAGATGCGTGTGTTACCGATTTTGTTGGGTCGCTGAATTGTTGTATTTGTACGTTTTGTCACCGAGAAATTGTCGATATTTAACAAGTAATTCTCTTGAGCAACCCCATGTTTATGTATAGTCATTCAGAGAGAAAAATCTTTTTTTTTTTTTCATTTTTCCAGTGAGAAAATATATTCACATGTTGTCCTAAATCCTGAAGAATGAAGATTATGTGATTTGGGTACACGGGTCCTATTCCGACCATTAAACTTATTAACATCTGCTTCATGGTGTACTTAATTCTTCCTTAACGCAGCTGTACTGGAATTACCTGTGTTTTTTTTTTTTTACTTTCCTCTTGCAGCAGAAAACAGTGGACGCTAATGCAGAACTTGTATGCGTCTTCTAGTAACGATGGAAGCTGATAGTGAAAAGTAACAAGGGTTTAAAGGAAAAAGATGAAAGGAAAAGCATATGAGATTGATACCCTTTTGGGCTCACCTGGGATGGCGGAAGCTTAGACCTTCTTATCTCTTCAGTGACAGTTTCCACTTCATCCGCCGGTACTGTCGTTGTTTTCTCTACAGTAACATGTTTGTATTAATCCATGTTGGAATCAATGCAGTTTGAAACTTGCTTGTTTGTTTTCCTTACACCCATGTTTAACACCAAAAAAATCTACCCCTAAACATATTTTTAAGCCAACGCTACTTAAAATTTGCTTTTTGTGTTTGAGCCAAATCACATTTCAAAGCAGGGGGTCGCTTACGTCAAAGGGTCAAAAAAGAAAAAAGAAGTGATCATGTGACTGTAGTTGGATGAGCATCACGTGATTGAAGCAATGACTTTTTCTAGAACTTTAGAGATGTCGCAGAGAAAAGATAACTAGTCTGCTGCGAGCAGGCTTTTCTTTTCCCTTTCCCCTAAGTTTTACCACAAATTGCAGTTGGCTCGCTGTTTCAACTTTTTAACAGTTTAAACGCTCACTTCAGTTGTTTGAGTTTCAATTTGGATAGGGAATATGCTATTGCTGGGACTGGGAGAATGGGAAGTTCCCAAAGGGAGAGACAAAAGTAAGAAAAATTAAACCCCTGCCTCGAGCTTTGTTGCATCTTTCTTTTTTTTTTCTTTTTACATCCTCTCGATTTCCACGCCAGACCTTCAAAAAGGAAGGAGATTCATATTTTGCATTAGGCCTGAGGGCCTATGGCCTCTCATTCATCATTTTCCAATGTCTTCTTCGTTTGAGTACTTGTTTTCTTTATTTCATGAGGTCAAACCTGAATTTAGAATTCCCAAATCAGTCGTTCACCACCTGCATAGAGCCAAACAGGAAAGTCTTAAATAATGCCTAGCTTCATTTTTGACCTGGTCAAATGAGTAGCCCCATGAATGATTGCCCATAACTCGATTATTTACGTTGGGCAGAGAGAGAGAGAGAGAGAGAATTTTAGATAATTTGGATAAACAAGCAGCAGAAAATGAGGCTCAAGTTCCCTCCCCCTACCCTTTTGGCTTTTTTCACCTTCACCGCACTCCGCTCCACTCCAAATATACAAACTAGATGTCTTCTCAACAACTCGATGACTTATCAAAATCATGACAAAGGAAGAAGCCTGTGTCGGTTAATGAACACTACTGTGTAACCAGTTTAC
The DNA here is from genome assembly GCA_025563575.1 of Acacia pycnantha. NCBI lineage: Eukaryota > Viridiplantae > Streptophyta > Magnoliopsida > Fabales > Fabaceae > Acacia > Acacia pycnantha. The sequence goes on from JAMWYP010000013.1 coordinate 3,618,251, forward strand.
CTATAATTTATGCATGTTATTTTTATTGAAGCCTACCCCTTTTGTACATGATTGCGGGTTAGATTCATCAATCATACGAATCCCGCGGCTTAGGTCCGAGGAATGAGCTCTACTTACATTGAAACTCTCAATAAAAAACAAGATTAGTGTCAACATCTTCCTCTGAGTGATAGATTCTCGTCTTGTACTTTAGTAGGTTTCCAGTTTAAAAAGGGAATTGAAGGTGGACAAATACGAGAAAAAGAGAATGTGTCAAACACATGGATTGCATCAATAATGTTAACATCTGATTACGGACAATACATCTAAGAGATTGAATCTCGCAGAAGAAGCTTATAACGTACTCGCTTTGTGCCAAACACTAGTTTGCATTGGCACCAGATAAACTCAAAAACACGTCCTCGTTTTTTCTTTTCTCCTTTGGCAGCAATATAGTTGTAGTTATTTATTTGTATATCATCTCTCTTCACTGAAAACCAAAAACAGCAACGAAAGAGAAAAATGTGTTATGGGAAAAGCAACAATTACAGAGTGGATTGAAGTTGTGAACAGTGAAGCAAAAAAGGCAAAAGGGGGAAAAGGGAAAAAAGGAGGGTGAAAGCCACCAAGTACTTTCGAGGATCATCATTGCTTTCTTTATTGCTGCATTGATACATATCTGATGTGGGTTACTCTGCATCTTTCTCTTTGCCGCAGTATATTTTGTGCCTCCCACGAAATACGTAATTCACAAAAGGCTTCCCTAATGCACATCCACTCCAAATAGTAACCAATAAATTTGTTAACCATCTTACCCCTGACTGCTTCCTTAGTAAGAAAAGAATAATCAATCATTATTATAATAATAATTAATCGCATTTCATGCCTGTGAGCCACTATCCATTCTGTAAATAAGGTATCAACTTAAAGATATTATACTGCTATTTAATTATGACATATAATAAAAATTTTATTTATTTGTTTATACTCAAGACATACAATGGTTTTGACGCCATACTATTGTTTAAAAGAAAGGTCGCTGTCATGGTGTTACATTCATTGGCATTTGGCAGTGAGGTTAAATTCAAATATGGTAGAATAGGACCAAGGTTAAGCGAGGAACAGAATGCCAGAGATGTAAAGTTTAATATTTGTAAGAGAAAAGTATATTTTATTCTTTTTTTAAAAAGTAAAAAGTAAAAAAAAAAAAAAAATCCTTTATATAACAATCTTTGGCATCGCCTCGCTTTGTAGAATGCTCTGCGTCTCACTCCAGAAATTTCAATTCCCCGTAGACATCTCCACAGTCCAGCACGCACAAAAAGAGGAATCACATGAAATGGCCACAAAACAAGCTGCGTTTGTTCATGTGAATGAAGACTATATCGATATGGAGATAAGTTCTTCTTCCTCAGGCTTCTTCTCTTACTCCATTAGCTCTCCACCAAAAAGCAGAGAGTTTGAGTTCCAGATGACATCGGTTTCCAACCAGAAAGAGTCCACTACTTCCCCAGCTGATGAACTCTTCTACAAAGGGAAACTCCTTCCTCTTCATCTTCCACCTCGCCTGCAAATGGTTCAGAAGCTTCTCGAGAATCCAAATGATACCTTCCAGTGTCTGAAAACGGAGTCAGCATTGAAAGGTACAAGCTTTCCCTTCTCCACTGAATCTGATCTCAGATTACCTTCAACAAATGCCAGCTCTCCCTTGGAATCCTGCAATATTTCACCTTCAGAATCATGCAGGGCTAGTAGTGAAGTAAACCCAGATGAATACCTGTACAACTGGTCCACTGAAATAAATGGGTTTTTAGGAGCTGATATTCCAAAGAAATCTTGGTCAAAGAAGCTGAAACAGTTCTGGCTGGGTCAAAGGTTCAAGGCTTCACGAGCATATCTTAAGTCCTTGTTCAACAAATCTGCTTGTTCAGACAAGGCATGTGCTAATGCAGCAAATAATGCGGGAGGAGTAGGAAGGAAATCAAAATGCCAAGACTGTCAGAATAAGTACACCAAAGTCAGTGCGAGGAAAAAATCATTCGAAATTATTGATGATAACAGACACCAGATTTCCTGTGCAGTCATGAAGACCATAAACAGAGAGATGCTTGAAGATCGTCTCATGAATAACCATAGGAGGTCCTTCTCAGGGGCCATTCAACGGCATTCTGCAGCCAAGGCTTCTTCTTTGTCCACATCTTCATCTGGGTCATCTTCTACATCCTCATCTTTTTCATTAAGCTCTAGTGGGTTCTATGATTTTCAATTGATCAGGAGGAGCAGCAGTGCAAATTCAGAGCTTGAAGGTTCAATTGAGGGAGCCATAGCCCATTGTAAACAGTCTCAACAACAATGTAGTTCAAAAAAGACTTTGGATCATAATGCCGAGAAAATCGCAGTTTGTGAAATGAAAGCACATGACAGTACTGGAGAGAGACAGAGAGAGAGAGTAGTGGGAGAGAGGAGAGACTCTGTCAGAAATGTAAGAGAGGCATTGTCAAATTGAAAATGCTGCTGCATTTTAATGGAGTTTGATGTTTCAAATAACAAAGTGGGTTTTTCTTTTTCCAGCATTAAATTTCTGAAATTCATAGTCTGGCGCTCTTTGCTCATACAACTTTCAAGGAGTGAAATTGAATCTCTAAGCCGTACCGTTATTATCATTAACCTCACTGTAGTTGCAATCCCCCTCAGGCAAAAGTGACTTTTAGTTTTCCAAGTTGTGCACAGTAATGATAAGTCGTTAAGCTAATTCTCCAGTCCAAAGAGAGTAATGATAGGATACCTTGTTCTTGTCTTCCGGTTCTTCATTTGGTTCAAAATTCCCTTTTCCTCCTACTATTTCATAAAAGTAGGGCGTTTAACCCTCAAATATGAGCAGTTTAATTAACCACAGGTCAATAACTTCAATCAGTTTCACTTCAATGTAAGAACCAAGAAGTCTATGCCCAGTCCAGTGTTCTGAGTCTGAACCATTTTAATTACCCAGAACTGGAGTCCCAGTCCCAGTCCCAGTCACTGCCATTATTCTTTCAGAGCTCTACAGGTAACAGATAGAAGCACTGTGGTCTGTGGTAATGTGTGGGAGAAATACCATATTTTATTCTAGTTCTTTCTTTCTTTCAGTGTTATAATTTAGTTTCCCTCTGTAAAGAAGGAAAGTAGAAAGTCGTTCAGTATGACCTCCACAATATTACAACTTTTTTCCCATTAAAAAAATGATATATGCCAAAGAAGACTGACCCAAAAAAGTTACAAACAGCCATTAACTTTTGCGGGGGAAGAAAAAGCTCAGAAAAGAAAAGAGATTAACCTCATTTTTAAGATGGGGAAATCATGGTATATGTGGTACCTGATAGCTTTTCCTTGGGCCAGAATATCCTTTATTTCAAAACATTCATGATTAGTAACAGTGAACTCCCAGCTGAGCAGCATGGTTGACTGCAGATTAAAGCTAAATTTTAGTGCAGCAATTATGTATCCTTATTGCAATTACCGAAGTATAACAGTATCTAACAATGATTATGATGACGAGATTTGTCTTTTTCAATATCAACTGGGAAAAAAATAATTCCCATTCTCATTTTGTAAGGCTCCCACAGCCTTTCCGCGTGAAGTGTGTATTCTAGAATGTGTTATTATTACTTGGAGTATTAATTAATAGTTAATATTATTTAATTTGGCTACATTAAAGAACCTTCAGGTTAATATTTTTTTGTCAGAACCAAGGAAAAAAATAAATACAGCTATTCAAGCAGACAATGAAACCCATGTAGCTAGGCGTGCGAATTTTCTTTTTCATGTGATTTTGACTGAACATTAAACAAGGCGAACGTGACAGCTTGAGACTGAATCATATAAGAAGGAAATAGAAATAAAAATAAAATAAAGTTGCAAATTTACGTGAATATTGTAGGGTACCCGTAAGACAAGCACATAGAACAAACACAAAGAACAAGCAGTTCTCCTCTCCACCAACGGCATGTTTGTCCATGGTCTTGACGATAAGATCGAATTTCTCTCTCTCTTCCTCTCTAAGATGCTTTTCTACCTGATGAAAGGTCCTGCAATATAGATTCCAGACACCTAGTCATAATAGACAAGTCATGAGAGAGGTATATATATGGCGTGAGCTGAGATGCACCGATACGGGCGGGTATTTGTATCGGATATGATTCAGCATGATACATCGAATGCAATTCTTTTTATAATTTTGTGTGTGTATGTTGGCATTTTAATATTTTAAAGGATAAATATAGAGGTATCTTGAGTTTCAGACAAGTATTTCTAAACTAATTACATCCTAGTACAGCCTCACATTCAGAGTTCTGTGTTTGCATATACATCATGAACACAAGCTTCAGTTCTCAAATACGTCTTCCAATGGTGATATCTCTTCTATAAGTATCGTTCCTGATTGGAGAACCTTTTTTTCCCTTAACAACATCCATTCTTTGTATTTGTTTGTGTAAGAGTTATTAATTCCTTGGATACGACAGCCACAATGGGTTAATATAATCCCATGGCATTTATCAGCATGCCCCACCCTACTGGTTATTTATTCGGGACATGACTTGTGATAACTCTATGCAATTGAAACAAGAAAACATGAAGATGATGGTGACGAAAGAAATAGGAAAACATCATCTGAGGAGCTGAATGGGTGTATCAGACTAAATAATGCAAAACCTATTCAAATATGAGGCACTGTACGTTGGGTCCAGTGATGACCAAGTGGAGCACGTGACTAAGGTCAGCCAAGATTCAAGCCATCAACATCATTTTCTTGTTGTAGATATTTTATTCGCAGTAAAGTTTAATTTCCTGCAAGCTAGTTGTCATCTTCCCCTTTGTGATCCGTGCCTCCTCTTCGGCACTGATAACCCTTCAAATAAAATTCAACAATAGACAACACAACCATAAAAATTATATGTATAACTTCTCAATATCTGATCTGTACCCTCCAACAGTCCACTTATATCGCGTCAAAAATGAAGCGCTCTTTCGCTATTTTTAGAGCATCCATACTCGTCATCAGTTTCAATTTGTTAAGTTTTTGCTGCAGTCCCTGACTTGTTGTTTTCCTTCACATTCAGATTAGAAGCAAGAGTTAAGGTGCTATAGAAACATTGCGAAAAAAGGCGCGATGACATAATTGAAGTTGCTCAAGTTACATTCAAATTTGCATGCCTTTAAAAAACATTGATGGATTAAGTTTAAGCCCTCATCATTGCAAGCAATGGGTTTTCAATAAAAGATATATATCCTTTACCTTGAAAGCAGCACTGTAGATTATTGCAAAGGAATATGATTGGACTCTTTTCTGCAGGTCCATGTGCCAGTAGGTCGTTTTGACTGCATTGGGCATCTCTTTCACCTTATCTAAGCTAAAGTCCAGAATCTCCGATTTCCTTACGACAGAAGATCAACAATAAAATCACAGCAAGGTAAATTATTGTTGATGTAATTTAAATTAACTTTCATTTCCAGTATTTATGACGTAAGATATACTATTGTAAAAGTTATCATCTTAAAAAGGGAAACTAACGCAATATGGTTGGAATCAGAATTCTAGACAACATGATAATACATTTCGTAATGTCTTGATGATAATGTTGTAGAGTAATTATTTCAAGAATAATCTTCTGTGAAAAAGCTGTATCTGTAATCAAGCACTAAGGTAGAATATGGTGTGCACTGACAATTACGTCTTCAAAGTTGCTGTTTTGGCCACGTGTTCGTTGGTTCATTCGTTAAATAATAATACAAAGTAGGCATAAATTACAAAGATTAAGTGGTGCTCAACAACCCACATAAATGATGCTGGCCATTAATATTGGTCAATGCCAGGCACCTTCTCGAGCAAAGTACACCGTCATGTCTTCCCCTTTAGCTTTCTGGTTTTGGCGTTTCGTATATTTATGGCCAAAATTTCATATAGATATTAGAATGAAGCCGAGATAGAGAGGCCTGGTGTCAGTGTGACCATTTAATTGTGTTTTGTTTGCAGAATAGTACTGACTAATGTTCCCTACTCATTTGACCATACAAAAATAATGTTCCCTGCCTACACAACTGCGATCGGGTATTAACATCACATACTCAAATAATTTCATCAGCTATATATATATATATTCATAGATATTAATCTACTTATTTTATTGTGTACAAGTTTAACCACAGGAAAAAAATTCATAATAATTGTAGGAAGAAATTAATCTAACAAGACAGTTTAAGTGGTTCCAATGTTTATAATTTAATCTGAACTTCAATAATTCAGAAGATTTTGGTCCGAATATATGCTTATAGTCAAGCCAAAAAAAAAATGCGGGCTTTAAGTCTCATATTAAGAGGAAACAAACTAAAAGTTATGTAAGTGGATCAACCTATAGAAAAACTAGATACAGATGGTTTCAGACTCGGGGGCGCAAAAAATAGCCTTAGAAATTTGAGACGCGATTAGATGAAGATCTGTCCTTGTCGAGTTTTGTCAAATCAGTATGAAGGGGGCTGACACTTGAATACTAGATGAGGTTTACCTCTGTGATTTTGAAGTTAAGATCGTCTAAATAAATTCACAAAATGTAGGAACCAGCATATATTTTGCATTAAGAAAGGTTCAGTAGATAGTGTGACTGAACAATTTGGCTCCGTTAGTTATGCCATTGCCCAGGAAACACTAATAAGAAGCCACCCAAAGATCAGAGTTTTCTTCCTCTCAATATTGTCACTAGAAAAAGGATTGAATCGAGGTGTCAAACTCCACATTATGTGAGACTTGGAATCGGTGTAGTTCTTTCTTGGTTGCTCAATTCGGTCCACAAATCCATTTCTTGTGGAATCACTTTCTCTAACAGTGCACAATATGTATAGGCCGATCTTAGAGTGTGTTTGGTTTGAGTGGAGAGGATAGGAGGGGATGAATCTCTAGGAAAGATATTGATCAAATTGTCATTAATGAAGGGAATATTTATTTTTGTTGAGAGTGTATTTTTTGAATATTGAAAATTTTCCATGAGTTATTTAGTAAAGATGACAGAAAAAATGCTCTCCTTACTATTCTCGGTTGAAAGATCTTTGGGATGAATATGATAGTCTTGTTCTTCTTCTATCCTGTCAATGTGCTACTTGTGCTACTTCAAAGCCTATACCAAGATTGTTTAATATCAATGTTTGTTCCAATTCCTTATGGGACTGGATGACTCTTACAAAGCACGAAGCCATATTTTGATACTGACTACTCTTCCTTCGATGAACTAAGCTTACTCCCTCATCTCTCAACATGAAGCTCAAAGAATTCTCGGTTCGGTCCTTCCCCCTCCTGCTGCCAATAATGTTGTTATGATAACTCGATGGGGAAGAAGGGGACATGATGGTCTAGGCAAAGGCAACCTCAAAGGTCAAGAAAACTTTGTTGATCAGTGTTCATTGTCATAAAAAAGGACACAAGAAGTAGCTAGCAATGTCATTCTCTTATTGGTTTTCTGCACCTTGGAGGCAAAGGACTCTTAGAGAGCAAGGATCACATGAAAATTCCAGAGGTTCTATTGAAACAAGTGCTAATGTCATGACTAGCTAACCTTACTCCGCTACAATATGAGCGTCGTCTCCTCCAATTGCTTGACAAGGAACCAACTGCTGAAAAAAAGGAAGCAAGCGAAACTACAGTTGGTACTGTTGACACTACTTCAAGTTTGATTGGTTTGACTTCTTCCTCTTATCATATTTGGTTTCTTGACTCTGTGCCACTAATCCTATAGTTAGTAATTTGAGACTTTTGCATAATTTTAGAACCTACAATGGGCCACTCAAGAGAATTAGAGTGCCTAATGGAGAGTGATAGGACAAAACTTTATAGCCTATAACTCTGTAAGTATACGGGTCGTATCAAGTAATAAAGTGATAAAAAAAGTATCGTTCCCACGAGAACTTAGTATCACCAACATCAGTTAAGCATTAATTTTACACTTTCGTTTAAGTTGAGCAACCAAATTGAATTTAATTAAGAGAAAAGAAATTAAAACCAAAATTAAAATAAAGAAACTACCACCCTAATCGAACGAGTCACATAGAGCCACTAATCCCTTGTTTGTTTCTTAGATTTTATTCCCACTAAATTAATTTTGAACTAACTTAATTATCTAACCTAGAGTATTGATGTCTATAAATGTCTTCCGGTCCATTTATATACATACCTCAATTAATTATGTAATGCCTCACACAACTAAATAAGATACATTTTAGATCGGGCTCACTCTAATTTGATTATGGGGAGCTTCTAGGTATATGCCTTATATTCTAGATGCAAATTAGATTAAAACTTAATTCCACATTATTTAATCCCAGGGTCAATTTAAGATTCACTCTTCCAAATTCAACCCTAAATCTCCAAAACATGCTCAATGATGACTAATCAATAAGCAATAACAATAAAGACAAGATTAAATAAACTGAAATAAAATTAAACAAAACTAATTCATAGGAATAATATCTAGAACCCAAACAAGTTCATAGGTTCTCTAGGTTGAAAAGAAAATTTAGCCACACGTGGCTATAATAAAATCCATAACAAAATGATAAGAATTCAGATTCAAAGGATAAAGAGAGAGAGGAAAGAAAGCTTCTTCGTCGCCTCCACAATCCTCTCGTCCTTTTGTGGAGATGATGAAGATAACCAAAATGCCTCTCTTGCTTAGATGCTGCTGTCCAGCCTTCGTTCTCGTTCTGCGTTTCTCGCTCTGCTCCTCCGTCATCTCCCTTGCGTCTTTTTTGCTTCATATATAAACTAAATATAACTTAAGCCGTGAGTCACTGATTCTCCTTTTCTTATTAAAAAGATATCTTATATCTTGTAATCTCCTCCACTAGATCACACAGTTGATTTTGTTTTTATTTTTCTTGCATGGGACCATCGAGTTTGGTTGATTGCATATCCTCTTAATTGCTTTTTCTACTTCTTTCTAAATCAACTAATATTTCCGGCAAAATATAATAGGAAATAAGTAGATTTTATATCGAAATATCTTTTTATCCTATAATGATAGTAAAGTATATAAAAGATAATTAAATAGGTATATGATATTAATAAATCCAACTAATTATATCATAAAATATATACCTATTTAATTATTAAATATATACTTATAAGAGAGAAACTTATTGTCACACACTTAGGGGATGTCCTTAAAGGAAATAACATTAGATTAAAAATATGTTGTATGCTCTTGGTTTGCATTTTAATCTTGTATCTATATTTCAGTTAACGATTGATGAAAACTGTGTAGCTATGCCCCCCCCTAAACGATGTGTTTTGCAGGACATCTTGAATGGGAAGATCAAGGAGATTGGTAGAAAAAGAAATAGCCTTAAACACTTTTGATGTTCATCAAATATATATATATATATATATATATATATATATATATATATATATATATATATATATATATATATATATGCACGAAATACACGTTCTTTGGATACTAGGCCCCGTTTAGTTCAAGGAAAATTGGGGGAAGGAAAAGGAAAAAGTTGATTTTCCGGCAACTATAACTAGTTGGTTCGCATTTTCACAGAAAAACATTTTCCGATGGTGGCCAATTTTCCCTTAAACATGGGAAAATCAGTTCCCACCAAAAATGGTGGGAACCCATTTTTTGGCGGATAGAGAAGACCAACCTACCCTTTTCAGCGCGGAGTCCATCTGTACGAGCAGCACCTTGAGCGGCATTGACGACAATGAGGTCAATAATGCCATGGCCATTTTTCTAATCGTGAAGATGACGGTGAAAAAGGAAAAAGACACAGACTCAAATAGATCTATCAGTGGGGAGGAGAGGAGGAGACGTAGACGCCTGCCAAAAATTTTTCCAATCAAAGAGGATGAGATTTTTCTAATCACGTTGAGAGAAGGAAAGGAGAAGACACATTTTTATTAGGCTTTGATTTTGAGAATGGGAGAAGACTCACTGGAGTGCAATCGAGTGTGCAGTTTGAGTGGGTATGTATTTAAAATAATATTTTATCTTTAGGGGTATATTGATATTTTACCTCATTTTCCTACTTTATTTTATTCCAACCAAACAAAAGTTTTTCTATCAACCCATCTTCTTTTCAAGTGCGAACCAAACGCATGAAAGCAAAATATTTTCCGTTACATTCCATTCTTACCTTTTATTTGATCCAAACGAGGCCTTAGTTGTAATGTTTGGCATCAAAGGTTAAGCCGACATCGGGAAAAAAAAAATCATCGGAGTTGCAGTTTAGAGAGATGGTAGACTGAGGCTGATTGGTGCGCGCAATGCATCTTTTTTTTTTTTTTTTTTGATATATGAGATGGCAAAAAGCCTACATTACAAAGAAAATAAATTACACATAAGGGGAAACTAGTCCCAAATACTTTTGATCAACCCATGTCCTTAAATTAGAGAGACACTCCGCTAAAATAGCAGACTTCGAGATACCTATTTTAGCTAATGCATGCATCAGCTACTCAAGCAGAATCACGCAAAATAGATCTTAGAATAATGTGCCAATCCATATTAACTAGCTCCCTATTGAAGTTTTTTTTTTTATATATATAATAAAATGTTAGGAAAGGGGTTGAGCTCACCCACAATCTAAGGGCAGGGCGCTTGGAACTGGACAGAGAGTACACATGTCTCCACCTCTACCAGCGTTTCCAGTGCTTCCTAGACCCCTAGGATGCCTCCCCCAACGCCTTGACCAACGCAGGGATCAACCCCCTCCCTTGAGATGAGGAAGTCCGACCCCTTCGCCAGTTGAACCCAAAGACGAGGGGTAGCTCCCTATTGAAGTTTAAGGTTTGCAAAAGACGTTACTTTACAAGCCCACCGGCCCATTACCCAATTCCCCAGAATAAAGCCGGGCCCATCGGCCCATTTGAATTCTTTTACTACCAAATTTTATTTTGCTCAGAATGTTTAATATTTTTTGTTTATGATTTAGTAATAATTCTTTTAAGTACCCATGGCAAGGCAAAAAAAAAAAAAAAAAATAAAATTAAGTAACCGTGATTTTGTAAACACAAACACCCTAGTTTTTTATTTTTTCTTATTAGGTAAATTAAATGATATTTTGGTGAATTAAATAATTAATGATATTTGATATAGCATGATATAATCATAAGGATAAATAATTCAAGATGATTATATGATATATCTTATAATTAAATAATTTATTTAAATTTATTAATTTTTCTAAATTAATCAATTAGGTCACCGATGGTTTAAGTTAATATAATTTTGATTTTAATAATACAAAATTTGTATAACATGAATTTTGCATTGGAATTTTTTATTTTTGCTTTGTTACAAAAGATTTGTCAAGTTTTTAAAAATTGTTACGTACTTGTAAAATCCGTAAAAAATCTTAACAAATCTCGATTTTTTCGGAGCTTGTCATCATATAAACTAGCACTCCTATGAGTGATTTTTGAAGGGATTGCTTCTGTGTGTGGTGTGTTTCTTTATCCCCTTGATCAGAACTAGGTATCTCCCCATAGCAAGCTAGAACGTTTAGATCCATTCTCAATCCTGGAGGGTTGCCTAACTATCTATGCCAGAGCACGGCAACGAACGATTGTTTCATCTCTGAAACTGTAGCTTGATTTGGCAATAACTGTTTGAGAAGCGAAGAAAAGTGTCGGCAGTTTGGATTTGCTGTGACGTAGAAAGAACCGTTTCGTGTGGTTGGATTTCATTTTCAGTTTCTAAATTCTAAAATAACGTGTGGCTACCCAATTAATGGGGAACTCAGTCGGCCATCGCAAACACCGTAACTCCGCTCCTCACTACCCCACACCTCCCTTCCATATATATGCTCCTCCACCTCACCTTTCAACCCCACTTTCAGCTCCTACCTCTCACGACGGCCACTTCCCCGCCGGAATGATCTCTTTACCTTATTCCCACGTCGACTCCACTTTACGTGCGCTCGCCGCTCAAGCTGAAGGCTTTGGTCGATGTGCCATCGGTGGCCTTCATGGTCCCCTTTATCACGTTACTACCTTAGCAGGTTCTCTCTCATTCTGTTTTTCCCCCTTTTCTTTCACATCTTTACTATATGCTTTTTAAACTTGTCTGTTTGGCAGTGGCATGTCGTTTTGCAGTTGTAGGATATAATGTGTTTTTTCTTAGCCTGACTGAAAGGGTGTCATCGATATCAATTGTTTGCTTCTGTGTTTTTTTTCTTATCATGTTTATCTTTAGGTTCTTAATTTTACTTTTACTTGCTTATCTTGATTAGGCATTACCTTGTGACTTTGACTTGCAAGGTTTAGGACTGGTTTTCCATGATTTCTCTAGCAAAATTAACCATGAGTTGTTAGATTCCAACTTGCTTTATGTGGAAAGATTTAAACTTAAATGCGTACAGCTTTTTTGCTGATACAATTAAGCTTCCCTGGAAATTTGTTTCCTGATTGTGAGGACCAGGGGATTTTGGTTTCTAGATTACATGAATGATCAACCATGTCTTAAGTTTTGTAACTCTTGATGACAAACTGAAGTCTCAAATCGCTCTTCGCTGTCACTGAGAAGTGAGAGTGAGAGACAGACGCAGATGAGATGTGGTGAACCGGTTCTCTGGTAATCTTGTATTTCAGTGGACTTCTTATTCTAACATGCTTCTGTTCGTTTGTTTTGACCACAGATGATGGACCAGGATCACTCCGTGATGGTTGTCGCAGAAAAGAACCATTATGGATTGTGTTTGAGGTTTCTGGAACTATTCATCTTTCATCTTACTTGAGTGTGTCATCTCACAAGACTATTGATGGCCGAGGTCAAAGGATTAAACTCACTGGAAAGGGTTTGCGGCTGAAGGAATGTGAACATGTAATAATTTGCAACTTAGAGTTAGAAGGTGGTAGAGGGCCTGATGTGGATGGCATTCAGATCAAGCCTAATTCAAAGCACATATGGATAGACCGTTGCAGCCTCCGAGATTTTGATGATGGACTGATAGATATTACACGAGAAAGCACTGATATTACTATTTCTAGGTAAGATAAGTTGCAAGTTCTGAAATTTCTCATTATTTGGCCTTTTATATTGTTCATTGATCATATGTTCCTCAACCATCTGCAGATGTCATTTTTCTCAGCATGACAAAACGATGCTTATTGGGGCAGACCCCTCGCACACTGGTGATAGATGCATGAGGGTGACTATTCACCACTGTTTCTTTGATGGGACACGACAGCGGCATCCTCGTGTTAGATATGCAAAAGTACATCTGTACAATAATTACACCAGAAATTGGGGCATATATGCTGTTTGTGCAAGTGTGGAATCACAGGTGATGATGTGTTAATCAATTGAAATTACTTTGATATGAAGTTTAATATGTTGAGGATATTCCAAAGTCTTACTTGCCTTGTATGTTGCTGAACAGATATTCTCACAACACAACATCTATGAAGCCGGGCAAAAGAAAGTAGCATTTAAGTATCTCTCTGAAAAGGTATCAAAATCTATGAGTTTCTGGCTGTTATCCTAATTGGAAGTGTAGATGCTGACATAACCAGCAGTTTACTTTTTGCCCTCATTTTTTGTTTAATATGGCATCAGAGGATGTTATGAAATAAGGAGTAAGCAAGTAGAGCAGTGTCTTGAACAACACAGGCTTGGTTATCTGTCTATGGTGTGATTGGTTTCTTTCCTACCTTTGTTTCTGACATGAGTTATTGGGAATCTTCTTGCCAAGTTCTCTTCATTGCCTGATTTCAGTCTGCCCATGGATTTAATATAGATTCTAACGCTGATTGTTATAAGACACTGAATTGCCTGTTTTACATATGATTCATTTCGTGGTAAAATCACTGCTTAGTATGTATGAGATCTCTGTTCGAATTTGACACTGAAAAATTGAATAATCAATGAGATATGAAAATTTGATGAATTGGGAAATGAACATGAGTGCAGGCAGGAGACAAGGAAGCAGAAGCAAGTGGTCACATATGGTCTGAAGGAGACATGTTCATAAGTGGAACTCAGGCAGGCTTGATGAGGGAGAGCTTGGGAGCTCCCACATTTCATCCTAGTCAACACTATACGACGTGGACGGTGGCACCTCCGTCACAAGATCTCAAGCAGCTTCTTCAGCACTGCACTGGATGGCAATGTGTTGCACGCCCACCAGATCATCCCCAGTCCGCATAGATCTCGAGTAACTCACTGCTATCAAAATGATCCTACCTATTCGTGAGCTTCGAATGTGTATATAAATGTGTGGTGGTGATTTACTGACTTTCTAGTGAGTTGATCATGGGAATAAATTGAACAACTTTTTGGCCTCCTATTTGCATGGATATTTGGGAATTTCAATTGGCTCCTCTCTTATGGGTAAAATGAGGATGAGTGTGCTCGTAAAATATTTCATCTGGTCCTAAATATAATATAGAGATAACTTTTTTTTAGAGAGTTTAAGGAAACTAAATAAGTGATTTGAAGCAAAGAAGTTTCAATATCCATCATGAAACTTGATATTTAAATTAAATATACAAGATTTTTTCTTATATTTAATTAATGGATAATGGTTTGATTGATTGATTTGAACATAAACATCTCAGGATCATGATTAAAGGAGTAAATGGACAGAATTGTTCATGATTGCTATATTTGATTTAGATGAAAAAACTCAAGCATGTTAAAGCTCGAAAGGCAAAGCCATTATATTAGTAACCGTACCAAACAAATATCGTGATAGAATTCCATCTACTTTCCCTTACATACCAAACATGGTTTTGGCCCCAGATGTTCTAGTTCATTAAGACCAATTCTTGTTTACTTGCCTACTCAAATCTCTTTAAAAGTCCTTCCAGCATACTGAACATGCCCTGAGGATGGTAATTTTTTTCCTTGAAAAGGAATAAATAGAAGTCTGGATAGGTTATACCCAAATTGAATAAACTCTTTAGCTTTCGGCATTAATTCCTTCTAAAGTTTTACTCTTGAAAATATTAATTTGCAAATCTTTCTTCAGATGTATCTTCTTTTTTGTTGACCCTCTTGTGGAACCCAAGAAAGCAAAATTCCTTTGGCTTTTTGCAGTACGAAATTATATTATTTTATATTTATCACTCCTCTCGTCAGGCCGATGAGCCTGGAATGCGGATGCGTCGAAGTCGTTGGGCTGCGAAAGGAAACTCGTACTGTTGTACATGCGGATAACTGCGCTTCTAGATACGTTGGGAGAAAGTTACAGGCTTACAGAGCTAGAACTCATGCTTCTAAAAATCACGGACAGCGAGCTTTTGGATTCATATATCATTCGAATAGCTAAACTTAAACAACCACCTGTTAGTAGTCGACAAATTTTAACTGCTTTCAGCACACACACAGGTTATTCATTACTTCGTACGTATGAGTGTTAATTATCTGAATCTGATAATCATGGATCAGAGATAGGGGACGAAGGCACAGAGAACAAAACCTTTCTTATTGCTCAATATTGAATATTACACCATTGTCCAACAGTACACTATGACAAGGCTATTTATATATAACCTGGAAACTAACTAAACTAACTAACTATTACAAAATATTAAACAATATTATTTATATATTCTAACAATGAGAGTTGGTGATCGAAGAAGCTTTTTCTTCACCTGGGAGTATGCATTTGTGAGATGATGCCGCCGCCGCCGACGACGATGATCAACTACTGGAGGTCGTCCTCGCAGAGATCAGAAGAGGTTCGATGCGTAACTCGCCACGTCTTCGGGAGTAAATCGGACATACTCCCTCATTTCTCTCCATGAACCCACAATAATCTTGTGCGTATCATAAAACTCCCTATAAACTGGCACTACTTTTCTCGCAATCGATCCCGTGATTTCTTCTTTGAGCGTCTGATCTGCCACGACAAATGAATTCTGCTTCCGGTATGCTTTCTCGAAATAGAAGTTGAATTTCTCAAATATTTGCTTCGCCTCCGCCGGCGATACTGCCGCCTTTGGGTTTTCAGGCAACGACGAAATCACATCTCCCCATGCTGCCTTCTCGTAGTTCGTTAAGAACCATTTCATCTTTGCTTCGTGCTTCTGTATCCACTCGCAGCCCAGCACCACCTGCAAGTTCGAGTTACTAACTCTGTTCATCACATGGTGCACATTATTTGCAAGGAACAGGTACCCCAAGGAAGCGTCCTTGTAATGCGCTGCTTTGCCGTCGAGTTTACAA
The DNA here is from genome assembly GCA_025563575.1 of Acacia pycnantha. Classification (NCBI taxonomy): domain Eukaryota; kingdom Viridiplantae; phylum Streptophyta; class Magnoliopsida; order Fabales; family Fabaceae; genus Acacia; species Acacia pycnantha. The sequence continues at coordinate 3,634,435 of JAMWYP010000013.1, forward strand.
AGGAGAACGAGAATCAGCCAAGCTATCCGAGCAGAGAACGACGGCGGCGCCGACGACGAGTTGTCAGACTCCGAACTGTCTCGGAAAGTCTCCGGTAGCGATGGCGACGGCGAATTAGGCGGCAAAGGCCAGTCGGCGAACATGTCAGGGAGCGTGTTGTCGTAATCTGCAAGAAGCGAGAGGTAGCTCATTGTCTGTGTTGTCAGTGGATGGACGCCCCCGTCTCTTACCAAAGACTTAGAAGAGTGCTTTTGATCGTGGACTCGAATTCTAAAAGCATCGTCCGTACAGACTCGCTGAGTCGAACAAGCGATGTGAGGACTTGAGATCGAATAGCAGAGGTTGAATCGAACGAGAAGATCGATTCGATCTCCGGCCCCAGGGCAGATAAAGCAGAGTACATATCCAGCATCCGAAATATCTTCACCGGCGGCGGTTTCTTTGTTTTGGCTACGAGTTCGGGTAATCGGAACAGACAAGTGGCGCCATCACAGCAAATTTCGGCGTAGCAAGATTCTCTAATGGATTGCGAAGCGCCGAACACGTGGTCGCTTAAGATTCGCTCTCCGTTGAAGAGCGTCCTCACGGAAATATGCACGGCCTCTAACCAACTCTTGATTTTTAGCTCAAGAGCTTCCCAATCCATCTTATGAACCTTGGACGAACTCAGTTTGTCGACGTTGAGACGATAAACGCCTTCACTGATGATCGATTTTCTGATACTCACATACACTCTCAAGCATTCCTTTGCATAACCACAAGAAATCATACACTCTGCTATGGACCTCAGGTTTTCCATGGCAACGAAAGACACGCGCTCAACTTCGGAGATGGAATCGCCTTCTTCTTGAATTTCGTGTTCGGGCGAGCCATCGTCAGTTTCATCGCAATCGGAGGTGCTGATGGAGGTGCGGGAGGATCTAACGGAGACAGACTCGGGGTCCAAGTGGGCCCGATGCATGGATAGGATTTGGTAGAACTCCTTCTGAAGCCTCTTCATGGCCATCTGCATTAAGTTCTGGGCCTGGACGAGTGTGTGCGAGTCCAGGGAATGCATGAGCTGGTGCAGTTGGTTCACGCGCCTGATATAGTGGTGGGCTTCGGTCTTGTCTTGGTGGAAGAGGGAGGTGACTGCGGCGTATGAAGAAGTTGGGGAGTCCCATTTCAGAATCAAAGCTTGAGCTTCTTCGAAGCAAGAAGCAGCAGCGGAACTGGGGGGAGGTGAGGGAACAGAAGGAGGCCAAGGCAGAGAATGGCCGGAAATAGTGGAGAACGACAGCGTTCTGGGTTGATTGCAAAGGCTTCTCATATCTTAATTAACATAAACTGGTATGATATATATCAAGGGTTGGATAGATATGGTGTTTGAAGTTTTCATGGAAAATCCAGATCAATGGGGACACAAAGGGAAGGGAACAGATCAATACGAGAGTGAATTGGTGGGGTATATATATAGATCATCTTAAAATCGAAAAGTCAAATATATGAGTGAGATGACTTTTTTTTTGAAACACCAGTTTTTGACGGGTTTCTTTGGGAACATGCGTGCTAAGCCATAAATTGGGAAGACTTTCAGACCCAGGGCTCGATATTTATTTCTGTATTTGGAATTTTTGGATTGTTTTCTATATGTAGTATTTTATGTCGGCGGTAAAAATCTATGGGTATTAGCTGAAGAAACTGCCGGAAAACATAGAGTATCAAAAGCTGAAACTTGAGATATTCACTCCCTCCGTCCTAATTATATGAACACTTTTGTAGTGTAAGTGCAATTTACATTACGAAAGTATTCTATAATTAGGACCGGAGGTAGTATCTCAGATACTTAACATAAGATCAAGTTAACTTTTTGAAAAGATTAAGAAAGTTAAATAAATTATTTAATCATATTATATATTACAGATATATTAGTTTGGAGAAAAACAATGAGTATAAATATTTTAAAGTGACTTATTTAATTTCTTTAATATTATATTTAGGACGAAAAGTAGTAGGAGAGTAATTTTTAAACGCAATTGATCAATTCTATCATGTTAATTCATTATTAGGACGGACAATTCTTGTCAGAAGAAAATAATACATATTGAAAAGTAATCAACATGTTATAAAATAGAGTTATAATATTCCAAATTTTTGCGTTCCTTGTACAATTTTAAACAATAATTATTTTTTATTACATGATTCAAGCCATTTCAAATTCGTGATATGTTAATATGCTCATCTCAAACTTAATTATATTTGAAAGAATTTTCTTCTCAAGTCTCATACTCTTATATCTCATACTTAAAAAAATAATACTAATAAGGTTTCAAGATCGATTCGTAAGTCAAACTTGACTTATGATCACCTCAAATAAGAAGAAAATCACCAAAAATCTAATTTATTAATGCATGTCCGTAGTCCTAATGATCGGCTCCGAACCTTTGAAGTAGTATGTAACTTTCTTCATGGGCACATTAAATTCTCTTAAGAAATCGTAAGATTAATAATGCAGTTAGCTGCAGCAACTTGCCTGCCAGCCATGGTGGCAGCAACTGTTTAAGGTGAACCCTAGAACAATTGCTTTCGTTGAATGCTCCATTCACTTTTTGTATTTGTGAATCATATCTGTGCTTAGTGTCAAACGTAAAGAGTATATATTTTCTTGGCTACATATAGACGTAGCCTGCCTGAAAATGAATTCATTGTAAAGGTTTGTGAAGGGAAGTAAAGAGCCTGAAGGAAAATTGGAAATTATCAAAGGATGATGCGATTCGTGATTGAGACGGAAGAAAAGGAGAAACTAAATACTAATAAATGATGATACAAGAACAAGGAAATAAGGGCAAAGGGGCAGGAAACTTACGCCGGCAACTACCTGGCCAATTCAAAGTTACAAGGAAATGAGAATATGTGGAGTATGAAAGGGGATTTGGAGACGAATGGTAGATTCTGGTGACAATGACTTTTAAGAGCCTTGATGGTGCATGCATGGGAAATAAACCAATAAAAAAAACAGGAAAATTGCGCACGTTTCATCACAAAGGAGTGACATTTGGTAACACCGGCCGTTTAAGAAATCATTTTACAGCGTCGTTAATCGCTTCCTTCACAAGTTTGTAGCCACGCTCACTGATTAGAAGGAAGAGAAAGGTGAGGTCATGATCAGTAATGGAAGGAGTACGAGAGAAACTGGAAGTGGATGGTTACTGGAGGGACAGTGGCTCTGGTTTTGGGTATTCACGATGGAGGGATAGGAAAAGGGTTATTATTAGGAGCAGAGCACAGACTTGCAAGGGGAGATTTGTGGCATAAAATGTAGCCCAAGGAAAGTTTTATTTGTTATCCAGGACTGTCCTTAGTTTTGAGTGATGAATTGAAGATGAGGGAACCATTTTATTTCCGGATAAAATAATTGTTTATTATTTAAATTCATCATTTTCTTTTTCCTTCTTTCACATACCGCGTGCTTAATTTTGTATCAGATGGGTGGAGGTGTAGGGGATGGCTGAAAGGAATGGAGCCTGGATTGACTTTCGTAGATCCATCTTTCTTTGCCATGGTCGTCGTTGCCGGCGAGGATGACGCCGGAGTGTTGTGGAAGTGACGATGGGAGTTAGGAGAAAATGGAAGGCACGAGAGCTAGGGATCGAAGCAATCGACTGATCCCGTTGTGGCTTCGAAGGTCGTTGTCGGCGAGGATGACGCCGGAGGGTGCGGAAGTGACGGTGGGATTTAGGAGAGGGAAGCCGCAAGAGTTAGGGTCGAAGACGATGATCCCTGCTGTGCTTCGATCACGTAAAACGCTTCCGGGTCGGTGAGGTCCACATATCTTGGTGAAGGACGATGGGTTCTGGGGCCGGATCTTGAAACCCGTCCGTGGATCTTGGGGAAGGGCGGTGGGTCGTGGGCCGGATCTTGAAACCTGTCCGTGAGTTGTGCTCTCCATGCCCTCTGGCACTGTATGGAAGGGTCTTGGGCTGCTTCTTGATTTGGAGCCCCACAGTGAAGCAGATGAAATAATGGAGAGGATTATTATGGCTCTTGATACCATGTTAATTATCTGAATATAATAATCATGGATCAGAGATAGGGGACGATGGCAGAAAGAACAAAACTTTTCTTATTGCTCAATGTTGAATATTACACCATAGTCCAACAATACACTATGACTAGGCTATTTATATATAACCTGGAAACTAACTAAACTAACTAACTATTACAAAATACTCCCTCCGGTCCTAATTATAGGATATATTTAATCGATTCTGGGGAGATTAAGGAAAGAAGTTAAATTAGTTAATTTTACTCATTTTCCTAAAATGTCCTTATATAAATTTAAAGTGACCTAAGTGAAAGTAAATCAATAGCTCCTACCACATGCCTCTCCAACCTAATTTTTTTTCCTACATGCTATCTAATTAAAATAATGGTCTTACTATATATATACATATATATATATATATATATATATATATATATATATATACATATATATATATGTGTGTGTGTGTAGATACACACACATGTATATATATGTGTGTGTACATATATCGATAGACACATATAGACACACACTCCCACACACATATAAATACACACACACAAAGATATACATGTATATATGTGTATGTGTTTATATTTGTACACACACATATTGACAAACACACAAATATACATATATACACACACACAGAGTACACACACCCACATATATATGCAATGGCGGACCCAGGTTTTAATGTTTATGTGTGCACAATTAGTGGAAAGATTCGGGGCTGCCCCCCGAATTTTTTTTTTAAAGGAAAATTTTAAATGCATTAAAAAATAAAAGAATATAGACAAAAAAAAAAGAAAAAAAAAACTTCAACTTAACATAGAAAAATAATAATCAAGAGTCAACTAAGCTATTACAATAGAACGATTGCAAAAGCATTCTTCGATTCTTTATTCCTTAAAAATATTGCATTATATTTTCATCATTAATCTAATCAAACATATCACGTTCAACGTAAGTGTGTCAAGAGTTCTTTAAGATCGTGCAAGGTGAGTTTGAAATGTCTACGATAATAGAATTAAATTTCTTCTTATGACTAAATCAAGCTAAAGAAGAATAAAATATTTATTTTCCAAACCAAATATCTCATGAGAGCTTCTTAAGAAATATGGAATAAATCACTGCAACAGAGCTGATACCCCTATGAGCTCAACGACTTTTGTAATATCCTAATTTTTACTTTTAAGATTTATTTATAATCAAAAGTGAAATTATATATGATAAATGTATTTAATTTATAATTTTTTAAAATATATAAAAAATGGAAACAGTAAAAATGACGGTGTTGGGGAAACGGGAAAAAATGACGCACTGGAGGAATCGAACCTGGGTTTGTGGGTGCATTACAAAACGACATACCATTAGACTACAAGGGCTTTTTGGTGAAAAGATCCTTCAAACTATATATATATTATCAAAAATTTAGTGTGTGCACTTGCCCACACTGGCACTAGTGTGGGTCCACCCCTGTATATATGTGTGTGTGTGTGACTATATATATTTGTGTGCGCACACACACATAAAATATATATGTGTAGACACACGCACACATATATATTTGTGTACACACACACACACAAAATATATGTGTGTAGACACACACGTATATATATACATACATACATACATACATACATACATACATACATACATACATACATACATACATACATACATACATACATACATACATACATATATGTAGACACACACATATATATGCGCACACACTCACACAAAATATTTGTGTGTAGACACACACATATACATGGGCGGACCTAGGTTATATAAAAGGGGGGCAAGTGCCCCCCTTAAATTTGAGATTTATATATATATATAATACATATTTAAATGATTGTCCACCCTTAAATTAAATGTCCACCCTTAATACATCAAGACTACACTTCGTAATCAAATAGAGGATGAATGATTGTTTAGTGTCTTATATTGAAAAAGATGTATTTGATAGCATTGATAATAAGACAATTATGATGGAATTCTGAAAAATAAGGCTTAGAATGATGACATTGTAATTATTTTCATTGTAATATACTTATGTTATTAAAAAATATGTACTTGAACATATTGAGTGCTCACCCTTCATTGTAATTTATGTAACTGCATTTCTAACAGCACTTAGACTTGTTTTTCCAAATGACAGGTTTGTAAAATAATTGTCTCTCTTATCATATCATCAGTGTTCACTTGATTTCATGAATATTTTTTTGATTTTCTTTTCTTTTCTTTTTTATATTCTTTTGTTTTTTAATGCATTTAACACTTTCTTTAAATAAATAAAAAATCGGGGGCGCAACCTCCGAACCCTTGAATCCCCCTACCAATGGTGCCCCCCCTTCAATAAATTTCTGGGTCCGCCCCTGCACATATATTTGTGTGTAGACACACATATATATACATACATAGATACACACACATATATATCTAAAAGTTTCGTTGACTGGAAGAGTATACACGTCCACATACATATACTCACAAAAAATCAAACACACTTGAGAGAATAAAATAGGGGTATTTTAGGGAAAAATTGTCAATTATTAGAATGTTGTCCTATAATTAGGACCAAAATCAACTCTCAAATGTTGTCTTATAATTAGGACCGGAGGGAGTATTAAACAATATTATTTATATATTCTAACACTCCCCCTCAAGTTTGGGGCGCAAAAATGTTAATAGACCCTAACTTGCTCAAAAGGTTGCGTTGAACATTTCCTGACACTGACTTGGTTAACAAATCAACCTCTTGCTCATGTGATCGAACATGTATAAAGTCTATCACTTTCTCTTTCCACTTGTCACGAATGAAATGGCAGTCCACTTCAATGTGTTTGGTTCTTTCATGGAAAACAGGGTTTGCAGCTATGTGGATCGCTGTTATGCTGTCACAGTGAATTGGTATTGGTGCTGTGTGTGGGATCCGCAAATCTCGAAGTAGCCCAAGTGCCCAAACGATCTCAGACGTGGCCATGCTGAGTGCTCTATATTCAGCTTCTGCAGATGACTTGGACACCGTGGTTTGCTTCTTTGTCTTCCACATCACAAGAGATCCTCCAAACTTTAATAGGTATCCAGAAACCGAACGTCTTGTAATCCTACAAGAGGCCCAATCTGAATCACAAAAACATTCTAGGTTAGGATTACCATCAGAGCTTAACTTTATACCAAGTCCAACGGTACCCTTTAGATATCTAAGGACATTTCAAGCTGCTGCCATGTGAGATTTAGTCGGTTTGTGCATAAACTGGCTTAGTGTCTGCACACAAAAACAAATGTCAGGTCTAGTCATGGTGGGGGATTCGGGGGCATTGGCCAAGATTTTTTTTTTAAAGGAAAGTTTTATATGCATTAAAAAATAAAAAAATATAAACAAGAAAAAAATATAAAAAAATACACCACAAACATTGGAAGGCAAGAGGCTTTAATTTATGTGATTGTGAATCTTTGGTTCAACCATAGACTTCATGTAATTTAACACCACAACATTGGAAGGTAAGGGGCTGAGGTTTAGAATGAAAAATCAATAAACTTCATCCACAGATGTAGTGTAAAATGGGTAAAAACATACTAAAGAATACACCACAAAAGTAAATTTCACTGATAAACTAAAAATTTTAGGTAATTAGAATGAAATATAGAAAAAAAATGACAAGATTAACATAAATCATATAAGATCCCACATAGAACACAACTTGAATTATAAGCCCCAAAGATATAAAAAGAGGGGGGAAATTGGGGGGGCCAAAATTAAATTTTACATTATATTAAGAAAAATTCTAAACAATTTTTTTTTGGGGGGCCATGGCCCCCTATGTCATAAAGAAGCTCCGTCCCTGGCTGCAGCCTTCACACATTCCCCAGTACTGTACTGGAAGATGTGATTGTAACATTAAACTTCTCGTGACTTGCATAATAGTCCTATGCTTACGTTCTACAACTCCATTTTGCTGTGGAGTATAGGGACATGTAGTCTCATGAACTATACATTTCTCTTAGATAAGCAGTTTAAAGGAATTACTCAGAAACTCACTCACATTATCACTTCTAATCCTCTTAACTTTCATATTGAACTGAGTCATAACATAAACGATAAAATGACGAATATAAGTAATTGAATCAGATTTATGTCTCATCAGGAAGAGCCACGTAGCTCTAGAATAGTCATCAACTATGGTGAGAAAATAAGTGAATCCTTGGTGAGTGGGAGTCCTATATGGACCCCATATATCTATATGTATGAGCTCAAAACATTGAGTAGTTTTAATACAGGAGGAGGAAAAGGGAAACTTTGTTTGCTTCGATTGAACACATATGTCACATCTGTGATTTATCAGTTCGGTATCATCAATTGCAAAACTCAAGCGTTTCATTACAGAAAGTGGGGCATGGCCTAATCTCCTATACCACAAACATACATAAACATATTTTAAAGTATTATTGTGTTTCAATGTAGTGTGATTTTGTGCAACATTGAGTACATGTGAAATGTTTGGCACTTTAAGGATGTATAATCCATCTATCATTCTACCAGTCATCTTCGTCCTTCCATGTAGAAGGTCATGTATAACACAATGATCAGGAAAGAAATTAAACAAGCCATACATTCAAGTGTTTTGGTGATTTTAGAAACTGATATAAGATTGAATTTCAACTTTGAAGAATATAGAACATCATTTAGTGTAATGTTAGAGGCTAGTCTGATGGATCTTACATGTGTAACAGGTATTCGCTGTCCATTTGGAATCTTAATTGATTTAATAGGGCTATTATATTCAGCATATTTATCTAATAAAGACATATCACTAACTAAATGTGTAGTTGCTCCTGAGTCTAGAATCCAATATGAGTGAATAGAATTAACAGAGTGAGACATAGCCAAACCTGTACCAGTCAGTGCATGCACAGTTGATTCCTCATCTTTCTGAAGCATGATGAGAAGGCGTTCATATTATTCTTTAGACAAGGAAGTAGTTATCGTGCTTGTCGTATTGATATGCAGGTCTAGATCACCAGTTGATTCCATCCCTAATTGACCCGACTCCCTTTGCTGTGGTTTATTATTTTTAAAGCTAGGTGGATATCCCACTAGTTGGAGGCACTGCTCACGTAAATGACCCTTTTTGTTGCAGTAGGTACATTCAATGGTAGGATCTAGGGGTGGAAATAGGCCAGGCCCCTATCAGGCGGCCTACAACCTGGCCTATTTAGGGCCTGGTCAGGCCTGGCCTGTTTGTTAAAAAGGCCAGGCCAAGGCCTATTTAAAGGCCTAAATGTGTAAATAGGCCAGACCTATGTTATTAAGGCCTCTGTAAGCCTTCAGGCCTGGCCTATTTACACATTAAATAAATATAATTATATTTATAGTATATAAATAATATAATATTTATTATTTTTCATTCTTATATTCTACTAAAACCTTATATTTATATAGTTTTGATAGACTCAAAGTGTACAAAAGCCTATTTATGGCCTCCAAGCCTACAATATGAGGCCTTTTTAAAGGCCTACATTGTAAGTAGGCCTTTAAAAATGCTTCAGGCTCGACCAGGCCTTATGAAGGCTCAGGCCTGAGCCTAAAAAAAAGCCTGCATTCAGGCTCAGGCCCAGGCTCAGGCCTTGTACCACCATTACAGGCTCAGGCCTATTTAGCCAAAGCCTAGCCTGGTCTAGCCTATTTCCATCCCTAGTAGGATCCCCACGCCCTTTGCCTTTCCCACTCCCACGACCCCTACCTTTGCCTATCATTGCAATGCCCTCTGTTGGGTGGCCACGGTCCGAAATGGACTTTTGAAGCTCATCCTGGATGACCATGGAGTAGGAATCATTCACAGTAGGGAGTGGACTCATGAGGAGGATTTGTCCACGAGCTTGAGTGTAGGACTCGTTAAGTCCCATAAAAAATTGTAGCAGTTTTTGTTCTTGGACCAATTCAGAATATGCCTTTGATGTATTGCAGGTACATGATGGTAGGGTAATAAGAGCTAATTGTTCCTCCCACAATTCCTTCAGTTTAGAGAAATAGGCATAGACTGAAGAGGTACCTTGATGGTGCATGGAGATTTCACAATGAAAACCAAAAATCCTAGCCCCATTCTTTTTATCAAAACGTTCTTTGAGATCATTCCAGACTTGGTGTGCATCCTGGAAGAAGATGAGTCCATTACCTAATTCCTTAGAAACTGAATTGAGGAGCCAGGAAAGAACAACTGCATTGCATCGTTCCCATAAAGGCTGTAGCGTGGGATCTTGGTCTTCTTTGCGGCAAGTCCCATCAACAAGACCCAATTTATGCTTGCTAAGCAAAGCAATTCGCATCCCACGCGACCACACTGTGTTGTTTTCAAAACTTGTAAGAGTGTGAGGGACGATGGAGACTCCCTGTGTATCAGATGGGTGGAGGTGTAGGGGATGGCTGAAAGGAATGGAGCCTGGATTGACTTTCGTAGATCCATCTTTCTTTGCCATGGTCGTCGTTGCCGGCGAGGATGACGCCGGAGTGTTGTGGAAGTGACGATGGGAGTTAGGAGAAAATGGAAGGCACGAGAGCTAGGGATCGAAGCAATCGACTGATCCCGTTGTGGCTTCGAAGGTCGTTGTCGGCGAGGATGACGCCGGAGGGTGCGGAAGTGACGGTGGGATTTAGGAGAGGGAAGCCGCAAGAGTTAGGGTCGAAGACGATGATCCCTGCTATGCTTCGATCACGTAAAATGCTTCCGGGTCGGTGAGGTCCACATATCTTGGTGAAGGACGATGGGTTCTGGGGCCGGATCTTGAAACCCGTCCGTGGATCTTGGGGAAGGGCGGTGGGTCGTGGGCCGGATCTTGAAACCTGTCCGTGAGTTGTGCTCTCCATGCCCTCTGGCACTGTATGAAAGGGTCTTGGGCTGCTTCTTGATTTGGAGCCCAAGTATCACAGTGAAGCAGATGAAACAATGGAGAGGATTATGGCTCTTGATACCATATTAATTATCTGAATCTGATAATTATGGATCAGAGATAGGGGACGAAGGCAGAGAGAACAAAACCTTTCTTATTGCTCAATATTGAATATTACACCATTGTCCAACAATACACTATGACAAGGCTATTTATATATAACCTGGAAACTAACTAAACTAACTAACTATTACAAAATATTAAACAATATTATTTATATATTCTAACAATGAGAGTTGGTGATCGAAGAAGCTTTTTCTTCACCTGGGAGTATGCATTTGTGAGATGATGCCGCCGCCGCCGACGACGATGATCAACTACTGGAGGTCGTCCTCGCAGAGATCAGAAGAGGTTCGATGCGTAACTCGCCACGTCTTCGGGAGTAAATCGGACATACTCCCTCATTTCTCTCCATGAACCCACAATAATCTTGTGCGTATCATAAAACTCCCTATAAACTGGCACTACTTTTCTCGCAATCGATCCCGTGATTTCTTCTTTGAGCGTCTGATCTGCCACGACAAATGAATTCTGCTTCCGGTATGCTTTCTCGAAATAGAAGTTGAATTTCTCAAATATTTGCTTCGCCTCCGCCGGCGATACTGCCGCCTTTGGGTTTTCAGGCAACGACGAAATCACATCTCCCCATGCTGCCTTCTCGTAGTTCGTTAAGAACCATTTCATCTTTGCTTCGTGCTTCTGTATCCACTCGCAGCCCAGCACCACCTGCAAGTTCGAGTTACTAACTCTGTTCATCACATGGTGCACATTATTTGCAAGGAACAGGTACCCCAAGGAAGCGTCCTTGTAATGCGCTGCTTTGCCGTCGAGTTTACAAAGGAGAACGAGAATCAGCCAAGCTATCCGAGCAGAGAACGACGGCGGCGCCGACGACGAGTTGTCAGACTCCGAACTGTCTCGGAAAGTCTCCGGTAGCGATGGCGACGGCGAATTAGGCGGCAAAAGCCAGTCGGCGAACATGTCAGGGAGCGTGTTGTCGTAATCTGCAAGAAGCGAGAGGTAGCTCATTGTCTGTGTTGTCAGTGGATGGACGCCCCCGTCTCTTACCAAAGACTTAGAAGAGTGCTTTTTGATCGTGGACTCGAATTCTAAAAGCATCGTCCGTACAGACTCGCTGAGTCGAACAAGCGATGTGAGGACTTGAGATCGAATAGCAGAGGTTGAATCGAACGAGAAGATCGATTCGATCTCCGGCCCCAGGGCAGATAAAGCAGAGTACATATCCAGCATCCGAAATATCTTCACCGGCGGCGGTTTCTTTGTTTTGGCTACGAGTTCGGGTAATCGGAACAGACAAGTGGCGCCATCACAGCAAATTTCGGCGTAGCAAGATTCTCTAATGGATTGCGAAGCGCCGAACACGTGGTCGCTTAAGATTCGCTCTCCGTTGAAGAGCGTCCTCACGGAAATATGCACGGCCTCTAACCAACTCTTGATTTTTAGCTCAAGAGCTTCCCAATCCATCTTATGAACCTTGGACGAACTCAGTTTGTCGACGTTGAGACGATAAACGCCTTCACTGATGATCGATTTTCTGATACTCACATACACTCTCAAGCATTCCTTTGCATAACCACAAGAAATCATACACTCTGCTATGGACCTCAGGTTTTCCATGGCAACGAAAGACACGCGCTCAACTTCGGAGATGGAATCGCCTTCTTCTTGAATTTCGTGTTCGGGCGAGCCATCGTCAGTTTCATCGCAATCGGAGGTGCTGATGGAGGTGCGGGAGGATCTAACGGAGACAGACTCGGGGTCCAAGTGGGCCCGATGCATGGATAGGATTTGGTAGAACTCCTTCTGAAGCCTCTTCATGGCCATCTGCATTAAGTTCTGGGCCTGGACGAGTGTGTGCGAGTCCAGGGAATGCATGAGCTGGTGCAGTTGGTTCACGCGCCTGATATAGTGGTGGGCTTCGGTCTTGTCTTGGTGGAAGAGGGAGGTGACTGCGGCGTATGAAGAAGTTGGGGAGTCCCATTTCAGAATCAAAGCTTGAGCTTCTTCGAAGCAAGAAGCAGCAGCGGAACTGGGGGGAGGTGAGGGAACAGAAGGAGGCCAAGGCAGAGAATGGCCGGAAATAGTGGAGAACGACAGCGTTCTGGGTTGATTGCAAAGGCTTCTCATATCTTAATTAACATAAACTGGTATGATATATATCAAGGGTTGGATAGATATGGTGTTTGAAGTTTTCATGGAAAATCCAGATCAATGGGGACACAAAGGGAAGGGAACAGATCAATACGAGAGTGAATTGGTGGGGTATATATATAGATCATCTTAAAATCGAAAAGTCAAATATATGAGTGAGATTACTTGAAACACCAGTTTTTGACGGGTTTCTTTGGGAACATGCGTGCTAAGCCATAAATTGGGAAGACTTTCAGACCCAGGGCTCGATATTTATTTCTGTATTTGGAATTTTTGGATTGTTTTCTATATGTAGTATTTTATGTCGGCGGTAAAAATCTATGGGTATTAGCTGAAGAAACTGCCGGAAAACATAGAGTATCAAAAGCTGAAACTTGAGATATTCACTCCCTCCCGTCCTAATTATATGAACACTTTTGTAGTGTAAGTGCAATTTACATTACGAAAGTATTCCTATAATTAGGACCGGAGGTAGTATCTCAGTACTTAACATAAGATCAAGTTAACTTTTTTGAAAAGATTAAGAAAGTTAAATAAATTATTTAATCATATTATATATTACAGATATATTAGTTTGGAGAAAAACAATGAGTATAAATATTTTAAAGTGACTTATTTAATTTCTTTAATATTATATTTAGGACGAAAAGTAGTAGGAGAGTAATTTTTAAACGCAATTGATCAATTCTATCATGTTAATTCATTATTAGGACGGACAATTCTTGTCAGAAGAAAATAATACATATTGAAAAGTAATCAACATGTTATAAAATAGAGTTATAATATTCCAAATTTTTTGCGTTCCTTGTACAATTTTAAACAATAATTATTTTTTATTACATGATTCAAGCCATTTCAAATTCGTGATATGTTAATATGCTCATCTCAAACTTAATTATATTTGAAAGAATTTTCTTCTCAAGTCTCATACTCTTATATCTCATACTTAAAAAAATAATACTAATAAGGTTTCAAGATCGATTCGTAAGTCAAACTTGACTTATGATCACCTCAAATAAGAAGAAAATCACCAAAAATCTAATTTATTAATGCATGTCCGTAGTCCTAATGATCGGCTCCGAACCTTTGAAGTAGTATGTAACTTTCTTCATGGGCACATTAAATTCTCTTAAGAAATCGTAAGATTAATAATGCAGTTAGCTGCAGCAACTTGCCTGCCAGCCATGGTGGCAGCAACTGTTTAAGGTGAACCCTAGAACAATTGCTTTCGTTGAATGCTCCATTCACTTTTTGTATTTGTGAATCATATCTGTGCTTAGTGTCAAACGTAAAGAGTATATATTTTCTTGGCTACATATAGACGTAGCCTGCCTGAAAATGAATTCATTGTAAAGGTTTGTGAAGGGAAGTAAAGAGCCTGAAGGAAAATTGGAAATTATCAAAGGATGATGCGATTCGTGATTGAGACGGAAGAAAAGGAGAAACTAAATACTAATAAATGATGATACAAGAACAAGGAAATAAGGGCAAAGGGGCAGGAAACTTACGCCGGCAACTACCTGGCCAATTCAAAGTTACAAGGAAATGAGAATATGTGGAGTATGAAAGGGGATTTGGAGACGAATGGTAGATTCTGGTGACAATGACTTTTAAGAGCCTTGATGGTGCATGCATGGGAAATAAACCAATAAAAAAAACAGGAAAATTGCGCACGTTTCATCACAAAGGAGTGACATTTGGTAACACCGGCCGTTTAAGAAATCATTTTACAGCGTCGCTAATCGCTTCCTTCACAAGTTTGTAGCCACGCTCACTGATTAGAAGGGAAGAGAAAGGTGAGGTCATGATCAGTAATGGAAGGAGTACGAGAGAAACTGGAAGTGGATGGTTACTGGAGGGACAGTGGCTCTGGTTTTGGGTATTCACGATGGAGGGATAGGAAAAGGGTTATTATTAGGAGCAGAGCACAGACTTGCAAGGGGAGTTTTGTGGCATAAAATGTAGCCCAAGGAAAGTTTTATTTGTTATCCAGGACTGTCCTTAGTTTTGAGTGATGAATTGAAGATGAGGGAACCATTTTATTTCCGGATAAAATAATTGTTTATTATTTAAATTCATCATTTTCTTTTTCCTTCTTTCACATACCGCGTGCTTAACTTTGTTCCTTCCACGCCCTTCTTTTTCATCAAACATTAATTCTACCCTACATGTGTGAAAGAGGAGAATGAGTTTGTAGTTTGGACACTACCTGCTCGCTATTGACAAATGTAACAACAGGGTGTAGAGGGTACCATAACAGAAGATGTATTTGAGCTTACGAAGTTAGCAAACATGCCTCATAGTTGAAAAGTCAAAGACACGGTAACACAGCTCTCTAAAGGAGCAGAATATAAATGACAAGTACAAAATCTCTAGAAGGAGGCGGAAGATGGGGCATCTGGTCAGGAGGCCACGGTTAAGAAATGGCATTGTTTTCTACGCATCGAATACTCTCTCACCGCTAGGACTCTACATAAAAACTCACAGCCCATAACCCACTCCAATGGCCCAAGTTCATTTTGACGGCCGCTTACGCAAAAACAAGATTCAAAAGAAAACTCAATAAATATGCCCTCACGCTATAAGTTGCAAGTGATTTCCGAATACAGCGTTTTGATCCCCTTTTTTAAAATATAGCGACTATTTATAATTTACCCTTCATTCCTTCAACCGTGCTGTCATTCCAATTGACATGATTTGTTGGGAAGCAAATGGCAAAATGATTAAATTTTCAATCACCACTATCCACGCACACAAGAATAAATTCTAACCAAGATCTTTATAATTTGATAACTTTGGCAAATAATAATGTGAAGTAGTCGCATACAAGGACATTAAAGTAAAATAGCCGGCTGGAAAAATTTGAATGCCGATCGAATGGAAGCGTCCAGAACTAATATTCAATATATCAAATTCGCTGGTCTGGAGAATACAAACTTAGAAGCCATGAGGATTACCCTACACTTTGATGGCATACTTCCTCAAGGGAAAGTACATCTCCTTCTTCTTTTCGCGCTCTGTCTTCAATGAAGCCTACACCCCGCCAAAATAGAAGAGTAGGTTAAGATCAAGCACATTTAAAAGAGCATGGGAGGAGGGGGAAAGAAGAGCGCAGATTCAAGCAAACCAAGAACTTTAAACCAATTTAACTATGGTTTAAACTTTAAACAGACAAGTTCCAATTTCCAAACATTTGTACAAGTTCCCCCAAATAAAAACAATCATCCCAGCAGAAAAATGATTGATTATTTCATTCAAGAACTTAAGAAAGTAACGGAAATTTTTTCTAGCAAGACATATGATAATGGTGCCAATCCAAACTGAAAGGAATGTTTCTGCCTTGACAATCAGCCCAACCTCAATAACCTAACTGCTTTAGCTTATTTTAAAGATTTTACAGATGCTTCTCCTAAAAAAAGGGAATGGCTGCATAAGCGCTCTCATCTAAGTTATCAAATTGAATTCTACGTCTTCTCATACATCAGCACTTACATCTACTACCAGAACTCTAGCACCACTGCTTTAACGACACCTTGTACAGTGCCTATTTGTATTAGTGGTAGAAGCTGTTTTTCTAACGTGATTTATGATGTACGAGGTAAGCATGTGAAAGAAGTTTTGTCTCAACTTGCGTGAACGTACTTCTTGAACGCTAATCCAAACAGTGAATGTACTTCTTGAACGCTAATCCAGACAGGCACGTATACATCAGCGCTTACATCTACAACAACTCTAGCACCACTGCTTTAACGAGACCATGAAATTACACTCTATCACATTATGTACCCAATCCCAAGGAATAATTTATTAAAACAAAATATTTATGATCAATGATCCAAATCCAATCTACCCTCAGATCCTCTCATCGAGAGGAGTCTCTAAAATTCTCCACTAAGACACTAAAACAGCTTAAATCAATCCTACCACAACAAATCATCAAAGACTCGAACTCAGGGTTCTATAAAATTATAGAAATAAATACCTCTTCATACATACGAAATATAAGAATAAGCCATACAAAATATCATGAATCAAAAACTCTTCTACCACTTTCTTTAAACATAAATATTAAGAAATTATTATGCACGAAGTTCAAGTTTATAAGTTACAACCCACAAAACAAAATCATAATTAGGCATCTAAGTATGAAGAATGCAAACTTTTCCACACATCTAATGTTCTAGACATATATTTTGGATCTTCTAAAAGTTTGCTATCAGTTATCCACGGATTAGTAATGCAGCTTTCAAACAAACAAAATACGAAGAAAGTCAGCAAATGTATAAATTGCAGTATAGAATAAATAAAACCTGGTGTTTGGTGAGACGCCTGCGAA
Source organism: Acacia pycnantha (assembly GCA_025563575.1). Lineage (NCBI taxonomy): Eukaryota > Viridiplantae > Streptophyta > Magnoliopsida > Fabales > Fabaceae > Acacia > Acacia pycnantha. The sequence continues at coordinate 3,651,930 of JAMWYP010000013.1, forward strand.
TGGCTCGGGTCTTCTTGGGACGGAGATCAAGAGGAAGATACTTCTTGTTTTTGTAAACCTCTCTCAAAGCCGCTTTCTGCTTCTGGGAAATAACAGTCAACACCTGCGCTATTGACAGCCTCACAACCTTACTGCAAAGTCACCAAACGCAATTTTTCCCAATCAGTTCATAAATCTTAACATTAGAATAGCAATAACACTTGTATTCAGAACAGAACTTAGGATTATTACATCTTAGAGAGCTTGTTAGGGGCACCGCCGGTGACCTTGGCGACTCGGAGTAAAGCGAGCTCTGCCTTGAGTTCCTTCAACTGGTTGAGTAGCTCTGGCTTTGATTTATTCCTCAGCTCGTGCACCTTTATCCTCGCTGCAATGTCGTCAACGCACAATGCAGATCATATCCAAAATTTCAGATTCCAAATGGAAAATTTCAAAGCCAATAACACAAATTGAAATCATTTCGGCGAAAGACCTACCCATTTTCTCCGCAGTTATGCTACTCCCAACACTTCAAAGTTGAAACCCTAAAACTACCAGAGGCGCAAGAGGAGAAGGACGATCCCTAATAAACGAGGGGCCGCGTGTTTTCTGGGCTGAAATCAAAAGGGCCTGCTACAGACTTATTAGGCCTCCAATCATTTGTGGACCAATATAAAAAAACAATTGATGTGATTACTTCTGTTTTCTTTTTTTTTTTTTTTTTTGCCCGAAAGTGATTACACCTTTCAGTCTTTGTTTGGGGGAAAAAAAAGGTGTTAATATGAAAGAATGAGTTAAAAAAACTTAATTAGAATTATATTTTGGTTGGCAAAAAATCAGTGCTACATTTTTTATTTTATGGGAAAAAAATTAAAGCATTCATTACAGTTAATATTTTTTATACATATTAATTTTAACGATGGCCTGTCTATTATTCTTTAGATCATCTTAGTTCAACGTTTACACGTGATAAAAAGTGAGGGGAAAAAAAAGGGCCAGAGATTAATGGTGATAGTCTGATAGATGTGATTTATATTTAATGTACGTAGATATTTTTTTATATCTAAATCTGAGTTGCATGTGTTTATTTTAAGACTAAATATCATTTCTGGTCTGACAAAAAACATAGACCCCATTTTGATCCCTTAAAAAAATGTCCATTATTCGTCCTTTTTTAGGAACTAAAAATGACCTTTTGGGAAATTTGTGAGGGATCAAAATGTCAATCAATCAACCATTATTCGTCCTTTTTTATGGACTAAAAATGATATTTTTTTTGTAAGGGACCAAAATGGGGATTGCGTTTTTTCAGGGACCAGAAATGGTATTTACTCTTATTTTAATTTGTAGGATTAAAGTAGCCTGTGTCACTCAGACAAAAAATGTCATTATTCACAATTAACTGGATAATAAAGCTATAAGTTCCATTATTCACAACTTTATGAGCAGGGTAATTTCTTATAGTTTGTATATGAATTTTATTTTCAAGGCAAAAGATGCATTTTTTATTTCTGTTAAAACGTATTTTTATTAATTTAAAAGTGCGTGTATACATATACTTAAGATAATCAGACAAACAATTAAATTAATTCAATATTAAGAGTTTTTTATTGACACTAAAAGATTTGATAACACTAAAACAAGGACTAAAGGTTTTATTTTTTTAACCAGCATCGTAATCAATACATTCAATTGACAAAAAAATTAAATTAATTCAATATTAAGAGTTTTTTCTTGACACTGAAAGATTTGATAACACTAAAACAAGGACTGAAGGTTTTATTTTTTTAACCACCATCGTAATCAATACATTCAATTATGAAAGTTTTACAAGTTATTATTTTTAAACTATAAATAACACAAGTAGTTTTTCTAAGGCATTTAATTTTATTAAAGGGTTATGGTATAAAAATATACATAAGATTTTTATACAAGTACTTCTAACACCAAATGTTTTTTCTATAGGCAAAATAACTATGAACTTTTAAAATATGTATAAAAATATACATTGACAGTTCTTTTATATATTTTAAGGGTTGAGATGCAAAAATACACGTAAGTTTTTTTTCCCAAAAAGTCAACCAAACACAAATACTTTTTTAGGAGTAAAACTGTAAATGTAACTACGAACCTCCAAAATATGTGTAAAAATACACATTGATCATTATTGACTATTTGTTTGAATTTGATGACTGACAATGGTGATATTGAAAATGGCGTTGATGATTAAGAAACAACTTAGAGAGAAATACTTAGATACTCTATGAGTATCACGTCATGTGAACTTTATTCAGTGAAAATACAACAACTCATATTATTTTAATTATAATTGGTTAATTACTCATCTTGTTTTTAATAAAAATATTGGTTGATCATTTTGTTTTATTTTATTTTTTAAAAAAATAGATGTTTTTTTTCTTCTTAAAAACGAGATAAATTTTGAATTTTTTTCCAGATTAGTCTCCAGCCAACTAGAATTAAAATGATATTGAGTTGTTATGTTTTTATTGGACAAAGTTCACATGACGTAATACTCCCAGAGCATGTAAGTATTTCTCTAACATGGAATAATAATGGGAGAATCACACACAGGTCCCAAGGATGACAAAAAGATACAATGAGGTCCCAACAAGAATTAAAATGTAATTATTTTGAATGTACAATTACCAATTTGACCTTCCTTCTAATTCCTCTCTCCCCCCATTCTCCTCTCTCTCTCTCTCCTCTCTCTCTCTTCCTCTCAATCTTACGGCAAGCTCGGTTTTGTATCCGTGGCTCGATTTTAAGCACAAAAGATCCCTCAAAGACCATGTTCGATCCTTCGGTGACGGCCATGCTCCTCACACGTCGACGGCCCAGACCACCACCATACCAAGAGTTAGAAGAAGTCGACGATGATGAAGACGAAGACGATGAATTAGAAGATGATGATAATAACAAATGACGTGTTTGTCTACTACGGAAATCCACCTCCATTTACTTCGATACATATGTTTAAGAAACTCTCAAGCCTCGGCACGGTTTTAATTATATGATAAGCTCCAAATGCTAATGTAGTACTACCGCTTCATATATATGTATGTATGTAATAATTGAAAGGTGAAACCCTAAAAGGATCCGTAAAATCATGAAATGAGTCGATATATATTTCATACACACATATAGTGTTAAGATGGAGCGTTGCTCGTAAGTAACCATTTTAGAGCGTGGGAGTATCTTTTGAGAAAAAAATTGTCATGAATAAAGGAGCAAATTTGTTTTAATCGTTAAAAAAGTTAAAACGTTGACAATTGAAGATGACGATTTAAGACGGCGAGAATCCAACCGGCAAAGCGAAAATGCGTTGGAAAGATACGATTGTAGAAGAAGACTTGTAAATAGAAAGCACGTGACCATTTATCTCCACCTCGCCACTTTATCTCCATATAATAGAGAGGGAGAGGAGAGGAAGTATTAGATGAAGATAAAGCATCGAGGTGGAGATAAAGTGTTAGGTGAAAATTAATTACACCTGCCTAGTTAGTAAATTATAATTCAATATTGTTTCTTAATCATACGCGTCATCCTCAATGTCACTATTTTTAGTCAAAAAATTCAAACAAATGGTCAATATATATTTTCATACATATTTTTGAAATTCATAGTTACCTTTGTTCCTTAAAAAATCATTTGTATTAGGTGCACTATTGGAAAAATTAATGTGTATTTGTTCACCTTAACCATAAAAAAATCAAACAAATGGTCAACTTGTATTTTTCCATTTATTTTAGAAGTTTATAGTTATTTTTGTCAAGTTAATGATCAACGTTAGTTTTTTAACGATATAGGATAAAATTAGTACATTTTGAAACTTTCATGATAACATTAAATCTGAAAAAACTTTTGGAACAATATTACTCATTAACAAAAAATTTCAGGACAAATTTACACATTAACAGATTCATCAATAACACCTCAAATAGGAGACTTTCAAGTAAAAGTATACCATGCCTGTAAATTGTAAAAACAAGATAGTGAAATACCCATTGCTTGCTGGCAGGAAAAGAAAGTGTGACCAAGGGAGGGTGGGTGCATTATGGGCAGCATGAACATAATTAGATTTGACAAATTTTGGTTTCTTTGATCTTACGTCTAAAAAACTTGAGTGTAAAAAAAAAATCTTCCGTCTAATAACAAGCCGATTAGGCTAAAAAAAGCCTCCGGTAGTCCAGAATTGGATCTCAAACCCAGAGTCAGAAGCAACCAAAGCCAATGCCTTTCACGACCCCAAAGACCCCACATCCATGGTGATGGCGGGGCCAATTTCCTCTGCATTTACGTCTTCTCTTTTGCACGATAACTTTCATTCAACAAACTTCACCGCAGACCCCTCTCTTTCTCGTTCTGGTTGTTGCTCAAGGTTACAAGAATCGTGGGATTAAATTAGCCTCTGCAGCTCCAGTGCCTGAATCTATCGGTACTGTGTGGTTTCAAAAGAAGAAGCTTTTAGGAACAAGAATAGAAGGTCGTGGTTAAGGCTCGTTGTCAGTGCCACAAACTCTCGTTCTTTAAGGCTCGCACATTTACCCGCGTTACAAGTCCCTCCTTTTCACTTTCTCGATATTCTCAACGCCCAGAAGCTTTGCAGTTAAATACCGATTACCAAAACATGAAGCAGCCATACATGCAAACCAGCTTAAATCATAGACGGGACGAAGAGATGCCGGGTGCCCAAACAACTCCACCATATTCACCAAAAACCCTTAAACATCCCAGATCCATCAATTATCTGTTGAAAGAGCAGAGGCTTCTCTTTATCTTAGTGGGCATTTTTATTGGCTCCACATTCTTCATCGTTCAACCCACCCTCTCTCGCCTCTCCCCATCTGAATCCCGTCCCTTCGGTCCCAAATCCTTCTCTACGGGCTTGACGCTACATGATGAGGTTTCCCGTTCGTATAGTTTGGGAGGCAAATTGGGGAGAGTCCCCGTCGCACTAAGTGGCCGGCGTTTAAGGATCGTGGTCACCGGAGGGGCAGGTTTCGTTGGAAGTCACCTCGTCGACAAGCTTATTGCCAGGGGGAATGATGTCATTGTAATCGATAATTTTTTCACCGGGAGGAAAGAGAATTTGGTTCACCTCTTTGGGAAGCCGCGATTTGAGCTCATTCGTCATGATGTAGTTGAACCAATTCTCTTGGAGGTCGATCAGATCTATCACTTGGCTTGCCCTGCTTCACCTGTGCATTACAAGTATAATCCCATCAAGACTATCATATCCTTCATCGTCGAATCGTTATTGATCGGTGATAAGTATAAATTTATTTCATATTTATTCAATTATAGTATTTTAAATAAACTCAGAATGGAACCTGGTGTTATTTTGAGACCCTTAACTACCCATGACTTACAAGACAAACGTGATGGGTACCCTTAATATGCTGGGACTCGCAAAGAGGATTGGCGCAAGGTTCCTTCTTACTAGTACCAGTGAGGTTTACGGTGATCCACTTGAGCATCCCCAGAAAGAGACTTACTGGGGAAATGTAAATCCAATAGGTGGGCTTCTAGATCCACCAAGAGACTTGCTTGTTTCAGAGCTTTTACCTTTGTCATACATGACTTATTTATCGTGGTTCAGTTGTCTGAAAACATGCGTACAAATTTTAGGTGAGAGAAGCTGTTATGACGAAGGAAAGCGAACTGCAGAAACCCTGTCAATGGATTATCATCGAGGTGCCGGCGTTGAGGTAGCTTATATATTTAATTGATCCGTGGCTAACTGCCTGTTGTAGATAATCTACGTTGATGTCTATGTTGTTGGCTAAGAGGTTCTGCACTGGCATACTTTATCCATTACAATACTTACAAAATATGTGCATCTTGTTTTGTCGTTGCACTCTTCTTGTCTGTTCTACTCATAATGCTTTATTTGTCAATCCAACTGTAAGAGTGATATAATCATTTTGATCAGTACTGTAAAGTACTCACTCATGGGGAAGATGCTGAATTCTGAAGACTGGAGAAGTGATTGTGTTGGTAACATAAAAAATCCTGCACCGACCCTTTTAATACAGGGAGAGTCAACTAAATTCTACGCGGATCATTGTTAAACAATAAAGATAGTGAAGAATCGCCAAAATATTCTGATAATCATTAATGAAGTTCCGACATTTGTATTCTTCCTCGTTTTTGAGTAGTTTGATTGGCATGTATGATTTCATTTTACTATTGATACTAATGTCTTGGTGATTCTTAGGTTCGAATTGCTAGAATTTTTAACACATACGGACCACGGATGTGTCTAGATGATGGTCGTGTAGTGAGCAACTTTGTTGCACAGGTTTGACTCCTTTCCTTTTATAATGTTTTTTTGGGCCGTAGATGGGTTATTGTTCCTCATACCTTTCTGTCCATGTTTACAGGCAATCCGCAAACAACCAATGACTGTATATGGTGATGGGAAGCAAACAAGAAGCTTCCAATATGTGTCTGATTTGGTATAGCTGTTTAAACTCTCTGTTTTGAAACTTTACATATTTCTGAATCCTTTTTGTTTGTGCTATCAGTCATGCAAACAACATGTTTAGCATAGGTTTATGGTTGGCAGAAAGAATCCATTCACTGGGTCAAGTTTTAATTATTGAGCAATGCATTTGAATTTTACGTTTAGGGCAAAATAAAAATAGCATATTAGGTATGAATTCGTGATTTATAAAATCTAGAAATGCATCCCTTGCATTGGACAAGAAGTTACGTTTGTTAAATTTACATTGGTTGAGGAAATCACTTTTAATAAAATACGTACCAGAAATATTTACAAGTATTGTGAAGGTTGATAATTATTTACCTGAAGTCTCGGAAACAAAATTTCGTGACCTGCTCATAGTAAAATACTTGAGCTTTTATGACCTGCTTATCTTGTCAGTGAGTTGTTTTGGTGCACAATTGGAAGACCATTCTAGTGTACATGGACTTTTATGGGGTAACAGAGAGAATCTGTAAAACAATGAAGCTTTTGGAATGTATAGATTTTGAACCGTACAAGTTAAAATCAAACAACTACTTTGGGGGTCTGCTTTCTATGAGAATATTTATATTTGGCGCAATACTTGTTAGACTCTTTTCTACACTAAAATGTGCAATAGAGAACTCAATTTTTTTCAACTTACAGGTTAATGGGCTGGTGGCGTTGATGGAAGGTGAGCATGTGGGACCTTTCAACCTGGGCAATCCGGGGGAGTTCACCATGTTAGAACTTGCTCAGGTCTTGTCTTCTTCTTGGTCTCTCTTTTTTATTGTTTCCTAAGCTTATCCAGACATGTCTCCCTTGCATCGAATGAAACTGAAAACGCTCTGTTCTGTTATGTTGATATACTCTAGTTGTCGTCTTCTCATAAATACACAGGTTGTCAAGGAAACAATTGATCCAAGTGCTACCATAGAATACAAACCAAATACTGCTGATGATCCCCATATGAGGAAACCAGACATCAGCAAAGCAAAGGAACTACTTAACTGGGAACCAAAAGTCTCACTGAGAGAAGGGCTGCCTCTTATGGTTGGTGATTTCCGGAATAGGATTTTGAACGAAGATGAAGGAAAAGGGATATAAGTCTGGTAGTCAGCAAACCTTGCATGTATATGGTGAAGCGTTTGCCTCCTCTTCAACATCTATAGTTTTTTTCATTTACTGTCAATGTTGATAGCAACACGTCAAATTTGTATGAGATATCTCGTATCTCGATTGTCTATTTAAGTTTTACGCCTTCTTGGCACAATAGACAAATTTGTCAAATTTTGTCAGCAATTTTTCCTTGCCTGTTGTATTAATTTGATGTATGAGGGTACAGAATATCAAATTTAAAGTAATTGCCTATAGAACTTTTTCATTATTTCATAACTATACTCTCAATAAAAAATCTTTTTCTCTCAACAAAAAACTTTTTTTTCTCATTAATAACAATTTGGTAATAATCTTTCCTCTCCTCCCTTCAAACCAAACACACATTTTTAGTATCATTTAAGGACTCGAGAAAGTCAGAATGTTTCAAGTAGCTAACAAGAGTACCATTTGCTGCATTATTTACAATGCTTAGGGGAATGGTGTGAGCAGGTTTTGATCTTTTTTTCAACTAGCTAAAATGTCAATCGTACGACAACGTTGATCAGCTAATTTTATATTGTTCTATAAATTTTGAACTTTTTGCCTAATGCTACAGTATGATATCTTACTAAGGAGAAGGGTTGGGGGGAAAAGGTAACTTGGTTTCTTGCGCAGCCTGACTGAATTAACACTGTCAATTGTCAAATACAGAAATGGTATCTTTAAATTTATGAATATTTTAATGTTGAGCTTCTTCCTATCCTCTTCAGTTCATCTTTTATTGCCGCAAGCACCTGGTTTATTGCAAATAGCACCGATTTTTCCTTTTAACGTGTTTACCAGTGAGCATCCATTAACATTAAACCTCACGAAAGAGTAAAAATGTCGTCTTTATGACCGGCCAACTGGTATCTTCCACACCCATTACTTCGCCGTTAAATTCATTATAAAATGATAGTAGCGGTAGAATGTCATTTCAATAAAAACTTGGCACATGAAGATGCTGCAAAAATTTGTCTGTTGCTCTGCTTCGTCTGACCCTAGTGCCCTAAATTTTAAACATAACGCCAACGCATCTCTCTGTCAAGTGCTTGGTACGCAATAAACCTGTAGGGCAGGCCTTGCTCTATTTCACGGTGCTTTAGATATTCGTGCCACCATTTTTATTTTTATTTTATCTTACTTCTGAAGACCACCTCTTTGCATGAACATTAATGTGGCTGCTACCTCAGGCCCATCCAAACTGCTCTGTTCCACAAAATATTCAGTATATATGAGAGACGATAATCTTATATTACGAGGGAAATGGTAAATAGGTTGTGTTATCTTTAAATACTTATAATTTCATCTTAAAATGGATGAAACCTTTGTGGAGTAAACAGGGGATGGTTCAAATTTTTCGTTGAGATGGTAGTGACCAGTGAAGAGTTAAGACAGATCCATGATACTTGTTAGACATCATTTTCAATCTTAAAAGCAATAGAAATATTGGTTGCGACTCATTAAAATCACTCTTCCATGTTGTGTGTCTTGGCATTGGAAATGAATGATACATCACGACAAAAGCATCATGAAATATTAAACAGGACATTCTTCTGTTCCTTACGAACTCGTTTCTTTCTGTTGATGCTTGATTCTTTATGCACGTGCAACGTTCCAATTGCAACAGGATGAAACAAATGAAAAGTATTAGGCTACCCTTAAGATGCCAACCTTGTTTTGGTATATTAATTGGTTTGTGTGGTGGAACCATTCGGGGCAACTTGAAAAGCGATCTAAAACTTCACCACTAGCCTCTCTTTTAATGAATTGATTGTTCTTCTACCTTTGATTTGACCCAAAATTAAGCTTCAACAATGGCTTTAATGGAATCTTAACTCCTTTATGATTTGTTGTGCGCGCGCATGCGATTACGATTTCTTGTGTATTATTGCTAAATCAACTTGTTGTACGTTTTGTTATGAATTTAGGACATATTCCAAGTTCCTTACCTTTTTTTTTTTACTGAAATAAAATTGTATGAACGTCATTACAAACAATTCAGCGCTGAAAATATAGTTAATACGTATATTCAAAGAAATGTGAAATGCATAAGCTTGCTAACATAAAGGCAAATAAATATTGTGGCAAATGACAATCAAAAGTTGCTTAAAAAATAATTATTCTGATATTTTTGGATAAAGTGTGTACAGAGTACTGACCACTGACAGTGAAGTTAGTATTGGATTTTCTTGTATTACAGTGGCGTACGTTTCCATTGTAAGCCCCTCCCTCTGTCTCTATATCTCTCAGCCCAGTTAGCCCCAACACTCGAAGGTACTGAAACTCATAAGCATTCAGTATCTCATTTAGTAAAATCTCTCTCTCTCTGTGATTGATGCAGAAGCTCTAAACCACTAGTTTTTCTCTCTGTTTTAACTATCCAAATCCAAAGATGAAAGGCATAGATATACTCTGTATCTCCCAAGCTTCAACAGCAATATGTCTAAGCATGGATCAAGCTATCTCATCCTCCACTTGTTCATCTTCCAACTCCATTCAACTTGGTAGTCGAGCCATTGATCGTCACAACCCCATCATCAAAGATCCTTCCAGATTCCCCTCCAAAGCTCTCACCACTCCTTCTTCTTCTTCTTCTCACTCACGCCCAAATCCTTATCATCATCACCAGAAGACTAAGAAGAGCTCTTCTTCAAAGCCAAAAGACCTGCATAACAAGAGTTCAACCAAGAGTCATGATCAAAAGAACCAGACTAGTGCAGCAAAGCTGGATGTCAATTACTCTTCTAATTCAATTAACAGTATTCTCAGAAGGAGTTGGGTTAGAATTAGAGCACCTGCGGATTCAATTACTCCTGCTGGTTCATCGAGATACTTGCTGAGTGATGCTGATGATTATCACCCTGTTTCAGCATTATCTTCAACTGATGACAACAAGTCTCAAGTTGTTCTCCAAGATGAAACCAACACTGCTTCTAAACCCTCGGCTACTTCTGACCAGGTTCCTTGCCTCTTTGTTCACATGCACACGACTTTATGTTGCTTGTTCAGGATTCTGCAATCTAACCCATATCTGTATTTAGAAATGTGTAAAGTGTAGACTGAAACATTATTGGTTGTGAATAAACAAATGTTTCTTGCAGGTTGTGGTTCTGAGAGTTTCTCTGCACTGCAAAGGCTGTGTAGGGAAAGTGAGAAAACATCTCTCTAGAATGGATGGTATGGTACCTATCAACTTCTCATAGATTCTTCTTAAATCTCAATCAGGCGTCGGCCATAAGAAATATTCATCAATTAAAGATCCATTTTTTCAGTAAACCAAAACCTGCATCTGTTTTGAATTCAAGCAATTTTCCCTAATGAAAGAAGCTTAATAATATTGTGAATTATGTGGGCAGGAGTGAGTTCCTTCAGTATAGATTTGGCAGCACAGAAGGTGACAATAGTCGGAGATGTGACTCCACTGAACGTGTTAGCAAGCGTATCAAAGGTCAAGAATGCAAAATTTTGGCCAGCCTCAGCATCTGGATCTGGCATCGCTGAAACAAAGACAACAACAAATCTGATCTAGTTGTTGAGGAAATTAGATGCATGATTTGAATATGAATTGGTTGTTCATGCAATTAGCAGTAATGCAAATATTAGGAAGTTTATTTGTATCCTTGAAAGTGTGCAAGAGGTTGGACTTTATTTGTCTAGTACTATTAGATTTAAAATTAGCTTTAGACCATGGCCCATTCTCATAATCAGGAGTATATCACTTATCCCCAAGGTTTTGCTGCAACACTGTCACGTCTGTGTGGTGATCAACAGCCCTGCTTCATATTATTTCTCTGTTCTCTCTATTTCACGTTTTTAATGTCTCTTCCGTACCTCAGTGGCTCAATCACATGCTATGATATATTTGGAAATTCACGATCATTTCTTATGTTGGCCTGAGATTTACCATCCTGGCACTTGTACAATAAGTGTAATCAATCAATTTCCTCTTCTTGCCATGATATTGAATGAAAACCATGTCGTGGCAGTTCATTTAGGCAACAGGTTGTTATTTTCACCAGTGGTCTAGATTCCAATGAGAATTTCCGGTTCTACTGTTTTAGAACGTTTATTCTGCTGGGAAAAAACTGGAGATACAGGTGTTACCTGCAGAAACAATCTCGTCACTCGTCAGTAAATTATCAGCATCTCAACCCCACCTGATTGCTTTACTTTCTGCTATTTTAATACTTTTATAGTGCTTATGAGTAACTACTGTTTTACTTTCAAAGGCTTCTGATTGCTTTGTAACTGACCCCGTTAAATTCTTATTTATTTATTTTAACGAATTCCCTCAGGCAGTCCAAAAGTTTTGTAAGACTTCAATATGAAGATGAACCTGTCCATCACCCTGAAAAATTTTAAAACAGAAAAAGGAGCAAAAGTCAGTAATTTATGAAATACGAACCCAAGGTTAAGAACATCGAACGCAATCAAAGTGGCATGTGACAAATAACAAGTGAATGGTTCAATGGTGTTCTAAAGCCGAGCTATGCCAGATGCATGATAGTGACTCGATAAAATGCAGCACATGGTATCAATTAGATGGCGAATAAAAATGTGTACTACTGGTTCTATGTTAGAAGACAAGAGCAATGATAACAGTTTTTCTAGCTTTTATGTTAGTTCTTTTTATTTCATATTCACTTATTCAGGTTATATAAATTCTTCTGGCCATCTTTAGGCTGTAGAACACGTAAAGTACAATATAAACATTTAAAGCTGAATCAAAGAAGTTGAACTTGATTTATGCTTGAGTCAATTACTCGCGAATTAGATGCAAGTGATGTGAAACAAAGGTGATTTTTTTTTTTAATAAGAAAGAAAGTTTTGAAGGGGTTCGGCATCAGTCCCCTGGCGGCACGCCCCGGGCTCTTTGAGAGCTTAATGGGGACTTACGAGATCGCCTACCAAAGGAGTCCCAACGACGGCAGCAGAGATCAAACACACATCCCTTTAGGACTTGACCAAATCCCTTACCCTATGGGCTTGTTTGGATCACCATCTGATGGACTTATAAGTCCATTAGATGGGATAATAAGTCCATCAAGAGGAAAATCAGTGTTTGGGAGAGTTTCTTTTTTGATGGGCTTATTGGTTTGATGCTGATAATTTTTTGAAGCCACAACTCCCAGCTTATAGGGCCTGTTTGGTAAGCCCTCATATGGACTTATAAGTCCATCAAATGGGGTAATAAGTCCATCAAAAAAAATTTGAGTGTTTGGATGAGCTAAAAATCTGATGGACTTCATGGTCTAATGGGATAGTTTTTTTGAAGCTCCATCATGGAGCTTATTATCCCATCAACTTCTTCCCCATCAAACAACAAGTGGGCCCCATTGTTAATAATGACCATCCCACCCTCCCCAATTTGTGCCTCTCTCCTCTCCTCTCCTCTCTTCTTTTTTATTTTGTTGTCTCGTCCTGCTCTCATCTTCTCCTGTTTGAATGAACCAAAAAACAATTTGTAAATTTATTTTGCTCCAACAAAAATAAAAAATAAACGAATTAAGAGAAGCCACTTCAGCAACGTGGACAGTAATGGCTCTCATGCCATTCTAAAAATATTGCGGAGATTGGTTGCAGATAAATAATTCAATATTAATAATTGTAATTTTTTATATTAATTGTTGCAATGCAGATTAATTAATAGGTTGGATTTGAATTATTAGACAAGATTTATTGTATTTTATATGAAGTTGGGAAATCACTCATCCTATTTATTATTGGTTTGTACAATATATAAAGTACTTGTATGTGTTTTTTTATTTATTAATAATTGGTTTTTTTTATAAGAAAAAATTTAGGTTTATATTTATTTTTAATTTTGTATTCTAAATTATCACATTTTATACAACATAGGGGTGTGTTTGTGTGAATTTGATTCATACCCTTAAAATGATAAAAAAGTATCTTTAAACTTTAGAATTCTCTTGATTAAAAAGTACCTTTAAACTTTTTTAAGGTTAGTTAAAAAGTACATTTTTTAAGGGTAGTTTTTTTTAATGGTAAGTTTATTATTTTATTTAGCAAATTTATATTTATTTTAATTTTTTTTATCCTAAATTATCACATTTTATCTGTCAGTGTGTATGAGAATTTGATTTATACCATTTTCAGTCATTTTCCATCTAATCTATCTTTTTAAAAGCTATGTCAAACAAGTTCCCATCACAAACAAAAACTACTTCTACTATTGTGTCTCAAACACAAATCACAAGAAAAAAAATCCATCAGGAAAAGTCTATTAGGAAAACTCTCTATGGCGAAACAAAGGTGAATTGAGAGTATTATCCCTCACAATTAGTCAGGGTCAAAACTCTCACCGAGATTGGACCACAATTTGCCCTCTGGGGTCTAGCAGAGTCTGAAGCATTTCTTCTGCTACAATGGCGACCCCATCCACATTAAGTTTGCTACAATGGCGACCCCATCCACATTAAGTTTCCAAGGCGGTATATCATGAGTTGTTTTATTTATACTAAAATTAAAATTTACACCATTTTCTATTTTGATTTTATTTCCTCATTCCACTATCTTTTTTTTTTTGCTCAAACCTCATTCCACTATCTATTGTATATGTATGTACAATGCAGAGTCTGAAGCATTTCATCTACGACAATGGTGTCCCCATCCGCATTAATCTTGTTGAAGCTGTATTTCAGGAAGTCGATTTATTTATGCTAAATTGACACCTGCGCTATTTGTTTTTATTTACTCGTTCCAATATCGAATACTCTAATAACTTTCATTTTTTGTTTCTAAAAACTTGAACATAAAAAGGATTTATCTTGCGAGACAGACTTGCTTCCCAAATACAAAACAAAAAATCCGAAAAATGGGTGTGCATTCTGCTCAGAGAGAGCATACTCAGTCACTGATATATCATATAATATATCTCGTATTTGCAGACGTATTCAGCAACACATCACAGCAAAATACACACCCCTTTTAAGTAAACATAGATTTCAGAAGAACCACTTGTAATTTGCATAAAAAAATAAACCAACCTAAAAACGAAAACAGAGTTCATCGTCACCGCGTAATTCATAAAACACTGGCATCAGATAATAAGCAGAGTTGTAGTCCACACAGGAAATTCAGTGTGTAGGATAAGATTATCTTCATCATTTGCCATTAAAGGTAAAAGAATGGAGGCGAACACTGATAAAGTGGAATGGAGAATTATGAATTTATCACATGGTAATTAGACCACTTGTTAGTTGAAGCTTCCAACAAATTTCCGGATTAATGTGAGAGAACCAAGACACAAAAAGAAAGGGCGGAGAAAGCAGAACAGTTAAGAGAAAGGGAAACTCCCTAATAGTGAAGATAGTGCTCCTCCGAAAAGCGGAGTCGCAAACCAGAAGACGCTGGCTCAACTCATGCCAACTCCAAACCCTAATTTGAAATGAGATCTGAATCCCGCGATGATCTAAATTTATAAGTCCGAAGTCCAGAACGAATTGAGAAGATTTGAAGGCTCGAGGGGACGGTTAGGGCCCCAATGAATGGGCTTTCGGCCCAATTGTTTTGAAACGATGTCACGGTACTCAAAGAAAGGGCCTAATTGATTTCAGTCTCAAAGCCTCCGCTAGATCATATGAAATCCGAGTCATGGCCCATGGCCTTTGCCCCCACTCGATGGCAAAATCATAATTTTTTTGTTTACATTTTTACAATAATAATCTACTCGTAAGATATATAAGAGTGCTCTCTGCTCTGCCGTCATATTATATGCAGACAATACTCCTTCCTAAGGGACTGTTGAATGAGTTGGAAAAACAACGCAGAAGCTTCCTATGGGGAGAGGAGACTAATGGAAGAAAACTTCATCTTGTTTCTTGGGACCAAATCACAAAAAACATCATATCAAAAAAAAAAAATCACGAAAAACAGAGCCGAGGGTGGTCTAGGAATTCAGAATTTGGTTAAGCAAAATAAAGCCTTCATATTTACCAACATCCATTGGGAGCAAGTTGAAAGGGACTTGCTTTTTCTTAACCATGTTTTCGATTTAAGAAGTAAGAATGAAGAAAATGGCATTGAGAGCTCTTCCCCATGACCCCCCATGACCGTAGGCACAACTACTCGAGGTGAATTCGGATTAGTCCTCAGATCCAAATACAAGTGTGGGACTCGTGAGTTATCAAAGGTTACAAAGAAACAAAATGACTCCATCTGGATGGGCATTTGTAAGGTCTGGTCTACCTTCCGAGAAGGCTTGGGTAGAAAGATAGGTAATGGGTTCACATCTTCCTTCTGGTTAGATAACTGGTCTGAGATGAACTGCCCTCTGATTGATTGTGTGCCGGGGGGAGAAGGACCAGTTAACAGAAATGAAACAGTAGCAAACTTTGTAACTTGGTCAGGAGAATGGGATAGAAACAAAAATGCTTTTCTGGTTACCTTCACACATTGTTGACAAAGTCATTTGTGCACACTCACCCCATGAGGAGAGAGGAGAGAATTAGTTTTACTGGAAACCATCTCATGATGGGAGTTTTTCTGTTAAAAGTGCATATCATTTTCTTTGTGTAGGTACAAATCCCCACGGTGATAGCATTTGAAAATTGATATGGAGATGGCCAGTTCCAAAGAAGATCAAATCCTTCGTGTGGCTATTCTCACATAGAAGAGCTCACACGGCGCAACTCAGACAAAGTAGAGAGCTAGACACAACGGCAACATGTCCTTTTGCATGTGAAGAGGAGGAGGGCTCGATGCATCTGCTGAGAAATTGTACCAATGCAATTGATATATGGAAATATGCGGTTTCACTAGCAAAATGGCAGTTTTTTTCTTCATTGCAGGGATCTGAGTGGGTCAAGTGGAATTTGCAAAATGAAGCAGGCATGGCACACACAAAGAAAGTTCTGTGGAACAAATTGTTTGGGGGGAAACACATGAATGAGTCATGTAATGTCAAAAATGTTTTTTTTTGTGCTTCTTTGGATCAAGAGTTGGTAGAGCATTGTAGTTTCTTAAAGGTATGGGAAGCAGAGTGGCGGAGACTTTACAAGGTGCTGGGGGTGACTTTGTGAAGCTTGAAGTGGAGAGCTTGGTGCTGTGGGACGGGCGAAGCGGTTGTGGCGGAGTTATTCGAGACCAGCAAGACCGATGGATTTGTGGTTTTAGCAGCAAGTTAACTTCAGTACCTCCAGCCATCGCCGAGCTAATTAGAGTAATACATGGTCTGCACATATGTTGGGGTAGAGGTCACAAAGCAATATGCATCTACTCGGACTGCCTGGAAGCCATAAATTTGATAGTTCGAGGATGTCACAACACCCATCCTTTTAGAGATATAGTGGAGGAAGCTAGGATGCTTGTTTACAGATATTGACATGTTGTATTCAGCCATCTCTGTAGAGAACAAAATATTGTTGCCGATTACTTGGCTAAACTTTCATGTGAGATAGTCGAACATTTGTGCAAACCACGGACCAGTTTCGGTGCTTATCCTTAGGACAAGCAGGGAAAGCTTGTTCGTACGGACAGTATCCAAATAAGAGGTCTTTGAGATGCCTTTTTAGCTAACCATTCAGCAAGATTGTTCGTGTGCCGAGGAACATAAATAATAGACAATCCCCATTCATAGCTCATCATATCCTTGATCGGCAGGATTGTCAGGCAACAAGTATTTGATCTGTTCCAAACATGCAGCGCATCAACTAAGATCCTTGAGTCTGATTCCACAACCACTTTTTTGAAGCCAAGCTCCCATGCCAGCCTTATCATACATAATTTAAGATCCCATATTTTTTATTCCATCCTCTTCGAGTCATTCCCATTGAACGCAAAATTTACAACATGCAGATGGATGTCGAATGCAACATAGAGATTAGAAAACCGGTTTCATGAAAAAGATTATGATTCTCTTTATTCATCTTTCGATGAAATTACGATTGTACTAATTGATTTACATAAGACGCAGCTCCCTACTTTGGGTACAACATGTCTACAAAACCAGCTACTTCTGCCACTAGATCATCTAATACTAATCTCTCAACTTCCCTACCTATTGTATCCAAGTCATTTCTCACATCCAACCACTCTGATTCACTTACAAGCACCTTTCCCAGAGAGTCATCCTTCACTTTTCCTTGGCTCCTCAGCAGAGTGCACAGATCATCTTGAAGCCCCCTTTTCATCAGTTTGCAACCAACAATATTTGTTACCGTTGGATTCAACCACGGCCGATCATTCTCGGATTGCTTGTAGATCTTCACGATGCCGGAATTTACACTGTCAAAAAGCATCCTCCTTTCTGGCCTTGAACAGGCTGTACAATCAGAGTACCTCTTTTCAAGTTCATCAAACACAGTAGGACTCACGGGGCACTCAGGGGAGTACCATCCCCCTGAATATGCAAGGGGGTAGGTCCCATCAATGCCAGACTCGGACAAGACATCAATAATGTAGGAACTCTCCCAGCTATCTCCATTTAATCCATTCCCTTCTGAAATTCCAAGATCCCCACCATCTTCATCGCTTGAAATCAGCATGAGTCCCTCCCCATATTCTTCGGATTCCAACTTTAGCATCTGAAGTTGCATTCGAAGACCTAGCAAGAAGAAAGTTTGTTTAAACCAAGAGAATGGGGGGGATAGAATCATGATGACAAGTTTGGGAGGAAGCCGTTTAATCCTTAATTTCAGTGGACAGAGCTACAAAGCATATCGCAGTTGAAAGTATGATAATTGTTAACAAACTCCTGTACTAGTGACTCGTGGTCTTATCAATAAAACAGATGATTCAATTCAAATCCCATAGATAACATGATTAGCAAGAGTTAGTTAAGATTCCAAGAAAGGCTGTTCTAGCGAAATTGCCATCCTAGCGAGTTCTAGCAATCATTAGTTTTTAAAGTCTACCTTGTGAAAAACATCATTTCACAATTCTAACAAAGACAGAATTAGATATTAAATAATCTATTAATGACGCAACAAAAGAAGTCATAGATCAGATGAATTGATGAAACAGCAGCAATCTAGTTGTTAGCAAAACACGGCTAATTTAATTAGGACATAAAAGGCTGCCTATCAAGTCACAACTAGATTCATGGAATCAAACAGTTGCATTCAATATTTTCCCTTGAAAAGAAGACAAGAGTTATTCATGTTGCACAATCATCGTTAACTAATTCTGCAATTACTACAATTGAGCAAGCACATCACGTACTATGGATGGACAAGGTAAAGAAAGTTAATCAACACACACGTCTGATTTAGTTACCTTGGAGATCAGCGCTGAGACTTTCAAAGCATTCAGAACCAGATGATACATCATCTGTAAATGAAGGCTCCAGGACAGAAACTGGACTTGGTTGATCAGCATCTTTACAGCATGAAGATTCAAGTCCAGACACAAGTGATTGAGAGGAGACCGAACTTCCACTAGAAGAACCAACTGATGGTTCCTGAAATAATACAACGTATACGTGAGAAGCAGGAAACATAAAATGCTAGCTTCAAAATAGAACGCAATGAAATGGAAGAACTATGCTATGTTTGGGAACAAGGCGAGCACTGCTGACTTAACACAATTCCTTTTACCTCCAAGCACATTTGAAAAAATAGAGTCTGCAAATGATCAGTATGATAGATAGGTGGAAGGAGAAAGGAATATGAAAGGAGTAGCCATGGTAGTCAGCAGTGCTCGCCACCTTACAATGAAATAGACAGTAGAGGAAAACAACATTCCACAAAACAAGCAGTTAAGGAAAAGGACACAAATGTATACATATCAACTGGAAATCCTAAAAACTTAACCTGCTTTAGTAAATTTTCTTCTTCAACGGCACTAGGGTTGCCCGTGGTCGATATGCCAGAAGGTAATTCACAAAGGACTGGATCAGGAGATTCAGGAGAACAAGCTGCGTTTTTGAGTGCTGCTTCCACCACATCTTCAGCAATTACACTTGTATCTCTGGGGATCTCAGTTAATGAATCAGATGATGGAACTTCTATCTTGGGTGGATATTCTTCAGGCTTGGTATTCACTTTATCTTGGATTGTGTAAATGTCCGGAGAAGAATCATAAATTTCCATATTTGTACAATGAGAAGACCAGGACTTCTTATGACCAGATTTTAAGTTTCTCGTATTCAAACCTTGTTGCTGATGAAAACGCTTTGCATCTTTTCTTCTTTCCCGCTTAAGGACTTCCTTTGGCATAACGAATCGATCAACATGAACTGTCCTAGGACTTCCAAGTCCAGTGGAAGAAGCAGGAAGAGATCTTGATCTTGACAGACTTCCAATACATCCATCCTTCCAGCCATCCTTACTGCTGATACCCAAAGGTTCAGCTGGCCCAGCAGGCGAGCTGTTGGTAGCAAATTTATTATAGAAACCTCCCCCAGAAGACATACTCTTCAAATTTGATGCATTCATTTCCTTATCAGGTACAGCAAGCATATCAGCCAGCGTGCTGCCCCTGTTGATGGCTTGCACCTGTTGAGACTTGTGCGTCATTTTCCACCTCTCTGATAATCTCTTCTTTGCCTCTCTGCTAACAGATGATTCACTCGAACGGGATGATGTCCTGCTATGATTACTCAATGCAACGTTATTTGCCAACGTTGCAGATGTCACCTCTGATTCCTCTGCAGATTCATTTTCAGAGAAGTCACACGAACTATCATCCCCAGCATATCCTGTAATTCTAGAAGATGAAAAGACCGTAGATCCATTGTATATACTACTTTTCATTCGCCTTGTGATTTCCTTTGCGATTTCTCGAGATTCCGTTGAATTTTGCCTTGAAAACCCCACAGTATCAGGAAGGTTTCTCTTATTCAATTCAAGGCCCCTATTTCTGACATCAGGATATGCAGCACTATTTCCACTCTCTGTTAAGAAAGCATGTGAAGAACATGATGAAATAAATTTTGTAGCATGCTGCACCTTTCCGAAATTGGGTTTTAGGACAACAATTTTTGTGGGGATTGCATCTTGTTTGTCTTTTGCACTCAACTGAAGCTTTGGTGATTTTGGTGAACTGTGGACAGCATGTCTTCTGTCAAACTGTGCAGCATAACCGTCAAGACGCCTCTGATGAGATCTATTGCAATTCAACCTGGTTGTGTCCCGAGCTGACCTCCAGCTGTAGTCATGATGTTGTTCATACTCCTCCATATCCGTTGCTCTCATAGCTTCTACGTATTTACAATGTGATTGAAGTGGAGCAGTTTGCAGATCATTTAGATGCTTTTTAAATAACGAATCTGGCCGCTGAAAATATTTTAGTAGAAGATCTGTGTTAGAGTCCAGAACCTCAAGTGCATCATCAAATTCCTTTGAAGAGAGTGAATCCCTGTCAGTTGCCAGACGTTTGGCATCCATGAATTTCTGTTCAATGAATGATATTTCAGCATCAGTTGCAATCAAGTCAGTACCCTGCGATGGATACCTACAGCTCTCTGCCTTTGGGATCTCTGACACCTCAAAGACATCTTTAAATTCTTGCTGATCCCTTGAGCTTCTCCTGGATGATCGACCACTTTGAGTTATCTCCAACTGCGGTCTTCCCTGCAGATGTACCTCGGAGGAACTTTTGTGTTGCTTATTAGCAGGCAGTTGCAGAGGCATCCCATCAAGACCCATCAGTCTGGCAATGACACCAGGAGCTCTTATTTTGGAGTCAGTTTCTCCCGACATCTCTTCAGCTAGTAACTTTTTTATGGGAGCACCAAACAATTGTTTTGAAGATCTCCACCCGAGTTTAAATGAAGACTGCAAAATGAAGTAAAAGAAATGCATAAGTTCATCGCTTCCAATCTATTAATTCCTTTTCATTTCTATTGAAATCGCTGATAAACTCATACAGAGAAGTTAAAAAAAATGCAATATATGAATACAATAACCCTTTAACTGGAGAAAGTTTTTTCTCCATTCACAAGTGCAAAGTAGATCAGCATTAATGGAGAAAGGTTACTAAAGACAAAAGAAAAGACCAGCGCACCGACTCTTTAGGTGCAACACCACTCGCGGAAGAGCTGGAATCAGAGGGCAAATTTGGATGTTTTCTCCGTCTGTGCACCTCCTTGTTTCCTGGAAATGAATTCTAGAACATGTTAGGTTGAACATTCAAGAGTAGAAATGACGAAGGCTTTAATTAGTATTAGTAATGGCGACAATAAAACACTTAAAAATTACTAAAATCCTGGCAGGAAGCAATGAGAAAGGCTTAATGAGGGTATAAACTACTTATTATGATATCTGGTAAAAGCAGTTAGAGAGTAGCGGCAAGGAATCGTGACACGCACATTTACGCATGAATTAAGGAATAATTTCCTTTGAAATCAAATTTTTTTCGCCAGAGCCTTTGAAAACAATTGATTGACAAAAAGTCCATAATTTTTTTTTGGCCGAACACGGAGTCCATAATGAGGTATTGTAATTATATGACATCATCATCACTGAAATTAATTACTGAACGAAACAAAATCATACTGATAGCACCAAGTAAAAATTTAAGAAGCAGTTTACAAGCCAAATTGTAGCAAAAACACAAGCCAAACCAAGACTTCAACCACCTAAGGTTCGCACTGAGTATTAGGAAGTGATTCTAGATGTATATAAATACTGGAGAGCTCAAGCAAGAAGCTGAAGTTAAGCTTTAAACCGTTTAATGACCAAGAAAGCCAGAAATTCTCCAGGAGAACCAGTTTCGACTCTATTTTACTTAGAAACTAAGCACAAAGAGGGACTAAAAATAAAAGGAGAGAGGGAATGGGACCTTGAGAGAGAGCAGGTTGGGGTTGGGAGGAGCGATCAGCGGAGGTAGGAGCTTTGGATCTCTTGTGGCGAAGCTTTTCCATAATCACTCATGAAAGATGCGTGAATTGGAGGAAGCGAGATCGAGAATAGAGGAAAGAAAGGGAAAAAGAAGAGAGAGGAAGGTTAGAGAAGATCACGGGAGGGAAGAAAAACCCTAGGATTCGGAGTCTCAGCTAATTAAAAAATGCTTGAAAAGCACAGGCACGGTGAGAGTGGAAAGCAAAAAAGAGGAAAACGAAAATGCAGATCTTGAAACGTCCAAGAGGATTGATTTCAGAGAGAGGCGGGTGGGAGTGAGAGCAATTAGCTGAGACTCTGGGGAAGAAAGCAAAGGAAGGAGAGAGAGGGAGAGGCGGGCATTAATGGCGGTCCGTTATTGGCGTCAAGAGAGGGAAGTGGGGGAAGGAGAGGGAGAGAAAGGTGGGGAGTGGGCGATAAGGGGTAAGGGAGAGTGGGGTTTATTTTTGAACTTTCAAAAATGCCCATATACAGATATACTGATGCCGGACCTCACCCCTATGCGCGGGCAAACTCCGTCCATCCAACCTTCCACGTGTCAACTTCCTAGGATTCCACCACTACCTTCTCAGTGGTTTGGGTTTTACGTGCCTCTACTTGCTCTGCCTGTCCTTTATGCTTCTATTTTGCTGGCAATATATTATGTTAACTTATCTCATTTTTCATAAAATTTTCCTCTCCTCTTTTATGCGATTAGGACTTTTTTTTTCTTGAAAAAATATGGTCAGGAACAAGTTTTGCTTCTCTTCATGAAAAATGCTAGAATTGAGATATTCAAAAACCTGGCTGAAACAGATTCTCTCTGTTGCCATCTTTCTCTCATAACTCTCTACCTTGTTAACTCATCCTTTCGACTCTCTCTTGACATGTCGTCAACGAGCATCATCCTCAACCACAATCACGTGAGAAAGGTAGATTAGAGCTCGGATCTCCCAGCTGCAGCCTCCTCCCTTTGATTCCTGTTAGTTGTGGTATTTTTTTGCCTCTAGGGTGAGTTTTTCCGCTCCCTCTCCTTATCTTTCTCTAGGTGGTGAGAACTCTCTTCCTCGCCTTTGTGCGAACTGTTGTTACGACGTTTCCCTCCCCGACAGTCTCCGTCGAAGGAGGGTACGTCTGTCCTTTCTTCTTTTTTGTCTGGTGTTGGATTTTAGTGGTGGTGTTCTCGGTTTTTCAGATAATAAACAGATATGTGGGATCTGATTATGACTCATCTTGGTTGGAGGGCTGTTTTGAACATTAATAGATCTAATCCTCACCTGGTGGCACGGATTCACGTTCTTGGGGGAAGGGTTTTGTCGATGGTTGCTACTGCTATATGCTTTACCTACCAGACGACCATTGTTAGTCATAAGCAGTATCAAAAGGTGTTGTTCGGTGCATGGTCGACATCACCAAATTTGTTCGAACGGAGGAGCAGAAGTGTTCTTCAGGATATCATGGGTCTTCTTTTTTCTAAGGTTGGATTTTCTATGACATTTACCCCAAGATGAGGCAACTGTGTAGTTGCTCTAATTGCAGCTGATGCTTATAAGGAGGTATGTCCTATAGGGTGAGTTTTACAACCAACACCTTCTTTCATATCCCTTATATCCTGAATATGTGTAGTCAATGATTCTACTTATATTCCCAACTCTTTTATAGGTGGTGATTGGTTTTCCTTGTATTTGGTTTATTCTGTTGTATTTGATTTGGCTTTGTTTGTGTTCTATATTCAATTTGTTTTCATATAGTGTATCACTTTGCACTATTAATACAAATACCTTTTGTGCGAAAAAAAAAAAGATAAATGCTAGAATTGGATTATGTGATTGATATGGTAATAATTCGGATGCATGCATGGCCATGCACCAATGAATTATAATAAACTTAAATGTCTATTTAAATTAGCGGTAGCATATTAATTTTACAACGTCATCTATGATATATGAAGTAAGCATGTGAGAGGATAGTAACTCAAACGAACCCTTAAATTTAATACAACACTCAGTTAAGTAATCTTGTGAGGTTTAAGAAATCAATTTGGAAATTGAGCCGCACGTCATTTTATAATAATAATATACAGAGTCAAAGTTAGATCAGACGTGGCATTTTGAAACTCATAAGATGCGGCTTTAAACTAATACGACGAACACTAAATTAAGTGGAAAAAAAATGAAATAAACAATTAAGAAAGCGCAATCTTACCAAACTGGTGATGTTGTAATAGTATAATGTGGTGAGAAAAGGCCCTGCGCGTGTTGCTTTATTATATGCATCTACCAGAGAATTGAAAAGTGAAGTGATATGTGTGTAGAAAATGAGAAAGAGGACAGATTCTATATTTAAAAATAGAAGGAGCATACACTCGGAACTCCCTCCTGGGTTTAAAAACTGACAAGCTTATTTTGTCTTCTATCAAGCGTGCAGCCCCTGAGACTCACTGATTTCCTCACAGGCTTTTGTTTCCACTCTCCACCACTCCAAATTAACTTCTTCTTTTTTTTTTCTTTCAATAATATAATGTGAAGCTTAGGTTATCTCATTGTATCATTGGATTAGCTATGTAGAAGTGATTTTGTGGGGGGTAATAAATTAAGTATCATTACGAGAGTTTTATCTCGACTTACATAAAAATACTTTTAAAACCATCAAAGGAGATCCTCTATCTCATTATCTTTGTTTCTCATTGTCCCTCATAAACTCATCTGGGTCATTGATTGAGAAGAGGAGAGAAAAATATTATGATCTTTCAGATTGATTAGTGTTTTTCCCCGATCTCGCACTAAGTTTAAAGAAAATCATTAACTTGGCAGATCAATAGATTTAAACTCTGAATTTTACTAAATGTGTAAAGTGACTGCAATTAATAAAGTATATCTATACATGTGGTAAAAATAAAATTTGTGGACGCCTGACAGAAGAAAAATAAAAGTAAGAGTGAGTTTGTTTCCACATATATGTCTCTGACATAAGTGAGATGAGCTATATATCCTCCTTAAACACTTTCCATTAATTTTGAATGAAGTTCTTTAAAATCAATTAATAGGCTATATCGATGGCTTGATATATGAGGGGAAAAAACTGTCCAGTTCATATCAGTGAATCACACTTCCACATGAGAAATCATTTATATGATTGAGAACAGTAAGAATACTGTTGTTCATTAGAGTTTGTACTTATAGTTCTACATGCAAATTAAAACATTAATATCCCCTTTCTTTCATATTTATTATGTTGTTCCCAAACTATCCAGATATTGTCTCACCGCCATGTTAATTAATTAAGGTATTTGAATGATGGCACTAGATTACAAGGGCCCAGTTAATTAGAGCCTTTGGTGTGTAAATAAAGGAACAAAAACGGATAGAGAACTTAATTAGGATGAGAGACAAAGTGCCATTTTGCCTTAGCCAAAGGGCATCCCTCAGTCACGTCTCACAGCTATTGAATGCCCCCTCCATTTTTATTCCCTGCACCTTACACTACATGTCTATATATGCACAATTTATTTCACCTACCTAATGCTTACTTGTGTCCCCTATGGCCCTATTTATACTACAATAATTGTACGTGCATATATATATAAGTGCAAATAGCTACTCGATCACCTAGCCAGTTAAATAAAAAAAGGGAAGATTTTTAAACAATTTCTTCATTGGATTCTAAATATAAATTTTGTTGTCCTCTTCCTATGATTAAAAAAAAGTAGTTAAGATGATTATTTGTATTTAATATGCAGATAATTCTTAACCGTGGTATTACGTGGAAGAAACAACTAATACATGGCGACGATCGAGAAACTTGGACACTGTATTTGGAGACAAACCAAACTTTTAAATGAATCTTATATTTGGAGTGGCAACGAAAAAGGGTGCGTATAAATAATATGCTATTTTTATGTTTCTTTTAAAAAAATTCAGGCATGACAAAGACTTGCATGTGCATGCTTCTATACTTGTATATTCATTTATCAACTCATGTCATAAAAAAAAAAAAAACAGTGAGAGAGAGAGAGTAAACGAGGTTGTGGGCAAGTTGCAGAAACATATAATTTAACTTGAAAAGGGGGTTAACATTATGAGAGGGACAAGCTAATAATAATGTGGTGGTTAACAAACTATGGGACCAAATTGACTTGGGAGAGAGGATGGATGCATGAATGATTTGTTAATTTTGGATAAGTAACTGAGAAATGGTTAAGAAGAAAACGAAATAAGATTGAGAGAGAGAGAGAGCGTAATTAAGGTTCTTTGGATTCAGTGAGGAGGTCATTGGATCCAAAGGAAAATACAGAAGAAGAGAGAAAGATGATGGGTGTCCCCGACAGACACCCAAATAATGAAAAAGTCCGGTACCATAAAAGCAACGTTGAATGGGGTCACAATCATAAGGGGGCTTCTTCTTCTATAGCTAGGGCTATGCTTTTACTCAATCAAAGGGCTCTCCTTTCCTTTCTGTCTTTAGAAGCATGTGGGAGTGACAACTTTGGATTATGGACCACCCCATCACCCAAATTTCAATCATAATAATAATGTCCTTCTTCCTTCTCCCTTCTTCCACTGCTACTTTCAACTAAATATATAAACCAAGGATCATTGTCTGTGTAGAGCTGTAGGCATTGTGCCTCCCTCATTGATTGCCATTGCCTGCCAGCCAGCCAATCACAGCCTGCCACCTCTGTTTTTTCCTCAAAATGGTTGACCCCTTCCGACACTCTCCATTTATTACCGCGCCCAGACACAAACGCACCCCTAATTACCGCATGATTGGTTACTCCATCTACACCGTTCATCCTCCCTCCCAACATAACTGCCTCCTATGATAGAATTTTACACCACTAAATCAATTCTATATTAATATAATTAGTTAAGTTAGTTAATATGACATGTATTTTATAAATACTTAAATTATTTTTCTTAATTCTCTTATTCTTTCTCCTCATTTATTATTGTTGATGGAGCTTTAGTAAAGGATAAATTAAGAAAAAATTGATAAATATAAAAAAATGTTTTATATTTATGATCAATATCAATTCACCAAATATATCTTATCTCAAGCACCATGGGGAGTATTGTAACTGTCTATTAACGGCATATTATATACTAGTATTCATATATTGACCACATCTTTTTTCATCTGCCTCGTTCGTCGGTGCGCGCGCGGGTTTATAGGGATTTGTATATATTTTACAAGAATCTCTGTAATTTGTTTTCTACTATGTTAACTCGATGGAAGCTTGCAAAAGACGACAAATATGAATGACTGATTAAAGGAAGCAGGGTTAATTAAAGAGAGGTTTATGTAGGTCCAAACAATGATGGCTTTTGAATGAGGGGGATAAACTTTTGACGAGGGCAGAGGGGGTACGGTAATGAATAACACTTGGGCATTATTCATTACTCCACTGAAAATCACAGATATTTACAACCTAATGTCCAGATTAAGACCAAAACCAGAAAGCAAGTCCACTTGCTAGTACATGATTATTAATAACATCCTTAAAACGCAAACTAAAAGAAGCCTATGAGTTTAGGGCTGCCTAACCCTCAATTTACGCACTGGCGTGATTAAGTGAAACCCCATAACAAGCAAACTAATATTGAACCACCAGCCTAAATTCTCTCGATTAGCCTACAAGGCTGCATCCAATAGTATTGAGGGTGGGGTTAGGTTCAAGTCCACTCTGAAGGGTATCCTGAAGCATGTATGTATAGATTCTTGCTTACATCACAGCAGATGAGTGCAGAGAGTGTGGTCAGTATTTGAGAAATGAACAGGGGAATAAAATTTCAAAATAATTCAAACTGACCGATCAACTTGTAGGCTTAAAAGCAGTTTGCCATATCAAGAATGACCCAGAAGGCAAGAGAATATGTAAGGCAGGGTTTGATGGCCAGCGCAGAAATTAGTAAAGGTGGAAAAGTTGGTAGTGGGATGGTTCTGTGCTATCCTGCGAGGGGACAAGAGCTTGATGGCTCATCCGAACCAAAACTAAAATTAGAAACACCTTAAGTTCCTCGTTCGATCTTTCTCCCCTTCAATTTCATATGTCCCCGAAATCACAAAATTTGATTAGAGAGCATAGTAAAGAGATCAGCGGCGCGTTTCAATATGACTTGATTGGGAACTCAACGGGGGATAAAATTCATTCCATGATGTATAGGAGGAAAAATGACAGTTTTTAGCACCTTCTTTTGGACTGAAAATAGTCTCCTAGATTCAAATAAAAACACAAGCTGATACAATCTATAAGTGCTTGAGTCATAGGCTCTTGCCCCATCCTGGATTCAAGCTTCTAAGTAGAACAAAAAACACTAATTTAGCTTCTAAGTGGAACAAAAAACACTAATATAAAGATTGAAGCCTTTAAAAACAGTTTTTCAACCATAATTTATGACATACGAATTATGCATATAAGAGTTTTGTTTTGATTTACGTAAATAAATACTTGCTTTAAACATGATCCCAAACAAGTAACATGTGTGAGGATGTTTTTTTTTTGGGGGGTGGGATAACTGGGGATAAAAAAGATTTTATTAAAAGAGGCAAAGTTTATTTCTGTGATATCTACATCATTGAAAAAATTAGTCCTTGACAAATTAGGACTATCTTTGACATAAACAAAAGAAATCTAGAAAAAAAATTGAATGGTGAAAAAAAGTCATACCATCCTGTGGATATAACTTTTCTGTACAAAATTTAAATCTTAACTGGCATCAGAGCCTCGTCCGAAATATTCCCATACAAATTCCCCAAAACAGCGATTGTCCTTTTCCTTTTTCCTTTTCCTGCTCTTTTTTTGTAATATTTTTCTCATTGTTCCTTTTAATATAGAAAAGACAGGCATCGTCTTCCAAGAAGCAACAAAAGTTGACCCTAGTGCCATTCATGATTCTCTTTATTCCCCATCTTTTGATTCTCAACTTGGTCGCTGGCTTCCTTTCTTTTCTTGCCATTATAACATGCTGCAACTTCAAGCAAGCTAGGTTTCTTATTTTCACACCAATAACAAAATTAAATACCCGCATATTAAGTCACTTAACATAAATTGCTTCTCATTCTAACATTGCAGCCTCGAACATATCGGTGGACCCCGCAAATAATTATCCTCTTTCTTCCTTTCACGCTCTCTTTCCCTCCAAGAATTTACCTTCCTCAAGATATTCCGGCTCAAGGACAAAAGTTTCCAAGAGGTTCTCACACAAACCTTACAAACTTCTGAAAGTTAGAACTGCATTTTTGGTCCCCTCTCGTCACTGACTGGCCATAGCTTTTATAACTCAACGGCCAAGACGGAAATTAAATTCCTATCTGGACTATCTAATAATTAAAGTCGACTGTGTGCAAATTTGTCCACGCGCCTACTTCAGTTCAATCCAAGAACAAAACATATGCTCGTAACATCTTCGAGATAAATGCATGGACCATGGGATTAGATGTCACCGAGCCCACCATTTATGTCATAATTGCCAAAAGAACAGGTGACCTCGGAACAACAAATCCATATGTGCGACCTAGCAATCATCTTGCTACACACACATTTCTGTGATGCAAAACGGCCAAAGTATGCTACGAAAGAACCGTCCGTAAAGAAAAATCAGGCACTAAATGTCCTATTCCAATTTCAAGTTGATTGGGAAAACGCAGCAGTAAGTTGCTGTTCCATAGTTCTACACTTCTACCCAATTCCACAATAAAACACCATTGAAATAAAATTGTCATAACTCTAAATTGCAGCATAAGGATAACAACAGGGGGATAATATGTCAAGAAGAAACACTGCTGAAAAAACATATACTGGTTATCTTATTGTCAGTAAAAGAAAGGAAGAATAAGCAGCTTGGAGAGATTAACAGGCTTATAACTTTTAAGACACACAACAAGATGGGAAGGCTTAGAACCAAATGCAGGTTAAGTCGGTATCCGCACTCAGCAACATCTCAATTCTCAAGAGATAAGAAAAGGTTCTATTTTTTCCTTAAGAAAAAGGAATACAACTGAGGCTAGGATCCAAATACCTGTATGGAGGTAGAGTAGTGTAGAGCATCAGCTAAATTTTTCATCATTACAACAGCTCCGCTAAAATTGACCTTATAAACTTTTATTATTTATATCCAACCATCAAAAGGTAAACTAAGTGCCTAAAGTATCAATTCGATTACTATCCAAAGCATTTAACAAATCAATTGCAAAGGGCGGAAAAAGAAATTAAGAGAAAACTGAAAAAGACACACAAAAAAGGAAGAAAGACAACCTCTCTACAGAAACGTCCCATGGTCATCTATTGAAGAAATTTGGCAAGTCATCTTTCTTTCAGTTCTTTGCACCCGCTCCCTCTCTCTGTGCCTTCTGTGAAATTACATTCATTTCAAACATATTATCCTCAAGATACTCCCTGTAAGGATGGTTCTTAGGGACAAGCCTCCGGAACTTGTCAAATTGTTTTTCAGCTTCATCTTTCTTTCTTAGAAGTGTATATATGATACCCTGACATAAGTAAGGCCTGAAATCCTTTGGTTCTTCCTTTATAAGCTCCTGATAGGCTTTCAGAGCATCAGAAAGGTCTCCCTCCATGACTTTGATCTGCGCAATCAAAAGCCTCAAATCCCTGACTTCCGATTCCCGCTTTTGCTTTTTGCACAACTCCACTGCTTCTTCAACCCTCTTCAACAAATCCTCCAAGGGCTTATCCGATTCCGAAGTTGCCATTACTAGGCCATGATAGGCCTCGACGCGATAAGGATCTTTCGTTAAAACTTCTTCGAACTTCTCTTTAGCTAATTCGTAGTTACCATTGTAAACATACATGTGAGCCTTCAGCAATGGCCACTCAAACTCTTCCGGTTCGAGCTCAATTAAACGGTCTATAACCTGGATTGCCTCCTCAATTTTGCGCGCCCTGACCTTTACCTCGATGAGCGACCGAAGAGCGTCGGTATCATTGGGATTGTTGCTCAATTTCTCATCAATAGCTCTTTGATTTTCTTCATTCGAAGTATTTTCCATCGACTCCACCGTGGGCGTCTCGAGCGGGGCTGCAATGGCGGGCTTGTGGTGAAGACGCATGTAGAAAAGCACAGCCGCTGCTATGACGGTGCAGGTGGTTCGGATAACGGGTGAGAAAAGGGAGTTTAGGGTTTGAAGCAACTGTGGTAATGTGGTTCTAGGTCTACGGAAAGCAGAGTCAGTGAAGGATTCTGACGGCGATGATGCGGCTCTGGTGGACGATGATCTGAAAGAGGAAGATGATAGTTGCGACGGCGAAACACGGGGTGGTAGAGACCTGAAGGAGACGGAAGATATGGGAGTTGACAGTGAAGGAGGAAGATGATGGAGTGACAAGCGAAGAGGTGGGCAACAGTGATGCAGTGTGGCCAGAAACTCCATGGCTCAGAACTCAGAGAAGTTGAGTACGAATCAGAGACACAAGCAGCGAAGAGGCCAAAACCCTGAAGAGAAGCGGAGGCCAAAACCCCGGCGGCGATATTTCATAATTTTTATTTTAAGGAATAAACATCAATTTTTCTTACAAAATATGACTTGAAAAACAATTAAATAAAATTAATATAAAAGATGGCCTGACCGGCTGTATATCCCTCCTGTCCAAGCTCTAAATTACATGTCCCTTAGTTATAAATGGCTTACAATTACGCCAACCTCCAGATACGATGGGTGTGAGCCATCTCATTCATCTCCAAAGTTATTAATACCAATTTGGGTTAATTGAAATAAGACATGTAACTTTTATCCATCGAATCATACATACTAAATATACATAGATACATTCTTTTGGTAAAAAAAAAAAGTATTGAAACGTTGAAAGTAACCGATTATTTGGACAATAAATGTAAGAGACATATGAGAAAATCGCACGTAGAGGACCTTACAAATTTTAAAAGAGAAAAGGGTATTTCGAATATTTATACTTTCAGAGGAGTGTTACCTGGTTTATCTTTTTTACAATTTAAAAGAAATGACAAAAATTAAATGCCCTCATTAAATCTCATTTTTATTTTGTCCTCTTTGTCTTTCTTCTTCTTTGGGTTCTATGCCGAGAGGGTTTAACAACGACGGCTAAGACAATCTCCTCCAACAACGGGAATGACAGTCTCCTCTAGCAATGAAGAAGAAGAAGGTTGGAGGAGTTTTCACAACAATTTTTCATCCTTTTCATTCTCCTCTAGCAGAAAAATTCACAACATTTGATAAGAGTTTTCACAAGTTCTGATAGAAGTTTCACAAATTCTAAAGAGAATTTCACAAGTTCAAATCAGCAAATAGAGGATGAAAATAGGAAAGCAGGAAAAGGAAAAAGAATATAAAGTAAGAGACAAGGACATGGTGGGAGGTTGAGGCAGAGGCGATGGCTGAACATAGTGAAAAAGAAACACGAGTACAAAAAAGGCTTTTAAAACCGGATGAAAGAGGCATTGTAAGACCGGATTTGCAACCGGTATTGTTATAGACGGTCTTAAAAGTCTATAACTTTTAAGATCGGATGCGTAACCAATCTTAAAAAAATACTTTTTAGACCGGACCTTTAAAATATGAGGTCTTAAATGTCAGACTTTTAAAGTATTAGGTCTTAAAACTCTATTTCTATCACACACACACACACACAAAAAGGCTTTTAAGACCGGTTGTGAAAACACATCCGGTCTTAAAAGTGAAATACTTTTAAGACCAGATATGAAAAACATCCCGTCTTAAAAGTTCCTTCCTTAAACTTAATTCTCTATAATCCGGTCTAAAAATTTCTTTATATTTACGAAACTGCCACCGGTCATACTTTTAAGACTGGAGCCTCAATAGTCCAATCTAAATAAGGTGGTCTTAAAGCTACTTTTTATACTAGTGAAAGGGAAGCAGTAAAGGGAATATAGATTAGGGACAATTCTGTAATTTCATTTTAAATTTCAAAAAGACCCATCGAGCACTAACACCTATTTGAGAATATACATATTCATTACACTTGATTGTCTTTTCACATTTTTGAAGTTGTTTTTAAGGGATTTTCCCAAGACTCATCATAGATGGGGATGAGGTGAATATTGAATCATGGGTACGAGTAACATGAGTGATGATAAAATTGTAAAGTTGAAATTATAAAAAGAATTATTGAATTTTAAAAAATAAATGCATAATATGAGCGTATGAATAAGGTCCAAGGGGTGGCATTAAACATGAATGAAGCAAATAAATGGAGCAAGGACAAGATGCGTTGATTGATGAAAAGAAGGGAGGAGCATAAG
The DNA here is from genome assembly GCA_025563575.1 of Acacia pycnantha. NCBI lineage: Eukaryota > Viridiplantae > Streptophyta > Magnoliopsida > Fabales > Fabaceae > Acacia > Acacia pycnantha. Next base: position 3,685,568 of record JAMWYP010000013.1, read on the forward strand.
CAAAAGGCATTGAATGGAAGAGAAATATGTGCCGTTGAAGACAGGGTTATAAGTCAATCAATACTAAGAGTAGCACTCGTCTAGGTACACTAACGGTCTGCTCTTTATTATGGGACACTGAAGAACAAAGCAGGGCATTTAGAGAGAGAGAGAGAACAGCATACTGCAGTCCAACATTCATTTATGGGCTTTTTGACCAAAATAATTTTCTAAAAAAAAAAATTTATCAAAATAAATCAAATTTCAAACTATTTACCAAACTAATGCACTTGGTGGCGTGGCCTGACTGGACGGTACAAATGGCGTAAAAAACCTTAACGTTTCTGGGGAAATATTTATTCGGCCACGTGGGGAAGTCTCACGCCATAAATGGCGTGAGATTCCCTCACGCCATTTGGTGCTAAATGGCGTGAGGTTTTCTCACGCCATTTAGCACCAGGTGAGAGAAAATCTCACACCGTAATTGGCGTGGGATTCTGGTGCTAAATGGCGTGAGGTTTTCTTACGCCATTTAGCACCAGGTGTGAGAAAATCTCACCGAATTTTTGACCAAAATAATTTTTTTCAAGGATCCGCTAATTTAGCAGATCCACTAATTTAGTGGTTCTGTTTTCATATAAATAATAATTAAATATAATAATATATAATAATAATAATAAATGATAAAAAAGTGAAATAATTTAAAACTCTACCTCATTTAATTTGAAGTCAAAAGAAAGAAATCATTGAGCTGAAATAACTCATTAAGAAAGTCTTTTAAAAGATTGCACGGTACAATTTGGTTATAACAATGAGATCCTAATATTAGGGGATCTATATATTTATTATACCCCAAATATTTGTATAACAACCATATTGATTTTGGGATCTGTATAAATATTTATAAAAAATACAGATCCCAAAATTAATACTGCTGTTATACAAATATTGAGTGTATAATAAATGGCTTTTTGACCAAAATGATTTTAAAAAAAAAAAATACCAAACTAAAGCTCTTTTGAAACTATTTACCAAAGTAAGTCTTACGTAGGTGAGTATCGCAAATTGTACCGCGTAATCTTTTGAAATGCGTTTCAGCTCCCTGCTTTTTTTCTTTAAATTATTCCACTTTTTTATCATTTAATATTATTATAATTATTATATTTAATTATTATTTATATGGAAACAGAACCACTAAATTAGTGGATATGTTTCCTTGAAAAAATTATTTTGGTCAAATAGTTTAAAGAAATAATAATAATAATAAATGATAAAAAAGTGGAATAATATAAAGAAAGAAAGCAGGGAGCTGAAATAACTCATTAAAAACGCATTTTAAAAGATTACGCGATACAATTTGATTATAACAACAGATCCCACTTTTTATTATTTTATTTTTTTAACACGCCACCAAGGTGGCGTGAAGCTTTTTCACGCCATCAGTGGCGTGAGACTTATTTCAAGAATTAGTTTCCAAAACGCTTTAATTTGGTAATTTTTTTTTTTCAAAAAAATTAATTAGATCAAAAAGCCTTCATTTATGACTCGATCATATAGCCGAGTGAAGCCGTCGTGCCCTATGAGTAGGACCCTGAGATGTTTGAGCTGATATTAATAGCCAAACAAGCTTCAATAACATTGAACTCATTGGTAACGATGGTCGAAATTTTGACAATAAAAAAAGGTCTTCAATTCTATAGATCTATGAACCAGAGGGAAATACAAATGTTTGGAGTCACTTGAAGTTATCAACACTCTGCTTGGAATAGTGCAGGGGCCGAGGAATGGAAATTAGGGGGGCGAAAATTATAGAATAAAACTCAGTGGAGTCAGCATTTGAAATTAGGGGAGAAAATTACAAAATTGGACCCAAAATGTTAGGAAATTATGTTTTAGCCTCATAAACATTTTAATATTTTCATTTTAGTCCCTCTTTAAGGCTTTTTAATAGGGACTAAAATGAAAATATTAAAATTTTTATAAGGTAAAAGCATAATTTCAAAAACTTTTAGGTCCAATTCTATAATTTTAGGGGGGCGGGGGCCACCCCTAGCCCTCCCTAAATCCGCCCCTGGAATAGTGGTGGCAGTCATCCTTACATGATCTTGATTGAAGAAACTAGACAGCTTTTATATGCTGAGTGGTCTGTGGAGGTACGTCATGCTGCTAGGAAAATATTAATGTGTGCGGATATGCTTGCAAGGGAGGCTTACTTTGAAAATCTTTAGGTAATTCTCATCTAAGAAGTGTAAGAGTGTTGTCGATCAGAATTTTGAATAAACATGAATTATGTTGAGGAAGGGGTTCTTCACATAAGACTATGCTTGCCATATGTATTGGAAAAACATTGAACTTACCAAACACCCTTGTACATCCATCCATGATCCATCAAACGCTGCACCTATGTGTTAGTTATAATCATGTGTCATGAAATGGCGATGAAGCCCAGACTTGCACCACAAAAACCACCACTTTTAAGGCAACACGCCAGCCATGGAAATTTCAGATTCATTAGTTTATTCTATGGCCCATCCACCACCTAAATTTCCTACAGTTTATAACCCAATCTCTCATCATATTTCCTTTCCTCGCTGTTTTGATCCAATTTGTTTTCCACTACTCTTCGTTTACACAAACAATAAATATTTCAAGACTTCCAAACCAATGGCGTTGGCAAAAATTATTTAGCAAATTTTCAATTAATTAAATAAACTAAAAGCCAAGTAAAAACAATAACTGATGTGGGCTATTCAATAGCCTTTGAGGACCAGCTTGGAACCCTCCTCTTCCTTTTTCTAAACATTAGATCAAAACTCATGTATAATTTAGATTTAATCTTTTATAAAATTATTGTTAAAATGTTAAATTAAAAAACGGAAAAAATTAATTAAATATAAGTTGATAAAGTTTGATATGAATAATTCAATACTACAATATAAAAATTAAAAATAATATTTTATATAAAACTAAATCTGAACCACTCAAATAGATCAAATTGTTAGAAAAAGAAGATAGGAGGGCAAGAGGAGGGTTTCGATCTCTTTTCTCATTTTCTCTCATTGGCTCAATTTAGGCCGTTGATTGATAAAATAAGAGGAAAATAAAAGTAGTATTATATTGATTGGACGGATGTGATTTAGAAATTATAAGTGATAATGAGAAAATGATGATGAGAGAAATTCAACCATAGCAATCGCCTTGACATCACCGTCTCCCTCAAGGGTAGAGTCTCCCTCAAGGGTAGAGCCCGACAAACATAACCGCAGACCAACACAAGGAGCTGAATTCCTAAAACCAGTCTGGCAACCGCAACATCACTTTTGGAGAGTTCATGCCAACCCCTGCTACATAAATTATTGTTTAAAATTAACGTCACATTATTGCTAACGGTAAATAAAAACCCTCTGTCACTTCTCCTACTATTCTTTTATAATCATTTTAATACCTTTTTGTGTTTCTAAACTGAAAAAATGATCATTTTATATCTTTTGAAGTATTTTGTTGCACATTATTATTATTTTGATATATAAAAATTTAGGTAGGGATAGATATCGATAACTCACTAAATCTCTAGGCTCAAAGAGTGCTTATAGAGTTATAAATTGTTACACATTTTGAATTACAGAAGATCTAAACAGTCAAGGCAGCCCTTGCCATTATTACCAAATCGTATATATCATGAAAAATGTTTTAACATGATTTTTTCCTACAAAAAAAAAAGAAGAAAAATGCTTTTTTGTTCTCTACCTGCGTCAATGAATCACTTGTTGAGAGAGATCTTGACATCAAGTTATCTAGTCCATGCCTAAGCAAAATCATAAAAACGCAAAAACTCCTACTTTCCTCATTTGTCTTTAAAAATTACTATGTTTAAGACAGTCTCCCGGGCGTTGACGGGGGAAAAAAAATACAGTTTCCCAGGTCTGCCTGTTAAGAGCGTTGTTTGGTATTAGAAACCATAAGCACACTTGAGTTTGGAAAAAGTATAAGCACTTGTCCTGACAAGTACAATGATGCTTCGGGTTTTAAGACTTTAATTTTCTGAACAGCCAGCAGTAACGATTTTGCTTGCTAAAACCCTCGAGAGCAAAGAAAAAAGGGGAAGGGGAGGAGGGTCAAACAAAACTAAGAAAGGAAATGATGGAGAGAGCAAATCACAACATCACAATATAATTCACTATACATTGTGGGGTCATGAAATAAAAATACCATTAGATAGCAGTGTTGCACAAGAGAGTCATCTCCAAACTCATGTTTTCTCCTCCAGGTCGCTCTGTATGAGTTGCTTACAGAGGATAGCGACGTTTAAGATCTCTGGCGAAGAAGGGATGTCTTAATGCTTCCCTTGCTTTGAACCGTTCAGCAGGATCATATCGAAGGAGTCCTTGCAGAAGATCAATCAAATCACCAGCAGAATGATCAACATGCTGCATTATAAGGTTCTGCATTGTCATGACAAAAAACTGTGTGTTAAGGAATCTGTTAATAACCTTTGTAGCATTGACAGGATGATGAAATAAACTATACTAAATACGTATAGGAATGTGCTAAGGGGCACGCTTTAATTTATGGAAACTCCGATGATGTCAGAAGATGAGGGGGCTTAAATTAAGCCAGGTTTAAATGTATTGTTTGTTGGATCGAGCACTATTATATTTACACATCCAATAATCTCCACTTTTTATCAGTTTATGCACTGATCCTAACCCAAGCTATCTCTCGCACACTCCTTAAGATAAAGAAACAGCCCGTGAGTCAGTAGATGGATGAGAGAACGTTTGGTTGGGGAAAATTGAATATGCTGTTGAATCTAATATAGCTGTTCGCCAAGAATTATCCATGATGTCAACAAAAACCCATGGCCTTGCAGTCAATAAAAAATCACAACATTGATTTTCAAGACCCACTTCTTAATTCAGAAGGAAAACATATAATTTGCATGAATCAATTTCAAAGAAAGTACCGGCAAGCGAAGCAATTTCCAGACAGCCCTCATGCTTTCTCTTGAAGTTGAACTATCTGGCCAACCCAACCGTGCGCCCCTTCTAAAATACTTCTCAGCTCGACGGCTGCAAAAGTAGGCAAGATATGAAGCTAAGCCAAAAAGAGAGAGAGAGAAAACAATTACTAAAAGCAAAGAGAATCCAGAAACAATTACTCGGCCTTGACCACCATATGTGGGGGTAGTGGCCCCAAAACTCTCTCCATCATGGCAAGATGCTCCAAGTTCTCATGTGTTTGAAAAAGGGCTGCACCCTGTTTGTATAAAAGAACATTATAATGCTAAACATGGACTCCCAGAGGTAATCTTTGATAAGGTCAATTAAGGCAACAGGAAATAAGCTAAAGTAATCGTGATGACATCATCCAAATCAGAAACAAGCTTCAAATCGTGATAATGAAAATATTTGTGAAACATCGGAGGCAGTTCCAAGAAAACTGGTTCCGGAGATCATGTGCTCATTCCCTTCATATTCAGAGTTACTTGATATGTAAACTTATATGCCAATACTATTCTTAGTTCCCAAAGATAGACTTAAAACAAAAAGCTTCACCCAAGCACAAGACGCTCATATCTAGTTCACTTTAATCAGAGTCATTCAACCTTCCATCAAGGAAACTGAGTAAACAAACGTGAGTCTATACTGAAAATTACTTACAGAGCAGAGTTCAACCAGTATACAACCAACACTCCAGATATCGCAGGGATAATTCCACCCAAGACCTGCAGAAAACATCAGATGACACATGATACAAAATCAACAGATATAATAAGCATGTGTTTCACAGCCAACGATGATTACCTAAGATAACCTCTGGTGCTCGATAATGTCTGGTTGACACCACATAACTGTGATCCTGATGTTCAAATGTTGTACTCCCAAAATCAATGAGTTTTATGGTACTTGACTTAGGTAGGTTTTTGAAATAGGAGCCATCTTTTGTAGTTCGAGCTAGAAACTTAATTGACACAGATGAATTATGCCCAAAAAAGAAGAAATGTGTCAAAATTGCGGTCTTTGAGAATGATGATAAATGAGAACAGTAATATTTCCAAGGTAGCATCATGAGTGATGGTGAAACATACCTTGTCTGGCACTTTAATACAGTCTGATGAGACAAGAAGAATATTCTCTGGCTTCAAATCAGTGTGGATCAATCGTAAATCATGCATAACTGCAGATATAAGCAACAGAATAAGTTATCTAGAATCATAATAGACAGATGTAATAACTATTTGAGTCAATTCAATAAAAGTTTACTTGATTCAGATATCAAAAAATTATCATCCATATTGAGATAAGTGATTATATAAGCTGATGTCTCTAACCCCCAACCAGGAAAAAGGGGAATCTATTAGATGATAAATAGATAATTAGGTACAAGTTATGTCCACACACATGCTACAGACTCCAAAAGTTGTCTGCCAAACTCCCGAACAAGATCAATGGGAAAAGAACGATAGCTGTTTTTGCGGAGAAAATCGTATAAGCTTGGCCCAAGCTTCTCAAATACCTGTTGAAACCATTTAAATCCATCCGCAAGTTTTTTAACTCACAGAATATTTAAGCATGAAGGAATAGGCATTCCCATCATATTAATCAAATTATGAACATCAATGAATACTTACAATACAAATATGATTACGATAGTCAAACCAATTCCGTATTTGCACACAACTGCAAAGAATGAAACAACTTATACCAAAATCGCTTTGAACATCTACAACCAATCAGGGAATGTATCGAGAAAAAATTCTCACCGTGCATTGCCAATGTCATGCCTGGCAAGCCTCTGCAGAACATCAATTTCAATCATGGCAGCCTCCCGATACTTGTGTATGGAGCGAATAACTTTGATTGCAACAACTTCTTCCTTTTCATTGTCAAAACATTCCAAGACTTGGCCAAATGTCCCTGCATAAATTTTAGAAAAGGTGTACGTTGGAGCAAAATAGTCTATATTAGTCAAACAAACTAGAAAACCACCAACAAAGTGTTTCCAATGACACCTAGAAAATCAATTAATATAAAGCATTTAGAGGGGCAGGGTTTTTTAAAAAAAATCTGAGAAATTATAAAAATTACCTTCGCCCATTTTACTGAGAATTCTGTCTGCAAACATAAGAAAGTAGTCAATTTTACTGAACAAGTACATGCAAAGTCATAAAGCAGGGGGAATAACTCTCCGAAACTAAGTTCAACCATAATCAGTTATCTTCCTCCTCCCCCTACTTCTTTTCCCTTTTTGTTTCTGGGGAGGGGGTGTGAAGGGTGCTGAGGATGTTCTATTACAAAGGGGGGAAATCGTTTTTTTTAAATCTGGTTAACAGGGTCATACTAGTATAAAATATAAAGCCTTAAATGCCAGGCTAAAATTTCTACAAGTTATAAGTCAAACAAAAATTCTACATGAAAATGAATCACTTACATCGTGAAGTTAGACTTTCACCAATAGCAAAAACGTAGTGCCCATCTTTATCGTCAGGTCTCCAAGGGGGTGATCCATTGCGAGGCACTCCCCTGTAGATGACGGAAGAATATACATGATTGGGAACCACTCCATTCGCAAGTTCCTGGCTGCAATATAAAGGCGGAAGAACCTGCAAACATCCGTAACTCAATTATTCAAAAAAATTTCCATTAATATTCATTTTAAGCACGATGGCATATGTGTATGGTGTAACATCACGCTTCCCATATTCCCGTTTGGGAATAATTGGTGCAGCAAACTTCATGTAAAATTGAACACCAATATTTCATAAGGAAAAAGATCATAATTCTGAATCCATCGAATTCGAACATTCCTATGCAACACGCTCCAATCTTTCCCGCCACTGGCGCATAAAATTTTAGGGGGAAAGGTACGGCCAGATTGATCAGTCATCAACATACGGAAAATCATTCAAATTGTAGGAAATTATACAGAGTAAACGCACCCAAAAATAAGAAATTAATGACAGCTCGAGAAGGGCATGTAAAATGAGAAAAAAAAATATAAATCACCAGTAAGACAACATAAAAACACGCAGTGGTGGAAGGAATTAAACCTTGGGAGCTGGAGGAATGGCAGGGGGCATATCCCATGTTAAACGAGGTCTCTTCCTGGGGCGCTTGTCCATGTTCTGATGCGGAAATTCGATAATTCGCTGCGTCTCCATTTATCGGTGTCTGTGTCTGTTGTGGAGAAACATGGAACAATTATCAAAGAATTCAACGGTCTGGAGGTCGATCTCGAAGGAATTGACGATGGATATCAAAAGATAATTAAAGAGAGATCTCCCAAATTGAAGCCCTAACGATGAAGTAGATCTGAAGCTAAAGCAATTACAGGAATCGATGAGGGAGAGGAGGAGGAGGGGGTTAACCGTGGTTAGGAGTATGAAGGTTTACTAACCATGGTTTCGAAGTGGACCCATTCATTGAAGTCTCCTGCGCTCGCTGATAGGTACAAGACGTGCCGTCGTGGGGACCACCAGCTTGAGGTTGAGATTATTGTGCTGTAGGTTTTTTCTTGGATCAGGCCGACGATTTAACTTGAAATGGGCCATTCAAGTGCAACCACTCTTTTTAAGCCCATTTCAATATCCAGCCTGCTATAGAATAAATAAGGGAGAATTACACACAGGTCCCAAGGATGACAAAAAAATACAATGAGGTCCCAACAAGAATTCACATTACACAAAAGTCCCTAGGGACTTCTGTGTAATTATATGTGAATGTAAAATGACCATTGTGGACAAAGGAAATTTACAACAGACAAAATATAAATTTACAACTGAAAAAGTATAGATTTACAACAAATTTTAAAACCATCGTTTTTTTCCATTTTGACTTCCAGAGGCTATTTACAACACAAAAAGTATAAATTTACAACTGAAAAAGTATAGATTTACAACAAATTTTAAAACCATCGTTTTTTCCATTTTGACTTCAGGAGGCTATTTATAACACACAAAGTATAAATTTACAACTGAAAAAGTATAGATTTACAACAAATTTTAAAACCATCGTTTTTTCCATTTTGACTTCCAGAGGCTATTTACAACACACAAAGTATAAATTTACAACTGAAAAACTATATATTTACAACAAATTTGAAAACCACCGTTTTTTCCATTTTGACTTTCAGAGGCTATTTACAACACACAAAGTATAAATTTACAACTGAAAAAGTATAGATTTACAACAAATTTGAAAACCACCGTTTTTTCCATTTTGACTTCAGAGGCTATTTACAACATACAAAGTATAAATTTACAACCGAAAAGTATAGATTTACAACAAATTTTAAAACCATCGTTTTTCCATTTTGACTTAGGAGGCTATTTACAACACACAAAGTATAAATTTACAACTGAAAAAGTATAGATTTACAACAAATTTTGAGAATTTTGACAGCAATATAATTTCATATAATTTCAAAGTATTAAGTTGTATGAGTAAGTGGCTATTTGCACCCACTCCTTATGTATATATATACAACCCAACCCATTGCTTTCTATTTACAAGTCTTCTTCAGGAGAGAGGGAAGGTCAAAATGATAGTTTTACATTCACAAATAATTACAACCAGGTCCCTTGGGACTTTTGTGTAATTTCATGATTTCAATGGACTTTATTGTGATTAATTCCCTTCCTTAGAACCTGTGTGTAATTTTCCCAATAAATAATGAATTGAGTTGGTTCAAAATTTTCTCAGCCTTTCGAGCAAAAAAAAAAATTTCTCAGCCCATTTAAATGGGCCATTTTTAAATCTAATAATTAATGGGTCGGATGATGTTTGGTTAGGTAAATACTAACTACTAGGTGCTTTTTTGGTATCATGGAATTCCTAAAAGTGCTTATTTATATAAATTAAGATAAAACTTATCTCACATACTTAACTTATATATCATAAATCATGAATGAAAAGCTACTTTTAAAGGTTTAAATCACTATTTTAAAAAAATATTTAATTGGGTCTACTTTTTTTTGGAAAGGGTCAAGATAATAATAAAAAGAAAACTGTCATGTACCATTCTGATCCTATTTATAAGTTTATTTTAACTAAAAAATTTGATCATATTTATAAATCTAGTTTCATAAGATAAATGAGATTGTGACAATTTTACCCATATTAATTTTGCCCATGAAGATAAAGAGACAATAAACAGTTGAAAGATACTCAAATACTCCATCATAAATTAAGGTAGAGTTAAAAATATACTACATAGTCACTGAGTTAACTACTTCTTCTTGGTATGTGAGATTTGGTCAAAATGAAATTCTAACTAGGACCAGAGTGATAATTAATTAGTGCGTGGTTTGAAAATATTAAGCATTTTCGTTAAGTGTCGGGTAGTTAAAAACTCGTTTTATCACTACGATTTTACGTTTTTACGATTTTTTTTCATTAAAACGATTTTACTAATTTTCCAAACGCTTTTATGTTTTTACGATTTTTTTTATGTTTTTACTACGTTACGATTTTACATTTTATGATTTTTCATTCTCCTTTCGTTTTTAGGTAAAATCTACGTTTTCAGTACCATATTCAGGATCGACTTCTTCATTAATTCCTTTGATATTTGGAGCTGGTGGGAACCGTGTGAAGTTTCAGGGTACTGACATAATTCTCTGGGGGTTGGCGGCGGCTCCTCCGGCGTTCCCGTCAAAATCAGCAGCAGATATGTTATTCAACTGCTTGACCAACCAACACGTGCTTTTTGCCAACATATTCCAACTTTCATTGAACAGATCGATTAGATTCAGTGTGAGACCATTCTTATTTCTTAATATATACTCTGTTTATTTTTATTATAAAATACCAACTAACAATTCTTATAAATTAATAAAAATAGTTAAAGTTAATAAAATTATCATATAATTTAAAGAAATTCTAATTTTACCTATACTAATTATACTAAACTCTAATATCATATTAATTATTACTCTTACATATTATCTTTATTAATTATGGACATACATAAAAAATAATTAATATTCATTGGAAATAAATAAGTGGTTTATGAAAAAATTATTAGTTAATATTTTATAATAAGAAGTATTACGTAACAAGCGGATTGGATCAGAGTATCAAAGAAATTTTCACGGAATAACAAAGATTTACGCCTAACGCCGACTTTCTTCGTAGTAGTTTTGGATAAGTACCAAACGATGATAATCGTAATTTCTGCAGTACCGTCACCAATTATGCAAGCTTCCTGACCACTTGTCTTATTTAAATTGGTCAAAAGGGTCGTCTGACTATTTTTACACCCTGAAAGGAATAATACTTTTTTTTTTAGTAAATATAAAACAGTTTTTTATATATATATATATATATTAATAAAGTTAATTAAATTACTTTAAAATATTTATAATTATCCATTTTTTTAAATCATCTTGTCTAACTTATAAATTGATACCACTCTGATTCTATTTATAAGTCTATTTTGACAAAAAAAATAGTTATATTTATAAGTCTAATTTCATGTAATAAATGAGATTATGACAATTTTACCCATGAAAATAGAGAGATAATAAATAGTTGAAAAATACTCAACCATAAATAAGGGCAAAATTGAAAATTTACCCCATAATTATTCCTTAATCTCTAAAAAAAATATTTAATCAGTTTTATATATATTTAGCAGCGGAAGAGGAAGTAATTACAAGAGGATTCGTTCCCTTATTGGATTTGAACAAAAAAGGCAACTCCAGCATCAGTCAAACTTCAGGCCGAGACTAAAATGGTGTGTTTTAAACTTTTGTTTCTAGCTCTTGATGATATGTTTAATTGCCAGGATAGTTCCTGCATGCGAACCAGTAAGCTCTAACTCATGCCTTTTAGAGACATTGAATCTTGAATGCATAATCTGGGTTTTGACTTTTGACTCTCTCGGGTTTTACTGGCATTCCCTTCTGAAACTATCCTCGCCCCCAACCCAACGTACGTGTCTGCGTCCACGAAAAAATTAAAATTAAAATCAATACCAATATCCATATATATACATCCACTGGAAACAAATTGAAAGTCAGATAAACGCGTATTTTATTGAGACAATCATTTGTGCAAACAAATCATAATTGTTAGAGAGAGAAGTGAACAATTAAACATAAACAATGCCGCTTTTGATTTACTAAATACACTACAAAAAAAACGACAATTAGTAGCGGTTAAAATGACCTATTTGTAACGGTTTTTGACGTGACAAACGACATTTGTAGCGGTTAGAGGAACCGCGACAAAATCGCCAGTGGCAAGCCGATTTGTAACGGTTAAAAAAACCGATACTACATACACATAAACCGCTACAACCTCATTGCGGTTCAAGAAAACCGTCACTAAATCGGCGGGCGACGTGTGTTTCGAGACATTAGTCACGGTCCGTAACCGTTACAAATCATCTTGTAGCGGTTCGATAGCGGTTTCATAACCGCTACAAAATAATGTGTTGATAATTTTGCCACCATAAATTTTTATTATTTTGAATATTTGTCGCGGTTACTAACCGCTACAAACATTCCCGCCATTTTTCGCCAAAAAAATTTGCCGCCATCTCGAATATTTGTAGCGGTTTACAACCGCTACAAATAGTCCCGCCACATGTGCTTTTGAATATTTGTAGCGGTTGCAAACCGCTACTATAAACGCTACAATTTTATTTGAAATTGTGTAGCGGTTATTTCAACCGCTACAAATTCATTACGGTTTAAAAAAAAATTCATAACGCCATTTTATTTGAAATGTTGTAGCGGTTATTGCAACCGCTACAAATTCATTACGGTTTAAAAAAAAATTATTATTTATCGGCGTAATTCAGTAATTATTATTAATATATCTTTTTAACAAAAATAAAAAGTAGTAAATTATGAAATTTAAATATATAAGGTGCATGTATAGAAACAAAATAATAAGATTATGTAAGTAGAATAAGTGCTAAGAAATGAGGTGATTAAAACAATACTGAATATTTAAAAATTATATGTACAAATCAATTGAATAATGTATATGAAAGAATAGGGAAAGTTGAAAGATATATCTCGTTCAACCGCAAAATAACAAAGTTTAATTAGTATCGAACTATAAATTAGTATGAGAAACATTAGAATTGATCTAGTTACACGGTACTTACCCCGTTCAAACTCACAATGTTACGAAACGTAAAAATATTTGAGATGGCGAGAGAAACGTGGGTAGAAAAGAAGTTGAGGCGTATTAAATGAGGTTGGGTGGGGGTATTTATGGTGGGTTCTGCGTATCATTTTGTAGCGGTTGGTGTCTCACTTTTTTGTAGCGGTTGTTATATTTAGTAGCGGTTTTGAGGGTTTTGTAGCGGTTATTGTAGCGGTTGATTTTGTCGCGGTTTTAAGGGTTTGTAGCGGTTATATAACCGCTACAAAGTAATTTCGAGTTCTTTTTTTAAAAAAAAAAAAAACTTAAAGGGTTTTTTTCCTAATTAATTTCGGATTTTTTTTAAGTGTTTGTAGCGGTTATATAACCGCTACAAAGTAATTTCGAGGTTTTTTTAAAAAACTTAATATTAAAAAGATTTCATATTACTGACATAGGCATTAAGTTTTCCTCTCAATCTTCTTCGACATCCCTACAAAGAAAGTTTACATAAAATGTTACGCGTGAGTTGAATACGTTTGAACACAATATAATTAAAACTTTAGTTAAATGTTTCAATTTCATAAAGCGTAAATTTAAAAACGTCTTAGAACTATAGGTAAATTGTCATCGCCGTGCAGGATGAAGTCTTGAAGGCAAGGCGGGTGCAACGGCTCACAATCGTAGGCGACCTTATCACCATCGCCCATATCGTAAAGGTCCCGAGGCTTTAAGTGAACCACCATATTCCAATCCTTGTGCCTCTCATCGACGACACAATAAACACGATGGGCCTCGAGGCAAGAATATACGGCTCGTCATCTTGGATCGACCACTTGTGTATAGGCGGGAGAAATTCACCGATGTGATGCCTAACTCGTCTGTCGTGAGTCCCACGGACGTTGTGGTATTCGCCCACAAACACTTGAACAACGTCACGGTGAATAGGCTGTGTAACTTATCGACCACATCAAGCGGCTTTCCATAATACGGGACGTCACCGAACCGCATGTTTCGCCATCACTTCTGCTCGCATAACTCCTCGTCTCAAACGTGCCATATACACGAGTTTTGGGTCGGCAATCCCGATCTCGTGCGACGGTGCAAAACTTAAAACCATTGGCATTGTATGCCGTGAATCTTAGGGCATGGTCAAGCGGGCCCTCTGCGAGCTCGATTTCAGTGAGTGCGGGTTGTGGTCGTTCATTATTCTCCTCCTAAACCAACTCGGGAATTCTCTGTGAACCTTTCTATCAATTTCGGAGGATGTCGTGTACGAATCCTCGGTTCACGCTTCACATAACTCCTGAATTCCTGCAATTGAACATGCAATGAAATGTGAGTATGTATAAAATGTAAGGAAATATATAGGATACGATATATATATATTTGTATGAAATCCTTACAGAAGGTACGGTTCAACTTTGGTGCGATTAATCAAGACATGTCTATGTGCTTGGAACTTCTCAAGTGCCGTGAGTTTGAATTTCTCACTCCCGCCATTGGCTGGTTTACCAACACGAGGGATTAACAACTCTGTTGTCTCGGCTCCGGCTCGGGCTCGGGACAATCGTTGCTATTGAACCTTCAGGTCACGCCTTATTCCTCACGTAAGATTTAAGTTTCCCAAGAAACCTATAAAGTAGAACCATAAAAATAATAGCCGGATCAATGGTTAAACGTGCGACTAGGGAGTAATGGTAAAGTAATTATTTTTCAACAAGTACCTCTCAACGGGATACATCCATCGGTACTGAACTGGGCCAGCAAGCTTTGTTTCGTGAACAAGGTGTACTGCCAGGTGAACCATGACCGTGAAAAATGACGGAGGAAAGATCATCTCCAAATGACACGGCGTAAGAATGATTTTCTCCTGCGGTGGTCGAGCTCCTCCACTATCAAAACCTTCGAACACGGCTTAGAAAGAAAGTACAAAGCTCGACCAAAACGAGAGACACGTCGAGAGGCGGCGTATTTTCATGGCCAGCGAAGTAAGCTGTTGCATAAGCACATGTGAGTCATGACTCTTCAGACCTGTAACCTTTCGAGCACTGCAAGTCAATACATCGTGATATGTTGCTTGAATACCGTCGGGAACTTTATTTTCTTCAAGGTAGCGAAAGATTTCCTTATTCGGTTTTGTCGGGGTGAACCTTGCCGGTTGAAATCTGTCATGCTCATCCGGCCACGCGTCTCCACGAACGCCCATCTCCGTAGATCTTTCACGGCCTTCGATGATCTTTGGACTTGCACAGTTCGTTGAGAATCGTGTACAACACATTGTCGCACACATTCTTTTCAATGTGCATGACATCCAGATCGTGTCGGAGCAAATTATCTTTCCAATACGGAAGAGCGAAGAAGACGCTCACCTTTCGCCATTGTTGGGCGTAGAACACGAAGCCACTGGCGAGTCTTTGTTCGGCCCTTGCCGGATCGTTCTTTTCCCAAACTCAACATTAACATCCTGAAGCTGCTCTATGATTTCTTCACCAGATAAATTCCGAGGGGGTCCTCTTTTTTGCTGTTGCCCATTAAAACGATTGCGTTGCAACCTAAACCTGTGTGTACCATCGAGAAACCTCCGATGACCCATGAAGCACCACTTACGCTTTGTGGGGAAGGCGCGACCGAGTCGAGTCAAAATTGCAGGCTGGGCACGCAAGGCCGGTATGCACATTCCACCCAGATAATGTCTCGAGGCCAGGAAAGTCGCTTATCATCCAAATCAAGGCCGCACGCAAGTTGAAAAGTGTCTTCTCGTGCGCGTCGTACGTCTCCACACCTACATTCCACAACTCCACCAACTCCTTGATCAGCGGTGGAGATACACATCGATGTCATTCCCGGTGCCTTTTTCCCTGGAATGATCATGGACATAATGAAGGAGCTTTGTTTCATGCACATCCACGGGGCAAGTTGTAGGGTATCAACATAGCGGCCATATACGTAGCTTGTGCTAACATTCCCAAATGGATTAAAAGCGTCGGTCGCCAAAGCAAGACGGACATTTCTAGGGTCCGCCGCGAAACTGGAAAGACCGAGTCGAACGCTTTCCACGCTTCAAACATCACGTGGATGCTTGAGTTTACCATCTTCATTCTTATCATCTTCATGCCACCTCATATCTTGTTTGTCTTAGACGACATAAACAATCTTTGCGGGTGAGGTTTTAAAGGAAAGTACCTTAGAATCTTCGCAGGTTTCTTCTTACGCTTCTTCCCTTTCCGAGCAGTCTTGAACCTCGAAGTGTGACACTTCTTACAAGTCTCCCTCCGATCGTCCTCTCCCCAATAAAGCATACGATCGTTTGGGCGGGCATCTATTTTTCGTAGTTCAAGCCTAATCGTTGATTATCTTCTTCGCCTCGTAGAAGGATGAGGGAATGTCCGCGTCTGGGAAAGCATCTTGAAGTAATTCCAGGAACATCGACATTGCCTTATCAGTGATCCCACACATGCACTTGATATGGTACAATTTGATAAGAAAAGATAACTTTGAGTATTTCTAACAACCTTGATACAAAGGACGATCGCTCTCATCCATGAGGCTGAAAAATTCCCGAGCTGCATCGTTCCTGAAGAAAACAGGGTCTGGACCCTGCACCTCTGCTGTGAAGTTGTCGTCTTGAACACCAAAAGCATCACGGACAGCTTCATTAACCGGATCATCTTGATGTACTTGATTTCCTACTTGTGAGGTTCGAGGAAGATGGAGCCCATATCCCATACCACGTTGCTCCCCATGAACCGCCCGAATGTATATGCTTCGGGAAAGGCTTTACAAGAAGATGTTCCAAAGCGAATCTCGTGTTTGCCACTTCTTAAACTTACATCGCACACAAGGACACACGATCTTCCCATTAATGCATGCGTGAGAGAAGGCGAAATCTAAGAAAGTGTTCAATCCCGCTAAATATACAGGAGAACTACACGGCTGCTTGATCCATGACTTATCCATATGTAACAAACAAATCTAGGATAGAGGATAAATGTGGATACAATGTTTAATTACATTCAACGCAGAACTTGGGATCTTTAAACATGCATCGAATGTTTTGTAGCGGTTACATAACCGCTACAACAACCGTTGCAATTATAACGAACAATTTTGTAACGGTTATAAAACCGCGACTACAACCGCTACTGAGTACAATTTGTCGCGGTTATCTTCATCACAACCGCTACAAAGTGATGCCCGTTGAATCTTGTAGCGGTTATCCAACCGCGACAAAATAGGGCGCCCTTTTTCAAATTTCAAATTTGTTGCGGTTTCCTCATTCGAACCGCTACAAAATTTAATTTAATTTTTAGTGTTTTGAAATAAAATTTTAGGAAATTATTTTGGATTATAATTAAAATTATAACTAAAGCACACATTAAACAAGGATTAAAATTTTGTATTAAAAGTTTTAGGGTTTTCGATTAAAATTTAGTTAAATGAGTTATAGGTTTTGAAATAACGTATTAAATTTAACGGTAACAAATATATAACTAAAGCACATCTTAAACAAACCAAATATTTAAACCAAATTAAACTAATATCCAACTGTACAGAATGACTGAAGTTTTCAAAATAAAAACTAACTATCAGGAACATGATCATCAAGTCCTGTCCTAGGGGGGTCTGTCTCAGGGGGGGTTGGTACACGTGGGGGGGATTCCTCAAAGATGAACGGAGGAGGATCGGGATGCGGAAACCGCTGGTCGGGTAATAGTCGCGCCGGGGCCCCGTAGAATGCCAGTCCAGCTCTCCACATGACAGCCGTACCAACGGGCGATGCTCTCTGCATGCGCCTATGCAGCCTCCTCGTCGGCCCTCCTACGCATCTCTCTCGGCCTCCTCGTCGGCCCTCCGTGCAGCCTCATGTGCAGCAACCTGCGCTGCGACCTTCTCAGAAATGATCTCATCAAAAGCCTCCGGTGGTGGCCTTCTCGAGCTGGAGGGTCCGGTGGACGCAGAGGAGGAGCCATGCTTCGGTACACCATGCTAGGCTCGGCGCCAAGGCCCATGCCCCTAACACGGCCGGATGATGCTGACCGGGCCCACTGCGGCTTTCGGTGGGGCGGTGGGATTCACAGACCCTCGTGACTCGGGAGTGCGACGCTTGTAGCTCGCCTCGGTCTTCTCAATCCGGGCCCGACCCACGGCGTTCATGAACAATCATTAATAAAATAATTGACGATCAATTTTAATATACAACATTCATTATATTTTTCAATGTTTTTGTAACTTACTATTATCTCCTCTCTCGCTCGAGAGGTCGGCGCCCCATCACGGTGTCTATGGGTGCGTGTCCACAACTTCCCATAGTTCGTTTGTGTGTTCTCCTCCCGAGCCTTCTTTTCTTTGAAAGAATTAAAACAATATGTACTTTGTTATTGGAAAAACAAAACAATCGGTATGTTAAATAATAACATACCATCTCACCGTAGGTCACAAGAAACGCCTTGGTCCCCGCCGTGTGATGGACCCTCTCTCGTGCCCTCGCTTCTTGTGTTTTCTGCGACAAAGCCTCGATCGGAGGAGGAAACAAAACTTAATTTAAACTAAATTTAAATTATCACTTAAGTGAAACTATTAATTAATTTAAACCATATGTAATTAAATTATAATTAATTTAATAAAATGTACCGCCCGTCAAGACCTCTCCTATATTGGACGAAAGCCGCCCACCGATCCGGGTCCACGCCGTGCGGGACTCTCTCGATCAGCTGCTGCAGAGGAATAGTGCCATCTCCATTCATCGATTGTAGAGACGATTCCTCCGACTCTTCCACCCTTCCCCACCTTCATCATAACGTACCTTTTGTGTTGTTCGCGAAGTTTAAACTTTTTCTGTATCATAAATTCATTATTAAAAATTAATAAATAAAGAAATAAATAAGGAAAGAAATAAACTAAAACTTATAACTATTAACATGTAAAATGTAATGAAACAATATTGACTACTCGCGTAACTTCGCTAAACGCCTTGTTCTTTGTGTCCTTCGTCACACTCTTCCAATCCTTAAAAATCGGAACCATGCCCAATTGCCGCCAAATTCGGACAAAAACGGTTCATCAAAGTGACCACCGGTGCCGATCGCCCGGTCCGTGAGCTCGTTCCACGGGACTACGACCGATACCCTGACATCTCCCGGCCGTATCGAGAGAGTGGAAACATCCGGCCCCACTGGCGATGTTCCCATGTTTATCTCGCAATATTAGAAAAATTGAATTAAACCTACAAATTTTAAATTAATTTCTCCAAAAACCAATTAGATATACCTTCGACATCCACTGTAAATCACTGAACGCGAAGACGCCTGGCCGGGGTTCCCGTGGTCCCGCCGGGTTTCCGGTCCATGAACCGCTCCACCTCCACTAGGGAATGTTGATATGGATCTCCGCATTCTCGTCGTCTAAGTCATTCAACGACAAACTTGCTTCTTGATCTCCCCCTACGGTCCCCACATTTGGAATTTCTTCATTGGCGAAGAGATTGGCAAACTCGTTCGGCTCCTGAGATGGCGGTGGTATATGTTGGGCCCCACGCCCTCTCGTCTGGCCTCCGCCCTACTACTACCCCCTTAAACCGGTTTTGAAAGGGACACTGCTTTCCCTTTCCCTTCTCTCCTCCGAAACCATGATGTTGAAAGGTAGAAGTTTAAAAGTAAAAGTTTAAAGATAGGGTGAAAGGTAAAAACGGTGAAAACTCAAACCGTTGGAAGTGTGACTTGGAAAATGAGGATTTCTTGTTTAAAAACCGAACATTTTGTAGCGGTTAACCTAATAAACCGTTACAAAATTTGAAATTTTGTAACGGTTCATCCATCACCGCCACATAAACCGCTACAAAATATCGATCAAGTTAAAATTCTCTGTAGCGGTTGTGTAATAACCGCTACAAAAACCGCTACAAAATAGCTGACCCTTGAAATTCTGTAGCGGTTACATAGAAACCGCTACAATATGACCACATTTTGTCGCGGTTTTTGTTGTGAACCGCTACAGAATGATTTTTTTTCAAAAAAAAATTCCAAACTAATTAGTTTGATTCAAAAATTTTATGAATCAAACTAATTAGTTTGGTACAAATATTTAAAAACCAAACCTTCAATTCATTTATTTCTTTTCTTTAATTTTTTTAAAATCTGTCTACGTAATAAATTACACATAATGAAGTAATTAAGAATAGTCCAACATGTCGTGGGGATTGGGACTCAATGTAGCCGCGATCTCCCACGAAAACCTGGCCGAGTCATTTTCATCGAGATATTTTCGTGAGACAAAGGTGGCTACAATGGAACCCAATCTCCGCCGCTGTTGGACTCTTCTCAGAAGAGTAAAAGTATTCACGCCAAAGAAATGAGCAAACCTTGGCTTGTGGATCGAACGAATTGCCTCGCAAGGATGAGAGAGGCAAATATCCGCACCCTCATCACTCGAGATAAGATATCGAGCTACCGATATCTCGCATTCCTTGGACGACCAAGCGAGATAGTTCATTCAGTTACAAGTCGAAGATTTAGTAATTCCTTTAGTAGTTATAGTTGATGTACGGTATTTATAGTGTGAAAATTTGTAGCGGTTCCCATCGAAACCGCTACAAAATATAGATTTTGACGCTGGCCACTGGGTCACTCTTCCTGGATACCGTGACAAAATTGTGACGTTTCGTTTATTTGTAGCGGTTTTTTTGATGGAACCGCTATAAAATCACCGCAACAAAAAGTTGGCGCCACTTTTGTAGCGGTTCTACTCAAGAAACCGTTACAAAATCACGGTGACAACAATTTCGCCATTGCGCGCCAAAGTGGCGCCAAATCATTGCGGTTTATTTTGAGTGAACCGCTACAAAGGTAGCCGAGGTCCATACCGTCATGGCTTCCGTTACTATTTAGTGGCGGTTATGGGATAAAACCGTTACAATTTGTTGTTTTGTAACGGTTTTTTTTAACCGCGACAATTTAACCGCGACAAAATAGGTTTTTTTTTTTTGTAGTGATAAAACTATTAACGAATAATTTTAAATGCATTCTGAATGTGACCGGCCTTTCAAAATACAGTATTAAATTTCGAGTATGAACTCTTCAAAATTCATCAAAATTAAATTAGGACTTCTCATCTATATAAAGGAAAAAAGGACCAAAATTAAAGTAAACATATTTTTAGGCCTGTTTTTGTTGAATTTTTCCGTGGGAGATCGTCTTGCTAAATGTCAACGCAACGCATCTAGAATAATATCCATCCTACGTAACTCTGTTGAAAGTTATTTATGTAATAAGCACTTACATCAATTTCATGAAACCATGTGATCGAAGGTTCAAAACGAAGACCAGCCTTCTAGAGTAGCTGAAAGAAATCGAGTATGAGAGTAGTCATTACTACGTAATATTCCTGTATATGCAGTAGCAGTTCAACACCCACACGTCAAGATGCCTATAATATGCAAGCTAGTAACTATAGTATTTAGCGTAAGCAGAACGTAAGCACAAACCTTGGATTCACGGAACACACAAGAATGAAGAAAACCCTCGTACATGCGGCAACGAGTCAAAGTTCCACTTGAACTTTTGGCCTCACACAGTTATATTCCATATATGTATTTTAAAAACTTAAATTTTCAAACCAACAATCCGTTGGTCAAATAACACCCTCCACATCAAACGCCTATAAATACGTACCATACTTTGCTTATTGCACTAACCATTCCTCATATATATCATCACCAACCAAATCCATCCCATGGATCGTGTCGCATCAGTTAAGCAACAAAGCAGCTTCGAAGACATAGCAAAGTGTTTAATGATGCTGTCTCATCATCATGTCGGAGACAACAACGTTATGAGATCAAACCCTCAAAACGGCGCTGTAGGGGGTGTGGAATACGAGTGCAAAACATGCAAACGCAAGTTCTCGTCGTTTCAGGCTCTTGGAGGGCATAGGGCTAGCCACAAGAGACCAAGGCTGGAGGGAGATCGTGACCTGAAAGAGCAGGCTAAGTCTCTGAGCTTAGCAACTTGCAAACCTAAAGTTCATGAATGTTCCATTTGTGGTCTAGAGTTCTCGCTGGGCCAGGCACTGGGTGGCCACATGAGAAGACACAGATCAGCCACCCTAAACGACGACGTCGTCCGCCATCGCTTCTCTTCCAAAGTGCCAGTTTTGAAGAGATCCAATAGCAAGAGGGTTGAATTCTTGGACCTTAACTTGACCCCTCTTGAGAATGACTTGAAGCTCTTGTTTGGCATCAAGGCACCTAAGGTTGAAGCCTTCGTCGTCTGATTCCATTTCTTGTCGATTTAATTTTACTTTCTCTTTCCTTTGTAATTTGTATCTATTCTTTTTTTTATTTAACTTAGCTTGTTTATTCCTTTAATTCTTTCGTGTATCATTTTTTTAGGTCCGATTTATATATAGATGCCTCAATAATATCCGAATCATATTTAATTTATTATATATATATACGTGCCCGAAATTTTTATTTTTTAAAATGGATTAATGATTCAACCTTTAAGTATATTAACTAAGATCACCCTCACCTCCATTTGACATTATTTAAGCTGTTTTAATTGAGATCTTTCGTAAATTAAGCCCCTCAATTCAATTTCTCATATCTCCACACAACCGAACAATTCATTCTTCTGTTCCTCAAAATACTTGTTCTTTTAAATAATCAACACGTGATATATCATCAGGCGGGGCTGAGCAAATTTCATTTTTTGTTTATAAAATTTGATACAGAAACCAGGAGATAATTCTGTGACTGGTAAAAGATTTAATTTCAAGCGAGAGGGAGACCAGACACACACACACACTGCACGTTATGAATCGCGTTGTTGTGAGCGCATTCCCACGAGAAAACCTTGGGGATACTTACAACAAACGTCATTATATTGCTGGCGAATCAAACATAGAGTTGAATCTGTTTTTAAAATTGAATCTAACTTATTGGCGATGGAGTTTCAAGATCTGCAGCAACCTCAAATTTCATTGGTTTAAATGTATGCTCAAGGGAATAATATCAGGTTTGGTTTATTATCACTTGGGATCTGGCTTGCGTCCAATACCTGTTAAAATCCGCTGCCCTCCTTTTCCTTAAACGACGTCGTTTTTCCTTAGACAATGATCAAATCTTATTGTTTTTCTTATTTTCCTCCGAAAATAGGACCTGCCTTTGGTCCGCCTTGGGTCTTCGCGCCAACATCCTTTGTTCTTTCTCAAGTTGCGCGGGAAAATCCAAGGAGGTGGAAAACGTGTTCCGTCCTCGCCAACATCCCTCTCTGGGAATCTACCATTGAAATTTGATATAGTTACATCAAGTGTTTGAACATTGCTCCAACAGCGGACTTATTTCCCACGTTGATACAATCTGATTCTTCCTCAATTGATTGTGCATTAATAGGCGTGCTATGTTGAACTTGGTTGGCAATTCGGATCTGTCAACTAATTGTTTAACGGTATCTTTTTTTTTCTTTTCTTTGGGAGCTTCCTGTGGACCCATTAATATTCATTCTGTATTGAAAATTCATCAATTGAAAAAATTGCCTTGCATTATTAACTAATACTTTCTGTCCTGATCATAATTTTTATATTTTTCGTTGTGAGTTTATATTTACATTGGGTACATATTTTTTAATTTTGCAGATGGATATAAATTTAACTCCTATACTTGATCTTGAATTTAACAATATAGAAGAATCATGGGAATTTTGGAAGGCATATGGAAGAAGAATTGGTTTTGGTGTTCGAAAACAGAGCTTTAACAAGAGCAAAAAAGACAAGTCAAAATATTCCTCTTATCTATATGTTTGTCGTAAAGAAGGGGTGAAGAAACCAGACATTCATAATGTGAAAACAAGGAAGCTAGAGAGGAGACGAGAACAGATTGCAAAGCAAGAATGAAAGTTAAAGAAGTAAATGGAAAGTACAAAATAAATGAAGTTTTCTTGGATCATAATCATCCTCTTCAACCTCCTGAAGCTGTTCATTTGTTTGCATCGTTCCGAGGATTAACACCAGCTCAACAATATGAATTAGAAAATGCTGAAAAGGCTGGGAATATTAGTCAAAAAGCAGCATTCAATTTGCAAAGTCAATATGCAGGAGGTCGAACCAATTTGGGATATACAAGAGGTGATGTGAAGAATTATCTTAATTCAAGAAGGCAACGAGCCATGAAATATGGGGAAGCAGGATGTATATTTGGGTATTTTGAGCGTCAATTAGCAGAAAATCCATCTTTTTTTCATGCTCACCAAATGGATTTGGAGGAGCAAGTGACAAATGTATTTTGGGCTGATGCACGCATGTTGGTCGACTATGCTTGCTTTGGTGAAGTAATTTCACTTGATACAACTTATTGCACAAATCGTGACCATAGGCCTCTTGCAATCTTCTCTGGCTTCAACCATTACAAAGGAGGGGTAATATTTGGAGTGGCACTATTATATGATGAGACTATTGAGAGTTTCAAATGGCTCTTTGAAACTTTTCTGTGTGCACACAAAAATGCAAGGCCACTAACTATGTTCACTGACCAAGATGTCGCTATGTCACGTGCATTACAAGAAGTGATGCGAGGTTAAGCATGCCTTGTGCACCTGGCATATTTCAAAAAATGCAATGAAGCACCTTCCAAGCTCAATGGTTAGTGATTTCAACCATTGCATGTATCATTGTTGGGATGAAGATGAGTTTGAAGAAGCCTGGCAAACATTATTATCACAACAAGATATGGCAAAAAACTCATGGTTGATGTCCATGTACCAAATAAAAGAGAAATGGGCAGTATGCTATATGAAGAACTCAAAGACACTTGGCATGAGAAGCACACAAATCAGTGAAAGTGTCAATGCATCTGTCAAAAGTTGCACCAATGCTAAATTGGATATCAACCGATTCATCCAACAATTTGAACAAGTTCTAGAGGATAAGCGTTATAAAGAATTGAAAAGTGATTTTGAGGCACTTGACAAGTTGCCAAGGTTGATATTACAGAGTTCAAGTATGCTTCATCAGCTTTCTGATGTATATACTCGACCTATTTTTAACTTGTTCCAACAACAATTTGATCTACGTGATGCTACACGTATAAAAGAGAGGAAAGAAAGAAAGATCATTATGGATGTGGAGGATAGTGTTACTATGTTTGATTATGTGATCACCATGGATGGAAGTAAAAGAGAGCATAGTTTGACATTTGATCCTTCAAATGAGACAATAACTTGTAGTTGCAAGAAGTTTGAACGAGTTGGCATATTATGTTGTCATGCATTGAGAGTATTGAATGAACGTGATGTCAAGTTACTCCCTCAGAAATATATAGTAAAAAGGTGGACAAGAGAAGCACGGTGTGGAGTAGTGTACGATATCAAGGGGAAACAGATTGAAGTTGATCCTAAACTTCAAAGATCAAATCGGTATAGACAATTATGCCCTTTACTTGTTAAATTAGCTAATGATGCATCAGAAAGTTCAGAGGCATTCTCGCTTGTTCATGAAGCTGTCTTGGAACTAAGTAAAAAAGTGACCCAGCTTCATATAAAATACCTATTAGATGATGGTAAAGGTGATGAGAATGGTGTGGGGAATCATGATGGCGATAATGGTGGTGGGAAAGTTGTTGGCTTCAAAAAGAGATATGGTAGAAAGATAAGTAAACGAATAAAGAGTTCTCTTGAAACCAGTCGAAGAAGAGGAATAACAAAAGCCTCTAAAAAGCCTCATAAAGCTTTACAGATATACTTTTGATCAATAATTTTTTTCAAAGATGCTTAATGCTTATTACATATTTAATATTTCTTTGTAAACATGTTTTAGGGACAACATAATCAACTTCAAAAAACTGAGGCACCAACTCCAACTCCAGTACAACATAATAATATGATGTTGGATAGCTCTCAATCAAGTCAAATGACTCTTACGAATTTATTGATGGTATGTTATATGATGTTAAATAGCATCCTCAACTAGTTTGTTAAATATATTGAGAGATTTATTTTATTTCATTTTTTTTAATTATAGGCACCACTTGATTGCGACTTTACATCGCTTGAAGCACTGGATTTTAGCCAAAAATATAATGTTGGTAAGCATAAAGAATAATGATAATGGGAAAAAACAATTTACTCTCTTATATTGAAATATGAAATTGTTTACACATCATTGTCTCATCTTACAGTAGTAGAAAAATTGACGACTAACAATATATATTCACTAACATTACAAAGTTGCATTGTATTACAAATACAGATTCAATGATTGACTATGATTCTCCTACATGAAGCCTCCATTCCACCTTTGGGCTGCTCTCTATTTTGCTCAAGCAGGCTCATTTTGTACTTCTTTTGGTCTGCTGTTTATTTTGGTCAAGCAGACTCATTTTGTACATGAAGTCTTCATTTTGTTCTTATGGCTTCTCATGTCTTCAACATAATCAAGGGGATTTGTGACCATCAGGTGGCAGTCAAGGTATGCCCTGTATTAGTTCAAAGCAAATTATTAAAAGATGGGGAATCTTAACAAGAGGTAAAATATCCACTGTACAAAACATAGATCAAAGATAGCAAACAATTATATTACTGTGTGCTTTTGTAAGCTTTCAATGACTAGAACACCAATGG
Organism: Acacia pycnantha; assembly: GCA_025563575.1. Lineage (NCBI taxonomy): Eukaryota > Viridiplantae > Streptophyta > Magnoliopsida > Fabales > Fabaceae > Acacia > Acacia pycnantha. The sequence continues at coordinate 3,712,254 of JAMWYP010000013.1, forward strand.
TTAGGTTGGGGACAAAGTGGCTGCATGCAGGAGAGTAAGAAGGGGGAAGCCAGAAGAGTCAAATATAACATAAAGTTCATGACATGCTCCCCATTCATCCTTGGGTACCAAGAGAGGTCTATACAAGTAGTTTCCTTTTGCATGAAGCTATTACAAAGTACAAATTAAAATATAAACATAAACTTATTTTCAAGATAGTGAACCAATCATAAATAACAGTTTGTTGTGATGTTAAGACAACATAAGTTTTATAGATACAAAACTCAATACCTCCCTCCTGAACATTTCACCGTAATGTCAAGGGCAAGCAACTATGTACTTTACCACTTAGCCGAGAAAACTTGAACTACAATCAAATAGAATAAGCACAATTGGTAATTAGTATAGGACCCTCGGATTCAACAAGAAGAAAAAGAAAGACAATGTTTTCTACTCAAAGCATAAATAACATAATTGTGGTGTGAGCAAACATGGGCACCTACCTATCCTGCAAATGAACCAAAATGAGAAAAGGGAAGTATCAGAATCATGATTGCCAGTGAAGTATATGATATGCAACACATAAATACTTAGGCAATGACAGACCACGCACAAATTTATTCATCCTTTGTTTACTGAACCAATTTATCCACATAAGTACAAAGCAGGGTCAAAGCAAAATAGTTAATGAACCACATTAGAAATTTAGCTAGCGCCGGCTCCTCCTCAATTGGATTTTTCCAAGCTGGATTTTTTGTGGTGATAGATTTTGAATGAAAAGACAACATGTGATGCACTGTGAAAGGAATCCCCCCTCCCCTTTTAATTGGATCGAAATTCATGCCATCAGCAAATTATTTTCCTTGTCTACAAATATTTCCACCCATCAATGGAAATCGCATTAACAATCGCAGCATCGACACTATTAGTCGAAGAATACAATATATGAATAAAGTAAAATCAATCGATATGTACCTTGCCTGGTTCGCTATAGGAAGTGCTTACAGCAAAACAAAGGGGGAGGGGAGGGAATTTGATGAATTTGAAGCAGCAAGCCTCTTTCCTTTCGGCAGAGCGATTGGTGGCACAACAATGATTGTCGTCTTTATCGACCAGTAGTACGATGCCTGAAAGATTAGGCTTACAGCTTGGGAGTTTTTTCTTGCCTTCAGCGTTCAAACGAAGTCGATGGGTTCTTCTCTGCAAAAAGAATCTCCAAAACAACCAACGACTTAGATTAACATCAATGAAAGGCTGAGATGAAATCTAAAAGGAACAAAACGACGTCGTTTGAAGAAAAGGACGGCAGCGAATGGTAAAGGAAAAGGACACAAGCCGGATCCTATCACTTGACGTTGTCCTTGTAGAGTAGTTTAATTTTATATCCGGTAAAATTTATTGAACCAGCAAAGGCAGCCTAAGTTAGGACAACTAAGATTAGGTACAGTCGCAGGCTAAGTAATAATGATGATAGAAGCAACATCAAGGCATTTTAGCTAGCCTTGTACGAGGAAGGTCACCATGATGTAGAGTGAATTGAAGACGGTGTTTAATTATAACCAACTATAATTCCTATGTATGCCACGTAATTTCAACTATTTTTTCCGCACGGAAAAAAAAAAGTGACAAGAGCTCGATTAGCTCTCCAGGATTCGGTTTTCAAAAGAAAAAGAAAAAAGAAACAGAAAAAAGAAGTTGAATTATGGGTGACAAAAAAACTACTATATATATTGTGTATATGTGTGTTGTTCGAGCAATTTGGTGACCACGAAATTGAATTTAAGAAGTATATGGAATCAAAGTTAATTAGTGGGCTCGCACAGATAAAAAAAATGTGAGACGAATGAATTGGAGTTTGGAATGAAAGCTTTGTTGCAGAGGGTGGAGCATCCCCATGTGGCTCTTTTGGCACAATTTCAGCGTCGAGAACGAAGTGGATTCTGATATCACATTCAAGTTTACTTTTAAGGATACGAGAGGTAGGTTTCAGTGTACGTTGAGATTACATGATAACTAAAAAAATCGAAACAGTCAACCCAGTGATCCGTAAGATACAAAGTACAATTGTTCCTGTCTTTGGTGCGCTTCACCTCTCTTCCACCTACCTATATATGCGCCTAACCTGGCATATGGATCCATCTTCTTCCATATTAATTTAGCTAAAGTAAATACAACAATGATGATGCCACTTTATGAAGTATGATCTTCTTGTTTTATTTATGTGCTTAGTTTAATGTTTAATGAACAGCTTAAGCTAAGCTAATGACCACTTTTGGGGGTTAAGTTAAAGGCAAATGATGTGTAGAATCTTCACGAACATGACACTCAGCTTATTCCCATTGGTTGGTCTCATTATAGTCATTCAAAAGCTGAAACCTATGCACAAGTATGGGGGGCACATGAAGGGGCCGGGACACTTACTGTTGGTTTTAATAATGGATTTAATTGGATCACTAATAAATCATACAAGGCTTGACCTTCTTTTGAAGCAATCACACTAATGATTTACAGTATTTGACAGGTCTTATCGATCACCCAATCCTTGCCAGGTGTGACTCACCTCTACCAATACTTAGTTTTGTGGCCAACACACCCATCAGTTAACAACTCACATTAAGATAATATATATTGCATTATTTTAACAATATTCTGAATACCGTGCGTGTCAGATAAGGTTGCATTTGTGTGGCACGGAGACAAAAACTTTGAGATGAACTGTGAAGGATATGGTTAACTTAGGGGGTAGGGAGTGAGATCTTTGGAAAGAATAGGGATTAGGGAGTGGGCAACATGAGTAGGAAAATGAAGACCCGAGTTGGAAGGCAATGAGCAAAGACGACTTGTCTATGTGGGTTAGGTGGCAATCAGGCAAACATTGTTTTTTTTTTTAACTGTCACATCACAGTTATGGCTGGCACTGAAGAATATAGGCCGCTCCTTCCTGAGGCCCTAATCTGGGTCCCCGTCTCTTTCGTTCATTAATTCGTCCTCTTGATTTGTTCTGACTAAGGCCACCGCCAATGTTAGGGGCTAAAATCTTTGGTTTTATATATTTGATTGTTGGTCGGCTTGAACTTGAAGATACTGATGAGCAGTTTATCATAACCTCAGCAATATGGCGCTTTTAATTTTAGAAGGAATTATAGTGAAGTATCAGAGAAAATATTTAAGAGTGGGACCATGGAATAACCAGTACGAGTAGTCCAGTACCATAAATAACAACATATTTATATTACTTATTTGTTATTAGAAATTCAAATCTCTTCCTCAATACCTGATTATTATAATTCCTCTTTAATTTTGTTTTCAGCTTTCCAAGTGTGAATGTTTGTTTGTAATTACTTTTGAGAGTTTTAAAAGTGTTTATTTACGTAGATTAAGACAAAATTTCTCTCACATATTTAATTTATATACCATAAATCATGATTAAAAAGATAATTTTAAAGGCTTCCATCACTATTTTAAATAAATGTTTAATTGAATCCAACCTTCCACTGCAAAGGGCACTCATGAAGGAAGAAAACGAAGCACGGAGAACGGAAAACCAGCAATACACATTACACATCCCTTTATTATTATTATTATTTTTAATAAAAACAGAAAGCAAGTCATAAACTTGAAAATCGAAATTACTACAAATTCCCATTTATCGCATCTCTTCATACCAGTACCCTGGTATGTCTGAATATGATTATTTCACAAAAGGAGTCCATTTTCTTAAATACACGACGAAGAACAGCCACTCTTCCCGATAGGAAACATGAGACTTTTTATTAAAAAAATCAATAAAGTTGATTTGATTCTGATCCCTTTCCATGTCAATTTTCTGGCATCTTTTCTCCCCGCTCTCTCCTATCTCCAAAGCATAAAATGATAGCTCTTTTTTCTTTTCCGAGGAACATCCCCAAAAAACTTCTTCACTGCTCCGCCAACTAAGAAACTTTACAAGCTCTATTTCTCTCTGCCTTTTTAACCAGAAGCGAAAAAGGGGAAACAGCAGTGAAGTTGTAATCTGGAGTTCGTTAACCCTCCAACTCATTCTCTGTCTGTAACACCTCACATCCCCAGTCTCGTAAGCCCTCTCCTATATCTCTGTTTTTAGAATGATCATCATCGTTCATTCTTTATCTTCTTCCTTCTTTGAACTGTCACACATCAGTCTCTAAGTACCAATGTTGAAGAACCTCGCTCCAATAATTTTCTATTCCTGTTCTGCTCTGCCTTCTTCCAATATATTTGACCTCATCTATTCTTGTAAATCGCATTCCTTTCTGTTTGGGACTTGGGATTCAATACATCAGTTTATCTGCACATGTCTTGTTTTCAGAAAAGGAGCAACTTTTGAGTTATTGATTGAGGTATTGTGCTTGGCTTTAAGATCATTTCTATGATTGAATGAGAAATAAAGAAGGCCACAACCTATTTGATTGTTTATTTACCACTTACCCTCTCCACCCTGTCCTCCTATCTGTAAAGCACCAAAACCAGGGATTAAAAATCTGCATTATAATATTCCTCAGAGAAACAGATCAGCCTGGCCTTTTCTTAACCTTTCCGGCTTTCCCTCTTTTGTATATTTATATGCCCACTATTTGAATTCTTTTATCGTTTATGAGTTCTGACTTCGGAAGCTGCCTCTGTTTCCCCTGCAACTGGGTCTTTTTAATATTGCCGTTGAAAAGTGCCTCTGCACTAATTTATGGTTTTATTCTTCAAAAATATCTCTATGCACTATTATTTTATCTTTCTCGGATTTTTCTTGCTAATTTAATGCTCTTTGCAATATACTATTAGACAAAGTTTTCCCTCGTGGATTCGATAATCCTTATCTTCCTTCCTATAAAACCTGCGGTTCCAAAGGCATTATTCTGTTGGTTGAATGAATGTTGGATTTGTTTCTGTTTTCAGTGATCGGAAATTGGAGCAATGAGAACAGAGTCGAGGAAGATAGCCAAGGCATGCGCACAGATTATCACTGTCTCTGTGTTTCTTTATCAAGTCTTTCTCTCCGAACTGTGTTTGATTTTTTTTTATTTTTTTGGTGATTGTAGTCTTCGTGGGCGAAATTATCCATGAAGAAGTGGCTTCATTTAAAGAGCTTTGCTGATAAATCTCACACAGACTTTAATGAACTGGGTAAAGTAAAATTGTTATGTCCTTTTCGTCTTTGATTTTGATTTGTGTTGCAGAATACATGTCGTGGGCTGGGAAATTAATAACGATTTGTATGTTCATGGTGATCCCAGGCACTCACAGAGAAAGGAGGAAGAGCTGTTCAGGTCTAAAAGAGTGTTACGTCGTCGTGCCGGAGGCTTTCTCAGGTAATATTCTTATTCTTCCCTCAGTCGTGCCTGAGTGGTCGGACGGGTGGGATCCGACGGCCTTATTCATATTATGATTAGACCTGAGAAAATGTACGAGTAGTGAAATGACTTTCAAGGGACGAGAGAGAACCCCTCGGGGTGGGCCCCAATCCATATATGGAGGTGCCACTTAGAGGTTCATTTGTTGTGGGGAATCCAGATATTGATTATGGGGCTTGATTTATTTGTTCAAAGAGGGGTGGTTGTTGGAAGCTGAGGATGGAGGGAAACAATATTCCGTACTGGAGAAGCAAGCACCAGTTGTGATAGGGAAGAAACTCAACCTTAGGTGAGTTATTTTCATGACCGTCCTATGGGAAATGACAATTATAGTGTTTGGTTTATGGTTTAGTCATAAAGATTCACTGTTTTTCTATAGGATGTTCGTGGGGACGTGGAATGTCGGAGGGAAGTCACCTTATAATGAAGGCTTGAATTTGAGGGATTGGCTTTCCCTGGATTCTCCTTCCCCAGCTGACATCTATGTTATTGGGTAAAATTTCTACCTCCTTTTATCACCTTCGAATTCTGGTCGCTTTTCACTTTCTACTTTCTTATGCTATTTGCTTCAGAAAAGATTCAACTAACAATTCTTATAAATTATTTTATAACTTTTAATATTACTTATATCAATTATACTAAATCCTAATATTATATTTGTTGGTGTCTCATGATTAATATCTCATTCTCAAGTCCAAGCAACCACTTCCCCCTAGCCTCTAGAGTCTAGGCTTTAGCTTTTAGGAATAGGACCCACGCATTTGGACTGGCTAGCCCCAACGGACAGTCTTCCCCCTAGACTCTAAAGTAAAATTGTTGGATTAAGCTTTGCTAGTGGATAAGATCCGAAGGGAATATAATTTGGATAAAATGTTATAAATTTGGGGAGACAGTGAATTGCTATATTATATTTAAAACTAAATTAAATTTATACTAGTTAATTATAAGTAGTCTCATCCTATAAGGGGGAACACAAATTCAAATATCGGGTAATATACTTGTTAGGAAGGTTCTAACCCCAATGCTCCTAGCCCTACATAGATTAGGCCAATGTCTGGATATTTAGGAATAGAGGGAGTGTTAATTTGGTATGTAGCTAAATTAATTTCAGTTTAGAGGGTAAGGTGTGGTTGTATAACCCAGATTGGTTACATGGGACTGCACTTTGGTAGGTTCCAAGAGATCGTGCCTCTGAATGCGGGGAATGTGCTGGGGCCAGAGGACTGTGGGCCCGCATCCAAGTGGCTGACTCTGATTGGTGAAGCCTTAAACTCCAACAACGAGTTTGACTCCGATTTGAAGCCGAGCTCCAGTTTCTGTGGCATACTTTCTTTAGATCAGCAGCCTCCTTATTGCCTAGCCGCAAGCAAACAGATGGTCGGAATCTTCTTGTGCGTGTGGGTACGATCCCATCTTCTTCAACATGTCACCAGCTTAAAGGTCTCATGCATTGGCCGCGGCATTATGGGCTGTCTAGGAAACAAGGTCGGTTCAGTTCCTCTGTTCAAGTTTCAGTTTAAGGCAAAATTTAAACTGGTATAGAATAAATTCCTTCTTTTCTTGGTGAATAGGGTTCGATTTCTATGAGCATGACATTGCACGGCACCACGTTCTGTTTTGTTTGTACCCACTTGGCCTCCGGCGAGAAAGATGGCGACGAAGTAAGAAGAAACTTGGACGTCTCTGAAATCTTGAAGAAAACTAAATTTTCGTCCTCTTTCAAAGCTCTTGGTCACTCACTATCTCCTGGAAGCATATTGGAGCATGAGTAAGCCTTTCATTTCCTTCATTTGTCATCTTCAGAGATTCTAAATATATAGTAGTATTAATTAGCCGTTTATTCACTTTTTTCCTGTTATGTGCAGTAAGATTATTTGGCTTGGGGATTTGAATTATCGGTTAGCTACTGGTTATGCCGATACCCGCGAGTTATTGAAGAAGAACGATTGGCCAGCATTATTAGAGAAGGATCAGGTAAAACAAGTTACATTTTTGTCTGGTTCTTAAATTGGCTTACGTTCTTCATATCTCCTGGCTTTTTGTTCTGACGTGTGATTGTTTTTCCCTGGCAGCTAAGGACAGAACAGAGAGCTGGTCGAGTGTTTCAAGGTTGGAAGGAAGGGAACATATATTTTGCTCCCACTTATAAATACTTAGCCAATTCTGACCACTATGTTGTCCGAACCTCGAAATCCAAGGAAAAACATCGGACTCCTGCGTGGTAAGAGATTCTTTTCTTGGTTGATTCTTTGTGCTTTTGTCATGAATTGTTGCCGTTAGCTAGATTCCCTTCATGCATGGTTGCATTTGTTTATGCTCTAATGTGGCGTGGTGTGCGAGAGATGACTCTGAGGATTTTAAATTTTGTCGGTTGAAAGACTGCAATTGGATGAGGCAATAACACTATAATAAAGAGCACAATTTGCTCTTGTTTTTAAGGTTGTAGGAGGTGTTGATTTTCAGTAAACGTAGGACTCAATACCACTCTCATTGAAAAAGGATTATCCTGCTGTCATATTCGAATTGTCATATGTTTCGCATTGTCAATTAGATAACTGGTCATGGAAAAGGACGTCGGATATTGAATAATTATCATTAATCTTGCCTTTCGTATTATTAAACGAGCTATAATAATCTCCGCCTGGTTTCATGTACACAAATGTCACAAGAAACCTTTGATTATCTTTTCTTTTAAACTAGCCCATTTCCCCTTATAAAGCCGACCATATTTTGTCTCTAGTCCTGTGCTTACATAAATAAAGCAAGTTGCAATTTAGTTTAACATGATTATTTTGTCTCTAGTCCTATGCTTATCTTGATTTTGATCATAGTCCCTTAAATTTCGAATCATAAGTTTTAGTTCTTTAAGGGTAAAATAGTCCAAGTATTTATTTAAGTATAGAGACTATAGTACAGAAAAGAAATTTGAGAGAAGAAAACCAAAATTAGAAGAAACACGTAAAGATTGTATTAACCTTTATTTTAATGACGATAGAGCGCTGGTAATGGTTGGTTGAGAACATAGATTGAGCTTTCGAGCAAAAAAGAACATAGATTGAGTTGGTGAATCATTTTTAGTACGTTGTTGAATTGAATGAGTAGTAACGATGAAGATGTGGCACTATGAACTGACAAGTAGTGATTGAAAAATGAAAAGGTGCGACCGGATTCTGTGGAAAGGGGAAGGGCTAAAGCAGATGTGGTACGAGAGAGGAGAATCCAGATTCTCGGACCACAGGCCAGTCTACTCGCTGTTCTCAGTTCTAGTGGATACAACAGCCAAGAATCATGTCACTGCAAAACCCAACAACAATGCTGCTGCATTGTCGCCTACATGCGCCGCTAGAGTTCAGGCAGAGGAGCAGCTGTTGTTACTCACAAGGGTCCAGTGTTGCATACAGAGCACGCGCAGGTTATGACTTCTCACTTCTGAACATCCCATAAAGTGAAATCTGACACAAAGATCGGCCAGTACCCCACAGCTCCGACATGTTTGACGGCCAAAAGGCTGCGTCCGAGGTACTGTTCATCAAAAGGCACAACGTTATCTAAAGTTTTGACAAATGACAAGGGCCGAGGATTACAACGCCAGCAAGGCAGAAGAAGAAGGGTATTCAATATTGGAGAGATTGGTTTCTTGAGGCTAAAAGGTGGGGTGAGAGCAGTTTTTGGGGCTCAAATCCTCCTATTGTTATTTTTATTTGCTTTGTCTCTTTCTGATCAAGTGGGCGGGAGAGGGGCGTTGGAAATTTGCATATGTAAAAAGTGGACGGCCTTCGTCGGTTATATTCATCATTATTCCATTCAATTGATCTTTTCCTTTAATTTATTTTATGCTGGGTTGGAGTTGGCCCAGTGTTTTTTTTTTTTCATTTGAGAGTTTTAGCCGGCTGTGCATTAGTCGCCAACGATTTCATTAGCCGGCAGATCTGAAAATATGAAAAGAAAATCTGGACAAGGCATTTCAGTTTTTTTTTTCCCCTTCTTACTAAGCACAAGTATCTTCCTATTGGAGGAAATTCTATTTAAAGTACTGTTAGACACAAAATGTAAACGTGGGTACCTCTTTCAAGAAATGAGATTCGAACCCCCCGGGGGTTGGTTAAGGCATTTCAGTTACTAAACTATATGGAGTACAAGGAATGAATATGTGTTTCTGGGCTTGAGTAATGGCTGGGCATGTATCTGTTCATGCAAGATCCACTTCGGGGATTAATATTGTTGACCAATTGATCAGCGTATTCGTGGCCGAGAGCGAATCTTCTTCAACCCAACCCAATTCTTCTTTGATCATGAGCCCCAAGCAAGTACCAGCCCTTTCTAAATGCCCCATAAGTTTTTTTTTTTCTCACAACAATTACAATCCATTTGCAGCCCATGTAGTCGTGCAATGGAGGCCCGCCACGTGTAAGAAATAGAGTAGCACCCACAAATATATGGATGCTGCTTCTCTCCTTTGCTGTTTAGCATCCACTGCCCTCATTTACTTAAAATTGCGCCATTTTAGCACAAAACACTGAGCTTGTGCCCTTTTTTTAAAAGAAAAATTATTTTAGGGTACTGACTGGTACTATAAAGATATTTCAACATACTAAATGGTACTAAAAAATACGTCATGATCTTGAACAAATATTTCAAGGTGTTGACTTGTATTTAAAAAATATTTCAGGATATTGAACGGTATTGAAAAAATATTTCATGATCTTGAAAAATTATTTTATGATATTGAAAAAAATCATGAAGTGTATTTTTAGTATCAGTTAGTACCTAAAATATTTTTTTCAAGATCATGAAATATTGTTTCAGTATATATCTTAAGTATTCTTTTATTACTAGTCATTACGTTGAAATATTTTTTTAATATCTTTTGTGCCAAAACGACATCCTTTTAAGTAAAGGAAAGCAACAGACCGGGTCTGTTTGGTTCGAGGGGACCAGAGGGGAGGAGGATGGAGGGATTTGAGCCCCCTCCCCTTATTTGGCTTATCATATTATTTAGAATGTGAGGGAATTTTTTGAAGTTTTTCCCTTCCTACCCTAAAAAACATCACCCCTTAAACCAGACGGATTCGGAGGGATTTATAAAAATTAATGTGTCAGTGGACAAAAATGTCCCTACTTTTATTTTTGTTATGCCAGAAATACCCTCAGAGCCCCTTTTAGATTTAACTTGATGCAGCTAACAAGAACCCTATTCGATCCGATTTGAGATACAAGTAGGAAATCCTAGAGCGTAGTTCCCCAGATTATGGAATTGAGGAATGGATAGTTGGATTCAATAGAAGCAAAAGGAGGATAAAAAAAATAAAATCAAAGGGTCGTTTTTGCGGTGTGAATTCGGATATTAGAAACCACGAGCAAGATTAGAATGCGCACACATCATGTGCCTAAATAGACATCGAATACCAACCGCAATTATTTAACGCAGTTGTTAACAACAGATGCTTCTTTTGACTTGGTGCTATTATCTAATTCTTTGCAATGCCATTTTCTGATCTCCCTGTGGGTTTCACTGACAATTTATATTCAGGATTTGTTTTAATTATAATCTGATGCCTTCTATAGCTGGTAATTTCAAAATTTATTATTTTCTTTATCGACTTATAATTTATCTCGCTATTGGTAAATCTCACTATTTTCTTAACAACATTAATCAAGTTCATTATTTTTACACTTAACTTGATAAAATATTATCTTTATATATATATATATATATAGGGGTTTAAACTTCTCATGTTGCATGAGAATAAAAAGATTCCTACACACATATGAAATGGTGGGACCCACATATATATATATAATGCTAATTATATATATGTGTGGGTCCCACCATTTCATGTGTGTGTGACATGAGAATACACTTCTCCTACAACATGAGAAGTGTTTTTCCCATATATATATGGTAAAGGATTTCTCCAGTCACCGGAGATAGAGTTATCTCCAGTGACCCCCAAACTACGTGGTTTTGGATTAATGAATGATGTTTCTGTAATTTTGTTTATTTTTTAATCATATACATTTTACCGAAACACCCTTCATTAATTCACCCAAAATTACTAACACACCATTCATTAATCCAAAACGACGTAGTTTTGGGGCCACTGGAGATAACTCTATCTCCAGTTACTGGAGAAATACTTTTCCCATATATATATATTATTTAAGGCATAAAAATGTTATTTATTTATAATTAAACATTATTACACATTTAATAAATTTTGGAGAAAATCACTTATAACATAAGTAAAGTTGTTCATTTGAAGATAATCTCCCTCCCCTCATCTCGTGAACGAAACAAAGTAATATTAAAATCCTTCTTATAACATAAGGATAAAGTTGTCAATGTAAATTTTTTTTCTCTTCCTTCCCCCTTTAAACCAAGCAAGCAAGGTAACATTAAAATCTCTCTTCTCCCTTTCTTTCTAATCAATCCAAACAATGTGATATTAAAATCTCTCTTGTCCCGACCCTTCATTAAAATCCCCCAATTCCCCCCTCGGTCGAACAAAACAGACGCTAGGGAGAAAAGGAGAGAGGCGGCCTTCCAAATATATCACACCCTCTTTTTATAAGAAAAAGCATTAAATAATTAATTATTAAAATTTATTATCTACACAAGTTGGTCCCAGTTCCTCGTTGAGATCCCACGCTCTGAGAATATCTCTGAGCATTCCCGTCCCTCACAAATTCCTCAAACTCAATATCTGGAGTTCATTTAAGATTGATGAACATTTCGGGCCTATTTGAGTTGGCCACCACTGAAATAAAGAATTGTCTAATCAGCAAGCATCTTGTAGAGATAAAGCAAACGGAAAATTGATGACTCCATTTAGTGCAAATTTAAAAAATCGTCATTTAAGAATTTCAAAAATACGAACATTTCAATTTTTCTGCTGATAGCCTTTGTCCGTTTTTGACCTTGGTCAAAATTTAATCATAGTTTTCCATACGCGCAGCAGCAGGTAGTGTTATCTTTTTTTCTTTTTCTTTTTGTTTCCTTTGCCTCTTTGAAATTAGCTGAATGAACTCCAGATACTACGGACAAGATGGAATACAGCAACTGTCATAACGGAGCATTATTTTGCTGACTAATAATTGAAATCTTGCGCTAATCTTATTCCACGGTGAGAATAAGTAACCCATGCGAACACAAAGTCATATTTACTTCTCATTAAGTGTGTCTTAACACCATTTAGGCACTGATTGTCTTGAAGGTAAACTGAATTTGGTGCAGTTCTTGTTGAAGCAACAAAATATTTGGTACATGTTCTCTTGTATTTCGTGGAGTTAATCCTGTTGCTTTCCAGAAGGATGATTTTTTGTCATCTTTTCTCTATTTACTGTCACTAGAAAGTGAACCACATATATTTATGCGCTTAAAAAGGATGTATAAATGATAATGGAGAAAAATGAGGAAAGTAGAGAGCGAAAACATAAGTAATATTATAACTTCTTCTTTAACCTCTTCATTTCATCATTTTAAGCAATTAGTGTTTGAATTAGATGAGGATATTGTTGGGATTATTGGCACCAAAATTGAAGATTAAAAGGTAAATGGAACTCCATGCTTGATGCACATCATATGAAACGAACGAACTGGAACATATCTCCAACCTTGTATTTTTCATGCTGCTGCCGATTCATACTTGATATTTAACCTTTCAACAATCTAATGTAATGACGCGAAGTTGGACTCTTTTTCTTTCGTGGATATTTTGTGCCTTATTGAGTTTCTTACCTCTACTAACGTACATCATAATTGAAGGTAACAAGTAGCTACCTACACTTCTGCTCTTGTTACATTGATCATGAGCCTGCATTTAGCTGGATTGCTCCTAGATAACTGAAACTTTGATGATTAGAGTTATGTTTTCCTCATACTTGCTGTTCTCTAGTCGTGTTTCCTGCTTCAAAATTGGTGATAGTGATGACCTCATGATTGGAATGCTCTCGGGCATTTCCCTCATCTGAACTGAATTTGTCTGGCAATATTTGTTCCTTGGGAATTGGAGTTGGTGAGTTGTAATCTTTGCTTTTACCCCACACCACTAGGTACAAACCCAAAACAACGACAATGGCACCAATCACCCTGTAAAATTTCAGATTTTTTGTTTTAGTTTTTTCCCTTTGAGTTTTGTTGATTGTATTCTAATAGGAGTGTTTTGTGCTTGCTACTTGATTTTTATAGTTACCTTCCGAGGCACAATTGCTCAGCTAGAATGATGGAGCCCATGATTGCCACAATTACCATGCAGAGGGGACTAAACGCTGTAACAAATACTGGGCCTCTAGTTTTCATTACAACCCCTTGGATGTAATAAGCCATTCCTGAGCAGACTACACCCTGCACGCAATTATTTTCCAAATTTTTAGAGGAAAAGAGTTAGTTTTAATAATGTTTCAGCATTCCTTTTAAAATTTCTGTTTGGTTACAAAGCTTTTTAACTAAGGCATCTGAGTATGTGTCAAAAAAGTAAAGGCATCTAAGTCGGTGACCTTGGTACTCAGGAGATCAAGATCCTATTGGGTGAGTGATGATAATCTGATAGCGGTTAAACGAACTTTTTAAGTTAATCTTTCTTAATACATATATACACTGAGTTAATCTTATCGTCTAGCAGTATTTTTTAATGGTTTATGAATGATAATATAACCTAGTGGCTAAGCTTCTTCAGTGACACCTCTTATCAGTTTACTCTTTTTTTCTGTTCATTAGCCTTGGAAAGCTATCGAGTGAACAGTAGCCAATTAATTATTAAGGGATCTATATCGGATATCAATTTGGTTTTACACTTTTGACTTCTCTTATGGTGAGAGATGCATTTTTATTTTGTGATGAGTAGTTTGTATCATGTACTATATAACATGTTCCTCTACTAAGTCGGTTAGATGGCCTTACAGTGTAGACAGCGGCCAGCAGTTTTGTATCCCAACTTATAGCCCAAATCGAAGGGTTTCCCCTTTCCATAACCAGGCCAACTACGGCACCTTCAACTGATCCTAACAGGCATATCCATGCTGTAAGAGAGAGCTCAGCTGGGTAGGTTTCAAGAGTTATTGCCTGGAGAAACAGAGATGAAGCTGTGTCAGGAAACCAAACAAATTAAAGCAGAAAAAGGTTGTGATGGAGAATAACTCACTTGGAGGATCATGAAACAAGCCCAGCTAAAGCAGCCTATTGTGATCATCACTGATCCCTTTATTGCGTGTTGAAGACTTGTCCCGCCACTAATATGGCTGCTGCTACTGTTTCCATGTGTCCAAAATAACTCAAGCACCGGACCTTTCATCAATGTCATGACCATCGCTCCAGCAACCGTTGCTACAGTCCCAAACACCTTGGCTTGGCTGCGTATGCTTCTCATTTTCAACTTCTCAAGCCTAGGCAGAAGCATAGAATTCGATTGAGTGAAGGTATAATTATCAAACCCTCACATGTATGGATATCTGAATAACTTTGCTACCAAATTTCTGAATATCACTGCAAAGGGGTGAAAACTAATTTTACTTACCTAAGAATGCAAGCCATGACGAAGGTGATGGCGGGAAGGATATTTGTCATTGCGGCGGCAAAAGTTGCTGTTGTATATTTCATTCCCAGAAAGTATAAATTTTGGTCAATAACTGGCCTGCCAATAAGAAGTGATATGAGGGAGTTAGAATGATTTTTTTCCATAGATTTGATTATGTGTATAGCCAGCCAAGAAGGATTATTTACTCTAGCACACTGAGCGCCACTATCTTCATGAAGATTGAAAATGTCATCTTTGGTCTAACTTTCCTGTGAAAAGAAATATAGTATTGACTTGAGTTTCAGTTCAGGCATGCACATACAGATTGAAAGTTGCTCATACACTCATATACACAGAAACAAACACGCACGCACACAAAAGGAGAGAGACAGAGAAAGAAAGAGACTTGTCCAGCATCACGGCAAAAGGGGTGATGACCAAAAAGGCAACCGCGTGGCGATAGACAACAAGCACGTAGTTGCTCATCCCCTTGTTCAACGCAGCCTTGGATAGAACATCCATGCCTGCAAACCCAGTCTGTAAGAATACCACAGCTATGAATGGCTTCAATCTTTCAAACCGACTGGGTTTCTGGTTCTCCATCGTGTGTGGGCTCAAACCTTAACCTCTTGCTTGAGCCACAAGAATGCTACTGCCTTACAAGGCTCATGTTTATATAGTGGGCTGACGCATGAAATGCTTAGTGCTTTCAGAATCAGAAGTATTTTATACGTACATTATGATTATGAAGCTCTGTATTTCTCGCAACCAATGAGGTTAAAGTCATGAGTCATGACAGTGATCAGGTACCCATCCACAGATCTTTTAAAAAGTCAGTGTCTGCTTTTAATTATTACTGTATCTTTTTGTATAGTTGAATGATGCTGGTGACGGCATAGCTTTCATGCATTGGCTACTTCTCTTAAAATCTTCAGTTATTTGTTTTGTTGGTCTTGGAATGCTTTTTGCAGATTAAATCCATGTACGCGTTTTGCATGCGCTTTCGGGAAAAAGCCAATTATTAAAGATGATTTTGAGCACAGTGGGAGTTTATGTTTAAAGTATAAATTGTGAATCCATGATTGAGGTTGATGATGACAGCCTACCTCAGTGGAACTTAAAACTATCGTATTGGGAGCAACAAAACTAAGCTAATTAACATGCTCTTTGTATATTCTCCTAAAATTCCAAGTTGTACTTTCTTTTTGGGTCTAAGGATGGATAAGATATCAGAAATATGGATAAAAAGGGTTCTGAAAAAACAGGGCTGGCTGCATTATTGAGGGGCAGCGCAAATAAAATAAGAGGAGAAGGCGACGTATGAAGGATGGTTAGCACAAAATGATATCCTTGTTTGTAATTTGTTATGGGGTTTTGGGTCAATTGTAGAAATCTTGAGAGTATGGGAAGCACTCAAAGTCCCACTTCGTAGATGGTGGCTTTTTAGTAATTATTTCTGTGCTTTTAGTATGTGCTTGCACTAAGATGGCCATTAGGCCTCACTCCACTGCCCCTGTGGAACCCATTCCCTAGCTATTTTGGATAGCAATTGGGTATTCTCATCCACTCATTTAGTAAAATATATCTCTCTGTCTGTGTGTGTGATTGTGTTGAGGCGTCGTATATGACCCCTCAGTCTCAGGCAGTGGAGCTCTGATGCTCATCAATGGAGTCTTACTCATCGCGGGGTCCTGCTGCGACATCTGATCCCGGCAAATAAGAAAAAGAAGGGCAAAACCACTATTACTTACTTTTCTCCTTTTGACCAGCTGTGGCACCAATATTACCTTATGAACTCTCTTTTGTTTTTTGTTTTTTTATCTACTTTTATGAAATATTCTAGGTATTAATTTTTCATCCTCCATAACCTTGAATATTATGTATTATTAGTCTTTTCCAATAATTCTTTGGAACAGTATATCAGATGTTATTGCATCCGAGCATTATCACTTACGTGTAATCAATTAAAATAAAAGTGGAAGAGGAACAATGAAAAAGAAAAAGAGTATCCTTGACCTTGCTTTTCCAATATATAAACGTGATGATTGGGACAAGGCTGATTCATCCTGCCTCTCAACCTCTCCCTCACTTCGATACTAAGATAATAAGATTTAAGTGCAGTGCATGTAACTTTTAAGGGCCAATTTATATAATGTATTATGTGTTTTTTATTTATATGTCCCAGGATGAAGTGCGTTTCAATGTAATAACGAGGGTATATTGGTAATAAACTAACTATTTTCTTGCAAATAGGTTACCTTTTAGGACAATGACGTATAAATATCATATGAAATTCCAAAACCCCCAAAAGATCTGTTAATATTTATAAAGGGTATAAAGGTGATAATGATTAAATTGAGATTTTAAAATGTTGATGAATTTACTATTATGTCATCTCTTTCTCTCTCCTCTCCCTCTCCTCCTCCTCCTCTTCCCCCTGTTATGGCAACGCCAGGAGGCTTGCTAGCAACCGTGAACGGAAGCTCCACAACGAGATCGAGACCAACCTCCAGAAAAAAGATTGTTCGAGCTCTCTCTTTGTCTCGCCTCTAAAATCGTAATGAGATTCACAATTTCAATAATGGTTTTCACAAGTCTTATAATGGGTTTCACAAAAGCATTTTTTAATGAAAACATGCAAATCAAGATTCACCAACATTTGTGCAATTTCACCAAAAATCGTAATGGGATTGACAAGTTTAGTAATGGTTTTGACAAGACTCGTAATGAGATTAACAAACGTCGGTAAATCCTGAGTTGCACGTTTTCATCAGAAAACGTTTTTTGTGAAACCCGTTACAAGACCTGTCAAGACTATTACTAAATTTATGAATCATATTATAAAACTTGTTAAACTCATTATTTACTATTCAATTTCTTCTTCATCAGATTCTTTTTTCATCAGAAAACCCTTTTGTGAAACCCATTACAAGACTTATTAAAATCATTACAAAACTTGTAAATTTCATTATGAAACTTGTCAAACTCAATATTTACTGTTTACCTTCTTCTCAGCCTCTTTTTTACTATTCATCTTCTTCTTCCTCAGCCTCCTTTTTCATCCCCTTCTTTCTTTTCACTGTTTTGAGTCCCCTTCCTCAACATTCTGTGTTGCGACTATCTCTGGTGGAAAGCAAGATGTCGGCGATAAGGAAGAAGGTGATGATAGTGGTGTTCTTCAGTCACAGTGCCTCTCACAGTGGAGAGAGAAGAGTGAAAGGAAAGAGGGAGAAGAGTGAAAGGAATGGTAGTTTGATCTTTTATCCAAATATTCAAATATCAGATTCCTACTTCATTACCTCTCTATCTTTTTCCTTTTTCAGTAGAAACTTATGAGTTTTAGAGTTTCATTTGGTATTTATATGCTATTCTCCCTTACCTTTTTGTTTTGTCATTATTTTAGAGGACACTCGGCCATAATAATTAGACTGATCTTTCATTACTTATCTCTGCAGATCGTTTTTTATCTGACATCCATGAATAATCTATTTCCATTCCTATTCCTTTCCTTTTATTTGGAAAAATAAAATGAATGGATTGTGTAAATTGAGGATAGCTGGTTCATGCTTGCGATTAGACGTTGCACATATGATATGTCTCGCTCAGCGTCGTAGCCATTTGGGATTTGTCGTAACCCAAATCAGTGCATGTGATGAAATCACGGGTAAATCAGATCTTGTTTCAAATCCCAATTTCTCTGAAAGATATATTTTGGATGACATTATCAGTATAGAGCCCGCAAAGAAATCAAAGTCGGACATGCTAATATTTCAATGGCTTTCTCTTTTCGGCACGAAAATAAGGGAAGAAAGCTCTCAACGTAGAACCACCCAAGTTTTGCCAAAAGCAAACTCACCGTCGATAAGTCAAGCAAATTGATTAAAATCTATTAATTAAATGTCGTTTAGGTGAAAGATAATCATATTTAAAAAATTATTTCTAATTAAGCTCGAAAATGATCAAATTTGATCCACTAGTAAAATGAATATCTTTTTTTAATTATCGTTAAGAAATAAATTATCCCAATAATTATGTACTGTAAATTTTCTTGTGATAGTCCAGAGTTTTAAATTTTTTTTATTTAAGCTGTTAGAGTTCTGCCTTTTGGGGCGAGAAAATGCAATATATTTCGTAATGTTTTTATCATTGAAAACTATCCATTTCTTAATATTTTATTACGGGAATATTTGAAATCATTTCTCATTCTCAATTCTTTTTCTTTTTTTGTTTAATTATTTTATGAGGTGAGCTTTGGCACAGAGGTAATATTATTGTCATATGACTTATAGATTACAGGTTCAAATTATGTAAACCATCTCTTCACTTGCAAAGGTAAAGTTGCATATATCTATCCCTTTCTAGATCCCACCAAATGGAAGCCTGGTACATTGAGCCGCCCTTTCTCATTCAATATCATTAAATGTATCAAATAAAATCAATCAATTCGCAAATTGAACCGCGAAACAAGATATAGGTAGCATTGATGGCTATAAATTTAAGTGTCCGATTCGATGCATATAACAAGGAGAAGAATTGATTGCTTGACATAATGCCATGCATATAACCAACCTCATAAGAAAAGGTTCGTCCAACGATCAAGAAGAAAACAGATATTACAATTAGCAAGTAATGTAATTAATCTTTCCACAAACATTGCCGGATCAATTTTTATCCCAAAGAAAGAGATTGCATTGAGGTCCCAAACTAAGAAAATTGCTACTAAAAGTTTTCTTGAAATATTTAATTTGTAGGCAAGTCCAGTAAGACTCTTGGGTAATATAATATAATCGAAATGTCAAAAGACCCAAGTACCCAACGCAGACGTATGGACTTGTCAATGACTGCCCATGGATTTGTCAATAGTTTTTTCCATTAACAAGTCCATGGGCGTCTCTTGACAAGTCAATAAGTGACAATTGACAGGTGAGATAGTTGACACTAAAAATACTTAGGTTTTTTGACGTTTCGATTGTATTACCCAGAAGTCTCATAATACTTACAAATTAGAGATTTCAAAGACCTTATAATAGCATTTTTCCTAACTTGGAACCCCAGTGCAATTTTCCCAACTTCCGATATTTCATTGTCAAAAAATCCATTTGATTTTTTTTTTTTTTTGGGTAGGAAACGTGAATCCATGTCTTCATAAACAGTAATTTTATACTTACAATGCTTTTATCAAAAAGCACCTTTGGACTTTCATACGAAAGCCCATCCAGAAAGCCACTAAAGCGTGTGCGTTAAAGCATCAATGGAGGCAAAAGATGAAAGACATTAAAAAGATGCTAGATGGTGGTAGGAAAGCATAACCAGGCCGTGATTCTTAATTTCAGAAATTAGAGGCTGTGTATTAAAGCACCATAAAAGTAAAGTGGTGAACCAAAGCAACAATAAATAAATAGATAACTAATTTCCCAACATAGGGAGGATCTACCATTCACACCCAACGAGTAGCAGATGTAAAATAATAACAATAGAAGCACTACTGACATAGTCATTGACAAAATTAACTTCCTGAGTCAAATTGGCTGCTTGAAGAATGTCTTCCACTCAGAACGTCACATTAAGAACCACAGCATGCAGATTTTTGGGCAGCTTGAGCAGCTCCAGCTCCCTGGTCTGGTTGGTTAATCTTGATTGTCTGGGGCTGCAAACAATCAAGTGGAAACTTAAATGATGAGTGGCAAGGCAATTAAATCTAGTTGATTAACCCAAAATGCACCAACAATAATGGTCAAAAACGAAATCAAGTGATAGTCCCAGAATAAGGGAAGCAATTAATATAAAAACCTCAGCCTTTGAGTCAGTATCTGCAAGTCTTTGTTTGATGTCCCGAGCTATTGAAAAGAAAACCTCCTCCACATTCAAATTTGTTTTTGCACTCTATAAAATCCAAACCCCAGCATCACATCAAGATCAACAAAAACAAGCATGCATGTTCAACAAGAGCAGTAAAAGCAACTTACAGTCTCAAAGAACTTTATGCCATATTCATCTGCCAGGGCTTGACCTTTTGAAGTTGGTACAGCCTAAGGAAAAGAACTGGAAATTAAAAAGAGCATAAAAGGCCATTTATGTGCACGAAACACAGGCACAAGCACTCCCAGAAAGACAGAGTAAGGAGTGAGGAGACGGACCCTTTTGCTTTCATCCATGTCAGCCTTGTTACCCACCAGTATCTTGTTAACGTTGTCAGAAGCATGCTGCTCAATGTTGCGGATCCAATTCCTAATGTCTGGACATGAGACCAGTCAAATTGCCACTTAGAAGAACTTAAATCCATTGAAAGCACTAGAAGTTACCCAAAGTGGTCAACTTGAAGAACCGAAGTTTAAAAAAAGATAGTACATTTCTATCAACACATACAGATTTGAGGGAAAAACTAGAAAAGGAAGAAGAAATTACTGTTAAAAGAGGACTCATCAGTGACATCATACACAAGCAAAATGCCCATGGCTCCACGGTAATAAGCTGCACAAGAAAAATTAAATATATGACAGAGGCTTAACAATTTAGATATATGGAAGGATAACAGAACTATGGAAGCTACGAGACAAGCAAACATGATAGATAGAGCATCGGTTATTCTATTACATTCCAGAAAAGCATAAAATGTTAAAATAAAACCAAAAAACATTGAAAGATTTATGCTTGGAAATCATTGTAATTGGGGAACAACGCTGAAGATTGGAGTATTTAAATAAGCCCAATACCCAGAATTTATAACCAAAGCCTACGGCCAAATATGAGCGTGTATACATAAAAGCCTCCAGATACAGTCATAAAGACTCAGCACATAAGGCACAATTCATGACCAACACCCTCTCACATCACGAAAGATGCCACCTTCAATAAGGCATGGTAAGGTAAGCACCTTTGACACTTTTTCTGCAGTTCTAGGCTTGCCCTTTCAGGGCTTCAATGTTAGCAGGCAACAAGAAAAGTGTCAGCTTCTACAAACCCGATCCAAAAATATAAATTAGTAATAGGACAAAATGGGGAAGCTATAAAATCCAACCTTAGAAGCCCAGCCCAGCCTCAAAGATATAAGACAATGGGATAAAATAGTTATTTTTATTCCAAAGATTATATATATGCCATATTTTTCCACATTTATGTCAGATTTTATTCCATAATAATATGGATCTACTCTTTGTTTGTATAGCATTGTTTTTACTTTGGCGCCTAGTACTTGGCCGTTCACCCATTTTTACACCTTCAACTTGAGGCATTTTAAAGTTCTAACATCTTATGGGCACTTCTGTCTTTGATTTCCTTGAGCATTCCATCTTAAAGAAGCCAGAAATCAGTTAAAAACAAAATATTTTCATTCTTAGTTTCTCTCTATCAGTAATAGCCAACAGATACCTACTACAATCAAAGAGAATAAAGTTTCTCTAGTGCTATCAACAAGCTGTCAAATTCCACCAACTGAAAAGCCTCCTTAATATTTGACAAATACAATCTTCATTAAAGGAATGCTGTTTAAGGATAGAAAAATAATATTTTAATTGAACTTACCAGATACCTCTTCCAAGATAACTACTTAACTGGAACTAAAGAACAAAGCCATCGACTTTATTACCATCCTAGAAGTGATAGGAAAAAGAATGGTAGTATCTACTTAAACAGAAGTTAGTTGAAGTTGAACAACTAACATCTCAACACAACAAATTCAAAAATGAATTAGCTTCCTATTATTAACAGTTCTAAACTGCTTGCTTTTCACCCATGCACCCACTAAGACCTAACAATACTTGTATAGTCCACTACAAAGGTTTAAGCTAGATATAAGCAAATGGATCATATTACAACACCAGTTACATATATTGAATAAGGCTTTTAGCTTTTAATCTCAAACACTGACCTGTTGTAATTGTTCGAAAACGCTCTTGTCCAGCAGTATCCCATATTTGCAATTTAATTCGCTTTCCATCCAGCTCGATTGTCCTTATTTTGAAGTCAATGCTGAAGAAGAACAATCCATTCCAGCAATCAATTAACATTTTCTCACAAGGAGAAAGAAGCAATAGGAGAAATAAGAAGAAGGTGATTAGAGAAAAAAAGGCTCATACCCAATGGTCGTAATGAAACTTGTTGTGAAAGATCCATCTGAGAAACGCAACAGGATGCAACTTTTACCAACACCTGCCAATATGAACAAAGCAATCAAATTATATGATAACTCTGCAATATATGTTCCCCTAATTGATAAATGCAACAAGTACAGAGAAAGTCTCAGGGACCATCACTCTTTTATAACCTCCAAACCAGTAAAGGAGTAATAAACAAATACTGTAATTCCATTGCCAACAAGCGTTAACCTCCATTTACCGCAAATAATTTTTATGACTCCCCCATTAAAGTTGAAGGGTAGAGTAATACATTATAATGCCGTGAACAATAAACAGTGGTAGGAAAGATTTCGAGATGAAAATCATAAACAAGGATGCGTCCACCGTTTCAAAAATTGAAGAAGAAGCTACGGTTTCCAACAAAACCTATGGATTGTTCCATTCTCTTGCATGAGGTAGTCACAAATCACATTCCAGTGAAAGCGCGTGGAAAATGATTAAATCAGGAACAAACAGTGCCCTATTCGTTCTCATATCCATGATCGCAGCACAATTAGGGCGCAGGGAAAGACAGTGAAAGAAAACATCCAGACATTAACATGGTAGCTCAACCATAAAAAATTGGAACAAATCTCGGCAGAAGACTGCAAAGTTTTCCAACACTAACCAAACATATTAATCCATGGAACGAAAATTCAAAGGACTTGAAAAAAAGGGCAGGAGATCTTACCGCTGTCGCCGATCAGGAGGAGCTTTATGAGATAATCGTAATCGGCTCGGGCTCTAGCAGGTGGAGCAGCCATCGAAATTAATGCGGGAGAAATAAAGAAAACAAACCTACGCCAAGATGCCTCAGTTTGTAAGTGAAAAATAATGACAGCAGGAGAAATTGGAAAATGAAAGCGATGATTTTATCCCAAGCTTCTGGAGGAAAGATCAGTAAAAGAAAACTAACAAAAAAATAAAGGAAAAATACCAGATCAGGAAGAAGACAGGAGGAGGTCGAGATCTGAGGAGAAAAGGGAGGGGAGGAGGGAAAGCGCTCCTGATACGTCAGCACCGGTCGGCCGTTGAAAAGTGTAATAGGAAAAAGAATTTTGTTGTGGGTCTCTTCTCTTATTAAGCACTCGCCAGTACCGTTTGCCGTTAGATTATTTCTCTTGTTGTGATTGGCGTCCATTAACTGTTCCCCAATTATTTTGCCCCCGATAACAAAGAAAACAACAAAAAAGAACCCCGTGAACGGCGTTTGATGAATCGTTTGGTTTTGGGGATATGATGCTTCAAAACGACGCCATTTTAGGACGTTTGTCTTTTACAGGTAATATATAAAATACAAACTATGTTTTTAATATTTGAAATTAAATTTAAATGAGAATGAATTAGTGTAGTGATTAGATTATGTGTTTTTAGATAATATCAAAATTAAAAATATTTAGTACTCCATCTCATCCTTAATATAACACATATTTTATGGAGTTGATATTGATCCTTAATATCATACACATTTTTTGTATTTGTCAACTTTTTTCTAATTTACTCCTATTAATATTTCCTCAATAATAATTAAAGAGGGAAAGGAATGAGAAAATTAAAGAAAATGACTAGAGTGCTTTATTTTAAAAAATAAATTCCATATTAACTAACTTCCTTATCTAATCATGTTTATAGATATGTCTTATATTAAAGTATCGAAAGGAGTATTATTTATAGAATAAAATACTATGACATTCCTTTTTTTTTCTTTATTTATATGGACCTCCCATATATTTTGAAAACATACACTTAAGTCTAAATCCTTAACTCCGTTGATTATTTTTATTTTTTAATTAAAATTCATATTAAAATAAATTTTATTTACTTATTTACCTGTTGTCATTATTAATTCCCTTATTTTGGTTAAATTTTTTTAAGTAATTTAAGAGTTCTTTTCTAAATTTGTTTTATACTTTTGCAAATAGTTATTGGTTAATTTTTTTTATATTGAGATAAAGAATTATTTATTTAATTAATGCATACAAAGAAAACTTAATTAAGAATATGATTAATTATTTTAATAGATGCATACTTAAATAAACATGTTTGTGCAAACAAATGTATTTAAAGAATTAAAATTAAAATTAATACAAGTTATTTAATATCTTAAATTTATATTATTAATAACATATGGTGAATAAAAATATGTCTTTAGAATATTTTTTTAATCATGGTGTTTGGCAAAAGAAAGAAATATGTTTTTAACCATTTAAAAGAGTACTAAATAAATAAGCTTCAATCAATATGATAAAAATTTAGAAGTTTAGAATTTTATAATATAATAAAAATTACGAAATTTTAGAATACAGTGTAAGTTTTGAATATATATGTGTTATAATTATTATATTTTTGTATAAAAAATTATTTTTAGGAAAATATAAATGTCTATTTACTTGTTGAAAGGGGGTATTTTGGTCCAAAAATAATTTAATAGTCAAACTTAACAGTTAACTAATGATTTGATGGACAAAAATGAAATCTTAAATATACAAGGGAGGTCTATATAGATTTTTAAAATAGAATGGATGTTTGTATAATTTAGGTAAAATATAGAGGTAATCAATGTATTTTACTCTATTATTTATAAAAATTAGTATTTACTTACTACAATCTATTTTTATAAGGTTAAAGTGTAAATTTAAAATTTGCTTTAAAATTTTTCACTCATAAACAATGTTGTCCTGAAAGTTTTTTTATTCAATGTTTCCTAAAAAGTGTTATAATTGAGCAATTTACCCCTTATCGTTTAAAATGTTAAAGGTTAGCGTTTTAATTATTAATGTTAGGTTTTTAATGAAGGGAGGCAATATTATTATGTTTTAAAATTCATGGGACGATATTAATTCAAAAGAACCTTTTGGACAGCATTGCTTCTGAGAAAATGCTTAAAAGACAAATTTTTATCTTGGCCTATTTTTTATAGGGTTAAGGTGTAAAGATACACATGTAGTTTTCTCAAAAGTGCACCCACCACCAAGTGTTTTTTTATATGCAAAAGTGACTATGTGGTTATAAAAATGAAGCAAAAATACTCATTGATCGTTAGTTTGTCTTTTTTGTATTTTTAAGGCTGACGTAGACGATGACTCAGCTAAATTTCATCTCAGTTGGCAATGGAGACAAGAAAAAATTATAGAAAAGTGCTCAGATAGTTTTGAAAATTACAGAAAGGCAGCAACGACGACTAGGAGGCGGAGATGCATGGCCTGATGGGTAAGATTGAATTGGAAGAAAAAAAACAAAGAATTGGAGTGAGAAGGGCTGAACTGTAATTTCAAAAATATTTGTGTCATGTTCTTTAATTTTCTCTAGTTCTTTACTGCCAGCTGGGATGAAATTTATATTAGTCACTGTCCATGTTGGCCTTAAAAATACAAAAAAGTCAAACTAACAGTCAACTAATGGTCAACGGGAGTATTTTTGCTCCATTTTTATAACAACATAATCACTTTTGCACCAAAAAAATTATTTGGTGTTGGATGCACTTTTGGAAAAAACACATGTATTTTTGCACCTTAACCCTTTTTTATATGATATATAGAATATATAAAAAGGTCACAACATCACTTAAGTTAGAGCCTAATCCTGTATATAGATTTTTTTTAGAATCGAGACCATCCATTCAAAATGTCTTATAAGACCTAAAGCCTTTTTAAAATCCAACTTGAAATGTAGGCTTTAAAGTGTATGCATTTGGTTTTGAAACAAAAATACGCTTTGAAGGACCTAAAGCAAATTCCTCACCGTTCGCGCATGTCTCATTTCTGGAGGAATTTGACTAAGTCCTGGGAAGAGGCATCTATCTTCATCAAATGGAATCCTGGATATGACGATAAGATCAGGTTTTGGGAGGATTTTTGGGTTGGCGACCATGGACCCTTGAAGCATACTTCTTTCTCTCCCATTTCCTCCTTGGATCTCTCTAGGCCGATATCGGATTTTGTAAATGAGATTGGATCTTGGAAGTGGTGGCTCTTTCAACACCTTCTTCCCTCTGAGGTGTTGAAAGAAATTTCCTCTTTCACCTCTCTTAGAAGACCGGTGAGGTCTACATGTTATTGGAGTTTAAGCACCAATGGACAATTCTCTACCAAGTCTGCTTATCAGGCCATGGAATCCTTAAATTGGAATGAGCAAAACTCCATTTGGGCTAAGTTGTGGAAACTTCCTATGGCTCAACGGGTTAGAACATTCACTTGGCTGCTTCTTAAAGGGACATTGTTGACCAATGAGGAGAGATTCAGAAGATTGATGACCTCAGATCAATCCTGTTCTATCTGTCTTCATTACAGCGAAAATCTGGACCATGTTTTCAAGGGCTGTAAATTTGCTTCCTCGATCTGGAAGAAGATTCTTCCCTCTAACATGTTCCAGGATTTCTTTAGATTGAGCATTCAAAATTGGCTTTCCCTGATCATCCATTCCAAATCATTGGAGGTCTCATGGAAGATTGGGATTTGTATTACTTGCTGGAAGCTTTGGGAGACTCGTAACAAATCTATTTTTGCTGATGGGGTTTTTTCCATAGCTAGTTTTTTAGCTCAGGTTAATGCTATTGTTGTTCATATGCAACGGTGCTTTTCCTCGTTTAATCTTCTCTTGTAATTCTTTTGGACTTGTTTTGTATATCTTTGCCTATTTTTAATAGAATCCTTCCATTAAAAAAAAAAAAATCATGCATAGCCTTGAATAAAAATAAAAATAAAAAATCATGCATAGCCCCTCAAACCTATTTAAAAGCCATACATTATGTTTTAGAATATTGGCATTCATTATTGCCTACAATATAATAGTTTAGTCATCATCTAGATTAAGGAGATACATTTTCAAAAATCAACAACGCACAACAAAATGGCATGTAAAAGTGGGTTTTGCCACTTTTGCTTTTCCTGCAAAAAATGGGACAATCTCCTCAAACTGAGGTCATAATATTTCATTTGAGCATCAACAGAATAAACTTATTGTAATTACTATATAGCAGCAAATGTCACAAATCAAAGAAGAGAGAGCGAGTTGACATTTGCTATCTTGGACAATAAAAAATAAGAGAAGTAGATATGATTGACTAATGAACAAAAAGGGTGAGTTCATGAGTGAATGGTGAGATGTGAAATATAGGGTTAAGATTAAGTTAGTAATTCTATACAAAATAAATTTTGATTAGATTATATATCATTGTTGATAATAGTGCAAATTTTAAAAAATAACTTAAACATGTAGGCCTGTAGGTTAGACCTTATAAAAATATGTCTGACAGGTTATGCCGTGATAGGAGCTCTGTCTACTTCCACTCCTACGTTGTGTTATTTGTCTAAGGGAAATGATATTGTCACTACCACTTTCCCACCGTTAGATTAGAATCTCATCTACCTTTATCATTTCTCTCTCCTATTGAAATTCTGATCTAATGGTGAAAAAGTTGTAGTGACATTGGTAGTGACAATATCCTATCCCTTTATCTAGAGCTATTGCACCATAAAAATTATTGTAAAGAAACATCTCTATGCACGTCTATCTTTTATTATTATAACACACCTCCAACCATCTTACCAAAACCAAGCCTGGGTGGTTCGATCGTTAATAAAAAAATTATAAATTTATTCATAATTAATGATATTTTACTGTCATTTTGGGTTTAGGCTTTTACTCAGAGTAAGTGGCAAAATTGTACAAGCACTGACATTTTAAAATTCCTGTCCGGTTATGAATATGGATTTTTGTTTTTGCTCAGAAATTATGAATATGGATTTGAGACTTTGCAAATTGATATGATAAACTGAAATACTCGTAGTATTTTTAAGAGATTTTTTTCAATCGGATTTTCTACATATATGATGGCTAGAGTGAAAATCTCTCACCCAAACATGGAAAATACAGGAGCATACACAAATTTGCCAATAAAATGCAAATTGCAAAGTTATCAAAATCGATATTGAAATATCATAGCGGGACATCAAGCATTTTAAGAACAAATATCTGGCGGTGCCGCGGGTTTACTTGCACGTTGCACAGTTGCACGTACATATAAAGTCCACTAACCCTCGTTCCCATTCCCTCGCCGTGAGGTTCAGAGGCCGCTATTTCTTAAACCCTTCCAAAAACCGTCCTCACATCTTCGTCCTCGTACACTCGAGTCGAAACCCGTATCAAACACCATGAGTTCCTTCCCCAATACCCCCAACTTTGATAACCTTCTACTGCAATCTTTGATGGGCAAGCTTCAGCTACGCCCTTCAAACAATCCTTTGCTCTCTCAATCCCTTGAGGACCTTCTTTTTGACGCTGCCAATAATCTATCCGATGATGACGAGAATGATGAGAACAAATCCCAGCTCGCAAAAGAAGAATCCAAGCTCGAGAAGGAGATCATCCGGGTGATTCTCTCTGGGAAGACTGATTCGCTCAAGCCTAACTCAGGCCAGGCCGTTACAATCGGCGAGCACCACATCTGCGTCGGGTTTCACGAGGAAAAGGGTTCGGATTATCCGGTGTGGGAGTGGCATGGCCACATAATGCTCTTCGATGAAGAGAACGGCTACACGCCAGAGTATATCTATGGGAATTACTTCGAGAGGTTGCTAGCAAAGGCAGGGAGTTGTGTTGAGGAAGTAGACAGTAAAGAGGAGGAGAAGGAGGAGGAGAAAGTGGGGAATTTGGGGCTAAGGGAATTGATTGGTGGCGGAGATTCGAGCCGCGGTCGCATTCTGCGTCGAAACATGAACGTCAGTTCCCCAAGGTTTGCTTTGAATACCTTTCCTTATCATTGCGAGATTATGAACGATACTGCTAACCAATTTGTTTCTTTTGCTGGAAAATCCGTTTCGTTGTTGAGCTTTAATTCATCAGATTAAGGTTTCGTTGTCCAGATTCTGTTTCATCAGAATTTGTTTTGTATAGGAACCTAAGAGACTTGATCTTTTTTTTTTTACTTTGAGCACGCACGATTTTATGTCTTCCCTCAGTTACCATGTAGTGGAGTTATGATTGTTGTGGTGATCTAGTTTTATACCTTAAGGCTCTATTTGATAGCTGAAACTATCAGGGCAGATGCCTTGTCTGTTGTCTCAGTCCCAAGAAGAGTTATGTTTTCTATTAAAATCACCTGGTCTTTGTGTTTATGAATCTCAAACACGCCAAGGAAAAAGTTACTCGATCTGGATGCTGGAGCTATACTTATCTGACTTATATCTAGTTGCTAGTTGCTTTCAGGATGAGTTTGTTTGTAAATTGTTTTATTTAGGTACAGTGACTCTATTTATAGATCATATAAACCAAGGTGCAAACTATCGGCATGTAGTAATTTTTTTGCTGATGAAACTACTTAAAAATTATCTCTCAAGCCACTAGGTCTATAACTACTCAAACAATACCTTTAGATATGCTGGCCTTGATAGGTATTACGTGGGGGAAATTTATATAACTTATTGCTGATATTATATTAAATGGAGTGTAAGTGTCAACAGGCAAGATATCAGTTCATTCTTCACCTTGCATGGCAAACGGTAGTTGTTAGCTGTTGTTATTTTAGCGCAGATCATTATTTCTTGGGGATATAAGAAATGGTACAATAGCTGGTGAATAATAAAATTCTGAATGCTCTAACATTAATGCTTTCTTAAAATCTGATAGATAGTTAGAGATCATAAGAAATGGTACAATAGCTGGTGAATAATAAAACGCAATTCTGAATGCTCTAACGTTAATGCTTTCTTAAAATCTGATAGATTGGTAGATGCTGATAAAAGCTGAACATGAGCACGCCTTATTCTACTTTGAGACTATATGGATCGTGTTTTGACTTGGATTCATCTAAAGAGAGCTTAAAGAGGCACCCTCATCAATGGATGACCTGCTTTAGCATCTTACTGTAACTTTGTGGGAACTTTTCAACTTTCCTCTTGCCACATCTCTTGATTCAACCAAATCCTTAGGCCCATTCTGATTCCCTCCTTTTCATACATCTATGGATGATTTTTGTGTTCTTAAATCGACCTTTGAGTAAAAACAAGTGTTTAGAGCTATGTGCCTTGTGTTGACTTAAAATGACAACAAACTTTGATCCACTATTCAGATCGTCTAAATTTTCCCAGATGGGTACACTGCATAGAGTCAGAAGTGTCTAACTGTATGTCTAATCCAGATGTCTGCATATTGCCTTGTGTCTTTTTTCCCTACTGAAAACAAATTAAAATGCTTAGTTTCAGTCACTCATCTGGTTTGAAGTTATAGTATTGATCTCTTCTACCTCTCAAATGCTGAATAATGTCACTATGCTGAAGAATCTTGGCAACTTCCTGGATACTGAACCTGTGAGTTGAGAATGTGCTTCTTTTGACATCTTGCTTTATACAACCTAGGTCGCCACTCCTTTGTATTCGTTGCTACTTGCTGTCATATTAGACCCTATAGCTTAGCTCGACTAACTATGTGCCTTTAGCTCTAGTTCAGTTACACTTGTCGAGGGTTGGTGCTAGTTGAGATCAGGGACGGACTCTAACTGCCCCCCTGGCTATAGGGAAAAAGAACACTATAGAGTGAGTCAATTTACACAAACAGAAGGAATATTGGCCTATTGATCTATGTTAATTTGAGAATTCTTTTTTATTGCCCGTTCTCTGGTATAGTGTGCATTTCTGAGACTGAATTCAATATCCTAATGGCTTCCCTTCTGAGATTGACAGGTATTAGGCAAGAATATTTTTATTATTGCATGCAGAGGCGGTGACCAGCATCCCACTCTTCTGTGAAGCGAAGATTAGAGTTATGGTCTATTGATTTTCTTCGTTTATTACATCAAATCCCAGATTTAAGCGCATTCCTGTGTCTATATTGAAGGTTCAAAATATGCTGGATATATTGGAAGCATGTAAGCATTTATTTTAATTATGAAATAGTTTTGATCAGCTGTTCAATAAGCAACAATTTGTCGATTTCCCCGTTCAATCCAACTCTAGCTGTTCTGAACGGTGAAACCTGGATTCCTGATCTGTTTTTCGGACCCCAGGTTCTGAGGGCAGGAATTTTAAATGTCCTTATGCTACCATGTTCCAAAAATGGAGCAGCGATTGCGCTTTGTCTTGAGTTTCATTTTTCAAACGCCTCTCTATATTTGTATGATTGACTTCCAGTGTGGTGATTTGCTGAGTGGGGAAATTAAAAACAATGCTGCAATGGCTTCTTAAAGAAATAAATCTTGGAAGTTCACAACTCAGTTTTGACATCAAGTCAAATTAGCCTAACTTTGTTGGTAAGACAAGAGTCCGGTGCTCACTGGCCACTGCGGGAGTGATGGTGAATCCATTTAAATGTATCCTCCTGCCGAATTTTATTATCAACGTGACAGTAATAAGGCTCCATTTGAATGCTGGAACTGCAATAGGTCCATTTATGGTATGAACTGCAATTAGAATTATTTTAAAATCACGATTCCAAAACCAAAACTTTTACTACCTCGAGCTAGTTCAGGATTTGATTTAATCCTAAATAAGATTTTGATTTACTATCTTTCAAATTTATAATTTTTTTTTTAGATATTCCCATTAATTCCACATTTAGGAGTTTTTATTCAACTAATATAATTATTTTTTAATCTAATTAAATTAGTCAATTAGCTCATATATTAAGAACACTTGTTATTTTTTTATTGGAGTTGATCAAGGCGTTGAGGGAGGCCTCCTAGGTGCCTAGGTTAATGCCTGAGGGTAATAGACGGCTCGCCCTGCTCAACATCGGTATCACCTAGGAGGAAGAGAGATTTCACCCTGCCCTTGGATCGTGGGTGAACCCAACCCTTTTCCTAAAAATTTTTTATAAAAAAAAAAAAAGAACAATTAGTAATGTGGGGATGGATTGAATTGAACACCAGGGCCATATTAACCTAAAACCAAATTATAGAAACATGATTATGTAATAGGCGTGGTATCTTCCCAATTGATTCCAAGTTGCATATATAGAATGAAGGTCATTACTCATTAGTCAATCTTCCTGCGGCGAACTAAATATTCAATATTACTCCCTCGAGTCCTAACTATAGGAACACATTTAGGAGTTAGTCTTGATCCTAATTATAAGATCAAGTTTTAACTTTTGTCAATTTCTTCCTAAAATAACCTCATTAATAATTTCTTAATAATAATTAAATACAATAATAATAATTTAATAATGCACCTATTTATTTTATAAAGTAAGTAATGCTTGTAACTCATTAATGTCACATATACCTCAATACTATTGTTTTTTGTTTTTTAATAAAATAATTTTGAGCAATTTTATCATATTACCCCTACTAATACTTCCTCAACAATAATTAATTTAACAACACACTTATATTTTATAATTCACATATGATGGTCTTTCTTATATTCTATATAGGGAGTATTATATAATATCTTTTCCCTATAGGTCAAGAAGTTCATGTAACCACGGGGAATTTTTCTTATATAATTAGATATTAGGATGTGTTGGTTTTTTATTTTCAAAACAGTTTTTTTGTTTGTTAAAAAGTGTTTAAAAAATATCCCAAAACGAAGGACAGGAGATGACGAAAATTGTGTTAGTCTTGTGAGTTTAAAAAGTTGGGTTGGGATCTTTTGTGGATATGCAAGATAGATGAAAGAATGAGAAGAAGCATGAGTAGATATTTTACCAATGTCATTTTAAGTTTTAAATAAGGGTATTTTAGGAAAATGAATATAATTAACTAATTTAACCACTATCCTTAATCTTTCAAAAATCTAGTAAATAACTCTTATAATTAGGATCGGAGGGAGTACTATATTAAAGTGAACTTAGCTTATAAAGCTTGTTTGAAATCCATTTTATTTCTATCAATTTTTTCCCAATCTTTCGATGGTTTTTTCATTTTTGCTGTCTATATTAAACTTTTCAAAAATCATTCGGGAGTAGATACTAAAACAATACAAGTAAATTTTAAATATTATGTTATTAAAACAATGTAAAAAAATTATATTATTTAATGATCGACCTTTTTTTTCCTATCGAAAAGAAACTAAAGAATGAGATCATTCATCTTTTCCTTTTGTTTTTTTTTTTTTTGATAAAAGAATTTTAGGAAAGGGGTCGGGCTCACCCACAATCGAAGGGCAGGGCGCTTGAAGCCCAGTCCGCAGGGCATACTGGACAGAGAGTACACATGCCTCCACCTCTACCAGCGTTTCCACTGCTTTCTAGACCCCTAGGATGCCTCCCCCAGCGTCTTGACCAACGCAAGGATCGAACCCCTCCCTTGAGGTGAGGAAGTCCGACCCCCTTGCCAGTTGAACCCAATAACGAGGGGTCTTTTCCTTTTGTTTTTCACCCGGCGATATGATTCACTTATCAAGCATTATCTTCTTGGGCCTAAGATAATGATAATGATATAAAAATGTCCAGTGTCATGAAAAAAAACATCTCGATGGGGAAAAAGCCCATTTGTAGATGTTTGGGTTAGTATCAGAGTAGATGGGCTTCTCCTAAAAAGACTACTTAAAGGTGCTTTTCAAGGAGCGTTGAGCTTGAGAGTACTGAATGGGATCCTTCCGCCACTACTTTCATGCTCATCCTTCTTATGCCCAACCACTTCATCGTCTCCCTCGCTGAATTTGCTTATGGTGTCGTCTTCTTCTCTGACCCGAGGTGTTACAGCCTCGACAACAAAGCCAAGATGAAGACCTCACTGAATTCGTCCACCACTCCAAAAAGTACCGGCTGCTCTGATAATCAAGAATACCTCTGTCTGTCTGTGAAGTATGGACAGAGGAGTGCTCGAACGCGGTTCTGAGAATAGCGCAGCATCCAGAGACGATAGTGGTAGAGTTAGGATTTGAAGTTTATGTGTGCACAATTAGTATGGGATTTGGAGGCTGCCCCGGATTTTTTTTTTTAAAGGAAAGTTTTAAATGCATATATAAGTAATTAGACAGTATATAGTTTCCAATTCAACAGCATATATATAGAAGTAATCCAACCAATTGCATACTCTTAATTAGATAAAAGTTTCCAATAATTAGATCATAGTTTCTTCGTTGACTAAAATATTAACATGCCTATCTCCCACCCTTTTTAGCACCATCTGGGTCACAACTCACAACAAACTATGTATTTATGGTTAATAATTAATATAAAGGGTTTACCACCAAACGATAATAATAATTCTTATCCAATCATCCACTATTTGAAAGTTCCCTTTTATTCTTATACATACTTGTACGGATTTATTTTAACAAGATGTTATAACCATATACTTTTATGTTATTATTTATAATTCTTACATGTATCAATTTTTTTTTTAACTTTATTGATTCTGTTTTAAAATTCAACATTATTCCAACTTTATCACTATTTAACTATGCACTCTATAAGAAAATAACAATATACATAATAATAAATGAAGGATGAAATTATATATAAGGTAAAAAAATTAATGATGTATCTTATAAATAGTATCAAAAAACCTCCTCTCTACCATATAACCAATAAATAAGATGAGAAGAGCATAAGTTTAATATATACATTTTATTAACGTAATTACACATGACGAGATTTGATTGGAGAACTGAAGGTAATAAATTTAAGTAAAAATGAGGTAAGTAATAAATATATTTTGTATTAATGCCATTAAATTAAATGTATTTTGCATGATTGAGATGGTAATGGAATGTAGATTAGTTTGTTTTAAAACGTGAAGCTTTCTTTTAGACGATGAAACTTTTGCTGTTGTGAGAGGTGGAAATCACGTGAGGTCCGTTTTGCCACCTGACACTTAACTTCTTTTGCCTCACTCACACTTCCCTCTCTGCTTCGGCCGTATTTCCTTCTTGCCAACGCCTTTCATGCCTTCTTCTTCTTCTTCGCTCTCTCTCTCTCTCTACAATGCCTTCCCATTTCCCTTTCTTTCTAGCTCTCAAACTGTAACCTCTGCTTTTTTTCCCTCCGTTGACCATGGCTTTACCTTTCAGTCCTCTTCTTCTTCATTTCCTTTTTGTGTTCCACCTCTCCTGTTTCCTTGCTTTTGCTTTCACGGACCAGGCTGATGAAAGCTCTGAGAAAAATCATCTCCTTTCTTTCAAAACCAGCCTCCATAACCCTCACCTTCTTGCTTCATGGAACTCCTCAACCCCTTACTGCAACTGGGTTGGCGTTACTTGTGAACTCGACCAAGTAACCTCACTTTTTCTTCTGACTCTGCACCTCGAAGGCCCACTCCCTTCGTCTCTCCTCTCCCTTACCGGCCTTACCGTCCTCAACTTATTCTCCAACGCACTCTCTGGTGATATTCCTCCACAGATAGCTAATCTGAGAAACTTGAGGCAGTTCAATCTTAGTATAATCAGTTTTCCGGCGAAATTCCAGACGAGCTCAGGAGTCGAGGATCTGGAAAGATTGGTTGGAGTGAAGAAAAAAGGAAGAGAACAGTGAAAATGAAAAAAAAAAAACCTAGAGAGGAGGAAAATGAGATTAAATTGGGAAAAGCACCGATATAAGATTTTTTTACAGAAATTTTACCCAATTAGAGTAGTTGGGAAAATTTTTACCGATCTAATGCAATCAAAAGCATCGATTGACTGACGCCACCAATGGTGTCAGAATTCTGACGCCACTGCAGAGTGGCATCTACTCGTGGACGCCACTATGGCGTCAATTAATGGACGCCACATTATTTCAAAGGGTTAATGTGCAAAAATAGACATGTGCTTTTTTCAAAAGAGCGTCCAGTAACAAATACTTTTTTTAGGTGTAAAAGTAACTACGTGGTTACAAAAGTGGAGCAAAAGTCACATCTACCGTTAAAGTGGATGACGTTGACCGTGAAGTGGGACGGTTTGACCAAAAATGGTGATGTGTACGTTGGTGGGTCCCACAGTGATGTCCATGTCAGCAACTCTTCCTCTCCCCCTTCTTGCTTTCCAGAAAACTCCCAAAATCCATCTCCCACTTCCCAAAAAGAAATTTAATTTAAATCCTCTAAACTCATGTATCATTTCTGGCAAAAGGAGTTCAATTGAGTAATCTAATTTGCGAAAGGAATTCTGTATCCACAATGGTATTCAAATCAAAATGAGTCTTGTCGGGCAGGTAGCGATTTCGATGATGATGAAAGATTAGATGCAAGAAGCAAAACGACGCTCGCCACAACTCATCCGCAAGATCGCGTTCCCTCTCAATGCCACAACTCATCCTCTTCCCTTCTACTTATGAATCACGTTTTCCCGCAACGAGATTACCGCTAAAATCTTATTAAAGCTCTGGTTAGACTTTCAAATCCACCACCGTCGACAACGTGTGAAGA
This sequence comes from Acacia pycnantha, assembly GCA_025563575.1. Taxonomy (NCBI): domain Eukaryota; kingdom Viridiplantae; phylum Streptophyta; class Magnoliopsida; order Fabales; family Fabaceae; genus Acacia; species Acacia pycnantha. The sequence continues at coordinate 3,749,506 of JAMWYP010000013.1, forward strand.
AGAAGATGGAGATGGAGAGTTTTTGGGAAGTGGGAGATGGAGATTGGAAGGAAAAATTAGCCAAAGATTCAAATAACAAATTAAAATCCATCACAGCAAAATTAAAATCCATCGAGCTTTAATAAAGTCCATCACAAAGACACGAAAAATTAAAATTCGATTCAAATAACAAACGAAAGAAGAGGATCAAGGAACCAAATCTTTCTTCGACTCTCCGTACTTTTCTTTTGTTCCGTCTGAATCTGCCTCTGGGGCTCCAAATCGCGGCTGTGTGTCTGAGATGGTGAGATCGACGGAGGTCCGACGGTGGTGGTTGGGTGAAGCTGGTCTGACTCGAACTCTCTCTCTATTCTACCACTATTGCGTCACTCTTAAGCTGAATCTCGCCGATGGTGAAGAAGTGGATGGAGGCGTGGTGAATGACATTCGCCGGCGACTGTGGTGGAGAAGGAAGCCGTCGGCAGGGAAGAAAAATAACGGTGAAGGTGGTGAAGAGATCGAGGTGGGAGGGTTGCCGGCGGTAGAGCAAAGGGGGTCCAAATCCAGATCTTGGGGGGGGGGGGGAGAGATCGAGATCGAGATTGAAGGGGATGGGTGTTGGCCATTTTGTTTTTTGTTTTTAATAAATCGAGGGAGATCGAGATCGAGATTTTTGGGAGTTGCATTTTGTTTTTGTTTGTTAAACGAGTGCCACTTGTGCTGATGTTACAGTGCCACTCGCCACTCACACCCGGCGTCCACATCACTAATATCAGTCAAACCATCCAACTTAACGGTCAACATCCACCCCCTTAACGGTCAATGTGACTTTTGCTCCTATTTTGTAACCACGTAGTTACTTTTGCACCTAAAAAAAGTATTTGCTACTAGACGCTCTTTTGATAAAAACACATGTCTATTTTTGCACCTTAACCCTTATTTCAAACCCAAATCATATTTATTATCTGACTTTTATTTTATCTCACTTCTGGAAAAGTCATATTGAAAATAAGTCACTTCTATCACCGCTATCCCAAATGGATTCCAAATAAGTAGAGCTGGGAAATCGGGCATAGCCCGTTGGGCCGACCCGTTTAAACCATGATTTTTTTTATTAACTTGACTTTACATTTTAATTTACTAATTTATATGTATTTTGTATTTGTTATAAATTTATTTATCCATTTAATTACAAAATACATAATAACTCTATTTTAATTTTATTATTTGTTACAGATAAAGATTAGGAATGTATTCATGATATGACAGAAGATATTCTTGAAATTTTAACCCATGAAGCAGAGCCAACTACTCGAAATGAGGCACAGCCAAATGTCTTTGAAATTGATGATAGTGGTGAAGAAAATGAAAATGATAGTCACCGTACTCATGTTGCTTAATAGTAAGCTTGTTATACTTTGGGTGAATTACCTGCTGAGTGCTGACAATAGTTTACTCTTAATTATAAATTAGTGACTGCGTTTGTTTATTGCATTAAGCGTGTTGTGTAGACATGAATTTTGACAACATTTATTTGATAAATTAGAATTTTAATTGTTGCATTTTAGTAATTGTATTTCTTTGAAAAAAACGCAAGAAAAATAATTTTAGTTCATAAAAATGTTTTTCGGCTATGTAGGATCTACTATAGCCTGCATGCTCTCGGGTCAGGCCTTAATAAACATATTTTTTTCCCCAAATCTAAAAAGACTGCCTTTTTTAGACGATAACCCTTCAAAGGCTGACCTGATTCCAAGCTCTACAAACAAGAGCCCAGTATCTTTGTTGGCAAAAAAGAAACAGGGCCGCATCCTCGGGTTCGCAATTGCAAGGATCGGGCTCGGCCTCGGGTATCGAGAGCATGCCATCTAAACCGTCAGATAACTAGTCAAATCAACGATGAGAAAACTCACATGTCACCGATCCGTGTTAAGCTTTACACTCTAATCAGAATTCAGCTCTTATTCCTATATATATCAAAACCCATTACCTCTCCATCGCCATCCTCTATTTCCCAGCTTTTCCCTCGCCTGCCGTAACAACCTAAATTCGCAGACTCCCTTCGGAAAGTTCCTCACCCCACCAACCTGATACATGGCTCCCGCGAAGGCCGAGAAGAAGCCCGCCGAGAAGAAGCCGGCAGAGAAGGCACCGGCAGAAAAGAAGCCCAAGGCTGAGAAGAAGATCTCCAAGGAAGGAGGTGACAAAAAGAAGAAGAGGACCAAGAAGAACATTGAGACCTACAAGATATACATTTTCAAGGTCTTGAAGCAGGTCCATCCTGATATCGGTATCTCGAGTAAGGCTATGGGAATCATGAATAGCTTCATCAACGACATATTTGAGAAGCTCGCTCAGGAGTCGTCGCGATTGGCCCGGTATAACAAGAAGCCTACTATCACTTCCCGGGAAATCCAGACCGCTGTGCGTTTGGTTTTGCCTGGGGAATTGGCTAAGCACGCTGTTTCTGAGGGAACCAAGGCGGTTACCAAATTTACTAGCTCTTAGTTTTGTAATTGGATCGTGTTTGAATTTGTTGAATGTGTTTGAGATCTAGGGTTTCCATGAAATTATTTTAATTTGGTGTTATTCTCAAGTTTAGGGTTATAAATTTTTAGTTCTGAACAGTTCTAATGAATTCTAATTTAAAATAGTCATTTTTCTTTTGAATGAATATGGTTCTTTTTCTCTGATACTTTGCTGTGTCGGAATCAGTCTATCTTTCTGCCTTTTCTTTTCATTCTCATGGCGTTGCTCGTTGTCTAAGCATACTTGTATTCTGATGTGAGCATTTTTCCAGGAGCACTGCCTCTTTCGAGTGCTAACTTCTTAAAAGTTATGTTCAGGGCAGCCAATTCATTGAATTTGTATATATCAGAAAGCATTTGGGAGCTCAATGTACATAACCGATGCTCTGCTAGATGATGACTAAATTCGGGGAAAGTCGTCTGTTATCTGGCTGGCGTTAGCTTCAATTTAAGACTGATAGTTTAGTGAATTTCTCTTCATGTTATGAGATCAATGTTTTGAGTGGATTAGCTTTACTTTCAAGCAAGTCAGAGTCCTCGAATATTTATCACCTACAACTTAAAATCCCTTTCAGAAAGTGACTCCAAACCCCCTTTAAATTCTTTCCTAAACTACAATTTTATAGTTGGTGAAAATTGTTTGTCTGCATATTGAGATTACTTCCTAAACTGAAGGATAGAACTTGAATATAAAATTTTGATTCCAGTTCATATTTATGACATATGTCAGCCATTGATTCGGGGCGATCTTGTTCTTTTCGTTTCCTTGGTTCCGACGATCTCGTTTTGGCTTGAGGTGTATAACCCACAATATAATCAGTGATTCCTGAATAGCAGCATGCATCATACTAAGCTCTATCTATATACTAGTAACATACTTCACCGACCCGTGCAGGAAAAACTAAGAAACAGGGGCTGGGTCAGCGCTTTCCTATCCTTTGGTGATGGTTTCAACCAGGAACTTTTTTTTTTGGGGTAAGCTTTAGAAAGTACTGTTAATTTTTCATATCATTATATGGGCATCTGGATACTCTTGAGTAGTATATGTATCTATGTTAATAAGCACGATCAAAAGCCTATGATTTACCCCAAGAAAGAAAAACAATCACAAGCCCGTTACATAATGCGCCTAAGACATCAAGAAGTAAGACTGTAAGAGGTTTACACTTAACACGTCAAAAGAGGTCCATCATTTGTCTAAATTCTGCATATATTTTCGGTGTGCCACATTAATTAATTGATATTAATTTCTCTAAAGATGTGATCATACAAGACAATTTGATTAAGCAGCCGCGTAAAATTAACTCCGATTTCCTTCAATGTAATTCTCACATTTTGTTGGAATGAGACTCAGAACTTCTGCCAAATAGCCACACATCTAAACTTTTCTATAACTTAGGTCTTATCACAGCTGAAGAAGTTTAAGTGCCCTTGGATTCTCAACACTCGAAGCCCACAACACTTGAATTAGGTCTCCACACTCGTTTCTCTTAGTAGGTAGCGGAATTTGTCCATTTTTGAACCGGGATTCTCCAGGCCAACTAATCCTGGGGCAATTATCATGCACTCCTGGAGGAGTTTTGCATCATCTCCTGATCTGATTCACTCTGTTTCCGTGTCTTTGGGGCATGTTCTCCCGGATGTTTCTTGGGGTAGACCCCCTAATAATTGGATGAAATTAAATGTTGATGGTGCTGTATCTCTAAGATCTTCTCTAGCGGGATGTGGTGGTGTCTTGTGTAATTCTTGTGGTGAGTGGCTTGCTGGTTTTGCTAAGAGTATTGGTGTATGTAATGCCTACATGGTTGAAGAATGGGCGATTTTGGAGGGTTTAAATCTCGCTTGGGATTTTGGTGTCAAAAGGATTGTTTTGGAATCTGATGCAAGTGAGCTTGTCTCCAGCCTTTTACGTGCTGACTTGCATTCAGGGAGTCTTATATCGTTTCGAATTAATGAATTGTTAAGCAGGGATTGGTCGGTGGTTATTCACCATGTTCCTAGAGATTGTAATGGGGTTGCAGATTATCTTGCTAAGATAGGTATATCCAAATCTGTGATCCTTGGTGAGTGTCCTATGTCTTTAAGGGCTAGGGTGGATCAAGAGTGTTTAAGATTAATTTTCCCTATATTGTAATTTCTATTTTATTTGTTAGGCTTTTTGTCTTCTTTTATTATCAAAAAAAAAACTCAGGCTTACCGCACGCCTCGTTTGTCACAAGAAAGCTTTATGTGCGCTGATATGTACAAGAGACCATGTTCAAGTGTGAATGGAATGAGACAAAATCTGGAAAAGAGTGCAAAGAAGCCGAGGATGATTTAGCACACTCTGCGGGATTCCCCAATTTCAAGAAGAATATGGAATGCTTTAGGAATTTCAAACACAAATGTGGAATTTTTTCAAGAACAAAAGGATGGATGATTTCCCAATCACTCTGAAAAGGGAGGTAAGCGGTGTGTTATTTTCGGGGTATGTTGGGGGTTATGGTATTGGAGGAATCAAACTTTGTCTGAAGAGGGCTTTATTTTATCCTCAAAACCTGAGATGATTAATGGTAAATTGTCTGGGACTCCTTGATTTAATTGTTGAGGTGTTAGTAGGTGTGTAAAGGAAATCAAATGGGCCTTTCCTCCTTATGAATGAACCAAGCTAAACTTTGATAGATCAGCGAAAGGATGCTTAGGTGCAGTAAGGTGCGGTGGTGTATTAAAGAGAGAAGATGGGAGTTGGGTGTGTGACTTTGTGAAGAAGGTAGGGATAGTCAAAATTGCGCATCACAAAACTCATTGTGAAGAGCAATTCCTCGTGTGATTCAAATACTGTTAGAAGTTTGGAATGATGGTAAGATAAGAAAATACTTATTTGTGGCTTAGAGAAGCTAATAGAAACATTCACTTTGTTTCTCCAATACTTTTAGGGAAGGTAATCTTGTGGTTGATTGGCTTATAAACTTTAATCTAGTTTGTGAATATGATATGTGCCGTCTTAAAGTGCATCATAAAGGAATATCTAATGTACTTCTCAAGGACTAAGTGGGCGTCTCGCTCTCGTACCAAATTCTTGTTTCGATGATGATGATGATGAATAAATATTGGTTTGGCAGATTGCCTCATTTTCTACCAAATAAAGGCAATGTATGTTGCTACTCAGGTCACACAAAGGCCATGTAATGTGGACATTTACAGCCTTGTGCAACTTCAACACGCTGCCTGCCAACTTCGTTAAAGATCAATTCAGTTCACATTGCTACTCTAGTTAACTTATTCCCGTGTCTTTCGAACACCTCTATCTTCATTTATCTCTCACGAGTATATGTCAACCACCTGACACTTCTAATCCATCGCTTACCAATTCATGTTCAACACATGTTTCCTCACCTTACTTTCTCCGCTTCTTCGATTCCAACAATATAAGAACACTACATCCTTTACCGCCCAGTTCATGTAAGTAGTAGAAATCTCGTTCTCATTTTTTAAGCACACAGTTGGAAAGTTGAAGTCTCACTTCCAATAAATTATGTTCTTAATCACATAATTGAGTGCTGAATTCCCAGCCACATCGAGAAATTAATCAACCAGGTCTGTTGCTGTATATCAAATTTCGAAGAACTCGTTCCATTTGAGATTATTGGCTCCTCCAACAAATTTTCAATTAAATAAACACTTCCAGATCACTCTTAGTTTTAAAACCTCACTTCAAAACCAGTTAACACCAGTGCCCCATCTCCGTTGATGCTTTGGACAAAATTCACACAATTGGAATATAGAACTTGAGCATCAAAGCGCTGCCATTTCATTTACTAGAAATAAAAACAAGGATAGTGACACAAAGGTTACAATGACCCTACGCACCAAAATACAGACTATCGACTACATACAAAGATGACAATTCCATTAACAATTGATAGATTCTAGGCCTTCTTAGGCGATTTCGTGGCTTTGGATGGAGATTTAGTTTCCTTGACTGCTTTCTCATTCTTTTTAGGCAGCAAAACAGGGTTGATGTTAGGCAAGACACCACCATGAGCAATTGTTACTCCAGCCAAAAGCTTCCCTAATTCTTCATCGTTCCTCACCGCTAACAGAACATGCCTCGGGATGATCCTATTTTTCTTATTGTCCCTAGCAGCATTGCCAGCCAGCTCCAGAACCTGAAATGAATAAATTATAATAGATCATCATGCAAATTACTAATTTCAATGAAAGAATTCAATGGTCCAATCAAATAAAAAGAAGAAGCTATAAGCACTCCAGTTATTGTTACTGCCTACACTCCATAAGTCATACAAATTCAATTTTTGGGGTCTCCAACAAACCCTAAGATCAGTAGAACCAGAAAGATCAGTCAAGAAGCAGCATAGAACTGGAGCCAGATTTTACCTCAGCGGCAAGGTATTCAAGAACAGCGGCAAGATAAACAGGAGCTCCAGTTCCGACACGTCGAGAGTACCTTCCTTTCTTCAGGTACCTGCCGATCCGACCAACGGGAAACTGCAAACCAGCTTTGACGGACCGAGACACCGGCTTCTTCTTCGGACCTCCTCCCCTCCTTCCTCCGGCGCCTTTCTTCAACTTTCCACCGGCGTCCATGAAGCGAAAATAAGAAAATGACGAGCACGGCTCAAGAAACAAACAGAAATGAGAAATTAATCTCCTGAGCAGCTGTAAAGAATTGTGTAGGCAGACGAAGCAACTTATCAAGGCTGGCATTTATAGTACGGATATGGCGCTTGGTATGGGGCAAGCCGGTTTTGCGCCTGATTGATGTTAAGCCGTCAGATTTTAAAAGATCTACGGTTTCGAATATCGGCACTGGCAGTCCATGTGATGCATAAGTAGCCAATGGTGCTACGCCGCGTGTCCAAGACAGATAAAACCTCCCAAAAGTGTGAGGACTTGAATTATCTTTTTTTAAATTTAAAGAATATGATACAAATGCCCTCATTAAATCTCTTCTCCACTTTCTTTTGTCCCCCTCTCTTTTTACTTCTTCTTCTTTTGGCTATGAGTGTACATGGTAACGTTCCCGGAATTGGTTTTTTCTTCTTTCTTTTTAAAAAAAAATTCTATTCCCAAGAATAAAAATGGATAGGAATAATATTTGGTAAATTCGTTTTTTTTTTTCTGGGATGAACCGATTAATTTTTTGTGTTGGGGAATAAAAAAAAGAAGCAAAATAATTCTATTTCTCTATGGGCACAAGGTCCTGATTCATTTATGGGAAATAGAAGTGTACTGGATTTTTCCATTTGAGCCTTCAGTTTTTTGTTTATTTAAAATTTAAACTTCCAATTGGGCTTCTGGCTCTTGAATTTAGGCTGAAGTTGTCCAAGTTACTTTGTTGTTGTTCGGTCCTACATTATTTGGGTTTAATTTCTATTTCATACCATAAATGGTTTATTTGATCAAAATTTTTGAATGGTTGATTTATTTGTGTGTATCATTTTAATTGTTTCAATATGGAAACATTAATTTTAATGTTGTCTTTTGCCTCTTGATCCATCATCCACGAGTCTTCATTCCCTGCAAATTTCCTTCTCGTGAATCATTATTGGCTCCCCTAGATCCATGATCCGGGTCTGAATCCATTTTCATTGGATCATCATCATAATTGTCTTCTTCATCTTCATCTAGGGACCTCACCCATGCACTCACGGATACCAACCCCACATCGCTTTCCCTCCTCTCGTTGTCATCGTGCTTGCCCTCGTTGACGGCGATACTAGTGATTTCATCCTCCTTTGACATGGCATATCGGTAGATTGGGCAAGACCAGTGAAGCCTTAACCACTTCTCAATACACCCAGAGTGGAATTTATGCTTGCAGGGCATTTCCCTTGCTTCGCCACTGACTTCGTAAGTTTCCAAGCAGATCAAACAATCAGTGCCTTTGTCGGTCACTACCACTCTGAACATGGCCTGAATTGAATCCTTTGACGCCGACAACACTCCAGGTTTCCCCGATAGGCCTTGAAGCAAGGATTGGAGATCTCCAGAGCCTTCAATCACAAATTGGGGAAGGGGGAATCAAAATCAGACGACACATTTGGGGATCGTCTAGTTGCAATGGAGTCTAAGATGACGAATTGGGAAAGGGGGCATAAAATCAAACGACATATTTCTGATTCTCGAAGTAAAAAAAAAAAAGTGTTCGCAAACGTAATTCTGATTCTCGAAGTAAAAATAAAATGAGTTAATAAACGTAATTCTGATTCTCAGAACTCTTCTAAGGCACATAATCAGAAAAAACTGTTTCATCTCAAAAATAGTGTTGGGGAACAGAATGGGTGCTATGCACACCCTCCATGTCATAGAGGGTCTAACAATGGTGGCTGAGACAACCTCCATGCACATCTGTCCCAAGCAATAGTGAAACGTTGATGCCATTCTTTCGATTGACTACCTCTCCCACTGTAAGTAATATTCCACCGAAGCCAGTGCTCAAGTTTTAGAGAACAAAACTTACGCCATGCCCGCTGAGGCACCATATTCTTTTAGAGTTGAAGAGTCTCTGGGCAGTCTCTTAGCACGTGCTGGATATCCTCGACTTCGGCCCCGTACACCAGGCAACTTCCGTCATTGCTAAGCCCTCTCATTAATCTAGAGGCATTTGTTAGAAGTCTTCTATGCCCAGCGAGCCAAATAAAAGTTTTACATCTTTTCGGTACCTTTAATTTCTAGATTTTTCCCCAAAGTGGATCAGGATGGGATACATCATTATTTAGAGAATCATAAGCAGTCTTGACTGAAAATTCCCCATTCTTGGACCATTTCCACCTTAGTTCCCCATTTGGTAAAGTCTCAATTCCACCCTCGACATTACCCCAAGTTCTCTTGATTCCACTCCATAGATTCAACCCCAATTTGTTCATAGCAGTCCTTGGGAGCTTGTCATTACCACAATTATATTTATTCCTGATAAACCCACAAAACATCCCTTTTCGCTGATAGACACCATCCAAGCTTCATAAGATAGGCTCGGTTCTGGTCTTTGGCATGTCGAAGTCCCAACCCACCTTTCAGTTTAGGCTTACAAATATTATCCCATGCAACTAGGGGTATTTTCCGTTGTTCGTCCGTAGTCCCCCATAAGAAACTTTGGTTGCATCTATCTAAAGCCTCACAGGTGCTCACTGGAAGGAGAGACGTTTGCATAACATATCCTGGAATAGCCGTGGTTACCGATGATATAAGAGTAGAGCGCCTTGCTGATGATAGAGATTTAGCTTTCCACGTTGATAGTCTTGTCTTAACCTTATCCACCACAAACTGGTAGGACTCTTTGGTAACCCTATTATGGTGAAGTGGAATACCCAGATATTTGCCCAAATCACTCGTAATAGAAAATCCTAGGGAAGCGCATAATTCACTTCTTCTGATATGGTTAACATTATTAGAGAAGAAAACTCGCATTTTCTGGTAATTAACCCTCAACCCCGAGTTGTCACAAAAGGACTTGATACATTTGTTAATTGTATGTACCTGGTCCAAAGAGGCTTCCGCAAAAAGCATAATATCGTCAGCGAAGAATAAGTGAGAGATAGGGGGCCCAGTCCTAGTGAGACGGATTGGTTCCCAATTACCTTCATGGATGGCGTCTTGAATAAGATGAGCCAATTTCTCCATACAAATTACAAACAAATAAGGTGACAACGACTCCCCTTGGCGAATTCCCCTGGAAGGATGAAACTCATATGCTTTATCCCCATTCCAGAGCAACTGCATATTAGGAGTGGATACACACTGGGCAATAACTTCCTGAAGCGAGTATGGGATATGAAGTTCCTGCAAACAAGTTAACAGAAATTGCCAGTTGACCCGATCATAGGCTTTTTCTAGGTCAATTTTTATGGCCATGAAACCCTTCTTCTTTTTCATGTTTCGCATGGAATGAATAACCTCCTGAGCCATAATTATATTATCACTAGAGTGTCTGCCCGAAACAAAACTACATTGATTCGGGGCTATCACCTGGGGGAGAATGGTCTTTAGTCAACTAACAATAATCTTCGTGACAACTTTATAAATGACATTACAAAGGCTGATGGGTCTCAAATCCCCCATTGTTTTTGGATGGTCCTTTTTTAGGGATAAGGACAATTAGGGTGCCATTTATCTCACGAATAGTCTGCGGATTAGCAAATAGAGATTTTACATATGTTACTACAGATGTAGAAACCGTGATCCACTGATTTTGATAGAATAGAGCATTGAACCCATTAGGGCCCGGGGATTTGAGGGCACCCATGCTAAAGATAGCTTCTTTGATTTCATTGTCTGAAACATCACGGCTAAACCAACTTAATAACTCCTCATTCACAGGAGGAAAAGACACCGGGCAATCAAGCACTGGGCGGACCATACTGTCCTCAGTTAAAAGGTGGGAGAAAAAAGTAGTCGCCATACTTTTAATATGAGTGGTGTCATAAATCCATGTGCCCTCATTATCCTTGATAGCTTCAATTTGTTGTGTTTTCCTTCTGCGGTTAGCTCGAGCATGAAAGAAGCGAATATTTCGATCACCATAAACTGACCACCCTGCTCTAGCTTTCTGCACCCAAAGAAAAGACTCTTGTAACAAAACATCCTCCAGTTCTTTCCAAATCATTAGTTGTAGATCAGCGTATTTAGGAACCATGCCAATCCGGGCGACTACTCGATTAATTCCATCAAGTATTTGAAGTAAGTGTCTCTTTCTTGCCTCTGTATGTTTAAACATTTCCTTATTCCAGGTAGAGCATGCCTCTGCAAATTGAGAAATATTTTATACCCAAGAGGTATCATGAACCCAAGTGTTATGAACAAAAGCATCAAAATTCTCATGGAGCACCCCAGCCGCAATAAACCTAAAAGGTCGATTAGGCTTTGCTATAGCCAACTCTGGATTGAGACGGACGAGTAGAGGCCTATGATCAGATTTGAAAAAAGGCAAGTGGGCTACCGAAGCATTTGGGAACATGGTAACCCACTTCTCATTTGCAAGCATTCGATCTAGCCGCGCCTCTGAAGTACCTCTCTTCCATGTAAATTCTGGGCCAGCAAACCCTATATCAATCATACCCTGCACTTCCACCCACCGAAGAAAGTCTCGATCATATGAACTTCTAAAGGAGGCAGTAGAGCGTCGTTCACTATGAAATAAAGTCCCATTGAAATCACCCCCAAGTAGCCAGACACATTACATTGTGAGAGCTAATCGAGACAGATTCTCCCACAAAGTTCGATGAGTGTTGCAATTAGGGCTAGCATAAATAACTGTGAGAAACCAATCAGAACCTGCAGCACTAGAAATCAGAAAATGTAAAAATTGGTGATTACGTTCCACTAAAGAGACACTAGCAATATTATCATCCCATAGACACCAAATACCACCATTGTACCCCTCACAGTCCATTAACGCCATATTTGGGAAACCCAACAGTTGGGCTCGTGCTTGTGCCATCTGCTTAGAGCATCGGGTTTCCAAAAGAGCAATGAAGTTAAGTTGATAATGATTTTTTAAATCACGAACAAGGGCAGGGAAGCTACGTGCTCCAGTGCCTCAGGAATTCCATATCATGTAATTCATTGGGAAACTGTTGAGGGTTGGGGGATGGCACCCTCCCCCTCAGTCTTATCCTGTCCAAACATTTGTGCATCCTCATTATCCTGAAGAGTAGGATTATCATCCTGTGCTTGAAGCTCATTTTCAGGAAGGACCATACACAACGTCGAATTTGATAAGGGTGGTGCATGAGATAACTGATCATTATTTCCATGCATTACAGACTTATTGGTGGACAAATCGATACTTGGCTCGACCACGGTTGGCCGTTGACTTAACTTGGCTATGCTTGTTCCTGACTCCAAAAGCTGAAGCACCTCAAACACGTTACCTTTAATAGCATTAACGCCTGGGCCCACATGCGAAGAAGAGTGAATATCACGCGCAGGTTTTCGGCTCTCATTACCCTTCAATTTCCTCTTATTATCACTTTTCCTTTTTGCTCCCACCTGAACCCACTCTGATTTGCGTGGGGCCTTATCATTGGTTAATTGCCCTTTATTAGCATTCTTGACCTGCTACAATTCCTTTTTTGTAGCCAACTGATTAGAATCCCGAAAATTCTCCTGATTACGCTGCTAATCCGATTTCTTTAATGACTCATTAACACCATGTTTCAATCCCGCCATTGGTGCTACTCCTTGGAAATTACGCCTTAGAATCTTGATTTTACCAAAAGGAGATGTGTCTGAATTCTCATCCCCAGTAACGATGGTTGCACCGCCGCCTGCCGCTATTTCCTTCGTCCGCTTCCCACCTCTTTTCTCCTCCAAATCAGACGCCATGGTTGCCTGGTCTTCTAGCAGAACTTCATCCGTCTTTGAACCCGTCTGGCAAGTGTCTTTTTTATGCCCATATTTTCCACAAAGAAAACATACTTGATGAAGAGCTTTATAAATAATAGGCCGCTCCTCCCCAAACACCATGTAGGATGGTAGAAGTGGTTGTTGCAAATCTAGCTCTACACAAATACGGGCAAACCCTCCTTTGTCATAGATAGAGGTAGACCTATCCACTTTAATCATTTCCCCAACCATGTTACCAATTCTACGCAAGGATTCAACATCATAAAACTCGAAAGGGACATCCAGTAAGCGAATCCAAGCTGCAATACGGCACTAAAGGTCAGCCTTCCAAGGATTAAAATTTGGTTGCCACCACTGCATAGTGAGGTAGCAGTCTTCTATCATCCAGGGTCCCTCCTGAAAAGCATAATCTCTATCTTCTTTGTTCGAGAAAGAGACAATGTAATATCCATTGCTCAATGGGATTAAATTTAGTGGATCCTTAGGGCGCCACATACGATTGATACGGTCTCGGAAAATGTACGTTGGGAAGGTTGCACCCATGACTTTGATAATAAGTGAATTTATCCAGGGCAAGCACCAAGTTGTGTACTCCTTAGCCGTAAAGTTCAAAGCGCCAGTTCTTCCCTCTAGTCTTCTCATGGTCTGCTCCTCGTCCTCATCCTTATCCGTCTCAGCCACCCTGCCACTAGTGTCCTTCTCATTCATGCGATGAAAATAGTCTTTCCATACCTGCACTATATCATCTTCCTCAGCATGCTTCAATAGGAATCCGACACAACCAGGAGACAAAAGTTTGTCTCGATATGATAGTTGGGACGACCCACTTTTCAGATTGGCATTAGGCTCTTGAGGAACACCTTCCCCAACCTTCCTCTTTTCAGATAAACGCCCAAAAGCAAAGCCCGAACCACTCTTCTCATGCCCTCCCTCTCCATCTCCATCCTCAATGCCTTCCTTCGACCCCTCTCTCCCACCGATAACAGTTCGGCACCGACGCTCGCTGGCTCTCTTTTCTCTCTTATCGCTCATCTCCTTATTTCTTCGAGAAGATTTTAAATCAACAGAATATAGAGTTTAAAATCGACTATTTGAAAAATTGGGTTGTTTGAATTATATATTGGACTACATTATTTTAGGCCTTCTAAATGTGGTTTGCAAGATCCAAACACATGCTAAACATCCTATTGCATAATTTTCGTAATAAGAACACGAGAACTAATGACTATGGGCCTGTTTGGAGAGAACTTTTGTTGAAAAAAAAGCTCAATGGTGTTTCATTGGAGAAAAAAGCCCACATGAGTGTGTTTGGGCTGACTTTTTTATTACTGGGCTTTTTACCTAAACGCCCATTAGAAAAAAAGCTCCCCCTCTTTTTTGCTACTGAAACGCATTGAGCTTTTTTGTGGGGCCTGTTTTCTGACATACAGAAGGAGAGAGAAGGGAATGGGCATTTGTATATGGTAAATTATATTCTTTGCAATGCAAGTTACCCTTTCCCACCGAAGAAAGGTTCTACTATTTAGGTGTCCTAATTAATTGAGTTTTTTTAGAAGACTTTCGCTTTAATTTATTTCCTGAGCCATAAATATTTTAGGGAGAATGAAAAAATAATAATTTTTAAAATTCTAAAATTCTAAACCATACATAGTAATAGGAGAAATTAACAATATATTATTTGTATGCATTTTATTGTATAAACAATTTTATCCATTAAATATATTTAATTAAGGACTTTATTGTTTATTTTTGGGTTAAGGTGCAAAAATACATATGTGCTTTTATCAGAGGAGCGCCCAATAGCAAGTGCATTTTTTAGGTGCAAAAGTGTACATGTGGTTACAAATTAGGTGCAAAAATACCGTTTGACCGTTAAGTTTTGTAATACCCTGAAAATCTCATTTATGATAAGTATCATATTGAGTAAATAATACCTATTGGAAATAGGTGAATATGGGATCTCAAAGATCTTGTGAAGAATTTATATTATTTTTGGGGTAGTTTCTCTTGAAAAAGAATAATATGCAATTAGGTCCCTTAAACATTTGGGAGTTTGCAAATAGGTCCCTAAACGCATTTACGGGTTATGAAATACCCTATGAAAGTTATAAAAAATGTAAGTAAATATTTATTTGAAATAGGGAATAATACTGTCCCTAATTTAGGTAATTTATTAAATTATTACCTTAAAGAAATAAAGGGGGAAAAGTTAAAAAGTATTATAATGACCAAAATGACCCGTAAATTTTAATATAGGGCATGAGGCATAAAACACTAATGTCAGTGTAAAAGTTGTAAGGTAATGAGTTATGCTAAATAAGAAAATTAGCAACAAATATTAAGGAGTTGTTAAGTAATTATTGGCTAATTACTTAAGCATGAACAAAGAAAAATCCATAAATAATTATGTAAAACCCTATAATTAGTGGGTAAGGGCTGAAAATTAGCATAAATATATTTTCTAATTAATTGGAAAATATGGAGAAAAATTGGTGAGGTTAGGTAATTTTAAGCCTAAATACAAGTATAGGCCAATAGGAAAATTTTGTAAAAAATTATGTAAAAATAATTATTAAATTATATAATAATTAATTATAAAATAAAATAAAAAAATATATATATTAATTGTGTGTGTGCCGACATGGTGAGAGGGAAAAAGAAAAAAAGAAAAGAAAAAGGAAATGATGAAGGAGTGTTGAATTAAAACACTTAATTTAATATTAATTAAATAAAATAGTAAAAAGGTAAATAAACACCGATAGGAATTGGATCCTATCTAGAGAACCAGGAACATGATTTCTAAAGTCAAAATATAATATTGATGAGTGGATTTTTATCCTGAATTGAGCTGTACCTGGAGTCGTTTCTGAGATCGGTAGAAAAAGTTAGTAATAAGACGAAATAGGGTAATCTGAGAAAAAGGCAGATAGTCACAGATTTAGAATTCGAAGAAAATAAATCATAACTCAACATCTGGGAATAAGTTGAGAATTTCTGGACATATTTGGAATCGGTGGATTTTTGTCCGAGGTTGACGATTAGAAAATTGAGTCCATAACCTAAGACGTTTTTCCGTAAAACTTCCGCAGGACCGTTGGAACCCTGTATGGAATCAAAAAGTTGTTTAGACCAGACATTTTTAGTGAGTGAGAAAATGTCTTCAAAGTTATAATTCCGAATTTCTGTGATTTTACGCGATTACGCGATTCGGACACCGATCGCAGATTCTACCGGCAAAAGCTTCTAGAAGCAGGACACATGGCATCTTGTGATTGGTCAATGGATGCCACCTAAGGGAGGAGAGATTTCGGCTGCCACATGGATAGGTAGAGATCATGACACCTTGCAAAGTGCGATCCTACGGTTGTTATTCGGTATGAAAAAGGCATGAATAGTGTCAACATTTTGCCTATAAATAAGAGGCATTGCCTCTTCATTCTTCACACCATTCCCTCTTGTGATTTCGAAATTAGAGAGAGGTTTTAGAGAGAGGAGCTCTGGAGAAAAGCTGTAGCGAAGCTCTGGGTAAGTTTCTCGGTACTTAAGCTTTCGTAGTTCTTTCGGTAGTTAGAGTAGAAATGCTATATTAGTCTTTAATCTTCCAAGTATGATTAGATATCATATGTTAGGGGTATTTTAGTCATTATTTCTAAAATCATGGTGGGGTCAGAGTTCTGGCAACATTTTGGAAGATTAGAGTTAAAATAGCGAAGCTCTGGCGAAATTCCATCGATAGGGGCATCAGGGGCAAAATGGTAATTTTTACCTAAAATGCCTGTTATGATGTGAATCATTAATTAATATGATTTATATTTCAAAAATTATGTTGGAGTAGGAGTTATGTTGAAATTTTGAAAGATTAGGGTCAAAGTAACGAAGTGCTGGCAAAATTCCGCCGATTAGGGGATCAGGGGTAAATTGTCTGTCATGCCTGTACTCTGATTGTACTATTGTATGTACTCTGATTGTACTATTGTCTGTACTCCGATTGTATTATTGCCTGTCATGCCTATTGTCTGTCATGCCTGTACTCTGATTGTACTATTGTCTGTACTCTAACTGTACTATTATATGTACTCCGACTGTACTACTGTCTGTCATCCGACTGTATTGTTTATGCCATACATATCTGATATGTATGCCCTATGTTTGACCGTAGTAAATGTTGCCAAAATTCTATGAATGTTTGTCGTACATATATGATGTATGTAAACATGAGGTTAACCGTTACCTGAGATCCGGTGTGTTGGATCTCAGCCCTTAACATAGCGTCAGGTTCCGGAGGACTGAGGACCGAGGCCGAGGAGAGAGACAAGCGGCCGCATAGAAGACTCGGCTGAAGACTTCTTTCTGTTATACTTTTGAAACACTCTTGTACCGCTGTTTAAACAGCAAGACATGCTACCGTGGGTATTTTAATATATATATCAGTTACTCAATCGCTCCGGTGCTCTACTCTGATGTTTACAAATGATGTTTTAAAGAAAAAAAAATTTATACTGCTTGTGAAGACGAGATGTTACAAGTTTGACTTTTTTTGATGACTGGACGATGCCGTGGCATTTCAAAGGTGCAAAAATACACATGTGATTTGTCAAAAAGAGCATCACACACCAAATTATTATTTTTTTAATTTAATATTTTTACTTCAATTAAAGGAAAATTATTATTTCTCTAGGTATCTTTCTTGAAGGCCAAATTTTTTGTTCTAATTTATCATTTTGGGAAAGGGGATTTATTCAATGGGTAAAAACGGTAAAAAATTTATTTCCATAATTTATTTTATTTTATTTAAAAAAATCCTTATTAAATTTTCTAATTAATAATTGCTAAATTTTCTCCTTATTTGGATCTGGCTAGCATCCGCTGCCATCCAATACTTTAAACTGTGTCGTTTTGGTGTAATTTTAAGTGAACTTTGTCTTTTTTTAAAAATAAATATTTTTAGGGTACCAACGGGTACTAAAAGGATACTTTAGGTACTGAAAAATTACTTCATGATCTTGAAAAATTATTTTAGGATATTTAAAAAATATCCCCGAAGCATTTTTTAATACCATTCTGTACCCTGAAATGTTTTTTTCAAGATTCTAAAATAATTTTTTAAGATCATGAAGTATTTTTTTAATGTCAGTCAGTATCCTGAAGTATATTTTGAGTACCAGTATCAAAAATAACTTTTCGAGATCATGAAGTATTTTTTCAGTACCAGTAGCCTGAAGTATATTTTTAATACGAGTCAGTACCCTAAAATATTTTTTGAAAATCTTAAAATAATTTTTCAAGATCATGAAGTAATTTTTCAATAGCAGTCAGTAGCCTGAAGTATCTTTTTAGTACCCGTGACCTTGAAAATATTTTTTTAAATAAAATAAAATTATTAAATCAAAAAAAAAGGAATTTGGTGTTAGACGCTCTATTTGACAAACCATATGTGTATTTTTGCATCTTTGAAATGCCATGTCATCGTCCAGTTAGCAAAACAAGTCAAACTTAACAGTCAAAGTCAAACTTAACGGTCAAATGGTATTTTTGCACCTAATTTATAACCAAATAGTCACTGTTGCACCTAAAAAAACACTTCCTACTAGGTGCTCCTTTGACGAAAGCACATGCGTATTTTTGCAACTTAACCCTTTATTTTTTCTTAATAATCATTTAAATTTATTTTCAAATTAAAATTATTTTTTTTATCTTCATTTATCTCAATCTATATAACTAATATGTATATATAGTATTCAATATGACTTATGCCCTTTTCAGTCATTTTCCATCTCAACTGACTTTTCAAATAATAATTCAAACACTCATCAGCTTAAAAAATGCCACTTCTGTAAAAGTCAAACGGGTAATCCAAATACAAATCACATTTACAATTTGACTTTTTTTTTTTTACCGGGCTTTTGCAAAAGTTAAATAGCTCTTAAGCCACGGGTAACCCAAATAGACCCTATGTAAGTTTCGATCTTACTCATAATCTCAACTCTCAAGTATAACTAATATGATTAAAAGAATAAAAAGACGAGATGTTTCATATTAATGGGATAGAATTGAATAGAAAGACCCAGCTGACTGGTGGGATCTGGTTCCCTGCGGGGAGCTCGTCCGTACGGAAGAGCTCCTAGCGGCCCAGATCTTTTTTTTTTTTTTTTTTTAAAATTTTCGTTTTTAATATTTTTTTAAAAAATGTTAGTTGAGAGATTATTTTTATTTTAGATTCTCTACCCATTAAAATTATTTTTGATAAAAAATAAAAAAATCAGATCTGAACCATCCAGATCTGATCTGGACGATTCAGAGCTCACCCGTAGGATCGAGCTCTCTCTGCTCGTCCTACATAGGAGCACCGAAACTGGTTCCTCACTGGTGCTTCGGCAGGTAGGTTATGAATATGATTTTGTTTTTGCTGGATTTTAAAATTTAGCCCCATTCCTGTACCCAAAAAAAAAAATGAATAGCATCTTGACGTGGATAAAGTCAAAAATATCCCAAATTAGATGCGGGAAGAGGGCACCGGATGATTGAAACGTGTACGTTCCGGATTCGGTCTCATTAACTGACAAATTCCTGAACATTTTGATCATTGACGTAAAGATTCTTCTCCTATAAATAATAAATCTGAATTCATCTCTTTACCTTCACCCTAATCCAATTTCTTGTCGCTCTTTCCCGTGTTCCTCGTTCAAACAAAGGGATGCATATTATATAATTAGTACTAGCCTTGATCTCTCAGTTTCTGATTTGATCCTGGTTTAGGCCTACGATTTTCCTGTATATTCTTTTATCTTCAATCCAAAGCTGGTCTGATAGTGAACCTGGAGAGGTTTTTGATCTTTTGGGTTATGAGTTAGGGTTTCGAAGAGCATAGAATAATGCCTTCGGTAACCATTGATCCAATCCTACGCCCTTTCTTTCCTTCTTTGACTAATTTCCATGGCGGATCCTCCTCTCATCGTCTGAAACGTCTTGAAAAAGGTGATCGGCGTGGTAATCTTAGTTAACAATAGGATTTTCGTGTCATTCACTTCCATTTTTGTCTGTCTTGGTTTCCTTTTTGCGGACGCCTGTTTTGGTTTCTTCTCATTTTACGTTTGCACGTACGAGCTGTAAGGGAATCCATATAGAGATTGGGGATCGAGGATCGATCGATTCGGTTTCTTGCTTCTTTCAACATTTGTGAAAGCTTGCTGCGACTTTTTATTCTGAGCATCGTTGATCTGAAAGCCGTCGCTCAAGGTATATTTGCATATGCCCACTGTAGACTTGTCTGATTCAGAAAAGTTTTGAAGTCTTGTCATGGGATAGACTAATTGCTGGTTGCTCTCTGTAGTGAAGCGAGTCTACATTCTACCTAATTTTTAATTCTCTAATTTGTGTCATCGGTTTCAGATTCAGTGAGAACTTCCCGCTTTGTCTTTTCAATTCACCTTTTTAAGTTATGGCTGTTGGTTTTTTGATGTATGTTAGTTGTTTTCACTTTTCAGTGCTGTATAAACTAGTTCTTTAGAGCCAAGCCATTGTTTTCAATTTTCATAGCTGACAAAAAGGTTTCTTGTTCACTCTACTGCCCTGAAGTTTGGATAGTCCTACTGATAAGTGGCATATAGAAAATCGGCACTTTTAATTTCCTCAGGAATTAGAGATAATTATAAGATATTAGGCTTGATCCAAGAGAACATGGAGGCTTTACGAACTACTCAAATGTCTATTAACAGACCACTCCTTGCTTCAGGATATTTCTAGTATAGAAACCACTGGAGGAGCCTGATGTTAGTCATGAATTATCTTCTTAAAAATAAGACTGTGGAACCTTTGTCTAAAAATTATGTTGAATAGGAGGTTGTAATTTGTAGCCCTTTATGGTCAGGTAGCAGTGGAGACACAATAGAGTGCCCACTTGATCTTCTCCTTCTCTTACAGTCATACTCAATATATTGTGGTAAACTGGCTAGTAGCACCTTAATGATACTTATATTTGGCTTATTCTTGTGATTATGCCTGTATAAAAATCCTGACGTCCAATTTCACCACCACATTGCTATTTAGTATTTTTTTTTTCATTCCATTTTAAATTTTATGCTTGTCAATTGGTTATGCATATATTTATCCATAAAATCTCTATTATAGCCTGTGGTCTTGCTCACCATCTTTAGCTCATTATCTTCTTTGATATGGAGAAAAATCTGCCTGGCCTTTTGGAGAAGCATATAGTGATATCATGCTATTTTTTTTTTTAAAAAAACTTCAGATCATTGGTAGTTATGTTTGGATCATTTTTCTTTTATCTTATTATAATAATTTACCTTCTCTCCTTCTCTGTAGCACTTGATGCAATCGATGGACCTGCACTCTCCTGCTAATGCTGCGGACAATAATTTGATAAACAACCTTGAAAGTAGTTTCAGCGAGTTATTACATATTCAAGATGATCAGAAATCAGAAAATCTACTGGATGGAACTTGTAACTGTGATGTGGTGGAGTGCCTGTGTGGAGGTTTTGAGCGGCAAGATGTGGAACTAAATAAGAAGTGCTTCAACAGATGTGCAACGTTGCCTGGTCCAGACATGACGTTACCTCCAAGCTCTTCAGATGCTGAAGATGAGAAGGCTAATACATCATGGACAGAGTCCCCCTCTCAGCAGTCTGCACATCAAACTCACTCACGATCAATATCTCCTGTAAGCTCTCAATGTTATATTGTCTGCATATTGTTTTGATCAAACAAAAATGTGGGAAGCCTCTAATTCAATTTTCAATTTATATTTATCTTATTCATTGGCAATTACTGAAGAAAATCCTGTCTGAGTGGAAGTGAACTATTTAATTTGTATACGATTTAGCGACTTTAGGTGTTAAATGTGAATATCATTTATTGCATTTGCTAACATGAATAGTGTAGTACGTTCTGCATCTATACTATAGCATAGTTGAGTAATTTGATACATTGACAAATGAAGTTATATTAAGCAACGAACATTATTGTTATGATCATGTGAAGTTTAAGCATGTGGTTGCATGTGGGATTTGGAGTCATGTGTTGGTATCTCTGTTCAAATGTTTTCAATGTTATATATATATATGTGTGTGTGTGTGTGTGTGTGTGTCTAACCTGAAAGAGGTAGTGTGGTTTATTTGAACAATATTTGAGTATGATTTACCGTGGATAGCTACATACTTTAAGCGGTTTTAGGAACATTTTTGTTTGACTAGGAAAAGTATCACTTGTTTAGTTATAAGTTGACAAAAAAAAATATATACCCAAAATATTGGTTTTCATTGGCTTTGCTTTTTATGCCTAATGGCTTGCATTTTCTTAACGCCTGTACATCAGACTCCTTTGAAGCTTGTGTCTGCAATGAAAGGTAGCCGTGAGAAGCAAGGGGGATCGCATATGAAATTGACTGTGAAATGGGCCCCTGATGTATATGATCCAGTGCCTACATTATTATCTCACACTGTTAAAAACAGGAAACAGCAGAAATCCAGGAACAAGAAGAATGATAAGAAAAATGGAAAGAAAGGTCAGAAGGGAAATTCTTCTCGAGGGGGCAGGGATAAGAAGCTGTTCCGCAAAACCTCTGGGACTTCTGATTTGTGCTATAAGCTGCCGGATTCTCGTGATAAGGTGATAGGAACTTCGTCTGACTTTGATGCTATTGATGTTAGTTCCCAAGAATCCTATTGTGGAACTAGCTTCTTAAAAAATTCACTTACGAAAGTACACTTTTCAGTTGCAGAAGCCCTGTAAGTCATATCCTCTAGTTTTTGCTCTTAATTTCCTCATTGTGCATAAATAAATATTTTCTTTCGGTCAGCTTGTCTGGAACCTTGAAAAACTTAGGATTATATGTGTGTTCGGTTTTGATTCAGGTATGAACTTAAACATTTTGTGCTATTTAGAAAGCAGCCTGCTTTGGATTTGCATGTTACTTAGCTGTTAGCGATGCTAATTTATTTCCAGTGAATTTCATCTTCGCTGTTGTCGATGATAATTTATTTCCCGAGAATTTCATCTTTCCGAGCTCAGACAGAGCACGCTGCTTTCAAAATTTTGCCGCAGCATCCCGTAAATATAACTCACATTGTGACTAATTTCCAACGTCCTATAAATTTTAGACCAGGGATGCCAAATGATTACACGGTAAAGGAATCTCGTTTTAGTCAAGTCGTGGGCTATGCATTTATCCTATACCGTTGTCAATGGTTTAAATCACGAATATGAATATTCTACAGTTGTCCTGCAAAAAACATGTCTAAGACGGGACACTATTGTTGTTTGGGAACGAGAGAAAAGTGTTTTTTTTTTTTTAAGTTGAAATAAAACTTCTCTCATGTATTATCCATGGTTCTGAAACTTGGATGGGTTGAACCGGACCAAAAACCGGTGAATTAGTCAGTTTACTGGTTTGGTCAAGGTATTAACCTAGTTTGGTATTTTTTTTATAATTAAAAATTGATTGTTTTTATTATTTTTTTAGAATTTCATATTAATTACCTTACAATCTTCAATTTCTCACCGGTCTGATTCCGGACTAGTTCGGTCTGACCTACTGATCCTTGACCCAGTATCCCAGTCGGTTTAGTTACTGGTCCGGGTTGTAGAACCGTGGTATTAACTAAAAACTATAAAAACATTTTTGAAAAGCTAAAATAAACAGATGAAATGATGAAAAATGTCAATATGCCATTAAGGTGAAATGATGTGAAGTGCCAATTATCGTATGCACCGAGGTTGTTAATTCGCTAAAAATATTTGAGCGCAACTGACATGCAAGGATATGAAAAACATGTCTTCGCTACAGCTAGACAAGCCACGGTATCTGTTGAATGAGGGCCAATGTGGTAAAATTGTTGGCTGAAAATTGATGCTGCGTGTTTTAGATCGAATGGATAAAATCTATTTTCCGGCGCGTTACCCTCTACTCTAAAATTTTCACCATTCATAAATAATAGTTGTGTTTTACTTTAAAAGATTACTTGAACTTATGGACCATTTGCACACAAATCAGAAGGTGAAATTTAAGAATGCTGCTCGCCATGTTAGGAGGTGTAATTGTTTCTGCAAATAAATTAATGGCTTAAGGTGCATATTTACCAATGAACTATTACGAAAGGAGCATCTGGTACAAATATTAATTAAAGGTACCTTAAATATAAACAAAAAACTAAAAGTGTGCAATCAGCACAAAAAACTTTAAAAAATGTGTAGTCAGTACATTGCCGTTAGAAAAAGATAACGTTTGTTATCTAATGTACAGATTGGCCAACAAACTTTTATTCCAGGAGCACCCAGCACAAAAAAGTTTTACTTGTCCAGCACAAAATTCTAAATTTCACTAAATTAAATAATTTTTTTTTCTCAATTATCATTATTTAAAACTATTGGTATAAATACCTCTAGACAAAAATTACCCATTTACTAAAATAAACAAAAGTTTTGATTAAAAATATAATTATATGATTTAAATAAAGGGTAAAGGATTTCTCCAGTCACTCTTATCTCCAGTGACCCCAAAACTACATCGTTTTAGATTAATGAAGGGTGTTTCTGTAAATTTGTTTATTTTTTAATCATATAAATTTTACCGAAGCACCCTTCATTAATTCAAAACGACGTAGTTTTGGGGCCACTGGAGATAACTCTATCTCTAGTAACTGGAGAAATATTTTTCCCTTAAATAAAACTCAATGTGCTTTATAATTTATTATATATGTTAAATAAAAAAAATGATTTAATTTTATTTTAGAAGAAATTTATGTGAGTTAAGAAATTCATTAAGTTCAGAGATAATTCATTATGTGAGTTAATAAATTTTTTTATTTAGAAGAAATTTTATTTAATTCATATAATTATATTTTTAATCAAAACTTTTATTTATTTTAGTAAATGAGTAATTTTTGTCTAGAGATATCTATACCAGTAGTTTTGAATAATGACAATTGAGAATTTTTTTTATTTAATTTAGTAAAATTTAGAATTTTGTGCTAGACGCTCGGCCATTTTTAAAAGTTTTTTGTGCTAACTACACATTTTTAATTGTTTGTATTTAAGATACCCTTAATTAATATTTGTACTTGATACTCTTTTCATAATAGTTCGTTGGTAAATATGCACCTCAACCCTAAATATTAGAGAGCCTATTTGAAATCGGAGATATTAGGCCTATGTATGCTGCTTCACAACGCAAAGATCTACAGGCCCTAAATGTCATAGGCAAGGGACAAAACTTTTTACATTGGTCAGGCAAGCATGAGGCATTATACCCAACAATATATGTCTACAACTAACTATGGTTTGCAAGTTACAAAAACGGAGTTGTGCATTGTGAACATCAATCAGTTCATCATGAGGCTACACACTAAAAACCTCGATACAAAAAAGAATTCTGGCCAGCATGCATGCCAATTAAAAAGGGGGGTCAGCATGCGCTCTCTTTGTAACTCTTTAAGTCATGTTACGTTTTCCCCATCTTTCAACCTCTCTCTTCTATACTAGATGGTACATTCAGAACCAGAGTCGTAGCTGGCTGCCGCCTAAAGCCTGCTTGTCACCGCCACGACAACTTCCCCCTTTTCCCCTTTCAAACATGAATGGAAGAGAGAGAATAGCAGCAATTACAGCAAGGAATGCCACTAAAAATGAATAAATAACCAACAGGTGGTTACAACAACAGACAAGGGCTTATAACATCATTCCACTGCCTGCTGCACTGTCTTCTCCAGCATCGAAGTCTTGTTAAAGAGGGTGAGCTGCACCTCTCTGACATATTTGGATAACTGACCAATATAATATATTTGAAATGGTTAGTGACTTGTAAATATATGCCATCGTTTCTTCAAGATAAAACGATTTTGAACTCAAGCAACATCATGACCATGTACTTTTATCAGGAGTAAAATGACAAGAAAACTAAAGATCGGGACATGTTTCAGTTGCGGCATTCCTCTTACAAGGTTACCTCTGAAAATCACATAGTTTGAATGCAAACACACCGAAGTCTTCTAATGTAATCAAATACACGGTGATTTCTTACCCGAGCAAAAGATCTTAAAATCAAACATTCGTGTCTGAGAAAATTCATAACCTATTTGAACGAGGTTGTCAATGTAAGCAGATATTCAGGCATTTTTGTTGACTTCCTATTATAAAATCATTCTACACCGATCACTCAAATTCATCGCATTATTGAGAAATCATATGTCCATATCTACTTTTCATGGCCTGTATATGCGGGAATTAATCTAACCTGTTCTTCAGTCAGCTTTCGGAAGCCTAATTTTCTAGTCCAAATTGATTCAGCATCCTCGGCTGCAGGAAGGACAAGTTTTTCCACCTTCAGGGACAACAGCAACTTCTCTATGCAAGAGAATAACACTTGAAAATAACCCTAAATAAAGGGAGACAAATAAGTTAAGAAAAGATTATCCTTGCTATACATCATTCCCTTATAAAATCAAAGGGCGTAAAAGGATCGTTGAAGCAACCAATATAATGCATGTATAATACAATTTTGGGTCGAACGTGATTATGCAATGAAACACTTACTTTCCCTTGATGTTCTCTACTTGTAGCAACCATTGGAAGCTCGGCAACATGACGTCCAAAAATCCTAAGTAGTCCAGCAGATACAACAACAGATCTGCGCAACAGAATACATCTTGATGTCAAAGATACCCAATAGATCCTCTATCAGGGAAAACAAAAAATAAAGAAAACCCTTCCATAAAAAAAGGATTATAATAAAGAAAGTTGCGTACTTCACTATCAAAACAACACAATACATCCCCCCAAACTCTTGGCCAGAAATATTTCTCCTGCAAAACATTCAGAAACACATTAATGCATATCACATATGTCAAAAGTGGGTCATGAAACCCATGCATTGATTGATATGAAATCTTGATGGCAACAAATAAACATAATTACAAAAAATTGTAGTTCCTGTAACCTGAAAATTTTGTTTCCCAAAAAACTACGAGCAGATGGACGCATGTTGGTAAAATGAAGTTACCACTTACATTCATCCGTAAGTATTTTTCACAAAAAAGGGCTTACAGAGAGCCCACCAATTTATTGCATTAACCAATACCCGCACATTGGAGGGCTGTGTATGAGAGTGAGTTTGGAGGGCAATAAATGTAATAAACAAATTCTCATGGTCTTCACTTTGTCTCACCGGAAATCATTAGTCAAAACCACTAAAGTACTATCATTACAGAAACAATTAAGAAAGAACAAGAAATGTCCCGGAAATGCATAAGCAAACAACAAGAAGTGCAAATCAATATCGGTCGACAACATAAAATGAGTTGCTCACCCATACACCATAACAGGAATCAGGTCACGACCGGAGACTGCAACAATGGGATCAAAACACTCCTGCAAAATCATACATCCCAATATGAGAAAAGACCCATAAAGACAAATCATGGATAACATTCATTTAACAGACTGACAGTGCCAGCTCACAAGCCAGAGCACAAAATAATGGGCAGGCAGCGCAGCTTGATTAATATACAGCATTACGATAGATAAGGCAAAAAGTTATGCTCAAAACAAAGCAGCCATTATTGTTTGTAGAAGACCAATTCTTTATTCCTAATCAGCCACTTTGACATTAAAATTATGCGCAGAAAATGAAGGAAAATACCAGAATTTAGGGTTAAGTAGCAAATTTGCCCCAGAAGTATATGCCCAGGAGCAATTTTGCCCTGAAAGTTTTTTTTTGGCTCAATATTGCCTCGGAAGTTTAAAAACGTAGCAATCTTGCTCTTTTCTGTTAAAAAATTAACAGTCAATGTCATTTTTGTAACGGTCAACGTTAGTTTTTGAACAAAAAGGGCAAGATTGCTACGTTTTTAAACTTCCGGGGCATCATTGAGCCAAACAAAACTTCCAGGGTAAGATTGCTACATTTTTAAACTTTCGGGGCATCATTGAGCCAAACAAAACTTCCAGGAAAAAATTGCTCCTGAGGTGTACTTCCGAGGCAAATTTGCTACTTAACCCCGGAATTTTTCATTAACAAAGGTAATTCTATCGAATTAAAGAAGCTAATAAGTGTGCATAACATTATGGCATGTGCCCACTGCCCATATGAAATCAAATATCATAGCTGACAAACTTAGAAGCAAGAGGGGTTTCCAATGAGATAAAGAAAACTCACTCGAAAAATTGCAGCAGCGCGTGAAAGTAATGGTAAATGTTCTGGATAACGACTTTTTCCACTTAGAATTCGCCATTGGATATCATCAATCACTCCTCCATCGATAGGTAAGCCCCTCTCCTCACGCTTCCTATTTATTAGGACTGACAGGGAAGCTGGTATCATCTCTGCTCCAGCAGAAACTGAATTTTGTAGGGCCACATATATTCGATTGCAGTCGTCACAACAAAACCACTTGTCCTTAGGCAATTCCTGAGGGAAAAAGATACAATTAAAGACAAGTATTAAAAAAAAAAAAAAAAAATTGCCAAAAGATTTGATACTTACTTCCAACTCACATAGCCCAATTTCCCGTAAGCACCCTACATGATACTCCTTCTCGCACTGGTTAATCACCAATAACATGCTTACTGGACTTAAAGAAGAAGACACCAAAATGCAAGTAATAAAAGTTTTCATAACGTATACACCATACCTGGTCACAAATTATGACTGTTCGTTCATCAAATTTAGCGACGCTAAAATCGTGCTGCCTGTTCAGTAATCATAAGAAATAATACATGAATATAATCCCATAAATACAGCTTCATATCGAAAGAGGCGCTGAAAACAATTTTGATCTATATCCATTCTGCAACTACATTTATTTAATTGCATTGCTTTAATCTCATCTAAAAACATGCTACTGAACCACGGATTGCAACCAAGAACCAGTAGTATTCTTTCTCATTTCCTCAGAAAAGAGAATGATGATAGACATTGACTTAGTATTAGTCTTCTGATTGCTTTCTTAAGCGCAGACCACATAATCGCTGAAGTAAGAATACATGATGATTAAAATTAATTTGAGCTTTTCTTTGTGTGCCAACATAATCAGCTAGTCCCCCTATGCCCACAACACAATGAGTGAGGCAGCTAAGGCCAACCGTAAACATTTTCCATCCTCTTTTGAAAACATAATAGAGCACCTTGATACATGAAAAGACTAATTATTATATCTCCACAGTAGCAAGAAAATTATATAGCCAATATCTTAAGGGAAATTGCTCTTTTTATATATAAGGAACCATTTTTTCCCTCATATAGCTGCCAAATTTTGTTATTTCAGTAATTGCTTTTAAGAAAAACAACACGATGACCTACCTGCAAACAACACAGCCACCCATTTCAAATTCAGGCGCTTTAACAACCCGGGTCAACCTTATCTTTATTGGCCTTGTTGTAGAAGATAATCTGCTGCAGCCAGAAATATCTCTACAAGTTTGACATAGCCAACAGCTTTCAGGCGCACACTGTAAACCTAAACAAACTGCAGTTGAAAAAGACTTATTAATTAATCACGAAAAATGCTTGAGCACGGGATTTGAAGTCAAACTAGAGAACACACAATAAAATGCTGTTAACATATACTGCCTTCTTCCTTGATAGTCAATTTCTTTAAAAAGATCACAGATAAAAAAGTCGAGAAACTAAGATAATGTATTGCAAAGATGAGAACAAGCACTATGTACCAAAAAAAAAAAAAAACAGTAATATCAATGTAGTACATCCACCTGCATGAAAAGCCCTAGGGCATCCATTGCAAAGAATCAAATCGCCTCCATCTCCACATACTGCACACATATCATCACTATCTCCCGTGGTAAGGTTTTGACCATTTGCTAGTGAGAGGGCTATATCATGAAGTGTTAATCCGTTGGAAGTATATATATGGCGATAACTGGAAAAGGAGAAGGAGAATTAAGAACGAAAAGTAAGCCAGTCCATCAAGTATTAATTATTTAGAAGCTTAAAGGGCTACTCACGGTTGACGCCGGGCAGCCATTCCAGCATGAGCTTCAAACTGTGAAGGGCTTATCTGTTCAAAAAAAAATTGTGAAATTTAGACCAATAGAGAATAATAAGCTTAAACTGGTATCTACATAGAAATCAATGTTCATTATGCTCTCTTTAAGAGACATTAATATCATACCTCTCTATCACAACAACCACAAACTATGCCATTTCCCTGTTTGTAACCTCCAAGTAGTTTCTGAAGCACACATTAGACAAGTTAAACATTGAAAACAAGAAAGACTGATAATTCATAAGAGATAGCTATCAAGAATACAATGTTGAAACACCTGTCCTTTGACATAGTAAGCCAATTCGGCGCCATCTGGTAGTCCATTTGGCATAAAAAGTAGCCTATGCAAATCATTATCCCTGAAAAAAGAACAAATTTGCATTACAATTCACTGGAGAAACTAGAGGAGACAAAAGAATTCTGAGCAAGCTATCACCTAAAAAAACAAAAAACCCAAAAAGCACCTTCTCTTGTTGCAACCATCTGCAGTTTTCTTTTGCTGTGGACCTGCGTTAGAAGCATGGGTGCTTGCTCTGCAAAACATGTTTGGTATGGTCATCCACATTTTACCATCTAATTGACCATTAAATACTTACAGATTGCTAAAGAACATGCTCAACAACCAACTATCAGGTTTGACTAATTACATACACTAACACATGCACACAGTGCATGTGCATGCGCACAGAAACACGCATGCAGGTGTGCACACTGAGAGAGATAGTAAGGGAGACAGAACAAACTTTTTCACCACATGTTTCCTCTCGTCAGTGGTCTGCTTCACATGACTTTGCTGCTCAACAGGACTCAGCACATCTGAACAGGACATGTAGCTCATACCATCTACAAATTCACTGAAGCATCATATTTTAATAAGGGCAATCAATTGTTGGCCAAATTTAATATAATCCATAGGTACAACATAAAGAAGACAAAAATCTAGTCACAAGAAATCTGGATAATACCACAGAAAAACTCCCAACCAACTTGAGTTGGTCAACTATAAAAAATCAACAATCTCATAAATGAAGGAATGTAAATTCTGTTTAAATTAATGCAATATGCCAAGTCACAAACCTGAATGCACTGACCTCACAACTAGATAACTAGTTATTTTATTCTGAAAATGGATGCTAATAGGTCTTCCTTTAAAAACACAAACAACTGTATTCACTCACAAGCCTAATGAACTGAAGGCAAGTAACATAGCATAGATGAATTCAAGAGATGTTATTCTTGCCAAAGTGGCTTGATGAACATACCATGCGCTTTCTGATTAAAATTTAGCATAAAGCAAAACACTGTGAGAAGAAAAATATAAAACCAGACCTGCCTTGTTTACCATATCATTTCTTGAATGAAAATAAGCCAACATACAAAAAGAACTAAACAAGATGAAATCATCCTCTTTGATAAAAGGGAATAAGAGCAAAAAGCAAGAAAGAAAAGGCTATAAATTCATCCAAAAGGCTCCATAAACAAAATCTAGCATATATCTTCTGAAATCGAATTTACTAAATTTTTCTTGTGTCAATTCATTTTTTACCTTATTGTTTTATGAGGCATGCCAACAAGCCTGCAGTTAAAATTCTTTTCTGCCTCAACCTGCCCGTTGCTTTGCAAAAGACTTGCTGCAGAATACATGAAAAGAAAGAATAAGAAAAATCCAAATCTAATTAAGGGCAAAAGATAATAACTTCTATTATCGCCACCCAAAAAAAAAAAACGGAACTGCATCCCAATGACTAAGGTTCCATCCCATGCATGTTGCAGTCTATATTAAATCTCTAGCTGTTCCTGGATGCTTTGTATTTGCCAATATTCTTCTCAAGAAACAGACCATGTCAGGTTTTACCTCTACATAACCAAAAGTTTAGCATCTTTAACCCACCCCATTTAGTAAAAGACCTTTCAGCCAGTGTTGTTAATGATGGCTTATGGCAGTCAATGTCAACAAGCCCCATAACTACCATGTTACCATGGTAGATGGCATGGCGACCAACATATGGAAGAGGGAGGCAAAGAACGAGATATTAAGCATACAAACGAAAGAGAGAGGGAGAAACAGGGGGAAAAAAAAAGAGTAGTCTGGAAAGAGAAAATGGAAAATATATGATATATGAGACATTAGATCAGCCATGAATGGCAGAAGCAATTAAATCGAACTGGTTAATTTGAAATTTAGATATCTGACAACAGGAATATAGAGAAGAGAATTCTTGTCATTGCAAATATAGCGTTTTAGACCACATCGTTTTCTAGTCAACCATATATTATTACAAAAAATAGTACATTAGCCCAGCATAAATATTCAATGATGTATTTTTTAGCAAAAATTCTATTATCACCTTTCCAAACATGGAACGACTCTTCATTGACAGATGAACCAGCAACGTTCTTTATAACC
The DNA here is from genome assembly GCA_025563575.1 of Acacia pycnantha. NCBI lineage: Eukaryota > Viridiplantae > Streptophyta > Magnoliopsida > Fabales > Fabaceae > Acacia > Acacia pycnantha. The sequence continues at coordinate 3,781,781 of JAMWYP010000013.1, forward strand.
TCATCTAATAAGCTGAGTGGAGCAGTTTTCATTTCCTGTATAATGCTATAAATTGGTTTTCCATTTTCCAGGAATATGTGATTATTTGGATGCCTAGTCTTGGCACCAGCATGCTGCTCAAACTCAAACGCACTTAGAACCTGTGAATATCATTAGATCATCTATCTGTAGATGCAGGACAAAAATTTCAATCATAACGTGAACATTGATGAACGTAGCTTACTCTGGAGAAGTTGCACAACGAGCAGCCACACATATATCCACCATCCTGGATAATCCCAGGCAGCTCAATCTGACAACAACTTCAGGATGTAAGAAAACTACCTCACGCAAGAACTTTTATCCTTTAAAAAAAAAATCTACATACAGCACAAAGTATATAAGAAAAATATACATGCATGATTTACCTTTCCTGCGCTATGAGTATAAATATACTTCACTCGAGCTCCATCAAGAATACCAGTTGCGAGTAGCTTTTTAACATTTGTAGGATAGCAGCTAGGAACTACCTTCTTTGACATTTTCAACTCCATATTTCGAGCGTACAAGTTACAATCACCAGCTCGAGCATATTCCATCCCACACGAGCTTTCTAACATCCCCGACTTATAATCAGAACTTGGCTCTTCTTCGTAAGGAATCCTATTAGTGCTAACAAGGGACTGATAATCATAGTCCTCCTTCTTTTTACTGAATTTAAAAGTAATCTTTCTGATTCCAGATGAACTAGCATGCTCGGGAATTTCCAGTACAACACAGGACGTTGTTTCAGCACTGCTCATGCCCTTATCATTCTGAGAAATAGTATTCTGATCACCACCGCCATCACTCAAGGTCTCATCTGAACTAGAATTCTCCAAACAAGTAGACGTTACTTCACCACACTCTGCCTGATTAGTATTTGCCAACTCGCTCGGCTGGCTACTAATATCTTGAAATGCTAATATATTCTCTTTCGAACAAATGTTGGGATTGGAAACCTCAGAGCGCACGTCATCGTTTGAGACTTCTTTTGCTTGTTTCTTGGTCGGGGAGGAGTCAAGTTCAGTATCAGTATGACATTGGTAGTCCCTCTTCAGGTCCGTTCTTGATATCTCACCGTTTTCATCTGTTCTATCTGCTGGTAATTCGACGCAAATTGCACTGTCTCCCATCAATGAATAAAACCCTCCAGGAATTCCAACGTGGTAGCCACTAGAAAAGTGATACTGATGCACAGCATTCAAGAATAAAATCCAAAACAAGTTCTAATTCAATTGTAGCTGACTCAAATTTGTCCGAGTTTCCGTGAGCATGAAATCAAGTCATTGCCTGAGCATAAATAAAAAATATCAGAAAATAAGTTCGATGGATACATCCCGCTGAGGATACTGAGATCGAGATGAAACCAACAAGACAGATTACAAGGTGAGCGAACAAAACAAGTTCTGAAATGGGCTTTTTCGTAATCAACAACCGCTTAACCGTTTTAGTTAAATTAGGGAAAGATTAAGAAGGAAAAGACCTTCGTAAAATTATGGAGGGGGGAAGATTAGAAGAAACCTACCTCTAATCATAGACCAATCAAATTCATAAAATTCAAAACCAAAAAGACCTTCAATCCCAAACAATCATGAAAATCTTGGATATCTCAAGACCAACTCCAACCGCTATAAATCCAAATTTATATTTACAGATCTGAGATTCGTCAAGAATACTGCAGTCTTTTATCCGATTAGATCTGAATGATAAAAGTGGATGTGGTAGGGTTAGGGTTTGGTTCGTAACGTTCCGGGCGGCAACAAACTCAGACGAAAAGCTTGGTTCCCGGGCGAGATTTAACTTTTGGAAGGCTGAGAAGGGATGAGTTTAATTAAAATCCTGGTGAGAAATAAAACGAAAAATATAAAATTGTCGTCACGATCTTTTGGAAGGTACGAGAAGACAAATGGATAAACGGGATGGGACCCAGGCAAGCACCCTGTATTGTCATGCAACGTGGCTATACTGTGCTCCTTCGCCGTTTTTCATGAGGTGTTACACGTGTAAATATATTTTCCCTATTAAATATCACTAAACTATATTACTATTAATTTTTTATTGTTAACATAAAACATATTTATCTAATTTGATTAAATTAAATAAATTATTTAATTTAATTAAGGGTTTTAATATTTTTACTGCATACAAGTGAGTGGTAGAGAAGAAAGAGAAAATATTAGTGCGACCTACTCATTTTTATGTGAGTGTGACAGAAAAAAATTTCTGCAGTAAAAGCAGAAATATTAAACCCTTTAATCAATAAAACATGTATTTTCTAACACTTCTGAGTTATTTTCTTTCATTCTCTCTCCTCTTTAATTAGTGTTGAAAGAGCATGATAAATTTAAAAAGGTTGAAAAATAAAAAAAAAAGTTTTATATTTAACATCAAGATCAACTTTTTAATTATGTCCTATAATGAGTATAGGAGGGAATACTATTTAAGTGAATTAATTTTCCGTCAAATGGGAAATTAGATATCAATATCTTACTATTTTAACAATTTTTCATATTAAAAAAATGGTTAAAGTGCAAAAATAAACATGTGATTATTCTTAAAATGGGCCTAATACCAAATACTACCTCCGGTCCTATTTATAACAATTTATTCATTCTTTTGGCGCAATAGTTGGGGAGAGTGGAAGACTCCAAAAAGTTGCCTTCCCATGTCAACTGGAGGCAAAATTTTTGAAAGAGGTACAAGGGCTTGTGCAAAGAGAAGGTTTGACTATTGACAGAGAAGCTTGGATGAAGGAAGATGATACTACAGAACATGCAGGATCTATTGCAACTTGCCAGGCAATAATACACATTACAATTGGAATTGGAGTGGAAGAAGATAGAAAGAGAACATGGGTTGTTGATGTCGAAGAGTGCAAGAAGAGAGGTTCTATTGACCAAGATTTTTTTTTTACCACTTTACAACATTAAATTCAATATGTCACCTAAATTAAACTAGTTTATTCACAAAGCTTGTTCGTACGTGTATAACTCTCAGTAAACCTGAATTAGTTCATTCACAGAGCTTGTTCATGTATGACTCTCATCAGTACACTTATTTGGAGGTTTGTTATGGCTCTGTTGGATCTAGCTCGTGTGATGTGTCATGGCTATATATGCATGCTAAAATGATGTTAGTACGTTATTATGATGTTCTTTAGTATTGAGTTGTTCTTACTTCTTCCTCTATGTACCCGATGGTTCCAACCCCTATGTATCTTGGGTCTAGAGCTTCAATAATATGGGTTGGACAGGCGTAACAATTTCAAGGTCGTGAGTTCCTTGTTCTTCATGCTGTTACATTTGCTTTTGTTGATCTTTGCTTGACCTCTCAGGGGACATATCTCGTCACTTCCACTGCACGCAATCATGCTAGACGTTGGAATTTACCCGAAGTAGCAATAATCGGCGACTTCAATGGGGTATTTTGGGCAGTGTATGCACTACACCACCGAGGATTAAAATTTCATACTACCTCGGGACACTACGAATAAAATGTTATATACTAAGGACCAGATAACTCGCCAAACTTCTTTCTTATCATTGTAGGATGGAAGTACCAGCAACACAACTTCATTGTTTACTATTTTTCTTATCTGGCGCGGCCATTGCAATGGCAGCTTATATATGGAAAATAAATGCATGCATTTTTTTAGGGTGCATCAATATATGTTTTTGTGAATTATATCAGTGTTCTTTGGCTGCTGGCCGACTTACCTCTGGCCTCCCATCAATTAAATCAATAGTTCGAATTGGAGGTTTAGTCCAAGCAATTACTTGCTTCGACTAGATATAAGGTCCATGATAGTACTCTATTATTTAGAGCTTCAAGTCTGCAATTATTGTTGGAAATTATGCTCTAGGGGAAAGTCATTGTACTTTAAACGTTAATGTTATTTAAAGTATTATATTTTAATTATCATTTCATTTGCATGTTTATAGTGATAACTGATCCTTGGATATATCTTATAGATTATCCTAAATGTCCATGGTCGGTCATCTCCGCGGGAGCGAAGATGAAATAAGACCAGCATGACTTTGATGAGTATGGAGATACGAGTCAAAGTCATAGGCACTTGTAAGAGTACAAGGTGCTGGACCGACCCACTATGAGAAAGCTGCATGGAATAAGTCACAAGTTTTTCTCATGTAACCGCGTCACAATGCCCGTCGACCTGAGATCATCATAGATTCCTACATGATGAGTCGCTGATCTTTGACTTAGTCAAAAGTCACCTTTGACCGGGTGATGATAAAGGCTATGATCGGGATCAGTGGTTTTCATGCGAATGAATGTGAATGGTCAAGATGAAATTTGTCCCTCACATTTGTAGAGAGATAATACTGGGACCCTCGATGAGTCAGTCTGAGAAATGTATGGTCATACTACGATGGAAAGGAGTTTCCATTTCAATTAGACTACTCAAGAATTGAGAAATTAATGGTCAACAACAGGAAGTTGACATTCTCCATGCCTCATCATTGACCAAATTATCGCGTGACAAAAGGGACGTGACATGGTTGTATCGTATCATCAATCTCCATATGAATTGGGTAGTCGCAATGTCTTGCTAGAGGCCGCTTGCGACTTGTGGGCTGGTACAGTATTGGCCCGCTGCCAATCTCATGTGGGCCTGCAGGGTCGCACATAAGAATAGTCCAACACTAGCAAAAGTGTCCAGATTCATTGAATTTTAGATAAGTCTTAGATTTAATGAATAATGTATTTAGTCTAGGTTGAATATATATATATATATATATATATATATATATATATATATATATATATATATATATTAAATTCGAAATTAATATAATAATATTATTATATAACATTTGTTTGTATTTAATTTATTTGATAAATTAAATATCTAAAACAAATAAAGATATTGTATCTCAATTTAATTTTCGAATAAAGATATCATTTAATTTAAATTGAGATATAGTATCTCAGATTTAATTAAATGCATATAAATTATTTCTCGGATTTAATTTATAGAGATAAATTAAATCAGAAAGGCTTTTAATTTGAATTAAATAAATAGATTAGATTAGATCTATCAAATAGATTTAATTAATATATATTTTAATCCAGATTCAAAATTCGAATTTCAAATTAATGAGAATTAATTTTGAATATAATACGCCTGCTAGGTTTAGAAAAACCTACGGGACTTTTTGTCGAGTGTATTAGAAAAGCCGCGAGAAACCCTAGAGAGAAATAGAATAGGGAGACGCACAGTTCAAAGGTGCTAGCACGCTTCCGTTCGTGTTTTTGAAAGTTGTTCGTGTGGATACCGGCAGAGGAAGGCGATTCGAAGAGTCGACTTCTGCTAATCGAGAAGGTAGCCCATCAGTTCAAATAGTTCGGCTTAGGTATGATTCGGAAACCCTAAACCTTGATTTAAACGCCGTTGAGCGATCCTCCGATGGGATTCGCAAAAGTTTTTACTCCACCGCGTGTACGGATCCCAACAATTATATCATGCCAATTATGATCGTTGCCACTCATGGTGCAGCCTGGCTAGTGGAGGACTCAAAACCCTACCCCCGCTTTTTATGACTGTTTTTTTGGGGAATATTGGAGGCGGAGTTCTAAACACAAAACTAAGTGACTTGATGGGGTCTTGACAAGGTTGTTGCAATGTGACCTAAAGGTCACGAGTTCAAATCTAGAACCAATCCCTCCACAAATGAGGAAAAAATTGCTTACATCTATCCCTCCCCATACCCCACCTGGTAGGAGCTTCGTGCACTGGGCTACAGTTTAATGCAAATGCAAGCAAAAGTGAAGCACTTGGCTCCTACCCACCAAAAATCTTTAATGAGAATTTTCACAAGCAAGAATAACTTAATACATCTTTGTACGCAAAGAGTATCGGTATTTAAATTTAAGTCCTTCATATCAATAAGTATTTCAAACAGAGACTTTTCACAAATTTTTTCCATATTTTTATTTTATTTTTTAATTAAAAAGGTGACACATGCCGTTCACAGATCAATAGAGTTTGTGCTAGGCCCTTTACTCCTGCTACCTATTCTAAATGAACAGAATTATGGAAGTGCGAAAGATTCAATAGTTAAGATTAAAACACAAGAAACTCATTTATTTTTATTTTCTAATTTTGCTTGACAGCGTTTGTGTGGCATTCAATTGCATTTCAAAAAGGGTTAAGTAGCAAATTTATCCCAGAAGTTTCACTGAGGAGCAATGTTACCCTGTAAGTTTTTCTTGTCTCAATGTTAGCTGGAAGTTTCAAAATGTAGCAATGTTATCTATTTCTATTAAAAAGTTAACGGTCAACGTCAATTTTTTGACAGTCAATATTATTTTTTTATTGGAAAGGCAACATTGCTACGTTTTGAAACTTTCGGGACAACATTGAGATAAGAAAAACTTTCAGGACATTATTGCTCTTGAGCTATACTTCTGGAGTGGATTTGCTACTTAACCCTTTCAAAAAACGTACAGATTTGCTTACAAAGGAAAAGAGGAAAATATTTAAGGAGCATTACATAGAGCCAGAAATTGCAATTGTATCTATAAGAGGTATGTTATTCATAAGGAGGGACGATGATTCCGGGGGAGCACCAAACAGCAATAGGAAGGGAAGCTAAGCCTTGGAAAGTGAATTGACGACGGTGTTGCTGAAATCCCAGAGTTTCCTGGCCAGCACTTTGTTTCTGGCATATGAACTTGGCTTATGCTCGTTGCAATCCTGAAAGTATTTCCCACTCACGCCTTTCACCTTTGGATGCAGAGCAACATAGCATGTTGTGGCTGCTCCCTGCAACGTTAACCAAACATGTTACCATCATGTTATATCGCTTGAAATTACATAGATGAATATATTGAAATTGAAGTTACCTGCGGGACATTCTTCCATATGTAAAAGGTGAACACTTTCAGAAGATCTGGTTTAAAAATTACACAACAATGGCTTTAGATGAAGATAAACACATGGAAAAGCAACCGCCCATCTAATTTGTATTGCAGGGGACACAAACTTACGCATAAGGAATGTAGAATGTCTCATGAGGGGAGTCATTATCACTCCTGGGTGGACTGAGTTGGCTGTAATGTTCACTCCTTCTTCCTGTTCATGATTTCAACAACTCCAGTCAAATACTTAATAAGAACATTGATAAATTCATTGAAACTCTTAAAAGAAACGAAACTACTTGCGAGCTGGAACTAATAAAAACACCAATGGCGTCGTCACCTGCAGGCGGCGAGCTAGCTCATTTGAGTGAAGAATGTTAGCCAACTTGGACTGTCCATAAGCCTTCTTGTCACAGTAACTGAAAAGTAATAGCATTGGAAAAAGAATTTATTTACATGCTCTAGAATTACTCATTTCCATTGTCAGAGTGAAAATGAGACGTACCCATTTCGGTTATTGATCTTCTCAAATCGAACCCCCTTTAAGTAAGGATAATTATGGGCAACTGATGACAGATTCACGATCCTTCCCTCAATTCCACTGGCTTTTGCAGTTTGCTTCATCTTGTCAAGAAGAAGATTGGTCAAGAGGAAATGACCTGAGAAGCCAAAGGTTTCAGATTGAAAGCCATTAACGGCGTGCATGATTTCTGATGATATGAGACATTACCTATATGATTTGTTGCGAACTGCATCTCAATCCCATCCTGTGAGAGTTGGAACGGGCAGAACATAACTCCAGCATTGTTTCTGAAATTAAAGGCCAATGCTTTAAGTTGGAAAGAAATCAACCCAAAAATTGAGAGAGAGAGAGTAGTGAAAGTCACATTAAGATGTTGAGAGGAAGATCAAGAGCGATGAAGTTGTCAACAAATGCTCTAATAGACTTGACAGAGGCAAGGTCGAGCTTCAGTATATCGATACGAGCAGACTGATTTTGCTCAAGAATAAGCTTATTTGCTTTCTTGCAAGCTTCCATATTCCTGGCAGCAATGATCACATGGACCTTTCGAAGAGCCAACACTCTTGCTGTCTCTAAGCCAATTCCACTTGCTCCTCCTGCACTTTAGATTATCAGTTATTCTTTTTTTTTTTTTCCAAACAATGAAGAAGAATAAGAAGATTACTTGTACAATGAAACAGACCTGTGATGATGGCGGTAAGATTGGAGGCATCAATCCCCTCTGTGACCTCCTCTGCAGTTGAAGCAGAACCAAACCCACTCGACCCTGCCTTTCCTGTTATCAATGAAATGATACCCACCATTTTATTCTAGCACAAATAATCTTCTCAAAGCTTTTCTACTGAGTAATGTCACAAAAACTGTGTAAGACGACATCTATATATAGGCATGTTGGGGTAGTTTATAAAGGGGCATCAATGATTGAAGAGACAAAGGGAAGGGAGTTAGAAAGCAGAGTTAAGTTAGGTTATGGGAGGGCGGGTTCTGGAATCAGAATTCGCTATATCCCATTTACGGTAATATGCGGACGTTATGAATTGGAGGATATCCAAGACGGGTGGAGCCAGCGGTGGGGATTGCTTGTAAAATCAAAAGGTGGATCTTGCGGTCAAAAATGAGTTATTCAATATTGAAGGTTGTTCAAATTGCATCTCTCCTTCCATGTGAAGGCACGGAGGGCATTAAATAGGCGGAGACATGCATGAACTCACCCTCTGTTTGGAGATAGGTATGGACTTTCAAGAACATCACCCTCCAATCACACCATGCTACTCATAAATGGCTTTGCCTTAGAATTTTAAACATCTCATATTTAAGCCCATACTTAGTCACCGGTTACCACTAGCGTCGTCAATTTTAACCCTTTGGCAGCTCTGTGCACGAATACGACGTTCTGTTCCCATGATCAGTAACACGGCGAACATTAACATGTAATGTAGGTCAAGGTGTAGGATGTTAAATTAATATATATTTTACATTCCAACCCCTCACAAGCAAGGGTCCTTAGCTCAGTGGTAGAGCATTTGACTGCAGATCAAGAGGTCACCGGTTCGAACCCGGTAGTGCCCTAATATTTTTATTATTTATTCCATTTATTTCACCGGTTTTATTCCATTTATTCTTGCATCGGGCTGAATCTCGATACAGTACATATGTTTTTATTACCACAAGAGAATGATTTGTTTGGAACAAAATTTGGAGTGCGCATATTTAACGGTAGGATTAATTTGAGGGGAAAAAAGTCTACGTTCTTACGGATTATTACACACGCAGTCTGTGAAACTTTAACATAGATTATAGAAATTTCCAGGTGGAAGTTTATTTGCATACAAATACAATATTGTACATGTACTCAGACAGATGAGTCGAAAGTTGTGATGGCGTCTGTAATCCCAGATCTCCTTCCCTCAACGACTTTTTTGAGGCTAGTGTCATTTGAATCCACTGAATCATGGTCCTGCACAACTAACACTGAGCACGCAAAGCCCTGACCTGCAGAGGATAAGAGCCCTCCGATGGGTCCCAACTCTGCGTTTTGATCCTGCTGCGAATCTCCAAGCCCAGCCCCCATGCTTGATCCTACACACTGTTCACTCTTCCCCACTATCACCAGCTCGTACTCCTTTCCCTTCGCCATTGCCACTACCTCTTCTTTCATGTTGCTTTTATTCTTTTCTATCAATACCACTCTTCCATGCCACTTCCTGCTGAAATTCCTCATGGCCGACTCATCCAGCTCCTGTATATATATATATATATATATATATATTCATCACAAATCAAATTTTTGTCTATGTTTTTAATAGTCACAATTAAATATAAGGTATAGTATATAGTTATATTACCTTGTCTGTTTCCGTATCAGAATTGGTTGCTGGTAAGCTGTGGTTTGATGTGCTACCACCAACGAACCTCATAACAGAGAGCTCTACCAAAGGATGTTCTGCCATGCGACTTCCCAATTCTAGAACCTTCCGGCCATCTGGTCCACCGGTGAAAACTATGCACACCCTCTTGGTACAGGCCGGCGTTACTTGCTCCGAGGGCTGTCGACCCAACCCACAACGGTGTACCAGAACTGAAACAGGGCATGGTGCGTACTGAAGCACTCTCTGATTCACTTCTCGCCATTCTTGTCCTAAGTTCTCTATTTCGTCTTCGTCGTCTCCTCTCCAACGCATGTGGAAAGGCAATATAATGAAGGCGATCCTTTTGGATTCAGCGATATGGCAAATGTCCTCGTGCATTGTTGATAATGCTGAGTTGGATGTCAGGTGATGTACAGTGATCTGGCCTACTTGGCCATATGCCTGAAACGCACTCGCGATCTGGTCGTGCATGGGTCCTCGTCGGAATCGGTTGATGAGGGGGAAACCGTTTTTCCGGTTGCGTTGGACCATGAGGATGGAGGAAGAGCGATCGGTGAGTTCGACGAGATGCATGACGTAGAGTTTGATGTGAGACCTGGTGGCGGCGGCGGTGGAGGCTCGGATTGATTCGATGAGGTTGATGAGGGAGGGTATGTTACCTGGTCCGTGGATACATGCGAGGATACGAAGGTCCTCTTGCATGTCGGAGAGGGGTGCTAGCCGGCGGGGAGCTTTTCGGCTACGGCTGATCTTAGAAGCAACGGCTCGTGCGGGTTTATAAATGGCCATTACGGTTGGGGTAGTCATGAAGGTTGTGAAAAGAGCCATGAGCACCAGGATGGTAAACATTTCGTCATCAAGGACCTGCTTCGTCAAATAAACAATGGTGTAGTTTTACAACATTCCAATATAACATAATATCAATAATTAATATCATGGACATTTCAAATTGAGAACTGTTCATCAAAAAATATTAGGTTAATTTAACTCTTCTATATATATATATTTTTATTGATCTACCGCCATATCAAAATATTCTCCAAAGTCTGACAACATCAGTGGACAAATTATTTTTATTAATCACCCTATCATTCGTTAATCAGTTGTATTTAGCGTAGCATCTTGGTGGCACCGCCACCTATTAATCTAATCAAGATGCTATATATATATGTGTGTGTGTGTGTGTGTAGCACTCAATTTGGGGAAATAAGAATAAGAATTTAAGAAGCGGGCTGATAACGACATCCCCACAAAAATTAACACCCCACAAAATCGCATTTTTGATGATATAGTGCATCACTAAGGCATCTAGAATCCATCCATAATGATAATAATCAAACTTTAATGGGAATTGGGAAAGATGAAAATGAGAACACGAGCTGAAAAAACAGGTTTCTGATGCCCATTACAAAAGCAAAGCCCCGCATATTTAATTTGTTCTCTCCTCCTCCATTATGCTTAGTTATGTTAGTATTAATTATATTGCCAACTTGAATAATGAGCCTATCAACGAAACTTAACTATATATAGCAACATGCATGATCATCGATTTAACAGTGTCACATTTTTTCATGATATATAAGAACCCATACAGTCACTATTAAAAAGTTTAGTTTTCATTTCAAATTCAATATATAGTATCATGGCTTAAAAGTTAATACTTTTACTTCTGGTTTTAATACAGGAACCAATTAACTTTTTTTCTAAAAAGATTAAGGAAGAAAAATAAAATACTTATTTATATTTATCTTTTTTTATATCAAACTTATTTACCTAATTTTTAAATTAATATATAATATAATAATACATGATTAACTAATTTATTTAACTTCATTAATCTAAAGAGTTAAAGTGAATCTTATATAAAAACGTTAGGTAGTAGCAACATGTGAGTGTGTGATTTTGATAAGAAGCTTAACCTACGTACCTTCTTTTCTCTGCCAATGTTGAGAACGATAAGCTCCACCAAGCCTTTGGTGTTCATGAGGACACCAAGAGCCAAAGATTCCCTGGCCGGAATCATACACATCATCCCCACCAAAAACGTCCCAAAGATCTTGCCGGCACTTGCCGTCGAAATCACCACCAACAATAGCCCCCACGCCTCCACGCTCTTCATCTTCCCCAAATCAGTCTTCAAGCCGCTCGACGCAAAGTACAGGGGAAGCAGCAAGGTTGACACAAAATCCTCAATCCTCTTGGTCACCCTCCCTGCAAAGTCACCTCCTTTGGGTATTGTCAGCCCAAACACAAACCCCCCAAATATAGAATGTATCCCTATTAGATCGGTCACAAATCCTGAAAGCAACACTCCTCCTAGGGTTAAACATATATAGGCTTCATCTACCCCCTCGTGTTCTCGTGAACACCGGCGGGCCACCCAGCCCATGATGGGCCGGACCACTAGTAACATGAACACTACAAAGGCCGCTCCGGACATGAGAACCCAGACGGATACTAACGGGCTTTTGTGCCCACCGGCGAGAGCCACCGCGAGGGCCAGCAAGATCCAGGCAGCGACGTCGTTGAAGGCAGCGGCTGCCATGGCGGTCTCGCCGACTTGGGTTGTGAGGAGCTTGAGTTCTGCTAGGATGCGGGCGAGCACAGGGAATGCGGTGATGGAGAGGGAGACTCCCATGAACATGAGGTGTTGGAAGTAGCCGTGGAAACGAATGACTTTTTGAAGGAGGAAGGTGACTCCCACGCCGAACAGGAAGGGGAGGAATATTCCGGCAAGGGCGATGCCCAGAGCTTGCTTGCCGCTGCGGCGGATGGAGCGGAGGTCGAGCTCCAGGCCCACCAGAAACAGGAAGAAGAGGAGGCCAATGCTCGCCACAGATTCAAGTAACGGAGTGCTCCACGACGGGAAGACCAAGTGCAAGAAGTCTTTGTTGCGACCAATAGCTGAGGGCCCAAGTAAAATTCCACCCTGCCATGCAAAATAATATATTGTACATGCATGATATTACCGTACTAGCTATTTATATATTTATCATGTAAAACTGAAAATAAGAAGGCTCTTACAAGTATCTCGGCGATGACTTTAGGTTGACGAAGGGGTTTGAGGAGGAGGGCGAGGAAGCGGCTGACGGAGAGGACTAAGGTGGTTTGAACTATCAACAATGGGAAAGCATAGTTGAAAGGGTTATCGCCCTGCCAGGCTCCCTCCGACGACGTTTTGATGGTGGTGGTGGTCATGTTCAGCGTCATGACTGTGCAGTATATACTTGGCTAGTAGTGAGAAGTGTTAAGAGGAGTAGTAGGCCTTTTATAATGGATGAGATTGTCGACATGCCAAATAATTAATTATTATCCAGTGATGCATGTTGCTATTTTTTTTATTATAATGCAGATATATAAGTATAATTGTATAAATGGGAAAATGGTGGGGGAATAAAGAGAGGGCCACAAATATAAGTCAAATAAATAGATGCACTTAAAAGCTCGCCCATTTTTCTGGCGTGTCAACATCAACGGAAAAAAGAATGCACTGATCAACTTGGTTGGGGTTGATTAGTATCAGTCATAACCTTGGCTTCTCGATGATTGAAATTTTGAAAGCTTGTTGTGCGCGCGGTTCCCTTACAAATGGATATACTTAATTATTGATAGAGTGACCCTTCTCACTTATTATAACTATACAGACATTAGGCCTCCCATTTATTTTAAAAACATACACTTTAGTCTAAATCATTAATACCGTTGAAGAATATTCTGAAAAGAATCTTATAATATATTTTTTAATTAAAATCATCTTAGAATAAATCATGTTTACTAATTTACCCCTCATTATACGGATCTTTGTTTCATCTTTTAACATATTAATGGTTATTAGTGATTTATCAAATATTTTTTTGGGAAAATCCTATTAAAAGACACTACTACAAAAAATCCCTTTTTAATGTCCATTTTTTTACTCTTTCTAAGTCCCTTTATTGGGCACGCTTATGCGGGAGAGATAGAAATTAAGTCAAGACTTACGATGTCCCAAATAAAATTTAAGACGCCTTATTGCTTTCTTTTTAAAAAAAAAAAAAAATTCCAAACCTTAGGTTCGAGAGACTTAGCCATAGCCATAGGAGAAGAACCTGCAAGACAACTAGATAAGAAGATAGATTACCAGAAGCTTCCCAACTCCATAATCGCTTCCCATTACTGAAAGCTTCTTGACTCAAATTACCGGAGAAATCAAAACCTTTAACCATCAAGAACAAATCAACAATCAACATAATCACTAATCAAAATGAAAAAAGGCAAATCAAACTGAAAATTATCAAAAAGAAGATAGGAATCAACCCATATATACAAAATGATACAATTAAAACAAAAATAATATCATATCTACACAAAACTAGAAGCTTCAATCGGTGCTCGGCGGAAGCTTGAAAAAAAAAACCAAAAGCTTCAATTGGTGCTCAATGGATCGGAAGGCATTGTCCTCATATTTGCTTTGGCTTCGCGTTGTCATTTGACTTCACCAAAAACAGAGGCTACAGCCAGTGCTTAACGGAAGGTGTTGTCGATGCTCACAAGATCGAAGGCTGCAGTCTGACATCACCAAAATCAAAGGCTATAGTCGATTCTCGTAGATCTGAGAACCTAGAGACGCAAATCTAAGAACGGCCAGTGGGAGTGGTGGAACCAAAGTCGATGAGAAGGAGAATACGCTATGGGAGCGGTGGCCAGTGGTGGCAGCGAATCAAAGCTAATGAGAATGAAAAGAAACACAAACAGAGAGGGACGAAGACGGAGAAAGAAGAGAGAATGCAAATTGGGTGCCGAGTGTGGTGAGAAAGAAGGGAGCTTGTAGTTATATGGGACACTTTAGGCGTCTCAATTATAAATTGGGAAGCTTAAAGTGGACTTTAAGGCTTCCTAATTTTGACTTTTGGGACATCAAAAGTCCCTGATTTTAGTGTCTCTTTTTTTAATTGGAAATCTAAGAGTATACTTTTGTCTTTTGGTGTTCCTTTTTCAAATTGAGACGCCAAAAATATATTTTAGGGGTTCCAATTGCAAGCCTTTACAGAATTACAAAAATGTCATTGGTTTTTTTTTTTACACTTCCCTTTTAGAAAAATTGACATTTTATAGGGAAGTAAAATATATATTTTGTAGTAGTGAGACAGTTGAATTACCCAAATTATAATGGAGTCGTTAAACTTAAGAAATTATTAATCAAGTCATTTATGTGTCACAATTAGGGATTTTAAAATATGATAAAATGTCCAAAATGCCCTTATGTAAATGAGAAGAAAAGTGAAGGGAAAACTAAATGTTTTTGACTTTACTCCCTCTGATCCTTATTATAAAGTATCAACTAACTAATCACACAAATCAATAAAAACAGTTAGAATCAATAAAGTTGTCCTAAAATTTAAATAATTTTCAATATTACCTCTACTAATTGCACTAAACTCTAATATTATATTAATTATTACTCTCACCCACTACCCTTATTAATCATGGGCATACAAGGAAAAAAAATAATTAATGCTCCTCAAGAACAAGCAATGCCTTATAAAAAGAACTAACTAAACTTGTTAGTTGGTGCCTTATAATAAAAATCAGAGGAAGTAGCAATTTGATATAAGGATATATGGGATCGATTTGCAAATCGATTTGGAGAGGGCTTCAAGTGAATCAAAACTAAGTTGGAGAATAAAAATTTCGTGTAAAGAGATTCACTTTGACAAGTGTGATTTCTGCAACAATCCTTCGATTTTTATAAATCTGATTTATGCAACAATTCCTGGCGAACGATTTTGAGACGGCAACAATTCTATTTTTAATTTTTCTAAAAGCTTCATTTTCCAAGTTTTCTATTTTCTATGTCGCAAAATGAAAAATTCTATTTTCTAACGGATATGAAGCTATGAATTAACAAGCAAAGTGCAATAGACTTCTCCGAAAGGTTAGATTCAGACATCCACTGTCCGAAATTTCATTCTGTTATGGAATAAAATACTAGGCCACCCAAGGTGTGGCCCATCAGGAGACATCTAGTACACTTGGGCTTAGAGGCACCAAAGGCCCAGCAAGTCCAAACCCTAACCCTAAGGTAGCCTCTATATATAGTTGGTTAACCTAAAGAGGTACACATCTTCTAAGCTCTCTCTCAATTGCATATACTGCACACAGAGCACACACACCACCCCCTTGGCTAAACGCCTCCGGTAATCCTCGAACTACGTGGACTTTGATCCCTCCTCGTACGTAGGCCCTAGGTATCGCACCTAGGTCAAGTCCCTGTGCTTTGTGATCTCTGATCCTCTTAGGTATCCAATCCATGGATGCTTGGGAGAGAGCTATTTGATCCTACATCGACATCCTAGCCCACCTAGGGTTAGGGTTTATGTTCTACGCCAGAACATTGGCGCCGTCCGTGGGGAATCGATAAATTTTTGATTCCCATGACCGAAGATGATCAATGATTCCAATTCCTAACTGCTCAACGAACAATCATGGAGATTTACAATTACAGTTAGGGTTTGGGAGGTTGATTTTCTCCTCTGATTTACTGAGTGAGCGACGAAGCAGTAACGCCCAGTGATGGAGGCCAACATCTTGGCTTCCCATCCCAAAATCTCGGTGATTCGTCAAGCTCCACTGATCTCGCTGGTTTCTAAAACCACTTCAACACAGTCTCTCGTACCCACAATAGCGCTCACAGATTCAAATGTCGCCACACTCCAATTCTCAATCTCACGTTCGCCTTAGCGTCTATGGCAGCTTAGACCCACTAGACACCATCAAGACTAAGAAGCAAACCAAGGGAGTTTGCAAGGGTGAAGCAGGCAGCAGAGACGGAGATTCCACATTGACCTGTGATGCCGAGGTGTAGAAGGAGGACGAATGCCGAGGTGGTACTTCTGGTTCTTCTTCGGCATTTGAACATGTTGGAGAAATCAAGAAAAATGAAGAAGTTTTTGGTTTTCATAACTGGCTTCAGTTTTATCAAGGCTGCATCCAGCAGAGGCGAGATAGGATGTGAAGTCCGAGATTAGAGTTTGATAATGACAAACGAGAATAATGGTTATTTCATCGCTGATCTCAATTGCCGCCTTCAAAGCTAGTGGAGGGCTATACATCTATGTTCTGGTCACAGCTGGTGGAGGACTTCACCTCTGTGTCCTGAAGAGCTTAAACAGATACCAGTACGTGGAAAACAACTGGGAGAACCTGATCGGATTTTGTTCAACGCCGGGGTGCCTCAGGAGCCAATGCCGGGACCCAATGTCGGAAGGTTGAAAGTATGGTAGGCAAATCGATGGAAGGGGCAAGAAATAGCGTTCCAAAAGGAGGTTGTGGGAGTGTAAGGCATCTGGTGATAGCATTCGAGAAGCTCCGACTTCATGAGACCAGAGCAAGTATTCTCCAGATTTAATTTCCAGCCTTGAAAAGGAGGTTAGTTAAGCAGTGACATTCATGCGTTTCGGGTTACATTGAGTATGTGGCTTTGATGTTTTCGTATGTATTAGTTACATGCTTCAACCTTTTCATTCTTTCTGTTTATCATGACTGCTGGCTCTCTTCTTTGTTCGTTACCGAGAAACTGCATTCTGATTTTTAGCCTAATTGCTTATTTCATTGGTAAAGTGTGAGTTTCTTTGGTCATGTTGTATTGAGTTATAATTGGTCAGAAACCAAAAGCAACTGATTCAAGGTTTTGGGATAAGTACTGTCTCGGCCTAGGTCTCTCTGCTGGGTAGGTACAACCTCTGCCTATGAAAACAAAACAGCTCGTTCATTTCGCTGTCATTGCTCATTACGTCCTTTTGATGAATCCTAAGATGAGTATGTTTGGGAAAGCCAACGTTCTCCTCCTCATCATGATTTGCAAGAACAGCAAAAGTGAACTACGATTTTGCAAAAATTTCCTGGATGATGAGTCAGAAGCTGAACACGTGGACTGCCTCTGGGATGAGTTCTCAGCAAAACTGCAACTCTTCTCTCCAATAGCATGCACTCATGCTACTTCCATGCTTCACATGCCGAGATTCCTTGTGTATGTGCATGACCGAGATCCCCTGAAATGCCGGGGTGCAATGCCTGTTATCACTATCTTTGAAATGTCACACGTTTCTCCTGCAACAAAGGGTGTAAGCATGGTGGGGTGTTGAATCTGTTAAAGCTAGGCTAACGACTTGACAGGTTCGCATGGTAAATTGCTATATTCTCAAAAGAAAGGGTGCAACCACAAGTCCATGCGCCGACAGGTTTGCATGAGAGAGTTAAGAGAAGCAGAAGTCCGGGCGTTAATAAAAAAGTTCTATCTTCCTCAAGGTATTGCCAAGATTTATTTAAAGAAGGCGGAGTATCTATACCATGATTGCAATAACGATTGCAATAACGATGCTGTCATGGAGCACGAAAGAGTTCAGAGACAAACTGGCGGCTAAAAAAGAGCTCTCAAATAAAGCTCCTGTCATCAAGTGGGGCGCAGACTACTTCATGAAGGCACACCCTCAACTAGACGTACTGTACGGAAAGGTTGGTGATGCTGATTCCAACCATGATTGCTGGCAGAGGCCTGAGGACATAACCACCCCTCACTATGCTTTCCAAAATCGGCGCACCGAGTTGCGACGTCGGATGTGGGAGATTCTGAGATGCCGAGGTACCCAATCCTGATTTAGCTATTTGGGTGCAACCTCGGCTTGATATAGGTCCTGAGATACCGACGTCTGGCAGATGAGTATAAACTAAAGTCGTCCTGTCTGCTGACCGGGATAAACACTTGAAGACCGACATGCATCCAAGTGCATGATAAGGTGCCGAGTTCTCCTACATCTGTTTATACCTCAGGTGCCCCAGAGTAACCTGAGATGCAGAGGAACGTGATTTCAGAGAAGGATGAGGTGTCGAATGCTGAGGTATATATAGTATAAAAGGCCCAACAAGATGATAAATGAACCGAGATGCCACGCATCAGGCAAACCGGGATGTCAAGAAGCTGAGGTGTCGAATGCTGAGGTATATAGAGTATGATCCTGAGATGCCGAGATGCATGAAGTCGGCATAAACAGTAAGACCCAAACCGGATTTGGATCGTGGGTTTTTGAATCAGCGACCGAGGTGACACCTGTACGTCTGGATAAAAGATCGGAAGCATGAACGCCGAGACGATTGCTCTTGACCGTGATGCTGTCGATATCTGTGATGACCGGATGCCTGAGAGGTCCGAGGTTCCCAAGTTGCCCGAGATTCTTCTAAGGCAGAATCAGTGGCAGCAACTCGGATGCCATTTTTTCCACTTAAGATTTGGCTGGTGGAACACCTGAGGAATCGTGAATGGATTAACACCGTGGAAGATTGCAATGGGATGGTCCAAAACTGTTTTAGTGGGCCGTAACTCGGCCCTCTATTAAGATAAATGGAGAACCCCCAAGGACAATCCAGCAGGTATGTATATCAGTTCTTTTTCGAGGTAATTCCTTGCAAATAATTTAGCCGCCATTCCTTGCAAATAGTGCTGGTCAAGAACGCTATTAGAACCATCGTGTGGACATCTGAAGCCTGGTAAAGAGACGTTCTTAATTTTTCTTGGGAAGAAAATTTCCTTCAGGATACTACAAAACTTTCTGCTCTTCTGTCATCATTTGAAACTTATGCAGTAGGGTGCAGAGAAACATAATTCAGGCACACCAAAGTCTGAAAATTTGTATTCTGTCATGAATCGAGTTTAAGAGGATTTTCTACTGGTATTATTTTGAAATTTCTGAGCATACAGCAAATGCATGTTGCAAAGAAGCTGCTTCACGTCTAGTATTGATTCGGGTTGAATGCAAGTTTTTGGGGGAATTGTTAGCTTGTGGTGTTGTCAATTCCTTACAGACCACAAAATCCTGATTCTTTCATTATTCAGCCTCATTCCTCTTGAGAAGAGAAAGTTCCCTAGGAGTGAGACCTCGGAGAATCCTGATCTTTGTGCTCACACTGGGGGACTATGAAACAAATAAAGATTCATGAATTTACAAACATCAAGCAACGTTTTGGTAAGTTTGGAGTCAATTATGGAGCAATGCAAGCATGGTTCCTTATTAATGACTTTAAAGGGGCAACCATAGTGCAGAATTTTGAGAATTTTCATTGGTTAAATGAATCTTATTCTCCATTTGTTTAGCAATTACCCAGTGTAGATTCCCGAGCCTTCTATTTTGAGGTGTGTATGGATTCAAGATGTTAAAGAGGGCTGCTCTTTCAAGAGAAGGGAGTTTATCTAATTATTCTCCTGGTGAAAAGGAAGCTGCCACGTCATTAAATGACCAAAAAAAAAAAAGGCAATGATGTCAAATTGCTATTGGGCGGTATATCAGCAGAAAAGGGGTATATAGCAATATATATAATAATGCACCCAAATTCGTGGAAGGACATCATAGGCAAAAGAGATGACATTTAGACTATAAAAGCATACTTCAGATGTTGTGCATTTCCATATTGTCCTACGGTGTGGAAGTATATTCCAGATGTGGAGATCTCAATCACTCACACCAATTCTATCTTAAATTCCTGTAAAGGAAAAGAAGGCGAACCCCGATTTAACTGAATTTAGTTAAAATCTGGGCTCCGTTTAAAGGCGACAAGGTCGTGAATCTATTTCAAATTCCTTTATTGGGATCATTTTTTGAAGGCGGACCCGGTTAACTGAATCTAGTTAAATCCGGGATCCGTGTATTTACAAACATGTAGGAATATGAGGTACATAAACTCGTTTCCGAAAAACATGTCAAAGCTAAACATGTATGAAGTCATGGTAAAGAAACCAGTCTTCTAAAATCATGTCAAAGCTAAACATGTAGGAATCTGAGGTACATAAACCCGGTTCCGAAAATCATGTTCAAATTAAACATGTAGAAGGCAGGGGGAATGAAACCCGTTTTCCAAAATCATGTCAAAGTTAAACATGTAGGAATCCGAGGTATATAAACCCGGTTCCGAAAATCATGTCCAAAATAAACATGTAAAAGGCAGGGGAATGAAACCCGTCTTCCAAAATCATGTCAAAGTTAAACATGTAGGAATACGAGGTACATAAACCCGGTTCCGAAAATCATGTTCAAATTAAACATGTAGAAAGCAGGGGAATGAAACCCGTCTTCCAAAATCATGTCAAAGTTAAACATGTAGGAATCTGAGGTACATAAACCCGGTTCCGAAAATCATGTTCAAATTAAACATGTAGAAAGCAGGGGAATGAAACCCGTCTTCCAAAATCATGTCAAAGTTAAACATGTAGGAATCCGAGGTACATAAACCCGGTTCCGAAAATCATGTTCAAATTAACCATGTAGAATTCAGGGTAAAGAAACCCGTCTTCAAAAATCATGTCAAGTCGTTTTTATACAATTAAATCCGCACTCCGTAATTGGATCCCGGATAAATTGTGGAGTCCGTCCCTGCGAAAGGGATGAAGGCGGACCCCGGCTTAACTGAATTTGGTTAAAATCCGGACTCCGCAGAAATAACGGTTAAAACGTGATCCTTCGGGACATGGTAAAACCTGATCTAACGGTTAAAACGTGATCCTTCGGGACATGGTAAAACCTGATCTAATGGTTAAAACGTGCACCCTTTGGGACACGGTAAAGTAAAGATAAGTTCGTTTAAAGTTTTGCAGAAACAAAGACAAGACGGATCCCGGTTATACCGAATCTGGTTAAAATCCGGGATCCGTGTAAAATTTCGGAGGAGGACTCGATTTAAATTGAATCTAGTTTAAAATCGGATGTCCGTGTAAAGTTAAGAAGACGATCCCCGATTTAAACTGAATCTAATTTAAAATCAGGGATCCGTGTAAAGTTAAGAAGGCGGACCCGCTTTTAGCTAATCTAGTTGAAATCTGGGGCCCGCATTGAGGCGGCAAGTCTATTTTGGATTTCCATTATTGAAATCATTTTGGCAACAACAATGCCGCTAAGTCTATTTGATTGAATTTGGGTAAACAAACCAGAAATCATAGACCGAAATCTCGGAGTTAGAGTAAATAACATCCGAATCTCGGTGTTAGAATAAATAACATATGGAATCTCGATGTTAAAGTTTATAGCCCGAAATCTCGGAGTTCAAGTATCTAAACCGGAATCTCGGTGTTAGAATAAATAACATCCGGAATCTCGGTGTTAAAGTTTATAGCCCGAAATCTCGGAGTTCAAGTATCTAAACCGGAATCTCGGTGTTAGAATAAATAACATCCGGAATCTCGGTGTTAAAGTTTATAGCCCGAAATCTCGGAGTTCAAATATCTAAACCGGAATCTCGGTGTTAGAATAAATAACATCCGGAATCTCGGTGTTAAAGTTTATAGCCCGAAATCTCGGAGTTCAAGTATCTAAACCGGAATCTCGGTGTTAGAATAAATAACATCCGGAATCTCGGTGTTAAAGTAAATAACCCAGAATCTCGGAGTTAAAGTATCTAAACCGGAATCTCGGTCTTAGAATAAATAACCCGGAATCTCGGTGTTAAAGTATCTAAACCGGAATCTCGGTAATAGAATGTATAACCCGGAATCTCGAGGTTAAAATTTATAAACCTGAAATCTCAGTTTAAAATAAATAAACTCGGAATCTCGGGTCAACACGCACGGAATCCCAACAATCGCGAGCACCTCGTCCGGATTTGAAAGCAACACATCCCGCCACTCAAAGACACGAACTACTGGTGGGGGGCAACAGAGGGGACAACGATTTGTTAAGTGGAAAAGCGCGTTATCAAAAACCGCCATAAATGCAGACCATCAAGTTTAATGCAAGCTCGGACAAGTATCCGAAATGAGCACGTTGAACGGTTTGCACAAACAGTAAGTATTTTCCATTTATTGTGATTTGCTTACATGTTATTAAATGCAGGAATGTAAACCAGACAATTAGCCCGGAGAAATTGCTACGAAAGCAAAGTCGGATTCAGGGGATCTCGGAAAAGCGATCAAGTTAATCTCGGCAGCTCGTAGACTCGAACTACCGAGCTTGGGGGCAACTGTTATGGAATAAAATACTAGGCCACCCAAGGTGTGGCCCATCAGGAGACATCAGCAAGTCCAAACCCTAACCCTAAGGTAGCCTCTATATATAGTTGGTTAACCTAAAGAGGTACACATCTTCTAAGCTCTCTATCAATTGCATATACTGCACACAGAGCACACACACCACCCCCCTTGGCTAAACGCCTCCGGTAATCCTCGAACTACGTGGACTTTGATCCCTCCTCAGGGTACGTAGGCCCTAGGTATCGCACCTAGGTCAAGTCCCTGTGCTTTGTGATCTCTGATCCTCTTAGGTATCCAATCCATGGATGCTTGGGAGAGAGCTATTTGATCCTACATCGACATCCTAGCCCACCTAGGGTTAGGGTTTATGTTCTACACCAGAACACATTCCATCTAATTACAATTTCAAGGAATTTAGTAATTCAAGCTTAAAATTTTGAGTCGGTTTTAGATGGAGTTGATTTCTTACGTTCAAGTATGTAAAAGGAATGGAGAGAATTTCATCAATTTTTAAATTTCAATTTTTAAATTTAGTTACTCAAATTAAAATTTAGGTAATTTTACCGTTTTTTAATAGGATTTTCCCTTTTTTTTTATAAATCCTAACTATATACCAATAGAGCAATCAACAAAATGGCACGCTTAAAACAATAAACTAAAATAAAAATATATTAATGAGAGGCACTTATGAAATATAGAGGGTGTGGAAGGTAGTTACGTACACTATTTTGTAAATTAATAATATGAGAGATAGATACGAAATATTTAGTAAATATTTAATTTTGACGGTGGTGGTCATGTTGAGCATCATGAAAGTCCAAACCACTTTGATCTTATTTATAAGTCTTTATTAACTAGATTATACATATTAAGGAGAGGTAGTTAGCTCAATAATAATGAGGTAAATTTTCAACTTTGCCCTCATTTATGAAGGGGTGTTCAACTCTTTCTTCTCTCTCTATGTTCATTGGTACAATTAATATGGACAGAATTGTCACAATCTCATCTACTACCCTGAAATTGAACTTATAAATAGGACATATTTTTTTTATATAAAAAATGACTTATAAATAGGATCAGAGTGGTACTTAATTAATAGTAGTATGAGAAGTGTTAAAGGAGTAGTAGGGTTTTTATAGTGGATGAGATAGGGGACATGCGCAATATTATTCATCCAATGATGCTGCTATTGTTATGCTGCAATAATGCTGATATACATGTATGTATAAATGGGAAAATGGTGGGGGGATAAAGAGAGAGCCACAAATATAAGTTAAATAAATAGATGCACTTAAAAGCTTGCCCATTTTTCTGGTGTGTCACTATCCTGTTTATCAACATCAAACGGGAAAAAAACATGCACTGATCCCCTTGGTGGGGGTTGTTGATTAATATTAGTCATAACCTTGGCTTCTCTATGGTTGAAATTTTGAAACCTTGTTGTGCGAGCGGTTCCCTTTGCCTATGTTTGGTTTGAGGGGAGGGGAGTGGAGGAAATTTTTTGACCAAATTACCTATGGGAAAATTTAAAAATTACATAGCTTTTTGCATCGTTTTCTGCATATTAACTTTAAAAACATGTCACATCATGGGCATATCTGACTTTTCATACTAGGGAAGGGGCACCTCCCCTCCCTCACCTTCAACCAAACATAGCCTTAGAAATGGATATGCCAATTTATTTTTATATATGGCAGCCTCAGTCTCAAATCCGTGTTGACAATATCACAATTGTTGTCAAATTCGCAAGTTGACTATTTCAGTTTACTGTTTTTATGTTTCTAACTTACAAAAACGAGTTGAGTCACTGGTAAATTCGTGTTAGTTGTAATCTTGATTAAATTTACAAGTTTATATACCGAGTTTATCGTTTTTAATTAAGTTTCCAGTTAATAAAACCGCATTAACTTACTCGAAAACTCGTGTTTACTTTTTTAATTGATAATATTTAGTGGCTTTATATATAAATTTTATAGAAATGTCTTTGTTAAATATAATAGATGATAAATGTTGATAGATTTCAATTTCAATTATGAGATATTGAGGAACTAGATAGCTCACGCACCTCTCGCGTCGCGTTTGACATAATAATTATAATAAGAGATCAATCCCCATTCCACCCTCATAATTAATAAAATATCTATAATTAATCACCAATATCAATATGTGTGAATATAGGAGTGTGTGAGTATCATTGTTTAGCTTAGATACGGTACTCAAATATTTTAATATACGTGTAGTTGTTGTAGACTGGTTGGTGGCCAGACAGATATGTATATGATTGTTTAGTTATTAGATGCTTCCATAGAAACGAAAAAGGCAGTTTCCACTGAACCAGTGGAGCAAGATTTTTTTTTTTGCTGCAAATAAATATATATATATATAAAAGATAGATCAGATCCGCTGTCTTGTCCAAATAAAAGTGCTATGGATCTTATAATTAATTAAAGTTTTAGATGCATTCAAACGCACTTTAAACCTGGACATTGTCCATTTATGGATGTACTCTGTCATGTCATTTTATTTTTTTACAAATGACAAATGAAAGTTTAAAATTCAAAATACACACCCTCTAAGATAAAAGACTAAATTCATTCCCAACCAGTATTTTGTCAAGTATGAACCGAGTTTTATATTTTGGGTATACCACTGAGATTATTCATAACTACAAATCATCTGCATGTGTTTCTTTAGCCAAAATATTAGTGCACTCAATGATCTCCCTATTTACGTGGAATAAAACAATTTGTCAATCTGCATATATTAGCTGATGTGTGTCCTTTATTTCAACTTTGAAAGGATGTTCTAACATACTATCTCTCAATAAAATATTTAATGCCTCTAAAGAATCCGAGAAAATATGTATTCTTGGGAATTTATAAAGTTGACAAACCTCAAGACCCGTCTTAATAGGCAATACCTCAGTGATCGCCACTGTATAGGCTCCAATATTTTTCATAAAACCTGTGACCCAACTTCCCCTATCATCTCTAATCAAGCCTCCAACTGTTGCCTAATTATACTCTCTCATTGGCGCATCCACATCTAGCCGTACATATCCAGGATTTGGCTTCTTCCATTTTCCCTCTTTTCTAGCAACTAATGTCTCACGTCATATTAAACCTTGATGTATAATACTCCTTCCGGTCCTAAATATAAGACATGATTGACTTTTTTTAAGAGATTAAAGAAGCTAAATAAGTTACTTAATGATATCATATGTTGTGTATTTTTTATTATATATCAGTTTATTAGTTAAACTAATTAGTTTAGAGAAAAAATATAAATATAAATACTCTAAATTAATTTAATTAGCTTCTTCAATCCCTCTAAAAAAATCAATTTTACCTTATATTTAGGACCGGGGGAGTATAACATTACCTAAATTTTTTTTAGAAAGATTATATCACCTATGTTATAATCAAACAATTTACAGTATTTAGTTTTTCTCGATCTTTTCAAATTAGATGAGTAGATCATGCCTTAAATTTGATGAGTATATTTTGGTTTGGAATAAAATTTTGATATTTTTAATTCAATAACGTTAATTAATACAATGCCTTCGTTTGATTGTAAACGACATGTGGTTTGATCTGGTGATGAAATTAAAGTTTCTTTTACTTCAACAGGACTTTTCTTCTTTAATTAGAGAATATTTAGCAGGATCGAGTTTCTTTTACTTCAAAAATTATGTTTAACTGATTTTTGCAGCACCTGTGAAGTATATATGGGTGAGAGCAGAGGAAGTAATTCCAAATTCCCTCCTCCGTTGTTACGTTTCTCCAAATTCCATGGCATGAAAAAATTCCCTCCTCTGTACGTTTCACCGAGGAATATTAATTAACTGGACCCTCAAATATGTAAAATATATTTATCTAATTTAATTAGATTAATAAAATTAGCTAAGATAATTAATATGACATTTTTTTTAAAAACACTCTTATCATATTCCTCATTTCTCTTAATATCCCTCACATTTAATTATTGCTAAGTGAGCATTAATTGAGTTAAATTAGAACCAGAAAGATTTATAAATATGATAATGTCTTTTTTGTAAGATCTATATCAACTACTCCCTTATTTGAGCAAAAAAATATCAACTACTCCCTTCGATTCTATTTACTATTTATAAAAACTCAATAACCGAATTACATGATTTAATAAAGTGGTTAAAATTAGTTAAAAATAATAAGTATATTTAAAATAAACCTTGTTTTTTCAAGTGTACCCTTATTTACGAGGGGCAAGTAAGAGAGAGAAATTGAGCAAATATAGGTACTCCCTCTAGTCCTTATTATAAGTCACCAACTAAAAAGTTTATTTGGTCCTTTTTAGAAGACACCCACTTATTGCCAATGAGTATTAATTTTTTTTTATGTATGCCCATAATTAATAAGAATAGTGGGTGAGAGTAATAATTGATATTAGAGTTTAATTAGTCCAATTAGTAGGGGCAATATTGGGAATTCCTTAGATCCTAGAACAATTTTATTGACTTTAACTGTTTTTATTGGTTTATGAGAATAGTTTGTTAGTACATTATAATAAGGACGAGGGAGAGTTAACCAACCCTTCAATCAATGCAATATATATATCACTATGATCCTATTTATAAGTCTATTTTAACTAAATTACACATACCAAAAAGATGTACCAGAGTGGTAGTTAGCTTAATGATTTTAGGGTAAATTTTCAACTTTGTCATCATTTTTGTCATCATTTATAAATGAGTATCTTTTAACTCTTTTCTCTCTCTCTATATTCATTGACACAATTAATATGAGCAAAATTGTTATAATTGCTCTATGTATAAATGGGAAAATGATGGGGGGTTAAAGAGAGAACCACAAATATAAGTTAAATAAATAGATGCACTTAAAAGCTTGCCCATTTTTCTGGCGTGTCACTATCCTGTTTATCAACATCAAACGGGAAAAAAACATGCACTGATCACCTTGGTGGGGGTTGATTAATATTAGTCATAACCTTGGCTTCTCTATGGTTGAAATTATGAAACCTTGTTGTGCGCGCGGTTCCCTTAGAAATGGATATGCCAATTTGTTTTTATATATGGCAGCCTCAGTCTCAAATTCGTGTTGATAAGGCCACAATTGTTGTCAAACTTTCAAGTTGACTATTTAAGTTTATTGTTTTTATGTTTCTAGTTTACAAAAATGAGTTGAGTCACTGGTAAACTCGTGCTAGTTGTAATCTTGATTAAATTTACAAGTTTATATACTGAGTTTACCCTTTTAAGTTTGCAATTAATAAAACCGTATTAACTTACTCGAAAACTCGTGTTTACTTTTTTTATTTGATAATGTTTAGTAGCTTTATATATAAATTTTATAGAAATGTCTTTGTTAAATATGATAGATGGTAAATTTTGATACATTTAATTTCAATTATTTTGTTTTAAAATATATCTAAATCAAATTGTTGTCATTTTTATATTTTAATTATTTCATTATACACTAATAATAATTATTTAATAACAAAAGTAATCTCTTATAAGCTTAAGATTCAAGTTCACAATAGTTTACATAACTATCACGAGTTTACTTAAACTCGCGAGTTTGACAACATTACCCACAACTACTTGATCCAAATACATTTTCAGCGGTCAATTATTTAATTATATATATGTGTGTATCTGGGTAAAAGAAATTAAAAACAAATCAATTTAATGATATTTAGTTACTGATAAGAAATGAGTCGTAAATAAAGGGTTTCAATTATGAGATAGTGAGGAACTAGGTAGCTCACGCACCTCTCGCGTCACGTATGATATTTTGTTGTCAAACTTGCGAGTTGACTCTCCGAATTTACCGTTTTTACGTTTCTAGTTTACCAAATCGAGTCGAGTTACTAGTAAACTCGTGACTATTATAAACTTGGTTAAACTTACGAGTTTATATGCCGAGTTTACTGTTTTTACGTATCAAACTTACACAACTGTGTTAACTCTCCTTTAGACTCGTGACAACTTTTTTTATTTGATCATGCTCAACAACTTCATATGTGAGTTTTATAGAAATTTCTTTGTTAAATATGGTAACTTTGAATATTGATTGATTTAATTTCAATTTTTTGGATTTAAAATATATTTAAATCAAATTGTTGTCATATTTTTATATTGGGTTAAGGTGCAAAAATAGACATGTACTTTTGTCAAAAGAGCGTCCAGTAGCAAATACTTTTTTTAGGTGTAAAAGTGACTATGTGGTTACAAAAGTGGAGCAAAATTAACATTGATCGTTAGTTGACTTTTTCTGAACTGAAAATGATGACGATGACGTGGATGTTAATGTTTTATAAATTACAGTTCAGCCCCGGATGCATTTCCAAAAATTTCAATTTAGTCCCTCTATAAACTTTTAAAACTTTCATTTAAGTCCCTGGTCAAAACTTGCATTTTGACCAGGGACCTTCTTCTTCCTCCCGACAGGCGAACCAGAGACAGATCCGAGGGACCTTCTCTCCCACCTTTCTGCAACCTTACCTGGGATGAAAAACGCACGAATTGAATGAAAAAAAAGCCAGAACCCAGAATCGTGCGACGCAATCCCCAAAATCAATCAACGCTATGAAGAACCCAGAATCCGATAACTCAGGACCCAACAAAAAACAAACGAAGTAGAACAAACCGAAGAAGAAGAAAAATCCTGGAGAAATCAAAACATTAAAAAAGGAAGAAGATGAAGGCTCACATCAAACTCAGAACAAGGCTGATTATAGGCCACAAACTGAACACAAAAATTAGGGCATCAACAACACAGAACATAAATCAACCAACAAAGCTTTCAACAAAGCAAAGGGAAGACGACGCAACCAAAGGAATACCCAAAAAAAGGGAAGACGTAACAACCCAGAAGCTCAGATCAAGAAACGAACAATACCAAAAAAAATCTCAGATGGAGAAATCAGATAAACAACTCAAGGAACACGGATTGAAGAACACAGATCAAGATTACAGATCAAAAGAAGCAGATCGAAGAACACCGTCCGCTGGAAATCAGAGAGAAAACGAAGCAAATAGAGAACACTAACCAGAGATTCGACACCACGGATTGCAGATCGAGAATCTCAAATGAAAAAAAAGGCACAGATCGAAGGATCGTGTAATATTCGGATAATTATTTATCTGTAATATTATATTTTAATAAATAATACCTATTAGAAATAGGTGAATATATGGTGTCAAATCTGTAGGGAAAAATCTCTTGAAAATTAGAGTGCCAAAATTACGAAAATGCCCTTGTGGAGCATAAAATGACTTAAGGAAATTATGAAAAATCCTTAGAGGCAATAAAATAATTATTAAAAATTAGAGAGTATGTTGTCTCTAATTTAGAAAATTTTTGGGATTTATTTCCTTGGAAAATAGTGAGAGAAAAATTAAAAGTAATCCGGGATCATTATTGACCTCGTGATTTTTAATATTTTGACTTTTGACTTTTGGATTTTTGACTTTTGGGGAGCCAAGGGAGGTCGGCCAAATGAGCTTGTGGAGGAGGAAGAAACTTGAAGACTTCCTTTCGATGTTCCGGCGGAAGCCTTCCTTTTG
Source organism: Acacia pycnantha (assembly GCA_025563575.1). NCBI lineage: Eukaryota > Viridiplantae > Streptophyta > Magnoliopsida > Fabales > Fabaceae > Acacia > Acacia pycnantha. The sequence continues at coordinate 3,812,131 of JAMWYP010000013.1, forward strand.
TTGTTGTACATCACTTTTGAACCACACGGTTACTGTACCGCTATTGTAACCAACCAGACTTACGGCGTTTTATATATACATATCAGTTACTTAATCGCTCTGTTGCTCTACTCTGATGATTTTGAAATGATGTTTGATGAAAAAAAATATATATACTGCTTTTGGAAAACGGGATGTTACAGATCGACGAGGATGGAGGAAAACAAACCTCAAGTCAAGAAGATCGATCGATCACCGGAAACTAAGAAAAGAAAATGCTCAGGCCGGAAAGATGCAGACCGAAGGTCGTCGGAGATCGAAGGTGAATGAACAAGGAAGACGAGCAAAGAGAGTGCTCAAAGGACCAGAGTCGAAAAGCGGAAAGAGGAGGAAAAACGGGGGGTGTTCAGGTCGACCGGGGGGGTGGGTGGGGGCGGGACGTGTTCAGGTCCAAGAAAGAAAGGAAGGACGGTCAATGTTGCTGAGTCAGCTAACTAGGATAAAAAGTTGCTGAGTCAGCATCCATGTTAATGTTTTTGGTCAAACTAACGGTCAATGCTAATTTTGCTCCACTTTTGTAACCACATAGTCACTTTTGTACCTAAAAAAAGTATTTGCTACTAGACGCTTTTTTGACAAAAGTACATGTCTATTTTTGCACCTTAACCCTTTTATATTTATTATACATTATTAATACCTATTTAATAGTGAAAGTAAACTCTTACGAGTTTACGATTCGAGTTCACGTCATTTTTACGAGTTTATTTAAACTCGTGAGTTTGACAACCTTAATAATAAGAGATCAATCCCCATTCCACCCTCATAATTAATAAAATATCTATAATTTTACGAGTTTATTTAAACAAGGACGGTAGAAGGGTTGACTAAAATTAATAATAATAAGAGATCAATCCCCATTCCACCCTCATAATTAATAAAATATCTATAATTAATCACCAATATCAATATGTGTGAATATAGGAGTGTGAGTATCATTGTTTAGCTTAGATACGGTGCTCAAATATTTTAATATACGTGTAGTTGTTGTAGACTGTTTGGTGGCCAGACAGATATGTATATGATTGTTTTGTTATTAGATGCTTCCATATAAACGAAAAAAGGCGGTTTCCACTGAACCAGTGGTGCAAGATTTTTTTTTTTTTTTTTTTTACTGCAAATATATATATATATATATAAAAGAGAGATCAGATCCGCTGTCTTGTCCAAATAAAAGTGCTATGGATCTTATAATTAATTAAAGTTTTAGATGCATTCAAACGCACTTTAAACCTGGACATTGTCGATATGGATGTACTCTGTCACGTCCTTTTTATTTTTTTACAAATGACAAATGTAAATTTAAAATTCAAAATACACACTCCTAAGATAAAAGACTAAATTCATCTCCAACCAGCATTTTGTCAAATATGAACCGAGTTTTATATCTTCGGTACACCACTGAGATTATTCATATCTACAAATCATCTGCATGTGTTTCTTTAGCCAAAATATTAGCGCACTCAATGATCTCCCTATTTACGTGGAATAAAACAACCTGTCAATCTGCATATATTAGTTGAAGTATGTCCTCTATTTCAGCTTTGAAAGGATGTTCCAACATATTATCTCTCAATAAAATATTTAACGCCTCTAAAGAATCCGAGAAAATATGTATTCTTGGGAATTTATAAAGTTGACACACCTGACCGATCTTAATAGGCAATACCTCAGTGATCGCCACTGTATAGGTCTTAATATTCTTCATAAAACCTGTGACTCAACTTCTCCTATCATCTCTAATCAAGTCTCCAACCGTTGCCTAGTCATACTCTCTCATTGACGCATCCACATCCAGCCGAACATATTCAGGATTTGGCTTCTTCCATTTTCCCTCTTTTCTTGTTGTCTCCTCGAGCAACTAATCATGTCTCACGTCATATTAAACCTTGATATATAATACTCCTTCCGATCCTAAATATAAGAAATGATTGAACTTTTTTTAAGAGATTAAGGAAGTTAAATAAGTTATTTAATGATATTATATGTTGTGTATTATTAGATTATATATCAATTTATTAGTTAAACTAATTAGTTTAGAGAAAAAATAAAAATAAAAATATTCTAAATTAATTTAATTAGCTTCTTCAATCTCTCTAAAAAAAGTCAATTTTATCTTATATTTAGGACCGGAGAGTATAACGTTACCTAGAAATATTTTAGAAAGATTATATATCACCTATGTTATAATCAAACAATTTACAGTATTTAGTCTTTTACTTCAACAAGACTTTTCTTCTTTAATTAGATACTCCCTCCGGTCCAAATCATAGGAATACTTTTGTAGTGCAAATTGTACTACAAAAATATTCCTATAATTAGGATCGAAGGTAGTAATATTTAACAGGATCGAGTTTCTTTTACTTCAAAAATTATGTTTAACTGATTTTTGCAGCACCTGTGAAGTGTATATATATGGGTGAGAGCAGAGGAAGTAATTCCAAATTCCATGGCATGAATAAATTCCCTCCTCCGTAGTTACGTTTCTCCAAATTCCATGGCATGAAAAAATTCCCTCATCTTTAGGAATTCACACTGGGTACTTTTCTCTTAGGTGCTTCTTAGATGTTTTTCCCTCTAATTAAAGGGATTAGGCATTATATATATATATATATATATATATATATATATATATATATATATATATATATATATATATTTATTTATTTATTTATTTATTTATTGAGATTAGATTATATGCTGCATCCTGAAAAAAAAAATTTGCACTCAATATCTCATATTAATTAATTTCCAATATATTGGGGTTACAGGAAAAATATTTTTTAATGTAGGACTGAAAATTAATTAATTTGAGATATTGAGTGCAAAAAAAATTTCAGGATCCAGCATCTAATCTAATATAAATAAATAGAATATATAAAAAGATTTAAAAAATAAAAAATACCTAATCCCTCTAATTAAAGGGAAAAGCAGATAATGTGAACCCCCTCTTTAGTTACATTTCACTGAGGAGCATTAACTAGACCCTCAAATTTTGAATGTAAAACATATTTATCTAATTCAATTAGATTAATAAAATTAGTTAAGATAATTAATATGACATATTTTTTAAAAAACACTATTATCATATTCCTCATTTCTCTCAATATCCCTCACATTTAATTATTGCTAAGTGAGCATTAATTGAGTTAAATTAGAACTAGAAAGATTTATAAATATGATAATGTCTTTTTGTAAGATCTATATTATCAACTACTCCCGTCCTATTTATAAAAGCTCAATAACCGAATTACATGATTTAATAAAGTGGTTAAAATTAGTTAAAAAAAATCAATATATTTAAAATAAACCTTGTTTTTTCAAGTGTACCCTTATTTATGAGGGGCAAATAAGATAGAGAAATTGAGCAAATATAGGTACTCCCTCTGGTCTTTATTATAATGCACCAACTAAAAAGTTTATTTGGTCCTTTTTAATTATAAGACACTTGCTTGTTCCCAATGAGCATTAATTTTTCCCATGTATACCCATAATTAATAAGCATAGTGGGTGAGAGTGATAATTGATATTAGAGTTTAGTGCAATTAGTAGGGGCAATATTAGGAATTCCTTAGATCCTAAAACAACTTTATTGACTTTAACTGTTTTTTATTGGTTTATGTGAATAATTAGTTGGTGCCTTATAATAAGGATCAGAAGGAGTTAACCAACCTATCAATCAATGCAATATATATCACCAATCTGATCCTATTTATAAGTCCATTTTAATTAAATCACACATACCAAAAAGATGTAGTTAGCTTAATGATTCTAGGGTAAATTTTCAACTTTGTCATTATTTATGAATGAGTATCTTTCAACTCTTTCTTCTCTCTCTATATTCATTGACACAATTAATATGAGCAAAATTGTCACAATCTTATTTATTATATGAAAGAAGACTCATAAATAGGACCAAATTTTTTTGTCATAATGAATTTATAAATAAGATCAGAGTGATAATTAAAGACGGGGGAAATTTGAGCTAGTAGTCATGGCCGACCCTTTTAAGCCTGGGATGAGAAAAACATATGTTTTTCAAAGTCCGGCTCTACATGGTCGAAAGTTATTATTCAAATTTTGACTATTTTTTCTTCATTTTTTTCAAAGAAATATAATTAGTAAATTACAACAATTAAAGTTCTAATTTATCAAATAAATGTTGTCAATATTAATATCCAAACAACACGTATCATGCAACAAACAAGTACAATCATTAATTTATAATAAAAAACAAAATATTGTCCACAAATAACTCACGTCAAACATAAGAAGTTTACCACTAAGCAACATGAGTATGATGATTATCATTGTCATATTCTTTGCAATTATCATTGATTTCAGAGATATTTTATTGTGCTTCATTTTGAGTAGTAGGCTCTGCTTCATGGGTAAAAATATGAAGAATTTCTTCTCTCGCATAATGAATACATCCATAATATTTATTTACAACAAATAATAAACCAAATCATAAAATCAGAGTATAGTTATTATGTATTTCAATATTTGTACTTAAATGGATAAATAACTCCATAATAAATACAAAATACATATAAATTAGTAAATTACCATCATATGTGAATCTATGAATCCAGTTGTGAGTACAACCCCAGACACTCTCGGTCTTGGTCAAGTACTCAAGTCAAGTTCAACCCTACAGAGCTAACTTCATTTAGCAGTTCCAATTTATAAGTCCAAAAAAATGGGTTGGCCCGATTTCTTGGCTTTAGGCAAAATGAAAAAAAAAAGTTATTGAATGGTCAGAAAACTTTTGTCGGACTCTTATAAAAAAGATCAAGACAATTCAAATTTTGGACTCTTATAAAAATAAACGAAAGGAATATCTAATTTGGTTTTACATAAAGAATAGAAGTAGTACCTCATACTCACACATATGAACATACCCCCCCCCCCTTTTTGAGTTACAAACGATATTCCTTTTTTATAAGCATAAGAATTTTCTGAATATTTGATCTATAACATTCTTCCGGTCCTAAATATAAGATATAGTTTATAGTATAAATTGTACTGCAAATTATGTCCTATATTTAGGATTTGGGGTAGCATTTACTTTTTTACCATTAAAGTTAAAATGTTTCCCTATATGACTCATTCATTGGATGAGATAATATTTAATTATTGCTAAGGAGCATTAATTGGGTTAAATTATGACCAGAAAGATTCATAAATATGGTAAATAATAAGTGTGTCTGAAATATTATTTTTTCTTTCAAGTATGCCCTTATTTATGAGAGGCAAGTAAGAAAGATAAATTGAGCAAATATAGGGATAACAACCTTTTAACTAATGCAAGTTTATATAATTAATGAGGGGTAAAAATCGAAAAAACTCATTAAATGCTAAAAAGACGTTTGTCAGGCTGTTGTGATTAGGATCAAGGCAATTAAAATTTTTGGCTCTTATAAAAAGGACTAGAGGGAGTATTTAGTTAGGTTTTATATCAAGAACCAAAGTACTCCCTCTGGTCCTTATTATAAAGCATCAACTAACAATTCTTACAAACCAATAAAAACAGTGTTAAATTTGTCCTAAAATTTAAATAATTTCCAATATTACCCCTACTAATTCACTAAATTCTAAGATCATATTAAAAAAGCGACCAAAAAGGGATTTTGGTAAGAGTATAGTTTCGGAAGGAGCAACATGTGAGTGAATAGTGTCCCTAATTTTATAAATGATATTTTTATTGTTTTACTTATATGTTTACTTCCATATTCAAAATTATGATTTTGTGAAAGAATATTTGTTGATAGTATATGAGTAAGGAATTGTGATTTTATTTGTTATTATGTATTTTCTTCTAATTATTTCAAAGCATAATTTATGCTTATGCAATTAAATGAAAATGAGACTTTTGAGATATTTATAAGCTAGAATTTATTATTTGAAATGGAATGTTTTTATGAGAGTTCTTGATGTTTTAAAAGGATTTTATCGACAGATTAAATTTGAAGAAAATTTTTGAAATATTATTTGTGGAAGTTCATGCTGAGGGATTTGATTATGAAGTATGAGATAAAGTTGTTATTATCTTGAAAGAAGAATTTTTATTACTTTGCTAAATTGACCCCAAGCATGCTTGTTTCATGAACTGTGTGTCCATGCTTGTTTCATGGCCTTGAGTCATGCTTGGTTAGTTACCCTTCATGGACTGTGTGCCCATGCTTGTTTCATGGCTTTGAGTCATGCTTGGTTAGTTACCCTCGTGAACTGTATGGTCACGCTTGTCATTCGTTCTGTAAGAAGTTCTATGGAAATATGTGGTTTTGAGAATTGATTATATTAAATTAAAGGTTTTATTTCGTACAAGAAATTATTTGAATAACAATATTTTTTTTTCATGATCGTATGGTTTAGATTTTGAACTTTATTGCTATATTGTTATTGTCAAAACATAAAAAGGTTTACATTTTTTTTTTTTTTGTATAAATTAAAGTATAAGAATGAGACGTTATTCACCGGAAAAAATTGTTTTGGTTCAGATGATGTCACTGATCCGGTACTACCTCCTGCTAAGCGGTGAAAAATCTTCTTAGTGACTTAAAGCTTGCGGTCCCATTTTGTAGTGCTACTAGTTGATGTAATTATAAACCTAGACTTTTTGTATTATTATTAATATTAGACGCTCCACGTAGTCTATAGGTAGGATCCTACCTCATTTTTGTATTATGGAACACATGAATATTCTATATTATGGTATTATGATTATTAATTAGCATTTGTATATAAGTTTAAAACTTAAGGAATGTGAGTCTCTCATATTCTGTACCGGTCACCCCTTTAGGTTTTCAGGGCGTGACATTATTACTCTCACCCTCTACTCTTATTAATTATGGACATACATAAAAAAAAAATAGAGTAAAATACTCTGATCACTATTCTGTTTTGCCTTAATTATACGGACCTCTCCTCTATTTTAAAAACATACATTTTAGTCCAAATCATAAACACCGTTAAAGAATATTCTAAAAATATTCTTCAAGTATATTTTTAAATTAAAAACCATATTAAAATAATTGTTATTTACTAATTTACCCCTCATTATACCAATTCCCTAATTTATCTTTTAATATTAATGTTCATTAATGATCTATTTAATATTTTTAATAACTTTTAGTAATCTTATTATGTGGTAAATATTAAAAACTTGTCCAAAATTTGAGTAATTATTTTTAATAATATATGTTTAATTAAATATTTGAAAAAATTTAAATTATAAGATATTAATATGCGAATCTCATAATAATATCATTTTGTAATTATATAACTGTTATGGACCTAGTCAAGGCCCACTATCCCACTATCACAACCCACTAACTGTGGGACCCAGCCATGACCAGGGCGGTTTGCACGATCCTTGGACACGCACAACGTGGGAGCCATCTACATATAGAGCGTGAACCTAAGAGATCAGAGGGATCATCTTCTACAGATTATCTATCGATTATCTTCTACATCCATCTTCTACAACGGTCTACGCTCCGGCTATTCACGGGCAGTAGTCTCGAGCATACAGAGACCCTTTAGGCTAAACGCCTCATCCATCAATCCTCGAACTACGTGGACTTTGATCCTCTTTGAGTACGTAGGCCCTAGGAATCTCTCCTAGGTCAAGTCCCAATCAACACCAACATCCTAGCCCCTCAGGGCTAGACAATCTGTGTTCTACACCAGAACAGTGGCGCCGACCGTGGGGACCGATAAAATTCGATTCCCGTGACTAACGATGGTAAATACCACAAGCAGTATTCGACCTAGGGCCAAGATCAGCGATCATCTATAGACCTAATTATCCCGCGTCTTTGGCAACCATCCGCACAAACTGTCAATATGCATTGTGTGTTGTGACATTCTCGGATTTGTTGTTGACCGTGGCGAATTTGGCGGTGCAAAGGAGTCTCGGCCCCATACAGGAGGATAGCGATGGGGATTGTGTTGTGATTAACTTCATCCGAGTTACAAGTTTTTTGGATCCAACGCCACAGGTCCGAGATGCCCAGTGGTCAAGTTAGAGATCTCGCACGAGGGAGTATGCCGAGACGTACGCTTGACATGGTCCTGGGATAATGAGTCACCGAGACACTGAGGTGCCTTCGAAATCCGAGTTAGTGATGTGTCAGGAAAGGGAGCATGCCAAGTTTACTCTTGGATTGCCAAGATTCTTATATGGATTAAAATATTCAATGCCGAGGTGAGGAGGTCCAAGTTTGAGGTGTATGCCAACTATACGTGGTATTCGCTCGGCTCAAATTCAAATATATCCAGGTTCTGTTTCATCCTCCCTTTGTTAAAGCTTTTCACCATGGCACTCACTCCTAGCTGGTGTGCCCATCTAAGTGCAACCTGAAACACTCACATGCTGCTTCATTATTGATTTGTTCTCATCTGGTGAATGTATCTCTGCTTCTTGCGGTGTTTTTGTATGGGATTATGCACATCATGTGTATGATGAAATTCTAAGAAGAGTCATAAGCACCAAAGAATATCGTCGTCCAAGTCTCAGGTTCCTGAAGGTTTCTGAAACCCTCTGAAAACGCCGACGTCATCCAGAACGGAAGGATATTCTGTGCATGTGGAATGTGCTGTTATCCGAGTTGCAAGTTTTTAGGATCCAATGCCACAGGTCCGAGATGCCCACTGGCCGAGTTAGAGAGTCGCCGAGGAATCTGGTTCCACCGTCCAAGGATTGGAGATGCCTGAGATCCCCGATATCCTAAGGTGTGGATTTTTGGAGGAGGATAGGCCGAGTTATACGTTAAATCAGGTTGAGTCCAAGTTGCTTGAGACGGCCGAGATAAGGATTGAAGACTGAAGATCGAGATTCAAACCCGAGGTTCGTGCCGGGGTACCTGGATTCAACGATTTCAGGATGTATGCCGAGTTACAGGGAAAGCAGCTATGAATTTGGGCCAATCATTACGCTCAATTTGTAAAAGCTCCACATGGATTTAGGCCCAAGGTGAAGATACTTGGAGCTGATATTTCCTCAAACAACTTGCTCGGGCTGCAAAGTTTCAATTACAAGTTTAGACTCCATATTGCATGGAATTAATATTAACACTTTCTTAGAAGTTTGATGGAAAAAGCATGTGGTTGGAAACAATGAAGCCACGTGTACCCCACCTTTTAAGACTTTGGAGCACCATCTGAGTCAAAGTTATCCTCTTGCAGAGCAACTTATTCTTGTGACATGGGAATTAAAAGGGCCGACATGCTTTTTTTTATTTGTTCAACATATTCCACTAAGTTGCTCTCGTCTGATTCGACCTACCCCTCGCACTGCTAGTTTTCTTTTTTTTTGAATTCGAACTAATAATTTGAGGTTGAGAAAAAGGCATAGAAGAGGCCAAAGGAGAAGTCTGCGAGCACACCAATATCTGGGAAACAACTCAGATCTTCAGGAAGAGATCATATGATGCTACAAATGATTTTCCTTCTATGGTTAATTTGGAAGTGGCGGATGGAAATTATTTGAAGTCATGACTGTAACTATTCTCGAACATGTTGGAATATGCATGTCTGGTTGAGACCGAGTTCGTTGAAGATGCATAGGGATTGTTTAATTCAATGGTGAAAGGATACTTACAATCAAATTACTGAACTATTGCAACTTTTACGTAAAAGATGGGCATGCTCAAAAGCAGAATACCTTTTTTGGAAAGCACTGCATTTATTTGATAATTTCAATATTTGCAAGAAATGGTTTGTACATGGAGGCTTTGAATTGTTTGAGGAGAATGACATTTCCTACGTTTTAAATGCCTGAATTATGCAGAAAAGGTTTTCAAGACCATGATTGACATGAATTTGGTCACTTGGACTACCATGATATCCTGTCGTGGGATGCAAGGAAAAGAAAGGAAAAATCAAGTTTTCTTTCTCCCTTGGTGACCAAATTGCAGTAGCTTTACACAGGGACCTAAGTGCAAACTCCAAAGGTTTCGTACAGGGACCTAGGTGAAAATCTCAAAAGTTTCTCACAGGGACCTAGGTGAAACTCTTAAAAAGAGTCCCACAGGGACCTAAGTGGAACTCCTAAAAGGTTTTGCAGAGGGACTGAAATGCAAATTTTATTTCTGCAACATCAAAAGGTTTGGAAGCAGAATGCGGATCCCGGTTACACCATATCTGGTTAAAACCCCAGCTCCGCATGAATTTTAAGGGGCGGACCCCGGCTACACCAAACCTGGGTAACATCCCGGCAGCTCAAAGACCTGAACTACCGGTCTGGGGGGCAACAATTGGATAAACGAGTCTGGGGTTACGACACCCACATATTGGACTAACGAATCTCGGGTGATGACACCCAGAACGGGTAAAACCCGGTTACACTGAATCCAGTTAAAACCGGGCTTTGTGCCAAGTTTTGCGGGAAACGAAGCAAATCATGCATACTTAAAGCAAGTCATGCAGATATCTTTCCAAGAAACTGGAAGATGCTTTGGCTTTTTAACATCCAGATGCTAGGGGAATGAATGCAATCGAGATCAATTGCAAGCCTTCCCTTCTCACAACATTTTGGAGGTCGACACTTTTCTTTTAAAGTTTGTTTCTTTATATGTAGTTATTCATTACATATTTCTTCAAGTCCACACATCACGTGTTTCGGACCCCGGTTACACCGAATCTGGTTAAAATCCCGGCTCCGTGTGAATTTTTGAAGGCGGACCCCGGTTACACCAAATCTGGGTAAAATCCCGGCTCCGTTTGAATTGTTGAAGAATAACCCCGGTTACACCGAATCTGGTTAAAATCCGGGTTTTGGGTAAAGACGGCTACGGCCACCAAATATATACTGGATAAACAAATTCAGAGTTACGACACTCATATTCGCGGGTAGCAAAAAGAAGGCGGACCCCGGTTACACTTAATACGGTGACCATCCCGGGATATCAAGCGGAACTGTCATGCCGACCCTGATCAGGTCAAAATGTTCGGACGCTTTGGTGATAAACCAAACCCGGGCAGGTGACAACTCCCCTTTATCCTAGGATGACCCGGTCAACGAACCTGGAATTATACGAGACAGTTAGAATACTGACCCCTCACCACTTTACGGTTTCAATACCGGATGCACTTTCGCACTTTCGTAGATTCTGCATATCGCATCTATGACCTTGGCTCGGTCACTTAAAAGTACTCCAAAAACAAATGAGTTCACTATATCAGTTCATCGTGGACACGGATGAAACATTACATTAATGAAAAAGAAGCGGACCCCGGTTACAATTAATACATGCAAACAAACCCGGAGACCGGATGATCAAAGAAGAAGAGATCTTGGCGATCATAAAAAAACAGACAAGTTTCAAAGCAAAATTAACCGGACTACATGTCAGGGGCAATTCAATCGAGAAGACAAGTAACTCCGAAGTTCTTTGAAACTCGGATAGACACTTTGTCAAAATCAAAATCAAACGAGTGGCAAGAACTCCGATACGATATCCGGATTCAACAAATCCACCCGGCAGCCCGAGACACGGACTACCAGTCGGGGCAATTACTATACGATTGTCAATAACCGGGATTAAAGCAAACTCGAACAAGCATTTGAAATGAGCAAACTCCACAGTTTGCGCACACTGGATATAGCTCGGCCAAGTCCGTATGGCGCAGTCAATCAAACAACTAATCTCGGCGGTTCGGAGACACCGAACTACCGAGCTTGGGCAGCTGTTATGGACCTAGTCAAGGCCCACTATCCCACTATCACAACCCACTAACCTGTGGGACCCGGCCATGACCGGGCGGTTTGCACGATCCTTGGACACGCACAACGTGGGAGCCATCTACATATAGAGCGTGAACCTAAGAGATCAGAGGGATCATCTTCTACAGATTATCTATCGATTATCTTCTACATCCATCTTCTACAACGGTCTACGCTCCGGCTATTCACAGACAGCCGTCTCAGAGCATACAGACCCCTTTAGGCTAAACGCCTCATCCATCAATCCTCGAACTACGTGGACTTTGATCCCTCTTCAGGGTACGTAGGCCCTAGGAATCTCTCCTAGGTCAAGTCCCAATCAACACCAACATCCTAGCCCCTCAGGGCTAGACAATCTGTGTTCTACACCAGAACAATAACTTAATTGAATATATGTATATATGTATTATTGCAAAACATCATCATGCGTATTTAAAAATTACATGATAAGTTTAATAAATAAAAAATAATAAACATTTAAATTTATCAAAAAATTAAAATTTATAGTGATAAAATTAATTAACTTTATAATATGATAAATTTAAAAGTATGACAGAAATATATAAATATATACTTATTTGTTTTAAACTTTGAATAAAGATATGTGATTAAATGTTTTTTTTTGTGCCAAAGATTACATAATAAGTAGTAATATTTATTTTAAGGAGGGGCATTTTGGTCAAAATAATAAGTTAATGTTGTGATTTAACGATCAACTAACGGTTAGATGGATGAAAGATAAATCTCAAAACTAGAAGGGAAGTTTATGTAACATATATTTTGATTTTGAGGGAGGTTCATATAGGTTTTCAAAATAGAAGGGAGGTCTCTGTAATTTAGAGTAAATAGAGAGGAGCTAGGTTGATGTATTTTAGTCAAAAATTTAATATTCTTTGAAAACAAGCAAGTGCCTTATAAAAAAGACAAAATATACTTATTAGTTAGTACTACCTTATAATAAAAATAAGAAGAAGAAGTAGTACCTCATACTCACACAAATATGAGCATACTCCTTTTTTTTAGTTACAAACGACATTCTTTTTTTATAAGCATAATAATTTTCTGAATATTTGATCTATTATATTTACATTTTTACCATTAAAGTTAAAATTTCTCCCCATAAAACTCATTCATCGGATAGGAGAATATTTAATTATTGTTAAGGGAGTATTAATTGGGTTAAATTATGATTAAAAATATTTATAAATATGTCTTACATTTAAGACCAATATTAACTAGTTCTTCTGGTCTTATTTATAAGAGCTTAATGACCGAATTACACGGATTAAGAAAGTGGTTAATATTAGTTAAGAACAATAAGTGTGTCTGAAATAAACCTTATTTTTTTTAATATGACTTTATTTATGAGGGGTAAGTAAGAGAGAGAAATTGATCAAATATATGCATAACCAACCTTTTAATTAATGAAATTTATATAATTAATAAGGGAAAGCTTTTGTAAAAATGATTAAAACAATTTAAATTTTAGACCCTTGAGAAAAAGACCGGAGGGAGGGAGTATCTAGTTAGGATTTATATCAAAAACCGAGGTAGTACCTCATACTCACACACATATATACTCCTTTTTTTTTCCAAAATTTTCTAAAATCTTTGATCTATGATATCTACTTTTTTACTATTGAAGTTAAAATCTCTCCCCATAAGACTCGTTCATTGGATGGGAGAATAGAATCCTGTAGTAGTTACAAATCACTGAACATAATGCATCGATCCTAATTGAGATTCTAAAGAATGCTAAAGTTCCTTCTTTTTTGAAAAGAGATAGAAAATAAAGAATATAATTGAAGAGGTTGGTTAGAATATTGGTTCAAAATGGAATGGTTTAGCAGCTTTATCTTGTGTTTGGTTGGTAGTATAATATACTCCCTCCGGTCCTAATTATAGGAGCAAATTACCAGAATTTGGGGAGATTAAGGAAGGAAATTACATTAGTTAATTATGTGTATTTTCCAAAAATACCCTTAATTGTTGACTATATTAGGACCGAAGGGACATTATTTGTGTATATATATGCATTTCAATAGGGTGATCGAATTATATATGTTGACAGACAAATATAATCAAATAAATAAGAGCATGACACTCAAGAGAGATATTATAGGAAAACATACACACACATATATATAAATAATGCTCATAATAATAAGTATAAATAGAGATATTATAGGAAAAAAATGACAAAAGTTAAAACTTGCTTTTATAATTAGGACCAAAACCAATTCTAAAATTTGCTCCTATAATTAGGACGGAGGGAGTAAATAAATGGGATGAATATATATATACATATGGTTTATGCTTCTGACGAAGATATTGGCGTCAAAAAGAGCAGGGGAATATTTGGGAGCCACTAAGTAATTATGCACTCGTTATTTTCTTCGATTCTTAATGCTCCAAAAGTTTTGATTCCTGGGTCCGCCTTCCACCATTTTCGCATCATTGTTAATGTTAATTAAGGCAAAAAAATTCGTATGGTACATGTTCTTTATATTTACTTATCGAGGAATAAGCTTTCCACTCAAAAATTTTTTTAATGTCGTTAAATTATAAGGCTTTTGTTAAGATTCAACGAAGAAGATAAATCTTCTTAATATATTGGAAGGGTTTTTTACTAGAATAATTTTTTAACCAAAAATAATTATCAAAATAAACCTCTTTTCAAACTGTTTACCAAAGTAAGTCTTACGTCACTAATGGCGTGAGGGTTTTAAACGTAACAGCTAAGTTCCGTAGAGTTCCCTCACAGGACTGGGTTTGCCCGCTGCAGACACACAGGAAAGCTTCACGCCACCTAGGTTGCGTGGAAAATATTCACGCCACCAAGGTGGCGTGAAGGTTTCTTACGCGACAAAGTCGCGTAAACAAATGTCACGCCACCTTGGTAAGGTGGCGTGAAGCCTGCAATGGCCATTTAACACCATAATCAAATATTTACAAAGATACGTTAAGCTTCTTTACGCCACTTGTACCGTACTGTCAGACGACGGGACCCACTGCATTACTTTTACAAAGATACGTTAAGGTTCTTTACGCCACTTGTACCGTACTGTCAGACAACGGGACCCACTGCATTACTTTGGTAAATAGTTTGGAATTTGATTTATTTTGATAAATATTTTTTTTAAAAAAAATTATTTTGGTCAAAAAGCCTATATTGGAATGATTCAAATATACTGATAGCAGCTGCAGTACATGTAGAAACGCAATACAGATTGCAAAACGAGAAAACAGAATAGCAATAACATAAAAGAAATGACAGAAGGGAAATCAGAAAATGGAGACGAGGACCGCAGAGAGAAAGTAGAAAGATTCCCAATTCATTCCTCCCCTTTCTAACTGATTTTGTCTTCTTATAGATCGTCTTCTTCTGCTATGTCTCGGAGCTTCCACGTCTTCCTCTTGAGCCTTTTACTCCTCTGCATGGGCTTTTCTTCAATTGTTGATATTGGGCCATTCCTCATCCAACCCAATCCATCTTCATTCATCACAGCTTTTGTCCCATCATGAGTATACACTTTAAATACTTGGATCCCATGTTTCAACTTAATTATTCACTAATACACAGTTATACAACGTACGTGCACATCAAGTATTTAATTCACCGAAGATAAAACGCCTTGTAACTCTTAAATGTGATTTAATAACATGTGATATTAGATATTGTATTGAAGAAAGGGTTACGGGCCTTAAATACCCCAAAAGTTTTAGCTAAAGAGTATGAGGCACCTGAAAGTTTTTGAGGGAGTAAACAGAAACATTAAAAAGAGGGCAAAACAAACCTTCCAAGATGAAACTTTTAATATTTCTGAGGTATTTTCCTACCTTAAAACAAACCATCTAAGTAAGTTCATTTTGCCCTGTTTTTAATACTTCTAGGGCATTTTTACAAAATTTTTAGGTGCCTTATGCCCTTCAACCAAAACTTTTGAGGTATTTAAAGCCCTTAACCCTGGAAGAAAAGTAAAGTGTTAACACGTTTTGCATTATAATAAGTTTTGGCGCAAGTCTGAATCTACAGGTTAATGTGATAAGCAGAGATTCTAGGGAAAAGGTGGAGCTGGGCTTTCAGAAACTCTACCAATGTCCAGCTTTGTATTTCTATTCTCAACTCTGTAGGGCAAGTGAATGGTAGTATTACCTCCAGTTCTAATTATAAGAACACTTTTGTAATGCAATTTATACTACAAAAGTATTTCTATAATTAGGATCGGAGGGAGTCAATTTGCACTACAAAAATGTATTTCTATTCTCAACTCTGTAGAGTCAAGTGCAAGTGAATAGTAGTACTACCTCCGGTCCTATAGGAATACTTTTGTAGTGCAATTTACACTACAAAAATGTTCTTATAATTAAGATTGGAGGGAATAGTGTTTTTTTTTTTACCAATGTCCATATTTGTATTTCTATTCTCAACTCCGTAGATTCTAGGGCAGGTTAACGGTAGTACTGTTTATCAACATTGGATGAGAAATAACATATTGAGATGTTCATCTTTATATTTAAGTAATATGTACTATCTCTGGGACTGGAGGAATAATTTGTTATAGATTTAGGAATTTTGGTTGTCATTAGAAAACAAATAGCAATTAACAAAGCGGCAAATACGAATGTGATTATCAAGTGTTGACTTGAGACTGCACCACATTCAATTCATTACACTATATTGTGGTTTGCTACTGGGGATTCTTTGGCGCTACTGATACCGGAACACTCCTCGTCCTGCCCTCTCGACGTGCTGGGCTTGGACACAGGGGCCTCCTTTGCTAGCGCCACATCATGTTGCTGCACCACCAGCACCGATGCCTCCACCCCGCTCCCCGACGACGCCATAATGTCTCCTATCGGCCCTAACTCCGCGTGCTCCTCCTGCCTCTCCGCTAGCCCCGCCACCATACTCGACGGAAACCTCCCCTTCCCCACCACTATCAGATCGTAACCCCCGCCTCTCCCTATCGCCGTCACCTCCTCCACTATGCTGCTCCCCACCTTCTCCGTATACACCGCCACCCCTTTCCATTTGCTCCTGAACTCTGCCACCGCTGCGTCATCCAACTCCTGCACCCACCGACTCAAATGTCAAGTATATTTCAAATCTAAATACTCATCGTTCCTTATATCAAAATCTTTATTTACATTTCGTTAAATTCCCTAATAAGTAATAACACATAACCATGTCATTTTTTGTAGAAGTTTATAATTAAATAATAAAACAAATCGTCATAACTTGACGAAATGAAACTAAGAAATTTGATCTAAGTATTTGTCTCCACCTAATGTCTAATATAAGAATCAATTAAGTTTTTTTAGAAGGAATTAAGAAAATTAACTAATTTTGTTAATCTCTAAAAAAACTAGTTCTCATATTAAAAATAGAAAGTACTAATTATTGCTCTCTCGCGGGTTTCATTCTAATTTGGATTACCTGCTCTGTTTGGCGGTTCATTGTGGCGGTGGAGAAGCTGTAGATATTGTCGCAGCTGTTCGCCGGGGAATGGCGGAGCACTAGCTCGTTTCCTCGGGAGGCATCCCTCTCGGTATCAACGAACCTCACCACTGTAACCTTGACCACGGGATGTTCGGCCATTCTTGAGCCCAATTGCAAGGCCTCACGATCATCGGGCCCGCCAAAGAACAAGATGCAAACATTTTGGGCCATTGTTACATTTGGGCCCGGAGTTTGGTAGACGCTCCCAAACCCACGGTCCACGAGCACCGCCACAGAGCAAGGCGCGTTCCTTAGCACTCTCTGGTTCACAACTCTCCACGCATGGCCCACATTCTCCACCATCTCATTATGACTCCCTTTCTCCTCCTCATCTTCCCGCTCCATCCTCCTCCATTGTTTGTGAAAGGGCAAGATGATCATGGTCACCCTCTTTTCCTCCGCCACGTGGCAGATGTCCTCGTGCATGGTGGCCAGAGAGGAGATGGCGGTGGTGGGCCGGACGGAGACTCGGCCCAGTTGGCTATAGGCCTGGAAGGCCCCGGCGAGGGGGTCGTGCCAGTGGGCGGCGTTGAAGAAAGGGAAGCCATTCTTGCGAGCTCGCTGAGCCATTATGATGGAGGAAGAGCGTTCGGTGAGCTCAACGAGGTGCATGATGAAGAGCTTGAGGGAGGACTTCTTGGTGCTGCGGGTGGACTCGATGAGGCTGATGATGGAAGGGACGTTGCCGGGACCGTGGACGCAGGCCAGCACTCGGAGCTTGTCGGAGACGGCGTTGTTAGAGTCGGAGGTCAGGTCGCCGAGCTTGCGGTGGGTGCGGGAGGAGATGCCTCGGGCGGGTTTGTAGATGGCCATCACTATCGGGGTTGTGATGAAGGTGGTGAACAGAGCCATTAGCACCAAGATAGCGAACATTTCGTCGTTTAGAACCTGTAAACAATGGACAGATCAATTAGCTATTTGCCTTGCTATATTAGTCTATCGTTATTGTGCGAAAATGTTGGAAGCTCAATGGGATAGGATGTTGTCGTTTAGTGGAGATGAACATATATAAGAGTTAGTTGACTTTCTTTAAAGAGATTAAAGAAACTAAATAACTTACTTATCATTTGATATGTTATGTATTATTAGATTATATTTTAGTTTATTAGTTAAACTAATTAGTTTGAAGGAAAAAAATAAAAATAAAAATACTTTAAAGTAATTTAATTAACTTATTTAATTTTTTTAAAAAAGTCAACTAATTATTATAATTATGATCGGAGAGAGTAACTAGTAAGGACGTTAAATCAGAGACGGGAAGTGGATCGCAGGGAAGGAGACGTATTGAAACTGTGCTTTGACTTTGCCCTGTGAGATTGTTTACCCACTGGCATAGTGCACCCCTTGAACTCTAGGACCTGCGCAGGTGACTTAGTTGTAGCTGTCTTGTTCTCTTTGAAAAGTATGACTTCCTTTTGATTGCAAAATAAGAAAAGTTGATGCTGGGATTTTATTATATGAAAGAATTAATATTTGAGTTTTTATCCAAAGTTTAAGATGTTAGGAAAATGTCCAGACGTTTAAAAATATTTTATAAATATGAGATCGCATTACCGATCGAGGAGTTGACATTCTGGCGGCATTGATGGAAGTTATTGGTATGTGTTAATAAACTTCCAATGAAACGTGCATGCTTCTCGGCCCCAACACATGGCAGTCATCAAGTCTCGACACAAAGACACCAGATACTTCTCAAAAAAAAAAAAAGACACCAGATACTCTGCAACTATTCCGGTCTTAAATATATGATAAAGTTGATAGTGCAATTTATACTACTAACTTTATCTTATATTTAGAACTAGAGGGAGTACTATTGTTTTTCCCCCATAAAATACTCTACTACTGATTTACTAGGTATAATCATACTAATAATTACATACTCTTTATGTTTAATTAAAGATATTAAGGAAACTAAATAAATTATTGTATTTATCATTTTTTCAAAATTATTTATATAAACTAGTTTAAATATAATTTCATAATACATAACATATACTATTAATTTATGGGTTTAATGTTCTGCAGTTGCTGCAGAAACTTTTTTCTGCAGCACTGATATAAAAATGAGTGGGTCCCATTGTAGAGAGATGAGAGAGAAAATATTAGTGGGGCCCACATACTTTTATGTGAGTGCTGCAGAAAAAAGTTGCAGCAACTGCAGAAGAAACATTAAACCCTTAATTTATTTATTTAGTTTCATTAATCTCTTCAAAAGTAAACCAATTGATTATTATATTAAGAATGAGAGTTAGTATTTTAATTAAAATGTTCAATTATAAGGAGACTACAAGACATTTTTAAATTAAGGAAAGCATCAGGATAGGGCAAAGGGAGAAATGATGAATCCACATTATGTGCACATAATTATATGGTTCTTGGGGGCTTATATCTCTAATTAGAGATATGAGCATATTTTTCTTGATTTTTTAATATATTATATTTATTTAGATTTAAATTATACGTGACTTTTTGAGACGTTTTTTGCACTCAGTATTTCAAATTAATTGATTTCCATAATACTGGTGTTATAGACAAATACAGAATTGAAACTAATTAATTTGAGATACTAGGTGCAAAAAACGTCTCAAAAAGTCTTATATAATTTAAATCTAAATAAATACAATATATAAAAAATTTAAAAAAATATACTTATAACTCTAATTAGAGGTACTCTCTCTCGTCCTTATTATAAGACACTAACTAACTTTTCTCACAAACCAATAAAAGTAGTTAAAGTGAATAAAGTTGTCTTAGAATCTAAGTAATTTCTTATATTACCCCTACTAATTACATTAAACTCTAATATCATATTAATTATTACTCTCACCCACTACCCTTATTAATTATGGGCAGATATGAAAAAGAATAATTAATGTTTATCGGGAACAAGTAAGTGTCTTATAAAAAGAACCAAATAAACTTATTAGTTAGTGCGTTATATGGGAGTATGAGCATCTAAAAAGTACATTACAGATAACGTGGAGTGGAGAAATAATGAAGCTAACCTTTTTTTCTTTTCCAATGTTGAGTACGATTAGCTCTACCAGTCCTTTGGTGTTCATGAGTACACCTAAAGTCAGCGACTCTCTCACCGGCATCCTACACAGTACTGCCACCGTGAACGTCCCCAGTATCTTGCCGGCGCACGCCGTCGATATCACAAGAACCAGAAGCCCCCATGCCTCTGCACCTCTAATTTTCGCCACGTCGGTCTTCAGTCCACTGGAAGCAAAATACAGAGGAAGAAGCAAGCCAGAAATAAAGTCCTCGATCCTCTCTATCAATCTGTCCGCGAAATCACCGCCTTTCGGAATGGTTAACCCGAACACGAAGGCTCCGAATATAGAGTGGATCCCAATGAGGTCCGTCATGAACCCGGAAACCATAACTCCCGCCAGCGTCAAGCAAATATAAGCTTCGTCCACAGCGTCGTGCTCCGACGAGCACCTTCGGGCCACCCGTTTCATGACGGGTCGGATCACGACCATCATGAAGATCACAAAACCAAGCCCCGACAGCAACACCCATACCGACACCAAAGGGCTCTTCCGATTCCCGGCATCCCCGGCGAGAGCGACGGCGAGCGCCAGCAAGATCCACGCGGCGATGTCGTTGAATGCTGCGGCGGCCATCGCAGTCTCTCCTACATGGGTGGTTAGGAGCTTGAGCTCGGCTAGGATACGGGCGAGCACAGGGAAGGCGGTGATGGAAAGCGCGACGCCCATGAAGACGAGAAATTGACCAAAACCGACCTTATCGGCTCCATCGACGGTTTTCCGGAGAACGATGGAGACGCCGATGCCGGAAATGAAAGGAAGGGAAATTCCAGCGAGGGCAATGCTAAAAGCTCTGCGACCACAGCGGCGAATGGAGTTCAAGTCCAATTCGAGGCCAACGAGAAAGAGGAAGAAGAGAAGACCAATGCTGGCTACGGATTCAAGTATGGGAATGCTCCATGAAGGGAAAACAGAGTGCATGTATGTTACGTTCCTTCCAAAAGCGGAGGGGCCCAGTATGATTCCTCCGACGATCTCGGCGATGACTTTGGGCTGACGGAGGGGCTTGAGGAGGAAGGCGAGGGAGCGGCTAACGAGGAGGATAAGGGTTGTTTGGATGATGAGAAGTGGGAATGCGTAGTGCAAGGGATTATCGCCCTGCCACGCTCCATTCGACGACGTTTTGATGGAGCTTATGTTGAAGGCCATGGCGGCTATACACCTCTGCGTCAACGGCAACAACAACAAGACTTATGTGGAAAAGTGATCCTTCGATTTATGGAGGCATTAAGACACGGCGTGTATTTATAGATGGCGGATGTTAATGCTCTCGATTTTATCTTCTGAGCCAAAAAGTAAAAATCTCTGACATTTAGCGTTACCTTTTTTTTTTGCTTCTTCTTTTGCCTTCATCATTTAACGCTATTAATTACTGATAGTAATACTAATTAATGCTATTCCAATACACGAGTCACAACTATATGTAATATTGTACTACTCCGGTGTTATTTATAAGTTCATTTTGACAAAAAAAAACTAATCATATTTATAAGTCATATTTTAGATAATAAATGAGATTATGACAATTTTGTCTATACTAACTGTACTAATGAAAATAAGGAGAGAAAAAAGAATTGAAAGTTACTCCTTCATAAATGATGGTAAAGTTAAAAATTTATCTTATAATTATTGAGCTAACTGTCTCTCCTTAGTATGTATGATTTAATTAAAATTGACTTATAAATAGATGGTAATCTTTAGTGAGTCCAAAAAAAAAAATCATCCTACATATATAAGTCCGCTAGGAGATTCACTGTTTTCTAATTTTACTCCTATTAAATAAAAATGTGAAAAAAAATTATAATTTATTTTTTCAATACACATTAAATAAAAGTTTTACCAACAAACTTTTGGTTGAGGTGGTAAAAGGCCTCATTTCTGTAAGGAGAAGAACATACATTCAAATTACAAAAAAATATTTATTGGGAGATGTGAAAGCCTTTTATCCTCTAAGTTGGGGGGGGGGGGAGAGCTTAATCAAATAAAAAAATAAAACGTTTCAATTTTAAAGAATAATTTTTAGAACACTCTAAAGCTTAGACGTTGTTAACAATTTGAATTTAATTGTATGTTTTTAAAAAAGATATGTTGATATGATTAAGGCACTATATAAGGGAGGTTAAGATATTTTAACCCATAAAATATTATTGATAAGACGATTAAAAGGGAAATTCATGTTAAAGTAGGAGAGAAGTGGAGATGTCTCTAGCTGTTGACTTTGCGGGCTCCCTGTAATTTTCATGGCAAATTTGGGGCACAAAGGGTGGGATGCATTCAGAAGAAGTGATGATGACGAGTGACGGCTGAAGCAATAGAGATCAAAACGATATCTATGTATTGTCGGCACACCCCTCACAGCCTCACACACATATAGAAGTAGTCCTAGGTTTGAATTAAATTTAGGATTATGGCCAAAATGAGAAAATGTTATTGAAAATAGGGAAAATGATAAATAAATACTATATGAATTTGTAAAATTCCAGAACTGAGAGGTACCAAGGACCTATAAAGGATATGTAAATTCGGATGAAATTATCCTTTTGCCCTTAATTTTAAATAATAAAAAAATACCCTCGTCGAAGGGCCGCTGACCACTAACCACCTGAGGGCCGCCGGCGAATTCTTTGAAAGTGTGGGGGGTGGGGTTCGAACCCCACATCCCCCACACATCCATAGGGCAAAAAAGGGAAACCTAAAAAAAAGTTGTAAATACTGATGAAAATTTTGTAAATAGTGATGAAAGATTTGTAAATACCGATGAAAATTTTGTAACTATCGTTGAAAAAATGTTAAGAAGAATATATATATATTAAAGGAATCAAGTGGCTCAACTAGTGGGTGGGCCACTTGACCCATGGATGTGTGGGGGGTGAGAGGTTGGAACCCCACCCCCCACACTTTCAAAGATTTTTTTTTTTAAAAACAAAACCCCACCCCCCCCACCCCCGATAAAAACCCACCCCGCTCACTGACGCCCTTCGGCCTTCGGTGAGGGTATTTTTATCTTTTTGATTTATTTAAAAAAAAGGTAAAAGGGTAATTTCACCCGAATTTGTATATCCCTCATAGGTCCTTGGTACCTCTCAGCATTTTTACAAATTCAAAAGGCTTTTGAGGGTTTTGCAAATTTATATGATATTTATTTGTCATTTTCCCTTAAAAATATATAGTGATTCTATTTAAAAATACAAATCACTTTCAATTATATCTTAGACATGCTCGGGTTGGGGTTTCCGCGACCCGCCTTTCATAGCTTACGAGCTGGTTCGTAGGCCAACTTGTATTATTCCTTTCTATACTTTTGGCATGTCATCAAAATTAAAGCAAAGTGAATTAGGAAAAAAATTTAGTGAATTAAGGTTTGAATTTCCGTTGAGAAAGGTAGGCATTCACATTTAGTGTCCGACATTGCCTGGAGCAAGATGGTTTCTAATAAGAAGATACATGTACTTAGGAAAAAAATTAAAGAAAAGTGATTAACTCATTAAATTTGTCATAGATTTTTTTAAAAAATTACAACCATACTTCTATTCAAATCTGGCTCACTTATTTTTAGCGGAAGAAACATGCACAAGAGAAATTGGAATGGATGACGAAGAGTTACAGTAAAAAAGAGCGTTGAAATCAAATCAAAGCCTCAATTGCTGATGTCACAGCAGATTCCCCCAGGTGATTGGAGTTCCTCAACTTTTGCAAAGGAGAAACTAGAGGAGGGTAATTAACGTGCAAATAATAAGAATAATGATAATAATTAATAATGTGGTTATGTAAAGATAACATTGAACGCATTATTGACTTTGCTACCCTGAGACTGAGTGGCCCATTTTCGAAGGATTATTAATAGATATCGAGGACAACTAAATGTCCACATGAGAATCAGATACATGTCCACATGTTGTTTAGAAGGAATGCTGGCTTTTTGACTAATTCACAGAAACCTTAATTATATTGGTACTCCTATAAAGCATCATTCAGTGTGCTTAATTACATATATGCCAAGAATCTCATGAACAAGTGTCGTGATGATGTTGATTGTAATACCCTCAAATCTGACTTAGGGTAATTTCCCTTGAAAAATGATAATTTGCAATTAGGTCCCTAAAACGTTTGGAAATTTGTAAATAGGTCCCTAAGCACATTGTGGGTTATAAATACCCTGTGAAAGCTATAAAAGAAGCAAGTAAAAATCTATTTGAAATAGGGAAGGATATTGTCCCTAATTTAGGTAATTTATTAAGTTACAAACTTGGAGAAATTGTAGAAGAATACCCAAAAGTATTGAAATGACCGTAATACCCCGTAGATGCTAAGATAATACGAACACATGGAAACAAATGTGTCAAGATAAAAGTCATGAGGTAATGAGGTGTGATAATTAATAAAATTATCAACTATTGATAAGAAAGTAATTAAGTAATATTGGGCTAATTACTTAAGCATAAGCAAAGAAAATTCAGAGATAATTATGTAAAGCTCAAAAATTAGTGATTTTTGTTTTAAAATTAGTAAAAACATGTTTACTAATTAATTGGAAATTTTGGAGAAAAATAGTTGAGTTTAGGTATTTTTGAGCCTAAAATCAAGTATGGACCAATAGGGAAATTTTGTAAAATTATATAAAAATAATTATTAAATAATTATTTTATATAATATTAATTAATTATTAATTAAATAAAAACGAAAATTAAATAAAAAGGGACCAGATTTTGACCGAAATGTTTGACAAATTTGGGAGGAAAATCTTGTAAAAATATCATGATATTATAAGTTGCAACTTGCATTATAATACAATATAATTAATTAAAATGAAAAAGGGTGAATAGTAATTTAATAATTAGGAAACGGATCCTATCTAGAGATCTAGGAATGTGATTTCCAAAGTCGGGAAAAATAATGATCGGTGGAATTTTGTCTTCCGTTAAACTCTTACTAAGTAAATTCGAAGTCGTTGTGCATTTCCTAGAAATGCGTTCTGAAACCGGACGCGATCGGACACGTTTTTCGAGGAAACTTCAACTGGACTGTTGGAGCCCTATATGGGATCAAAGTTTAGGTTAACTTGTACATTTCTAATAAGTGAGAACTTGTTTCCAAAGTTGTAAATCCAGAATTTTGAGATTTCTCCGAAATCATGCGAATCGGGTACCGATCGGGGAAATTCGTTTAGACCGGGCATAAAGCAAGTTTTTGCACCATTTTTGGACCAATTGGAAGCAGCCACACCAGCCCTCATTTTCGGCCAACACTCTTCCATGGTCAAGGATTTTACACCATTATGGTGTTGAATTTCCAAGGTTGTAACAACTTCAAGAATTCCATCCATGTCCTTTCAAAAGTCTATAAATAGGCAAGAGCTCTCTTCAAAATCTTCACACCAATTCCTCTCCTCTCTTGGCCGAAATCCTTGAGTGAGAAAGAAGAGAGAAGCTCTGCGAAGTTCGCGAAGTCTTCAACGGGTAAGTCTTTCGGGCTTTAGTTTTTAGTTCGAAAGATAGTAGAATTGTTAGATAGTTTTAGTAAGTAGGGAATGAGATTTCTACTATTGTTTTTAGGCCTCATTGCATTGAAAAATGCCTGACGAGGTAAAAACTTGGTAGGGATCGAGTACCTGAAAAGTTGAAGCTTTTATAGCTCTTTCAAAATTAGGGGTAGTAATGCTAGAATAGCCTTTAAATTTTCAAGTATGATTGGGTATCAAAACGTGCTAGAAATATCGTAATCTGTCAACGAAGGTACGTTCGCGTACTGGTAACCTTAACTCTGATGTTTATTGTATGCATGTGTGTGTAATGCCTGTACTCTGATCGTACTGTTGTTCTGCCATGCCTATTGTCTGTACATCCGACTGTACAATTGTCTATCATCCGACTGTATGATTGTCTGTACATCCGATTGTACTATTGTCTGTACTTCGACTGTACTGTTGTCTGTACATCTGACTGTACTATTACCTGTACTCCGACCGTACTGTTGTCTTACATCTGGCTGTATGACTATCCGTTGTGCCTTAACCTTACATCCGACTGTATTGTTATGGCCGTGCATATCTGATTATGTACATTTCTCATTGTGATTTAACCTTACATCCGACTGTATTGTTATTACCATACGTATCCAATTATGTATACCCTATGTCTGACCATAGTAAGTGTTGCCAAAATTCTATAAATGTCATCGTACATATATGGTGTATATAAACATGAGGTTAACCGTTACACAGGGTTCGATGCATGGACTCAGCTCTTAACTTAGCTTCAGGGTCGGGTGGACCAAGGATCGAGGAGAAGGACAAGCAGCACGCCTAGGAGTCGCGGCTGAAGACTTCTTTCTGTATTAGTTTTGAAACACCTTTGTACCGCTGTGTAAACAGCAAGACATGCTACCATGGGTATTTTAATATATATATCAGTTACTCAATTGCTCCGGTGCATGTTTGATAAAAAAAAAATTATACTGCTTGTGAAAAGTTGGGGTGTTACATTGATCATGCCTAAATTTACACATGTCTTCACGTGATGAAACAGTCTTTTAATTTTATCCGGTCAACCTCCAGCTTTTGAAATCAACGTTCCTACGTCAGTTAAAAATGAAGCAACAAACAAGAAAGACTTTAGCTGTCTATAACTCATCTCTCACATATATGCACACGTCCCAGTCCACTTGAACAATAACATTAACGGTTCGCTTGATTCAACTTATACTATAATTAATAATGAATGTAGTACTATATGGGAGGCTTACACACACACACACACTGCTGGTCGTTTCACTGCGAGGCATATTTCTCTTCTACTCTGAGCTTCAACCTAACGACAGTGAGAAATTCACCATGTGGTGGGTAAATGCACAGAATATATGCCAACCAAAACGGAGAGCATATAACACTTCTCAGAGGGATCGAGGAACTTGCAATTGTCACCATCAAATGGAATGAAAGACGCTCCACACACACACACACAGAGCTTTATCAGACAACCCCATTCTTTGTGATCTACAATTTTTCAATCACGATATAATATTACAACTAATTAACTAACTTCAAATATCAAACCTCCTAAATATAAGACTCACAAGTATTTAAGAAAGATACTGCAATATGATTAAGTACTCCAATCCCTCCGGTCTTTAAGACATAATTGATTTTTTTTAGAGAGATTAAGGAAGCTAAATAAATTACTTAATCATATCATATATTGTCTATCATTAGATTATATATCAGTTTATCAATCAAACTAATTAATTTGAAGAGAAAAATAAAAATATTTCAAAGTAATTTAATCAATTTCATTAATCTCTCCAAAAAGTCAACTTTATTTTATATTTAAGACTGGAGGAAGTAACTTATTTAGTTTTTTTAATCTTCTTAAATTAGTCAACTTATATATATTAAAGACTGATGCTAGTACTATATATATACATCTTATTCCATCACAATATTTTATCTTTATCCATCCAACCCTATAATTTAACGTGCGTGCATTTGTGTCGCCAAACGTCTGCTCGCACTAAACAGCCAAGAACATATTCTAGTTTAGTTTAGGCACAGTATTTCATATATAAAACGTCAAAATTTATCATCATCATCATGCTTGTCTCTCTGATGCATCTCGCCTTCAAAACAACTGATCAAACGTGCAAGTTGTATGTATTTGTGCGTGTGTCCATATATATATATATAGAGAGAGAGAGAGAGAGGGGAGAGGAGTGAGAGAGGAGGCAAATGCCCGTGAAACAGGGTTAACCATAAAAGAGGGGCTTCACGAGCTTTCATTTTTCAGTAATTATGATCATACAGATTAACTTGTACCTGTTTTGTTTAGTCAACGCACTATCAAAATTAGTTGAGGCTCACAAAAATCACTTGCTATTCTCGCTTTTTGCCTTTAAATTCCATCCATCAAAACGTGACATTACTTTATAGTGTGTGTGTGTTTATATATATCTTTCATGTTTACTTTCCCTAGTAATTATATATTCAATTAAAAGATACGTTTGTTTATAACCGCAAATTTCTATATCATGAATGCAAGTGTCCCACCAACAAGGACGGTTCAGGATTCTTAACAACCCACTCCTACGATTGCGTGCAACTTTCACATTTGTATCTATCAATATTATATCTATATATGCACTGTCTCGATGTATATAACTTTATTAATTTCGTTGAACTCACATTTTAATTACCAAAAATCAACATCTTAATCATCATATATGCTGAAAAAAGAAACCTAGTTTTTTTTAGATATATATCCCTAATGATAACTGAATAAATAGTGATACGGTTTTTATAATGCACTGTGATAAAAATATATCCCCCTCTCCACGTGGCTAGTTTACATGCAACGAGTGTACATGTGTTCAATCTAAATTATTGCGATTGATTCCAACTTATTTCCGCATTATCAATTATTGCAGAGTAGATAGGGTTAAAATAAGTAACTAGCCAATAAATTCCATATATAGCAAAAGGGCGTGTAAGTGGAAATTAATCGAACCTGGCCCCCTCCACACGGCTTTGTTGTTGCATTTTAATGATTAAATAAACCTGGTTGTACTAAGGATGCTTATGCTACATGTTTGAGTAAGCTACTATATTTAGCCAACTTGTCCAAATCGTTCAGACGTGGAGAAAATGGGCATTATATATATTACTCCCTCCGTCCCTAATTATAGGAGTAAATTTTGGAGTTGGTTTTGGTCCTAATTATAAGAGCAAGTTTTAACTTTTGTCAATTTTTTCCTATAATACCCCTATTTATACTTATTATTAGGAGCATTATATATATATATATGTGTTTACATATATATGTATATTTGTGTTTATGTGTGTCAATATATATATGTGTAGATATATATGTGTGAACACACACACACATATAAACATATATATATATATATATATATCTGTGTGTGGATAGATCTATATATATACACATATACACACACATATATGTTTATATAGCAAGACCATTATTTTAATTAGAAAGCGTGTGGAAAGAAAATTAGATCTATATGTATACACATGGCTATATAAAAAGCAACTAATATACATATATAAACTAATATGTCATGGATATCTAACGTAAGACAAATTAGAAACATTTATAATTAGGGTAACTTGTGTCATTTTAAATTTATATAAGGACATTTTAGGAAAATGAGTAAATTTAATTAATTTAACTCATCTCCTTAATTCTCCCAAAATCGGTTAAATTGCTCTTATAATTAGGGACGGAGGTAGTAGTATATATATTACGAAGTTTTGCGATCATATTCCTCCCGCGTTTATATATCAATGGTGCGCCGGTAAGAGATTGTACTACCGGTTACATAAAAAAAAAACCGCTACAAAATATGGAACTAGTCAGACTTCACAACTGTAAAGGTTACTTAATAGCGGTTTAATAAACCCAACCGTAACAAAATCCCGCTACACTTGTGTTGGTGTTCTTTGTAGCTGTTAAGAAGGGACAACCGCTATAAAATACAAAGGTTGCAACTTTGTAGAAACCACTGCAAACTGTTTTGTGATTTGTGGTGCTCTTAACTGAGGCAATAACTGTAACAGATCGAATGCAAAGGATAGCAAATTTGTAGTGGTTTTGTTTACAACCACTACAACTTGTCATGTTGGTTGAGGTAGGGTTTTGTTATTTGTAGAGGTTGAGGTAGCAGTTTGGGTTAGAACAGTTAGCCGCCAGTGGGGTTCTTTCTTTCAAAAAAACTTGAGAGACATTTCGGTAAAAACACAACATTTCAAAATGTCAAAATAGTTTATTGAGGCCTAATTATCATTTCCATGTGTTAACAGACTTGTTGGGATTTTTCAAATTTAAATGATATTTATTTGGAATGTTGTCTATTTTTTTTAAACAAAAATAAAATTAAAGAATGATATTTCAGAATTTCATTCACAATTCAAGCTTAAGCTGTAACTAAAAAACAAAAATAAGTTATACACACTTGATGAACCAACTGCTACAGTATATTGGTTTATGGTGTAATTTAATAACAAGGGCGTGAAATTATTCCTCCCTGATAACTCATTAGAGAATTTAATTTCCCGGATCATAAATATCCCTCATTAAAAATTAAAATTTTTTCCTACGAGAAGGAAATGAAAAGTTCAATAAGAATAATCCAATTCAACGTGGAGGGAGATCAACAATTTAATAATAAAAAAATCTAAAATACAATATTGTACGTGCTTCACAAAAAAAAAATTAATTAGCTGCCTTCGCTAATTTTATAATAAACAATAACAAAAATCATACGATTCAAAATCTTAGTTAAAATCAATAAATATGTAAGTTATATCTTACTTTCCAATTATACATTTATTTAAAAAGAATGTGCATGAGAGATAATAATATTAGCCGTCTATCTTAACCACAAGCATACGAATTGCAAGTATTATAAAAATAATCGTTCCCACGAGAACTATAACAAAGATGAATTAATTACAAAGATGAATAAATAATTATGTTAAGTAGGTTGAGTGAGGCTGTTTTAAGATTAAATTTGTTTAAGGAAAAGTATATTTGACAATTTTAAAGTTAAGTCTTTTCTACAAGGTAGGAAGAGTTTAGGATTACTTATTCCTATTCTACTTCATTAGACTAATTTAAATCCCTTTTAAATTATTGATGAAAACTTGTGCTTGTCAAAGGTTCAAGATCAATTGATAAAGCTTTCTTAAGTCAAAACCAATTTTTATATTATCAATTAACAAACACAATAATTTCTTGTTTAAATTAATGAAAATACCCATTAAGCCACAACCTCTACTAGAAAATGCTAGTCTAATAGATATATTTCTATTATATTAACAAACCATCCATTTAATTTCAACTCTAACATAATTTTACCTAAATTCCACAATTAAATAAATTTTTTTGCTAAAAAAACAACATTTTATAACAGTTAAAAGTACGTATTTGTAGTGGTTTTAACCGCTACTAACCCACATAAGTAGAAGTGAAAAAAAAACTGCTAATACACCATGAGAAAAAAATTTGTAACAGCTTTAAAAGACCATTACTCAATTATATAAACCACAACTAGAACTGTAGCGTTTGGTATCATTGGTAACATTTTATAGTGGTTATGAAACCACTACAAAATAAAATTGGACAATTCTATAGTTGTTACGTCCACAAATTTTTAAAAATTAGAGGCAAAAATTTGAATGGCGGCAACATCTATCTACTATACTGTGCTGCCCTCTACAACTGCCCAAACCCACAGTCAACGAGCACCGCCACAGAGCAAGGCGCGTTCCTCAGCACTGTCTGGTTCACAACTCTCCACGCATGGCCCACGTTCTCCACCTCTCATTATGACTCTCCTTCTCCTCCTCATCTTCCCGCTCCATCCTCCTCCATTGTTTGTGAAAGGGCACGATGATCATGGTCACCCTCTTTTCCTCCGCCACGTGGCAGATGTCCTCGTGCATGGTGGCCAGAGAG
Source organism: Acacia pycnantha (assembly GCA_025563575.1). NCBI lineage: Eukaryota > Viridiplantae > Streptophyta > Magnoliopsida > Fabales > Fabaceae > Acacia > Acacia pycnantha. The sequence goes on from JAMWYP010000013.1 coordinate 3,843,925, forward strand.
GAGATGGGGGTGGTGGGCCGGACGGAGACTCAGCCCGGTTGGATATAGGCCTGGAAGGCCCCGGCGAGGGGGTCGTGTCAGTGGGCGGCGTTGAAGGAAAGGAAGCCATGCATTCTTGCGAGCTCGCTGAGCCATGATGATGGAGGAAGAGCGTTCGGTGAGCTCAACGAGCTAGGTGCATGATGAAGAGCTTGAGGGAGGACTTCTTGGTGCTGCGGGTGGACTCGATGAGGCTGATGATGGAAGGGACGTTGCCGGGACCGTGGACGCAGGCCAGCACTCGGAGCTTGTTGGAGAGGGCGTTGTTAGAGTCGGAGGTGAGGTCACCGAGCTTGCATAGTGGGTGCGGGAGGAGATGCCTCGGGCGGGTTTGTAGATGGCCATCACTATCGGGGTTGTGATGAAGGTGGTGAACTGAGCCATTAGCACAAGATAGCGAACTTCTCGTCGTTTCGATCCAGTGAACAGTGGACAGATCAATTAGCTATTTGCCTTGCGATATTAGTATTTTGTTGTTATTGTTCACAAATGTCAAACCTGATCAAAGCGTGACAAGGACGTAAAGTCAAACATGAGTGGTACTTCCAAGTTTTGAAATTAGTGAAATTATATTATATATATTGAATTAAAGAGCATCATTTTACAGTGATAGAGATGGTCGTATTATTTGTGTGTATTGAAATTGAATTGTGACTTTGCATTCAGGTCTCACAAGGTTTCCAAGAGTAGCTAGCGATTGTAAGTGGTGTTGATCATACTCAACCTCATATGTTCGTAGAAAATTATACATACTGCTATTTTGTTATGATCTGAAGAATGATATTTTACAGTAAAAGATTACTTTTCTTTATAAGTATGCGAAAGCATGACTAATGAAGGAATTGTATATATATATAGATATTTAAGACTATCTGTACGTGATATGATATTTAAACTGTATTTGTTGTATATTGAGGTCAGGTGATGGAAGTTATGAGTAGTTGAGGTTATAAAAAACGAGTTGGTGTAAAAAGACTTCGAATGAAACGCATGCATGTTTCTCGGCCACAACAAATGCCAACCATATGAACCATGCTCTCCTAAATGGCCAGAGGCAATATAATTGGCCAGCGCAACACGCGGACAAACAAATATTCCTAAACGTTTTTAATACAAAACTTGTTAACTTTTTTTTAATACAAGACCTCTGTTGCTTTTTTTAGAGGTTAAGAAAACTAAATAAGTTATTTAAGTATCTCATTTGATTATATATCAATTCATAAATTAGACAAGTCAGTTGATGCAGATTTGTCAACCAACTATTACCTGAGGAGCATCTAACACAAAAAACAATTGAGGGGACCAAAATTATCAATCAACAATTAAAAAGTGAAAAAAAAGCACAATTTGGTGCAGATTTGCCAACGAACTATTACCCCGTCATTGTCTTGGTGTCTCTATCTTTCATTGACTGTCACAGTGTCGGCGACGTCGGCGTCTCCAAAGCTTCCATTGTTGCTGGGTGTTCCACTCACCCTCTTGAACTCATCCAGCAGTCCACAGCTTTCGACCGGCACGTGCCTTGCACTTTGGTTCCATCCCTCCAATGCCACAAGCAGCACCCGTCACTGCCACAACGCCTGCTCCCATGGGTCTCATCTCTGTTGGTGTTTGCTTTATCCAACAAGAAAGCTTAACCGCTATTTTCTTCATTGTCTCCGCTACAGTCCTACGCGAGTGCCTCATATTTTAACTTAATTGTGATAATTTTTTCTTAATAGTTATTTGGTGTTTTTTTTTCACTTTTTAATTGTTGATTGGTAATTCTGGTCCCCTCAATTGTTTTTTGTGTCAGATGCTCCTCGGGTAATAGTTGATTGGCAAATTTGCACCTTAACCCAAAAGATAAATATAAATACTATAAAATAATTTATTTAACTTCTTTAATTATTCCAGAAAAAAATTAATTGGATCTTATATCAAAGAATAAAGTTATTACTCACTCCACTATCAGTAACATACTACTCCCTCCGGTCCTAATTATAAGACCTAGTTAACTTTTTTGGAGAGATTAAGAAAACTAATTAAATTAGCTTAGAGTATTTTTATTTTTTTTCTTCAAACTAAATAGTTTGACTAATTAAATTAACTTTTTGGAGAGATTAAGGAAACTAATTAAGTGACTTATTTAGTTTTATTAATCTCTAAAAAAAAATCAACTAGGTCTTATAATTAGGACCGGAGGTAGTACTGTTTAATTCTCATCCAGTTTCTAAATGAAGAGTTAATGTTAATTTTAAATGTAAGACTATTTACTTAATGTGTTTATCGACTTTTCTTAAATTAGTTTCGTTGGTATTCAATCAACCATGCATAATCAAGTAGAAGAGAAGTGGAGAAAAATCAAGAAAGGTGATGATAATGTTTAGGAAAAAATATGTCATTTTAAATATCTTAATTAACTATATGTCTTAATTTGATCAAATGAATTAATTAGATATATGCTAAAAAAGAGAGGAGTGCATATTAAATTGTTCAGCGACCAAGATATAGCATGATATAGACATTTTTAAGCAAAGCGTAAAAGAGCAAAGGAGAAACTAGGGGTGTTTATGGGCAGGGTGAGACACTTGTCCGATGGTTTGTCTGAAAGATCATTGGGTAGTAAGATGCAGCCCAATGTCCGATCCTACCCGATAAAAGTCCTCACATTTTAGGGCTGGGCTGGGTAGGGTGAACTTTCCCTGCCCTAGTGGTGATACCCTTCCACACTCTATGTGAAAAAAATAGCTTCAATCATACCTAATAAACAATATCACAAACTTCAAACGAAATCCATAATCCGACACTTTGAAATATTCCAAAATAAGTCTACAACTTGAGTCTTGAAATTTTTAAAAAATTATGTCTTAACAAATAGCTAAATACCCATAAGTGAAAATAAAAAAGATATAATACTATTGTATCAAATATATATATATATATATATATATATATATTTATACTACCAGGCAGGACGTCGGGTGCACATAATTAGGTGCCCAATTATGTGCTCATACCTCTATTAGAAGTATGAGCATATTTTTTTTTAATTTTTTATATATTGTATTTATTTATATTTAAATTATATGCTGTTTTCTGGATTTTTTTTTTGCACCCAGTATCTCAAATTAATTAGTTTTCGGTTCGCATTTATACGTAACACCGGTATCATGGAAAGTAATTAATTTTGAGATCTTGGAGCAAAAATTCAGAAAGCGACATATAGTTTAAATCTAAATAAATACAATATATAAAAAATTAAAAAAAAATATGCTCATACCTCTAATAGAGGTATGAGCACATAATTTGGCACCTAATTATGTGCACCTAATGTGCATTCACAGGACGTCATACCCTACCCGATGCTCAGCCCCGCTCACAAAAATGTCAAACCCAATTGTAACCATTTTTTTCTTGGAATGATTTCTCTTAGGGTAGGGTAATTTTTCTGGGCTCGCATAAAACCTTGGTCATCATGAACACCTCTAGAGAAACGATGGAGCTGACCTTTTTGTCTTCCTCTGAGGACCGCAGTGTAGCCCCAGACCAATAGCTTAATTGGGTCTGAGGAGTGGGGGACTTATTGTGGGCCCCAAAATCCGCCCTTTCAATCTGCACGACAGGCCCAAAAAGGAAAGTTCGACATACTTGGCCCATCGGGACCATCCAATTAATCCACTTGGTCAACCCACCACTGGACCAGCGCCTAGATCCGTAGTAGATGTAGGAACAATCCCTCCTAACCCCGGCTAAGGTGGAGACATGTGTACTCTTAGTCCTAAATTTCTTACGAAGTGGACTCTAAGCGCCCTACCTTTAGACTGTGAGTGAGCCCTACCCTCAAACTGTATATGAGCCAACTCATTTTCTAAAATTTTTGTATAAAAAAAAAAAAAAAACCCCCTCCTAACCCACTAAGATCCCACAAAGGCGTAACTAACGCATCTCATCTGCCTCGCGTATTTATTTTTTATCATAATTTCCTTTGCATGATATTATCCCTTTGTTTCATTGTCGGTACCAAATCTAAAGTTCCATCTGCAAATTATTGTGCCCCACCATCTTCTTTCACACATTGACCGTGGTGAATTTTGTAAAGATAGTGACATCTTAAAGCAACTCGTCCTGATAATTGAATATTTCATACACTTTTTTTTATCTGTTGATTAATAATTTAAGACTCTTTAGTTAATAAATAATGGATTTTGCACTTATTTGGGTTTTGACCCTTTGATTAAATTTTAGCCATTTTTAATGATAAATTTCTAGTTTTACATTACTTCACTATTTTTACCATAACTTTTGAACCAGACATCGGATTTGCCTCATTCTTCTTTCATATTTCAGACGATTCAAAGAGCTAGAATTGTTATGCAGACTTGAAGGGAAAATTAGGACAAGAGGGAGGTCAATTTTGGAGCCGAAGACAGATGTATATTTCTGGATATTTATTGGGCCCGAATTTTGTATTAAAAAAACCATTTGTTATTTATTTCGTTTTGGGCCATTGTATAGACCTAGCCTATTTCCATTTTAGGTTAACTTTAAGTTAGACAGCAGCCACAAACAACTTATGTCATTACGTTTTTACATTTTTTCGGATTAAACACAGAAGTTTAATTTTCTCTGCAATATTTTTCGCGTTCTTCTATGTTCTTCATTTTTTCCAGCCATGCTTGGTTAAACTTTTGTGATTAGCCCATGGATTGAGGATTCCACTATCCAGAGGACCCGTTCTTAATAATAACAAATTCGTTTCTGTTTTATAATTTCGGATTCGATTTACTTTCGGATTGGGTGTTAGATTTAACGCACAGATTGAGAAATCCCAAGGATTCAGTTCGGATTAGGTTTAATTGCTTGTTGTGCGATCGCACAGTGACACGCTACTGTTCGAATAAACGCTAGGCAATCGTCTAGTTGAGGGATTTTCTGGACGAACGCAAAGATTTCGGTTCGTCCAGAATTAATCGCAAGTCCATTTCAAAATCTGTGTTCGTTCGAGGAAGGAAAGTGGTGGAATTCGAAATCCTGGGTAATCTTCTGTTTAATCTTTGTTTTATCTGTTTCTGTTTAGTTCTATTTTATTCTTCACTGCATTGAAAAAACTCCCCCTCATATTGCTTCTTCATTACATTTTTATTCTTGATTTAAACCTACTGCGAATTCGTTGGGAAAACGATCCAGGTTTCCATTGTACTGCAAAATTATATTGATACTGGTTATTTTGGGAGATCACGGAAAATCCCTGACAGGTCCCATCATCTTCTTGCACACACCAAATGGGTTATTTTGGGAGATCACGGAAAATCTCTGTCATTTCCAACGGGATGGTTGGCTACTTTTCACCTCGCGAGTTCTTTCACTTTACCACACAGTTGCTCTTTTGGCTCAGGTATACCTCCTGTTTCTGACTTTTACCTCTTTATTATAAGTATAGATGGGTTCACCCTCGCGCCATACTGAGCGATCTATGATTAGGGAGTCAAGTTCTACCGGTCCTTCTAGAGCTTCAAAGACTTCGGACCCATGGGTCATTGAAAAGGTGTTACGTATTAAGAACACAATGACCGTAGAAGAACTCACCGAGCTAGTGTAATGTCCTCCATTTTACTTAACATAATCATTGATTAAGGGTTGATTAACAACTAAGTAATGCTTCATCATGTACCAAAATATACAAAATAAATTAGAGTATGCAGAATGAGCCCTAACGTGGCAATATACAATCATCCAACATAAACCAAAAAGACAGAAGCACTACTTTTAGCAGAGTAGCCTAAGCTTCCGATGTTTTCCCTGATAGACCCGCACGTGAACTATCACCTGAAAAATGTGGTAACCATCAATCCTACTTATTACGAATACTAATATGTGCTAGTGAGGTGTCAAGTGGAACAATTTATATAACAAAGTATTAAGAATATAATTCACCAATATACATGCCGCAAATTTTCATGTCATGAATTCTGAATCAAAATTATGTATCACATTTTTCATTAACATAATTCTCAAGATGCCTCCCACCAATCCAACCGAACCGCCTATTTCCTCCGACTAGACCCATGGGCTAAGTTACATCCATATTACTGGTTACTCAAAAGCTCACTAGTCATGCGATGAGGACCAGCCAAAATCCTCAGAGCACATATCCCAGACCATGTGTCTTTCCCCTCATTGAACTAGTGGGGTGTCGTAAGCCCTCATTGAACTAGTGGGTCAGTCCCTCATTGAACAGGTGGGACAATAGAAAGCCAACCATCGTGCACCAATAGAGGCCTCACCACGTGGTGGAATCAACTACTCCATTTCTTCCCAATTCAACCCTTTCCATAATTATCATAATAAATAGCTTAAAAGAAATAATTCTCATATGTCATAATATCTCAATTCTCAATTCTTATACATAAATAAATATAAGTATATATCTCACAATTTAAATCACAAGGTTCCACAAGGAAATTTCTATTAAAATATTCATAAGTATTTCACAAAATACTCACAAACAACATAACAATACACATAACAAGTGGAAAGTGGTTACCTCTCGCCAAAGCTAACTATTACCACACTGGTCCAAATCCAAGAGCTCAAACACACGCCAAAAATCAATCCACCACAACCAATTTACTAATCATTAATAACTCTTCTAAAACTCTACATAGACAAAGTTATAACTTATAATTTCATAAAATAAAAAATATACAAATTTTAATAACAATATATTTGGAAAGCTTGAAGTGGGCACATTATGACGAGACTGAAAAATCAGTGAGACCATTGCAACTATTAGTTCCCTATTTTATTTATTATTTGTTCCTTATTTAATAGTAATAATATTATTCATTACTATTTATTTATTATTATTTCTCTATAATTATTTTAAACCCTCATAAGCTATTCCAATACTTTAAATTAGGAGTTTAATAATACCACTACTACGTAAAATATACTTCATAAAATTTTGAGTTAAATATTAACACCAATTAAAAATGTGATTATATATACAGTGAGTTTCTCTCCTTTTATTCCAAGCTTTAGCAACATCCAAGAACATCTCACATGCCAACATGGATGAAACATCAGAGAAGAGAACATTATTCTCTTCTTTCAACCACGTGGAAAATTCATTGTTTTTAGAAAAATAGCTATCCTTGAACAACTCTTGGGTCTCCATGTGGTTGTCACCCTTACTGTGCTTGGTTTTGCTCTTATCTTTTGACTTCTTCTCTTGAAAAACGCACACATAGAATCTGAATGTTTACTTTTCACCCATGCCATACTTTCAATAGTCAAACCAGTTGGGGTCCTTTGTACGATGATAAATGACAAAGCAAGGAAACAAGTGGTCCCTCAGGTCAAACGAAAGTTGATTCTTGGGTGTTTATTCATTTTTGTATGAACCTCCGGTTTGTAATATATAATACTAGTACATGTTCAAGTTTTATTTCTCTTTCGTTCTCCCAAAGCATACATTATATGTATGTATGGGTTTATATTAGTAAGATAGAAATTCCTATTCAATGAAACATTTATATCTTAAAAGCTAGTTAACTAGGCTAACCTGGAAACACACACACACACCCCAAAATATTTAGGCCTTAAAATTCTATTATTTCCTAAACTTATGAAGCCACCTAATATATCTATAAACATAAGCATGCGCAGTAAGTTTAAAACCAATAGAACCATGATATATATCAGCCAGGCTTTCTTCTCTTTTTATGTACAAAGTATACTAACAAAGTTTATATATATACCACAACAACAGCTTCCTATATATATATATATATATGCTTAGTTCCAGTGGCGGATCCAGGATTTTAGGTTTGTGGATGCACAATGCTGCCCCCGAAACTTTTTTTTTAAGGAAAGTTTTAAACGCATTAAAAAACAGAAGAATATAAAATGATTTGATGAATTTCCACAAGTTAGGCCTTCTACAACAAATGGCTTTTACCAAATGGCGGCATGGATCTAATTACTTCAACTAGAACAACCCACCACATAATGGAACAACCTTTAAACAAAGGCATTTCAAGAATTAAAATTGACTAACTGCTCATGCTGCAATTTAACACATAAATGAGAAATGGAGCAGAAGCTTGGAAATTACAATCTACCCCCTAAAAGATTAAACTGGAACAACTTTTGACATTCTCATCCTCTCCCCCACCAACCCCCCAAAAAAAAAACCCCACATAATTAGCTTCAGATAGCAGTACAGAGTAAGAACATTTAAAATTTCAGAGTGACACTGTGGCAGCACAATGTTGTGTTATGTATTTTAAAAAATCAGTCAATTACTGACGCAGGGCTTCAGAATGGTACCAGCCACAACTCAAAAATTAAAACACCCACACACCCACATACACAGAGATCATATTATTGCGTATTGGAAAGTGGCTAGGGATTTAATCTCACCATCAGTTATCCTCTCTTCCACACTTCTCCCTTATCAATCTATTATAAGGCCTTTCTATATTAGAGTTAACAGTTGCAGATATATACCATATTTATATAAACAGAGTTATAAATTCAAGAGGAAATCCATTCACAGAAAATCAATTTAAAGAAACACAAAAAACGACTCACTGAAAACCAGAGTTTCAAGGTGATCTAAATTCGCCGATCTTAGATCAGAAGGGAAAAAAAAAATCTTACGGAAAATCAAATTCCAAAGCCAGAAACTGAGAATCAAGCCTGACTGCCTGAGCAACGACGGACGAGGGAGAGCGTCAGAAATTTACCCCCACTGTAGGTCCGCCACTGCTTAGTTCCTACTTTTATAGCTTTCAGCTAATACTTTACAGCAAATATACTTCCTTCCATTTTTTTTCCATATGCAACGTGCTTTCTCAACCTCATTAATGGAGATCCACTACTCTATATACCTAATCTTTAGTGATGATGATATCACTATTAAATGCTAACACATAGCAGTAGGCACGATTTTGTAGTTATATATATCCATTACATTTTGCAGCAGGCACGAAGAAGGAACTCGCCAAGCTAAACGCCCCTGTTTTCAGAACCAGAGGCAGAGGTAAATGATCACGTTTGACTCTTCTCTCTCCCTCCACGGTTCCTTCCATCAGCTCTCTCTTTCTCTTTCGCTGCAACTGACTTTCTCACTTTCGGTTCCTTCTCTATTTTTTTGGTTTAAAACATGGCAACGCTTACTTCTCTCTCTCACTCTTTCTCTTTCAGCCTCTTACTCTCGGACTCTCTTTCTCGCACCTACTCTCTCTTGATCTCTATTGGTTCTGGGTGTGGTTACGGGAGCAATGAGAACCAAAGACATGGATACATAATGAATCCATGAACCGGTCAGACGCGAGAAAGAACGGACCGAGGGGTACTTACGCTGGGCTCGAGATGCAAGGGCATGGCTCTGCAAGTTGGATGACGCAACAGGTAATGCGTCTCTGGTCCTTTTAAACTTTCGTAAAAACGTTGAGATTGCTTGTTTTATGCGATCTGAGTACGTAGTCTCACATTTTTAATACTTTTTTGAATTTTTTTTAAATAATCAAAATTTATAAATTTATAAAATATGAATTTTAAAAAAATATATGTGAATTAAAAATATTTTTGACAAATATAAATATTTAAATAATTCTTATATTAAGGAGGAGTATTTTAGTCAAACAAAAGTTTAAGAGTCAAATTTAACAGTCAATTAACAGTTTATAATAACCAAAAAATAATAATAATAATTTTTAAAAATAACTCAAGAGGTAGTCCTAGTACCTCGTGAGGAACTTGTTTAAATATAATTAAAAAAATAAATTAGTTATGATAATAAAAATAAATAGCAATAATAATAATGAAATAAAAAAAATAAAAATGCAACTACATCACAGGTAGCTCTAAAAAAATAATAATAATTAAAAAAAAGCGACTGTAGGTGCATTTTTAAATATAATCAAAAAAAGAAATTAATAATAAATAACAATAAAAAATAAAATTTGCGACTACCTCGCGAGGAAGAGCTCTTTGAAAAATAATTCTCCAACAATAATAAAAAAGAAAAATTAAAAAAAAAAAAGCGCAAGGTAGCTCTGAAAAAGAAACTAATAATAAAAAAAACAACAAAAACATATAACAATATGAGTACCTCGCATAGATCAGATACCTCGCGAGGTAGAACTGAAAAATAAAATAAAATTACAAAAATACAAAACAAAAAAATTAATAAAAAAATGAATCAATAATAAATTATAAAAAAAGCTAATTTATAAATAATTTTTTAAAAAAACCGCCGTATCATCGCGAGGTCGTTTCTTAAATATAAGAGTAAATACTCTTTTGGGTCCCTGGAAAAACACGCTCTACCCATTTTGGTCCCTAAGTAAAAAAAATGTCATTTTCGGTCATTTTTAGTGACTAAAAAGGATTTTTTGGGAATTTGTGAGGGATTAAAATGCCCACAAAAAATGACTAAAAGGACTAAAAGTGACTTTTTTTTTTACTGTTTAAGGACTAAAAATGACATTTTTTTTACTTAGGGACCAAAATTGGTAGCGCGTGTTATTTCAGGGACCAAAAAGGGTATTTACTCTAAATATAATTAAAAAATAAAAAATTAATAAAAAAATTAAAAAAACAATAAATATCTGACTTTCTTACAAGGTAGGTGATCAATATTGCGAAACATTCACTCCCGATGTACATATTTAAATATAATTAAAAAATGAAATTAATAATAATAAAAATAACAAAAACAAATAAAAATAAAATTCCAACTACCTCGCTAGATAGTAAAGATACCTCGCGAGGCAGCTTTGAAAGAGAAAGGAGGATTAAAAAAATACAAAACGACCCAAAAAATTAATGATATTAATTTTTAAAAAAACCATCGGAGGAACATATTTAAATAAAATTAATAATAAAATAACAAAAACAAATAAAAATCTGAGTACCTCGTGAGGTATCTGATCTATCTCCCGAGGTAGAACTCAAAAAGAAAATAATGATAAAATAATACAAAACAATCCAAAAAATTAATCATAATAATTTTGAAAAAAATCATTGTACCTCGTGAGGTACTCCCCAGTACCTCGCGAGGTACATATTTAAATATAATTAAAAAATTAAAATTAATAATAAAAAATAATAATAAAATGACAAAAACAAATAATGATCTGAGTACCTCGTGAGGTAGATCCGATACCTCGTGAGGTAGAACTGAAAACGAAAATAATAAAAATAAATAAATAACAGAAAAAATACTAAAATTAATTATTTAAAAAAAACGATCATACCTCGCGAGGTACTAGGAGTACCTCGCGAGGTACATTTTTAAATATAATTAAGTAACTAATTTAAAAAAAAAAGATCATACCTCGCGGGGTACGTATTTAAATATAATTAAAATAAGCAAATGAATATTAATAAAGTAAAAATAAAAAAACGAATAATAATTTATAATTATAAGTTTTAAAAAACCATCGTACCTTTGTTATGTCGTTTTTTAAATATAAGTAAAAAAATAAGAAATTAATAATAATAAAAACAATAAAAATCTGACTACCTTACGAGGTAGCTGTCAAAAAGAAAATAACAAAAGATAAAATAAAAAATTATATAATAAAAAATTTTAGAAAAAAAAAAGCATCAAACCTCGCGAGGTACTACTCCCTGTACCTCGCAAAGTACATTTTTAATTTTTTTTTAAGGGGTACCTCGCGAGGTAGGAGAACTACCTCGCGAGGTCCATTTTAAATAATTAAAAAAAAAAGCAAAAAATGATAAAAATTTTAAGGGGACCCACGCGAGGTAGGCGAACTACCTCGCGAGGTAGACCACTTACCTCGCGAGGTCCTCCTAAAAAGTGAAAAAAAATAAAAAAAATTGAAAAAAAAAATTTAAGGGGGACCTCGCGAGGTAGGCGAACTACCTCGCGAGGTCCATTTTAAATAATTAAAAAAAAAGCAAAAAATGATAAAAAAAAGAAAATCAGTGGGACCCGCGAGGTGCTTTTAAAACTTGATTAAAAAAAATTAAAAAATCAGAAGTAATCCAAAAACGATACAAATAATAAAAAATAAGGTAGACCTCCTACCTCGCGAGGTACTTCTAAGAAAGTGAAAAGGGGTACCTCGCGAGGTAGGCGAACTACCTCGCGAGGTCCATTTTAAATAATTAAAAAAAAAAGCAAAAAATGATAAAAAAGAAAATCAGTGGGACCATGAGGTGCTTTTAAAACTTGATTAAAAAAATTAAAAAATCGAAAGTAATCCAAAACGATACAAATAATAAAAAATAAGGTAGACCTCCTACCTCGCGAGGTACTTCTAAGAAAGTGAAAAAAATGAAAAAAATTTAATGGGTACCTCGCGAGGTAGGCGAACTACCTCGCGAGGTCCATTTTAAATAATTAAAAAAAGAAGCAAAAAATGATAAAAAGAAAATCGGTGGGACCCATGAGGTGCTTTTAAAACTTGATTAAAAAAATTAAAAAATCGAAAGTAATTCAAAAACGATACAAATAATAAAAAAATAAGGTAGACCTCCTACCTCGCGAGGTCCTTCTAAAAAAGTGAAAAAAAATAAAAAAAAAATTTAAGGGTACCTCGCGAGGTAGGCGAACTACCTCGCGAGGTCCGTTTTAAATAATTAAAAAAAGAAGCAAAAAATGATAAAAATTTTAAGGGGGACCACGCGAGGTAGGCGAACTACCTCGCGAGGTAGACCACTTACCTCGCGAGGTCCTCCAAAAAAAGTGAAAAAAAATAAAAAAATTGAAAAAAATTTTATGGGGGACCTCGCGAGGTAGGCTAACTACCTCGCGAGGTCCATGTTAAATAATTAAAAAAAAACAAAAAATGTAAAAAAATAAGGTAGACCTCCTACCTCGCGAGGTACTTCTAAGAAAGTGAAAAAAAATAAAAAAAAATGAAAAATAAATTTAAGGGGTACCTCGCGAGGTAGGCGAACTACCTCGCGAGGTCCATTTTAAATAATTAAAAAAAAAAAGCAAAAAATGATAAAAATTTTAAGGGGGACCACGCGAGGTAGGCGAACTACCTCGCGAGGTAGACCACTTACCTCGCGAGGTCCTCCAAAGGGGGACCTCGCGTGGGAGGCGAACTACCTCGCGAGGTCCATTTTAAATAATTATTAAAAAAAGCAAAAAATGATAAAAATTTTAAGGGGGACCACGCGAGGTAGGCGAACTACCTCGCGAGGTAGACTCACTTACCTCGCGAGGTCCTCCAAAAAAGTGAAAAAAATAAAAAAATTGAAAAAAATTTAAGGGGGACCTCGCGAGGTAGGCTAACTACCTCGCGAGGTCCATTTTAAATAATTAAAAAAAAACAAAAAATGATAAAAAAGGAAATCGGTGGGACCGCGAGTTGCTTTTAAAACTTGATTAAAAAAATTAAAAATCGAAAGTAATCCAAAAACGATACAAATAATAAAAAAATAAGGTAGACCTCCTACCTCGCGAGGTACTTCTAAGAAAGTGAAAAAAAATGAAAAATAAATTTAATGGGTACCTCGCGAGGTAGGCGAACTACCTCGCGAGGTCCGTTTTAAATAATTAAAAAAAGAAGCAAAAAATGATAAAAAAGAAAATCAGTGGGACCCGCGAGGTGCTTTTAAAACTTGATTAAAAAAATTAAAAAATCGAAAGTAATCCAAAACGATACAAATAATAAAAAAATAAGGTAGACCTCCTACCTCGCGAGGTACTTCTAAGAAAGTGAAAAAAAATGAAAAAAAAATTTAAGGGGTACCTCGCGAGGTAGGCGAACTAGCTCGCGAGGTCCATTTTAAATAATTAAAAAAAAAAGCAAAAAATGATAAAAATTTTAAGGGGGACCACGCGAGGTAGGCGAACTACCTCGCGAGGTAGACCACTTACCTCGCGAGGTCCTCCTAAAAAAGTGAAAAAAAATAAAAAAATTGAAAAAAAAATTTAAGGGGGACCTCGCGAGGTAGGCTAACTACCTCGCGAGGTCCATTTTAAATAATTAAAAAAAAAAATAAGGTAGACCTCCTACCTCGCGAGGTACTTCTAAGAAAGTGAAAAAAAATGAAAAAAAAATTTAAGGGGTACCTCGCGAGGTAGGCGAACTACCTCGCGAGGTCCATTTTAAATAATTAAAAAAAAAAGCAAAAAATGATAAAAAGAAAATCAGTGGGACCCGCGAGGTGCTTTTAAAACTTGATTAAAAAAAATTAAAAAATCAGAAAGTAATCCAAAAACGATACAAATAATAAAAAAATAAGGTAGACCTCCTACCTCGCGAGGTACTTCTAAGAAAGTGAAAAAAAATGAAAAAAAAATTTAAGGGGTACCTCGCGAGGTAGGCGAACTACCTCGCGAGGTCCATTTTAAATAATTAAAAAAAAGCAAAAAATGATAAAAAATTTAAGGGGGACCTCGCGAGGTAGGCGAACTACCTCGCGAGGTCCACCTCGCGCGGTCCTCCAAAAAAGTTAAATAAAAAATTGAAAAAAATTAAGGGGACCTCGCGAGGTAGGCTAACTACCTCGCGAGGTCCATTTTAAATAATTAAAAAAAAACAAAAATGATAAAAAAGAAAATCAGTGGGACCCGCGAGGTGCTTTTAAAACTTGATTAAAAAAAATTAAAAAATCAGAAAGTAATCCAAAAACGATACAAATAATAAAAAATAAGGTAGACCTCCTACCTCGCGAGATCCTTCTAAGAAGGTGAAAAAAAATAAAAAAAAATGAAAAATAAATTTAATGGGTACCTCGCGAGGTAGGCGAACTACCTCGCGAGGTCCGTTTTAAATAATTAAAAAAAGAAGCAAAAAATGATAAAAATTTTAAGGGGGACCACGCGAGGTAGGCGAACTACCTCGCGAGGTAGACCACTTACCTCGCGAGGTCCTCCTAAAAAAGTGAAAAAAAATAAAAAAATTGAAAAAAAAAAATTTAAGGGGGACCTCGCGAGGTAGGCGAACTACCTCGCGAGGTCCATTTTAAATAATTAAAAAAAAAAGCAAAAAATGATAAAAAAGAAAATCAGTGGGACCCGCGAGGTGCTTTTAAAACTTGATTAAAAAAAATTAAAAAATCAGAAAGTAATCCAAAAACGATACAAATAATAAAAAAATAAGGTAGACCTCCTACCTCGCGAGGTACTTCTAAGAAAGTGAAAAAAATAAAAAAAAATGAAAAAAAAATTTAAGGGGGACCTCGCGAGGTAGGCGAACTACCTCGCGAGGTCCATTTTAAATAATTAAAAAAAAAAAGCAAAAAATGATAAAAAAGAAAATCAGTGGGACCCGCGAGGTGCTTTTAAAACTTGATTAAAAAAAATTAAAAAATCAGAAAGTAATCCAAAAACGATACAAATAATAAAAAAATAAGGTAGACCTCCTACCTCGCGAGGTACTTCTAAGAAAGTGAAAAAAAATGAAAAAAAAATGAAAAAAAAATTTAAGGGGTACCTCGCGAGGTAGGCGAACTACCTCGCGAGGTCCATTTTAAATAATTAAAAAAAAAGCAAAAATGATAAAAAGAAAATCAGTGGGACCCGCGAGGTGCTTTTAAAACTTGATTAAAAAAAATTAAAAAATCAGAAAGTAATCCAAAAACGATACAAATAATAAAAAAATAAGGTAGACCTCGCGAGATCCTTCTAAGAAGGTGAAAAAAAATAAAAATAAATGAAAAATAAATTTAATGGGTACCTCGCGAGGTAGGCGAACTACCTCGCGAGGTCCGTTTTAAATAATTAAAAAAAGAAGCAAAAAATGATAAAAATTTTAAGGGGGACCACGCGAGGTAGGCGAACTACCTCGCGAGGTAGACCACTTACCTCGCGAGGTCCTCCTAAAAAAGTGAAAAAATAAAAAAATTGAAAAAAAAAAATTTAAGGTGGACCTCGCGAGGTAGGCGAACTACCTCGCGAGGTGCAATTTAAATAATTAAAAAAAAAAAACAAAAAATGATAAAAAAGAAAATCAATGGGACCCGCGAGGTACTTCTAAGAAAGTGAAAAAAAATGAAAAAAAAATTTAAGGGGTACCTCGCGAGGTAGGCGAACTACCTCGTGAGGTCCATTTTAAATAATTAAAAAAAAAGCAAAAATGATAAAAATTTTAAGGGGACCTCGCGAGGTAGAACGAACTACCTCGCGAGGTCACTTACCTAAAAAGTGAAAAAAAATAAAAAAAAATGAAAAAAAAAAAATTTAAGGGGGACCTCGCGAGGTAGGCGAACTACCTCGCGAGGTCCATTTTAAATAATTAAAAAAAAAAGCAAAAAATGATAAAAAAGAAAATCAGTGGGACCCGCGAGGTGCTTTTAAAACTTGATTAAAAAAAATTTAAAAATCAGAAAGTAATCCAAAAACGATACAAATAATAAAAAAATAAGGTAGACCTCCTACCTCGCGAGGTACTTCTAAGAAAGTGAAAAAAAATAAAAAAAAATGAAAAAAAAATTTAAGGGGTACCTCGCGAGGTAGGAGAACTACCTCGCGAGGTCCATTTTAAATAATTAAAAAAAAAGCAAAAAATGATAAAAATTTTAAGGGGGACCACGCGAGGTAGGCGAACTACCTCGCGAGGTAGACCACTTACCTCGCGAGGTCCTCCAAAAAAAGTGAAAAAAAATAAAAAAATTGAAAAAAAAAATTTAAGGGGGACCTCGCGTGGTAGGCGAACTACCTCGCGAGGTCCATTTTAAATAATTAAAAAAAAAAGCAAAAAATGATAAAAATTTTAAGGGGGACCACGCGAGGTAGGCGAACTACCTCGCGAGGTAGACCACTTACCTCGCGAGGTCCTCCTAAAAAGTGAAAAAAATAAAAAAATTGAAAAAAATTTAAGGTGGACCTCGCGAGGTAGGCGAACTACCTCGCGAGGTCCATTTTAAATAATTAAAAAAAAGAAGCAAAAAATGATAAAAAAAAGAAAATCAGTGGGACCCGCGAGGTGCTGTTAAAACTTGATTAAAAAAATCAGAAAATAATCCAAAAACGATACAAATTTAAATATAATTAAATAACTAATTTAAAAAACCGAGGTAATTAAAAAATGTATCTTGCGATGTACGCCTCGATGTAATTAGGCCAATTTGAGCATTAAAAGAATTACACCCTAACAGGGAGTAGTACCTCGCGAGGTATGATGCTTTTTTTTTTTTCTAATATTTTTTATTATATAATTTTTTATTTTATTTTTTGTTATTTTCTTTTTGACAGCTACCTCGCAAAGGTAGCCAGATTTTTATTGTTTTTATTATTATTAATTTCTTATTTTTTTACTTATATTTAAAAAACGACATAACGAAGGTACGATGGTTTTTTAAAAATTATAAATTATTATTCGTTTTTTATTTTTACTTTATTAATATTATTTAATATTCATTTTCTTATTTTAATTATATTTAAATACGTACCCTGCGAGGTATGATCGTTTTATTTTTAAATTAGTTATTTAATTATATTTAAATATGTACCTCGCGAGGTACTCCTAGTACCTCGCGAGATATGATCGTTTTTTTTAAATAATTAATTTTAGTATTTTTTCTGTTCTATATTTATTTTTATTATTTTCGTTTTCAGTTCTACCTCACGATGTATCCGATCTACCTCACGAGGTACTCGGATCTTTATTTGTTTTTGTCATTTTATTATTATTTTTTATTTTAATTTTTTAATTATATTTAAATATGTACCTCGCGAGGTACTGGGGAGTACCTCACGAGGTACCATGATTTTTTTTAAAATTATTATTATTAATTTTTTGGATTGTTTTGTATTATTTTATCATTATTTTCTTTTTCAGTTCTACCTCGGGAGATAGATCATATACCTCACGAGGTACTCAGATTTTTATTTGTTTTTTGTTATTTTATTATTAATTTTATTTAAATATGTACCTCCGATGGTTTTTTTAAAAAATAATATCATTAATTTTTTGGGTCGTTTTGTATTTTTTTAATCCTCCTTTCTCTTTCAAAGCTGCCTCGCGTGGTATCTTTACTAC
Organism: Acacia pycnantha; assembly: GCA_025563575.1. Lineage (NCBI taxonomy): Eukaryota > Viridiplantae > Streptophyta > Magnoliopsida > Fabales > Fabaceae > Acacia > Acacia pycnantha. The sequence goes on from JAMWYP010000013.1 coordinate 3,861,927, forward strand.
CTAGCGAGGTAGTTGGAATTTTATTTTTATTTGTTTTTGTTATTTTTATTATTATTATTTATTATTAATTTCATTTTTTAATTATATTTAAATATGTACATCGGAAGTGAATGTTTCGCAATATTGATCACCTACCTTGTAAGAAAGTCAGATATATATAATATGTGTGTGTGTGACTATATATATTTGTGCACACACACACATAAAATATATTTGTGTGTACACACATAAAATATATGTGTGTAGACGCACACATATATACATACATACATATATGTAGACACACACATATATGTGCGTGCACACACACACAAAATATATGTGTGTAGACACACACATATATACATACATACATACATATATGTAGACACAGACATATGTGTGTGTGTTTATAGTGTCTATAGATATTTGTGTGTAGACACACACATATATACATACATAGATAAACACATACACATATATCTAAAAGTTTCATTGACTGGAAGAGTATACGTGTCCACATACATATACTCACAAAAAATCAAACACACTTGAGAGAATAAAATAGGGGTATTTTAGGAAAACTTGACAATTATTAGAATGTTGTCTTATAATTAGATCAAAACCAACTCTCAAATATTGTCTTATAATTAGGACCGGAGGAGTAATAGAAAAATACAAAACAAAACAAAATTAAAAAAAAACGATTGTACCTTGCGAGGTACATAATTAAAAAACAAAATTAATAATAATAATAATAATTGAAAAACAAATAATAACTTATAATAATAATTTTTTTTTGAAAAACCATTGTACCTCGTTTCAGGTACATTTAATTTTTATGCATTGTTTCCGGAATAAAAATTATGTTCAACACTGCCAACAAGTTGCGAGGTAAGACATCCTCGTTTCCACTGGCAAGGACACATAACAGTACAGTTTAATGAGAATGAAAATGAATAAAATTTTTGGGGTTAAGGAGCAATTTTACACATGAGCTTTTCTCCCAGGAGCGCCCAGCACCACGTGCTTTTTTCTGGAGCAAAAATACACACGTGGTTACGTTTTAGGAGCGCCCAGCACCACGTGCTTTTTTCTGGAGCAAAAATACACACGTGGTTACGTTTTAGGAGCGCCCAGCACCACGGCAGTTAGTTGACCGTTAGTCAACCGTTAACTTGGATGGAACGCTGACGTGGCGTGACGTGGACGCTGATGGTAGGAAAAAAAGAAAATTATCATTTTGCCCCTTAGTTTTAAATGAAAATTACCTTTTTGCCCTTGGTTTTAAATGAAAATTACCCTTTTGCCCTTAGTTTTAAATAATAATAAAAAACTAAAAATACCCTTCCACCACCGGCCCCACCACCACCGGCCGACCACCACCGCCGGCCGGCGGCGGCCGGGCGGCGACCACCACCACCGGCCAGGCGCGGCGGCGGGGTGGGGTGGCCGGTGGTGGGGCCCACCAAGGAATGGGTATTTTTAGTTTTTTTTTTTTAAAAAAAAAAAACTTAAGGCAAAAGGGTTATTTTTATTTAAAACTAAGGGCAAAAGTGTAATTTTACCCGAGTTACTGTTCATTTCTATCCAACTTAACAGTTGACTAACGGTCAACTAATCACTGTGGTCTTGGGCGCTCCCAAAACGTAACCACGTGTGTACTTTTGCTCCAGAAAAAAGCACGTGGTGCTGGGCGCTCCTGGGGAAAAAGCTCATGTGTAAAATTGCTCCTTAACCCAAATTTCTGAATCTATTGCTGGAGTTATAAATGAGACGGAACAATTAATTAAATCAATTATTATCAAACCGCTGTAATGTGTTACTATTTCAACTTCTCACTGAAGTCAGAGAGCTCAAGAGCGCGGATCCTAGGAATAGTTGCCGCTTCCTCTCTCTCTTTTGGAGTGTTGTACCCCCGATCCACTGGTCCAAAAAACAAACAAACAAACAGATGAGCTTATCACACTCTTATCTAAAGAAACCAAAATAATGCACAAAAGCAGAAAGAGAGGATGATGTCGAAGCTGTTGTAACTTATGGAGGACAATGGTCTGAGACATCATAGGCAAAAGATAGGCGATCAAATCAACCATGATTGTGATAGAGATAATTATGTCTGTGAACCTTTTTTTCCAAATTACACCTTGTTATGGTTACATGATTATCTTGTGTAACTCAAGTCTATTTTGGACCCAAATTGCATCCACCATGAAAAGGTTCCAAACTCAAGTTCACTATAAAATCACTTCTTGTAAAGAGAAGACAACTACCTAGATACAAATTCCATCCGTCTAACTCTGGCTCCTTGATAACATTTTTTAAGGTTGCTAGCCGATCTTCAACAAAGCTGAATAAAAAACGACTTCAGTTAATTTCTTCTAGATCATCTCAACAAGAATAGAACTCTATTGTGAATGATACTTGGGACCAAAATTTGTATCACTTGCTGTAAATAGCAGAATATCTTACTGGAGCCTGAGCCCTTGGTTCTCTGGTCTCTTCTGAAGCTGCTTCAGCACTTCCACCTTTGGGCTATTAGAGAAAATTGAATCGTCCATGAAAAACTAACTTTTTTTTCAATTGAAATAAGAGAGGAAAGAAACCATAGAAGCATCAATGCAAGTATGCAACACAGTCCACACCAAGTCAACGTATCAAAATATGTCGAATATATCACATACTCACCCAGTTCCTAGGCCATATATTCTCTCAGGCGGGATGGTCACACCAGCAAGCTCTCGAAGTAAAGCATCAGCAAAACGGTTCTGAAATTCAAGAAAGATGACAGGAAAAGGGTGAGGAACAATGTGAAGAAACTGTTGCGAGTGAATTTGTAGTTGATATGGTTTTAACCATAGAATTGAGAGTTAGGAATAGAAAAGAGACAGAATAGAAGAAGATGAAGAAAGAAAGATTCTGTATAATCTCCAAATGTTCTGTATATTGCACAAATCTGATCAGCAAGCATTTAAATGGGATAGTAGGCTATTTATAATGCCATAACCTTCCTCTAATCCCTTCCTAATGGCTAACACTTTAGGATTAGTAACTAACTAAGATATTAACAATCTAGTTTACAAATAGATCCCTAGTCCTATCTTACACTTAGGTCCCTACATGCAGATTATTAATGTTCCATATCATTACCTCCCTCCCAAAACATCCTTGCCCTCAAATCTTTATTATGTTTACATATCAGTAGTGTACCACCCTCTCTATTTTCCTTGATACTGAACCTTAAACTATATATCATAAGGACTATTATCTCCTACGGAGCAAAGGAAGAAGGTCAGACCTGTTTTGTGGTGACAATGTACACTCTTGAGCTTGCAAACTTCAGCGCATCAGCAACGCCAGGATAGAATCTGAAGCAAGGCATTCAGCAGTTGATAGGAATTATAATTGTAATGCTTGAAGATGGAAAAAAATCTAAAAGGATACAAATTAATATGCATAACATAAAACAACATGGAGGTCCATCTCTTTTACACCCTTGATCAGTACCTGTTACTTTAGTGGATGAGTTGGTATAGTATAGGTGCATTGTCCATATGTTCAACATGCACTGGTCATTTTTTTTTATTTTTGGAAAATGCAGGTTCATGACCAAATCTATCTCCACGCTGAAAAATTTTAGAATAAATCCTAAATAAAAAGCCGTAGACCAAGACAACCATATATTAAGCACACTAGAATATTAGATACTTTCTAGAAAGCCGCACCTTTAATGTACTTATGTGCTTACATATTCATCCGACAATGGCATGGTCTATCTCTCTTTTGTACACATGTTCAGCCTAATAATCTCTCCTCTACATAAGGCTCTAGGTACGTCATCATGCATCTGGTGTAATTGTACGACAATAATAACTGATTCCCTAATTGATTGAACAACCTGTTTGCACCAATCCAAGTAGTAAAATCATTCTCCAACCATTCATCTCTGATTTTCCCATAAAGATCTATCAGAGCATCCCTATTTTCTTCACCCCATTCTTTCATGATAACGGGCTTCAGCGCAAGCCAATTCTCCAATATACCCTCAACTGTGAGCCCCTCCGCAACCTTGCAGAACAGCTATATCAGTCAACTGGTCTAGCGTCGACACCAGTGATTTGAATGCATATGTAGATTCAAGGCTATAGTGCTCATGAAGAATAATAAAGTTCTAAATCTCTTTTAAATGATAATTCTGGATCATAGGAATTATACCCACCGAAGACTTCCTGATGGAATGTGTTCTTGTCTCAAGCAACAGCCTCACAAGCAAAACGTTTTCATATCCAGTTTCCACCACTGGCCGCACCTAACATTCAGAATTATTGTAGTTTACTTAACTATCTCATGCGGAGGGGGTGAAAAGTAGCCAACCATCCCCTTGAAAATTCTCACGCCATTAATCAATTAATGGTGTATCCAAACCCTACGCCACAGCGCTGCGGCGCCACAAATCTCTGCGCCATTAATGGTGTAAGCAGTAGATTGGAAAATATTTTTAAAATAGCTTCAATTTGGTAATTTTTTTAAAAAAATATTTTGGTAAAAAAGCCCTTCAATCTTTCATCATCTGGTTTTACAATATTTTATTTGAGGACTCATTTTGTAGCAGGATATATATAGAATCTCGGCCGACCAATAAAGATGGCAAATAATCTCTATCGAGTTGACACCCATGATTCAGTTGTCCTTGGTCAGGAAACTAAGGACTTCTTTGATTCTATTCTTTGTTTCCTTTCTCAAAACAGTTTTATAAATTTGTTTTTGCAAAAAAAAATTTAAAGTGTTTGGATATTTCTTTTAAAACATCTGATTTTATAGCGATGTGGCGGCGGTCGACGCTGGTGGTGACATAGCGGTGGTCATCACCTATAGTGTGATATCAACGCTGAATAGGTAGTGACATAAAAAAAATAAGAAAATAACCAATAACTGTTTTTGTTATTTGTTTTTTAAAAAATAACTTTTTATTTTGTTTAAAAAAATAACTTTTTTAAACAATAAGTTGTTTTTGCTGTTTTATCTAAGTTGTTTTTTAAAATGAGTCCAGAAACAAATTTTTTTATTGTCCATCCAGTATCCAAAGCTTTACCCTGACTAATCTGGATCCGATCCAAGTCGCATTCCCGGCTATAGTGGGAGAGTCTTAAATAGGGTTGGGGCCTGGGGGCACAGTTTGTTAAATTATATACCCAGTATGTCAATCGGTAATATAATTTATCATATTTCAATTAAATTAGTTTCAGTTTTCTTATGTCACACTTGGTTTTTTTTTATATATATAATAGATGGCTAAACACCAACAATACCAGGAAAGAAATTACACAAAGGAGGAATTTAATCTTTTTTTTTTTTGATTGTCCAAAGTGGGGAGGGGGGTGCGGGCTCGAGCCCAGGACAGGGGAGTGATGCCAGCTTTAGTGCCACTGCACTCTAAGAGTGCTGGCAATTTAATCTTAAACACTCTTGGTTCAACCAGGCTCTCAGATGAATAGGATAAAGATTGTAGAATTAGAAATGCCCCATTTGGTTAAGACATTCGCAATTCTATTAAAATCTTTTTTTTTTTTTTTTTTTTTTTTTTTGCTAAAAAGTTGCCCCATTTGGTTAAGACATTCGCAATTCTATTAAAATCTTGTGGGATGACTCTCACATCAACCTACCAATCTCTACTAAGCGTAAGGATGATTCTATATTGGGCCTGGTACTCTCCCTTTTTTTTTTTTGGTAAAGTACTCTCCCAATTTTGTTGAAATGTATACTCCGAACTTTCTTCTTGTTGGGCCTTAATAAGGACTCAATGGTCGGCTTCCCAAAAACAAAGCCCAAAATACAATATGTTTTTGTTTTTTTCGGTGGGGAGCCTATTCCTCGTAGACGCAGACCTGCCTTGAAGAAGGCGGCGGAAGTAGACCGCCAAGATCTCCTCAACTGAGTCACCGCCAGCAATTTCGGTTTTGAAGATCCACTCTGAGTTAGACGTACATGTCTACGCTTCCTCAGTGCAATCAATATGTTTCGTTGGAGCTTTACTGTGCCTCTCTTTTATCGTAAAACGGCCTAATCGCACAATTTGGCGTGCCCCCATGCTTGCTTATTTTAATGAACCTAAAATTTGGATTACGGCCTTCCGGACCAAGGCATCGAGCTTAATGTCTCTAAACTAGAGCCCCTTCATATTGCATGTGCCTATTTGCTCTTGTCAGCCTCATTCTAATTTTTTTTTTTCCATCAGGTTCACCGGGATTTTGCCCCAACTAATCCGAATCCGACCCGCGTCACACACCTGGTTTCGATGGGAGAGTCTCCCAACCTCATTCTATTTTATTGTTAGTGTTGATATTACTAGGTATATTGGGCCCACAAACGAATACAAGAGGAGGATTTCCAATATTACTCTAAATAAGGTGCAGTCACAAAATGATTGGGTTTAAATTCGTTAAGGGCTATTTTGTCTTAAGAGTTTTTATTGAGAACAATTTTGCATCAGAGTTTTAAAACATGAGTAATTTTACCGTAACAGTTAGTTTACTAAATATGCTAAGCTGACTCCACATTTATCTCATTCTTTTTTGTTAAAGTGTAAATTTGCTTCGGAACTTTAAGGCTTTGTTTGTGAGTACCATTTTGGAGGGAAAGGAAAGGGAATGGAGGGTTTTGGTAGTCTTTTCCCTTGTTTGCAAGTTTCAAAAAAAAGAAGGGGAGGGAATCAGAGATTTTTACAAATCCCCCAAAATCCTCCTTCTTCTAAAATAAAGTTCCCCCAATATGGGAGGTTTTAAGAGGGGAAATAGAATAATTACTTTGTTACCCTTATTCACCACCACCACCCCACTACCGCCGCCATCGCCATCGCCGCCACCACCACCACCGCCACCACATAAATAATTTTTTGAATATAAAAATTACATAAATAATTTTTTTAGAAAATTTAAATTTATTTGAAAAATATAATAACTATATTATTAATTATTAAAGAAGATGACAAAATGGTAAAAATAACTCATTAATCCTCCATCTTCCTCTCTTACTACTTTTTTAACTCTCAAACAAGGGAAGGAAATATCCTACATTTCCCTTCCATCCCCTCCCCTCCCCTCCATTCTCCTTGCATTCCTTTCCTTCTCTTTCCTTCCAAACTCCCAAACAAAGTCTTTGGTTCGACGGAGGGAAAGGGAATGGGGGATTTTAATGGAGGGAAGGGGAATGGAGGGATTTTAAAATTACCTTGTTTGGATTGATCAGAAGGAAGGGGAGGGAAATTTTTTTGACATTGACAACTGTACCCTTATATTATAAGATATTCTCAATCTAAATATCTTATCTCATAACATTATAAATTTATCGGCAAACATAATCTTACCATTCAAGTCGAAAGCTTGAAACCCTAACTCTGTTCTTTTGGTTTATAGGAAGGGGCACATAGGAAAATTGGAGTGAAAGTTTTAGGGCAAAACGTTGAAGTGTGACAGAGGATACTTTCATAAAAGGTTGAAGTTTCGAACAATTCACATGCTTCAATTATATTCCTTGTTCATCTTTGTTTGACGATACTTTTATCTGATGAATTTCCCAGGAACGACAAATAGGAGATCGATCGAAGGAAGAACCAAAGCATAATTCATCAAAATCGAATCCCACAAAAATGACAGAGTTTGAAAATCTGCCTGAACATCTCATAATAGCAAAAAACTAGGGATATTTTTGTCCTCTCATACACCCATTTTTATAAATCTCTCCAAATCCGTCCGATTTGGAGGGGACGTTTTTGAGGGAAGGGAAGGGGAAATTTTAAAAAATATCCCCTCCCCTCCTAAAAAATATCATCTGTCAAACAAGGGGAGGGGACTAAAATCCCTACATCCTCCTCCCCTCCCCTCCAATCCCCTCAAACCAAACAAAGCATTAGTGTCATCTACTTTATTTCTTATGTCAAAGTTAGATTTTAAAATTTTGGAGCAAATTTTCCCCTTAAAAATGAGGTGGACTATTAGTTAAAATTAATTGAGACAACGATCAACACAAAATTACTCCTTTTTTAAAAACTTACAAGGCAAATTGTCCTCTATAAAAGCTTCTGAAATAAAATTGACCCTAATCCCTTACTATGTTTGGTTTTAGGAGGGAGGGAGGGAGGAGAGAGATTTTTTTTTTTCTCTTTTTTACTAAATAGTCCATGAAATTTTTTCAATATTGTAAAAATACACTCTTAAAAAAATATTCTTCTAATTAATGGTAATTTGATCAATATCTTCCCTAAGGTCTGTTTCCCTCCCTTCAAACCAAACACACTTAAAAGTGTGTTTGATTTGAAGAGAAGGAAAATGTTTAAACTTAAAGACTAATAATTAAATTTTTCTGTGTTCCCTCCCCTCAAACATCCAATTCTTCTAACTAATGGTAATTTGATCAATATCTTCCCTAAGGTCTGTTTTCCTCCCTTCAAACCAAACACACTTAAAGTGTGTTTGATTTGAAGAGAAGAAAAATGTTTAAACTTAAAGACTAATAATTAAATTTTTCTGTGTTCCCTCCCCTCAAACATCCAATACTGGTAATACTGGTATCGTACAGAACTGTGCGAAGAGATGCTTGCTAACAGCATCATTGGGAACAAGATTTATTAAATTGTTCATACAAACCCAATTCTGTCAAGTCCGCTTACAACTTCCTTTCTGACAATGGTGGATCTAGGGACAATAGCTTCTGGGCTTGTATGTGGAAGTGGCAGCTTCCTGAGAAAGTTAAGTTCTTTATGTGGCAAATTGGTCATGAGAGATTGGTCACAAATTCTCTCAGAGCCAGACGAGGTCTCACTAATGACAGTCGTTGCCCCTTTCATTGTAATAGTGAGGAAAATCCGCTTCATATCCTCAGGGATTGTGCAAGAGCGAAAAATCTGTGGAAACAACTTTTAAAACCTAACTATTTTTCTCAGTTCTTTGCAGGGAATTTGTAGGGTTGGCTCAACTGGAATACTCATCACAATCCCGCGACAGGGAGTTTTCAGGCCTACTCTTGGCCAAGAGTCTTTAGCTTGGGGTGCTGGATCCTCTGGACAACGAGATGCAAATTTTTATTCCAGGGCGTGACCACTGAAACTAAGGAGATGTTACATTATTGTATATACCTTTTAATGGAAAGTATTACCAACCAAGCTCTTACTCATCAAATTTTTCATCTTGGCAGGGTTAACGAAGAGTCTTGGACCCCTCCTCCTGAGAATATGGTTCGCATTGACGTGGATGGTTCTGTGCGGTATCAACATCAAGCAGCTTGCGGTGGAGTAATTAGGAATGCTCAAGGTCATTGGCTGATGGGATTTTACAAATCCCTTGGGCTCCGTACTATCGTTGAAGCCGAGCTCTATGCTATTTTGACAGGATTGCAAATGGGGCATCAAATGGGTCTTCGAAGAATTCTCTTATATTCTGATTCTCTTGAGGCCGTCAACATCCTCATGAGAGATTACACTACGGATCATCCTCTTAGAGACATCATCGTAGAGATCATAGATCTTCTTTTTCAAGACTGGTACGTGCAGATCTACTACACCTCAAGAGACAACATCACTTGTGCGGATTATATGGCCAAACAAGGTCATGCTGCCCCCGATGCAGATGTGACTTTAAGTCCAACAGTTCCAAGTGGGTGTCTGAATATGTTCTTGAAGGACCTTTCGGTCTGTCATTCCTAGTTTCTAGGTTTCTCTTTTGTTTTTAGGGCTTGATTTCCATAATTTTATCCATTTCTTTTCTCAAGCCTCGGCTTACCTGTATTTCATAAAAAAAAAAATAAAAAAACATCTACAAAGAGTACCGAGGAAATATGTTGCCTTTTTATTTACCTTACAGAGGCTTTTCTGCAATAAACTGGTAATGTTACCTTTTCATTTCCCTTACAGAACTTAAAAATCCTGTGGCCCCTCAGACATTTGTGTCAGGTTATTCACAGTAACATTTATTTCCTCGGGATAAACAAATGATTCCCTTTTATATTTCGTAAATCAGAAATGATCAGGCTCCAGTTTTGAAATATTTAGTTTAAATATGGCCTTGAAACGAAGGTTCTTCAATGTCCCGGCTACACGACAGGCCAGGAAAATACGGAAGCTAACATACTTGGTTGCTATATGGGCCAGGAAAGAATTGAAAGTTAAAATACAAATTACCCACTGCAGCAATTCAAGAAAGTCGACAATAAAGGACTAAAATATCAAGCGTGCTGCGTTATGCAGGAAGAGGAATTTAATCCATTGATTCCGAGAGAAACTGATGAAGCAAAAAAAAAGTGAGGAACCAGAATTCCTTCATCATAGTCACAAGCACTAAAGAATAAAACGTAAATTGGGATTAGATCTTGTTGATAAGAGTTCAACAAATCCATAAACAGCAAGCAGTACCCAAATCGAACATCATTTACAGTCCTAGCTAGAAAACCCTAGGCATAGGGAAAATTAACCACCGAAACCATAGAGAGTCCTTCCCTGCCTCTTGAGTGCGTAGACGACATCCATGGCGGTGACCGTCTTCCTGCGAGCGTGCTCAGTGTAGGTAACAGCATCACGAATGACATTCTCGAGGAAAATCTTCAACACACCGCGAGTTTCTTCGTAGATGAGCCCGCTAATCCTCTTCACACCACCTCTTCTGGCCAGACGACGAATCGCAGGCTTCGTGATACCTTGAATGTTATCACGGAGCACCTTCCTGTGCCTCTTGGCTCCTCCTTTTCCCAGTCCTTTTCCTCCTTTGCCACGACCCGACATTTTTCCCTTCAAGATGCTTAGACACACGAGAACGCTTTTGCTCTGAAATTCGAATTTCGAAAAGTTATGAAACCGCAGGTACGGGGACTGGGTTTATATGGAGGCACGTTTCGGGTTTTCCAGATGACTTGAGCCATTTTCGGCCGTTGGATTAGACCGTCATCGACCGCTATAAATCGTAATCCGCGTCATCTCCTTGGGTTAGTTTATGACTCTCGATTGTGGTCTTTCAACGGTGATGATTCTTCGTCTAGTACCTTATTTGCCTGGCTCATTTTTTTCCCATAAAGTAAGTAACCACAAAAAGCAAACAAGCAAGTTAATAGAAATAATATTATTTGAAAACAAGACAGAAATTTAGTTTAGTTTAATTTATTTTAAAACTGAACAAAATTGCTAAATTTTAATTCAGAACCTTGATTCCTCTAGGCGAACCGTACCAACATAAGTTGAAAATTATTCACAGCTGAGTGACAAGTTTAAAAACATCACTGTGTCATGGCTGACCAAAAGTTTGATGAGAACCAGGAACACTTGGAATTTGAAACCATTTAGAATGATGACTCAATTGAGAACAAATTGGTGCATTATCTATCCATGTTTTTCAGTTACAGAGCTTTGATTACAAAAATCTATGTTGTATTTGCTGGAGAGGTTTTTTTTTTTTTTTTTGAACATGAGATTGGTTGATAATCAGCAGGCTGAGGCACTTCTTAGATTAAATTCAGGAAATATTTTCACACTTAAAATTTTGAACATGTTCTCGTTTGCATGCCCTGTTTCAACGTTCCTGGGAATATTTTCATGCTTCAAATTTTGTTCAAGTTGGCTCGGTGACTTCATCCTAGTTATCTCCCCTCAAGGACCATAATCCTTCCTCAAGCTGGCAATTGCAAACTGAGCAGGAGGACCGTAATCCTTCCTCCCCAGGAGTAATAGACCCCCTAAAACAGCTGAAATATACATACTTCCATGCATCAGAAAGCAAGAGAAAATTAAACAACCCACGGCAAAAGTGGCAAGAACCTTAAATTCTACGTAGGATCTTTCGAACAGGAAGCAGCAAAGGATGCCGTAGATTGATCCCATTGCCGTTCCTTGTCCTCGATCATTAGCAACAGAGAAGGCGGCTTGTCGCTTTGTGATGAAGCTGATGGCAATGGTGAATCCTGACCAATACACATTTTCTTTGTAATATATGAAGCCGAGTAACACAGCAAGGCCTAATGAGAAACTGTTGGAAATTTCTTTCTTGCTATCTGAAATTGTGGCCGCGTTAGACAATGCATTATGCATAGCACTTATTGGTTTGCTGGTTCAATTTTTGAGTGACGTGACCCTTATAATCGAGCAAAACACATCAAGAGCAGTTGCGTTGTCCAGAACATGTATAAATATACGGCCTGTACATTGTGATTCCACCCCTCACAGGCACGTGCAGCGTATGATTTGTAGCCATTGCGTATCAGAAATCAACAAATGGAGGATTTGACTTGTTTGTTTGTGCTGTTTTGTTAAATTTGAATGAAATGGAACCCTCAATTACTATTCTTACACTTCACAGCAAAGCTTCTGTTATTTCTTGAAGTCCACCATAACGCAGGTATGTCTAGGACAAAGCAAACAAATAGTGGAAGGTTAGTCTATTATTTATTTCGGCGCTTCTCACAATTATGAGAATAGAGTGTGATAAGCACCAAATGCTTATGGCTGTGATGTGATAGCTCTAAATTTAAAAATTTTAATAGGTATTTTTTTAATGATAAATTCATTTTTAGGAGAAGGGATAATTATAAGGTGATATTTATTTAAATTTTTACATATATTAAAATATAAAATTAAATAAATTCAGTTGAATTTGGACCGTCCAATATTGCTATATATATACAGTTCAGATTGATGATGAAGATACAAATTAAAGCACATTAAAACGATGAGGAAAAGAAACAAAAGGTGCTCCCAATATAAAATATTTGGACGCAAGTTTTGTATCTGAGATTTTAAGTTTTAACCCAGCATTTTTTTTCCTCCCATTTAGATAATTAAGAGCATATTTTTTTCAGCCAGAAAATAGTTTTTTTTTTTTTAATGATTTAGGGTTTCTCTTTTCGAAGTTAAGAGTGCAAAGAGTTTTTTGCCTATGGTAACCCGTGCACGTCTCTGTATTCAAACTTGTATTATTTTACTTACCGAGATGATATTGCTTACCATCACAATCAGCAGCTTGTTGGTCAAAAAATAATATTTCATTAAACCCAACCGAACAAGAGATATATAGCATAAAATAAAAGGTTTGCAAAAAGAAAGACCAAATATATAGCAATGCAAACAAACCTTAAAAATAAACTAATAATAAAATAGGTGAGGGGGAGTCGCTGTTATGGGCAAGAACCCTACAACCCTCGTCATCCATTCACTGAAATCTATGGGTAGAAAAACATCGTCACCAGCAACAAAGCCATTAAAATAGGTTATTGTTTGAAGAAGCATTCTAAAAAGATCCACACCTTTTATCCACAATAAAGTAACTACGCTAGTTGTTAAAGAAAATTCATGAGTATATCTCAGAAGCAAAAGCACCTACAAACACCTGCAAGAGAGACAAAGAATAAGAAGTTGTCAAATGCACAATGAACAACACAGTCTCAACCTTGAAATACGTTTTGGATTTACCATTGCCAACAATTCACAATAGTTTTTTGAAAGATGGAACCAACAAGATATAAGAGTATAGCTACCAAATTCCAACCCTAAAGTGCGAAACAATGACCCCAGGTGAGATTTGTTGCTATTAAAACCCCCAACTTGATCTATTGCCACAACGAAGAGCAACACCGCCAACAAAAAAGCCCAAAAAAACATGAAAATAAATGAAGACTAACACACAAATAGGGATGGGGAGGTAGGGGAGGGAGACGCCCTGAAAAAAATTCATCCAACAACCAAGAGAATTGTTCCCATGCCCAAGAAGTGGAGAGGAGGGGGAGAGAAAAAAAGGAGTTGAGTTGATATTGAGAGGAAACAAGTAGGAAGATATCATGGGTGGCCATTTCAAACTGAAAGCAATACAGAAATTTAAGGTATATATTTTTAAACCAACTGTTCATGTTTTTTTTTTTTTAAACATTGTTGCTTCCAGTAAACATTCTGATGACAAGAATATGTACTGACTCTATTGCTTCACAGATGATTGATGATGAAGATTTGGGTTTCTCTGCCAATTTTCTCAACATGAATCTTCATTTTTGTGCTCAAGGCAACATGCCACTATGTCACCGGTGACCCAAAGTTTGATGGAAACTTGGAACACTTAGGATCCGTTTGTTATAAAGAAAGTTTGGGAAGGGAAAGGAACTTTAGAGGAGGGAAATGAATGGAAAGGAAGATTTGAAAGATAAGGGAAGATGATTTGAGTTATTTGGTAGGAAGAAAATGAAGAGGTGGTAGTTGGTAAAGAATTAGGAAATGTCTATTTTACCCTCAAAAGAAATTAATTCAAAATAATAAAAAAATATTTTTTTTGCTAAAATATATTTTAAAAAAACATATTATTGTTAAGTTCGAACTTTTGAAGAAAAAAAAATTCGCCAAATTTGAACTTTCCCGCCAAGTTTGAACTTTCCCGCCAAGTTCGAACTTCCCGCCAAATTTGAATTTCAGAGGTAAATCACAAAAACCATTTTCCTGGGAAGATGACAGTTTTCCTTCCATTTTCGGATGGAAAGCATCTTCCCTCAAATAAGAGAAGATGAGTATTTCCAGTGAGTTGCTGATTGGACTTTCTTTCTAACAAACATCCAAAATCCATGGGAAGATTGAGATCTTCCATTTCCCTCCCCAAGCTTTCTTTGTAACAAACGGGTCCTTACAACCTTATAGAACGAGTTGTTTCACTAATGGATTTTCGGTTGATTCAGTTGAGAACTTTAAATAGTGAATGTCCGGTGACATTTTACAGTTATAAGTTCCCGAAAGAAAAACACCACTTGTGCATTATTATCTATATATCCCTGCCTTTTCTTTTTGTGCTCCAGTGCCAAGTGCTGCAGTTACAGAACTTTAATTAAAAAAATGACTAAGCTGCATTTATTGAAGTTTTTTTTGGGCAGGGTGTTGGGGCTTTTACATTCAGATGAACTTGTTTATCTTGTGCATGAGATTGGTTAATTAGCAGGCCAAGTTACGGAGGTAGGCTTATTCATTCATTGTGAACGCAGAGCGTTGCTGATGTTACAATAAATGTGGTTGAAATTTAGAGGACAAGAGGGATTCTCCCATACAAGTAGCTGACTGACCTCATTTTCAATCTTAATTGCTTCTCTCATCAAGCTCACGATGCAGAATCCCAAGCTGGCCAAGCAGCTATAGTGATGAATCATTTCGCCTATTATAAGTATCTCTTCTTCATCTTCATTTGTCTGAATCATCAGATTAGCTGCCTCCTCCATCTGTTGCAGGAAATAACCTGTTAAGCCATCAGCATCTCCACTAGCACACAAGATCTTCAATGTGCCGGTATTTGATTCAACGTCACTACTGGGGATATTCACCGACTTCATTCTGGTTATCGATCTCCTCAAGGATCCTCAATGGAGGCCCAACTTTAGTCTTGAAAACATCTATATTCTTCACCGTTTGCTCTTCAAGTTCTTCCCGCCAATTCACTCCATCATCATTCTCAGAAAACCGTGGGACATGTTGTGTTGAGTATTCCTCAAAATGCAAGAGATCTACCATCCTTGACAACGATTCTAGCATCTTACCGTATCACTGTAGCAGGCACCATGAAAAGGCAAGAACCAGAAACTTGGCCTCTGATGACATCTTTTCTAGTTGACTCACTGAACATTTCAGCTTCTTCCCTTCTTTCTCGCAATGTTTGAGGAGAAGGTAATAACATCATCTGCTTCTCACCAATGGACAATGGTTATGGCATCAATGCAATCCTCAAGTGATCTCAAGCATTGGGAAAGTTGAGATTTTGCCAGAGTCGCTGCTCTTGAGGGCTTCATAAGAATCTCAACTAGTTCGAAACAAACGAGTTCAGTTGTGGCTTCAGTGATTCTGGTAATTGCAAATTGAGTAGCAGGCTGTTAGAGATATTAATATCAAGGTGAAATTAAATGAGTAGATAGTTGGTTGAGACCTTAGTCTATATAAAATGTCATGGTTAATGTGTTTATTATGTAGGATAGTAAGATCAAACTATGTTAAGAGAGAAACTAAGGTGAGTCTCTCTCTCTAAGGTAAGTCCTCTTAAATCCCTATTGTTAGAGTTAATTGTTAATACCTCAAGTGAGGGATAATCATTACACCCCAAGTGGGTTATAGTTTGTGTGAGTATGTTGCTTTTACGTGATTAATACAAGATCCTTCATCTTCTCTGTTATGATTTCTAATTACTACTGTTAACGAGGCCAATATATACTTCCTCCCCTGGACAAATAGAGCACCTATAACAGCTGAAATCCCACCAGCTTGCCCATACATCTTGCCATACATTAGCAAACAAGAGAAAACAACCCACGGCAACAGAGGCAGGAACCTTAAATCCTCGGATCTTCCGAACAAGAAACAGATGAGGATACCATAGATTGACCCCATTGATGTACCTTGTCCTCGAGGCTCGAGCATTTGCACTTGAGAATGTTGCTTGTCGTTCTGTGGTGAAGCTAATGGCAATAGTGAGTCCTGACCAATACCCACTTTATTTGTTATATACCAAGCCAAATAACACGGCAAGCCCCAATGAAAGCGAGTACTTGATCGCAAACGCCACACTCTGCCTCATGGTGTAACACCTCAAATTCCATATTATATACTATGTCCAATGACAGGTAGTTTTAGGAAAATCAACAGCATGTCTGAGTAATGCGGAACAAAGAACATGCACTAATGTTTGGACGATGAGTAACAGATATAAAATGCCAAACATAAACTGGTGAACTTAAAGATTTCCCGAAAGAATATTCATGTGATACAATAATACAAAATGTGTATAATTACAACTCCTACATAGTAACTATACCGTCTTAAACCAAGCCTTAACTAGACTTGTGGCTTGAAACCCCATACAGTTAATCAAATCCATTGGCCAGGTCGGGTGTCTAGTGGAAGTCTCCCCGTCTTTCACGGCGACTTATGACTGAACCACATAGATCAACCCTTTCTTAGTTTAAGCACCAAATGGTTTGAAATAAATTTATCAGATTCATGCCAGAACTAGTCCTTCTTAATCTTCTTCAGACTCTTGTCTCGACCAGTGCCTCTTCACGACTCCATCCATGTCGCCTTCTCAGATCCAAGTTCCTTTCCTGAACCTTTAATCAAGTCTGAGATTCAATACACATTGAATCCTAGGTAACAATTAACCTCTATAGCAGATATAACAATGTATGACAAATATTCATTACATATCAGCATCAACCATACATAGCACACAATAGATGTAAGGTTACAACAATACAATACATAGCACACAACAAATGTAATATCAACAACAAAACAATACATAGCACACAACAAATGTAATGATTTTGTGAAGGAATATTTGTTGATAGTATATACTACCTCCGGTCCTAATTATAAGACCTAATTGGCTTTTTTTGGAGAGATTAAGGAAGCTAAATAAGTTACTTAATCATTTCATACGTTGTGTTTTCTTAGATTATATATTAGTTTATTAGTCAAACTATTTAGTTTGAAGAAAAAAATAAAGATACTCTAAGCTAATTTAATTAGCTTCCTTAATCTCTCCAAAAAAGTCAACTAGGTCTTATAATTAGGACCGGAGGGAGTATATGAGTAAAGAATGGTGATTTTAATTTATTCGTTATTATGTATTTTCTTCCGATTGTTTCAAAGCATAATTTATGGTTATGCAGTTAAATAAAAATGAGACTTTTGAGATATTTTTCATAAATCTTATATTGAAATGATCTTGGAATTTTAGAAAGTTAGAATTTATTATTTGAAATGGAATATTTTTATGCGAGTTCTTGATGTTTTAAAAGGATTTAATCGACAGATTGAATTTGAAGGAAAGTTTTGAGTTTGTGAAAGTTCATACTGGGGGATTTGATTATGAAGTATGAGATAAAGTTGTTATTATCTTGAAAAAAGAATTTTTATTACTTAGCTAAATTGACCCCAAGTATGCTTGATAATATTTTAGAGAGGACTGAATACAGAACGTTGGTTACTAACAGTAGTACTGTTAGTTCTTGATGCACCATGGTTAACCTCGAGCTCGCTTGATATTCATGGGATTTGTTCTCATGCTTGTTTCATGACCTTGAGTCATGCTTGGTTAGTTACCCTTATGGACTGTGTGTCCATACTTGTTTCATAGCCTTGAGTCATGCTTGGTTAGTTACCCTCGTGGACTGTGTAGCTACGCTTGTCATTCGTTCTGTAAGAAGTTCTATGGAAAGATGAGGTTTGATCATTATGTTTTAAATCGATTATATTAAATCGAAGGTTTTATTTTTGTACATGAAATTATCTTATTAATGATTTATTACGTATTTCAAGGTAGTTGATTGATGATCCTAATTATAGTTTTGTTATTATTCATGATCATATGATACAGAGATTGAAGTTATTGCCATGTTGTTTTTATTAGAAGATAAAAATGTTTAAATTATTTACTTTTGTATTTTATTAAATTATAAGAATGAGACGTTATTCACCGGAAAATTTTCTTTGGTTCAGATGATATTGCTGACCTTGAACCTCCTGCTGAGCAGCGAAGGGTCTCCTTAAGGATTTAAAGTTCGCCGACTCATTCAGATATGCTATTAGTTGATGTAATTATAACCTAGACTTTTATATTATTATTTAGGGTTTAGATGCTCCATGTAATTTATAGGTAGGATCCATGTATTTTAAATTGTATGTTTATAAGTTTAAGGCTTAAGGAATGTGAGTCCACTCATGTGGTTCCCTATCTATTTGGTTTGAGGGGATCGGAGAGGAGGGGAGGAGGATGGAGGGATTTTAGCCCCCTCCCCTTGTTTGGCTGATGATATTTTTTAGGAGGGGAGGGGAAATTTTTTAAAATTTCCCCCCTCTCCCCTAAAAAATGTCACCCCCCAAATCGGATGGATTTGGAGGGATTATTAAAATAGGTGTGTTAGTGGACTAAAATACCCCTCAAATTTTTCTATTATTCCTAAAATACCTTTATGCCACTTTTTAAGTCGATATAGCTAGGAACCCTATTCGTCCTATTCATCACTCTCATATATTGTAGGCATATCCATAAACCATGGAGGACGCCATTAGATCAAAATGATGAACTCGAGGGATCTGACTATTGTTGCCGATGCTGGAGGACGCCATTGCAACCCTCTTCGCAACAAAATGAAAGGAGTTCCCAAGTGTCAAAGACCAACGATGCCTATTTATATGAAAACTAATCGCTTATCAAATTAAAATTCATATAAGGATCGTCTTTTTACAAAGGTAAAATCCAACAACCAATATCCTCCTGAAAGTGATATGCAGAATGAACTTCTCTTCATAAACCCCAGGTCTAAAACCCGAACATGAAAATTAGTGAAATCATGGAAAAAAAATTAGATGCTTGAATTCAACCGTGTCTTTTTCTTATAAGAATCTTAATCTTCAACAGGATAATTTATAAATTTCTTAGGTTAATGTCATTGTTAGTCCTAATGATTTGATTGAATTTTAGTTTTGGTCTCTATAGTTTCTAATGGTTGGTTTTAGTCCTTATAGTTTCATAGAGACTTGATTTGTGTTGAAGTATAATATAAGGGTAAAGTTGTCAATGTGAAAAAAAAATTCCCTCCCCTCCCCTTCTAAACCAAACAAGGTAACATTAAAATTCCTCCCCTCCGCTTCCTTCTGATCAATCCAAATAAGGTAATATTAAAATCCCTCATATCCCTTCCCCTCCATTATAATCCCCCTCCGTCGAACCAAACAGACCTTTAGGATTTAAACACAAAATCTAATAACCATATCTATTAATTTATCTTTATATTTAAATATTATTTATTATTTATAATTTTGATTAAATATTTTGTTTCCGTACTTATATTTCTAAACTACTAATAGATTCATTCCTTCTATAATATAAAATGTATTTTATCTAATATTTATACTTGTATTTCACTAAATCCTCAACTTATTTATTATAATAATTTTAAATTAAATAATATTCGAATATCTTCACTTATTAAATTACATTTTATCATATTTATTATCAAATCTAATTATGAAAATTAAAAAAATCATTAAATTAATATTATTTTTGGTAACTGTACATTTATAAAAGGGTTAAATACCTAATTTGCCACGGAAGTATTGCTAAGGGAGCGCCCAGCACCCGGAAGTTTTTTTGGTACCAAATTTGCCTCGGAAGTTTACAAAAGGTAGCAAATTTGCCCCGGAAGTATGAAAAAGGTAGTAAATTTGCCCATCCGTTAATTTTGACCGTTAAGTTTGACTAACTGTCCACGTGGCATGCCACCTCATGACACGTGGCATGCCACCTCATCAACCCAATAAGAGTTAAGTATCATTTTTGCCCTGAAAGTTTTCATTAAGGAGCAATTTTACCCCGGAAGTTTTCATTGAGGAGCAAATTTGCCCCAGAAGTTTACAAAAGTAGCAATTTTGCCCTTCTTTCTCCCAATATTAAATTTGACTACTAAATCAGTCAAAGACCACACATGTCATGCCTTGAAAAGGTCGAACTTGGAGTCAGAGAATGAGATCCTTGAGATGTTGAACTCAAGGCAGCCAGAATTTGTGAAGCCGAACTGGTCACATGAAGCATCACTTATGATCTAAGCAAATGATCGGTCTATATAAACGTAAATATTATCACTATTGATTTGTTTTACTGAACCAATTTTTGGAACAATTCATTTCTCGTTTTGCGTTTCATTTGCTTAGATCATAAGTGATGCTTTCTCCGACAGACCTTTCGGTCCTCGTGACCGGTTCGGCTTCATTAATTCGCCTCCTTGAGCTCAACATGTCAAGGATCTCCTTCTCTGACTCCAAGTTCGACCTTTTCAAGGCATGACATGTGTGGTCTTTGACTGATTTAATAGTCAAATTTAATATTGGGAGAAAGAAGGGCAAAATTGCTACTTTTGTAAACTTCCGGGGCAAATTTGCTCCTCAATGAAAACTTCCAGGGTAAAATTGCTCCTTAATGAAAACTTCCAGAGCAAAAATGATACTTTTGATTGATGAGGTGGCATGCCACGTGTGCTGAGGTGGCATGCCACCTCACATTTTAACGATCTACGTGGACTTCCGTTACTTTTGGGTAAATTTGCTACCTTTTGTAAACTTCTGGGGCAAATTTGGTACCAAAAAAACTTTCGGGTGCTGGACGCTCCCTTAGCAATACTTCCGTGGCAAATTAGGTATTTAACCCTTTATAAAAAAAAATTTAACAAGCGAAATCTAAATAAAATTACAGTTTTATAGTCACTCAGTAAAAAAATTATCCAAACAAAATTATGATTAAGCAATACTACACTTTTTACTTGCTGCACTTATGCAAATCATGATTGCCTAAAATCACGATTCTTCACATCTAACTTAAAGAGACACTTAATTATAAGCAAATGGTTAAAGCCACACTTGGACACCTAGTATCAGTATTACTATTTTAAACAAGCACTTAATAATTTTTAGATACGCCTAATTGTGGGAATAATTATTCAATGGTTGGTATATAAAAATATACAACGATTTTTGTTTGTGCAATAAAATCATAAAAAAATCATGAACGAGCACGAAAAAAAAATGAATAAATCATGAATACATTTAAAAGAAAATTAAAGAATATGAACTTTTTACGTAAATACTCCATCCGCTTTTTGCACCAAAGAAGTCATTTGTATCATCAAACAAAGCTGATACTCCATCCGCTGGAGGCCTGTACAGTTTACAAATGAATTATACGAACAAAGCGTGTTATAATTTTTAAATTTTATTTATATTGGTTTTTAAATTTGAATAGGGGCATTAGAACACCGGAGTTGGCGGTAGGCGGTAGCTAATAAAGAAAAGTGATCCGGAAAACACGCAATTTCGTTGGCCACGGCAAACAGGTCCGTTGACAGAACATTCTAGAACAAAATAAACCTACTATATAACCTAAACGCTGCCCCCTTTATCCTCCTCTAGCCGCTGAAGCTTGAAACGGCTGTGGCTTGTATCCTCTTAGATCTCTTTTAAGGCGCCGACGCTACATCCTGAAACGCAATGGCCTCTGGTAAAGGAGAGGGTCCTGCCATAGGAATCGATCTAGGTACCACCTACTCCTGCGTCGGAGTATGGCAACATGACCGTGTTGAGATTATTGCCAATGACCAGGGCAACAGAACCACGCCTTCTTACGTGGCTTTCACCGATTCCGAGCGTTTGATCGGCGATGCCGCTAAGAACCAGGTCGCCATGAATCCCATCAACACCGTCTTTGGTATGATATGCTGACTGTATTATATTTTTGGATCTGACCGTGTCACATATGTAGATCCATAGCTTTTTCTCTTAATATTATTGTAGCATAGCATTTTTGGTCTAATTTATCTTGTTGGCGGATCTATTGCTGAATTTTGATAATTTTTTGGCTCACATTATGAATATGGATCTAAGTTTTTAGATATTCCCTCTTTTACCTGTATCTATATTTCGTGTTATTTCTTGCTTGAGAAAAAAATTCATTGGTACGAGTATAGAAACAGCATCGTTTTCCTATTACGTGAAATAGTCTTACAATACGCGATTAGCCTCCAATATAAGTTCTCAAATAACTCATTGCAATGGATAGCTCTATACAATCCCTGACAGATCAGTGGGACTCACGGCCATAAATATTGTAATCTTTCTGAGGCACATGTACATGTCCTTGTTTATATTGTCTTTTTTAAAAAAAATTATGCTGATATCATGTCTCTGAAAGAAAACTTAGCTATGATATAACCAATTTATTGTTGTTTTATAGACGCGAAGAGGTTGATTGGTCGTAGATTCACTGATGCATCTGTTCAGAGTGACATTAAATTGTGGCCGTTTAAGGTCATGTCTGGCCCTGGTGACAAGCCAATGATTTCAGTAGCCTACAAGGGTGAAGAGAAGCAATTTGCCGCTGAAGAGATCTCTTCTATGGTGCTTGTAAAAATGCGTGAGATTGCTGAGGCCTACCTTGGATCCACAATCAAGAATGCTGTTGTTACTGTCCCTGCTTACTTTAATGACTCTCAGCGTCAAGCCACCAAGGATGCCGGTGTCATTGCTGGTCTGAATGTCATGCGAATCATCAATGAGCCTACAGCTGCAGCCATTGCTTATGGTCTTGACAAGAAAGCAACCAGTGTTGGCGAGAAAAATGTCTTGATTTTTGATCTTGGTGGTGGTACCTTTGATGTCTCTTTACTTACAATTGAAGAGGGTATCTTTGAGGTGAAAGCCACAGCTGGAGACACTCATCTTGGCGGTGAGGATTTTGACAACAGGATGGTGAACCACTTTGTCCAGGAGTTCAAGAGAAAAAACAAGAAAGACATCACTGGCAACCCCAGAGCACTTAGGAGGTTGAGAACATCTTGTGAGAGAGCTAAGAGAACTTTGTCTTCCACTGCCCAGACTACCATTGAAATTGATTCTCTGTATGAGGGAATTGATTTCTACTCAACCGTCACTCGTGCTAGATTTGAGGAACTCAACATGGATCTCTTTAGAAAGTGTATGGAACCAGTTGAGAAGTGTTTGAGAGATGCCAAGATGGACAAGAGAAGCGTTGATGATGTTGTTCTTGTTGGTGGCTCCACCAGAATTCCGAAGGTTCAGCAACTTCTTCAGGATTTCTTTAATGGGAAAGAGCTCTGCAAGAGCATTAATCCTGACGAAGCTGTTGCATATGGTGCAGCAGTGCAAGCTGCTATCTTAAGTGGTGAGGGCAATGAGAAGGTGCAGGACCTTCTCCTCTTGGATGTCACCCCACTCTCCCTTGGTCTGGAAACTGCTGGTGGTGTGATGACCGTGTTGATCCCTAGGAACACTACCATCCCTACAAAGAAAGAGCAAGTTTTCTCTACCTATTCTGACAATCAGCCTGGTGTGTTGATCCAGGTTTATGAAGGTGAGAGAACAAGGACAAGGGATAACAACTTGCTGGGTAAGTTTGAACTCTCAGGTATTCCTCCTGCTCCCAGGGGTGTTCCACAAATTACCGTGTGCTTTGACATTGATGCCAACGGTATCTTGAATGTCTCTGCTGAGGATAAGACTACTGGCCAGAAGAACAAGATCACTATCACCAACGACAAGGGAAGACTATCAAAGGAGGAGATTGAGAAGATGGTTCAAGAGGCTGAGAAGTACAAATCTGAAGATGAAGAGCATAAGAAGAAGGTTGAGGCGAAGAATGCATTGGAGAACTATTCCTACAACATGAGAAATACCGTGCACGATGAGAAGATTGGGGGAAAACTCGACCCAGCTGACAAGAAGAAGATCGAGGACGCAATTGAGCAAGCCATCCAGTGGCTAGACAGTAACCAGCTTGCTGAGGCTGACGAGTTTGAGGACAAAATGAAGGAGTTAGAAAGCCTCTGCAATCCTATCATCGCCAAGATGTACCAGGGAGGTGCTGGTCCTGACATGGGCGGGCCAATGGATGATGATGTCCCATCTGGTGGAAGTGGCGCTGCTGGCCCCAAGATTGAGGAAGTCGACTAAATACCTCTTGTCCGGGGCCTCATCCATATGCTTTATTTTCCTAGTTACGTTTCCCCTAGTTTCAATGTTTTTGCTATTAGTATCTGGACTGGAGCAGAATATTCTTTTGCGAGAATTTGCTTTTCAAGTTAATTGTATTCTTCTCTGAAGATGTTGAATTATGTTAGACGTTTTTTTCAGTGCGGTCTCCTGATTCGTTTCTCAACGCGCCGTAATTTTAATATTCACAACATTATTGAAACTCTAGCGGCTCAGTTAAGGTTAGGGTACATTGTAACCTGCTTCATAAAATTCAATACTCCCTCTTTTGTTATTATTATTATAAATTACTAACTAATAAATATATTTTATTTTTTTTATAACGTATTTGCTTGTTTTCAAAAAAACAATAAATATTTTTTACATGTATGCCGATAAATAATGAGGGTAATGAGTGAGAATAATAATTAATACTCTCTTTGATTCTAATTATAAAATCAAGTTTGTAGTGTAATTTGCACTACAGACTTGGTCCTATAATTAGAATCGGGGATAATATGATATTAGAGTTTAGTCCAATTAGTAGAGATAATATTGAAAATTACTTAAATTTTATGACAAATTTAATGACTTTAACTATTTTAGGTTTGTTTGCTACATCTTATTTGAAGGGCTTTTGGAGTTTATGTACTCTTCTAAGTGAGCTTATAGCTTTTTCTTCAAATTTTTCATGTGGATGAAAACTGTGACCAATTGAGCTTATGAGTGAAAAAGAGCTTATTTGAAAAACTCCCTTTTCCTGACTTTGGCCAATCGAACTTATTTGAAATTGAGCTTATGGCTTTTTCTTCAAATTTCTCCAAATTTTATTAGGAGAAATTCTCAATCAGATACTACTTCATGGAAGCTGAAAAAGAGAATATTAGTGTAGATGGAGAATCTTCCTCAAGTGATTTTGTTGAGGAAGATTAAACCGAAATGAATCAGCCATCTTCAATTGAAATGAATTAGATTTGTGATACAATTTTAGATCCCAAATTGTACCGGGCCTAATTTCCTAGTTATGTAATATTTATTTGATCAAATTATATATTTTAGCATTTCCAAATTTTGTAATTTAGCATTTTTCATATTTTTGGTAATTTTGATTTAAATTTTTCTCTTATAAATATCTCAAAAGTCACTTATCCATAAATCATTCCAAACAAATTTCAATTTCACAAAAACTACTCATGCAACTACCAATCCAAACATAGATAATGTTACGGATTTTATATAAGGCCCATTAGCGATGCGGCCCAATAACAGGGGATCTATCATGATCGCTAACAGATCAGATAAGATCATAACCAACCTACAATCAAGGAGAGAATCAAGGGAAATCTCTATCAGAAATAGAGGGCCCATGAGCCCAAGACCACCAGGTACACTCTATACATACGAGTTAAACCCTAAAGGTACACATCTTCTATCTTCTACGCTCTCTTATTTGCATATACCGCACACAGAGCACACACCCCACTCCCTTTGGCTAAATGCCTCCATCAATCCTCGAACTACGTGGACTTTGATCCCTCTTCAGGGTACGTAGGCCCTAGGAATCGCTCCTAGGTCAAGTCCCAATCAACAAGCCCCTCAGGGCTAGACAATCTGTGTTCTACACCAGAACAGTGGCGCCGACCGTGGGGATCTATAAATTTTGATTCCCATGACCAACGATGGTCCAAAAACGACAACACTTTTCACCTCTGGCATAAATTTAGATGCCCTATTCTCATGGGTTTTCTTTTCTGTTTCTTCATGAATTCACATGATGAGAAGATAGTAGGAAGGATTCTCATCCTCTCTCCTCAAGGATCGTCATCCTCTCTCCTCTCATTGGATAAGTTAGTAATTGAGCAATGTGGAATGAAGGATTCTCATCCTCTCTCCTCAAGGATCGTCATCCTCTCTCCTCTCATTGGATAAGTTGGAAAATTGAGCAATGTGGAATGAAGGATTCTCATCCTTTCCCCTCAAGGATCGTCATCCTCTCTCCTGGGAACCCAGACTTTGGTATAAATTTAGATGACCTGAAAGTTTGGCGGCAGAACCAGAGGTCAAACCTGGGATTGCTTTCGGATTTCACGGCGGCATGCTCGGGAAAAGTCGACCTAATCGGAAAACGCGGCAGGGACCTAAATGAAATCTCCAAAAGGTTTCATCAAAGGACTTAAGTGCAAATCTTAAAAGGTTTTGCATAGGGACCTAAGCGCAAACCTTGAAAGGTTTCATAAAGAGACCTAAACGAAATCTCAAGTGGGTTTCATAAAGGGACCTAAAAGAAAATCTCAAAAGATTTCATAAAAGGACCTAAACGAAAATCTCAAAAGGTTTCGTACAGGGACCTAAGTGAAAATCTCAAAAGGTTTCGTATAGGGACCTAAGTGAAACTCTTAAAAGGTTTCATACAGGGACCTAAGTGAAAATCTTAAAAGGTTTCGTACAGGGACCTAGGTGAAACTCTTAAAAGGTTTCATATACGGGACCTAAGTGGAACTCCAAAAAGGTTTTGCAGAGGGACCGAAATGCGAATTTTATTTCAACGTCAAAAAGTTTGGAAGCAAAATGCGGACCGGTTACACCATATTTGGTTTAAACCCCGGCTCCGCATGAATTTTAAGGCGAGACCAGGTTATGAAAACGAAGGAAATCACCAAGAGGGTGAATTGGGGATTTTAAAACCTTTAAAATAACTTTGCACCTAAGTGAAGTGAACGTAAAAGATTGGGAAGAATAGCTTGACACGAAAGTTTATCTGGTTCGGTCCAAACTCTTGACCTACGTCCGGTCCCAGATTCTCCGGGTTTTTCTACTATCACTCAAATCGATACACACTGTACTCAAGGATTATCCTCTCTCTAGGATACACTCCCCTTACAAGTTGTAATCTGAAATCCCAATCTCCAAGTCCCCTTAACTTGAGATTATTACAATGGATGAATAGTTTGTATAATGACTCTCTCACAGAGAAGATATTGATAAACACCGAGGCTCTTTGTATATCAAATACAATACAAAAGAAAGCGAATGTATATGTAACTCTTGAGCTTGCTTTTCGTTTCTGCTTAATTTGTTGTTGTTTTCCGAAGTTTGTAATCTGCTCCTTATATAGTGGTGAATTGCTATGTGACCGTTACTTCTCAATTCGGTATGTTCTTCATTTGAAATTCAGCTTGATGATGATTATAGCCGTTGGGTTCGAATTTGGTGATTGAATTCCGCACGCGTGAATGAAACATTCTGAATTTAGAGTAGTTAAATATACATATGAATTCTCTAAATGAATGTAATTAACTCGCATAAAATTGGTAAGTTTGTAGTTCAAACTAATCAGGATGAAACCAGTAACGATCATATTTGATGTCGCTTTAAACTCGAGTTCGCCAAGTCAGGCTCGAGTTCGTAAGGAACTTTGAGTATCTGGTTTATCTTCTGTGAGGAGCAAACTTTGGAGTTTTGATGTAAACTCTGGAGTTTGTAAGTTGTCTCAACATGTAAACTCGAGTTCACAAAGGTAGGCTCGAGTTCGAATCATCACCGAGCTTTTATCGTGCGAGCACCTGAGATAATATTTCACAAACCAGACAGGCTCGAGTCCATTAGTGTTTAGGCTCGAGTTTAACACTATTCATGCCTAAGAGATTTGGTCATTCGAAAGAGTGGCTGGAGCTCAAATAGGAACTCTGGAGTTTGTGTATTTGCTTTACTCTCTTTCAATGAAGGGCTCGAGTTCATAATCTCAGGCTCGAGTTCGACTTTATTTATTTCAGGGCTTATCGGAGTGAACTGGAGGTTTGAACTTAAACTCTGGAGTTTGTGAATGAAGGAAACCTTGGGAACTCTCGCGGGGAAAACTCGAGCTTGTAATAACAGACTCGAGTTTACCTGTTTTGTAAGCTCTTCTTCGTTTGTCAAACCATAGAGTAAACTCTACAAAAGTATTAGGCTCGAGTCCATATATTTGGGCTCGAGTGTTCATCAATTTATAGCCATAGGAATAACCAAACTCTACACAAAAATATAAACTCTGAAGTTTAAAGAGATGGTTTTCAATTGGAAAATGTTCCCGCCAGAGGCAAACTCGAGCTTGTCTATACAGGCTCAAGTTTACTTATTTGTAAACTTTTTATTACTATACCATGGGAGTTTAGGCTCGAGTTTATTTATTCAGACTCGAGTTTGTCATCTTTGAAATAGCTGATGTGCTCTCTGTTTGCAGCAAACTCGAGCTTGCCTAGTTAGGCTCGAGTTTTGCGATGACAGAATGTTTTTGACTCTTTTGTCTTATTAAAACATTCATACTTGTTTACAATTGTTATTAATCATCAAAACACATAGAGAACTAACAGGTTACACCGAACCTGGTTAACATCCCGACAACTCAAAGACTTGAACTACCAAGCTGGGGGCAACAGAGTGGATAACGAAATGGGCACGTTGAGCGATTTGCACAAACAGTAAGTATTTCCCATTTGTTGTGATTTGCTTACATGTTATTAAATGCAGGAATACAGACCAGACAATTAGCCCGGATAAAAGGCTACGAAAGCAAAGTAAGCTGGATGGACGAAATCCAATCCACGAAAGCCAGGTGTCACACGCAATCATGGCAGAATCAAAGGGTACTCCCCAAGAGTCACGCGATATTCACACCAATCATCCCGGATCGTCAGACACTGGGCTACAACCCCGGTACCTTGGTCCGCCTGAAATTACGCAAGGGCCACAACGGACCATCCCGGATCCATGAGCGCGGTTTTCACCTGGCAGATCCATGAACCACGGTCCTCACCCCGGCACTTTCGGTCATACCAATTAACTCGAGGCCCGCGGTTAGTAATCCGGATCCTCGTGCCGTAGGAATACAATCCGGCAATATCATTCGACCACGGCAGCTTGTCTACCACCTCGGACCCTTAGGACGTTGGTTCTCACCACGACCTTCCTAGGGCGGAGTTCATTACTCGGTCTCCCTTCGGCCGTCGGTAATCACCACGGTATTTCTCAAGACGTCGGTCGTCATCATGACACTTCACGAGACGCAGGACGTCGCCCCGGCTCATTGGACATTGTAACGTTACCATGTACCCAGGGAAATGAGTTCAACAAGTCCTAGCCCGACGCAGACGTCAGGAGATGGGCAACACCTCGGATGACTTATCCAGGACATCATACACCCCTGCAAGTCCAAAACCTTGAGATAAGATCATAACCAACCTACAATCAAGGAGAGAATCAAGGGAAATCTCTATCACAAATAGAGGGCCCATGAGCCCAAGACCACCAGGTACACTCTATACATACGAGTTAAACCCTAAAGGTACACATCTTCTATCTTCTACGCTCTCTCTTATTTGCATATACTGCACACAGAGCACACACCCCACTCCCTTTGGCTAAATGCCTCCATCAATCCTCGAACTACGTGGACTTTGATCCCTCTTCAGGGTACGTAGGCCCTAGGAATCGCTCCTAGGTCAAGTCCCAATCAACAAGCCCCTCAGGGCTAGACAATCTGTGTTCTACACCAGAACAGATAACATTTTACAATCTAACTTTTACTTTATTAGACTTTTACCCAATCAGACTTTTCCATAAGTCCGAGGAAAAGTCTGATTGCCCACCGTTATCCCAAACAATTATTAGTTTGTAAGAATTGTTAGTTGGGAGTAGATGATTATAGAAGAACCCTTCACTCTAGGAAAGCAAGTTGTCACGGCCTTGGACTTGATCTCCCAAATACCGTGCCGGCCTTAGCTTGATCACCCCTCTTGATCTTAGCTAAGTCAGCCGAACCCTCACGTGTAGGCAAAGAACACAAAGACTAAAAGAACTTTTAGAGAGAGAAGCTCTTGAACAACAAATGCTTGAAGACTCTTGGATGGTTTACAAGTGAGGAGGGCTCCCCTATTTATAGCCTAACACCTCCTTAATGGAGGGCTAGGATCGAAAACATCCTACGGCTACAATCGGTTCTCCAGAACCTTCCCTACAAATATCATGATATTTACAACCTCCGCCTGTGTAAGCGCTTACCTCAGCGCTCTCTAGAATTCTCTACACAATTCTAGTATTATTTACACATTTACAAAATATAGACTTGAGCATGTTAGCACTCCCATAACGCCCTGTCTGCGTCCTTGTGTTGTCTGCATGTCCAAGTCCGAACCTCGTTCCACAGAGAGTGTCTTTGTGCACGCAGAATATCCAGCGTTCCATATTGTGCGTGACACTCTCCCCCACCTAATTCAGTGACGCCCTCGTCACTGCACTGGACCAAGATCACCCTTGTCTTCATGAAATGGCTGGAACATTCTCACATGAGAGACAGGATGACTCTTCAAAGTCGGGCCTCGAACAAGACCCGGAAATCCCTTGGTTTGCTCGGGAGGAAGCTTCACGATCTCCTTGTCCTCAACTCGACACCTCGGATCTCGCTTCTTCCAAGCTGCACCCTTCGTCTGCATCGTGGCCGTCTTTCCCAGGAAGGACCTTGTGACCTCGACCCTCTGGCTCAATGTATCACCCACTACATTAGCCTGGCCAAGTGCATACTCCACCCCGCGGTTCGCCTCTCCCCTCGGCAGCAACCTTTCTTGGAGTCTTGGCATCAAGAAAGTCCAGACCCAATACCATGTTGAAGTCGTCCATAGGGGTCACCGACAAATCTACGGTCCCCTTCCACGTCCCGATGCATAGCTCTACCTCACGAGCTACACCATTGAGAGGTTTGGCAGGAGTGTTCACAGACTTCCACCATCCTCCTTGGGCTTGAACCACAGTGAGACCAACCCGCTTGGCCTCTTCGGGAGTAATGAAGTTATGGGTAGCCCCGGTGTCCACCATCACCTTCATTGGCTTCCCATTCAGCTCCACATCAACAAACATGAGGCCTTTAGTCCTTGAAACAAGTTCCTCATGTTTGGCCTTCAAGGCATTCAGCACCCTGAGAGATCCCATGTGCATACTTGGCTCCTCCTCGTCAGGTCCATCTTTCCCCTCAACGATGGCTGACAAGCTACCAAGCTTCGGACACTTGCTCATGTAATGTGGCCCTTTGCACATGTAGCAGCTTATTGTCCTCTTCTTCTCTTCAGATTTGTTCCCATGGAAGGATTTGCCATTTCCTCCCTTAATGAACTCCTTCCCCTTGTCTCCCCCACCGTTCCATAATTGGGTTCAGGAGACTTCGATCCGGAAGACTCACCTTTCTCCCCCTTCTGATAATCAGTGAGACTTTCCGCAATGGCAATGGCTTCGTCCACATCTGACACACCACGCCGTTGGAGTTCATGTTTGGCCCACTCAAGACCATCCACGAAGTAGAACAATGTCTCCTCGCTACCGAGATTGGGAATTTGTAATGTGAGGCGGTGAAGTCCCTTACATAATCCGAAATCGAGGTCTTGTGCTTGAGTTCCCTCAACTTCTTTCTAGCCACATAGACCACGTTCTCGGGATAGAATTGCTTCTTCAACTCCCTCTTGAAATCTTCCCAGGTCTCTATGGTGCAAAGACCTCTCTCCATGTCTGCATGCTTCCTACGCCACCACAACATAGCGTTATCTACAAGAAATAAGGAAGCAGTGCGTACCTTGGTTGTGTCATCGGCCAAGTTCAGGCTCTCAACATATCTCTCCATTTGCCATAAGAAGTT
This sequence comes from Acacia pycnantha, assembly GCA_025563575.1. Classification (NCBI taxonomy): domain Eukaryota; kingdom Viridiplantae; phylum Streptophyta; class Magnoliopsida; order Fabales; family Fabaceae; genus Acacia; species Acacia pycnantha. Next base: position 3,894,086 of record JAMWYP010000013.1, read on the forward strand.
CTCAACCTCCTTGGCATCACGAACGCCTTGAAATTCCTTCGGCTTAGGGAGATCCAACCTCACCTCCCTTGCTCCACTGGTACTACCCACCAACGGAGTCTTAGTTTGTCCCTCCAAAGAACTCTTTAGAGAGTTGAGTTGCCCTTGCATCGCGGTAATGGCATCCATTACCTTTGCCTCGAGTCACCTCATGGACTCGGCTCGTTGCTCCTCTACATTGAGGTGCGAATCAACATCCGACCTCAAGTTGTCCAACTGGCCTAGGGTGTGGGTTTCAAGTGTCTTAAAGTCACTCTCCACATTATCCACCCTGGTAGCCACCCCATGTAAGGTCTCCTCCAAAGCCTCCACTTTTGCCATCAACGTGGCAACATCCGCGGCTTGGCGAGACTTACTTGATCCTCGGGTCTTCCTTGTCTCAGGAGCAGCCTGGGTCTCTCTACCCCTTTCTTCTCCAGCCACAACAAGTTCTTCAGTCGTTCCCGACATTCTTGCCTAAAACCACGTTCACAGCTTCGAACCTAGCTGATCCGAACCAAAGCTCTGATACCACTTTGTCACGGCCTTGGACTTGATCTCCCAAATACCGTGCCGGCCTTAGCTTGATCACCCCTCTTGATCTTGGCTAAGTCAGCCAAACCCTCACATGTAGGCAAAGAACACAAAGACTAAAAGAACTTTTAGAGAGAGAAAGAGAACTTAGAGAGAGAAGCTCTTGAACAACAAATGCTTGAAGACTCTTGGATGGTTTACAAGTGAGGAGGGCTCCCCTATTTATAGCCTAACACCTCCTTAATGGAGGGCTAGGATCGAAAACATCCTACGGCTACAATCGGTTCTCCAGAACCTTCCCTACAAATATCATGATATTTACAACCTCCGCCTGTGTAAGCGCTTACCTCAGCGCTCTCTAGAATTCTCTACACAATTCTAGTATTATTTACACATTTACAAAATATAGACTTGAGCATGTAAGCACTCCCATAACGCCCTGTCTGCGTCCTTGTGCTATCTGCATGTCCAAGTCCGAACCTCGTTCCACAGAGAGTGTCTTTGTGCACGCAGAATATCCAGCGTTCCATATTGTGCGTGACAAAGTGCTTGCTTAGGAAGCACAAACAAAAAGTATTCCAAATATCATAAAGGCTTTTTGACCACTTGCCAGAAGAGAATTTGGAGTTGATACTCCAGTTAAAATACATCGTTGGCAACACAAATTTGTAGGGCTCCACTCGGGAAAACATACGCGAGGTTTTTTTTTTTTATATACATACGCGAGGTTGGAGGAATTTAAAAAGAATTTTTAGCGAGAAAGCTAATAAGTTGACAACTTAACTCTGTTCATACAAAGAAGAAAAGAAGACTGTTCAAACTACTTTTAAAAAGAGATATTCTCATGGGTAAATCAAGAACTGGCATCTGGCAAGCCCGAGGGCGAGAAATCACTCCCAACCCAAATCCCACCAATATCAGTACCCGTTAATAACTATATCAGCTCCGTTGACAACTCACCCAAGATTCTGAAAATCCCAGAAAAGGTCCTGGGATCTTTTCTGAGATTGTCAGAATCCTGGAGGCCTTTTTTGCAATTTCCTTTGTTAAAAGAGCCCTGAAATGAATTTTTCCTTATAATTATATGGCAAGACGTCATCCTTGACCATAGCAAACTCGCTCACATTCTCGAGCATCACTAATAACTACACACCAAAAAGATTAAAGTTGCACCCTTCATCAATTGGTTGCCCAAATTGACGACGTAGTTTATTCACTGGTGCGCCGATACCGTACAAATGTACAATCCTACTAAAAATCTTCATTTCCACCAATCATCAAAATAATTTTTTTGTCATCTTTTACTTTCTAAATCAACAAATCAAATCTCACGCTCTCATGGCTGTTGGCAGTTTCAGCAAATGGATTGATTAGCTATTGCAGCACTAAGATTACCCCCTTTCTTTTTTTGACAACGCAGCCCACTAACGCCATAACTAGCACGGCTGACATGGGGGGCCTGCATAAAGTGCTGCGTCTTCGCAGTTGTACTTAAAATTTTGGCACTCAAATTTTCCTGTGCCTGTTTCTGCAGCTATGGCATAGGATTAACCCTGTTCTTTATTCAGAGAATTCAAATCTCATATAGCAGCATATAATAATAACAATCACAAAAAATTCTTATCAAATGGAAGTTCCAAAAAATGAAAGTTTCAAGTATAGGATGAGTGGACGGCAAACTATTCTGAGAGGAAACCCCTATCCCATCGGAAAGTCGCACTATACATTGAAGATGGTTTACAGTGACGAGAAAAATGAATCGGGTATTAAAGGACAACACAGTATAAGATGAAAATAATCGCAAAGGAAATTATCTTTAAAGATCAATCCAGATGAGTGATACAATTAAGAATGGTGAGATTGGATGATAAAAGATTAGTAGTCATTACACAATGAATGCAAGAGGGGAAAGGCGCAATTAGTGAGGAACTGGCTAAAGACAAAAGTGAGACGCGTTCAAATATAAATTACACAGTCTCATACAATGTTAGTAAAATAATGATATAAGGACATGGTAGTGACAACCCAAACAACTCTAAGTTAACATAAAATCATTACCACCCAGTTGAGGACGACGGCAGACTTGAACTTCGTGCTCTTCAGGTCCACCATGAAGTTTTGGCACTGTGATCTCCAGTACTGATCCTGGCTCATCATAGTATGCTTCTAGTTTGGCATCTTCTGGAATCCGAGTAGAAAGTGGAATCTCTCGAACAAACTCACCAGGAGGGCAGTGCTCTGAGGATGGATCTGCAAGCTTGAATGTCCTATCCTGTCTCTTGATGAATGGTTTCCTAGACATGCTCACACAAGTAACCTTTATGATACCATGAGTAAAAGTATTCCTCCAAGAAACTTTCACACTTGGAAGATCGACAAAGGGCAGACTGATGATTATCAAGTAGCCCCGTTCATCCTCATAAACAGTTTTTGCAGCTGTAACAGGTCCATAGGTATTCCTAATTACTCCACTGAAGTTACTCAACCAGTGTGGTTCACTTGGGTGAATTTCCACATCTGGAATCCGATCTGAAGGAGGATTAACACCAAAGTGACAGTCATCATCATTTGCATGGGGAAAGAAGTCTTTTCTCCTCTTGTTGCTAGGAGATAGATCCACTACATCACCGTTACAGTGGTTTGGAGGATGAGTTGACAAATTAAGCCCAGATCCGTTAAGCAGTTTCTTGGGGTGTGCGTTTGAAGCACTCTTGGTTGTGGGATGATGCTTCTCAGGCTCGAATTCTGTGTTGGGGAGGTTCCTCCATGAACTGAAATCACTTGCTTCAAGTGGGACTGTGAAATTAAAATCCCTACCAGTAAGTTCCATCCACCTTTTTCGCTCATCCTCATCGATTCCTGCAAGGTTGGGGGATGAAACAACCTCAATGCCATGCAAACATTGAGGGTTTGATAGGCCTCTATAATGCTTTCGTTGCATCCTGTGAGATCGAACAAAGCCTCTATCAACACTAAATGGAAATGGGGGCTCCCCATGGCGAGAATGGCCATTCATGTAACTTCTCAACTGCATCTTGCCCAAGGCGTTTTCCGGTCTCTCCTTGAAAACCCACATGTAAATGTTTTCCATATCATGTTGAACCATGAAAACATCAAGCTTAAGATCAGATTTATCGAACCCTGAGACACCATTGCTGTTCCGAACGATCTTAGCCTTCGATTTTTCATTCAATGCCGGCTTAAAATAGAAAGTGAAGAAAAACCATGCTCCCCATATACCATCAACTCGTTTCGAGCACTTCTTTCCACCTTTAGGAACGGGGTGGAGGAAACTCTCAGTCTCGTATCCTTGAGTGCCAAGACCAACATCTAATATATCGCACGGGTCAGAATTCCACGACGGTGGAGGCGGGCTGCGCTCTGTTGACAGGGGCAAATTGATATCCGGTGGACGGGAAAGTATGACTTGCCGATTCATCTCCAAATCCAGTTCCTCGTGAGAAGATGCGCTTGAATCCATGGACAAGAGCGTGGATGGGTGATGATTCTCCATTGACAGTGATGTGAGAAGGGAATGGCCCATCTCACCTCATCTCGTTGACGAGAATCATTGCTGGTTGAACCAATGTTGCCGCCCCAGAAACAATCCAACAAAACAAGCTTGTAAACACCTTCGTCATATTAATCCCCTCAATACTTCTCCATTAAATCCCAGAACTTATAAAACAGATAACAAAATCCTCACACACCCTTGAACAAATATTTTTAAAACCCCGGGACTAAAAGATTCAAAACATAAACTGTGTATTTACCCACAAATAAATTAAATTACATACTGAACAAACTGTATAGAAAAAGACAGAGAAGGAAGATGAATGGACATATACAAGGTATAAAGTCTCTTTAGTCTCCACCCATTACCAAAAGATCTCGAAACCACTAAGGGAAAACTATGCGTAGCGCTAACCGAAAGATCTCCAAAAATCCTCCAAACTCAGGCGGGAAGCACTCAATCAAAACCATCAAATTCACAAAAGCATGTAAACTATATAATTTCTTCGCAGAGAGAAAGGTTTAACAAATATAAGAAATTGATGGTTAACGACAGAGAGACCCGAGAAGAAAATCAAAAGGGATCTTCAAAGAGTACCTTCGGGTGTAAGCATACAAGAATCGAGAACAAGAAGGAGAGGAAGAAGAAATTGAGCAGCCAACGATGACGCTGTTCTCCATCATAAAATCGAAAATCATATTCTCGACTCCAGACTTTGCCCTCTACTTGTCTTTTTTCTTTTTATTTGACGAAAAAGCAACAACCTTCTTCTTCGTAGACCCGTCAAACAGGAACAGTGAAGAAGAGTATATGGGGAATGGCGGAGAGTTTGCAGTTTGCACAGGCGGGGAAGCTGTCTCATTATAGCGACGGGTTTTTGGGGTTAAGAGTGTGTTAAGACCTTCACTGGATATCACCCGATTGCGCCACCGTTTATTGACGTTGACGGTGTATTTCTCTATCTGATTTTTAACGGTATTGTTTGTATATATTTTCTATTTTGTACCCACACTAATGACGCACAGTTTGGCTGGGTTTCTTAGTTTTTTTAATTTTTAATAAAAATAATGTTGGGCAGAGAATGGTATTTTTGAGTCACTTTACACGGTAAAACATCACAGTGTTTTTGGACATTTGGGAGTCATCCCAGAATGAGATCAGTCTTTGATTGAGATGAACAAAGGGAATGTAAAATTGGAGACTTTCGCCGCGCAAATTCTGTATACCATTCGCTGGGATCCTCATACTTCAACATTAATGAGACATTGTTTGAGTCATTAGACTTATACAGTATAATTTTTTTTAAAAGAAAAATCAAATTTATTTGTATTTAATATACAATTAAATTACATTCAAGAATTCATAGGAATTGTAATTTGTAAATAATGATATTTTTTTTATATTATCATTCATTATTGGATTCGAGGTTTGTAATTGCCCTACAATTATCTAAAAATAATGATATTTTAAATATAAGCAAACACTGAATTAGGTTAAGCACTTAAGCCCTATCATACCTAACCCAACTCATATACATTTGGTTTCTAATTTTTGAGATATTTGATAGTATTGTTGTTTTTACTCTTTTTTTCTTTTTTCTTTCTTTAAGGAACAAGGTGTGTGAGAGTTGATTAATGTAATTATAAAATATGTAACTTGTAGAGATGAAAATAGAAAAAGTGATTAAAATTACAAATATCCTTTAAGCATATCTTATAAATAAGGCTAACTGACCGTTAAAAAATAATACGTGATGCATATATATACTCTTTCAGGCCACTATATATCATAATCATCATTTTGTAGGGTCATTAAAACCTATTTCTTATTTTTGCCCATTCAATTAATACTACTTAAATGTGGCTAGGTATTTTTTTTTTCTAGTCCAAAACCCTAATGTTATAGGTTAAATTGAAATCTTAGTGTATGTTTGGATTAGCGGTAAAAGTTGATTTTTCAATGTGATTTATAGTATATGAGATAAGTATGTGAAAGGAATTTTATCTCATGAATGTGTTTAGGTAATGCTGACTCAAACATACATTTACAAATTTATAAAAGGTAATTATTATTTACTAATGAGGGTGAATGAGTCAAAATGGCTCAATGATAATGATAGGAGGGAGTAAGACGTGATAGAGGAGGAGGTTCACCTCATTTATTTTGGAGTGTATGGGGGAGGGGGCATAGGGAAATGGCTTCTTATATCGATGATGAGTTGGAAGAATATAAGGGAAGAAGATTATTTGAATTTTTAAGAAGATAATGTGTGGGTGAGAGAGAGACGAGCAGCTTGAGACCATCAGTAATGTACGTAACTACTTATTACTTCTTTTAGTCATTTTTATAAATAATTTTCTCTCTCCTGAGGTTAGTCTTTTTATAAAGAAATTTTTTTCTTATGTCTCAAAATCTAAATTAGTTTCTCCTTTTTTACCTCTGTTAACTACATGTCTTTATATTAATTATCTTTCATTTACCATTAATTTTCTTTCATTTACTCATTTATTATACATTCTCTCTCATTTTTTATACTTATACCCTCTCATATTTGTTACTCATTCTCTCTTCTGTGCTCTTTTTATAAATATAGGTACATTTTAAAAGAGATAGGATATTGTTACTATCAAATCACTACCACTTTTTCACTATTAGATTAGAATCTTAATAGGAGAGAGAAATGATAACGGTGAATGAGATTCTAATCTAACGGTAGAAAAGTGATAATGACAATATCCCATCCCACTTTAAAATACTGTGACACTTTTAATATATTTATTGTTTTTAACTAATTTCAAACAAACCTGAATTTATTTTATTCAATAAAGATAAAAATTGTTTACAAAAACAGCAGGAGGAGGAGAGGGGGAGTAATTGCCTAATTGGGGGTTGAGTTTCTCTCCTAATCCTTTTCTCATTATCCCTCGTCATCTTTAAATCATATCCATGATCAATCAATCATAATATTACTTTAACATCTCTCTCCTCTTCCTAATCAATGGCCCAGATGGGTTGAAGAGAAGAAAAGGAGAAAAGGATTATGAGAAAATCTTCTCCCCCTAATTGGTAGGACGTGGTTGTCAGTAGCCTCCCACGAATCTGGGTTCCCTTTATTAGTGTTGCTGCCTCCTCGCTCTCAAAGGAGGGGAGGGGTAATAAATTAATAAATTAATTAATTAATTAAAGGGGAGCATGTGAAGGATGTGCCCTGCACCAGTCCCCGCCATCTTCTACCCATCCATCCTCCCACCCTCACTTTTTTTTTTTTTAATTATTATTCGTTTTCATAACTAGCCTCTACATATGTACGTTTCCATCACAAAACGCTCCTATCTTGATTTCTATATATACATGCTTTAAAGAGTAAAAGTTGCATTTAAAGAAATCAAAAGCCTTAGTTTTAATTCAACAGACTAACCGGCGTTGGTTCTTTTTGATAGAAACATTGGCTGCTTGAACACCATATATCTCAGGTTCGAGTTCATGTATATATGTAGAAAACTCTTGAGAGTGCTGCGATACTCACCCACCTAGTTGAGTACGTAGTACCCAGACAATTAAACAACGAATGCTGAAGCCTTTTATGTTTTCATGCCTTCCAACTCGTGTTGATATGGTTATGAACCTATCGGCTGCATTTTACTACTATTATATATATCCTAACTTTAGAATTGATGAGCTTATTACAACTATATATATTGGACTCAAATAAGCTGGGACTCAACTCAACAGCCATTCAATAATGTTTCAGATCCCAGCTTGGGGAATAAACAACAATTTATATTAAAAAGCCGTTAGTGTGTTTTTATAATTAAGTTCAACCGAGCTTAGCCTATAACTCAAATCTAATATACAGTACGAATAGTATATTGTAACATCCCATGTTTGAAATGCGAAATTTTTTTTTTTTTAAAAACAAACAATCAGAGTAGAGCAATAGAGCGAAAGAGTAATTGGATTCTTAGCCAAAACATCAACCATTGTGTAACATTGTAATGATTACAGTAATCCTAAGGTTTAGAAAGGAAATAGTGTAATAACATAATACGATAAGATAGAGATAGTCTTCAGAGAACTTCGACGCAACTATGATTTTCGAAAATAATGACTAAAATAGCCCTCCCATATGATACCCAATCATACTTGAAAATTTAAAGGCTATTCTAGCATTATAACACCTACTTTTGAAAGAACTACGAAGACTTCAGCTTTCGGGGACTCGATCCCTACCATGTTTCTACCTCGTCAGGCATATATTTCAATGCAATGAGGCCTAAAAACAATAGTAGGAATCTCACTCCCTACTTGCTAAAACTATCTAACAATTCTACTAACTACCGAACTAAAGACTAAAGACCAAAAGACTTATCCTTTGAAGACTTCTGCAGAACTTCTCCACAGAGAAATCTCAAAATTCTGGATTTATAACTCTGAAAACATATTCTCACTTAGTAGAAATGTCCAAGTTAACCTATATTTTGATTTCATATAGGGTTCCAACAGTCCAGTTGAGTCTTTCTCGAAAAACGTGTCCGAACGCGTCCGGTGTCAGAATTCGTTTTCGGGATAACCAATCTCTTGGAAATAATTCACTGATTCCAAATATGTCTAAATAAATTCAAACCCATTCCTAGATATTGAGTTAGAATTTATTTTCTTCATTTCAAAATATGCCTATATGCATTTTTCCCTATTTTGTTTTATTAGGAAAATGCACAAACTACTTCTAATTAACTTCCTAAGAGGTCACTTAAAGGTAAAAACTCACCGATCAATATTTTACCTTGACCTTGGGATTCCTATTCCTAGATCTCTAGATAGGATCCGTTTCCTAATTTTTAAATTACTATTCACAATTTTTACTTTAATTAATTATATTATTATTATAATATGTCAAGTTGCCAACTTGTGTTCTATTTCATTTTTCATTTTTTTTCTTTTTATTTGGCCCAAAATTTCGGCTGGCCCTTTAATTATTTTAATAAATATTTATTTTTATTTAATTAATTATTTAATGATTTATTTATTTAATTTTTCCAAAAATTTCCACAAAATTATCTAATTGGTCCATTCTTGTATTTAGGCTTAAAATTACCTAAACTCCATGATTTTTCATAGAAATTTCTAATTAATTAGTAAATACATTTTTACTAATATTCCACTAATATCCACTAATTTTTGAGCTTCACATAATTATTACTGAATTTCATTTGCTTATGCTTAAGTAATTAGCCCAATATTACTTAATTACTTCATTATCACCTGTTGATAATTTCCTTAATTAAAAAACCTCATTACCTTCATACTCTTGTATTAACATTAGTATTTTCATGCCTCTTGCATTTTTAGAAATTACAAGGGTATTATGGTCATTTCACTTCTTTTTGAGTATTTTCCAACAGTTTCTCCAATTTCATAATTTATAAAATTACAATAATTAGAGATTATATACTCTCCTATCTCACTTGGTCATTTTACTGTCTTTTAGGATTTTTCATAAATTTTCTAAGTTATTTATGTCCCTTAGGGGCATTTAAGTCATTTTGGCACTTTGGCCCTTAAACTCCCTAATTTCTTACAGAATTTCTACTTAGAAAATAGACTGTATTTATACAGGACCGGAGATTGAAATTTCACTTATCAGAAATATCCAACTTTTATTTATAATATTCCAGATAAATATCCGGGTATTACATATATAACAAATTATTTATGAAAAAAAAGCATGCACTTTTTACGAGCGAGTGATTTACAAGAGCTGGGGCCTTGGGGGGGGACAAGGAAAACATAATAACAAAAGAGTTGTTTAGGTGGAAGAATGAGAGCTACCTACAAATTAAAGGCACCACCCAGCCCTGTTTGGGATTTGATATTCAGTCTAATTTTTAAGATATCAAGCATTAATAACTACCCTCGCCAGTCGCCCCAACTCCCAGGCAACACCTCCTATATATAGTCAATATATATTTAATTTTAAATTATTATAATAAATAAACCCTGTGCCTTGTATTATTACTATTGGATATGGATCAAGTAGAAAGGAGCTGGAGCTTGGGAGGAGTGACAGCGAAGGCAAGACACAGGTTCCACCCAAGGGAGGCGTACCGATAGCATATCAGATCCAGCCATATCTGTGCTCCTCCCTCCCTCTCATCCCTTATCCGGCCCCACCTCCACCCCTCCATTGCTATCATTTATTAAGAGTCCACTACAGGGTGGTCCCTGCTCCCCTAGCTTGTTGAATCGGGACATGATTGAACCAAAAAGCACAAAGTTGGTAGATACGTTGTTGTGCTGTTTTATAATTCTATTTCATACTTGTTCCTGCTCTTTTATACTCTATTATGCCCCCCTTAGTACAAAAATTCAACTATAGAAATGCTCTTATATTAACAATAGGGATTAATAATATATATATATACATTTTTATGCTACATATTTCATAACAAATATTCAAATTATTGAAAACACAAGTTTTGTTGCACAAAAAGCACAATGAGTTATCAAGTGAAAGTCACTCCTACTGAGTATTATTTATGGGTTTGTTTAGGATTGTTATTAAAGCTTTCAAAAACAACTTTTGAATTGTTATTTTCAGACTATGAGATAAGTAATTCAGAAAATGTTTATGAATCATAATTTCAGACAAACACACATGTGTGTGTATATATAATGTCTGCAGCTCTCTCTCTCTTTTTAAGATACAAGAGAAAACATAAAGACTTGATTTACAAGCAAAATCGAACCCGTGACGTCCCAGTTATGAAGGAGCATAAATATTTCTAGGTCACAAGGCTTTTGGTTATGCAGCTTTTTTTCTAACGCTGATTCCAATTTCCATGTCAACAGTAGCTTCTGGATTCCCTGGAAAAGCAGGCTTGGGCTCTCTACTGTACTCACCCCTAGGCTGGCCCAAAATCAAACCCACCACCCTCTTTCTGCTCCTCCCACGTTGTTCTTTATCTAACGCTTTTTCATAAGTAAATATTGGTCATGTTTCTTTTTAAATAAGAAAAAGCAACAAAATTTAGACGCATTTAACACGTATTTCCAAAACTGCCCCGCATTAAGTCATAGACCCCTCTTTATCGTCAAGCACTAATCACAAATTCACAAGGATATTTTAGTTGCAAATTTTTAATTCGCCAGGGAAAAAATTTTAAAATGGAAATTGCTTAAAAACAGCTTATAATTTGAAAACCGACTGAGTATGTAATGTATAATTAATCAGCATCGCCAATTGTTCAAAAAAAAAATGAGCATCACCAAGAATAAAATTAAAGTTTCATTAAAAACCTTATACTAACCGCGGAAGTTGGAATCTGCGCTAATGAAGATTTATGAGGCTGGGGCCTTCACACAGCTAAATGTTAGATTGTCACTTTAATTAAAGGCATTTTTATGAGTGATAATTGACGAGATTATTCAAAATCCAGCAAACAAAGTTAAGAGCCCTCTTCAATATTCAATTCTCTTTAACCCTTATTATTGTCGTACCTAGGTGTGTGCGTGCCCTCCTGGTTGCCTAAAAACGACATTTTCAGCCCTTAATTCCACAGAACTTTAATCAACTAACAGCTAAATTCAGTAACTATAGCATTAGTTTAATCAATCACGTCACTGAGACATCGACCCTCTCTGGCTCTCTGCAATACCCACTAAAGCTCATTTACTAGGCTCAACTGTTCCCTGCCTCACCGGCCATTCTTCACTTTTCACCCTATAAATAGATCCTCCAGAGATACCACAACATATAGACGAGAAGGAGGCTCAGGTAAAGAAGTGATTAATCAGTGTTTCAGAGGATAAGCGTGTCAAGTGAGTGAGGGAGATGGGTAAGTGGTGCATTATGGTATTGGTTCTTGTTCTGTCTATGGCGGCAGCCACCGCTAGGAATGTGCCAAACGAGGCTGATGCTGGTCTCAAGGACCAGAAGAACTTTCTCTCCTATGGTGGCGTTGGTGCCGGAATTGGCGGCATAGGTGAAATTTGCCATTACGGAGCTGCCGATAGCGTCCTCGGTGGTCGCTTTAATTAGTGCCGCCGGCATTTTCCCTCGCCCTTGAACCCATGCATGCATGGCGATATATATAACAAACCCTTAGTCTCTCTTATCTGCGTTACTAAAGAAATAATAAAGTATTTGTGTGCGGGGTTTATCATCCATATACGGAGTAAGAAAGTAGCATACTATTTTAGCATGCAGTGTGTTTTAATATTTTACGTTTCACTACCATGCATGCACGATATTTATATATATATGTTTCTCATATCAGTTTGAACTTTGAAGTAATCAATGATCTAGTGTGTGTTTTTATATATGCTTCGTGCTTAATTATTTTATCTGTCTCTTATTGTCTCTAAATTTACTCGACATGAACTAATTAAGATCTTCTTTCTACTGATATACTTAATTACCCTCAAGCTTTACCTCCTACATTCAAAACTACTACTTATGAGGAGGGAGAACCCAATGGACTTATAAACCTCACTACAAGAGTTTGAGTTTGGCTCCCCAATCCCGACGGCTCCACTCCACGACACTTCACTCGGCTTATCCGGTCAGAACCCCTCCGCGCACGGCACTTCACTCGGTCTATCCGGTCTGAACCTTTCATGGGTAGCCCTCTCCGAAACATCGACTCTCAATGAAAGCACCAATGTGATGAACACAAGCCCAAAGGGAGAGCCCAATCCCCAAAAGCTAGCCTATGAGGAGGGAGAACCCAATGGACTTATAAACCTCACTACAAGAGTTTGGCTCCCCGATGTGGGACTCATTACAGAGTATATATATATATATGTACATGTGTGTTTTATTTTTTTTGGGGTCCAATTAATCTTTATTTGGTAAATTTAATGAATGAAACACATAATACAGGGGATATTAATTCATGTACCATAGCTTAATTTGGTAAAATTAATCAACAAAAACGCGATATTAATTCCTGGATCGAGGAGCTGAGTGATGCTTTTTATTTTTATCATCATGCATGAATCATAATGGTGGTAATTATCCTGAGTAGATGATGTGAAGTAGTAATTAAGGAGGGAATATAATGGAGTATATAGCTAGGGTGTACGTGAGGGAAGGCCTTCAATAATATGCAGCTAAGGTTTTAATTAATGAAGGTTTGGTAAAGGCCACTACTAGAAAAAGTCAAATTTGCGACGGATTTTTGCGACGGAAAAAAATCCGTCGCAAATTTGACTGTATTTGCGACGGATAACTGATCTGTCGCAATTTGCGACGGATAGCAGATCCGTCGCAAAAAATATTGCGACGGATCAGTTATCCGTCGTAAAATATTTGCGACCACTACAAAAAAAGTTGATTTTTGCTACGGAAAAAATCCGTAGCTTGCTACGGAAAAATGTCAAAATTCCGTAGCAAAATCGATTTGCTACGGATTTTTTCCGTAGCAAAAAACCCCGTAGCAATTTGCTACGGATTTTCAAATCCGTAGCAAATTGCTACGGATTTTCAAAATCCGTAGCAAATTGCTACGGATTTAAAATTCCGTAGCAAATTGCTACGGATTTTCAAAATCCGTAGCAAATTGCTACGGATTTAAAATTCCGTAGCAATTTTGCTACGGAATTCCAATCCGTAGCAAATTGCTACGGATTTTTTTCCGGAATATCAATCCGTAGCAAATTGCTACGGAAATCAATCTGTAGCAAATTGCTACGGATAGAATTCCGTAGCAATTTGCTACGGAATTTTAAATCCGTAGCAATTTGCTACGGAAATGATTTCCGTAGCAAAATTATTATTATTTTTTTATTTTTTGAATCTTTTTAAATTTAAATTTTTTAATTGTTTTATTTTTTAATTTTTTTTTCTTGAAAATTTAATGCAAAAGTATCATGAATATAATAAAAAGAGTTTAAATAGAGAAAACAAAATATATATAATAATGTTGTAAGGAACAAATACTAAAAAGTAGTCTAAACATCAGCATTGTGATCATCATCATCATCACCCGCATGGTCATCATCACCAGAGCCGACCAGAACCCTTTGTGTCATTAGAGACAGGAGTTGAAGCCGCATCTGTCTCATCATCTCCGCTTGCATCGATCCATCTGTGTCGCATACTCTCCCGTTGCTGTTGCATCGCAAGCTCCATCCTCTCCCGTTCTTGATTCATTGCCTGCTCCATCCTCTCCCGTTCCTGAAGCATCTCCTGCCTCATGATGTCCTGTTGCCGACTCATCCGAGTTGCTTCTTCGCTCCACCAACGCTTTCATCTTCTTCAGCTCATCTGCAAATACATTATGAAGTACATTTATTATTTGTACTTCATTTGAATAAACAAGAGAATGGAAATTATCAATATGAAATGTATTACGTGTACCTGGAGAAACACCTTCAGTGCTGGATGAGGAGCGCTTTGATTCCTGCGGCCTCAAAGAACAGACTCTCATTGTCGGACTGAGAGGATGCGGGGTCAGACCCAAGCTGCGACCCTCTCTCCTGCGACAGCCTCTGAAAGGTTTCCTACAAGCACAAAAATACATAGCTTATTAGACATGTAAAATAAAATAAATATGGTGGTGCATAAAACAAGTAATAAAGGCAATAAATGTCTAACCGCTACTTGCAGCGCCTTTTGGTTAATCCATTGTCTCTCACTCCCTTCGATCTAGGGAATGGGTCCGCTCAAAAGTAGCCCACTCAATTGATCCTTCGGGAACTTCCCAGGACTCTACCCGCAAACGCGGATGATAACCTTAATTAATTATTTCAAAGTATAAAATATCAAATACCTAAATAGAAAATAGAGTGTACTTACAATTTTCCGTCGATGCTCACTAATAGGAATGCGGCCGCCAAAGATATGATAGCCGGTCCTTCCATTTTGGCTCTGTTTTGCTTATTTTTCGTGCTCATGTTTTGAAACTGTTCATTTGTGGCCCATTCTGCAATAATTCGTCTACAGTGTCTTGGGGAATCCAGTCTTTCTTGCCTCTTTTATTTCTCAAGCCGTAAAGCTTTTGACGCAAATATCGGCCTCCATTATGATTATAATTTGCTTTCGGTTACGCACGATGTTGAGTAACGTCATATCGGCGCTGAAAATCAATAACGAACCATTAGTGCTCCAAATTTTTAAAGTACTTAATTAAATAACCATAAAACAAAAAACTTACCAAGAACTCATCAAACCAAGCATCTCGAGTAGTGCTAGGAATGTATGTCCACTTGGCCCAAGGATGGTTGTAATTGCGGAATAATTGGGTCGAGATGAAGTCCCTTACCTCATTATGAGGCTCAAATCTGATGAGAGATGACATCATGCAAATATTACCATACAAACCATTTACATAGAGAAAATTGTAACATTACCGGTAACTTGGCATGACTTACCCGACGCCGTCGAGACGGATCCAAAGCTTCCGTGTCGAAGGATCTCTGGAGCCCAGTTGGTGGATCGGAGGAACTACCTTCTTCCCCAACGTGGCTATGAGGCGACGCATTGTGCTAAGGAAGGAATGTGAAGTATTGAAGATAAACATATGTAAATCATATGTAACTAAACTTATGTAAATCAATCAGAAATTATATTGTAAACCTGTGATCCCCCTTGCTGTGGATCAGTGGGGGGGTAGACGGTGATGACGACATATACAGCGACGGTGATGACGACATATACAGCGACGGTGAAGATGACATATCAAAGGATGGCATATCTGGGGAAGCGCTGGACCCTCTACCTCTATAAGGAGCAGATGACGTCGCCCTACCCCCTCTGATAGGACGGGGTTGGGCTCGACCACTACCCCGTCCACTACCTTAGCGCATTAACAAAGTATGTAGTATAACAGATCATCACAAACAAAGAACTAACAGAAATCAATCGGACGATTCTTCTTCATCAACATTTGCTTGCACGTCTTCCTCTGAGGAGGTCTCATAGTCGTCGAACTCCGATTCACTATCAGAGTAAATCACTTCTGCCTCATCGTCTGATTCCTCATCGTCAATTTGTATAGGAATTAATTCTAACCCCGCAGAGAATCAAATAGATTGCTTGGTACTTCGTCATCGAAGATGTTTACGGGGAGTACATGTTCCACATCGGCTTGGAACGGTTCAGCCATACCGTCATTTGATTCCGGCTCTTTCGACTTTGGTATAATATTTCGTGCTTTGGTTTTAATAACTCCCTCCACCTTGGCGGGATGTGGGTATGATGTATAGTAAACTTGTTCCTTTGTTGAGCAAGGATGAATGGGTCATAACCAACCGTATATCTCCTTGTCCAGTGGATCTCAATATTTCCATGTTTGTCCATTTTTGTCCCACGCGACTGTTATCAAACCACTCACATTTGAAAAGGGTCACTACCTTGTCCCACCGGTAACTCAGTTGAATTATGTCAACTAACTTTCGTAGTAGTCGGTCTCCACCCCATCAACTTTGTCACCTCGACAACATACACCATAATTACAACATAGTGTACTGCATTCGCCTCGACAGGTTGAAAACCGATACCCATTGATAATGTATTTCTTGCATCGGTAACACTAATTGCAGCTCCATAGGACAAACTCCATGCAACTTCATTGGGATCTGATGGATTTTCCACGAAGTAGGATCGAAGCCATTTTTGAAACTCAGAGTTCGTGAATTGGTGAACTTCGGATTCTGACATTGAAGGATTTGCCGATCGAACCGAATTAGAGAAGTAACTGTAAGAGGAAAAAATGCCGTTAATCTTGGAATTCTTACCGTAATGTAAAAAAGAAAAGAAATATTACTTTAAATACTGTGCGGCCTCTTCACGCTTGTTTAGAATGTACCACTCCGCTACTCGCTTATCTCTTCCGTCAAGAGTTGACCTCGAACGTTTTCCCACGACTCGCCCGGAAAATTAAATATTGATTTTTGATCCCTCGTATCACCGGCATCATCGTTGCGAGGTACCCTCTCCATCTTGACATCATTTCGGGGGATAATAGTATGACGCAAATTTTGCGCCTCTTCGACTAGATATGCCTCGGCGATAGATCCTTCAACGTACCTTGGATTTTTGATCTTTTGCTTAAGTGTGCGTAAAAACCTACAATGGAATATCGAGGGTATTTATAAACTAAAGTACCGTGTCGGTCAATTATTAACAGCGCGATAGAAATATATATATTACCTCTCAAACGGATACATCCATCTATATTGTTGCGGGCCTCCCACCTTTGCTTCGTAGGCCAAGTGAACGGGCAAATGTTCCATTGAGTCAAACAAGCTAGGAGGAAACACCATCTCTAACTTGCATAGCGTTATGGGCATGCTCGCCTCCAGGTGCCGTAACTTTTCAACATTAAGCTCAGAAGCACAAATTTCTCTAAAGAACATGGAAAATTCCGTCAAAATAGACCATATATGCTTCGGAAGTGCTTTGAAGGCCCAAGGCATCAATCTCGGAAGAAAACATGACAATCATGACTCTTCATGCCGAATAACTTCGCCTCGTGCATGTCGACACATCTTTTCATGTTTGACGCATAACCGTCTGGCGATTTCGGATCTTTAACCCATTGCAACATTTCCAAATTCTGTTGTTTGTTGAATGTGTATGCGCTCTAGGTTTGGATGTCCGTCCGTGCCACTCCCCACCAAATGTAAAGCAGGCCTTTTGCATATCGCTTCTATGTCCCGTCTTGCGTTGACTGTGTCCTTCGTCTTGCCCTTGGTGTCCATCACGGTGTACAGAATGTTGCAAAACACATTCCTCTCAATATGCATGACATCGAGGTTGTGTCTTAACAATTGATCTTTCCAATATGGTAGTTCCCAAAAGATGCTGCGTTTGTTCCAATGATGATCAACGCCGTATCCCTCAGGTTCCCGAAGCGGCTCCTCTTCGACACTTTGAATGTACTTGACACTATCCCATATTTCTTGGCCACTTAAACGACGGGGTTGCTCTGCTCGTTCGACAACATTCCGCGTGAAGTCTTTTCTATTTCTCCTCCAAGGATGATCGGGGGGTAGGAATCGCCGATGCCTATCAAACCAACTGACCTTGCGACTGTGTTCTAAGCTAAAACCCATGTTCTGTTCAAGACATACCGGGCATGCAAGCTTCCCCGACGTTTGCCAGCCACTCAACATCCCATATGCGGGGAAATCATTTATCGTCCACATTAAGGCAGCCCGCATGGTGAAATTCTGACTTAATGATATATCATACGTAAGAACCCCTTCACTCCACAACATCCTCAACTCATCTATCAAAGGCATGAGGTACACATCTATCTTCTTTTTGGGTTGGATGGCCCAGGATTAACGCGTTAAGAAAGAAAAACTCTCTTCTCATGCACATAGAAGGTGGGAGGTTGTACGAGTCACAATGATGAGCCAACAGAATAAGTCTTACCCGTATTGTTGAAAGGAGCGAACCCATCCGAACATAGCCCGAGGCGAACATTACGGGGATCCATAGCAAAGAAAGGATTCGCCTCATCAAATTTACGCCAAGCTTCCGCATCGGATGGATGCGTCACAAAGTTTTCATCCCTACGATGCTCTCGGTGCCATCTCATGTGAGAAGCTGTTTGTTCTGATGCATACAATCTCCTAAGTCTTGGAACCAGAGGAAAGTACCACATCTTGCTTAACGCATGACGGGTCATTTTCTTTCCTTTCCCCACAACTATATATCTGTCATGTCCACAGAATTTACAAGCTGGTCGATTCAACATCATCCTTGTAATACAACATACATCCTCTGGGCGGCAATGGATTTTTTCACATCCAAGCCCAAGCTCTTTCACCTTTTTTTGCTTGGTAAAAATCCTTCGGCAAATTAGTGTCTTTGGGAACAACCTTACTCATGATATGCATCATTTCGTTGTAATTCCTCTCACTCATATGGTGATCGGTCTTCAAGCTTAGTGTTGCTAGGGTAGCCGATAGCGATGAATATTCACTACTATCAAAGTGTTCGCAACCTTCCCATAACGGACGTTGGGCTTCTTGAAGCATTTTGTAGAACCTAGCGGCTTCCGGATGAGGATCCTCACCCATGTATGATGGTTGGGTATGTGCACCGGTCTCCTCTCCCATGTATGACGACTCAACATAAGTAAGGGATCAAAATATTGGCCGATCGACGGTCCGCGGCATCCATAACCAATCTGCTCACCCCGTAATAACCACTCGGTGTCTGTCGGACTTCGCCATGACATTCCCAACATTCATAATCTTTCATGAATCCCTTTTGACACAAATGAATTTTGACCTTTCCCGTATCCATAAATCTTAAACACCTACATTTGGCACACGGACACCTGATCTCCCTACTTGAATTATTTGAATTCACCAAAGCAAATTGGATGAACACTTCCAAACCCGCCAAGAATGCTTGCGTTAGTTCTCTTCTATCGGTTAGACGATTGTACATCCAACTTCTATCATGATTGCCTTCCATACTTCCTAGTTAGTTCATAATACATATAAATTTCATATTCATACCTTTATATATCTAGTTACCAATTAATATAACATCATAACATTATTGTAAGCCTCTAACAAATCAATGTCCATAACAACAACAAATCAATGTCCATACTAACAACAAATCAATGTCCATATCAACATTTTAATCTATATACTTAAATCAATGTTCATAACAAATTATACAATTAAGCAATAAATATTTATAACAACTACATTTTAATTTATATACACTAATCAATATCAATTACATTTTAAACATTTAAACATACCTAGACCGTGAACAAAGGGAAGGGAAGAAGAAATGACGTTGCAAAAACCACCGCACCGACGAGCAAGGGAAGAACGTTGGAAGAACCACCACCACTTGAAAGAAACACCCACCGGACTTCGATAGAGAGGAGGCCGAATGACCAAGGGTAGGCCGAAATCGTGAGGGGGAGCCGGAAAATTGGATGGGGGACAGGAAAAACTAAAGGCGGTCGGAAATGGGAGGGGGAGGGCCGGAAATGGGAGGGGGAGACCGGAAATCGGAGGGGGAGGGAGCTGCGGACGAAAAAACGGGGGGGGCTATGTACCGATTTTTGCGACGGACCTGGGGTCCGTCGCAAACACGATTTTGCGACGGATCCCCGCAAAAATGCGACGATATCGGATCCGTCGCAAAAGGTCTCTCATTTTGCGACGGACCCAGGGTCCGTCGCACCATTTTGCGACGGATCTCTGGATCCGTCGCAACTTGCGACGGATTAAATATCCGTCGCAATTTGCTACGGATATTTATTTCGTCGCAAATTTTTGCCAAATTGCTACGGATTTGGATCCGTCGCAAAATTCCGTCGCAAATTTGAGTTTTTCTAGTAGTGGACGGATGTTCGATCCGTCGCAAAATGCGACGGATAACTCATCCGTCGCACAATATTTTTTGTCGCAAAGTGTCGGTGGCGACACTGACACTTTGCGACGGACCTGACAGGTCCGTCGCAAAATATTGTGCGACGGACCTTGTGGTCCGTCGCAAAAGGCAAAGTCTCTTATTGAGACTTTGCCTTCTTCCCCGACACCCCCCAACTCGTCCCAGCTCCGGCCCCCTCCTTCCCAACTCCGGCCCCCCTCCCCGGCTCCTCCGGCCGCCTCCCCAGCCGAGGGGTACCTCGCAACGATGACGGTTATTAACTTCATTTTTTTCTTACAGTTACTTCTCTAATTCGGTCTGATCGGCAAATCCTTCAATGTCAGGATCCGAAGTTGACCAATTCACAAACTGAGTTTCCAAAATGGCTTCGATCCTACTTCGTGGAAAATCCATCAGATCCCAATGAAGTTGCGTGGAGTTTGTCCTATGGAGCTGCAATTAGTGTTACCCGGTGCAAGAAATACATAATCAATGGGTATCGGTTTTCAACTGTCGAAGCGAATGCAGGTACACTATGTTGTAATTATGGTGTATGTTGTCGAGGTGACAAAGTTGATGGGGTGGAGATCGACTACTACGGAAGTTAGTTGACATAATTCAACTGCGAGTTACCAGGTGGGACAAGGTAGTGACCCTTTTCAAATGTGAGTGGTTTGATAACAAGTCCGCGTGGGACAAAATGGACAAACATGGAAATATTGAGATCCATTCGGACAAGGAGATATACGGTTGGTTATGACCCATTCATCCTTGCTCAACAGGCGGAACAAATTTACTATACATCATACCCCACATCCCGCCCCAAGG
Organism: Acacia pycnantha; assembly: GCA_025563575.1. Lineage (NCBI taxonomy): Eukaryota > Viridiplantae > Streptophyta > Magnoliopsida > Fabales > Fabaceae > Acacia > Acacia pycnantha. The sequence goes on from JAMWYP010000013.1 coordinate 3,915,337, forward strand.
GAGGAGTTATTAAAACCAAAGCATGAAATATTATACCAAAGTCGAAAGAGCCGGAATCAAATGACGGTATGGCGGGAACTGTTCAAGCTGATGTGGAACATGTACTTCCCATAAACATCTTCGATGACGAAGTACCAAGCAATCTATTTGATTCTGCCGCGGGGTTAGAATTAATTCCTATACAAATTGACGACGAGGAATCGACGATGAGGCGAAGTGATTTACTCGATAGTGAATCGGAGTTCGACGACTATGAGACCTCCTCTCCTTATGGAGGTAGAGGGTCCAGCGCTTCCCCAGATATGCCGTCCTTTGATATGTCATCTTCACCGTCTACATATTTGTCATCTTCACCGTCGCTGTATATGTCGTCATCACCGTCTACCCCCCCACTGATCCACAGCAAGGGGGATCACAGGTTTACAATATAATTTCTGATTGATTTACATAAGTTTAGTTACATATGATTTACATATGTTTATCTTCAATACTTCACATTCCTTCCTTAGCACAATGCATCGCCTCATAGCCACGTCGGGGAAGAAGGTAGTTCCTCCGATCCACCAACTGGGCTCCAGAGATCCTTTGACAGGAAGCTTTGGATCCGTTTCCGACGGCTGTCGGGTAAGTCATGCCAAGTTACGAAAATAAATGTTACAATTTACTTTTCCAGCTTGGTTTGTATGGTAATATTTGCATGATGTCCTCTCTCATCAGATTTGAGCCTCATAATGAGGTACGGAGTTCATCTTGGCCCAATTATTCCGTAATTACAACCATCCTCGGGCCAAGTGGACGAGACATTCCTAGCACTATTCGAGATGTTTGGTTCGATGAGTTCTTGGTAAGTTTTTTGTTTTATGGTTATTTAATTAAGTACTTTTAAAATTTGGAGCACTAATTGTTCGTTATTGATTTTCAGCGCTAGCTTTATGGCTTGAGAAATAAAAGAGGCAAGAAAGACTGGATTTTCCAGACACCGTAGACGAATTAATGCGAATTGGGCCACAAATGAACAGTTTCAAAACATGAGCACGAAAATAAGCAAAACAGGGCCAAAATGGAAGGACCGTCATATGTCAAGTAATTGCATTCCTATTAGTGAGCATCGACGGAAAATTGTAAGTACACATTATATTCTATTTAGGTATTTGATATTTTGTACTTTGAAGTAATTAATTAAGGTCACCATCTGCGTTCGCAGGTAGAGTCTGGGGAAGTTCCTGAAGGATCAATTGAGTGGGCTACCTTTGAGCGGACCCATTCCCTAAGAATCCGAAGGGAGTGAGAGACAATGGATTAGCCAAAGGACGCAGCAAGTAGCGGTTAGACATTTATTGCCTTTATTACTTGTTTTATGCAACACCATATTTATTTCATTTTACATGTCTTATAAGCTATGTATTTTTGTGCTTGTAGGAATCCTTTTAGAAGCTGTCGCAGGAGAGAGAGTCGCAGCTTGGGGCTGGCCCCACATCCTCTCAGTCCGACAATGAGAGTCTGTTCTTTTGAGGCCGCAAGCGGGATTTAACAAGAAAGGGAGAGTCTCTGGATACGGTGCCTCTCGCCGCCGATCAAGCCTGAAGGTGTTTCTCCAGGTACACGTAATACATTTGATATTGATAATTTCCATTCTCTTGTCCATTCAAATGAAGTACAAATAATAAATTTACTTCATAATGTTTTTGCAGATGAGCTAAAGAAGATGAAGGCGTTAGTGGAGGAGCAAGCAACACAGATGAGTCAGCAACAGGACATCATGAGGCAGGAGATGCTTCAGGAACGGGAGAGGATGGAGCAAAGCGATGGAATCAGAACGGGAGAGGATGGAGCTTGCGATGCAACAGAACGGAGAGGATGCGATAGCGTATGAATCAGCAGAGCTGAGATGATGAGACAGATGCAGCTTCAACTCCCGTCTCTAATGACACAAAAGGGTTCTGGGTCGGCTCTCGGTGATGATGACCATGCGGTGTGATGATGATGATGATCACAATGTTCTTTGTTTAGACTACTTTTTAGTATTTGCTCCTTACAACATTATTATATATATTTTGTTTTCTCTATGTAAACTCTTTTTATTATATTCATGATACTTTTGCATTCAATTTTCAAGAAAAAAAAATTAAAAATTAAAAAAAATTAAATTTAAAAAGATTCAAAAAATCAAAAATAAAAATAAATTTTATTTTTTAATAATTTTGCTATGGAAATGGTTTCCGTAGCAAATTTCTACGGATTTCTATTCCGTAGCAAATTGCTACGGATTTGAATTCCGTAGCAAATTTTGCTACGGAATTTAAAATCCGTAGCAAAAATTGCTACGGAATTTAAATCCATAGCAATTTGCTACGGATTTTCGAAATCCGTAGCAAATTGCTACGGGGTTTTTTGCTACGGAAAAAATCCGTAGCAAAATCCGTAGCAAAAATCAATTTTTTTGTAGTGGGCTTTGAATATATGTATCAACTGATCATCAACTATGGAGGACTTTGAGCAAAAAAAAAAATATGGAGGACCACACATGCCATCTGGTCCGTGTGTAGGAAATACGTGTGTGTGTGTGCACCACTTGGACTCCGCCTTCTGGTCTTCTTTCTGCGACAAGGACGTTAATTAATTTTAGGGAAAATTTCATTTAGCTCCAAGGATCTAACTTAATTTCAATTAACCCAATTTTTTTTTGAAACTTTACTACACCCCTTAAATCAAAATAAAATAAAATTTTGAAGGAGAAAAAACAATGATGAATTTCTTTTATTTTTTTTTTGGAAGAACATTTACAAAACAAATAAGGATATAAAATGAATTTTGCGATGGAAAATCAAATTCCGTGCAAATTGCAAAATTTGCGACATAATGGTTTTCCTTCACAAAAGAATTGAAATTTGCGACGGAATGTATCCGTTAGGTTTTGCGATGGAATATCATTCTGTTGCAATGGATTTGCGACGGAATCCAATTCCATCGCAAATCCCAAAATTTGCGACGGTATTTTTTGCAACGGACTGAAATCCATCACAAACAAATTTTGCGACGGTAAATGCCTATTTTGCAACAGAATTTTTCTGTAGCAAAACATGATTTTTTTGTAGTGAATGTAATGTATGTTGAGGTGGAGGTCACGCAAAAATATAACATTTTAATATGCTCACCATCATGTATTGATAGACGGAATTTGTGAAAAATAAAAATAAAAATTGTAGTTAATAACTATCATTTATTCAATGACAAATACGATTGTTATTATGAAACCAGTGGCGGACCTAGGAATTTTAATGACGGGGTGAAAATAAAAAATACTATATCATAAATAAAAGTAATTGAAATACAATACATACCTAATATACAAAAAATTGAAAGAAATCTATTACAGAATTAAGATCACTTCACTTGACTCTTACTCTACATGTTTTCATATTGTTAAACTTATATATAATTGAATCCGTACTAAAACTCAAAACAATATATCTTTCAATGTATGTAATCAAAGAATCATCAAGAAATTGGTATTGCATTCTATTTTGAAGCCTGTTCTTGATTATCTTCATAGCAGAGAAATATCTTTCAATAATTGCTGTAAAAACTGAAAGAATGAGTACAAATCTAATCACTCTATCAATGATGAACTTTCGAATTCTTGCTAGCCCTTGACATAATTTAGATGTAGTTAATAAATTAATCAAATCTGGATGTTTGGAAATGTCATGTTCAAAATGTTATAACTCCATCTTTAAATACAAATGTGATGGTATAAAAAAAAAAAATACAAATGTGAAATCTCTAGAGGTTTGCAAATAAAGGCAGGATTAAATTAGATTTTTTTTTTTTTTAGAATTGAAAACTTGTTCATAAAGTCTCGACGTTAGTTACTGATTTAATCAAGCTCATCTTCCTATTCTGTGCTAGACCTTAAATATAAATTTTAGAGGGCACCACCCCTAACCCCCTGCACAACAGTATAAACAAATACATAACGGTAAAGTATGATTATATAAGTATGAGAATATGAGATATGATATCTAATAATATCTCAGATTTATACTTCTAATATAAATACAATATTAAGATATGATTATATCTAATATATCAGATTTTTACTTTTAAGATAAATATAATATGTTAAGATATTAGTCTAATATATAATATATGTTAATATCTCAAGGAGGCAAGATAAGCAGGATTCTAAAAAAAAAAATTATTTGACAATTCTTCGTAAAGAAGCGTCGTGTATTATTTGATAATACTTAACACTGTTTAATGAAAGTTGTCATGTATGAGAAGAAGAGATTATCAGAAAAATTATTTCGTAACACTAGACAGTTCTTCACAAAAAACCGTTATATAATCTTTAGGATTATTTAGCCGTTAAAAATGGTAGCCATCATATGCAATATAAGAAGATGAAATTCTGAAAAATATTAAATATAAGCCTCCATAAATACTCGAACTACGTGGACTTTGATCCCTCTTCAGGGTACGTAGGCCCTAGGAATCACTCCTAGGTCAAGTCCCAATCTACACCAACATCCTAGCCCCTCAGGGCTAGACAATCTGTGTTCTACACCAGAACAGTGGCGCCGACCGTGGGGACCATAAATTTCGATTCCTACGACTAAAGATGGTCACCACTAGAAGTAGTCAGATGCCTTTGCTTGGATTGTTGCCAAAAAACCCAGTTCAAGTGGAGGAAAATTCACAGAAATAAAATCAAGAACCACCTGCATAGTTCAATCAGAGCACGTACATCCTTGCCGATTCTCTGAATGTTGCAGTCGTGCTCCATGAGCCCTAGCTCATGCTCAGCGAATCCCCTCTTTGATGATTGCAAGAGATCACTCCTAGCCCTAAAACAAGAAGATTCCCATCTTAGCCCTAAATCTTGTTTGCCAAAAATCACAAATGGGAGTCGAGGTGATTGTTCGATCGAGTCACTGTGCCAGATTCTGTGTGCTCAAGCCGTTATCGCTGTTAGGATTACACGAACGCTTTGGATCGCCGATTATCACGACATGAGTTTGCTCATCTTACGGCGACACTCTGAATTTCACTTCATTGAAACCGGGTTCACCCACTTTAAGAAAGAGAAGTCAGATGGCCGGGATCATCTTCGTGAGGTGGCCGAGATTGGAGTTGCCGAGGTCCGAGATGACTGAGATGCCGAGATGCCTTAATCTCCAACGCCGAGGTGCCCTACAGAATTCGCAATGCATCGAAAATCAATTCTTAGTGTATATCCACGATTCCAGCCTCTAGACATGCCGTCGATTACCTCTGTTTTTCCTCCCTTTAATGTTCAAAAGGATAAAGAGGCAGACTGGGTGCTTTTCATCATGTTACACCTCATCAATATATGTCTCGGGTTGCACTAATTGCCCAATCCGTCGATTGGGTCTTTGTTGGAGAAGGAGCAAGTTACTCATCGACTTTGATGAAAGGCTATTTCTAAGTGATGGTTTCTATTGCAACCTCGTTATAATGAAAAGCACAGCCTATCTCATCGGGTACTGCCCTGGGATTTTTGCAACGGTGATTGAGCTCCGATGACTGATGCTCGAGCCACATGATGGTGGCACACAAACATCCCGCAACTGCGTTCCGAGAACGAGCGACACAACAAAATCCTTAATAAAAGCATGAGAACCTATTCAATTAAGGAAGTTGCCAATTACGAAAAAACGGTTTCTCTCTATTATTTCCAAACAAAGACGGTCCTCAACTTCAATTCCGTGAATCCCTGCATGTTTTTCATCTCCACCAAAATATTTACTGGGAAGATTTCTGTGCATCTTCCAGGAGTAGTCGCCCATTCCTAGCTTGGCTGGCTGCGATTTCTTAATCTGGATCATTATTGTTGGCTCGGGCATTGGTGGGCTACTTTTCGGCTATGATACAGTTCGACGCTATCCATTTCATCGATCTGGTGCAATCTCAAGCTGTACAGAGATCATCACGATTGCTGGATTTGTAACTTCTCCATAGCAGCAATAAACTCCTCAACTTTTTCTTTGTGGGGCAAATGGCCACATTGCCTAGTTACTTCAAGGTCAATCCAGATACTTCAAGGACCATGTAAACCAGATACTCATGACTGTGATTCCGAGGGCATAAATTCTTCTGAAATTAACACTGGTGTCAGGCTTGCTGCAAGTCACGCCTTATACAGTGCCTTGGGCTTTGCGTAAGAAAATTTTTCAAACGATATGGACCGTGACTTCATCCGAGAGAGCAAATATTCAATGTTACTCTGATGCCAAAGCCATTAATCGAGAAATGCCTGTTGAACTCGTGCATGCAAGTCTTCCTCGTACTGATGACAACCAAAGGAAGTTGTTACTAGATTTTGTTTAGCGCTCGTACTGTGGTTAGACTTAATAGTAACGCTAGTAAGCATGTGGTAAAGCAACGGGTACAGTGCTTGACAGTTGATCTACGTAACAAAGTCTCGACCAAATCAATCGACATGACTCAATTCTTCGGGAATTGATACCGCAACTGGATCTTTTGACGAGTGATCGGTATTGTACTCTTGGCAAGCCAAAGATATGGGAAGAAAACAATAGGCGGCATTGATTTCTTTGTTTGGTAATGGTAATTTATTATTACCCTAAACATCAAGAAGAATGCAATTCGCAAAGCTTGGTGACTCTCCTATGTTTCAAGCAAAGATGATGCAAATAGGCTTTGCTCTAGGCAAATATTTCCAAGTGGGTGACACCAATGAGTCATTTGCTTATTCATTTATTGAAGAGGGAAGCGGCACTTATGTGGGAAACCGAGTTTAAATTTTCTCGCAAACCAAGTTCACAATTTATGATGGCCAAACACCTCACAAAGGGACAAAGACTACAAAAAGCCGCTCTGTTAAATGCGAGAATCTAAATCAAGTTTTCACCCAAGGTTTCTATTGCTCAAAGAGGAATTCTGTTTATTGGGTCAAAGAATCTTGTCTGCTGTATAATCAAGAGAGTCTATCTCATACTTTCCTCTTATTGATTGTGGGTGTTTATGGTTCTGTTTCGTCTCTTGGCTGCTGGGCTGATTCAAGACCTCTTTTACGTTGCTGCTGGAGACAATGCTGAGACCATTTGAAGAGCTCTTAATCTTGGGAACAGAGTGAAGCCATCTCCTACGCCAGATGGATTCAGGACTGGATATATTATTTTGGGATCGCGATAGGTCTAAGGAAGGTCAATTCAATTGGAAAAGTTTCAATTAGCTTCCCTGATTATGCCGAGGCTTGTCCATTCACCCAGGGATTGTGACGACAAAGATTTTCAAAGACAGAATCTTCATGAAGGGAACACAAACAGGCAATGGAAGCACTCTTGGGAAGAAAAACATAATTGTAAATCGCATGTGTTCTTGTCGGGAGATGGAGATAAAGTATCTTGCTCGTATTCTGGCCAAGAATTTACAGACTATTGCAATGATTAGAACTGCTTTTGCTCGCTTTGGCTCAAGTTGTCATAAACTCATAATGAATTGATGCCTTGCGTTACTCCAAAATGGAACCGCAGAAAATTTGAAGGAGAGCTTTAGGGCCTTTCGGCCCAAATCATGGAAGCATACAAATACTCTCAAATGTTCTGTGACCATTTTAGTGTGGGTATATTACTCACCGAGACTGCAGTGAAGCTCCTTGATGAAAAGTGTTGTCTGCAGACGCCAAGTTGTTGAACTCGAAGAAATGTTTCAAAAAGAGAAGGCAGAATTCGAGAAGTGGCAGAGGTTAGATTGGAAGGAGGACCCCGGTTACACCAAATCAGGTTAAAATCCGGCCCGAGTAAATTTGAAGGCATACCTTGTTACACCAAATCTGTTAAAATCTCGGCTCGCCAAAGTTCTCAAGACGGACCCTGCTACAATCAATCTGGTTAAAATCCCGGCTCCGAGTAAATTTGAAGGCATACCCCGGTTACTCCGAATCTGGTTAAAATCCCGGATCCGAGTAAATTACAGTTGCCGTGTTTACACTTAATACGGTAAAAATCTCGGCTCTGTGTAAAGAAACTCTCAATCGAGAGCATTGATTCAATCTCCTCAAATTGTTTTAACAGGTCAAAATGTTCGGACGCTTTGGTGAAAAACCGAACTCGGGCAAGTGACAACTTCCCTTTATCCTAGGATGACCCGGTCAACGAACCCGGAATTATACGAGGCAGTTTGAATACTGACCCTCACCACTTTACGATTTCAGTACCAAACGCGCTTTCGCAGATTCTGCATATCACGTCTATGACCTTGGCCCTAGCCACTCAATAGTACTCCAAAAACAAATGGGAGTTCACTATATCAGTTCATCGTGGACACGGATGAAACTCTACATAAATATTCGAACTGATCGGGAAGTGAACAAACTTTCATTAATGGTCAAGTCAACATAGTTTCAAAGCAAACTCGGACTACATGTCTGGGGGCAATTCAATCATAATACAAGTAACTCCGAAGTTCTTTGAAACTCGGATAGACACTTTATCAAAATCAAACGAGTGGTGGCAACTCCGATACGATATCCAGATTTAACAACAGATCCACCCCGACAGCCCAGAGACCTGGACTACCAGGCTGGGGGGCAATTATTATACAGTTGTCAATAACCGGGATTTTATTCGAAATTAGCAAACTAAGCGATTTGCGCACACGTTATTCACAAAAAAAACGTTAACTATTATTTAATATGAGGTGAGATTAAAAAAAAAAAAAAAGACAAAATATTATGCTTCTTTATAGAGAACCGTTAAGTATCATGTTATATATAAAAATTTGGCAATACGGTTCTTCACAAGTAATTGTTAAGTAATTTAACAATATATTAATTAATATTATGGACAATACATTAAGGTTCATTACCGAGAATTGTTAAGTATTATTTTATCTAAAAATACGAGATTATGAAAATATTAAATATAAGAATGTGATATTATGAAAAATTCTTCCAGCACTTTCTTAATTGTTTTTAAGCTTTCTTGTTGGGTCTCATTTCTCTTCTTTCCATGGGTTTTACTTTGTTACTATTGGTTCCATCCTCCACCACTAACATGTATCTTTACTCTACAGCTATTCCTTTCGGGATTCTTCTTCGAACAAGCTTTCATTTTTTTTAAATTAATATTTTCAGTTTCAATTTTTTTTTTTTTTTTTGGTGATGAGAGCTCACAATGGAGGATCAAGGTCGTTGGATTTTATAGAAAGAAGAATGCAGACAAAAAAGATTTAGGATGGTATCCATTTATTTGAAGATAAAAAACAAAGAAAAACACTAAAGAAGAGTAGGGAGTATGAAAAAATGATGAGATAAAATGCTAAATTTTTTATTATTGCTCTATTGTTGCAAAAATAATTCTGATTACTCTAGATTTAAAATCAATATAACTTTTTTTCATATTTTTTAGCAGCTTGTTGAATCACGATCTATTTGAACATTCACATTCTCACATTCTTAAATTTTAGCAGGTATGTTTGCCAATTTTTACTAGATATATTTTGATTTTTATATTTATATTATCCTTTTACTTATATGTAATCGACAATTTACAAGAAACACATTGAAGAATATTGTTAATAAAATTTATTTTAGAATTCAAAAAATTATAAAATAATGTTTTAGAGTGTTTTAAGTGATTAATTTCTTTCAAATTGCATGATGTTTATCTATAATGTGTTGAATTTTTTGATAATAGTATTTGAATTTTGAATATTATAAATAAATTTTTTATTTAATATTATTATCTTGTTATTATATATAATTATATTGTGTTTTATATAATAAATATTACCAATTAAAAAAAATAACAAGGAAAAATACAAAAAAATAATTTTGATATTGAAAAATTCCAAATCAGGCTTTTTTAAAATGAGTTGTAAATTGCTTATCAAGTTTCGTCATTTTTTTTTCAACCCTTGGTTACAAATCTGATTGGAGATTTTGCAATTTCAATTTTTTTTTAATGTTTTTCCACTAAAAACAAATAATATATAATAATTCGAAATTGTAATGTAATTTATGATTTATAACAACCGTTATATATCAGTGATTTTGTACTAATGTTGGTCAAAACCAATGTTATATTTAAATATTTTACAATATCTTATAAATATTGATTTCTTAAAAAATAAATAAAATTCAGAGAAAATATGTTTTATCCGAATTAATTTTTTTAAAATATTAATTTTGAAAAAAATCATTTATATCGCAAAATAAAAGCACAACAAAATTTTGTGAAATATAATTTGTTGAATTCTTCACGCACGTGTGGATAGACGGCACGAGTTAGAGGACCAACTCGGTGGCCCAGCCTGTTTGACCCGTTGTTTTAATTACGGAGTAGTTATTTCCCAAAAAACAAATAAAGGAAAAAAAAATTGAAACCCTCAAATAGGTTACTTTGCCCTGTCCTGTTTGGCGCCTCTCTTTTCTCGGTCTCTCCTCTTGCTCCGGCGACCACCACCTGCCTCGGCCTCCACTGTTGCTCTGTTCTTCGTCCTTTGAGTTCGATTTCGTGTTCACCCACTGCTTCCGTACTTTTTCGCCTTATTAGATACCTATACTTAAATGGGTCCTCGACAATGTCAAGTTTGCAACGACAATCAATCAAAGTACAAGTGCCCTTCATGTTATACACCTTAGTAAGTAATACTCAGTCCTTTATTCCTGATTATAAGCACGGTACAACTTAAACCGCCTTTTTTTTTAAATTATTGAAAATTATTACGCTCTAATTTGATCTTCTCTAATGCGTTTCCAGCTGCTCTCTGGCCTGTTTTAAGAAACACAAAGGTATAAAATTTGTTCATGTTTCTGTATTGGCGTTCTCCTTGCATTGATTGTTTCCTTGCTGTCTGTTTAATATACCTCATACGGATTAACGAGGGGAGTGAATTGTGTTTCATATCAAGCGGTGCATTTCCCCCTCATTTAGCACCGTTGCTTCTGCGATTTCTCTTAATGATATTGAAGACTTAAACTGATCAGTGTTTGCTTCAATGTTGCAGAAATTCCATGTGCCAAGCCTTCGCCACCTACAGAGCTAAAAACGAGTAAGACTCTCCTTGACTTGTATGACTGCTGGCATTGCTAAGATATTTTCCTTCTCAACCCATTCCACGACGAATAATAAAGTTTGCAATCTGTATGAAAGTGGCTTGCCCTCACCCTGTGGAATTTTTTCTACACTTACCTTGGAGTTTGTTTCTTTCTCCTTCATCTCCCAAGTCTGACACCTTGCTTTTGACCTCCCTATTTTGGATTTCCATACTCAATGTACGGTGGCAGATAATACGTCTGGTGTCATCTTTTTCCCAAAAACAATTTTTTAGCCTTGTATTTGTAAATATTAGTAAACAGATCAGATTTTTATTAATGGAATAAAATGTCTCCTCTTTCATAATATGCTCCTGGAACATTGTTTTACCATCAGGCCATTGCAATCTAAATGGTTAAGTTTGCTAAAGCTAGCTTTTATACAGCAATTCGTTGCTCTTTGGGACTAGCATAAATTGATGTTTGTTTTTGTATATTCATCAGCTACCATTGCGGAATCACATGTGCAAAAGCCAATAGTTATTGATGACCCAAGCGAGGTGCTGCAAAAATCCCAACTAGATGCCATAGGTATGATATTTTCTAGTTTAGTTGTAATGTTATGTCATTAGTATCTCTGTTATTGTTGAAGCATTTTTCCCAACAAGCAGGGCAACCGTACAAAATATTCCAGGATTGATATGATGACTGGTTAATTTATTCTTTTGTTTTATCTAGTGATTGTATTCTTTTTGCAGCTTCTTCCAGTAAGATTCGCAGTGCTTTGAAGGATAAAGCCCTTCAAGAACTAATTTGCAGTATCAATTGTTCCCCAGATGCGGAGAATGTAACCTAATCTTTACTCAGATGCTCTTTTCTAAAATTTCACCCTTTATCTATCCACTCGGGCTATTGAGCGGCTAACCTAGCAACTTCAATCGTATTATGGTCTATAAATAAATTTTATACTAAACTTTGAGCTAAAGAGATGTTTCATTTGAAAAACTTTATCTCTGACCAGGTACTTGATAAAGCTATGGCAGAGGAACCAATTCGATTGTTTGTGGAAGAGGTAATGCGATCTGCTGTTACTCATATTTAGGTTGCTAGTCACATTGAATAATCTGAGTTTTCCAATGCCCCTGACCTTATTCTTTTAACTTGGTTTCCAGATTTTGTCAGCAATTAATCCATAAGTGCGAGCAACTGTTTCTGGTAGGGGAATTTGTAGTAGATAGTTACTTATGCAAGAATTTCCAGATGAGAGCCTCCAGATTATGCCAGTTGTTTCACAATATTGGCTTTTTTATGATCTATGTGGCCTCCCATGACTTAGCTTTTTGATCATATTTATCATCTTCTTATGTCAGTTACAGGAGTGTAGATAGAAATAGAATCCCCAAGTTTCCATGTGTTTACTTTTGCTCGACTGTTAGAACTAGGTTTCATTCAAGTGCACATTGTAACAGGAAGACCAGTTCTGATATTTGTTATAAATTAGAGTTTTGACTTCTATAGATGATGTAGATGCTTATGTATAACTAGAATTCTGACATTGATCAACCTGGTCATCGGCTGGTAAAATATATTGTTCAAAATTACCATGGTGTGTATGATTCCTTTGCTGGTATCAGCAAGGTTTAAGATCATCCATTTTCTGTATGGCGTCAACAAAAATCGAAATGCTTTATAGAAGATAGAATGAGATTATAATGACTTTAGTACTATAGAAGAAGACGATACACATGAAATCTCTCATCAGTATCAGATCTCACTTCCATTAATGCAGTAAACCAGAAGACTGATGATTTTCTGGATTCTCACGGGCCCAGTGGCGGAACCAGAAATTTTTTTTAGCTCAGGCCAAAAAATAAATATATCGAACTATTTACTAAATAGTATTACATAATATTAAAAATACAAATAAATAATAACCGATAATTATAAATCAAAATCTCTTAAATAAGAATTTTATTTTCCTTTCACATCTCAATAGTAATGAACCAAATGTTGTTCTTATAGAGAAGATAAGAGATTAGTTGGGGTCAAATTATTGACAAAAATAAAATATAATATGATAAATACATATATATACTAACAAATTTTATAAAATCAGCCGAGCCAGTTGGGGCCCAGCTAGCCATACCACTGAGCCCTACTGTTACTTGCTTACTGACATCTTGTTGCATCATTGCCTGATTCTGTACAAGGAAATGAACCTCAAATAAGTGTTCTCCGGCAGTTAAATTTATTTAACGTTCTTTGGCCAAAAACTGAAAAATCATTTAACATTGATCTTCTTCTGACACTGAACAAGATCCGGAACTTGACTTGATCTTTTCTTCTAATTTTCCGGGGCTACTGTGATAGATCACCAATTCTTACGCCAGGTTTGAAGTAAATAATTTATTTTATAAATTTGCCATGTCAGGCTTGAAAAACTAGCCAGAGTTAATAAGCATTGAACATTAGACTAGGGGTGGGCATGGGCAGGGCGAGACCCCTGCCCGATGCCCAGCCCGAAGAATGAATGGGCTGCATTTTGCAGCCCGATGCCCCGCCCTGCCCAATAAAAGCCCTAACCATTTTCGGGCTGGGCAGAGCGGGCTTCCCCTGCCCAAGTAGTGATGCATTGCCCTTCTCCATAAAGATTCTAGTTCACACTTCATATAATTTCAAAGCTTTGGAGATACATAAAGTATAATATAATATATTTAGACATAATAATATAATATTTTTTAAATAAAATAATATATATAAAATAATATTTATTTAAATATATTTAATTTTTCGGGCAGGGCCAAATGGGCAGGGCAGGACCCCCTGCCCAATGCCCAGCCCTGCCCAGTTATTGGCCCAGCCCAAAACTGCCCAAATTTTTTTCGGGCCACTTTTTTAGGGCTGGGCTGGGCAATTTTTTGCCGGGCTTGGGCGGGCGTACCGGGCATCTGGGCACCATGCTCACCCCTACATTAGACGACAGAATCACTTGCATTAAATAGCAGTCAATCACAATGTTTAAAACCAAGAACTTACCACCATTACAAACCATTCAGATCTAATTTGAATGATTCAAATTAAATTTTTTAACTTTTACTTGTTCTCCAAAAAAAATCATTTTAATGTGAATATAATGTAAAATAAATATAGTCTCTTAATTATCAGTTTTTCAAACAAATGATCTTTTTATTTAAAAATCATTGGTTGATACTTATTATTGAGATTAACACTGAAACTGGTCAAGACTAGCTGCCTTATAATCATTAATGGTTTAATATAGAGATTGGTTGATTAATTTTTTCATTTTTTTTATATACAACTTTTTAGGAAAGGGGTTAGTTTTTTCATTAATTTTTTCTTCTTTTTTTTTTTTTGATAAAAGAGATGGCACAAAGCCTACAAGCAAATAAAACAACTACAAAGAAGGGGAAATAAATCCCAAAAACTCCTGGTCATACAAAGACCTTAAACCACTAGGACAAGAATCGAAAATAGAAGACTGGGAGAACCCCATCTTAGCAAGGTTATCTGCCACTCTATTGAGATCCCTAGAAACGACTTGGAAGTCAATCTGCCAACTACGCTGGACTAACTCCCTAGCCTTCAATATGAGATTACTGCAAGTACCACAAGAATTATCCAGAATGAGGTTAATAACATCATTAGCATCAGATTCCAAAATAACCTTCTTGAGCTTTCATTTTTTTTTTTTGGGTAATATATTGAGCTTTCATTTGATTAAGGGTAATTTTGATTTTCGTCTTTTCAGTGAGCGTGTCCAGGATCCATTTAAAATCTTAAACGTAGGTACCAATCCCCTAAATACACTCAATTCTTCTTGCCTTAATGTTGGGCCGTGTATTTTAGTCTCTGGACTACAGGCCAGCCCATTACTTCACCTTAATTTTTTTTTTATTACACCTTAAATTCCAATGAAGAAAATAGTCCCTCCTTTTTTTGTAATTTATAAGTCACTTTTTTACAATATTTTCATATTCTTATTTATAAATAATTTTAAAATATCTATAAAAATTTAATATTTTATTAATAGTAGTAGTATCTGGAGAGAGATGTTAAACAATTATGTATAGGAATTATGTGTTTCGGTATATAATAATTGTAAGGACATTGTTCTTATAGCTTCTTAAAGCTCGCATTGTACTCTGTATATTAGAGGGCCTAGGAACCAATTTTTTTTTTATAAAAGAAAAGTTTTGGAGGGGTTCGACATCAGTCACCCACCAAGGTCAGGGCACGGCCCCGGGCTCTATGAGCACTTACTGGGGACTTACGAGATTGCCTACCAAATGAGTCCCAGCGACGGCAGAGGGGATCGAACCCACGACCCAAGGGCCTAGTCCTGGATCACTTACCATCTATGCCAACTCACATTGGCGGCCTAGGAACCAATTATGTATGGATTCTTCCCAAATATTTCCCAATTAATAAAATATAAAGTATTTTGGGCCTCTTTCAAGTAGTTTTACAGTGTCTTTGGTATATAAATATTGTCCTCTAATTATGATAGAGGGATTGAGAGATGAATTAGATTGTGTCATAATAATTTACTGTATTTAACCCAAAAAAATTGTAATTTTAATAGTACCAACTAATTTCAATTAAAATTATTAATTTATGTGGATGAATTAAGTGTGATCAGCAAGTAAATTTTAATGCATGTATT
Organism: Acacia pycnantha; assembly: GCA_025563575.1. Lineage (NCBI taxonomy): Eukaryota > Viridiplantae > Streptophyta > Magnoliopsida > Fabales > Fabaceae > Acacia > Acacia pycnantha. The sequence continues at coordinate 3,931,044 of JAMWYP010000013.1, forward strand.
TAATATTTCTTTGGTATAATAAAAGGGAAAAACACTTCAAATGTTATATATATGTGGGTCTCACCATTTCATGTGTGTGTAGGAATCTTCTTCTTTTCATGAAATATCATAAGTTTAAACCCCATAATAAAACTAATGGTTAAGTACCAATTTTACCCCTGAAGTACGAGCCCATAAGTAATTTTGCCCCTTAAGTTTTCGACGGAGCAATGTTGCCCCTGAAGCATCAAAACGTAGTAATGTTGCCCTCTGTTAAAAACTCTAATGTTGACTGTTAAGGTTTTTAACGGACAGTCAACATTGCTCCGTTTTGATACTTCAGGGGCAAAATTGCTCCTCCAAAACGTAGTAATGTTGCTCCTCCGTTAAAAACCCTAACAATCAACGTTAGGGTTCCGTTAGAGTTTTTAACGGAGGGGCAACATTACTATGTTTTGAAACTTCAGAGATAACATTGCTCCGTCGAAAACTTAAGAGATAAAATTGCTCCTGGACGCGTATTTTAGAGTCAAAATTGGTACTTAACCCTAAAACTAAAAATTCATGTAAATGCACTTTTTCCGGATAGCGCGTCTCGTCGTTAATTTATGGGGTGACTGAAGGACCCCATAACAGTATAAGTACAACACTCCATGTGGCCAGCTATATATAGCCATGGTAGTAGTACAACCGTCACAAAACCCACAAAAGGCTTTTTCAGAGAAATAATAGTACTTAATTACTATTGCCTCTTGTTTAATAATATAATATTATAGATATCCACAAACAATTATCATAAATCAATAAAAATAGTTAAAGTCAATAAAAGTAACTTAAAATTTATATAACTTTCAATATAACCCCTAATAATTGCACAAAACTCTATTATTATATTAATCATTACTCCTACCCACTACCCTTATTAATTCTGAATATACATGTAAAAAAATTAATACGCTTTAGAAACAAGCAAGTACCTTATAAAAAGAATCAAATACAATTACTAGTTGGTGCCTTATAATAAGAATTAGAAGGAATACTCCTATTAAGCTTTTAAAAATCACTCTTCACAAAAAAAAAAAAAAAGCATTCTTCGTTATTATTATAAAGAATTTGATAGTTTTAAGGATTATTAAATATTTTTTTAAAAAAAAAATACCCATATGAGAGGGAGAGAAATAGAAATTAATATGATATTGTGATATCGAGTATATATAATTTAACAAGGATAATGTTAGAAATAACTTGGATTCTATGACGAATTTAATTTTTTAACTGTTTTTATTTAATGTGTGAATTAGACGATACCTCTTTTAGATTTGACATCACTCGCAAATGTTGTTCTTTCAACGTTTACAATTGTAATAATAAAAAGAATTAAGTCTCCTTAAAATTATATCGTTTTTTTAAAAACATTTGCCACGGTGGAAAAGTTGGAAGTTGCGTATGCTAAGAGTAAATAGACAAAATGAGAAACTTGAAGTTCCAAATGCAGAAGTTGAAAGGAGAATTTGCAGGAAATTACAAAACAAGAAGTAAAGAATGAATTGAATGATCAAAGAGGTTTGATTTGGGTGACAAGAGAAGAGAGGTGAAGAGTGGTCAAGGGTTTGGGAAACAAGAGATCAAGACCTGCTTCTTTGAACTCTTTAACTCCTTCTCCTTCGTTTCTTGCTGACACGCCTGCGATCTTGCTTCTCACTCCCATTGCTCTCAGTTCCCTCGTCGCCTTCATTCATTGTCACCAATTCAAAAACCACATATCATTACACAATATAATAATCCATAAATCCAAAGACGTACATATGAATTACCTGGATGCCATTCATGACGGGCATGTCGAGGTCATGAGAATTAGGTCAAAACTTTGGCCTCCTCTGTGAATGTCGATGGCTTCTTTCCCATTTCTAGCAGCCTCCACGTGGCTCACTCCAACATCCTTCAACAGCCTCCCATGGATCCTCCTCAACACTTCTTGATCGTCAACCACCAGTGCCGTTAACTCCCTTCTTGCCGAACAGCTCTCACCTTCTTCCATCAACTCTCTCTCTCTCTACACAGACATAATCATCATTGTATAAATGTGTGTGTGTGTTATATACACATTCAGACGGTGGTGCGTGCGCGAGTTATTAGTGTCTTGATGTATGTATATATAGGTATTATAGCTGGAACTGACCTGGATAGAGAAGAAGGAATGAAGAACTTGTTTCTTTAGAATCTGTTTGGACGGAGAGAGCAAAACCAGTGGAAGAGGGATGAGGATTTTGTGTGTATGATATATGATGAGAGACGAGTTAAAGAGATGGGGTATATATAAACACAGATATAGGGATTAGAATGGGGCTCAAGAAATGCGGAGATATAGAAAGGGAAAGAAAAGCAAGAAAGAAAGAAAGAAAGAGATGAAGTGAGAGGAGATCAACATTGGATTGTGGGGAATGAAGGATCTTTGGATTTGGGTGAAAATCTGTGTAAATCTGAGGGAGAGTGATATTTTCCAGAAATGGGCTTATTCCTACTTGGACGGCATTTTTCCCGTTTTGTATGAGGCAGGCAGCTACACACTTTTTTTTTTTTTTTTAAAGATTATATTTTTTGAGTCCTTTTTTCTTTTCTTTTTCTTTTCAGTTTAATTACTCTCATCTTCCCAGGTCATCCACTGTCTATATTTTTCACAGCTTCACATTCGAAACAGGCGCAGTAATTTTATTGAGCCTCCAAAACTTTTTCAACTGCAATCTTCCTCAAAGTCAAAATGTTCGGTGGGTGAAAATATAATAATGCCTTTTTTTTAAATAGTATTTATAAGACAGATAAAATAATTTATAAGATAAATAAAAGGATTTGAAGGAACCTACGGAATTAAAAATATTTTAGTCATTTATAAGAAAAATATAGGCATTTACAAAATAAATAAGACAATTTACAAGACAAAAAAAATTAGGGAATCATTGTCTTTTCATCCCAAACTTAATTTTATTTTGACCCAAACAAATTTAAGTTGATTCTTAAAAATAACTGAAAAATTAACTCCACCAATAACAAATACTCCTCTCACCTTGATACAAGAATTAATTAACTAACTTGAGTACGTTAAGGATGTTAGTTAAGTTAGTTAATAAGATATACTTTTATAAAACATCACAGTTATCTTCCTCAGTTATATTTCTTTCTCCTCCTCCTACTTGATTGTTGTTGAGGGAATTTCAATAGGGTTAATTTGAGAAGACATGAATATAAATGTGAAATGAAATAATATATTTAAGACCAATATCAACTCTCTAATTAGGTCATACATTAAGGACCAGAAGAAATATATAATAGTTGAAGAAAACAACTAATAAAGTTGGTCCAATCGATAAGGAATTGACTCACTTTCATGTGAGGACATTTGTTGGTGAACTCTGAGCCTTGAGCATGTTATGGATTTGACAAGCCCCCGATATACAACTCACTTAAACTTTAATTTTTATCATATATCACGCAAAAACATTGAATAACTTGGTGAGTCCTTGGAACCAAAGAACTTATATTATTCAAAAACATTGAATAAATTATACCAACTTATAGGGTTCACTGATAACATACACATGTCAACTTGCTCAAAGAGCACTTACAAATATATTTATAAATTGCTTACCAACAATCTTTTAGTTCTATAGTAATATCTCTTAACATTTGAGATTATGATTTTATTCTTAATTTATATGAAAAACTTAGTTAAATAATCTCGCTTTTAAGAAATTCACTAAATTATATGTAAAAAATTAATTTAATTGAGAATATGTATGATCTTCTTTATTTATTTTCAGACAAACACAGATATATATTTATAGATGGATTCTTTCCAAGTAGTTTCCCTCCTCTTTTATTTTATAATTCTAACATGGAAATTTGTCTTGTGTGGAAAAACAATAATTATTCTTACTTTACTTTTGTTAAAAGGTTATTCTTACCATATGAGTGGAACGCATATAGCTAGCATCTTTAGTTACGAAAATCTTTCAGCCACTGAGCTATTGTTAATTTATCTAAGATTATTAAATAAAATAATAAAGTTAACATGCAACAAAACAAAAAGGACATTCACTGTAAGTCCTTATCCTTTATTTATCAACCAAGCTTTGGATGTTTGTAATCTGAGGTACACTTATCTTGTGTTCACACACACACACACAAAATTCTCTATCAAATGAAGCAATATCTCAGCTATAAGACAATATTAATAATCTAAAAAATTAACAAATAATTATATTAAACTGAAATGTAAGATTCTTTAAGTTTGGATTTAGGGTTTATTCATTCGGATCAATCCAGCACTCATTGTCAAACAATAGTGGCCTCTCCACCTAATCGTCATAAATGACCACAAAACACACTCATTTTTGAATCACAACAAAATTGCACTAATCACATTCACAGCTTGGGAAAAAGTCCCAAATTCCAGATCTTCCCAAGAAAAGACTCTACATTTGGGTTTGAGTGGGGCATAATTTTAAAAAAAAAAAAAAAAATTGAACGTATCGTAAATTGGTTCATTGAAAAATTTCCTGTTTCAAGTAGGAACAGTTAATTTCATTCTTCTGGATTCTCCTGAGATTTTACATTTGGCATCTTGCAAAATGCAAACAAAGCATTAAATTTTGCAGTGTGATTATTGGTGACCCGTGAACACAATGAACATCTGGCAAATATAGGCGACTGTTTTTATAGGTTACTATGTTTATCAATGTAGACAAATAACCTACGTTATCAATTCCCATATTTTTGCTATAAAGGTTAAGGAGTCTGGCAGACATGTTACATGATGATGTTTTCTTCCTTAGCAGGCCTTACTGCTTAGTGACTATGTCTTGCTCCAATATTCAACGATTGTCAAGTTTCACTGCGACATGTTGGTTGATTTTATCTTGATTCTCACAAAACCTAATATCTTTACAAGTTTAGACTTTCAATTCTTTACATAAAAAGGTATGAAGCCATCTTCTTCACTAGACCTTGAGGGGGGACAACACTAGTATCAATCTGGGGGCATCTTCAGAACTTGCAATTAGTTTTGATCCTCTTTCATGTAATGAAATGAAATTTAAAGAAATATTGTTTTTTTCTCAATGTAAATTACAATTACCGCGCTGTATTTCTCCACCACCACCCTACAAATCCAACAAACATTGGCAGGGCCAAAAGGGAGGAACAAATATGTATGGAATGAAAGAAAGGAAAAGAAAAGAACAACCTGGAAAACTCATGCACACGATATACAGAAATACACAACAATCAAACAAGACAAAATATCTCAAACTATAAAAAAAAAAATCCCTTGATGCTGGGAATCAATGAGTGGCGTCAATGGGGATGCCTGTCCTGGCCTGTGAGATTCGATTTGCATAAATGGTGACCAACTTCAACTGTGTGCTATTAAGACCTTCGAGGTATGGCAAGAATGCTTTCCCGAGCATGATGTATATATCCACAAGACAGAACACAACTGTCTGTACCATCCAACGGATAGTATATGTAATGAGAAATTGAGAATAACGTTAAGACAATATATAGACAAAGGGGAGAATCGCATCAGAAAAATGCCGAAACTTCATGAAGCATAAGTAAAACCAATCCCGCAATGCTCCCAGAAAATAACATTTTTATAGATAGAGACAACTTTATTTATCATCCTACTTGTGTATATTATTAGCAAGTCACTTTGAAGGGCCGAACAAAAGCTCAGTGCATGAACTTAAACGGATCACTGAGACTCACAAAGGAGTTGACTAATTATATTTTTCACCATAAAGGAACAAGCAAAGCACGTTTATGTGGCTCAAGTATACAGAACCATAATGGGAAGTAAATTTACTAGCACAATCAGGTTTCATAGTACACCTATAACTGAATGACCATCTGAGTTATAGTAAAACGAACGTCTGAGTCAACCAAACCTCCATGAAGAGCCATAAAAGCAGGCACAGTTATTCCACAAGGAAAAACCAGTCATGAAAAGTCTCAAGACTTATTTTGAAGTTTTAAAAGCCAGTTTTTTGAGACCAGTTGAAAGCCAAGAACGTGAATGCTCTATAACAACAGAACATATAGACAGGGCCTTTTTTTTTACTGCCTAATATGATGTATAAAGTAGAGGACCAGAGAAGAATGATTGCATACAGGGATCTAATACCTTACGAACATCAGCACTCTGGTTTCCAAAAGCATGAAAAAGAGGAGGCAGAAAGGAGGGTAACTGAACCATCAATTCCTCCTGAGAAAGCCGGCCAATAAGCTGAACCCAGGAATAGCACGTGTTAAACAAAATAAATATCAAGAATGAAAATTGAATTTGTGCAAAAATAGGTTTTTTCTTTCCTTAAAGAGAACTCATCTAAAGAATATATGAAATGATGGAGTTAACTTCAGATAGAATTTTTCATATGCAACTGTCACTTGGTGCAACTGCAATGCTGATAAAAGGTTGCAAGAAACAATTACCTTCGTCAAGCAATTTATACAAGTAACAAGACTTTTCTCATCTTCAGTAATCAGTAAAGGGACAATAACCTGAAACGTTCCAAATTCTCAGCCATCGGCTAAAAGTTAACAAAGCAAGTTTCTCTTTCCCTCAAACATGAGGGAGTCCATGAAATAAAAAAATAAAGGAGTACATACACTTAAACATCTGAATGGATCACACTGAGACAAAACAATAGTCAGGCAGTGATCAGCTTCATTTGAAACCTAAACAAATAATTAAAAGAGGCTGAGACTGGGAACAGTGAACTAGAATGAGAAAAATTTGATAAAATAGTACCTTGGGAACAGTATCCTTTGCAACATGAAGCAGCTTTTCAATAACAATCTCAACTGACTTTTCCATGGCATCTTTCTGGGGGGAAAAGAAACTTTCTTATCAAATATTCAGCCCCAAAAATGCTCAAGAGCTAATGTGTATAGTTACAAGTACTGCAGCAATTTTGGTTTTAACCATCCACTAATCTTATTTTATTGAATAGCACCTATGGAGAAAATATACAACATAGAAATGTTAATCCTATCCTAATCAAAACAAAAAACTAAAGCTAATCACATGGAAATGTTATCCAAAAAATAGCCAAATGAACAATCAAGTCTTAATTAAAACAAGACCCAAAAAAAAACGACAACACAATAAAAAATATATGTAGTTTCCAACAAATACTAATTAAGCAAGTGTACAGCACAAGATTAAAGAATGATATGAAAGAGATAAGAACCTGGTTTTTTAACATTTCAACTACAACCGAGAGAGCAAGCTCTCTAACTGGGGAGTCTGAATCATCCAACACTTCCAGCACAGCTGTCAGAATCTGATTGAAGTACTGCAAGTTCACCAGGAAACTATCATTTCATTAAGTCAACAAATCCAAAATTATCGTTTGATGTGGTTTAAAATGATAAAACAGATTTTTTTACTGATTAAACATAAATATCTGTCAATCTACGTTCATTGCATTCAAAAAGTTAGTATAATATCACAAATATAGAGGGAATAGCTCTTTCCTTCCTAAAGCACTGTCATTACTAGTGATTTACATAAAACTTGGAGACAGAAAGAAGAGTAGGTAATCATATACCCAACCAATCAAGCATACCTTTGTCCAAATAGAACGATCATTTTCTGTAGAAACTTCAATTAACTGTTGAAGTGCAGTTCGCTTGCTTGAAATAGGACTTCCATCACCCCCATTGCATATCTACCACAAAGCAACAGTTGTATCTTATCGATAGACATAAGCTAAAGTACATGTAATCTATTACATGCTTGCAGGCAATAATTAGCTTGTCTCCTGATATCCAAAATTTTGTCAGCGAGTTCAGAATCTAGCTTGGCAGTGCCATAGCCCATAGCACACTATTCGATGCATTTGGGGAGTTTAGAATTAGACCCACCCAGTTAGATCACTTCCTTACTACTCTTTCTGGATTTTTAGAAAGGCAAGTATAAATAAGTTTTATGGAACTGCACTTTCTTCTGTTTCTTGGCATCATTAATTAGAGTTTAGTCCTATTTCAGCCATTATATCCCTCATGAACATTATTTTTGGAATTTTCGGGAGGTTCCTTTATCTTTCTGCAAAGGGATACAACCATTATTTAGTACTCCTTAATTCTTTTCCTTGCTTTATTTTCCTACTCTACAATAACTGCAGTTTGGCGAATATTTATCTTCCTTTCTGGCACACACTCTATAATAGAATCTAATTTTTATTATAAAAATGTTAAGTCAACTCATATTAGTAGCATAACTCACCAGATGAAGAATTTGAGGAATGCCAGGCTCTGAATCTTTAGAGTTATTCTTCACGACTTCAACTGAGTGATGATCAAGGTCCAATTCAGGAGGATCTTTTTCAAGTCCAAAGTCTCCATTTAAATTTAAATGTTCTAAGGACATCCTATCATTAACCTCCAGATGGGGAGCTGATAGACCCTCAAAGTCCATGCTACCATCTGAATGTCTGAGTTGACTATTACGAGGGACAAAATTTTGGCTCATTGAATTGACTGCATAAACAAGATCTTTAGTCTTTGAATCAAGAATACCACTAGTGGAATCAGTTTCATGATTTTGATATTGATGTTCCTGATTTTCACCAGGAGCTTCTAGGCAAAAACTGGCTTTAACCAGACTTGAATCATGGGAACTCCACTTCCTCTCACCATCACCATCAAGAGAACCAGCATACCTTCCAAGGTAGCTAGCCTTCCTAGAGAAACCAACATATCCATCTTCAGAGGATGTTCCAACCTCAGATGGATCATATGAAGACTTGGAACGTTGTCGCTCCTTCTTGATCTGCAAATAGTTTATAAGGTCCACTTCAATGCGGGGAGTGTATTGTTTAAGGGCTCGTCTCAATGAATTCTGTTCATCAACAGACAAACTAAGGATAAAATTTAGAAGTGCAGCTGAATCAAAGTGAGAGTATACAGATATAATGCACGTAATGGCCACTTCTCTAAGCTTTGTATTTTTGTCATGAACCATAGGTGTTAACTTGGTAAGCCATGATTTTAGAATGCCAGTATTGGCAGAACCTTCTGAATTCAGCGAATGCTTGTTTAAGGAACTGATTGCAAACTCAATAACAGCCAATTTTGCCTTAGGAGACCTTTGTTCATCGAGTGAGCGTAGTAATGCAGGTAAAAGAGAATCTATACTGTAAGTTTTGCTGACAACTTCCAATGTCATTGAGCATGTTTGCCTGACAAGTTCTTTTGGGTCAATTAACCGAGAAAACACATGTGGTAATATTCTTTCCATGTAACTCTCAAAGGGCTTTTGGCATGCTGGAACAATGTCAGCAAGTGTTGAAAGAGCAGCTTGTGCAACTTTATGGTGAGGATCATCTAAGTGCTGAAAAAACAACTTCATTACCTTTTCAAAATTCTGGACCACTTCCTGAATTCCCTTTGGACCTTGCTGTAACAAGGTGTGAAGATAATTAAAAGCAGCAACCCTAGCAGACCAGTTAGAACCTGAACTAAGCCTCTCACTCAGAGCTTCAGGGAGAGACGCCAGTCCATCTTCATAATTTGACACCGCCTGGAGAGAAAGTTGGTTATCATCAAAGCTTCTCCTATGGCCAGCAGAGATACGCCCAGCTACATTCTTTCTCACTAGCGGCCTCTGGAAATTTGGCACATAACTACTCTGTGAATCCCTAAAGTTTGCTTCTCTAAAAGGAGGATCCAAACACTGCCTATCAATCCGGTGGTTCATAGCCCACCTAACCTCCCTATTGTTGCCATTGTCATCAATAGAATTTCTTTCTTGTAATCTTTCAGAAGCCCCTTTTCTTGAGTATGATGAAAGCGCTGACGAAGGCTCAATACTAGCATTACTATTATATGATACCTTACTGGAGTTTTTGGAAGCTTGAATTTGTGAAATTATGTCAGATAGACCCAAACCACCATTTCGGTTACTACCTTTATTGACACCAGATACAATTGATTCTGTTGTAAAGGAGTTTGTCAGATTATTAGATGCTGGGACAGAAGCAGGGAATGGTGGATCACGAGATGATGGAGGGTCAACTCCTGCGCTAGGGGTAATAAAATAAAAATTTAGCTATTCACAATAGCTTTAAAATATACCAATAGCAAGATCAAACATATAATACCATCAAGGGCAAAGGATTTTTGACAGGCAAACTTATTTGTTACCTAGATCCAAACTGGATGACCGGAAAGCAGAACTGTGCTTATTAGACAAATCCAAGCCTCTGAGCATGCTTTCAATGGCAGTGACCTTCTGTTTGCTAGAATGCAACACACTTTCCAAACTACGTTCTGCACCTTTACCGAGTGATTTTGCCTGTGAAAGAAGTAAACCAGAGGACACAGATGTCCCTGACGATAAATTTGAACTCCTGTCCATTGCAACAATAGCAGAAGTTCCATATCCAGGTAGATTAGAAGGAGCAGAGGCTTGGCTAGTTAACGACACCAGTGCACCTCTGTCACGAATGGAAGGTGAAGCATGGCGCTTGTGTACTCCTCTATCCTCTTCATTTATTAACTGCAAGTTACAATCGCTCTAAAAATGACTAAGCAACAAAATAGAGGACAATTAACACCCGATTTAAAGGATATACCCTCTGAATAACTGGATCAAAGGATGAAAATAGGCGACGGGAACGTTCAGGCCATGTTTTTGCAAATAGTCTATAACACATCCTTGCAGCAGACCGTACCTATCAAGTATCATGTTGTAATTATTTTCACACCATAAATGAAAATGATATCAATGAATGTGAATTGCTGAAAACCCTCTGTCAAAAAGAATAAACTTAGGTAAGCAAAAAGGACAATTATAAACATAAAAGCAGTGCTGCCCATGCAATCAAAGATTCCAAATTTTAATTATTTATTAGTATATGCACTCAAATGTTTATACATAAAACTAAGCCATTAATAGAACTTGAAGGACTTCTAAACTTCCGTATTATTTCCACAATCCACCAAGTTATACATTTTACAGGAATTCAAAATTTTAATCAAACCCCTTGCTTTGACTTTCTGCAACCTCAACTGCCAGACACCTACTGGGTTCCTTGCTTAACTAATTTAACTCCTCTCCTTAATCCCCAAAATCGGTTAAATAGCTCCTATAATTAGGACCGGATGCAGTAACAAACGCCCCATAAATAACACTCAAACATCAAATGATCATGTACGACCTGTGGGTGAACAAGAGACATTACTCAAAGAGTGGTTTAGATTCAGTTAATATTGTATTCCCATCTTATTGAAATTGGTCTTAAAGATAAAATATATTTTTAATATTGTCAAAAATTTTCTAATTTACTTATATTAACAGTAATCAAGAAGGAGCGAGAAGGATTAAAAAAAGATGATTAGGACATTTTAGAAAATATATATGTTATATTAACTAATTTTTTAATTTACTCAAATTAGATAAATATGTTTTATATAAATTAAGGACTGAAGGGGGTTGGGTTTCTCTCATTATTCTTTTCTAATTATCCCTTATAATTTCTAAATCACATTCGTCCAATCAATACAATACTACTTTTACTTTTCTCTTATTTTCTCAATCAACAGTCTAGATTGAGCCGATGAGAAAAAATGAGAAAAGAATTATGGAGAGAATCTCCTTCCGGACCAAAGGAAGTAGTAACAAACTTTGTACTTGACCAGCCTTATATGTGACGAAAAAAAGACTCTAGTGTGGGTTTCATTAATTTATATTCTAATTATTATTATTTTATTAAACTACTTTCATTAATAATCTAATTAGTTCTTGGGATAAAAGACCTATAGAGTAAAGTCAAACATGTTTGGACTAATGCCAACGCAAAAGCTCCTCTCTTTTTTCTTTTTCTTTTTTTAAAAAAGAAAATTAGAGGGGCAGATTAATGGGCTGAGTTTATAAGGAGGTTCAAACTCAACCGAATCCACTTATAGAAAAAGTTTTCGTAGACTTTCTGCAACCTCAACTGCCAGACACCTACTGGGTTCCTTGCTTATGTAAAACAGCTACTTCATTATTGGTCAAGTTAGGGGAAACTGGAAGACTACAAGATCATTCAGGAAATTACCATTACTGACAGAAATCATAAATTCATATCAATAAAAAAGCATGTCAGAGCCGACAAATTACATGCACCATTTGTATCTTGCCAAACTTCAAATAACTTAGAACTATGAAAGCTACCTCACTGATTGCATCTGAAACACAACACCTTATCAGATCCTCATATAAATCAGCCGAGCGCTGTATTTCTGGTTCATCAGGCCATTGCTCCAATATCAAAAGAGCGTATTCACAACACCTACAACATGAAAGGCATAAATCAAAGACCAAAGCTCCCACATATATCTGAGAGTAGACAAAGACAATTCATACCTTGCACGAAGTACTGCACAGCGATCCTTCTTTGCACAATCCGCTATACCAGGAAGCACTCGAGCAACTTTGCAGTTACGCAACATCTGGAAAGTAGAGGGCCAAGGTGAAAACAGCATAATGCATTGGGAGAAAATGCTACAGAACATTAGATAAGATTGCAATACCGTCTTTATGCAGTTATCTGCAGACTCTGCAATTACCAGTACAGTGATCACAACCAGCTTAAAAAGGACCTGATTCACAGATAAAGATGATTACTAATAAAAACTGTTTGTTAGAGTGCCACAATCATGCTAATCAAAGGAGAAAGTTAAACTTACAGGTATGAACATTTCAGCACAAGCTTCAAAATCACCAAGGAGTTCTTTTGACAAAAAGCACAACAAATGGCAAGCCTAGAGCAAAGCAAATCACACCAAAAAGGAAAACAAAAAAGGAAATGTCATAATAAGATTTAGATATATATACTTGCTTTCTTGAAAGGAAAAAAATCGATATGCAAAAAATATTATCCTTAAAGGAGATGTTAAAACACCTGCTTCACAATGCTAGACCTTCGATCTGATAATTGAGTGGTTAAAGGTCCAACAAGTTGCTTCAGGAGTCCTCGAAAACATGGATAGCCAGCAGCACCTGATAAGGAAAGTATTCAAAAGATGTTTGATATTTGTAACACTGACAAAATAAATGTAGGTCGTAAAGCACCTTAATATTTGAACTGCCACATAACCGCCAGTACTTTTTGGAACTTGGATCTTATAAAAAATACCTCTATATGCACTCCAAAATGATGGACAGGTGGAACTCGGTATATTAGGATCTTTTGTGCCCTATTAAACACTTCTCTTTAACTTCTTATTGTTTGTCAAAGATCTATTCCTTTGATCATTTCCATGATTATTTCATGCCAAAGTTCACGCACTTCACTAATTGAGGATAAAAATCACCAAATGAGTTCTTCACACTGATCTCATCACATCAAATATATCCTACAGTTGCAAGTTTCATTGCCCATCTCGACTTGGAATATCCAATTGACATCTCAAAAAAGATACCCTTACAAAACCCAAGTGCGAGAACAGATACTAGAAATATTTTCATTAAACTGCATCATAAGCATATGATACCACTCCTGAACATACTATTGAAAAAGAGATTTGGAACACCAACCTCCCAAAACAAGACCCTCAACTCTCTGCATAGCAGCAATACGAATTGACCAGTCCTTTTCTGGTACAAGGGTAGATGCAATCTTATCAATTTCCCTGATTAACTCCTTCTCTGAGTAAACCTTGATAGAATCTACAGGTTTCTCTGTAACACCACCATTTCCTGCTCATAAATCATAATTGAATATAAAACATAAGAGCGGTTTTTAGTAAAGAAAGTATCCAAAAATCATAAGTTTATCAAATAACAGAAGCACAAGTATAGCAAATTCGTCAGACTATACCCAATATATTAACAGCACAAAACTTGGAAAATTTTTCAATGTAGGATTTCCTACGTGACTCTCCTTTTCAATCATGTGATTTCTCTCCCTGATTTCATGACACTTCTACCACCATAGTCATCTCTTACTTGACACATGGAGTTTTAACATTCCTCACTGAAGGTGTGCAGGAGTACTTTTCTTCCATTTCCTGACTAAAATTGGTCAGAATCCATGCTGGACATGGATTCAATGTAGGATCCCAATGACCATCTAGGCAAAACATGCAAGATTATGCCAAGATAACTTGAAAGCTACAGAGAAATTCGAAGAAAAAAAAGTATAATTGTAGCACTCGCTGCTAGTTTAATGATATGACATTAGGGAAATCAAAGCAAAATTGTGGTGCCCCAAAAAAATAAATGTCCATTGCCAACTATCAAATAATAATAAGAATATAATGCAATTACAGAATAAATGCGAGAGAGTTGGAATAAATAGTTTATAGTTATTTACATGTCCAGTATTTTACATTTCTCCTATTCATTGTTCTTGAAAAGCGTTTAATGTAGTATGTTTATTTCTCTTATTTCTGATACGCTTCGAGTCATACAAACATATCACTGCAGATACCTATTCTTTAATACGCACACACACATATATATATTCAGAGCTCCCTCACTGTGATAGAGTGCGAGCCTACTTTGCATACTCACATTCTCAAATCTTCCATATTCTTCACTACTAAGAGAGATGGAAAATATATGGTTTAAGGAAATGAATACATGAAAATTTACATTATTATCATATTAGAGTAGAAATATTTATTATCCAAGAATTACAGACACTCTAACCTGCAAAAATAGAGTTTTCCCTTGATGAACTTTTAGTTTTTGGGCTGCTTTTCTTGGAAGTAAAGCTTGAAGGTTTAATTTCTCCAGCAACAAAGCCACCAGGTAAGCCATCAGAAGAATGTACTTTTGGTTGAATGCCCTCTAACCTGGCATTAATGTCATTCACCTGAAACCATAGAAATTTAAACAAAATAAAAAATGAACAGTCAAATACTTTTTGCAAGATAATGGAAAAGGGACTCAATAAGTCCAAATCATGCAGTGTATGTGTTAAATAACAACCATATCAGATAGTCGATTCCCTATTTAGTAATTACCAAAGAAGAAGGAAGGTTGTGGCGCTGAAGTTCATCGCGAAATTGAGGACCAGCTTGTGCATACATCTCCTGTCAATAGGAAATATTAGAAAAAGGAACTAAATAACATTCTTCTTCAATTTTAAGATAAATTAAGATCACATCAGCTTTTAAATTTGATCCGTGAAGGTCCATGTTTAGCATGATTCAAACATCAAATCACACCCTCTCAACTAGACCCACCGCCATTATCCCACTTTTCAATATCCAAAAGCAATGTGTTAAATGATAGTATCAGAGACATAAGCATATGTGGATTCATATAGAGAGCAATTTTCTAATTCAAGCTGCAACCAGTGCACAATATTAGCACTTCTTTCTTTTCCTCCTTTTTCAATCATAATCATTCAAATCAACTACTAACATGGAATCCCCTTCCCCTAGGGTTTTTTTCCCCCATTTTACATTAACTGATGTAAACTTTATAATATATTCTGCACCTAATAACATGAAAAGACTGGTAAATAGGGCAAGCTAACCTCGATGCATGAAATAGCTGCTTCCCTAACACTAGGATTTGGATCATTTAGCAACTGCAAAAGCTGACAATTTATCAAAATTGAAAGGGTTAGTGTCACATTAAAATAGTGAGCATTTTAATAAAATTGTGCTGCTCATTCCTAAAAGTCAATAGACATACTGAAGGAAGAATAGCACGTTGAAGGGTAAGCTCAGTAGACGCAAATAGACCAATAGCAGATGTGACTGTACGAGCAAACTCCTCTCTAACTCTCCAACTTCTGTGTGTCCAAGCAAAGAATCCAGCTCTTTCAACAATTATTGTAGGGGAAGAAACCTAAAGGCCAATTAAAACCAATTATCTCCAATTGAAAAGAATATCTAAAGGTATCAAGAAAGCATCAGCTTTAAAACTGAAATGAAATCAGCCTAAATTTTAAGTTTTTTTAACTAGTAGACGTAAGCATGTAAAGTAGTTAAACTTATGATTCATGTAACAAATTTCATGTACGTTCCGTAATGCAAGAAAATATTACACAATCCTGGACGCATTAGCCTTTAGGGTTTGCCCTGACAGAATGCTGGCATTGACTTGAGAAACAACTATAGAAATAAATATATTCAAACCTTCATTTCACATAGATTCATCAAAGTCCAACTCTATCAGTTTGTTGATAAAACACTGAGCAGTGAGCACAAAGTACCAAGATTTAGAATTAGCAACAGCCCAAGCATAACCTTATCGGCAATAAACTATACTAATAGCTTCAAGCTCAACTCATTAATCATTATAAACCTATCTTTATCCATTGGTCAAAGAATGGCCTACCTATTGCAATTTATATGCCCAATATTATCAACAAAATAGAGTGAAAAGTCATGATGATATCGTGGAAGATTCGTTAATAATTGCTAGAGTGTCGGCAGCATTCAGCCAATAAGCTTCCTCTTCATAGAATCGAAGTTTATTTCTTTCACAAGCTTATCCAATTTCTTACCCTTAACTCTTGTTACCATTTCTTTTGGCCATGGTCAAACTGTTATTACTTAATATTTCAAAAGAATGCAGCTATAAGAGATCCTTTTTCATATTTCTTAGCTTGGCTTTTCTACTTTGCAACAACTGACATGGTTGATGAAATTGTTAGAACTCATAAAATAGTTTTTATTTTGCCACTACAAGAAGACTGGAATAATTACTATGGGATTGAAGATTGAAGTGCCTCGCGGTCAGAGAGAACTAATTAAAGAGTTCAGAGGGCAAAAATATACCACTTAGGATGCATTTGGTATACAGGCATCCTTTATTCTCAGTATCAAGTATACACGGGATATGCTGGGGGATGTCAAATTCCTGCATCTCTTACCGATGTACTGAGCACAACTATTCACATGAGTTACCAGAGATACAGAATAATATACTTGGATAAAGATAATAGTGTGCCCAATTGCCCCTAAATTTTCTAACTCATCCGGGTAAATGCTCAATGCATCGAATATGTTCGTCACTATTGAGTCAAAAACGATGCCATCAAATTATTTCACTCTAGTGATTGCCACACGAATAATTCGAGTTCAACTAGGACTAAAGTTCTTTAACCATGCAGTGATAGGGAGAAAGCGGGAAGCGACGATGACACATCACAGATAAATACCTCCATAAGAGTGAGCAAGAGTCTTCTAGCAGCGTCACGAACTGGCTGTTTCCCATCGCCTAAGCGGTCAACGACGGCGGGAAAAAGCGCATCGAAATGAAGTTTGAAATGATCGCCTGATAGAATGGCAGCAGAGGCCAGAGCTTGAAGGGCGCCCTGAGAGACCCTGAAGTTGCTATCCTTCAAAAGATCCAAACAACAGTCAACAAGGGAAGTAACCTCAGATGAATTGAGGCTCTTTCTCGAAGCTTCCAATCGCTGATAAAGGCGCTCCACGCCGGCCATCCGCTCCTTCGTGTCTTTGGAGCGCGCAAGCTCCAACACTAGTTCCATTGCTGAATTCCAGAGAGAGGTTGGATCTGGCGAAGCGAGTTCGGATCTAGATGAAGGGTTGATGGAGTAAATGTCGACTCAGCATGTAGGTAGTGGCACGCTGAGAAAATGCAAGAGCAAAACAGAGTGAGAAAAGGCAAACAGGTGTAAGAGGATGAGAGTACGGGGCTTCAACTTGAAGAATGAGGGCGGAGGGCGGAGAGTGAGTGTGTTTTGGTGGGTGTTATGAGAGGAAAATGTTGGAAGAGACTGAGAGGGAGGGAGGGAGTAATACCGCGAAATTTAGAGGAGCCGTCAAATTCCAAGAGGTTTTCGGGGGAGAGTGAGAATCACAGTCGTACGGGTTGATGGTAAAGTTGATGGCGAGAGAGAGCAAGAGATACAGAATGACACGTTGAGAACTTTAACCATTCTTTTGCGCCAAATTTACGGGGTATACCACTGTTTTTATATTTGAAAGGAATTAATAACATGGATAATACATATATTTGACCAAACAAAAGATAATACATATTTATTTATTTTGCGTAATGCATCCGGTGTCCCAAAGTCTAATCCGGACCGAGACCGAGTTGGCCCCTTTTGAGGGGAAGCTTCTACCACCCACACACGCTGCATTCCCACGTCTTAAACTCAAGACCCGTAGTTAAATTAGGACAGTCCCTTAACAACTGACCTAAACGTTTGGTGATCAACAAGTTTATTAAATTATTATTTGACATTACTATGTATTTTCTAAAATATTACAATCATCTTTCTTACATCTTCTTATTTCTTCTTCTTCTTGATTATTATTGAAGGAGCACCAATAGAGATAAATTAGGAAGAGATTAACATATTATATTTAAGACCAAGACAACTCTTTAAATATGTCTTATATTAAATACTGGATGAGTATTATTTCATTTTCATCCTTTAATTTACATATTACCTTTCACTTCACAAAGTGTTAGAATCCATGTCCTTCGCTGAGATTATTGTTGGCCAACCCAGCCAAACGGTGTATAAATATACATATATGGTTTTTACACAGACACAAGTTGCCTTGACGATATGCATGGGATTGGTGAGTGTTTGGCACCCTAACCGAATATTTAAAAGTTTTTTTTTATTACAAATCGAGATAAAATTTTTGTCACATGTTTAATTTATAAATTATAAAAATTATTCTTTAAAAGGTAATTTTTTGATAGAACTTCTTCTTTATAGGTGATATCACTCTTTAAGACTTGAACTAAAACGTCTATCTTTATTTTTCCTACTTTGACCAGACAAAAATGTCTCCATACTAATGTTATGAATGTATCGTCCAAAGAAGAAACATGATTACTGCCCAAATTTCTGATTGGTGAGTGCTTTTGGTTCAAATTAAATATTCAAAGTCCCGTAATAATTATTTGTTCGTACTCTTCTCATCCTTGTTCATGTTTACCGGATTCATATTAGGTGCTTTTTTTTAGATATTTCTTATGTACTTTTCCCTTTAATTAGAGGATGAGACAATTTTTTTTTATATATTCTATTTATTTAGATTAAATTATATGTTGTATTATGAAATTTTTTTAACACTCAGTATCTTTAATTAATTAATTTTCAATCCTGCATTCAGAAACATTTTTCCTATAACACCAGTATCCTGAAAATTAATTAATTTGAGATACTGCGTGCAAAAAAAATTTCAAGATACAACATATAATTTCATTTAAATAAATCGAATATATAAACAAAATTGCCTCATCCCTCTAATTAGAGAGAAAATCACATATAAGAAAAAAATAGCTAATGTGAATTGATGTTTACGGGGTCTCCAAATGAGAAACAGTTGGTCTCACGTTAAGAAAATTTAAATACAATTCCATTATTTTATGGGAATTCATATCTATTACCCAAAAATACAAAATTTAAAACAAATATGGGGTTGAGGAATGAGGAGCATATTATTATGATGATAGCTGACATCAAATCACCAACAAAATTTGATTGTACAGTCTCACCAAATATCACAAGTGTAGGGTTTCCTTCTGGCTTGGTGCGTTGAACTGAAACAAAGGATTTTGTAATATCCAGAACTTGACATTAGGTTCATTTAAGAGCTCAGTTTGGATTAGCGATAAAAATTGTTTTTCTAACTTGATTTAAATCTTACAAAGTATATGAAAAAAAATTTATATCAGTTTACGTGAACGTGCTTTACAAACATTAACTTAAATAAGCATTAAATCAATAGTCCTTCACGTCAAATCATCAAATGGAGTAATAAAAATAAAAAACACATCCGATAGTAATGGATACGGCGCGAGCAATCATTTTTAGTTTGAGATTAAAGCTTAATTGCACACAAAGAAATGTTCCGTAGTTATCACAGACAATTAGTCTCCCGCACGTTTAATTCATCAGAATGCTTTCGTAGTAATTGCCAGAATTATAAGCGTAATGACTTTCTTTCAAATATAAGCATAGTGACTTTGTCCTCACTACGAAACATTTCAAGCCTGAAATGGATACGGATAACAATGTTGGTTAACATTACAAGATGTGTAAACCATGAGTTGTTAACACAGAACCTTTGATGAAACTAAACTTGAAAGCAAACTTTTTCCATGGAGAGTAGACATTAAATCAAGGTAAGTTAATCCTAATAATTAATTTATGAAATATAAGTCAAGATAATTAAAAGTTGTTTCTGCTGTTTATTTCACCTTTGGGTGAAATTAAAGCCCACGAAGTATTTGTCACTTGTTAGGGAAAAAGCCTCGTAACAACCTAAAACTAGTAAAACTTCTTTCAATGTAACAGATGGATAAAATTTTAAAAGTCAACATCTCTTTCAAAGATGATATAAATCATCATTAATGATTTTTTAAAGTCACTAATTTGGTTTCTTAGGTTACAATCCATTTCTCAAAATATTTTAAAATTTAAATTAAATGTCATGATTGTTAGACAAAAACAACTTAAACATATAAAAAAGTAATAAATCATTTATTATTATAATTCTTGAACGTGAGTTTGATTTAAGAAATCGTTAAATATCGACTTCACAAACTTTAAATTATTACTCCTCATTGCAAAAAAATCATGAGGTTCCAAGGACATTTTGCATATCACAGTAATGATGAAGGCTAAGCTTAAAAATGCAAAAAAGATGAGTTAATGAATTGCTTCGAATTGTTCGCTCCCAGGTCTTTCACAAGCATTATTGTTTTATGACTTTATTATATATTATATGGTTTGATCCACCTTCTTTTGCGATTCAGATGGGACACGAAAAAAATCGCATAACTTCATGACAAAGCCTAATCAACAACCTATATTGGACACAGCTCAATATAAACAAATTAAGTAGGAAATAGTTACCCCCTCTGCTTTTGCTTCATCACGTTAGGTTCCCTTTCATATAAAAACACCATGCAAGTTCAATTAAGTAAATGATGAGCAATCTGGGATGAGTTAGAAACAAAAACAAGTAAGAAACAGTCAAAGACATCATCAAAATACTACTTGCATACTTAGATAATTTCATCTAACTTCAACTAAAAGCGCCACAAGAATAATTATATGAAATTATGAGGAGTAACATCATTTCAATCCGTTATAATAAGGAGAAGAGTAGCTTTCGATGAGCCAATTCTGTCCATCTCTTTATGGGTGAGATGGGATATCATGTCTGTTTCTACCTTTTCTATCACCATCCACCATGATTTAGATTGTTATGACACAACATATTTGTCTGTGTAGTAGCGCATTATCTACTCAACTAAATAAAGGTTCACAGAAAATTTGATTCAAAACAAAAGACAACAGGTATGCTCAAGTTTGAGATCCAGATGGTAAAATTGCTTCAAACTTTGTCATATATTTTGCAGGCAAAGTACAAGAAATAGTGTAAACAGGCATTATGATCCACGAAGTAAAAGAAGAACGTGCCTTGTAACCTGAAATCAGAGCACGTGGGATCTGTTGTCTAAGGATCATCATCATAGGGTGCAACTAACGCTGATGATGATCGAAGAATCAAGATATTCTTTCCATTACGTAGAAACTCAGCATGAAGTGAAGCATGATCAGGCTCATCCTCCCAACTATGTCCCGACAGGTCCAAATGTTCAAGATTACCTAAAGCATAATAGCCAAGACATAATTAAATCTGAAGGCGACAGGCAGAATTGAAACGAAAGAAGACAATTTCCAAAAGCCTCCCACTACCTCCCAATCAGATAAAGTGAATTAAGTGTAACAGCATGAGGATATCCAAATTCCATTTCACTTTTGTTGGCAGTAGTGGTATTTTGACTATTTTCTGCTCCAGATAGCATTTAACAGGTTTTAAGCAATGCAATAATGCACACATGGGACAATTTATATAACAGAAGGCACAAGGCTGGTAGACAAGCCTGCTATTGCTATGGCTGGCACCTTGAATTACTTTTCATTTTCAAGCTATAATCACAAAGTTAGAATTGCAAACTTAGACTTTTAAGCAAAAAAGGGGAAAAAATCAGTCGGATGTCGGGTATAGTCCAGGATCCATATTCCAATGGAAACCTGAAGTCCACGCGGCAATCAGATGATGGATTGGAAGAAGCCAGGTTGAAAGATGAGTTAAATTAGATTTTTATTGTGTCTATAATACATTACTATTAGTATCCCAGTGATCACAAATGAGAGTTCAGCAGCCACGTTTTAGCAACTAATCAACTCAAACTCAATAACCACAAAATTACTCAACTGACTGCACCAGAGAGAACATAAATTACAAGAACCAGTTACAAAAGAAATACCTCTTGCAAGGCGTAATGCATCACAAATGATGGTCAAGCATTCTCTTGGCATAAGATTCATTGATGCATTCACTTCAGTTAGTTGAGGAGCAAGCGGCAAGAGCTTTGTTAAAAACATAGCAGTTTCAATCCCGCCACGATTTTTGCTGAACAAATAGAATAACATGTCATTTTCTTCCATGAGCTAAATCAAACAACAGAGGAAACATAATTTAATGCATAACTCCAAACCTTATATTAATTTTCACAAGCTCAAGTTCTCCCTTCATTAGGTCTTGAAGCTTTTTAAAACCAAATGGACCCAATCCAATGCCTTCAACATTAAGTGCTTTAATAGATGTGCCCATACATTTTGCTAAAGCCCCAGCTACTTCACTAAATGCCAAAAATCAATCAAAATAAAAACGTAAAGAGGATTCAAGTGATAATAAGTGACTTTGCTTGCCAACAAACAAACCTTCCTAGAAAATTGTCAGCAACAGAAAGGGACTTCAATCGTCCTTCAAAGGTAGAAATGGAATGAAGAAAATGACTCACACCATCACAGGACAGCTCACAGTCCTCCAATCTCAACTTAGTCAAGGAAGAGCATGATTCATATGCTTTGTCGAAAAAGGGAATCAAACTCCTGTAAGTTTGGTAAAAGAAAGTGAGAGACCTAAAATATATTTGAAGTATAAACAACTAGATAACAAAAACACAATTTACATGATTCCTTCATCCTCAATGGGATTGTCACTTAAATCCAGATCCTCCAAGTTGGGCATTCGAGTGAGAGCATATCTAAGACTTTCAACATCATCTTTCCGTAAATGATTTCCCCTACAACCAAATTAGAAACTTTATGTTCCTCAAATATGGATTAAAACTGAAAAGCAACTGTTGTAATTTTATCACCCTAGTCCTACAGCAGTTCATATAACACATAACCCAGAAAAAATGGATTCAGCTGTTCACCACAGCCAATAGAAATTGATAAAAGAAGAATTCTGTATCAAAATGAAAGTATGAAATTACAGTTTAGAAGGGTGTTACCTCAGATTGAGTACACGCAGCAGTTGCAAGGACTTCCCAATTCCAAAAGACAGATGGGAATCACTCAAAGGCCTCTGCTTAAAGTCAGATAGCCATCCTGTTATCTACAAGTGTGTGAAACTTTATGGTAGGTTAATATTAATAAATAAAAACACAAAATATAAGGATGAAAAACTCACATGATTATCCGAAAGGTCAAGGATGGATGTGTTAGAAGAAAGATTAAGAAGAGCAAGAAAAAGAGCTTTTGCAAAAGTCCGCCCAAGGTTGTTGTCAGAGAATTTTAATGAGCACAATGACCTGACAGTCACAGAAGCATTAAAAAAAATTACCAGAGGGAAAAAACAATTAGTTTTTATAATCACTTTCAGATTTTTTGCAGTGAAACTTAGTATACTTCTTGTAATAAATAGAGAATACAGCTATGCAATAACCTATTTTAGAAAAAAAACAATTGCAAATATGAACCTTCCTGAAGACAAAAAAGACACGAGTCCACTGGGCAGTGAAATTGTTCCTGGTTCCGGGAAGCTTGAAGAATTGATGGAGAAGTGCTGTAGCCCATGTCTTTGGACACCATTTGAAACTAGAGCACCACATATTGCATCAACAAAATCTGAGGAGAGTGAGCAGTGAACAAATTCCAGTGATGATAATGTTTTACTATGTTGAGCGAGAAGTTTGCATAATCCATCAATCTGGAAAATGGTACATAAGAAATCATAGATATTAAAGTGACAAGTAGGCAATTAACCCATAAAGAGAAACATGGAATCTATATTTGCTGAGTATAACATAATTCACACATCAAAAGAGGAGGTGCTTCAGCATGATGTGAAGATTGAAGCTCTCAACTCTTTTCTACTTTGACAATCTACATCCTCAATAGGCCCCCATATATGGAATAAATCTATATGAACTTCATTGACGTCTTTCTACATTCTAGTCAGCATGACAATGTGCAATGTATATATGAGCAACTATGCATAAAAAAGAGCATAGCTAACAACCCATGTGGCCGAACACACTTGAGCCCTTTTAACTTTGTATTATGTTACTCAAACCTTATGTAATGTATAAGACTGCTTGTCCCTCCAACTAGGGACTTGGGTTGCTAGAATATAGGTCCCCAAGATAGACTACAATGAGGAAGAATAATATTTTTTTTTTTGAAAAAAAAAAGAGTGGATGCAGTTAACTTGTTGTAAGCTAACTACTTTTTATATATTACGCCCACCCTAATCTTATCTTAATTGTGGGCAGTATTATAAGATGAGCATAACCGAAACAAAAAATTGGTCCTTTATGTGGGCAATGTGCATATATATTATATCCATTATACACGTGATGCAAACTTACTTGTTCTTTGGATCTGATGCATCGGAGTGTGAGTTTTTGCAGCTTGCATTCTCTCAACAAATTCTACAAGTCACAACGCATGAATATATACCATGTAACATGTTAGGGGTGCTCAAATACTTTGAGCTCATATCATAAAGGTATGAGTAATAAGGAATGACAAGCATGAGGCTGGGCATAAAGGACCATTGTTTTGTTTGCAATGTTGCCCCTGAAGTATCAAAACGTAGTAATGTTGCCCCTCCATTAAAAACCCTAACGTTGATTGTTAGTTGACCGTTAGGGTTTTTAACGGAGGGGCAACATTACTACGTTTTGAAACTTCAGGGGCAATATTGCTACGCCGAAAACTTAAGAGGCAAAATTGCTCCTGGGCGCGTACTTCAGGGGCAAAATTGGTACTTAACCCTAAAATGAATGGCAAGCATGAGGGAGCTAAAGATACATCTAAAGAAGAAAAATAATAACTATGACTCCAAAAGGATAAATGCCAAAGAGAATGTAGACTAAGGAATGAATAAATCTCAAGCTAGACAAAATATGCAAGGACCATAATTCAGAAGAGGATGTTGATTTGATAAAAACATTATTTTTCAAGAAATTCTAGAAAGAATAACTTACACTAGTTTCTGCAGTACATAAAATATTTTGAAGTGTGAGACATCTGCATCAATACAAAATGTAACATAAGAAACAAAAGACTCGTTCAATAAAACATGCAGTAATATATAACATTCACTCCAAAACAGTCCTAATCACCGCATAGTGCAGGCAAAGACCAACATTAATCCTCACTTAAGGTATAGCACATGTTAATTAGTAAACTGGATCACAAACTGACTAACTACTCAAGATGTGAGCAGAAAGTATTCCCCTCTGCACATATGAAACCCATGGCTCTATCCTTTCATTCATTAGTCTAGTTAAATGACAATCTATCTGACCATTTCGAAAAAGAGACACCCCTTTATGAGGTATAATACACAATAACATTGTCACACCTTACCTTGCATGGCAACCAAATTGTTGACAATGGTAAGATAGTTTTGCATGGTCAAAAGATGAATGATCAGGATGTCCAAAAATACCGACATGATTCAATATGGCCTCTGCAAAGAAGAGGGGCAAAAGGGGAAAAGAGGTAAGGCATGAAAGAGGCAGGAATATACAAAGGTTGTAAGTGCAGTGAACACTGAAGAGATCAATGACTCAGCTAAAACTGGAAGGAAACTGTCAACAAATTTGACTGAGTGTCAGAGAGGGCAACTTAATACCAGGGATCTGTACGTCACCAATACATCCTTTAAACGATGGGACTAGTGCCATTTCTGCTGCTTCATCAAGACAGCTGTTATTTCAAGTAGATTTTAGAAAATGAGTTCTGAATGAAACCATTGTCAAATGATTAGTAATTCAGCATTAAAAAAAGGCGTATTTCATCTGTAAGTATACTTTTGCAAGTGTGTCTCCCAATATGCTTGTTGCCAGTCAGTTGGTTGGGTCTGGTTGGCAAGATCAGGCCATCGTAACTTAAAGAACAGTTGCCAAGCAGCATCTATATTCCAATCCCTGTAATAACAAGATTCCTCGCATATAAACAAAAATACCAACAAATCTTACATGCACCAATGAGGGAATTCACATTAGGTGTTTTTCTCTTAGGTGCTTTTCCCTCTAATTAGAGGGATTAGGCATTTTTTTTTAATTTTTTATATATTCTATTTATTTAGATTGGATTATATGCTGCATCCTGAAATTTTTTTTGCACCCAGTATCTCAAATTAATTAATTTCCAGGATATTGGAAAATATTTCTGAATGCAGGACTGAAAATTAATTAATTTGAAGTATTGGGTGCATAAAAATTTCAGGATCCAACATATAATCTAATCTAAATAAATAGAATATATAAAAAAATGTCTAATCCCTCTAATTAGAGGGAAAAGCGAAAAGCACCTAATGTGAACCCCAATGAGGAGTATAAAATTCATTCCAACCTTCCACGTTTTCTCTTGTTTGTTAAGTGATTGATAGAATACCCCTCCAATTGTTGACCCTCAAGTGGCCTGTTTCAATCAGAATATGACCGTGATCCAATCAATGTGAGAAACTGAGAGTTCATAAAGGAAACAGCAGTAGTTAAGAGTTTAATTCCAATAATCATGAGGAGAAACATGGAAACTATATCCTTGGCAATAGTATCATCAATGCTATTGATAAATTTTACAAAAACCGATGCATAAGACTAGGCTAAAATATAGTCAGTGCATAAAATAACACAATCCTTTGCAAGTCCCCTGCATACAGTTCATTCTGAAGGGGAGCAAACACAATTCATTGCAAGCAAGAGCAAACACATTGTGAATATGAACATAATATATTTGTAGCCAATGTAAGAACGCAACATACAGTTCATTCTGCAGCCTCCACAATCCGAGGGGCGGCAAACACCTGATTAAGGCGTCCAACAACTCAGAAGGAAGTAAATAGACAGGAGGTAGAACATCATCCCCTGCAACCATTTTGCACTGTGCTTTTAACTCCTCGACTTTAAAAGATCATATCCACATTCTAAACATTTTTTCATCCGGAAGAAATATAAACTACAAAAAAGAGCATAATTATAGAAAAGCACTTGCCATGGATAATCTCTTTCTTGAGAGCGCCCAAGCACAGAGATACCAAAGATGCAACCTCTACCATGTTCAACAATCAGTAATACAATGAATAGTCCGTGCACGTATCCGATTCGGACCTGCGCTCGCTGATGTCAAGAATAACAGTAATTTAGGGGGAAATAGAAGCATAAAGCTCTACGAATCAACACGAACACTCCGTAGCGCATACGTATGAAAGGAAATCATACACACTAGAGCTGCGGGATTAGTGATGGTTACTCCGCCCGCGACAGGGAGTCAATTGAATTCGATCTCCGATTGGGTCCAACGGATGAAACGTCCGTCCTCAATTTGTTTTCTTTTGGGAGCTAAAATGGTTAAACCATTATTTCAATTTATTAATTAAATATCTTAATTATAACACAGTTATTTTTTTTAGAAATTAAAAAAGCTAGTTAAATTAATTTAAAATATTTTAATTTTTTTAAACTAATTAGTTTGATTAATAATTAATATATAATCTAAGGATGCACAATATATAGTATGATTAAATAACTTATTTAGTTTTATTACTTTCTTCAAAAAAAAGTTGATCAAGTCAGAACAAAGGTAATAACAATTTAAAATGAATTAGAAAATAGGGAAAAAGAAAAATAGACAAATAGTAAAGTTATAAATATCATTTTTGCCCCGGAAGTTTTGACTAATGAGCAGTGGATACCCGGAAGTTTTTTGGAGCAAAATTGCCCCAGAAATTAGTAAAACGTAACAATTTTGCCCTTCTGTTAATTTTGCCCGTTAAATTTAACTGATATGCACACGTGACACCAGTGTTTGCCACCTCATCAGTCAAAATATGGTTAAGTATCATTTTTACCCCGTAAGTTTTAGATGAGGAGTAGTGGGTATCCGGAAGTTTTCTTTAAGAACATTTTTGCCCCGAAAGTTTACAAAACGTAGCAATTCCAGCGATTTAAGGGATGGTGGCCTAGATGAATCTATACAAATGTGAATACTATCACTATTGATTTGTCTTACTGAACCAATTTGAGACAATTTATATCTCATTTTGCGTTCATTTGCTTAGATCATAAGTAATGTTTATTCTAGTCAACTAAGGAAAATTATTGAACCGTCATTTGCTACTCTTGCGCGCTCGTCTCTTTCTCTTTCTCTCTTACGCGGCGCTCTATCCTTTCCAGCATTAGGGTTTCTTCCTCGCTGGCGGCGTTTTCGTCGCCGACGAGCCCCAACCTTCGCCTTGGCCCCATTAGAGTTGTAGATCGGTGCTTGGAGATTCAGAAGAAGGTAGCACCGGAGTATTTTGGAGCTGCGGTCCTCAGATCGGCCGGGAGCCTTCATCTTCTCTAACGCCATCCCTCCTATGTTCTCCGCCAGATCTCGCTCTGCCACGGTGGCCTTCTCTCGCCTTTGGTGCGAGTCTTTTCTCTCCCTCTCCAGATCTTTCTTGAGGCGGTGGGAGATTTTTTCATGGCCGTGAGAGCTGTGGTAACGACCTCTTCCTCCTTGACGGTTTCCGGCGGTCTGGCGGTCTCCCGCGGCAGAGGGGTCGGTCCTTTATTAAGTTATTTGTGTTTTTGGGTTTTAGTGGTGGTGTTGTCTGTTATGGTTCAGATTTGCGTTTTTGGGGAAAGGGTTGTGTTGATGGTCTTTGTTGCAATATGTTTTACCTCTCAGAGGGCCATTGTTAGGATTGTTCGATGGTGGTAAATCCAAATCACTAGTGTAAACCTTAGTTTGTTCGGTAGGTGCTTGCCATATTTGCTCGATTGGAGGAAAAGAAGTATTCTGAAGGACTTCATTTGTTTTCTTTCTGAGGTTGGGTTTTTTCTGATTTTTGCCCCATATCGGGGTAATTGTGTAGCTGATCAATGTGCAGCTTATCCTTATAAGAAGGTGTGCCCTGTGGGGTGGGTTTTGCAACCAACACCTTCTTTCTTGTCACTTCTAACCTTGGATATTCAGGAAGCCAGTGCTGCCTACGACGCTACTTTTATTCCTATCTCTTCAGTGATTTTGGCTATTAGGTTTTCTTTCATTTGGTTTGTAATGTTTTATTTATGGTTCATGTTGTTCATGTTCTTGTTATTTATTTCAGTTGTAATTGTCATGTTTAGATGTATCTTTTGATTTAAGTATTAATATAAGTAGGTTTTGACCAAAAAATAAGTAATGCTTCTTCTAGATTTTGCGACAGACCTTTCAGTTCCTTTGACCAGTTTGACTTCACAAGTTCTAGCCGCCTTGAGCTCAACGTCTCAAGGATCTCCCTCTCCAACTCCAAGTTCGACCTTTCCAAGGTAGACTTCTTCTTCTGCACCATCGATTCCTAGCTTTGTATCCTTCAACAACTTAAAGAAAACGAGATTTCGTGCGTTGTTCAATCTGATCTTGTTGAGTCTGTGTATCCCTCTAATTCCCTCAATACCGATGATTCCTTTAAAAAGACAAGATTGATATATTTCTTTATTTATTTATTTATTTATGTTCGTCGTATTGGGCTAAGTGATGCCTTCAACACAATGATTCATTCAACAAGAAAGGAGTGACGAGGTGTAATGCCATATCATATTAGGCTAAATGTTGTGGATAATGAGGTGGCATGACATGTGTGTTCTTTAACTGATTTAATAGTTAAATTTAATATTGGGGGACGGAAAGACAAAATTGCTCCTAAAAAAAACTTCCGAATACCCATTGCTCCTCAATGAAAACTTCCGGGGTAAAAATGATATTTAACCCTATTTTGATTGATGAGGTGACATGCCACGTATGCACATCAGTTAAACTTAACGGATGGACAATATTGTTACGTTTTGTTAACTTTTTGGGCAATTTTGTCACACAAAAAAACTTTCAGGTACCGAGTGCTCCTCAACCAAAACTTCAGAACAAAAATGATACTTATCCCAATAGTAAAAGATAAAAGGGGCTTCCAATATTTATTTTTTTTAGGTCAAAGCTTCCAATATTCCATAATTCAATTTCCAGAGAGGCGTGAATAGCCTTATAGCCCCTCTGTTCTTTTACAAATCAAAAGGAAAATACACAAATGCCCATCGGAATTACAACAATTTTCATCCCTCAGATTCCCTTCCCGAGAGGTATTCTGATTCCCCTGACTCCTTTTCTCTGATGAAGGCTCTGCTCTTGTCGTCGAAGATTTGGACCTCCGCTCTCTAGCACTGGTACTGTCGACTGTGTAAGGACGCTTCTTGGGAGCATTTGACGATGGAGACCGAATCGACCACTGACTTGTTGCTTCTCTGCTGCTTCGTTTACTTGCCACCTCGTCTTCTCTCTTTTCTCCAATCGTGACTGTGGTGGTGGTCGAGAAGCTCTCAGTGACACTAGACATTTATGAAATCTGAGACACCATGGAGACCTCCTCCTTGGACTCGATTTTCTCAGGAAAAGGTTGAGCGATGGGCATTCGAATTTTGCTCTCATCCAGGGAGAATGGAGCTTGAGGTGTGTTGAAAACCTCTCGCAGGTTGTCGAGTTGGAATTTGTCATCTTGAGGTTGAATGGCGGGTATTTGTGGTTTTCTTTCCACCGACAAGAATGGGGCTTGAGAATTGGAAATGGGCATTGGACTTCTGCACGCCAGATCTGGGGTGGAGAATCTTGACGGTGGTCCGATTTCCTCTTACCATCTCCCTTTCTTTCCAAAACCGTGCCTCCAATCTCCAGGTCCAAGTTGGGTTCGAAAGTTTGCTTCCTCTCTGGTGGTGGAGAAGACGCTAGCGGTGAAGAAGAAGGTAACCGACGATGGTGGTGGTGGTCGGAGATGGTGAGCCTCGATGGTGAAGAAGAAGATGATTTTTCTGAAAATAACAACTGCAGATATGCAAATATGAAAATGATAATTATACATTCAAAAATGATCATATTGAAAATGGGTAGACAAGCATAAATTAATTTTTAAAATTCACATGAGTTGAGATGTGGAAATAACAATTTTACATATAAAAATGATAACTATATATTTAAAAATTATTACTTGTGAAAATGAAAATTCAAGTATAAACTAATTTTTAAAATTGATATGAGTTTTTCAGAATTAGATTTAAAAATAACCATTCTTGATATGAAAGTAACAACAATCAATTCAAAAATGATCATTTAATAAATATGGGTTGAAATTCGGATATGAAAATAATAACTCTAGGTATCAGCTGATAACTATATATTTTAAAAGGGTTTAATAATGATAACTATATATTTTAAAAGGGTTTAATGTTTCTGTTTTTATTATAAAAATATTTTTTTTGCCACACTCACATAAAAGTGAGTGGGTCCTATTAATATTTTCTCTTTACAATGGGACCAACTCACTTTTATATGAATGTAGTAGAAAAAATGTTTCTACAGCAAAAGTAAAAACATTAAACCCATTTTAAAATGACTACTTGTGAAAATGAGGAGGCAAACATAAATTAATTCCTAGAATTGATATAGGTTTATTAAATTTAAATATGAAAATAATAACTCTGAATATCAAAATAGCAACTATTTAAAAATGATCACTTAGTGAGTATGAGGTTATCAAATTCAGACGTGAAAATAACAACTTTGGATATGAAAATGACAACTATCTATTAAAAATAATCACTTGTAAATATGGAAATGATAGCTATCTATTAAAAAATGATCACTTGTGAAAATGAGAAAGCATTCATCAATTAATTCTTAGACTCGGTATAAGTTTACCAAATTTGGATTTAAAATGACAACTTCATATATAAAAGATAACATATATCCATTAGAAATGCTCAATTGTTATTGTCGAAGCTCCGGTGGTCGGCTAGCCGATCCTAGAGCTTCGGCAGGGTATGTCACCGTCAGTTGTCCGATAATGTTCTGCGGTCGCTAGTGACGGTAGATGGTACTTTTTAGAAGAAGAAAAAATCGCGTGAAGGCCATTGGTGTCAGTTTCTTTTAATTTCATAAAAGACAAACAGGGCACTAGCAAATATATGAGGGTTCTTGAAATTGAAAGTACCCTGTCCTTTTTATTTGTATTCGTCATTATGTGTCTTTTTCTCTAGAAAATAACCTTCTTTGATGATTTATATTAATTTATCAGAAAATTTAATTCATAAATTATAATTACATGAGAAAATACCATTTGAATTTGTAAAACCCCCAGATGTCTTTTGAATTTGTTAAAGGACTTAAAGGTACCGAAGACTACATAGAGATTTACAAATTCAGGTGAATTTACCCTTTTGTCCTTAATTTTGAATAAATTTTAAAAAAATAAAAATGACCCTCACCGGAGGACCACCACGGTCGGCCGCCAGACGGCCTACAACCGTCGATGGCTGGGCATAGGCCACTAGCAATTGGAATTCCGGCGATGGTTTTTTTTTTTTGGTGGGATAAAAAATATTCATTGAAAGTGAGGGAGGTGGGGTTTGAACCCCCCACACCTTCATGGGGCCAAGTGGCATTGGTTCCTTTGATATATATATATATATTAACAAATATATATATATATTCTTCTTAACATTTTTTCTATCAACAAACACTCTTATAAATCTCATTACTGAACTTGTAAATGTTATTGAAAAATTGGTAATTGTCATTGAAAGATTTGTTATAATTACACTTTTTTTTTTCACCAAAGTAAATTATCACAAATCTTTCAATGGCATTTACGAGTTTGTTGTTCAAGTTTACCATTTTTGTCTCTGAAGGACAACAAATAAAAGTGGATTATCACAAATCTTTCAATGACATTTACAAATTCTTTAATGGCAGTTACGAGTTGTTTTTTTAGGTTTACCATTTTTGTCTTTGAGGAAATAACAAATGAAAGTGGATTATTACAAATATTTCAATGACATTTACAAATTTTTCAATGGTAGTTACGAGTTGTTTTTTGTGGTTTACCATTTTTGTCTCTGAGGGAACAACAAATGAAAGTGGATTATTACAAATATTTCAATGACAGTTACAAGTTGTTTTTTGAGGTTTTCCATTTTTGTCTTTGAGGGAACAACAAATAAAAGTAGATTATTACAAATCTTTCAATGATATTTACAAGTTTAGTAATGAGATTTACAAGAGTGTTTGTTGATGGAAAAAATGTTAAGAAGAATATATATATTTATTAATGCATATATCAATTAAAGGAACCAAGTGGCTGAGCCACTTGGCCCCATGAAGGTGTGGGGGTAGGGGGTTCGAACCTCACCTCCCTCACTTTCAATGAATATTTTTTCTAGAAAAAAAAAACCCACCACCCCCCACCCCAAAAAAATCGCTAGCATTCCTTTGTAAATCCCTATATGGTCTTTGATATCTTAAAGTTTTTTAACAAATTCAACCGACATCTAGGGGTTTTAGAAATTCAAATGGTATTTATATAGGATTTTCCCTTACATTTTTCAAACAAATTCATATTCATATTATGTCATCACAACTACTCATTTGATCTTAAATATAAAGCATAATTGTCTTTTTTTTAAGATTAAGGAGGCCAAATAAATTGTTTTTGAATATTTATATTTATTATTTTTTTCAAACTAATTTTGTGATTTATAAACTAATATATAATTCAATGTTATATAACATATATTATGGTTAAGTCATTTATAATATTTAGATTCTTTAATCTCTTCAGACAAAAGTCAACTATGTCTTATATTATTTTTTCTGGGCCCGCCACCACGTCAGATAGGGATAAAACCGAATAAAATTATGAAATTATTCGAGAAGCTGAAGGCAACAAGGAAAAACGGAAAACAGCCCGAGTGTAATATTTGTTTTCTTCAGAAGAGAAGACTATTACGAAACCAATCTGGCCATTCGATTATCTGAAGAAATTCATGCCAAGTGACTCGTCCATAAGATAAGGTTGGTGTTTTCCCTGCAATCGCCGGAGACACAGATCGAACCATGCGTCGCAATTGCTGCCATCCTTTCTTAGCTTTTCTTCTTAAATTCTTAAATTTTCTTCATGCTTTCGCGGGGGTTTCAATTATCCTCTACTCGATATGGATGATGAATCAATGGGAACATCACATTCCTGTTCAACCTTCACCAGCTACTTCTCCATCTTCTTCCTTCCCATCTATTCGCTCTAATTCTCGCCCCAACTGGGCTTCTGCTCGATTCACCTCTTTAAATCTCGCCGTCGACACGGTTTCTGGCTTCGATGATGGACTTATCCTCAATTTCAGTTCCGTCAAGCTTCCCGCACCTTGGTAACTTTTTCAGATTGTTTTTTGTCCTCTTTTTTAGTATTTGAACTGAGGGAATCAAATGCTTTGACTTAGCTCTATGATTCATGATCATACGAAAGAGGTAGGACAGAACTATGCTTAATTGTTACTTTGCTGATTATTCTCTATTTCAATTTTGCTGGAGTTTAGGGTATTGTCTTGTATAATATGATTAGTACATTATAGAATGAGTTTAAAAATGAAAGGACTAAACGTGGTTTATGCATGGATGCTTGTATGGTCTCTTGATAGAGGGTCTAATTGCACACCTCCTCCACCTGTCTAATTCTCATATATCTCAAGTCATCATTAATATGCTATTATTTAGTGCGGATCTTAAATTCTTAATTTTTTATGGTTATTAATGCAGTACTTTTTTCCCTTCAAATTTTCCATGTATCCATTGCCGGCAGGTTCATCTACTCTTTTATGGGGGTGGGTATAGTGTTGTGCTGCATTACTTTCTTGGGTTGCATTGCAGCTGAAGTTGTTCATAGTTGCTGCCTGTGCTTTGTATCCTACTTAAAGTGAAAATATTTATTTTTCTCGTTTCAGTTTGGCTTGGAATTGATTCTCATTTTATTCTGAAAGCAATTTTATGTGTAATCCTTAGATCCTTAGATGTTTCATTTTTCAATTATTTAATCTTCATTCCCCCTTTATTCCTTGACCTTCTCAACTGCTATAGTACACGATACTCATTTCAGTAGTCCTGCTAGTAGAGGCTGCTCTGGTGGGACTCATTGCAATTGACCATCACTGGGAAGAGGTTCTTTCTTTCCCCACTCACATTAATATGTTAACTCCATCTAACATTTATGTCCCTTCATAAAGTATAAAATATGTAAATTCTTTTTTGTTATAACAAAAAATATGTAAATTCTTGCCATTACAGGATTTTCCATATGATCCAACTGGTGAACTTGATAGCCTTCGGTCGTTCATTGAAGATAATCAAGATATATGTAAATGGGTTGGCCTTTCTGTGCTCATGGTCCAGGTATATTCTGTGATGAATGAATGAATTACAGACCATAGTCCCTTCATGTTAATGTGCAGTGTATTCTGTCCTCATCTTCTGAGTTGGGGATTTGTCAACCAGCATTCATAGAAATCTGGATTTGTTTGAATTGTTCAAATTCAAAGGCATTTCTGTATGTTAGTGGAATTTTTATATTTGGTCAATCATAGGGTTTAGGATGAAGGCGGTCTTATCAGCGAGAGTGCGTGATTCAAATTAATATGTCTGAGGTTCCATCCTCACATAGATTTTAGTTGATTTATTTTTTTATGCACACTGGATGTGTTTGCCAAACCAACTACTCGTATATTGGTTATGATTCCCTTAATCCCTTGGCATCAGAGTCTCACATATAGTCAACTTTGTAGAGCTCTATAAAATGCCATCATGAGTTGCCTTGGGTGATTTAATTTTAGTAATTGCCTATGTTCCATTATTCTAATTGCTCTCTTGTCTGGTGTTAACCTCAGGCTTTATCTCTTCTACTGGCATTAATTCTGCGAGCCACAGTTTCTACTCGGAAAACAGACATTGATTATGAGGATGGATATGGTGTTAGTAGTAGTAGAAACTGGGAACCCCAACCGAATCATCCATCCAGCCAACCATCTGGATCTACTAAGAGTCACAACAAAGGAATAGTCTCCAACATCTGGAAGTCACGTATAAGAGATAAGGTATGGTTGTGTTCTGTATAAGAACAACAGATCTCTAGCCTCAATGGACTAGTGTGTTTATATTGAAATAAAAGGATTCTCCAAGATATCTATAAAGCAGATACCAAAGAGAATATCATATAACTCTTCAAGATATCTATAAGGTAAATACTAAAGAGAGCAATGGATCACTGTGCACGTAAATGATGTTTAGCCGAAAAGAGGTGGGGTGTGTGTACAGTGAGGCTGAATAGTAAATAAGGATCAATAGAGAATGTGTACCTTTTAGGTTAACCTCCTATTTATAGAAGTTACCTTAGGGTTTGGACTCTTGGGCTTTGTACGTTTCCTAACCCATGTATTTGTGCCGTCACACCTTGATTATAGGCTGATTAGGATCTTTCTCCATTATAAGCAGATCCTGGTACAAATTGCCCCTGTTGGGCCATCACAATAATATGAAGTGTATTTGTTGTGATGAAATGTATACTTTGTAGTTCACTTGAACACTTTGTATTCATTAGGATCAAACCAATGATTGTCAGTGATTGTGTTCTACTAATATTTCTAATAATTGGAGAGCAGATTTGTTGTAACCTTAAATACCCACCCATCATGGACGTAATGCAATAAAAACATCTGGTGGAGTTTATTCCATATCTATTCTTCAAAAGCATACCTTCGTAATAGAAGATGGCCTTAATCTTGCAGCCTCGTTGCTCTAGTGTCTAGACATTGCAAACAGTTATTAGTTAATCCTTGTAAAAACTACTGCTGAGCTTTGCGGTTACTGTTGCCTTTGTATTAATATAAACATAATTGTTTCAATTATGCAGTATGGATTAAACTCTGGTGACAAGTACAGCTTACCAATTCAGAACTCTTCACCAGACAATAATTCCAGGCAGTGAGATCTCTCTCGGCCCACGAGTAATTCTGTATCATATGTTTAATTATCGGTGTATATGCGTATATCTTTGGTTTCAGCATTTTCTCATCAGTTGTCTCATGTATTTTGGAAAATCGATATGAACAAGATGTATTTTCTAGCCATGTCCTCTTGATCCCCCACCCCGGGGCCCTCAAGTATCAGAATGTATTTTATAGATTTAGAATTCGCCATTCAACACCTCATATATAAATGTATATATATTCGTTTATGGATTTAGATACTTCTACTGTCTGAAAATGAAATTCTGGAGTAGATCGACATTGATGTAATTCAAATATTTTTTATAAAATGAATTCGTGGTCATCAAGTATTGAATATGACAATTAGATGGAACTCCTCTAAACCCTGCGTTTTTCTTGGGCCTTCAAAACTTGATGCTTTGATGTTTGTGTTGGCGTTGTGTCTTTCTGTACCAAGGCTTCCTAGACAGAAATTCTCACAGAAAACTTTCTCCGTGTGAATTAAAAATCTTCTAAAGGGATAAGAAGCATAATGTCACGGCCTTGGACTTAATCCCCCAAATACCGTACCGGCTTTAGTTTGATCACTCTCCTTAATCTTGGCTAAGTCAGCCGATCCCTCACAAGTAGGCAAAGAACACAAAGGACTAAGAGAACTTTTAGAGGGAGAGAGAGAGAACTTAGAGAGAGAAGCTCTTGAACAATAAATGACTTGTATTGCTTGAAGATTCTTGGTTGGTTACAAATGAGGGAGACATCTCTTATTTATAGGCATCCACCTCCTCAATGAACGGCTAAGATCAAAATGATCGTACAGTGGGGAATAGTTCTCCAGAACCTTCCCTAGAAATATCTAGATATTTACACACTCACAAGAGTTCTCTAGAATTCTTCACACAATTCTACAAATATGTACACATGTCTACAATATTCAAGAAGATTCTAGACTTTGCCATTTGGCAAGTCTAAACCTCCCTTTAATGTAGAGTGTCTTGGCATGCAAAATATCCAGCGTTCCTTGTAGTGCGTGACAATAAGCTTCATTTTATACATGAAAAACTTTATGTTCCAAGAATAGAATTTGCACAAAATTTACGCTAGGAAGAATTTGAAAAATTATAATTATTCATGAGATATGAAGTTACTATTAAATTTTAAGAAAGTTATTAAAATTTATCCTTTGAAAAAAGTTATTAAAATATATATTGTTCAAGACTTATTAATTCTAGAGTAAAATACTTTAATCACCCCTCTATTTTGCTTTAATCACAGAAACCTCCCCTTTATTTTGAAAACCCATATAGACCTCCTTAAAATTAAAATATATTACACAAACCTCTCTTATATTTTAATATTCTATTTTTATCCATCCAAATGTTAATTGACCGTTAAGTTTTATTTTTAAACTTTTGTTTTACCAAAATGTCATTCTTTAACATTAGAATTATTTAAACTTACTAATAGATTTTTCTCACTTTCTAATATGTTAAAAAATTATTAATTTTGAGATAATAAATTTATAATTTAAATTTTTTACCATATTTATTGAAATTTATTTATTTTTTGTTTCTTAAATGACTAAAAATATATATATCAAACACATTTTTTCTATCAAATATAATAAACTATATATGTTTGAGAGATTGTATTAAGTCATTTAAATATATATTTTGATGTTTTTTTCTATGAACATTTAAAAAACTTACTCAAAAGTTTAAAAGTTTGTTATATTTACAAGTTGTCAATTAAAATTTAGGCTTTAACATTAAGGGTAAATTAGTAAATAAATTTTATTTTTATATAAATTTCAATTAAAACAAATTAGAATCTTTTTAGAATATTCTTAACAGAGTTAACGGTTTAGACTTAACTATATGTTTTCAAAATAAAAAATAGGTTTATGTAACTAAAGCAAAACAGAAAAGTGGTTAGAGCATTTTACTTTAAATTGTATAACTTACCACATATTTTATATTCAACATTCTACATCGCTAATGATTATAATCTTTTGGAAAGTTATACTAACATTTTATTTGAATTAATGATAAATTTAATTTTATCCAGAAAAATTATAATTTTTGAAAGGAAAATCAACGAGTCCCAAATAAAAAATGTAATGGTCAAAAAGGGCGCAACATATAATGATAAGTTTCAAATGTAGAAGATAAAAATAGGTCTATGCTCATCGGTTGCACCTGGAAAATTAGGATCTCAAGAATGAACTCAAGTTAATTATTCTTCTCAAGTCCTCTGCGCTGTATATCGTATTATCGTCACGGGATTTCTGAATTGGATCGATTTCAATTTAATTTGAAGTTGTAGATTCCATACTTTTGGCTTCTACTTCAGAATTTTCACAGGGACCAGACCCATGCATGTCGCTGGTTGCTCCTCTTTAGGAATATTCTTGCTCACACAAATGTTAATACCCCACCATTTTCTTTCCCCTTCACTTTGAAAAACCTTGTCTTATTCTACTTCATACCTTAGCTGCCAAGAATCTCTGCCTATTTTACGTCTGTATTTAGCGATGTGTTTCTCCTTGTCTGATCCATTCTCATTTTAAAAAACACACACACAGACACATGTTTATACTAATATTATTGCAGACACACAATCCAAGTTGACCACCTTGTTTGATTAAATATTTACAAGACTTCAATTATTATCCTCTCTTTCAGCTTTCATATGGTTTTATCTTATCCAACCCAATAAATAATTATCATCTATCTGTTGTCTTCTCTCCCACCAAACAAGCCAGTTTTTTGTCAAACAAATGACAAAAAATTAGTTTGCAACTTATTGACAACGTAGCAAAAGATTATAAAGTCTACGTACAATCTTTGTTTGGACCACCAACCGTTCTCAGCACATGTATATATATATATATATACACGACTAACGACTGTCCATGTGTTGTAGGAGAATCTTATGCAGACTCTAATTATATAATGATCGAAAGGCTAATAATTAATACAAACATTACTTTGAGTCCCACTTGTGTATAGTTTGTGTTTGTTTTTAAACTTGAGTTTTTAAGGGAGATTTTACTTTTGTAGATTAGTCTTTGAAACTGGTACGATATCTGCCAGAACAAGGTGGTGTCCATGAAGGTGATAAGGTTGGTGTTGGCCCTCCATCCAGCTTTTCGATAATGTTTTAAGGGAGCGACACAAGACAAGACAGCGACAGGGTTATGAAGGGAAAAATCACCAAAAAAATAAAGTAACACACCATCATATCATACAAAGAATAAATAGAAACTCAATTAGTGTATGATAATAGTACAGTGGATTTAATAATCAGCAGTTGATGATCATTCCTAATAATTTAAATTTTAAACCAATTTTTTTTTTCCTTGGATTAAAGATAAATATTTCCTCTTCTGTCCTCCAGTGTGTGTGTGTGTAACAACAAAGTGAATCAGGATTGTGAAAGGTACATGTCAATTTGACGGAATGTACAGCGCACAACAGCTGTGCCAAAATTTGGACCACGAACGTATGTTGTTAGAACTATTGCAAGTCGAGCGCTCCAACATGTTTGGGATATTTTTTGTTTTTAAAAGGGTTAAAGGTCTAATTTGTCACGGAAGTTATGTTAAGGGAGTGTTTAGCACCTGGAAGTTTTTTGGGTACCAAATTTGCCCCGGAAGTATGAAAAATGTACCAAATTTACCCAAAACTAACGGAAGGTCAAACGGACGTTTGCCACATCGGATTTTTTTGGGTTTTTTTTGTACCAAATTTGCCCCGAAAGTATAAAAAAGGTAGCAAATTTGCCCAAAACTGACGGAAGGTCGATGTAGGTCGTTAAAATGCCACATGGCTAGGAAAGAAACACAGTGGAGGGTGAGTCATATGTCAGATCATGTAACCACGTCAGCACCTCATTCATCTCTCTTTCTTCCCTCTCGCTTTTGACAGTGCGTGCTTCTGAATTTTCTTCCACTCCTTCACCGACTGGTATGCCAGCTTCCACAACAATGCACGCCAACTCGTTTGCGACCTTCTTACCTTAGATCCGATTGGTTTCAATCCCGAAAATTTCAAACGAGATGTTAGAATTAGCTCTGGATCTGCAAAAGCCATCAGTTAGAGATAATTCCTAGAACAATTTTGTATTGTCATTGTACTCTAAAAAATGCTCTACCAAGAAACCAAATAGTTCTCCGAATCAAGATAAATGCCCCACATCAAAGAGCCATGGTGTTCACAATGGTCCCACCGACATTGTCTCCACTGTGTTTCTTTCCTAGCCATGTGGCATTTTAACGACCTACGTCGACCTTCCG
Source organism: Acacia pycnantha (assembly GCA_025563575.1). Taxonomy (NCBI): domain Eukaryota; kingdom Viridiplantae; phylum Streptophyta; class Magnoliopsida; order Fabales; family Fabaceae; genus Acacia; species Acacia pycnantha. The sequence continues at coordinate 3,972,452 of JAMWYP010000013.1, forward strand.
TCAGTTTTGGGCAAATTTACTACATTTTTTATACTTACGAGACAAATTTGGTACCAAAAAAACTTCCGGGGCAAATTAGGTATTTAACCCAAAAAAAATCCGACGTGACAAACGTCCGTTTGACCTTCCGTCAGTTTTGGGCAAATTTGCTACCTTTTTCATACTTTCAGGGCAAATTTGGTACCTTTTCCATACTTTCGGGGCAAATTTTGTACCCAACATGTTTGAGGCATAACTTTGGCAAATTAGGTTTCCAAAAAGTGTTTATTTATGTAAATTAAGACAAAACTTCTTTCATATATTATAAATCACGATTAAAAAACTATTTTTAAATGATTCAATCACTATTCCAAACAAACACCAATTTGTTCTCCAAAGAGTTGCATTTATTAAACCTTCAAAACTGAATTCATAGTTTAGATTTTTACATATTCACTTATTGCAAATGTACTGTTTTTTTAATTTTTTTTCTGGGTATGCTTCATCGCACCTTATATGGAGAGATCGGTTCTTCAGATGTCAATGTACAACCGCTAAAAACCCACCTTTTTACTTTTTCCTCCTTTTAGATCCTTTTGGGTGCCAAACCCTAAATTCCATTTTGTTCCAAATGGAAACTTTTGTCATTATAGGCGTAGACAAACTTTTCTCAACAATAAGCTGATCCTTCCTACAAGCCTAAGTTCATCCTTTCATATCAAGTGGTTACGTAAGTAACACGGTACTCGATCCCCAGGCACTATTAATTAGCGACACAATATCAGCTAAACTACATCTTGATACAATTTTGTAAGCATTAATAAATTAGCCAAGCAGGGCAATATGTTGATCTGTCAAATACACAAATAATTGAGATGCTTTGTAAAAGAAGATTACCAAAGACTTGTTATTAGACCCTACCAGTCAAATCAACAACAGCCTCTTCTACAAGCTCTTCCAGCACCTTCTCCTCTATTTCCATACCTACAATATCAATCTCCAATCCCTTTAGCTCTAACCATCCCTTCCCCACAACCTCCTCCCTAACAACCATTTCTACCATCATGCCGTTGCTGTCCCCACCATCCCCACTAGATGTCATTTCCTTCATTCGGGACAAAACGAGGTCCATCAGTAGGAGAGATGCACCCTCTGGCTGCCTGCACTTCCTTCCCATTGAGTACTTTTCTGATCTGCAATCACTAATTTCCTTTAATATAGCACTAACACAGTCAAATACAAGCATCTGAGTTGATCTTTGCAGCCTTCGTTTGGCCTCCTGGAGAGGCTCCTTGTCATTCAGATTGGCGTATTTGTCCCTCAATGATGGGTCCAATGGGCTCTCAGGGGAATACCATCTCGAGTACAACGAGTCTGACAGCAGTTGATCATCAAGGCCGGCCACTGATAGTAGTTTCTGGACCAACACAAGACAGTCTCGTTCCTCTACCACTGGGTCAAGAGAAGTCATCAATGGTTTTAGTGGATATGAACTTGCTACCTCCGCACAAGAATCATCCCATGGGATGGTCCGGGCTATTGATCCTATAGGTGGTGATTTGTCAATTAAATTAGACCTCAAGTGTCCCGGTGTTCCTACATAATGAATGGAAATCATACCAAATAAGAATAATATATCAACCACTAACATCAAACAAGAACTCCTCAGTATAGCTAGAATGACAGTGAGAAGGTGGAGTATAAGCTTTACCCAAGTGTCCAGCCTTCATGCAGTCAGATGACTCTTGAGCCACATTATCATCTCCAAATGGAGGTTCTAAAACTGAAATTGGACTTGGCTCATCCAGGATTTGGTTTGATATGCCCAGAGCACCAGGTTTTAACACAGTCAATCCAGGCTGTAAAAAAAAACAGCACCAGCTAAGGAAACTGCAGTATATTGTTTATGAATTTTCAGCACAGATAAAATGTTCCACTTATATTGCCCCAGGATAAACGCACTCAATTCATTTTAAAATTCGCAATATAATTCAAAGATGTTGTGTTTTACTCATACTAAGTCTAAGCTGTTCGAGGAAGCATAAAATTGTTCCAAGATTGTGAAAGAATGCTTAATAGATTTTGTATTTCTAACTATTTTTCTGTGTTCTGTTTCTTCTTTCCCCTTAATCTGCAAAGGGAAGGAGGATCAGAGAGAATTGACAAGGAAGAAGGTGGCTGATCAAGAGGGAGTAAACGAGTACCCAAAAGAAGTCATTAGTAATGGAAAGAAACTGTTGCATAATAAAAACAATATATTTAATCATGCAGAATGATGTTAGCCAGTACCTCTAGAGAAATTAGGCCTTTTTGTCCCTTAGAGACTGAATCTGATGAAGATTTACTTGACCGTTCACATAGATAATGAAGAGATCGGTCTCCACAGCCACCATTGTTGAAGCTCTGAGACAAATCATCTCCACGGATGCCAGGAAAATTTGATGGAGATTTTGACGTCTCAACAATAGTAGATTGGGATTCATTTTTAGATTCAGATAGACTAGATCTTTCCTTACTCGACCTTTTGTTCCTCAAGAAGAACAAACTTGTAACTTTCCCTTTAAAGGATGATTTCAAGCTCTTTGACTTTGCCAGCTCCTTGGAAATAGGTGTATTGCCAACCTCTGAATTGCAAACTTCAACATTGAACCCAGTTTCAAAGGCATTAGAAGATGTAGGGACGGACTTTGACCTGGAAAGATTTTTGGGAGAATCACCCACATGTTTTTCATTGAAATTATTTTTGCAGGAAACAGATTCCCTTGGTTCTTGGTCTTTGATAATAACCTCAACCCGAGAAATTGCAGATTTCTTCTTGTCAGAGAGAGCAAGCATCTCACCTAAGGTGGAGCTTCTCCGTGCTTGACTCTGTTCTTGAGGATTCATATTTGATGCCATCATGGCCCATCTTTCAGAAAGTCGTTTCTTTGCCTCCCTGCATACTGATGATTCCAAAGAAATGGATGCACGACCAAAGGATGATGAAGAATAGGGGCTACCAGTACGATTGATGTAATCCCAAGAATGCCTCGGAGATGGCGACATGAATTCTGAATCACTATAATTCCCTGCTGCATACTCATTTTCTGATTGATTGAATGAACTCTCGTCCCCTGTATAGCCATTGGAATAGACCGACGAATACAAAGTTTCATCTCTTTGAAGACCCCTAGGATTTTCTTGCATTCGCTCTGTGACCTCTTGTGCTGCGTCTCTTGATTCTACTACATCATTTTCAGGTTCCTGATAGAAACTTCCAATTTGCGTATCTTGAGATGAGGACGAAGTTGGAGTAACCATAGCCTTACCCTCATGTGTCTTCCCAAAGCTAGGCTTCAATATCACAATTTGAGTAGGTTGAACTGGATACTCATCAACCCTCTGACTGGCTAAAGAGTATCCATGATTCCTTTTGTCCCATACAGCTGCTTGCCCAACAATAGCAGATTTCTTGACTGGTTTATCATTCTTCTCCTTGTAAGGAGATTTCTCATTGTCAATCATCTTTGAAGGTTTAAGAACAGTAATGCGCTTTGTATCAGGTGGTGTTGTAGACTGAAATTCACACAGATTCTGAGAAGCAAGAAACTTGAGTAATAAATCTTTATTGGAACTTAAAACTTCCAAGGCATCTTCAACTTCCTTGGACTGGGACAACTTCTCATCTGAAGACAGATGTTTTGCTTCCATAATTTTTTGACTTTGATTGCGCCTTCCTCTCTCTGGTGTCTTCTCTCTTACATGGCCAGTGCTCCTAGATTGACGCCACATTTCATAAATATCCTTGTAATCAACCTGTTCTGTGGTGTTATGAACCTCATGTACCGTTTTCTTGTCCATAAAACTATCTTCCAGCTGCCAATGTCTGGATGGTTTTTCTGAATGACCACAAATATGTTGAGTATAATCTTTTCTATGGCTTTTTTGCACAGCTATATTAGGATCTTCGTGAGGAAGGACCTCGAGCCCCATTAATTTGGCAACAACATTGGGTGGGCTGCGCTTAGAGTCAATGTCTTTCGACATTTCTTGGTCTATGAGCATCTTGATGGGCGTCCCATTTATTTTGTTCTTTGAAAATGTTCTGGTTAAGTCAGAAATGATCTGCAAAATCCACCATGAAAGTAAAACAGAAGTCAGTATAGCAAAGCACATAATAAATCTAGGAAGCAAAGACTACATGCAACTGTCAGTATCATTTCATTTGTGTTTTCTTTCACGGTCATACTGTACTGACAACAAAGATTCATGCACCCTATTTACCAGTTTATCTTCAATCTGATCACTAAAAGGAGGACTCGAGATCCTTGTAACATCAGATTGGCTCCTTGAAAGTGAGGCTGCAGGCCAACGAAGTACAAATTAGTAAGATGTTGAATAGTAGTACAATAGCATAAAAGGAGACATAACAGAAAGGAAATCACCATTATGATGTGGCTTATCTGTGAGCAGCCTGTTCCCAGTTACACCTGCAGACAAATCAAAGAGGTTTGCCATTCTTCCCAGGCATCCTGGAAAAGGTTCCTGACTATTGTGAATCTGTTTGTTCTGCACCCCGTTCATTTCAACAGCTGCTGCGATAGAGCTCCAACATTAACCTCTCCGCACCATACCTAAAATGATGACAATTTTTTGGAAGATAAGATATAATATTAAAAGAAGACAGCATAGGTGAGCGAAAAATCAAGATTCAAATGCTTAAACAACAAGGCATAGAAACACAATCTATAACGCATCCAGTTGGTCAAGGGATGCCCGGAAAGCAACTGGCAAAAAGAGCTCTACGCGTTTCTAAGTTTGACTCTGGGCACACAAAAAATCTCCAAGAATAAATTGCGCAGTGTTATTCAATCTAGACCTCGATGTCATGGCCTGAGCTATCAATAAAACATGGAAAGAAAAACGAAGAAGGAAACACGGATAAAAGTTTTTATGAAGCACAATAAACCATATTTGTTTAAAAAGGGCAGTGAAAGATTACGCCGTCATTCACTTCAATAATCACATCAAGTCATGCGTGAACGTAAAACTAAGGTATCAAAAACACAAGCGTCCGCTCAGATTTGGAAAATTGAAAAGAAATATAGAAGACAGTGATCAGAGGCTTAAAACAACTGTATTCAGTATTCACCATGAGTAGTACCAACTAAGGGAAACCACAACAACTTCTGAGGCCGAAAATCCCAGCACACAAAGCAAGAGCACAGTTAACTTAGAAGTGAAACGTCCTCCAGGCATTAAAATTAGCCCGTCCTCTCCCGAAAAATAAAATATTTTAGCATCGCGAACAGTAAAATTAAATCATGACAGTTCGAAGAAAATCGATACACAAAAAATAGCTTCAAAAACAACTTCGGAAAAAGCTGCGGCAACAGCAAGAGAAAAGGAGAATCTAGAAAGAGAAAATAAAAGAAATGAGGTTGGAGTGGCAGCGAGAAGCAAGAGCTTCGAGAATAGCGAGATCGAAGGCAGACAAAAAGAGAACGGCCAGAGAGAAATTTCTGAAAATGCAGATGCCCACCGGTCATAAGAATGAATAATAGCACGCAAAAACCCACCTGAGGAGCAACGATGGAGAGGGAGAAGAAACATTCCGGCAGCAACGAAGCCGGAAGTTAGCCGAAGCGACGGCGGGATCTGACGCGGCCAGAGAATCTGCGCGTCCAAGAAACAGAGCGATGAGTTGGTGAAGGTTGCCTCGCCTAGCTATATGCTTCTCTGACCTCGCCTAGTCTGTGGGATCTGCTGAAATTTATCAGTTCGGGATTGAGAGGGAGAGAAGAAAGGAGGGAAAGAGAGGGGAGGGCCAAAACTGAGAGAGTTAAATGCTTGATTGTTTGGAATAGGAATGAGAGCTCTTAAAAATAGTTTTTTAATCCCGTATATACGGTAAATATATATTTATATGGATTTATGTGGATAAATATTTTTGATATCACAACAAGCTCCCAAACGAGTTTATTTGCTAGGCATCAACTAATAAATATATTTAATTTTTTTATAAGGTATTTTTGCTTAAAGAGTATTAAATATTTTTTTCATGTATATCCATAATTAATAAGTATAGTGGGTGAGAATAATAATTAATATAATATTAGAATTTAGTATAATTAGTAGGGATAATATTGAAAATGACTTAAATTTTAAGACAAATCTAATAAATTTAACTGTTTTTATTAGATTGTGAAATTACTAATTGATATATTATAATAAATACTAGAATGAGTATGGGAGTGTGGTCAACAAAAAAACGTATATGCTTTTTTTATGTCTTAATTTGCACATGTCTTTATAGAAAATCGTAATATTTCTAATTCAAATTTTCTATGAGCTTATACATATTGATTGATATTTTTATATATAATATTACCCCATGACGAGAATAAAAAAAGCAATGAACGAATCAGAAATGCCTCGACGCCATAAATTTCAAAAACATTAACCTCAAATTCAGAGTAACTTGGAAACAATACTCTGAATCAAATAAAAAAATAGAAGTTGGTCAAGACGTAGGGGGAGACATCTTATCTTCTAGGTGTCTAGGTAAACGTCTGAGGTTAATGGACAGCTCACGGCCCGTCCTGCCCAACATCGGTATCACTTAGGAAGAAATGAGATTTCGCCCTGTCCTTAGATCGTAGGTAAACCCAACACATTTCTTAAAAATTGTATATAAAAAATAAAAAGGAGAACAAAGAAAGAGAAAACGTTGGTTGAGGGGTAAATAAATAACTTTCTATAAAGTTTATATTTTGTAATGAATGTGATACCACGTACTTAGATTTACTTGATAATGACAATAAATCAGGCATTCAGAATTTCCTAAATACTGACAAACAAAATAAAGAAATTGGTGGAGGAGCATTGGGCGACATTTCACATTCAGTTAATGTTGCGAAGTGAAAATAAAGTAAAGGAAAACAGAGGGTGGCCAATTATTTGAGTATGATGAAGGTTCCATTCTCTGTTATTTATTCTATTTATTTGTGAGTAGTTCAATTTCAGCTCTCTACCCCCTCGTGGGCCACACTTATTGAATGGAGTTTGAAATAATAGGAATTTCTTGATGATTTTTCTGCATACAAGTACTCATTATTACGGTGCTCTGCTTTCGTTGGATTGCATTGCATCGCCAGTTACTGTCATTTTATGAGTGAAATCTGACACAAAATCTCCTCTCCAACACCATCATCTTGTAAAAATACCATTTTTACGTTTTTATTTGAGTAAAACGTGTTTCGTTGCAGTAAAAAAACGCAATCAGAGTAAAAACATAAAAAAACGTTTTAGTGGTAAAACGTAAAAACGAAAAACGGACCGTTTTTTCAAAAAACGTAAACGGAAGGATTAAATGAGTTTTTACAAATTAAATGCCTAATATGTATCACTCTGGTCCTATATATAAGTCAACTTTGACCAAATCTCACATACCAAGGAAAGTTAGGTATCTTAATGATTATGGAACAAATTTCCAACTTTACCCTCATTTATGAATAGGTACTTTTTAAAATTTATTGTCAAATATCTTTCATCTCTTTCTCTTTCCAACATAGCTTGTCAATCTCTCTCATCCTCATTAATATGAGCAAAATCGTCACAATCTCATTTATTTGGTCAAAATGGACTTATAAATAGGATCAAATTTTTTGGTCAAAGTGGACTTATAAATAGGACCAGAGTGGTATTGCTGAAAAGTTGATTACTACTTTACCTTTAACTTTGATTTCAAGATACTTACTGTGAAATAGAAGTGAGCAGAGAGGAATTATATAATTCTTTTTTATATATATATGCAGGTAAAATCTACGTTTTATATTACGATTTTACGTTTTACGATTTTTCATTCTCCTTCCGTTTTTAGGTAAAATCTACGTTTTCACTACCACACCCAACACTACCACTAACCAAAAAAAAAGTCTCGGCTCCAACGTTTTTAATTGATTCGAATGACTCGTTGAAATATAGTTACGAAAACAAAGCACCGATGTGGGGACTTCGACTACTTTACATGACAAAATCATCGTAGATAGAAGAAGAATAAGAGAATGAGATACACATTGAGAGAGTAGACAGATAGTTTATCTGTGTGATGTCATTTACCACTATGATATTATTTATAATTCTATTTTAACTAAAAAATTTAGTCTTATTTATAAGTCCTCTTTCAGATAATAAATAAAATTGTAACAATTTTGTCCATACTAATTATACTAATGAAAATAGAAAGAGTTTGAAAGATACATATCATTAAATGAGAGCAAAGTTAAAATTTCAACTCGTAATCATTGATGTAACTACCTCTCTTTGATATATGTGATTTAGTTAAAAAGGAATTATAAATAGAATCAGAGTGATAACTCTGTATATATAATTCATCGTGTTTCTTCCTCAATTGATATATCGACTTCCTCAGCATAAAACACAGTCGGTTCAACAATATAATGTTATAAGATAACATGGTTATCTGCTCAAATTTTATTATTATTTATATTTGGTCCTAATGCTTTTAAAATTAGGCTCCAATCCATGGTAGTTAAAATCTCGGTTTATTACTGCGCTTTTACGTTTTTACGATTTTTTTTTTAAAATGATTTTACTAATTTTCCAAACGCTTTTATGTTTTTACGATTTTTTTACGTCGAACGATTTTTTATTTCCCTTCCAATTTTATGTAAAATCTCGATTTTAACTACCTTACTCCAGTTCATTAAAGATGAGATAAGTATGTTTCACCAGTGCCCATCACTAAGGTTGTCGAACTCGTAATAATGAAGTAAACTCGTATCATAAACTCGAATAGTAAGCTTGAAAGAAATTACTTTTATTATTAAATAAGTATTAATAATGTATAATTAAATAATTAAAATATAAAAAATGACAATGTTTTCATTTAAGCTAGTACGAATTTATCAGTGATTCAACTCAATTTTCTAAGCTATACACGTAAAAACAATAAATTCGAAAAATCAACTTGCAAATTTAACAATGCTCATTATATTCAAAAATATAAATTCTCGTGAACAAAGACCGTACAGGACAATATCAGAAGCTCATGATAATACTATATATGTACCAACTACCATTTTCTCGCGGACAGGAATGGAGGTTAAGTCATTAATGAGGTCTAAAAGTAATAAATGTTTCCAACTTTACCCCTACTTTAATGATGTAGGTTTAAATGAGTTAGTTAAAAATGAGGGCATAATGGAAAAATAGTAATAAATGAGTTAGTTAAAGTAAGTTGGTACCTTATAATAAGGACCAACAAATGTTGGTGGTTGGTGCCTTATAATAAGAATCAGAGGAAGTAAGTTATAATAAGAACCAAAGGAAGTATGTACATAAATATAGGGTTAAGGAGCAATTTTACACATGAGCTTTACCCCCGGGAGCGCCCAGCACCACGAGCTTTTTTCTGGAGCAAAAGTACACACGTGGTTACGTTTTGGGAGCCCGGCGCCTGACAGTTAGTCGGCCGTTAAGTTGGATGGCAATGCAGCGTGGCGCTTATTTGGAACGACACGGCGACGTGGATGCCGCGTAGACCGGCCGATGGTAAGAAAAAAGAAAATTACCATTTTCCCCTTAGTTTTAAATGAAAATTACCTAAAAGATTTTTTTTTTTTTAAAAAAAAAAAACTTAGGGCAAAAGTGTAATTTTACCTGAATTTGGTTTCATTTCCATCCAACAACTGGTTGACTAACGGTCAACTAACGGCCATGGTGCTGGGCGCTCCCAAAACGTAACCATGTGTGTACTTTTGCTCCAAAAAAAAGCTCGTGGTGCTAGACGCTCCCGGGGTAAAGCTCGTGTGTAAAATTGCTCCTTAACCCATAAATATATGCATATAGACACACATAAGTACGTTCAGATGACCCCAAAAAAAACCGTTCATAATTTTTAAAAATTTTAATATAATGTAAAAATATATGTTTTCTTATATATTAGATTTGTTAAAATACTTTTATTATCCATTTGGCCCTCCAGATATTTTTTTAAATTAATTAATGAGTATATATTTGGTCCTCCAAAAATTATTTTTAATTCATTAAAAAGTACCACTCTGGTCCTAAAAGTACCACTTCCAAATAAATTAATTGGACAATTTTGCCCTATTTATGAGAGAGATCAGGTTTGACCCAAAAAGTTTGGTCCATTCATTTATAATTGGAAATTTGCATATTCATTGACCAAATAAATGGGATTGTGACAATTTTGCCCATATTAATGACGATGAGAGAGATTGGCTAGCTATGTTGGGAAGAGAAAAAGATGAAAGAGATTTGACAATAAAGTTTAAAAGGTACCCATTCATAAATTAGGGTAAAATTGGAAATTTGCTTATAATCATTGACATACCACTCTGGTCCTATTTATAAGTCCAGTTTGACCAAAAAAGTTGGTCCTATTTATAAGTCCATTTTGACCAAAGAAATGAGATTGTGTTTAAATTTTACCCATATTAATGATGATGAGAAAGATTGGCTAGCTATGAAGGGAAGAAAAAAGATGAGAGAGATTTGACAATAAATTTTAAAAGGTACCCATTCATAAATGAGGGTAAAGTTGGAAATTTGCTCTATAATCATTGAGATACCTAACTTTCCTTGGTATATGAGATTTTGTCAAACTGGACTTATAAATTGGACCAGAGTGGTACCTAACTTTCCTTGATATGTGAGATTTGGTCAAACTAAACTTATAAATAGAACCAGAGTGATATACATTAGTTCCGCCACTGCGTACATACATACATTGGCACTCCATTTTTATTTGAAGTTAATTGGAAGTCTGGGAGCATGAGTTTCAAGGGAAAAAAAAAGAGTATGAGTGGCCTTAAGTTGGCATATTATTGAGGTGTGTTAGGAAATATATCAATATAAATATATTATAGTTAATTAGTATCGCATATAATTAGGGATTATAGGAATTATGAGTGATTAGGGAATCAATCATCATAATGAGTCATTACTCTCTTGTCTTCTCTCTTATGTATAAATACCCATATGATTATCATGAATAATACAACTTTCTGATTCATTTCATTACATGGTATCAGAGCTTGGTTAGTTCTTGGCCAATTTGAGTTTTCCGGTACAGTGACAGCGGCCAGTCTCTCGTCTCTGGCTTGTGTGTTAGTGTCATTTCAGATTCTTTTTTTTGTTATCCTTTGGTGGTGCTCCTTCACCAGCATCGGATTTCTTTTCCGTTTGTGTTGATTTGTTGTTTTTGGTACTATTTCGTGGTGCTATTTTGTGAACAGGCCTTGTTCACAGGGGGAGAGAATGTGTGTACCTCCTCGTTTGGTTGTTATGCTTTCTTTGATTAGATGCTAGAACTTGTTCAGGGTTGTCTCCTCTACCTGTTTGGTTACCACATGGGCGGCTGGCGGTGGTGTAGAGGAAGCACCGACAGTGAGCCTACATGTTTGGTATTGTAATCTCGGGGTGAGATTGTTCTTGCTTTATGACTAAAGATGTTTCTGTTGTGAGGTTGTTGATACCTCGTTTATTGCTATGACATTTTATGGTCATGTTTTGTTCTACAACGTCGAGCCTTCATTTCCTGGTATATGTAGTGCTGGTTCTTTGCATTGAATGTTGCGTTGTGAGACCCAGGTTTCTATTATTTCAGCATGATTGGCATTTTGTTTCATGCACGCACGTTCACTTGTCTCTAGTAGGTTTGGGTTCTTCGTTTGTTCCGCTTTTCCAAGACGTTCGTGAAGTGCTCTTTATGTCTTGAATCTTTGTATTTTGTCGGGTCAAGTTATTTCATTGGCTCGTTCGTTGCTTTGCCTCCGGTGAGGTGTTTGTCTCGAGTGAGAGCAGGTTTGGTGGTCCTTGTGTGACTCTGATTCGTTTGCTTTGCCTCAAGTGTGAGGTGTTTGGTCTCTGGTGAGACGTTTGAAGTATTTGGTCCCTTATGAGACTGTTTTTCTGCATTCTACTTTGATTTTGGTACTCTTTGTTATTCGAACTCTTGGTGAAGTTGTTGGATAAGGTGCAAGGTTGCATGATCTTTGGCGGAAGCTTCCCTCTCGCCATTGCCGTTTGATTAAGAATCCCCTTCACCCAACGCGCTTTTGACGGTGAAGATTATTCAACGACGTATACAATACTCTCTCTCTCTCTCTCACTGCCATCTCAACTTGTTCTTTTAACAGACATTATTATAATAATTTTTCATTTAATTTTGATTCTTACATAAATGCAACTGTATAGTAAGCGCATGTTTGTTTTAATATTTTAAAATCGTTTTTATGATTTTTAAAATAAGTATATAAGAATAGTTTTATCGTTTTTTTTAATATTTAAAATTAATTAACACCGACTATATCATGAATGACTTATATATATTTAAGGTCAGACGTATTTTTTTATAACGTACTCCTATTTCACACGGCATCAATAAAATGTAAGGCAACCACGGGTTGAAACAAACATCACAATTACTCCTCAATTAATTAAAAGACATATGTCGTTTTTAACAAGTCGTGGTTAATTTTCAACTGTCATATATTTTTGTTATATATTTTGTCCCTGATCTATTGCTAGCCACACCCTAATACTACTTCTAAAAGTACTTTTGAATATTTAAATATAGGAAAAATGATGTTAAATGTTAGTTTAAAAACTTGGAAAACAATATACAATATGGAACAAAATTTCTAAAGAAACCAAAGGGAGTAAAATCTTTGAAGCAACATCCTATTGTTTGTCATTGACATTCCACGTCACGACACAAAGGACAACATTGAACCATCGTTTTATTTGACTTTGGAGCCAAACAAGGAGGATACAAAATAAAATATTCATAACTTTAAAAACTAGACATTGTTATAGATTTGTGGGAATATGATTTCTGTCCCCTCGAATCAATTCAGATGGTGGGCCTCGTTAGATATTTGGAGGATGATATACTGAAGGTGAAGGTGGGTCAGATTTTTCTCATAATCCCTCATAATTTATAAATCATGTCATCTAATCAATTTAAAATGTCACATCATCCCGTTATACTTTTAATATTTTTTTTCCCTTTTCCTAACCAACGTCTCAAATAGGTTCATGAAAAAATGAATAATGAGAGGATATCCTTTCACCAAAAAGAGCGTTGAGGGATGACAAAATAATAAAATACACCACTTTGATCTTTATTATAAGTTAATTGGAGAAAAAAATATTTGTCCTAAATATAAGTCAAATTAAGGAGATATTAATGACTATCTAACTTTACCTTTATTTAATCATTGCCAAAAATAGGGGAAAAGGAGAAAGGGGCTAGAATCAAGGTTGTCAAACTCACGAGTCTAAGCAAACTCGTGACAGTGACATAAACTCGTATCGTAAACTCGAATTGGTAAAATTGTAAGAGTTTACTTTTATCATTAAATATGTATTAACAGTGTATAATTAAATAAGTTAAATATAAAAATGACAATAATTTGATTTAAATATATTTTAAATCCAAATAATTGAAATTAAATATATCAACATTCATAATTTATTATATTTAATAAAGAAATTTCTATAAAATTTATATATAAAGCCGTTGAGGATGGTAAAATTGAAAAAAATTAACACAATTTTGTAAGCTACAAATATAAAAATGGTAAATTCGGTATGTAATTAAACTCGTGAGTTTATCTGAGTTTACAGCTAACATAATTTTACTAGAGACTTAACTCGATTTAGTAAGGTAGGAACGTAAAAACGGTAAACTCGGAGAGTCAACTCACGAGTTTGACAACAATGACTAGAATAATTTGTAAATATGGCCACAAAAAACAAATTAATAAGAGTAAATTCGAAATTTTAATCAATTTATGACATATCAAATAATCAGACTTTATGTGATAATCAATGTTAAAATAGGACCTATAATAAAGATTAGAGTAATACGGCAAGTAAATAAAATGGAGGGTGAGGGTGAGATCTACCAAGTTGAGAGAGCAGGATACATGTAAAGCCAAATATTAAATGTGTGGGGGATCGTTGCTTTTAATTCACAAACCTCTTTATTCCAAAAGTAGACCCTCCTAATTACTGCCTTGCATTGTAAGTTTTACTCACAGCCCCCCAAAATTAAATTCCATTATTACTGTGCACAACTCCTAAAATCAGACCTTTGTGCGCAGTAATAAATTCCTGCCCCATACTACTTTTAACCTTAATTGTCTACTCCACCACCCATTATTGCAAGAAAAGCATTCGAGTAAAAGTAGGAATTGCGTATAAATGCATTATCAATTAACTCTGATGGTCCTATACTAATTACACTAAACTCTAATCTTATATTAATTATTACTCTCAATCACTACTCTTATTAATTACAAGCATAATTGAAAAAAAATAATTAATGCGCTTTAGAAACAAACAAGTGCCTTGTAAAAAAAAACCAAATACAATTGCTGGTTGGTGTCATATAATAAGGACAAGAGGGAGTACAGTTTTAATTTTGCATTCAAGTGAGTGTTTGGGTAACTTTGAAATCGTGGTTTCAGAAGCCTTTTTCGCAAGCTAAGATAAAGCTCATACAGTACAGTTTTAATTTTGCATTCAACTAAGTGTTTGGGTAACTTTGAAACCGTAGTTCTAGAAACCCTTTTTTTGCAAGCTGAGATAAAATTCATACAGTACAGTTTTAATTTTGCATTTAAATGAATATTTGGGTAACTCTGAAACCGTGGTTTCAGAAACCTTTTTTCGCAGGTCGAGATAAAGCTCATACTCTCTTTGGTTCTTATTATAAAGCACCAACTAACAATTCTAACAAATCAATAAAAACAGTTAGAGTTAATAAAGACGTTCCACTATTTAAGTAACTTTCAATACTACTCCTACTAATTGCACTACACTCTAATATTATATTGATTATTACTTTCACCCATTATCCTTATTAATTATGGGCAAACATGAAAAAAAAATTAATTCACTTTTGAAACAAATAAGTGCCTTATAAAAGGGATCAAATACAATTACTAATTGGTACTACCTCTAGTCTTAATTATAGGAACACTTTTGTAGTATGATTTACACTATAAAAACGTTCCTATAATTAAGACCGAATAGAGTACTTTATAATAAGGACCAGAAAAAATATTACATAAATTATTTTCAAACTAATCCAGACACACTATTAAATTCAGACGGGTCACCCCTACTTCAATTTGTTGGCTACATAAATTCGCATTTGGACCAACTCTTTTATCATATTTACGGATTCACATGTTTTCGTGTAAAATGTTGCCCAATTAAACTTTTTTTTTTTTAACTGCCATGGGTTCTATTCCCCAATTAAACTATTAGACCGTTGAAAAATATAATAAAAGGGAATATCGATTTGAATAGTTAATATGATTGGGATTTCCCCCCTTTATTTTTCTTAATTTCTTTCGACCTATAAAACGTTCAAATTGTAAAGGGGATCTATGAAAGCACGATAAAAAAGAGTATGAAAAATGGACACAAAATCTGCATGGAGAATTTCTTAGCTTGACTCTGTAAATGATAGTTGGTAAGCACGTAGCCTTCAATAATACGCCATAACCTCTATAAAACTTTTGGAGGTTTGTGTAGTGTAGGCAAGCGAAGACAAAAGGAAGCTGTATAATATGGTCACTAATAATTAATTAATTAAACTAATTAATGATTAATGGGCCCACACACATCGGTCCCTTTTGTTTCTTGTCAAGAAGTGACGCAGAAGGGGCACATGCAAGTGAAAGCGACACTTGGATGGCCCAAAAAACTAATTGTCGCAACTAATGCGTTATGATTATTTTATGGCAAAACAACAACCACTATAACTAAAAAGGAAAATAAATTTTTTTACCATTGCTTGTTGCTTTAAGCAACAAAAGATACGTGTAGTACAATTAAGATCTAATCTCTCCAACTTTGCTTATTATAAACAGTGACTTCAATTAACAACCATCGCTTCCTTATTTTTGCTGTCCCTTCGTCTTCAACTTCGCTTCTTTCTACAGCTTTTCTTGTCTTTCTCTCTCTCTCTCTAATAAATAAAAGTTTAAGTGTGGGTAGGCACTAATAACCCACCAAGATCAGTGCACGCCTTCAGATTCAAAGAGCGCTTATAGAGATAGTTACAAATCACCTGCCAATAAAACCTTCACATTGACTAGTGGCTATTAAACCTTCTTCTTTTTGGGGTGAAGGCCGATACATTAGCCAACTATGTCACTTCTTGTTCTCAAAAAGAGGCGTTCAATACGAGGATTTCCCAGATGGTCACCCATCCTACTACCACTCTCATCCAAATAAGTTTAATTGCGGAGTTTTCATGGGATCTGGTAAATTAATGCTAGTATGATCCGGTGCATTGCTGAATTCTCTGGGATAGTGGCATGATCCCAAATACAAGGGAAAAAATGCAAGGAACAGAGATATTACCTTGCCCAATGGGCTAATGGGCCCAAATGCCCAATGTCTTGCTGGTAACAACAAAGAGATAAAAGACACTGGCCCAATGAAATATTTGGGCATATCCCCATATTAAAGAAGACACAACTTTTTTTTTTTTTGATAATAAGGAAGGCTAGAAGCCTAAAAAGAAAAGAAAATTACATAATGGGGAAAATTAATCCCAAACACTCTTGGTCCACAAAGTACTTCAAATAACTCGGACAAGAATCTAAAATAGAAGAATCGGAGATCTCAACTTTAGCCAAAGCATCCGCAATCCTATTAAGATCCCTCGATATAGATTCGACCTTGACCTGCCAATGCCTTCCCAGTAGTTCCCTGATATTCAGAACCAACAGACTCTCCGACAACCAATCATCATCAAGAATACGCTTAATCAAAAACTTGGCATCGGACTCCAAAATAATCCTCCTCAACCCAAAATCCCAAGCCATGCAACCCTTCCAGCACTGCCCACTTCTCAGCCATACCAGGTAAGTAGACCCCAATATCCTTTGTGAAACCCACCACCCACTTTCCCATCCAGTCACGGATCACCCCCCCCCCCACAACCAGCATTCATAGATTGAACCGCCATAGCCCCATCCACATTAAGTTTAAACCAGTCAAAGGGCGGTTTTGTCCAGCCCCTAGCAACCCCCCACCTAACTGATCCATCGGTATATCAGAAACAGAACCATCAGAAAAATTATGCCAAGTCCTAGAGATTACACAAGCCGGGTTGGTTGGCCTGGAGAAGGAATTATAAAAAATAGAACGATTCCTCCAGCTCCAAAGGTGTCAAATAGAAACCCCAAACATAATGGACCATCTCCCTCCCCACTTAGAGATAAATTTAGAGGATAAGTTCATGCATAACCAGTCATCCAGATTAGAAGAAAAAAAGGAAGAATCTAACCAAGGATAAGCAAACCATACCACAAGGACGTCGAATAAGGGCAATCTCTGAGAATATGGAGAATGTCTTCAATACCATTGGAGCACAAGCTACACTGAGCTGAAACCTGCAACCTGCGACCAAGAACTCCTCTTAGGTGAACAAAAATGGACCAATAAGATAATGGGCCTGTTGCCTTGTGGGAAACAACCACATTGATTATTATGGGGCGAAAAAACTCCTGAGCAAGAACAAGTATTTAATTTCTTACGTCAAGAATAAATAATTTTTATATTGTTAATTTTCTTACTACTGTTTATTAAAACTTGGCAAGAAAACAAAACGTATATGCAAGTGTTATAGTCATACTCTCACCCCATTTCCATGAAGTTTATTATGCCCGTCAGGAAAGAAGTGTGCTCGAAAATGTTCATAGGGTAAAATCCTGAGAGTAGTTTTCAAATTTAAGGAGTTCATGAGGTATTTTTTAGTTTTTTTCTAAAAATTATGGGACTTGATCTAAATGTCTTTTTTGTCCGATTATACCCTTTTCAATCCTTTACACGGCATAATGCGCATATGTATTCACTGGTTCACCTATGACCATTCATTCAGTTAATGATATATTTAGATAGAGAGAAAAGTAGAGGAAACAGGAGTGGATACTAGCTAGATTTAAAAACTTTCATAAATGATAAAAGACTAGCTAGTCCTATGTTTTTGTTCCTGGCACTAATCTATTTCTTCAATTTCCTGCTCGAGTTATCCTAAAATCCCCCCTCCAACACTTAATCTGATTAAGAATAAATGAAGCGATAAGCTGAGTGATCGTGTAATATAATTAAAGATCAAGAGTTCAAGCACTTCGAATATGGCAAAGGAAAAAAATTCCTTTTATTTATACGTGTGTGGAGTTTGATTACGTAGACTACAGTACATACAACTGCATGATTTTTTATTTTTTATTTTTTTAAATCAGGCATAAAGTGGTCCTATTATTATTGAACAAACCACGCACGAAAATTGTCGTGTTTTATTTAGAAAAGTACTTTAATGACATGGACACGTCGAATTGTACGTATTAATTAAACACGGTCTATTTTATGGATCTTTGTTTGACTGGAGAAGCAATCATTGATTGGAGAAGCACTGGCTGGCAATAAGAACATACCCGCTTACTTAAATTTTCTGTCAAGATAACAAAACCTAAGAGGATAAGACATATAAGTGTGATAAACTCAACTGGTGTGAACTATGAACCGAAAGTGAGATGGCCACTTTCAAACGATGGAACTGGAGCTAGCTAGGAGCACAAAATCCACATGCCTGTTATTGGCCCTTTTCAATTGTTTTTGTCTGTTCACTACTGTTGGAAGTTTCACTCCATTGATGTTGCCCCAACAATCATGTCGCTATATATATATATATACAGGTAATCAAGTTAATATTATTACCTCCAGTGAATTGAACAAATTCAATTAATTTCCCTAGCTATATACACTTTTTTTAATTTTTTTTTGCAAAATGCATCCAGTATCATGATTTACCTCTTCTTAACTCAGATGATTTATCGGGGCTAGACTAATCAGAATTCGCCTCTGGTCGGTCTCCCTGGTGGGAGGGAAGAGCTATTAATGCCACATGTTCCATTCACAAGCTCAAACTGAGGATCTACTTAAGGAATAACGGGTATCTTATCATTCGAGGGTCTTGGTCTTATACACAACTTTTAGTTGCTGATAAATGCATCTGATATTTATGACATCATCATGATGTATATTTTAGCTTTTGAACTTCATTATCGGCTGCAGTAACAGATTTGTTTCTAATGAATGGCCTTTTCTTCTTTTTTCAACCTCCAATATGTTATATATAATATAGATCAGAGTCAATGGACTCATACACTCTGAGCCAAAGCATCTATCTATCATAGCTGTCTGGTTTTGGTTTGAGTTTGAAGTGTTAACCTGCAAGTCACAGCCCAGTGTGTGTATGTATGGCCCGCACTTCTGTACAAGCTGTGGTGTGATAGTAATAGTAGCGTTGTCCTATAGTTACAAACGACTAAACACGCCATAATAGCCGGACGACGTATGGATGCCCGAAGAGAGAATCACTGCTCTTGTCCACCCAACGTGTTCTATACACATATTATCTTGATTATTGACCCCTAACTTTTGGAAACAGCTAGAATTGAAGGAGATCTAGAGTTCGAAGTATGTATTATATTGTTATTATTTCGAGTTTAACTTCATATGATGAGACCAACAATAAACCGTAATCCTCAACGTTCATACATTTCTAGTGTAAATGCTTGAAATTAAAGCCTCAATAATTAACATGCATGGTGCTAGCTTGTACGTAAGAAAAAGTAGCTGGCAAGCTCATTTATTAGCAGTACGTAGTAGGAGTACTTAAGAGTACAAAGTACAGAACATGCATGAACGTACGTAGACATAACAATTAATAAGATTTAAAAACTACTAGTATTGATTATATCCTGAAGATGGTAATTAGGACAAGCTAGGTGCGAGGTGGGTACATAAATTGAAAGTACTGTTATGGTTTTAGCTATAAATAATGCAGCATGTGCTTATAAAACCCTACTTATTTGAAATGTGGTTGCATATATTTGTGATGATAGTATGTTATAATTAGTGACAGAACCAGGAATTTTAATGACGGGGTAAAAATAAAAAAATTATATCATAAATAAAAGTATTTGAAATATAATACAAATCTAATAAACAAAATATTGAAAGAAATTTATCACATAATAGCCCCACTTGCATTGGGCTTGGGCGGCCCTAAATCCACCAAGAATAGACTATGTATATCCAACAAATTACTCACTCTGATCCATAATATAAGACATATTTAGGGTGTTGATTTTTATCATAAATATAATACATAGTTTTCGTATTCGTTAACAATAATAAAGGAAGACAGTGAATAAAAAAATTAGGGAAGATGATGACTAGGGTGTTTTATAAAATATATGCTAAATTAAATTATTCAACCAACTTCCTCAATCTATCTAAATTATGTAAATATGTATTATATTTAGGACCGGAGGAGTATTAACTATATTTTTAAAATACAAATGATGAAATACGGAAGAACAACAAGCTTAGCTTATTAAACTTGAATATATATGTAGATACCTCCTTATATTTTGTTAACGTACGACAAATTCAAACTAAATTAAGGATCAAATGTAAACCAAGATTATGCGAAACTACTATATATTGAGATCAAAAGATAAGCAAGTTATACATAATAAATTTCTCTTGCGTGTAAGTTTGTTTGTGTATAGTCAAAATATTAAAATAAGCCGCAGGCAAATAAAGATATCTCTATATATATATATATATATATATATAAATTTTAGGGGTACCCTAGCCCCTCTAAATCCGCCCCTGGTTGTAATGGATTATTGTAGGTCAAATATCTGAGGGCGTAACGTGAACAAATACACGTCGCGGTTTGCATTTATAAATGGTGAAGAAAAGCAAAAGCCAAAGTGGCATGTGTTAAATGTGAATGCATTAAATATTGAGTGTGTTCGTAGGAGTAGAAGGGGTCAGGAAGCATCAAGAGAAACACAAGAATGTATAATGAAAAGGAGTAATACAGAGTGGGTTATAATTAAATTAAAAATTAAATGCAAGAGTCTGACTTGGCTACATGAGAGGTTGTTGAGGGTCAACAATTATTTTCATTTCCTATTTATAAATTATGAGTCACTCAGCAGCATGGGCACTCATATGACCTGTTTCTCGCTTCTGATCATGACCACTCACCCACACTGCTAACTAGGGTACAGTTAAGCATATATTTCATATGTGTGTTCCTGTTACCCCAGAATTTTAATTAATAATTAGCAGCTGAACCATAATTTTACAGTACAAGATTATTTTTAAAAATAATGATTTCATACATGAGATTCAAGTCTTCGACTTCACTCATGGAGAATTAAGATCATCTCTCCCACTCAACTCAATTACCATTACTATTAGCATATAATAGAATATCATAGTTGTAAAGACAATAAAATCTTTTCTTTCCCAACAAAAATGTGTGTGTGAGAGAGAGAGAGATCAGAGCTGCGCTGTTAAAGATATTTTGAAGGCTGGGAAGATGCCTAACAATGCATATTAATCATACATAGCATAAGGACGCGTTTGTGGGGACAATATTTTATACTCGTCATCGCTAAACTTCCAAGCTATGACTACATGAATAATTTGTTAGCCAGCTTATACTTAAAATCCAACAAAAAAAAGTTTCAAAATTGTTACCTATGGCGGTCATAAATTTAAAACTGTAGTGAATGAACTCTGAGGAGCATTCAGTATATATCATTTATAAGCAAGTGGATTCAGAATATGAAGCTTTCAGGAAACCTGATGATGATCCTCAGGTTTATCCAATGATATATCTATATATGTCTATCTTGCAGATATAGTTTATGGAGTGAATTTGGCTTATTTTCTTCTATATGCACTTCCCAAAACAAGACGTCTTTATCAACAACTTGGTAAGATATGATGCAGTTAGCTTACAAATACCTCCACTAGACGTTCAAGATCTATATATTGCTCTACTAGTATACCCTTATTCTTTTCCTCCTCCATTTAATTTATTTTGTGACAGTTTTCTTGTTATAGATTATATATACAAGAGCAGTAAATCATGCATCATATTCATGGCGAGATATGATGGACTTGATTAGTTTGTGAATATGTGTATGAAACTGCTATTTTCTGTGGTTGGGTCAACAATTCTAAAGGCAGATATTTTAGAATTGGTTTTGTGGAGGATGGGGGTGTCATGAACATGAGCTTCAATCTTTTTATTATACTTTTCAAATGGACCCTACCCATCTCAGTTTATGTGCAAATTAACCAATGCCCAGATTAATTATTTGGCCCACTTGGAACTATGATCCCTTCTCTGCTATACATATGTACAGAAAAAAGACCATGCAAATCAAGACTTAACCTCCTGTGATTTCAAATCATGTGTGAAACACAACGCACATACAACAAAACTCGTTTACTTATCTCACCACCATTAACGCACACTCTAGAAGTCTCTTCGACCACGACCTTTATGTCCAGAAAAGTCTCTTGTTTTGAACATTCTTCACTCGCCAAGTTTATAGTCTGGTTTGGTTCTAGAGGAATGTAAGATAAGGACTTCTGGACTTGACAGCTTGATAGGAAATTTCATCGTCTTCCCTAAACATATGGGATTTGTTCATATTCCTTGTCATCAATTTTATCTTTTTCAGACCTGGAAGCTTAGAGAGAGAGAGAGATTCTGAAGTAAATTCCAAGGTGTGTCGTATATATAACTTGATGAGTACAAAGTATAGGTACATATACTATAAGCTGTATTAATCATGAAAGGGAAAAATTACAAAGTATAGTTACATATAATATAAGCTGTATTAATCATGAAAAGGAAAAAAACTAAGTCTAAAACAAGGAGCCTCATCATCCTATTTTTAAAAAATGCCCAAACAAAAACCTGGGCCTTGGAAGAGGGCTCTGGCTCTGCTATTATTAGCTTTTTATCTGAGTATTTTTCTTCTCTTTACTTGGTGAGATACTATTATATATATATATATATATATTTTTTTATACAGTAACAAATTCCTGACTAGTAGACACAACAACACTGTGAGGGAGTAAATTGAATTGGCTTCAGGTTTTGGTGACTTAATTAGAACTGGGAAATGCATCGTCTATGGCGGGCAACTGTACGCTGCTTCACTTGCTTAATCTCTTGTTTCCAAACATTACCAATATCTTGAGCAATTTTCACAGCATCAGATGAAGCTCCAGATAGCCCTTTCCTTGTAAATCCAACTGCATATAGCCCTGCATTTCCCTTCCATCCATGTGGAAATGGTTTCTTTGGGTATCCATTCTTTGAGAAAAATTCACCTTCCTGTTCATAACACAACCAAATTCACTTCAGTTTACTGATCCAAAAATGGAAAAAAAAGCACTTCTTTTTCTATTTTATATTTATGGAAAACAGAGGATTTTCAATTTTGGAATATTTTCTCACCTGTAGCCAATAAGGAACATTGCTGCGATATCCTGTGGCAAACACCACAGCATCAATGTCAAGTTTTTCCCCGTTGACCAGTTCAACCTCGTTATTGCTGAACCTCTTGATT
Organism: Acacia pycnantha; assembly: GCA_025563575.1. Classification (NCBI taxonomy): domain Eukaryota; kingdom Viridiplantae; phylum Streptophyta; class Magnoliopsida; order Fabales; family Fabaceae; genus Acacia; species Acacia pycnantha. The sequence goes on from JAMWYP010000013.1 coordinate 3,995,947, forward strand.
CCTGGAACAACCTTAATGTCTCCGGATCTTATTTTCTCCAAAGTGCCGATGTCCAAAACAGGGGTTTTGCCCTGTGTGTTCTTTAGCTCCAATGGACCCATGGATGGCCTTTTCACCCCGAATTTCTCCACGTTTCCTAGAATCAACCATGCCAAAATCACTAGGATCTTGTCCACTAGCCAAAGAGGTAGCCATTGCATCATTAAAACAGCCAATTCGAATGTTGATATTCCAAAGACTTCTCTGGGCAGTACATGAACCTGCACACCAAAAAAACAGAGCATCCGGTTATTAATATTCATCCCAGTGAAATAGATATTTTTTTATTACAAGTCAATAAAAAACCAAGAACCAAATTGATACTCACCGAGCTACGAACAACCATTGACGGAGAAGCACTGTGGTTGCAGAGGTCAAGTGAGAGCTCCATGCCGGAATTTCCACATCCGACGACGAGCACTTTCTTTCCCCTGAAACTCTCCCCTGACTTGTACTCACAAGCGTGAACAATCTCGCCTTTGAATTCGGCCAAACCTTCAATGTCAGGCACGACACGCTCGGCATTCTCGCCGGTGGCGACCACCAGCCATCGGCAAATATACTGCAACTCGCCGCCGGTAGAGGAAACAGTCTTGACCCGCCACAAGCCGCTGGTCTCATCGTACCTAGCGGACAGAACACACTCATTGAATCGAGGGTTGATATCGAAATGCTTGGCATAAGATTCGAGGTAATCGATGAACTGCCTCTTAGTGGGATATTCAGGGTAGTGTTCAGGAAATGGAAGTTTGGGAAGTTGACAGGATTGCTTAGGAAGATGAAGCTTTAATCTGTCGTAGGTTCTGCGTTGCCAGAGCGAGGCGATACAGTCGGCTCTCTCGAGAACCATGAAGGGGACACCCTGTTCTCGGAGACAAGCGGCAGTGGCGAGACCAGAGGGTCCGGCTCCAACGATGAGAGGACCGTTGACCCAAATGCATCGGCGAGAGGACAGGTCTTGGGGATCATGGAAGCGAAACAAGTTTTCCATTTTTGGTGATTAGAGCAAGTAAGTTGATAGATGATGTGTTATGAAGAAGAGAGTGAGGTGATGGGAATTTGTTGGAGGATATGAAGAAAAGTGTGTGTGAGTTTTGGATATTGAACGAAGAGGAAGGAGAGGTTCGAGGTCTTTATATAGGGGAAGCTTGAGCATCGCAAGTGCATGTGATGTGCCCGCGCATTTAAAGCTCTCTCTCTTAAAAATTCTCCCTAAAATTATGAAATATAGGTTTATGATGATGATCTCATGTTATTAATGTTACCACTTACTAATTTTTGTCAGGATATATTCTCCTTCCTCGTCTTATTAATACTCTACCACCTTCAGCTTACTGAGAAGTTACTCAACCATAAGCATTATCATTAACAATAAATTAAACAAAAATGTGGGAATATATTCTCCTTGAATACTCTCTCATGTTTAGGTTTGTATGATGACTTTAATTTTCTACAATAAGATATTCACATCACATGATACTTAATTTCGCAAAAAAAAAAAAAAAACTCCTACGTACCACTATATGTAATGAAAAAATTTAGAATGAAATTTTATAAATCATATCCTATTACAAAATCACTTATAACATGTTTCCTTAAGTCATTAATTCAATAAAAAATTAAATAGGTTTTAAATTTGTCTCTATGAAAAGTACATATTTTAATAGTGAGTAAACAAGGAAAATAAGGATAAAAAATTGATGACGTGTCATATAATTAGGATAAAAAAGTTTTCATTTTTCTACCTTATAAATGGGACTAGAGAGTAGAGACATTGACTTTGCATGAAACAGAGTGTGTATGTGTGTGTATTGAGGGGTAAGATGTGATGATGGGATGAGATTGTTTCGGTGCCGATCGAGAATAAGGAAGATGAAAGAGGGGCGAAAGTGATGTGTAATCCTGTAGTGATTGTTGAGGGACCAGGAAATGATGTGCTCACGTGGCAGCCTCCTACTACTGACTCGGAAACTCCAGTGAGAGCCCACGTGGAGGGGATGAGCCCTCCAAGTGCCTCTAAATTTGTGCCCACAGCTTCTCTCCTCCTCCGACGACTTCCCCACCATTCCCTCTCTGCCACATGTCGGTCCCCTCTCGCTTCCTCACTTGCTTTCTCCCTCCCACCCAAACACATAAAAATCTTCCCCCCAGTTCCCTTTATCCTCAACTTCTCCACATTCAAGAATAATGAATAATCATTTACTAATTAATTAACACCTTCCTCGCTTGGCTGCATCGTCGGGAAACACGATACATTCCTTCCCATTTCCATGCCTCTAAAAACTACTCTCTATCTAATCTTTATTATAAGGCACTAACTAACTTTTCTCACAAACTAATAAAAATAGTTCAAAGCAATAAAATTGTCCTAAAATCCAAGTAATTTTCAATATTACCCCTACTAATTACATTAAATTCTAATATTATATTAATTTATTTTCACCATTACCTTTATTAATTAGAGACATACATGGAAAAAAATAATTAATGCTCATTGGGAACAAGCAATTACTTTATAAAAATGACTAAATAAACTTGCTAGTTGGTGTATTATAATAAGGACTAAAGGGAGTACTACTACTACTACTACTACTTCCTCTGATCCTTATTATAATATAATGCACCAACTAACAAGTTTATTTGATCTTTTTTATAAGGCACTTACTTATTCCAAATGAACATTAATTATTTTTTCTATGTATGCCCATAATTAATAAAAGGTAGTGGATGAGAGTGATAATTAATATAATATTAGAATTTAATGCAATTAGTAGAGGAAATTATTTAAATTATAGAACAATTTTATTGACTTTAACTGTTTTTATTTGTTTGTGAGAAAATTTAGTTGATGCCTTATAATAAGAACCAGAGGGAGTACTATATATCCCCGCCACCTATAAATATATAAAATATAATTATAGTTCAGTAAAGATTAAAAACATAAGTTAAATTAAATATTTATTATTGTTATCATGTAAGAATTATGAGTCACGAGAGTATATTAAATGTGGGAGGTTAGAGAATGAAAAAGATTGTGATTAGACGACTAAGATGAGGGAATGTGCAGGGGTTCTTTGGGCTCAGTAATTATAATAGGTTTTTTTATATGGGGTTATTATCCAATACTACAATTACACGTGTAGGTACACCTTTCAATACGAGAGTGCATGAATTTGCACCCTTCGAGTTATGGTACATCTGGGGAAATGACTGGTGAGGCATGTAACTTTCGGTGTCCAGTGAAAATTAAATATTAACCCCTTGGTTTAATCTGGTTCAACCTTTCATGCTAACTATTCATTAATTAATTAAGTGAAGTTCACACATGCACTCTTGGCTACCTAGTTAAGGCTTTATAAAACTTTTCCCCCACTGATCTTTTTTATTTCAAGAGTTAGCTCCAGTACAGTTCACATACATATGTATATATATAATCGAGAAGCTTTTAGCTGGAAAATCATGAAGGTGTGTCCCCACGCACATTCGAATTTCTCACGGGAGGCAAGCACGTGCATGCATGAACCATTGAACCTCAAATATACATACACGAGATATTTATTAAGAATATTGCCTTTAAGCTTCGAGCTTTGGCCTTGCTCTGTGTAAGTACTTAAATAATATCTGTTCTCTCTCTCTCTCAAATACTGGCACGCATCAAAGAGCGAATAAAACGAGATATGAGAGAGAATGATGGGTGGGACTTGGGAGTACATTTCGCTTTCGGAGCCAAATCCTAGTTAGCTATAGGGATAAGTGTTTTATTTGTTATCCCTAAGAAATTTATAATTTTCACACTTAAACAGCCTTGCCCTGCTCCACATCCAGCTTGTGAATGAGGCCTTTCTCTGCTTTTTAATGTGAAGTGATTCATGATCGATCATACTACCACTTTTCCTCCTACTTGATCTCTTTTTAGTCAATCTGAAATCGACCACCTTATACTATAATTATAAGCTTTCTCTTTTTAGTCTCGTCGGTGGTCATCTACCTCCCTGATCCCTCTCTCTCTCTCTATATATATATGTAGCCTACTATTTCAGAAAAATAATAAATAAAACGCGTCATATTATTTTTAATTTGGAAGAAAATAATAAATGAATATACATACATAGCTAGCTAGCTTTATTATTGCGCGTTGATTGATTAAGTGAGTAAACAAGCATAGGTTTACATGTAAAGCACGACTATAATGACTCTGAATCACGCGTAAAGGAAAAGTTCGAGAGAGAAAGCTGAGGCAAAAATCACATTGATATCATATACATAACTCCTAATGTATCGGTGGCCTTCTTGGAACTCTTCACTTAATAAGCCACCACTTGCTTTGGAATATGGTTCGTGACGGTGGGGTTTTTTTAATTAATCAATTAATTATTCATTACTTTGCTCTCTTTCTATATATAATGAAAGTTAATTTGTTTGGCTAGCTAGCTGCTTAGAAATTTCTGAGAAGGAGTTTGCATGTCAAAGTTTGAAGAGCGTACGTGAGGTCAAAATATGGCTGATTCTAGGGTTATACGTATACGCGTGCTTGTTAGGGAAGATATAGATGGATGCTTTAATTAGTGAAGCACTTAAGCGAAGTTCCCACCAAACCCAACACGAACTATACTCCAAATTTGGAATATATTGATAGATATGGAATTAGCTTTGTATTTGTAGTTTTGCGACCAAATTACATTTAATTAGATTTTATCGTTTTCTTTAAATGTTTGATATTTTAATTTAAACAAAACAAGAAGCAGAGAGGAGGGGGATGCATCAGTTTAGATTGCCGACGAATTAATACGAAAGTGACAATGATAACAACGTCGTATTATAAACAAATCAAAGACTTTTTTGGATTAGACGATATGTCAACATTGCAACTAACCAACAACAAATTCCAAGTCCCCCCAGTTCGATCGGTACGCGTCAATAATAATTTCGATCAAATTTATTTGGTCTCAACTCTCAATCGTATTTGCATATACATATACAGGACCTTATACGGCCATTATGAGGAACAAGGACACGTCGACTATTTTTTGTAATATTTCATAAGAAATAGTACCATGTCCATATTTAAACGGATCTTATTAGAATATATCGTTCGGATGGAGTGTACTTAATTATACTATATATATGATTGACAGAAAAAGCCATTCAATTACTAAAAAGGCATTTTATTTCCAGTTTTATACTCATGTGACAGCTTTGACAAATACTATCTCTGGTCCTAATTATAAGAGCTAGTTATCTTTTTTTGGAGAAATTAAGAAAGCTAAATAAATAACGAATTACATGTTTTTTTTTTTAAAAAGGCATCAAACTTTAAATAGCGACGATATTTTTTCAGTTTTGAGCGTCAATTAAATGTGATTATTTTTTTGACTTCAAATAAATGTAATCATATTTAGAAGGGCTATTTTAGGAAAAATATCATTGTTATATCTAGGACTATGTTATAAAATTAAGGGTTAAGTAGCATTTTTGCCCCAGAAGTATATGGTCAGGAGCAATTTTTCCTTGGAAGTTTTTTTTGGAGTAATGTTGCCCAGGAAGTCTAAAATTGGAGCAATTTTGCAACCCTAGTTGACCGTTAGGGTTGTTAACGGAGGGGCAAAATTGCTCCAAAAAAAAACTTTCAGGGCAAAATTACTACTTAACCCAAAAAAAAAATGTTAAAACTACTATTTATGATATCATATATTTTTAATTCTTATTTATATAATATCTAGGGTGGAAACAAGTCAGGTCAGCCCAGACTTCACCTTTAACAGGCCAAGCCTGATCGGCAACAAAGTGGCTTGAGCCTAGCCTGTGGCCTATTAGAGACCATTTTTTCAGCCTGAGCTTGACCCTGACCTGTGCCTTGTTAAGTAGGCCCATATTTTTAAAAATTTTATAATTAGGCTAACAGGCCATAGGCCTCACTGCAAAACAAGCCTACTTCAAAGAGGCCAAAACTAGACATACTTTAAATAGGCCGAATTACATAAATCAGCGAAGGCAGATCGAGATAAAAAAGTGTTGCATTTTCATTAACGAGTCATTATTGAAAAATTAAATATAAAAAAGGGTTAAGTAGCATTTTTGCCCCGGAAGTATACGGCTAGGAGCAATTTTGCCCTGAAAGTTTTTTTTTGGAGCAATGTTGCCCAAGAAGTTTTTTTTTGGAGCAATTTTGCCCCTCCGTTAACAACCCTAACGGTCAACTAACCGTTGACCGTTAGGATTGTTAACAGAGGGGCAACATTGTTCCATAAAAAACTTCTGTAGCAATATTGCTCCAAAGAAAACTTCCAAGGCAAAATTGCTTCTGGCCGCATACTTCCAGGGCAAAAATGCTACTTAACCTTAAAATTAAAAATTGAGATTTATATGTTGGGTGGCGGTTTAGGGTCAATTAACGACGACGGGCAAAGGCAAAAAGGGTCATTGACGACCAAACTCCAAACTATAAACCAATGACTCTCACTGATGACCCTCGCAATTATATCGAGTGCTTTATATATATTCCTTCATTATTACTTTGATTTTATTTTATAAAATTTCACTTACTGCCCTCATATCCCATTATATTAATCATTCATCATTCTTCCCCAAAAAAATATTAATCATTGAATTTAACTGATCGATCATGACTCGTCTCAGATTAATGTATAATATGTTTTCTTTCTAATGCGCTGTGTGTGTGTATTATGGGGTCCTTTCCATTCATCTCAGTGGATAGCTTTGGCTTTATATTTATAAAAAAAGAACCCCCCCCCCTCTTAAAAGAAAAGAAGGCATTGGAGGAAGCTTTGAAGCAAAAGAGATTGATCTCAATTATTCCTTTTATAAAATTAGCACATAACTGAAAACTCACATGACATATATGAGAAATAAACAAACAAACAAATATTTTGGGGGAAAAAAATGAACGCAGCAATTAAGGACCTTTAATTTAGAAGATTTAGAAGATATTCTGTTCCTCAAACTTGCTCGTTTTTTTCTTCTCACGTGACAAACCACGCAAACTCTCACTAAGGAGCAAAAAATTAATGTTCTTTTTTATGGGATGGAATATTTCGTGGCATGTGGTTAGATATTATGATGAAACATAATCTTAGTAAATATGATTGGAATCTAGAAGTCAGTTGATTAATTTTTTTGTTGGGATTTTTGTCTTGTTGCTAATATCTATTGGTCAAAGTATAATGTCTTCATCACTTGCGTAATTAGTCATTAGCAAGCCTCTATTATTATTATTATTATTATTATTATTATTATGTTGTTGTTGTTGTTGTTGTTTTACAGTAGCCGTCTGTATAGTCAAACGTTTCCATCCTCACAGACACCCATACATTTTGAATAATTAAGAGTGTAGACAGTAGTAGAGTGATCATGTTCTTATATGTGGGTTGATTAAAAATGATTAAAAATAAAAATTATTTTGATCCATATACACTCCTTGTTCCAAAAATAAATAAAAATCCGATCCATTCCCTAGTACTAATTCTTATATATTCCCTTTGATTTTTAATATAAGACCCAATTGACTTTTTTTTTTTGAAATATTAGGAAAGCTAAATAAGTTATTTTAAAATATTTATACTCCCTCCGGTCCTTATTATAAGACACCAACTAGCAAGTTTATTTGGTCTTTTTTATAAGGCACTTGCTTGTTCCCAATCAACATTGATTTTTTTCCCCATGTTTGCCCCTAATTAATAAAGGTAATGGGTGATAGTAATAATTAATACTCCCTCTGGTCCTTATTATAAGGCACCAATTAACAATTCTCACAAACTAAGAAAAACAGTTAAAGTCAATAAAATTGTCATAGAATTACGTAATTTCCAATATTCCCCTACTAGTTGCACTACATTATAATATCATATTAATCATTACTCTCACCCAGTATCCTTATTAATTATGGGTATACATGGAAAAAGATAATTAATACTCATTGGGAACAAGCAAATGCCTTATAAAAAATACCAAATACATTTGGTAGTTGGTGCCTTATAATAAGGACCAGAGAGAGTATAATATTAGAGTTTAGTGCAATTAGTAGGGGTAATATTGAAAATTACTTAGATTCTAGGACAACTTTATTGACTTTAACTACTTTTATTGGTTTGTGAGAAAAATTAATTGGTGCCTTATAATAATGACTAGAGGGAGTACTAATCATTTTTCTGTAAACTAATTTACCTGACTTATAAATTAATATATAATATAATGATACACATATGATATGATTAAGTAACCTTTTTTAATCTCTTTGAGTTTTTTGTGCTTGACACGAATCACTTCATTAAATTTAAGAGAAAATTATCAAGATCAACTTTAAGACAAAGTTAATTAAGCTTAAGTTTATCTTCGTTTTGATGAAAGGACTGGCATGTTAGCTAGCTAGCTACCACCTTTTAGCTGCGCCTCAATTTTGGATTATTTCTCAAATACTTTTTTTGTATTTCTTTTTAAAATTAGATTCTATATAAAATAAGTGATAAATTTTTATGTAGAATCCAACTGTAAAAAGAAAGACGAAAGAAACATTTAGGAAATACCCAAAAATTAAGACGCAATTGAGAAGGGGCGGCTCCTTGATACTATATACATATGTGTGTTTTGTGTGTGTTTGATAAGATAGGATGATCCGAAGGGTGTTCCTCCTTTCAACGATACCAGTTTCCCTACTCATCTTTTGGATTGGTAGGGGGAGTTCTTCCCATATTGACCGTCCAGATGGAATCTAGACGATTTAGATTTAATTTTTTTACTTTTTATTTTTCAAACAAAAATTATTTTAATGAGTAGAGAATTTAAAATAAAGATAATCTCGCATCTAACATATTTTTTAAAAATGACTTTTTTATTTAAAAAACGGCAATTAAAAAATTTAAATATGAACAATCTAGATGAGAAAAACTCAATTATTCATCCAAAGGATGAGGAGGGAAAATGGTTTCCCTTTCAATGGACACGGTACAATTCTCAAGGGGTATAATTTTTTTGGGATCACTGTTTCAGTGAGTTACGTAGGTTGCTTCATTGTAACGGTTTGAGCCAAGCGCGAATTGGAAAGTCATCGCAATTTGAAGCTAATTGTGCATCATAATGCACACCCACACCATGTTAAGAGTACATCGGACGTGGCAACTGGCAAGTCCACTACTCTTCATTCTCAGGAAGAATGTACATGAGTGTTTTTACATATATACCAGGCCAGTATCCTTTAGTTTCCTAAATATAATATGAATAATAATGGGATGTTGTTCTCTTAGCTTCTTCCAAGGTGCCGCCCATCGCACCTTTCATGGTTCTAGCATGAAAGCTTCACGTTCCATGGCACATTAAGAATCAGTTTTATTTATTTATTTTATTTTATATTGGTGGTCTCAAATTCGGGATTTGAGGCATCGTGTTATGGCCCCAAAGCTCGCCCACTGATTATGTTTTCAAGATTTCGCAGATATCGGTGTCACATGGAAGATGCAACCTTAATTAATTATTATCTACAGTCTTAATTATAAGACTTGGTTGATTTTTTTTGAAGAGATTAAGGAAGCAAAATAAGTTATTCTTAGATTATATATTAGTTTATTAGTCAAACTATTTAGTTTGAAGAAAAAAATAAAAATACTCTAATCTAGCTAATTTAGTTAACCTCATTAATCTCTCTAAAAAAGTCAGCTAACTCTTATAATTAAGACCAGAATGAATCATTAGGATTATATACAAATAGGCCCGATGCGAAATGATAATATGAGAAGAGGCCACTACATTAATCTTCTTCCAATATATTGGGAGCAGTAATCAGTTTAATATATAAGGTACTAGCTAGTTGATGATGATCATTCTTCAGTGACAGATTAAGGGTACGAGAGTAAAATATTGTAGAGTCAGAATTTGGTCAGATTAATATTAATGGCCAGTCAACATGTTCAAGGTCATTCAATTCGTTGAATAAGAATTGATCTTGGGGCTTTTATTAGCAAGTAGTACTCTGCCTCTTGTATTTTTAATATAAGACTTAATTAATTTTTTTAAGAGGTTACAAAAATTAAATAAGTTAGTTAGTTATTATACATGTTGTGTATCATTTGATTATATATTAATTTATGAGTCAGAAAAACTAATTTAATATAAATATAAATACTCTAAAATAATTTACTTAGCATACTTTTCTCCCAAAAAAATTTGATCCTGGTAGGTAGTAGTATGACTTTTTTTTTTTTGGTTTAATTGTATCCGAAGAAAATTCCAAGATGAGTGAAAGCTCCCCGGTAGATAATTTTTTTCCCTCTCACCCTAATTTTTATGGGTAAAAATGGAAGGGAGAATCCCGTTTAAATTTATCTGAAATACCGAAATCCAGAATTAGGCCTGCACTTTTAACGAATCCCTCATAAGGCTTAAGGTCGGATTAAGGATTTATGAATGTTGTTAAAAGACCATAATACCCCTTTATAATAAAAAAATATAGGATTTTTCTTTACAAATTCCTATTAACTTTTAACCCAAACCCTAGAATCCACCCTCCCTAAAGCATTGGGATCTCAAGTTTTAGCCGACTCAACCATATTGAAGGGTAAGTCCTCACAATTTTTAACCCTAATGTCACATAATTTACATGGAATGTATATAAATGACTGAAAGAATAAACACTTATAGTGTGTTTTTGCAATTATAAATTCATAAAAAAAATTATCTTCGATTTGCTTAGAAACAAAATCAGTTCAAATGTCAAGGCAATTATAAATTATCTTCAATCAAAAAACTATTTTTGTGGCCATTTGTAATTGGAGAGGGACTCAAAAAAAAAAAAACTAATACCTGAATAGCATGTCAAATGGTGAATCATCTGGAGAAATCTCAAGATGAGGGAGGAGATGCGAGAAATCGCGGCGAGATTGAGATGGAGATTTTTTTTTTTTTTTAAATGATACAAAGAGAAAATAGCAAAAGGACATATTGGTAAAATCAACAAATTCATAAATCACTAATTAGGCCTATAGGCTTTATTGAGGATTTGTTAAAAGTGCAAGCTTGATTCTAAATTTTGGTATTTCAAATGGATTTGAATGAGATTTTCCCTAAATGGAATGTCACTCTAGTTTATTTATAAATTATGAGAGATTTTTTATTTATTAGTCATATCATTAAATTTTTTACACATATGTACAATTTTACTATTTATTTAATATTATATATGTAGATTATAGATTGTTAGTTTTTTCTTAAAAAAATGTATACTCCCACCGTCCATAATACATGACCTTTTTTAACTAATTCACCCGAATAAAAAAGTGACAATTAACTCATTTAATACATCATGAATTTTTTTCTTCTCACTTTTATCCTTATTGAAGAATGTGGGCCCTATGTACTATTTTGAAGAGAGATAAATGAGTGTGTAAAATTGAAAAATAAGCATTAATTATCTTATAAGTGACTATATTAGATTAATCGTTTCTTTTAGAAGCGCAGGCGTCTTATATTATGGATCAGCAGCGTATGTTTGGATTAGCTTTTAAAGAATAATTTTTACGATTTACTAAGTAAGCATAAGAGAGTATCAAATTTTTATCTCGCGATTTGTAAAAAATGACTTTTGAAACTGCGGTTTGGGTGTTACGAGACACTTATCAAGATAGTTTTAAAAATCATCTCAATTGTATGATAAAATATGTTGGAGTAGACTGATGAGAGGAAGAGCAACATTCTATCGTATTTCAAGACATAGATAGTAGTGACTAAGTGAGGGTTCATGCACATTTTCACGTATGCCCCTTCGCGACTTCCTATTCACCCCTCATAGCTGTTTAAAGCCAATAACCCACTTTGATTTATTTAATTTTTCTCGAAAAACTAAACTTAAAAAAAAAAGGCTAAGGGGTAATTTTCTCCCACAAGTTTTTCGATGGACAATTTTGTCTCAAAAATTTAAAAAATAGAGCAAGTTTGCCCTGACCATTATCTTAGTTAATTTTGAAAAAAAAAAAAAAAAGTTCATGGCTGGTGCCCCTTCTGGCTTCTGTCACAGCGATAGTAAGCATTCTCTTTAAACAATACTCCCTCTATGCCTAAGATTACATGTTAGACTTTTTTGTTGTTGTCGTCGTCGTCATTTCTCTGTTAGGTGTGGAAGGAACTCACGCCCTATTGTTTTCTTTAAACAATACACCCTTTAAGCTTATAGTTTGAAATTATATCAATAAATTAAAATGAGAACAAATTATAAAAATAAGAAATTGTATTTAAGTACTCTATTTGAAATTATGAATTATTTACCTCTTTATTTAAAAACTAGAAATAAAAATGTCAATTAATATAATAACATGAAACTTAATATTTATAATTATAACTATAAATATAAATTTAGAGTTAAGCGTTTGTTTGTAACTTTCCTCGGTGTAGCATGTAATTTTTCTTCTTCCAATCTTATATATTAACTCTAACACCTAGCTACTACTGCATTATCACACAAATGAAGTGTTGTACTCACAACTTTAATTGATGTCACAAAAAATAAGTATTGACGAAGTGTTTACTTCAATAACACGTACAAATTAAACATGTATGGAAGAGGTCCATATGTTTTTGGCTTATTGTGATATTAATTAATTGTATGTGGTTTTCAACTAATCCATGTGATCGATCTCTATATTAATTGGATTGGAAGTCAAAACTATGCTATGGGAGAAAGTCAACTTCTATCTTATAGGGAAAAAATCCACTGCAGCAAGGACTCATAATATCCTGAAAAAAAAATCCCATGCCCTATTTTAATGATATATATGTAAAATGATATTTTTATATTTCAAAATTAATTAACATTCTTTTCCAGTAGATTCCGTCAAAATAATAGCAAATAGAAACTCATTAAAAAGAGTACTCACAGAATTAAAGTCCTATTTATAATTAATCCACTTCTAACTAAGAAAAATCTTAAACTTTTATTATATACTCCCTCCGATCCTAATTATAGGAATACTTTTGTAGTGTAAATTGCACTACAAAAGTGTTCCTATAATTAAGACCGGAGGTAGTAATATAGGAGTACTTTTTATAGGTCAATATTAGTTATAACTTTAAATTTTAATGTAATTTTTTTGCTTCTTCATATATAATTTTTGATTTAAAACATGGATAAATTTAAATTTTTCTATTTTAAAACAAGTTTAATAACTTAAATACTACCTTTCTTATAGTTCTGATAATCGAGGTGGTTGGAGGTGGACCAGAAGGTGTGTGTGTGTGTGTGTATATATAGAGAGAGAGGGAATCTGTTTACAAAATAAATGAGTTATTGTGCACCAACCTTGTGTTCTACTAATCCTAAACGTATTGAGATAAGCTCAAATTAAATCTTTCGTCGTCAACGTTCAGTGTCAAAGTCCGAAAGGTCAAATCAAAGCATCGTCACCAGGGTTCATTGTATAATTTAAAACCGACAATATAATTTATCAAGTTTTATATATATGCCCGGTTTAATCTGCAACAAAGATACACCCACTAAAATAAGTAATTAATTTCTAGAATCAACTGTATGTACAAACGTATTATGTAAGAAAATGAATAACTCAAAAAAATACGTACTATACTAGTATTATTAGAAATATAATTTAGCATGAAGATATCTTAACATGGGCAAAAGGATCTACATATGTATAAAATATGTCTAGAACATGGCCATTAAACTGAAAGAGAAACATAAAGATTATACGATAAGCAAAAATGGAAAAAGATGATTAATTATGAACTTAATTAATTATAATTACATCATGTGAAACCGTTTTTTGACCAAAAGAAGATATCACACAGTGAGATGTGGACTGTGAAGAAACACATGAGACCACATGGAACCTTTTGATTAAATTATAATATTGAGCTTTAAATTTCAAATACTATTATATATAAAGGTGACTTATAAAATTCGTTCGGCAGTTATAAATTTAAATTCCATATACCGAACTTATTATTACATGTGCATGCAGCTGATACATTCTAACTCCCAAGGACTTTTAATCTCGCTATTGACCAACTTGTTTATGTGACGAGGGTGTGAGTAATTATAATTAACAATTATTATGATCGGGCTACCTAATCTATCATAAAATATAAAAATAAAAATTGCAGAATCTGTGACTAACAATGAATGAGGGAAAATAATGATCTGAATATTATTGGATGAATCTATCTGTTTATATACATGATTAATGAAATACATAAGGAAGGAAAAATACACCAAGAGGTTTACATAACTGAAGATTGGTTACACAACTGAATACAAAACTGTATACAATAAATTAAACAAATACAATTTGTTATGTGACACTTGTCACCCCGCAAACGGGAGCATGGATATTCTTGAGGCCCAGCTTGGATGTAAGTTCATGAAATTTAGTAGCTAGGATGCAAAGGTTTAGTAAAAATGTGCAAGTTGATTAGATGACCGAACCGGAAGAATATGTATAACCTTCGCTTGAACTTTTTTCCGAACCAAGTGACAATCAAGTTCAATATAATGTGTTTGGTCCTTTAATGAAATGTCGGATTGTTGGCAATTTGAATGACAGGGTTATTATCACAATACAGAACAACAGGAGCAACATGAGAATTATGGAAATCATTCAAGAGATATATCAACCATTGTAACTCACATGTGGTTGAAGTTAAAGCACGATATTCAGCTTCAGAAGAAGATTTAGAAACAGTGGCTTGTTTCTTGGCTTTCCAAGAAATTAAAGAAGAACCAAAAAATATAGCAAAGCCAGTCACACACACACACACACACACACACACACACACACACACACACACACACACACACACACACACACACACACACACACACACACACACACACACACACACACACACACACACACACACACACACACACACACACACACACACACACACACACACACACACACACACACACACACACACACACACACACACACACACACACACACACACACACACACACACACACACACACACACACACACACACACACACACACACACACACACACACACACACATGCATGCATTGTATGGTTTTGCCACCCATAAGTTGTACCATTCATGCATGTTTTCACATTTCTTATTATTGATGCTG
This sequence comes from Acacia pycnantha, assembly GCA_025563575.1. Taxonomy (NCBI): domain Eukaryota; kingdom Viridiplantae; phylum Streptophyta; class Magnoliopsida; order Fabales; family Fabaceae; genus Acacia; species Acacia pycnantha. Next base: position 4,011,091 of record JAMWYP010000013.1, read on the forward strand.
AATAAATTTTATTGTTAATGATGGTCTCGAGTGAAAAAGTTAAGTAGGGTTGAGGTTTTCAAACCTTGCGAATTTCAGATCCAACGATGCTCAAATTTGATATGAATATTGTATTGGATATCAATAATAACTATACAAGAAAAAAAAATCTTCCTTAGCTTTTGTTAGATGACAATGGCTGGAATAATAAGTTAATTTTTTCATTATCAGTTCTTATTTTTGTCCCTTTCTAACGTCTAGTTTTATACCTATCTTCAGATGCAGCGTATTCAGTTATATGATACTCCTCTATATATTATTGAGGGGAAAAAAATATAAAAACATGGCCGTTGCATTAATAGTATCTCAAAAGACCATATTATATTATATTAAATTTTAGAACAATAATTATTCATCGAATATATATAAACTGTAAGGGACCCCTTCACAATCATTATTTGCGATTGTTAAAATGATATATACTACCTTCGGTTCTAATTATAGGAACACTTTTATAGTATAATTTATACTATAAAAGTGTTTCTATAATTAGGATCGGAGGGAGTATATTATTGATACCTCCCCGATCCATGTGAATATAATCTGATAATTGATTAAAGATAATAAAATAAACTCGAGTCTTGTATTAAAATGAATGGAAATGATAAAACAGAGTGTTTTATGTTAGTATTAGGGCCCAGCAGAGCGATTAATTTCTCTGCATTCAGTAGAGCCTGTTGAAATTTTTGATGAACCCTAAACCACAAATCCTGTGCCCGTAAATGTGAAAAGACATAAGTGCACATGGTATATATATTGGATCTATATATCTATTTTGGGGAAGTCCTTAGAATGCATTTGGAACCCTTGTGGGACTGAAAAAAATGACATGCTTGGACTTTCTATTCATCATCACATATTAATTAATATCCCAAGCAAGACAAAGTTGTTATATCGCTTTTAATTACTTTGACAAGGAATACTATGAAAGTGACTGCTCTGCCTCTCACCATATCTTTCGATTAATTTCGGCTTTCATCATTATTAATCAGACGCGTTCATCACTGGGCCGGGATTATATATTCTAATTAAATAGCTAACTATAATTGAGGTTGCTTTATTAATTTCACTTCCACATTAATTCGGTCATATTAATTAAAGTATACTGAGTACATTTTTACGTAGATATCTACCAAAATCCAGAAAAGGGTCACAATCAGACAGAATCAGTCATATATAAATTCATTTTTCGAGGGAAAAAATAGTACCACCAACCATAAATATAATGAACCCTTAGTCAGTCGAATAAATCCACGAATTACCGTTGATCACAGTCATCTGCATAGTTGGGAAATACTACGTATATATTTATCCTTAATAAGTAACAGTGTCGGCAATATATATATATATATAGTGTTAATTTGGTGTTGTTCATGGTAGAATCTTCGACTCGTTTAATGGTCCAAAGAGAAATATTTTCACGGGCAAGTTGATGAAAGCTCTTGTCACGTACACACACAAACAAAGAGATAGATTATTCTTCACTTGATTTGTCTTTTTCCTGATTGGATCAGGCATCATCAGCACCAAATCTTTCGTATGGTAGAACTCAAATTATTGATCAAGCTGAAATTATTTTTTAGAAAAAAACTATTTTTCTTGCTGTACTTATTGTCCCCAACACTCACCCAAAAAGGGTTTATGGTATGAAGTGGTTGAATCTGCAGAATTTAGGAGCCGACGCGGAGACATACATATAGTATTATGAAGTCATCACAAAAATAATGTTGTCGTGGTCAAAATGGACCCAACAACGACGTTGCCGCGTACGTTTCTGCATTTGATTCCGAATGGTAATGCTATAGAGAGAAGTAGGATTAGGATACAGAGAGAAAGAGATTTCATAGGCAAAGGACCTTCACTTAAAAACCACTAGCACTAAAACGACGACGACCCCATGAATAAATCATAACTCATCCTTTTTGAGTGTCTGTCCGTACCCGTAGATCTTGTGTTTCTGTGTAAACGAGTGAGATTATTATTGTTACTATGATAATGGAGATGGCTATCTATAACTTCTTTTAAGGTGGTCCATTAATTATAAGAGGTCCTTATGGTCCCAAAACCTTGTTTCTTAGGGTTGTAAACGCTTGTGTGATTGGGGCCAGAGCCATGTGAATTCCTCATGGGTTTGCCCTTATGTTCGAATCTTTTGTGTCGGTTTTGATCTTTTGTTTTCATTTCATTCATTGGTTATCCACTTTGAAAAATAAAACACCCTAATTCCAACGTAACACATGACCTGCAATAACGTGTTTCATGAAACATCAGTTTCTTACGTTTATCTTTATGTCGACAAGAACCAGTCAGTGTGGATAAAATGAAAAGAAAGTGGAGTACAATGAATTAGTAGCGGAGCCACACTTGTGTCTATCGGGTAAGTGGAGACACAAAATTTAAGAATATAAATATATTTTGAAGGAATCTTATGACAAATTGTCTAAGTAGTGTGGTTGGTTATAATGTTGCACTAGTAGAGGTCCCTAGTTCGAACCCCCTCTCGTCTCATTTTCTTTGTTTTTCATCGCTTTCTCCAAATCTCTCTCCCCCCCCCCGGCACTCATTGTTTTTCATTGTTTTCTCAACCCTCCTCTCCAAATCTCTCACCCACCACGGCGCTCTCATCTCCCAAACTTTTTCATCTCTTTGTTTCCCAAACTTTTTTCAGCTCTTCCTTCTCGATTCTCAGCCAAGTTGAGTGTGCTTTCTGAGGTAATTTTCATTTATCTCTTGTTTCTCTTGCTTGATTCATATATATACAATCGTCTAAATGCACCCTTTGTCCCACACTACCCTCTTCTCCCATAAACCCTATCCTTCAAAATCATTCTTCTTAACCTATCCTCAACCAACGATTCACTCCCTGCAATCGGATTCCCCTCTTCATACTCATGGATCCGACCTGTTGGGAAGTTTGGCCTCTCCTTTTAGGCTTCAATCAATTAATTCTCTGGACACGAACGCGGATTCTCAGAATGGGATCGTCAAACAAGTTCACTCCGTAAGATACGAAGCTGTAAGCTCAAATTCTCACGCTTCACATTTTCTTTTTTTCCATTTTGTTATTGTTATTACTTATTATCATTGGAAAAAGTTGAATCAGAACAATAGTTTTAATTTGTAAAAGAGGGTTTTTAATGAAAAAGTTTGGCTGATTGGTTCCCTGCTATAGTTGAGTTGAAATGTGGAATCTTTCACGAGATGTTTGTTGTTTTTATGGTTAAAAAACAATGCGTAATTCTTTACCATAAGTTTCTCTGGGTTGAAGTGTTTTCTTGACCTCACCCTGTGTTTCATCTATTTTTTCAATGGAGTTTTGTTTCTCTGGGTTAAAATGCAATGCGTAATTCATGATGTAATACTGACTGTTCTTACAAGGCCCTAAAATGAAAATGGACTAGAGCTTATAATATTATTTGGTACACTATTATCGATTTTGTTTACTTTGTTTTTTATCTGACTGGATTTTGCCATGCAGCTTGGAGACAACTTTGAGAAATTTTTCCTGCTTGACAGCTTGAGATAGCATCATGGTGGCATACAACAACAAAAAGTATTACATAGATATTATAGAAACCAAGCCTGCTAATGCAATCAGCATCATTGAGACAGACTGTGAGGTTGACTTTGCTCCTCCCTTGGATTACAAGGAACCTGAGAAGTACACTGCACCACTTTCTGCAAGCAAGGCATCAGAGAAAGGTACCTAATTGTTTTGTTCATTGTTTGTTTCTACCTCAATTAATTCTGTTTGATGGGAAACATGAGGACAATTGGCATACATTGTATGGAAGCATGATCTATATTTTTTTTGCTATTTAGAGTTGATTTGTCAATGTGTACATTTTGATATAGCTTGGTAGGGTGCATCTGGGAAAATATATGATTGTGTACTAAAATTAAAACATCATGAGTTCAATTACTCTGTCCCCACCTTCCATTTATTATAATTCTTCATTCTTTGATTTCTTGGGTCGAGTTGCTTTGGAATTGGAAATCATAGTTTTAGTTACTTAGTGTCCCTGTATAAAAAAAGATACAATGTTATAGGTTTCGATAGAGAAAGCATTGAGATGAGCTAACTTAATTATAGGTTGTAACATGTTCCCTATTCAATTGTTTTTTAATGTATTTAAAACTTTCCTTAAAAAAAAGGGGGAATACACACACAAACATAAAATCCTGACTCTGCTGGGAATGAAATGAAAACGAAAAAATAAACGTAAGTTGATGCCAAATATCGAGAGACACCCTGTAACCCTAATTATAAGCAAATCCAAATATCGCCATCATTATCTTTGTTCTGTTTGGTGTCACAGGCATCATCTTTTTTTTTTTTTGGTATCCTCAAAGAAGATGGATTCTCTGAGCAGGGAGGCATCATCTTTACTGCATATATAACGCAATTCTTTGAGCTATGGTGCCGACAATACACTTTCATATTTTTTTATGGTGCTAACCAAGATTACTGTTACAAATTACTATTCTTCTGCTCCTCGTTTTCTTACGTCTGACTTGTCTAACAGTAACTAATATTTACGTAAATATTGGGATGTCTATTTCTGTGTGAGCTGAAGTACTAGTGTAACGTACTCCTTAACTTATATAATAGATTTTATTTTTGTCCTGGGCTTTCTCCTCTCTCTCTCTCTACACACACCCCTATATATAAAATATAATTAGAATAAAATATATCTAGAATTTGTTAAAATAAAAGAAATATTTTAACTACTTTAAATTTACATCATAGTTTTTTTTAAGAATTAGGTTCGTAAACCAAATAAATAAGCAATGTGTTGTAGTGGAAAAAAGAAATCAAAGTGGTATTATTTACTATACATATAGTATAATACTTTTTAAAACAAAGTATTGTCTCGGTTCTAAATAAAAAAAGATTAAGGAAGCTAATTAAATTACTTTAAAGTGTTTATATTTATATTTTTTTCTTCAAACTAATTTGTATGACTTATAAACTGATATATAATCTAATGATACATAACATTTGATATGATTAAGTAACTTATTTAGTTTCTTTAATATATAAAAAAAGTTATTTAGGTATTATATTTAGAGCCAAAGAACGGTTACCGGTAGGTAGTATATGGCATGGTTAATTAGCAGTGTTTAAATGCTAGGTTTCGGCTGAAACGACTTCCATACATTTGGTTTGTGTACTATGCATGATGCATCCAACCAAATGGTGAGAGGTCCGAATTGTCAGCAGGACAAAAAATGCTAGGTTTGGTTAGAATTCTAAGCTACAAAAAAATCTAGACCTATTATTAAATATGACGTCATTTTGATTTGGTTTTAATGTAGCATTTAAAATTCAGACTGTTTAGAATAAAAATTGGTGATAATCATACGATCACTGATTTATTCAATGTTTTTTTTTTTGCCATAAGCCGCTAGTTTATTTTCACATGTTAAGTAAATAAAAGATAATTGATTTTCATATGAAAAAAACATTGATTATCAGTAAACAAAATAATCTTGAAGTTTTAATATACTATTTGATGTCTGACTCCACCTTTAAAGATGATTTAAACTTGTACTTAAAACTATGAAAAACTCTATTTTTGTAATTTCATTCTAGTAAAAGTGCTTTCGTAGATAATTCCCAAGTTCGATATATCCGGTATGCGTAAGCGAAGTAAAAGAAAGCTAATGATCAGAATCAGTAAACAATTAGGAAAGTGGCTGAAAACAATTAGGATTAGTAAGAGTAAAGTCCAGCATATTAACAAACTATTCATTACCATGTATAAATTTTTGGTCCTTGTCTCTTTACACAGCAAAAAATTGAGTGGAAAGTGAGCTTGAAATTCCCCACCACACCCAAACAAGATTACAACTATTTTTCTGACCACAACATTACAAAGCACAAAAAAGAAGGCAATCTGTTCACTCATACTAAAATAATCCTAGCCCCTCTTGACAATTAATTAAATATTTTACAATTGAATGCCAACAAAAGGATGAAAAAATAACTTTACAGCAGGGGCAAGATGCTGAGATTCAATCCAATAGATAGAAAAAGAATAACACGTAAAAAGGATTTACAACCACCATGGCAAGGCGGCCATGCATGGATTCTCAAGGGGCATGATTTCGTTGCCCCCAAGATAAACCAACATAAAAGCTTACTAAACTTCCTATTATGCCTACTCAATTAAAAATTGGAAGGCTGGATTCTCAAGAAGTTCATCCGCTGCTTTCATGTCTGAGAATTCCTTGGTTTGCAGTGATGAAGAGAGGTCATCCACGGAGAAAGGGATACTGTAAAAGAGGCAAAAGTTAATAAATTTGTGACCAATTTTCAGGTTTATTCGTTTTTTCTTGCATTACACAATAAATTGCATATAAAACTTTCTCCATCCTATAGAATGGAGGGATAAAGTTTTCGCTAATCTGTAGTTCTCAAACTCAACGCGTATGAAGTTATTGCATCTCCTCAAGTCATTTGCATGTACGAGCATTCTCACCTGGAATTATCATCAAGCAAGAAAGAATCAGTTTGAGCATTGTTGGAGTCCTCAGCCATAAGCACCTTCATGCTTGCAAGGACCTAGTAGAAAATTGGAAGCGTGTTAAATTTAATCAGGCATTCATAAACAAGAGGACGTCTTTTGCTGCAAATTAGACTATAAAAAATTCTTACATCTGGGGATACACTTCGAGTGTTATAATTGGCATCCCAGTAAAGTGTACATATTCTATACAGCTGCTGGACACTCAGGATCTGGGGTCAGAAAAAAAGAAGGGGGAGGGGGGGTGTTCAGAAACAAGGTCAGAGACCAATTCTTAAGGAGCATGCAGGAGCATAGAGACATACTTTCATGACTATTTAGAGTTCGGGATGGAAAGACTTACAGGGCACAAATCATTGGTAATTTCATCATATGAAATCCTGTACTTCTGATGAATGGCCTGTATATAAAAATGACATCGTTAAACCAAATAGAAGGAAACGTTGATGTGAAATAGTGTAATATCATAAAAAGAAGTACGCTTACCAATTAAGAATCCGACTGCCTGTCTTATGTGCTTAAGCTCATCCCAAGATGACCCAGCATACTGCAAATACAAGGCAATACTTGGAAATTAGAGCCATAATAAGGATCCATAAACCAGTGCAAAAGCACCACACAGCAACAATAGGGCATCACATCACTTTGTAAAAAAGCCAAGACCCAGCTAAACAGTAGAAAACAAGTAGCGCAGTATTCCATAATTCATTGTACAAGTCTGCATACTATCATGTGTTTCTTGTATCAATGTATAACACATCGAATTGCACAACAATTAACAAGTGCAGGTGAACATCACAAGTCTAGTTAGCACAAAATTCAATTGTTGGGCAAAATACTGGTGATGATAACAGTGGTTTGAGGTAAAATTAGTGAAAATGTAGGGGAAGGGGGGCGTGACAGTGGTTTGCTAGTAAGAATAGTGTTTGCAGCTGAAACAGCAGTGGCGGAGGAAAAAATGGTGATGAAAGCAAAGAAGGCGCGCAACAATGACAGGTAGTGATTATGGCAACAGAGCATAATGATATATTAAAAAATGAGAACAAAAATTATATATTTTTCATATAGAAAACTTTACAGAGTTCCTTATCAGGCTTCTCCCACATCTCAAGGGCGTATAAAGTGATATAGTGAAAGACATGTAAAAATTTTGACTATTCAATATTAGCTAACACTGTTCTATCCAATTTTATATGTGAACCAAACGGGACCTAAATAACGAATGTACCAACTAAGTTAACAGATCAAGGTAAAAGCCAACAAATCAATTACCTCCTCCTTTGCTTGGCAGCACCATAGTTCCAATTCTGCTAATCCAGCTTTTACATATTCCCCATTGCTGTGCAACAGTCGCGGGGTAGTAGAAAACTAATAATGATAACATTTGCATATAGTTAGCTGCTAAGTATCTTAAAATAGAAGCATAATGATGCAAGCATTTATGTTAAAAGATGCATGTAAAAAATAGTTACCTATTGAAGAGTTGTACATTAATATATGAGAATGTTTGACGAAAGACCTTTTGGATGCATGGGAACAGGAGGTACCTGAATTTCAAAAGGGTACATCATGTATTCATGTTATAGAATTAAAAGCAGCAATAGCATAAACAGAACAGGGATGATAATTATTAAATTCATAATTGAACAAGTTAAAATTAGTTTTCTTACAAAATTCTCTTTCAGTGTACAAGGGAGGGTGTTGAGGGATTCAATAATACTCTGTCAGTGACCCATAGGAAAGTCTTTACCAAATGATCGTCCAGCCCGTAACACTCCCTTTGATGTTCTCGGTGCCTGTATATCAGTGATAAATTTGAATAAGGGACATTACCATAAAGTTATGGAGTTCATCCTTTGTTGGTTTACTCTTGGAGGAAGAGGAGTAATAAGAATTAGTTTATTTGTCATCACTTAGTAAGATGGTTATCTTTAGTCATGGTTATCGATCTTTAGTAATAAGAATTAGTTTATTTGTCATCACTTAGTAAGATGGTTATCTTTAGTTGTTATCTTGTAATAGGGTGGTTATGATCGGTTATTATATTGGACTTGGTTATATATTTCTTACGTATCTGTTTTATGTATTAGAGTATATGTAACCATTTGTTTGTAATTGCTTAAATAGTTTATTTCATGTAAATAGTTAAGAGTTAGTTAGAATGAAACTGACTTAGTTAGGCTCTTAGTTAGGTTACTTGTTGTATCAAGTAGTGTATCTTAATTATTATAAATAGGCCTGATGTACTTCTGATTCAACACATTGAATACAATTCATTTTTCAATTCTATTCTTGCTTTCCGTATTATGGTATCAGAGCTAGGAGTATTTGACCCGCTCTGGATTTTTCTCTAAACATTTCCTTTCCTTCACGCTTCCGCTCACCGTCATTTTCGAGGCTTTCATCCTTTCGGACCCTAGCCTTCGCTCTCACCTTTCTCATTTCTCCACCGTGCTTTCTCTGATCGGAGTCCTCAATCTTGTTTCTTGGAGGCTTCATTTTTCCGTTTCAGTCACCGATTCTCCATTTCTTGTTCAATTTCTTGATTCGATTTTTTTTTCCCACCGATCTGGTTTAGCTTGTTCAATTTCCTTCTCTTATGGAAACTGCTCAGACGACCTCGTCCTCCTCTCTCGCCGTAATAATGGCCATGCTTCAACCAATCCTTCTTGATTCCACTCAGATCATTCAAAGATCCTTATTACCTCCATCCCAACGAAAACCCCTCTCTGATCTTAGTTTCACCGGTTCTATCCAGTCAAAATTATCATTCATGGGCTAGAGCAATGAGAATGGCCCTTGTATCCAAGAACAAGACCTGTTTCATCGATTCTTCTTCATCCATTCCTCAGAAGACCGATCCACTCTATTCTGCTTGGGAGAGGTCGAATATGATGGTTCTCAGCTGGATCACTCGTTCTCTCTCTCCTCCTTTAGCACAAAGCATCTTGTGGATTGACCGTGCCAGTGATGTGTGGGATGATCTGAAGGCTCGCTATTCACAGAATGATATCTTCCGGTTAGCAGATTTACAAGAAGACATTCAAAGTGTCAAGCAAGGTGACTTATCAGTAAGTGACTATTTTACTAAACTCAAGATTCTTTGGGATGAATTTCTGGTTCTTCGTCCTGTTATATCTTGTTCTTGCACTCCACGTTGTCATTGTGGTGCTATTGATATGTATAGAAAGCATATGGATCAGGACTATGTCATACGTTTTTTAAAGGGATTGAGTGACCGATTTACTACTGTTAAGTCACAAGTTATGCTCATAGATCCTTTACCAGATATTAATAGAGTTTTTTCTTTAGTAACTCAACAAGAAAGAGAGCTTGGATTTCCATCAGTTGAGTCAATTACTCTGTTTAATAAAACTTCTGTTCCTCGGTCTGGTAGTCAGGCCCCATTTAAACCTCATTCATCTGCTGTTGGCAAACAATGCACTTATTGTGGCAAACCTAGGCATACAGAGGCCACATGTTACAAGAAACATGGTTTCCCTCCAGGTTTTAAATTCCGCAATGCTTCTGTTAATGCCATTGTTGCTGATTCTGATTTGGATACTAAACCTTTACTTGAGTCCAATAAGACAGTGAACCAGTCTTACAGCTTCACCCCTGACCAATATCAAAGGTTGCTTGCTCTGGTTCAAGCTGATCAGCAATCCTCCCAACCTTCTGCTTCTGTTAATAATGTCACAAGTGATGGTATGGATTCTTCTCCTCCTCATTTATTTTCCAACTCCTAGATCATTGATTCCGGAGCTACAGATCATGTATGTTCCCATTCCCATTTGTTTGACTCTTATAAGTCCATACCCCCCATTTCTGTCAATCTTCCAGATGGGTCCAAAGTCTTTGCTAGACATAGTGGCACTATTTGTTTTTCACCTCATCTCTTTATTCATAATGTTTTATTTGTTCCTTCTTTTTGATTTAACCTCATTTCAGTTTCAAAATTGACTCAGTGCTTATCTTGTGATGTTTCATTTCAGAAACTTCACTGCCATATTCAGCACCTTCCTTCCAAGAAGATGATTGGTTCAGCTGATGTGTTCGAAGGGCTTTACATCATGAAACAACATGCAAATTCACTCATTGGTAATGTCTCCACCAAGCCCACCAGTCCTACTAGTAGTCCTTTTAATCTTTGGCATTTTCGTTTAGGACATCCTTCTAAATCTGCATTGTATTCACTCAATCAAAGTCATCCTTCTGTTGTTTACAATTCCTCTTTTTCTTGTTGTGATGTATGTCATTATGCAAAGCAACGGAAATTACCATTTTCTGTAAGTTTAGTTCATATGGACATTTGGGGTCCTTATCATTTACCTTCTATTCATGGGCATAAATATTTTCTTACTATTGTTGATGATTTTTCAAGATATACTTGGATTTATTTGCTTAAAGCTAAATCAGAGGTTCAGTCCTGTATTCATAATTTTGTTCACATGGTTTCTACACAATTTGGTGTTTCTATTCAAAGTATCCGATCTGATAATGGTTCTGAATTTACCATGGTTGATTTTTATAATAAACATGGGATACTACACCAAACTAGTTGTAGAGAGACACCTGAACAAAATAGTAAAGTTGAACGAAAACATCAACATATTTTAAATGTTGCAAGAGCCTTATTATTTCAAGCCCATCTTCCCAAAATTTATTGGTCATACGCCATTTCACATGCCATTTATTTGATCAATCGTTTACCTACACCTGTTTTGGCTCACAAATCTCCTTTTGAACTGTTATATCAACGCAGCCCTGATTTTATTGACCTTAAGGTTTTTTGCTGCCTTTGTTTTACCTCTACTCTCACCCACCAACGCACTAAATTTGATCCTAGAGCTCATAAATGTATTTTTCTTGGTTATAAGCCTGGTACAAAGGGATTTCTAATTCTGGACTTAAACACTAGAATTATTTCTGTTTCCCGAAATGTTTTCTTTTATGAGTCTCTTTTTCCCTTTAGCCATTTTAATTCTTCTCCATTACCTACTTCCATTTCCTTGCCTCAAGAGTTCCCTGCTCTTGATTATCCCATGTCTCCTTCATCTTCTTCTTGTCCTTCGTCTTCCACTTTACCCATTTCTTCTAACTCTTCACCGATTGATCCTTCTTCTTCTCCAATCCTAAGACGTTCCAATAGAATCAAAACACTGCCTTCCTATTTGCATGATTATCACTATGCTCTTCAGTGCACATCAATTATACCAGATTCTATGGAAATAGGTACTTATCACCCTCTTTCACATGTTCTCTCTTATGATCATTTATCTCCATCTCATCGTTCTTTTGCTTTATCTGTTTCTATTTATGATATTCCTAAAACATACTCTAAAGCCATTAAACATGAGGGTTGGAGGAAAGCTATTGAGGCTGAATTAGATGCTTTGCAACAGAATCATACTTGGGTGTTGACTGATCTTCCTTCTGGTAAGCGTCCTATTGGGTGCAAATGGGTTTTTGCTAAGAAATATAATTCTGATGGATCTTTGAATCGGTATAAGGGTCGTTTGGTTGCTCGAGGTTACACTCAAGTTGAGGGTGTTGATTTTAATGATACTTTTTCTCCGGTAGCTAAACTTACTACTGTTCGTGTCTTATTTGCTCTTGCTGCTGCCCATAATTGGCATGTTAAACAATTGGATGTTAACAATGCTTTTCTTCATGGGGATCTTGATGAGGAGGTTTACATGTTGCCACCTCCTGGTTTGTCTCTTAGTTCTCCTAATCAAGTTTGTAAGTTGCAACGTTCTCTTTATGGTCTTAAACAAGCTAGTAGACAGTGGTTTTTTAAGCTTTCTAAAGCTCTTATTTCATGTGGTTATCATCACTCACATGCTGATCATTCTCTGTTTATAAAGAATACTGATACTTCCTTTACTGCCATCCTTGTGTATGTGGATGATATTCTGATTAGTGGTACTGACTTGGCTGAAATTAATCACATGAAATCTTTTTTGGATGATTGCTTTAAGATTAAAGACTTGGGAGATGCAAAATATTTTCTTGGTTTGGAAATTGCTCGGAGTTCTAAGGGTATTTCTGTTTGTCAACGAAAGTTTGCTTTAGACATTTTGGCTGATAATGGTTTTTTGGAGTGTAAACCAGCTGCTACTCCAATGTCTCGTGATCTGAAATTGTCCGCTGATTCTGGTATACCTTTGGCTGATGGTTCCGTTTATAGGACCATGGTTGGTCGTTTGCTTTATCTTGCTAACACTAGACCATATCTTTCTTTTGTTGTTCAGCAATTAAGCCAATTTGTTCAAGCTCCTACTGATCTCCATCTTAAGGCTGCACATAGGGTGCTTCGTTATCTCAAATCTGCCCCTGGTCGTGGTTTATTTTTCCCTGTCACATCTACCATGAAATTAAATGCTTTTAGTGATAGTGATTGGGCTGGATGCCTTGATACTCGTCGTTCTATTACTGGTTTATGTGGTTTCTTGGATCAGGCATTAGTTACTTGGCGTTCTAAGAAGCAACTCACTGTCTCTACTTCTTCTTCTGAAGCTGAATATCGAGCTTTAGCTACAACCACTTGTGAACTTCAATGGTTGTCTTATTTGTTGAGAGATTTTGGTATTTCTACTGATTCTCCTGCTTCTTTGTATTGTGATAATCAGTCTGCTCGCCATATTGCTGCCAACCCGACTTTTCATGAACGTACTAAACACCTTGATATTGATTGCCACATTGTGCGTGAAAAGTTGCAGAATGGACTGATTCATTTGCTGCCTATAAAGTCCCAAGATCAGTTGGCGGATATCTTTACTAAACCCCTTGCTCCTACACCTTTTTATACACTTCTATCCAAGCTGGGCATGATTAATATACATGCTCCTGCTTGAGGGGGGTATTAGAGTATATGTAACCATTTGTTTGTAATTGCTTAAATAGTTTATTTCATGTAAATAGTTAAGAGTTAGTTAGAATGAAACTGACTTAGTTAGGCTCTTAGTTAGGTTACTTGTTGTATCAAGTAGTGTATCTTAATTATTATAAATAGGCCTGATGTACTTCTGATTCAACACATTGAATACAATTCATTTTTCAATTCTATTCTTGCTTTCCGTATTATGGTAAGGAAGTCAACAAAGTATTATACAAATATCCTACTCCCCTTTTTCTATAATTTCTGATACTGGTTCTAGATAAACCTCTCCTCACCTAACTTCTTACTTTTCGTTCTTCTATTTTCTCCTTCTCTTCTTCCTAAAATCTAACATACTTCAGAATGCTTTCAAAGGTTTCTAGAAATATCACCAAAAGGCAAGGAACATACCTGTTTGGCTAGCTGCTGAGAAATTTATGAGAAGGAGTTTGGATGTCAAAGTTTGAAGAGCGTACGTGAGGTCAAAATATGGCTGATTCTAGGGTTACACGTATACGCGTGCTTGTTAGGGAAGATATAGATGGATGCTTTAATTAGTGAAGCACTTAAGCGAAGTTCCCACCAAACCCAACACGAACTACACGCCAAATTTGGAATACATTGATAGATATGGAATTAGCTTTGTATTTGTAGTTTTGCAACCAATTACATTTAATTAGCTTTTATCGTTTAATTTAAATGTTTGATATTTTAATTTAAACAAAACAAGAAGCAGAGAGGAGGGGAATTACGCAAAAAGGGTCTTTGACGACCAAACTTCAAACTATAAACAAATGAATCTCACTGATGACCCTCGCAATTATCGAGTGCTTTATATATATTCCTTCATTATTACTTTGATTTTATTTTATAAAATTTCACTTACTGCCCTCATACCCCATTATATTCATAATTCATCATTCCTGCCCAAAAAAATATTAATCATTGAATTTAACTGATCGATCATGACTCGTCTCAGATTAATATTTAATATGTTTTCTTTCTAATGCGCTGTGTGTGCGTATTGTGGGGTCCTTTCCATTCATCTCAGTGGGTAGCTTTGGCATTATATTTATAAAAAAAGAATCCTCGTTTTTTTTTAACGAAAAAAGAAGGCATTGAAGGAAGCTTTGAAGCAAAAGAGATTGATCTCAATTATTCCTTTTATAAAATTAGCACATATAACTGAAACTCACATGACAGATATGAGAAATAAAGAAACAAACAAATATTTGGAAAAACTATATATGAAGGCAGTGATTAAGGAGCTTTAGAAGATATTCTGTTCCTCAAACTTAGCTTGCTCCTTTTTTTCTTGTCATGTGACAAACCACGCAAACTCTCACTAAGGAGCAAAAAATTAATGTTCTTTTTTATGGGATGGAATATTTCGTGGCATGTGGTTAGATATTATGATGAAACATAATCTTAGTAAATTAAATATGATTGGAATCTAGAAGTTAGTTGATTAATTTTTGTGTTGGGATTTTTGTCTTGTTGCCGATATCTATTGGTCAAAGTATAATGTCTTCACTTGCGTAATTAGTCATTAGCAAACCTAGGCCTATATTATTATTATTTTGTTATTTTACGATAGCCGTCTGTATAGTCAAACGTTTCCATCCTCACAAACACACATACATTTTGAATAATTGAGAGTGTAGAGAGTGATCACGTTCGTCTTATCTGTGGTTTAGTTAAGAATAATTTAAAGTAAAAAATATTTTGAATTGAAACTTCAATCCCGATCCATATATATAGAGTATAGACATACACTCCCTGGTCTTGATTCTTATACTTTTTCGGTTCTTAATACAAGACCTGTTGACTTTCTTTTTAAGAGATTAAGAAAACTAAAAAAGTTACTTCAAAACATTTATGCTCATCATTTTTTGCAAAATAATGATATACAACATATGATATGATTAAGTGACTTACTTAGTTTTTTTAAATTTCTTGAGTTTTTTTGTCTTTCACACAAAGCACTTCATTAAATTTAAGTAAAAATTAGCAAGATTAATTTTAAGACAACGTTAATTAAGCTGATATTTATCTTGGTTTTGATGAAAGGATTGGGGTGTCAGCTGCCACCTTTCAGCTGCACCTCAATTTTGAAGCATTTCCCAAGTGTTTTTTTTTCTTTGAATGGTTAAATTTTACATAAAATGAGTGACATTTTTATGTAGAATCTAACTACAAAAAGAAAGACAAAAAAAATACTTGGGAAGTACAAAAAAATTGAGACGCTCCAGCGGAGAGGGGCAGCTCCTTGATAAAATATATACCATTTTAGTCTTATTTATAAGTGTTTTTTAACTAAATCATATATATCAATAAGAGGTAGTTAACTCAATGATTATGAGATAAATTTTCAACTTTGCCTTCATTTATGAATATGTATTTTTCAACTCTTTATTCTCTCTCTATTTTTATTGGTACAACATAATTAATATGAGAAAAATTGTTACAACCTCATTTACTACCATGAAACTAGACTTATAAATATAACCAATTTTTTTGGTAAAAAAAGACTGATAATAAGATCAATGGTATGTTTGAAAGTTTGAAGAGAGGGGTATTCCTCCTTTCAACAGACACGGCACAATTCCGAAGGGTTACATGTTGGGGGTTCCTAATTTTTTTTGGGGTCACTGTTTCCGTGTGTTGCGTGGGTTAATTACTTCATTAAAATGGCTTGAGCCAAACGCGAATTGTGCATCATAATGCACCCGAGCGGTTCCTCTTATGATTTTTTTTTTTCTTTCATGAATTTATCTGTACTATTGATTGAAAAGATGAGAGAAAATTAAAATAATATTATGATTTTTCATATAGATTAGATGGATATGATCTAAAGATAATGAGGGACGATGAAAAAATGATGATAAGAGAAACATAACCCCAGTGCACCCACTTCATGTCAAGAGTACATCTGTGGCAAGTCCCCTACTCTTCATTTTCAGGAAGAACGTACGTGTGTGTTTTTACATATATATCCTTTAGTTTCCTAAATATAATATGAATAATAATGGGATGTTGTTCTCTTATCTTCTTCCAAGGTGCCGCCCATCGCACCTTTCATGGTTCTAGTATGAAAGCTTCACGTTCCATGGCACATTAAGAATCAGTTTTATTTATCTATTTTATTTAATATTGGTGGTCTCAAATTCGGGATTTGAGGCATCGTGTTATGGCCCCAAAGCTCGCCCACTGATTATGTTTTCAAGATTTCGCAGATATCGGTGTCACATGGAAGATGCAACCTTAATTAATTAATTAGGATTATATACAAATAAGCCCGATACGAAATGATAATTTGAGAAGAGGCCACTGCATTAATCTTCTTCCAATATATTGGGAGCAGTAATATATCAGTTTAATATATAATGTACTAGCTAGTTGATGATGACCATTCTTCAGTGATAGATTAAGGGTACGAGAGTAAAATATTGTAGAGTTAGAATTTGGTCAGATTAATATTAATGGCCAGTTAACATGATCAAGTTCATTCAATTCGTTAAATAAGAATTGATCTTGGGGCTTTTATGAGTAAGTAGTATTCTCAATCTCCGATTTTTAATACAGGACCTAATAAACTTTTTTTTGAAGAGGTTAAGAACATTAAATAAGTTAGTCAATTATTACACATGTTGTATATCATTTGATAGTTAATTATTACACATGTTGTGTATCATTTGATTATATATCAATTTATAAGTTAGAAAAACTAGTTTGATATAAATATAAATACTCTAAAATAATTTATTTAGTATACTTCATTTCTTAAAAAACAAAAAAAGTGATAGGTAGTAGTATGACATTTTTTATTGTTTAATTGTATCCGAAGAAAATTCCAAGCTGAGTGAAAGCTCCCCGGTAGATAATGATTTTTCCTCTTACTCTAATTTTCATGGGTAAAAATGGAAGGGAGAATTCCGTTTAAATCTATTTGAAAGACCTAAATCCAGAATTAGGCCTGCACTTTTAACGAATCCCTAATAAGGCCTAAGATCTGATTAAGGATTTATGAATGTTGTTAAAAGACCATAATGCCCCTTTATAATAAAAAAATTGAGGATTTTTATTTGCAAATTCCTATTAACTTTTCACTCTAACCCTAGAATCCACTCGTCCCTAAAGCATCGGGATCTCAAGTTTTAGTCGACTCAACAATATTGAAGGATAAGTTCTCCCAATTTTTTAACCCTAATGTCTCACAATTTACATGGAATGTATATGGATGACTGAAAGAATAAACACCTATAGTGTGTTTTTGCAATTATAGATTTGTAAAAAAAATTATCTTCAATTTGCCTAGAAACAAAATCAGTTCAAATTTCAAGGTAATTATAAATTATCTTCAATCAGAAAACTATTTTTGTGGCCACATGTAATTGGAGAGGGACTCAAAAAAGAAACTAATACCTTAATAACATGTCAAATGGTGAATCAACTGAAGAAATCTCTGGATGAGGGAGGAGATGCGAGGAATCAACGAGATGGAGTGTAACATCCCAACGTTTCACAAGCAGTATAATTTTTTTTTTTTTTAAATATCTTTTCAAATCATCAGAGTAGAGCATTTGAGCGGAAGAATAACTGATATGTATATATATTCAAAATGCCCACTGGCTAGATACAGAAGTGGTATAGTACCCGAGAGCTTTCAAAAAGTAAAGGACAACATCGGAAAGTCTTCAGCCGGAACCATTACCCTGCTGCTTTCCTCTCTCCTTGGTCCTTGATTCTTCTGACCCTGACACTATAGCTGAGATCCAATTTAACACATTGGATCTTAGGTAACGGTTAACCTCATATTCATATATACAGTATATATTCCACAATCATTCATATTAACAGTATAACAGATGTGTCACACGGAGTGCATAAAGATGTATCACACGTAGTGCATGTAGATGGGTCACACGTAGTGCATGTAGATGGTCACACGTAGTGCATGTAGATGTGTCACACGTAGTGCATGTATTCAAAAGCTCATAACAATACTCACAACATATCATCAAACCCTCAACCACAAATACGCATACAGTAAACATCAGAGTTAGTGTTACAGTACGTGAACGTACATACCTCCGTAAACCGAACAGAATGGCCAGGTAAGTGTCTATCATGGGGGCCTCACCGAGTTTACGGCGACTTAATGGCTTACCCACATAGACTAGCATTTCCTTCGGCACCAAACTGTTCTAACATATTTGCATTCAATAAACATACCATAACAATACACATATCACATATATGCATACCATAAACATAAGAGTTAATGTTACAGTACGCGGACGTACCTTCGTTGACGGTATTCTGGCACGTTTTACGGAAAACGGTCGTTTTGACAGAAAACAGCGAAACGTCCTGTCGGACAGCGTAACGGCAGCAAACTAGGATTTCTGACGTCCTATAAGAGCAATATCACTTCCATTAGTGATTTGACACAATAACTGGCATTTTAGGTAAAAATTACCATTTTGCCCCTATACCCCTAATTGGCGGAATTTCGCAAGATTTCGTTACTCGACAAATTTTCTTCCCAAAATTTTGCCGAACTTGACGCCATTTTGATTTTCAAAAATAAAGACTAAGATAGCCCTCCCATATGATATCCAATCATACTTGAAAAATTAAAGGCTATTCTAGCATTACAACCCCTATTTTTGAAAAACTGCGAAAGCTTCAACTTTTCGGCGACTCGATCCCTACTATGTTTTTACCTCTGCATATTTTTTCAACGCAAACAAGGCCTAAAACAAGAATAGGAATCTCATCACCTACTTCCTAAATCTAACTAACAATTCTACTAACTACCGAACTAAAAAGACTAAAGACCAAAGGACTTACCCGTTGAAGACTTCTGCAGAATTTTTCCCAGAGCTTCTCTCTCTAGAATCCTCTCTCTAGATTCGAAAATCTCAAGAGGAATTGGTGTGAAAAACCAAAGGGAGGGGTGGGGTATTTATAGAAAAGGAGGTAGGGTTTCGGCCGTCGAATCAACTTTGTGAGAATCGATCTGGACCGTCCAAAGCAACTTTTCAAAAAAACCCTTTTTTCCTTCTTCCCTTTCACACTTGGCCGAAATTCAGGCTCCAAAATAAAGGGTTTGGCCAATGGGAGGTGGCCACGTGTCACCTTCCAGAAGCTTTCAGATCGATTTCTCCGATCGGTACCCGATTCGCGTGATTTCGGAAAAATCTCAAAATTCTGGATTTACAACTTTGAAGACAAGTTCTCACTTACTAGAAATGTCCAAGTTAACCTAAATTTTGATTCCATATAGGGCTCCAACAGTCCAGTTGAGTCTTTCTCGAAAAACGTGTCCGAACGCGTCCGGTTTCAGAATGCATTTCTGGAATCCTCAACTTCTTCAGAAAAATTCACTGAATCCAAATATGTTCATGAAAATTCCCAATTCTTTTCCAAATGTCACAACATAACATTTTCGTCCTCTTGGCTATCTGGCATTTTCTCAGAATTTCCTTATTTCGTCTTATTAGGAAAAAGCACAAACAAAATTTTTAGAATTAACTTCCGTAAGAGTCTAACGGAAGATAAAATCCCACTGATTAATATTCTACCCTGACTTTGGAAATCCCATTCCTAGATCTCTAGATAGGATCCGTTTCCTAATTCTCATTTTACTATTCACCCTTTTTCACTTTAATTAATTATATTATTAAAATATTATAACATGTGCAAATTGATACAAAAATCATGATATTTTAAAATTGATCTTATCTTCAATTCTCTTTGAGCATTTCGGCTGGACCCTAATTTAATTTAATAAATATTTATTTTATTTTTTTATTTAATTAATTATTCAATTATTTATTTATTCTAATTTTTCCAAAAATTCCACAAAATTACCTAATTGGTCCATTCTTGTATTTAGGCTTAAAAATACCTAAACTCAACTATTTTTCACCAAAATTTCCAATTAATTAGTAAACATGTTTTTACTAATTTTCAACTATTTTCCACTAATTTTTAGCTTTACATAATTATCCCTTAATTTCCCTTGCTTAAGCTTAAGTAATTAGCCAGAAATTACTTAATTACTTTATTATCACTAGTTGATAATTTTCTTAATTAGAATGTCTCACTACCTCATAACTTTTGCATTAACACTTGTGTTTTCATGCCTCTTGCTTTATTCTATAATTTACAAGGGTATTTTGGTCATTTAATACTTTTTGAACATTCTTCTTCAATTTCTCCAAGTTCATAATTTATTAAATTACCATAATTAGGGATAATATACTCTCCCAATTTGCTTGGTCATTTTACTGCCTTTTAGGATTTTTCATAAATTTCCTAAGCTATTTTCCCCTTCTAGGGGCATTTTGGTCATTTTGACACTTTGGCCCTTAAATTCTCTAATTCCCTACAGAATTCAACTTAGAAAAATAGACTATATTCACATAAGTCTTAAGACCATAATTTCACTTATCAGAAATAACCCATTTATTTATCCGGGTATTACATGGAGATTGAGATTTTTTTAAAAAAAAAGAATGAGACAAAGAGAAAATAGCAAAAGAACATATTGGTAAAATCATCAAATTCATAAATCCCTAATTAGGCCTGTAAGCCTTATTAAGGATTTGTTAAAAGTGCAAGCCTGATTCTAAATTTTGGTATTTCAAATGGATTTAAATGAGATTTTTCCTAAATGGAATGTTACTCTGGTTTATTTATAAATTGGGAGAGATTTTTTTATTTGTTAGTCACATCATTAAATTTTTGATACAAATGTACAATTTTACTATTTATTTAATATTATATGTGTAGACTATAGATTGTTAGTTTTTTCTTAAAGAATGTATACTCCCACCGGTCCATAATAACTAATTCACTTGAATAAAAAAGTGACAATTAACTCATTTGATATGTCATAAATTAAAATATTTTTTTACTTTTATCCTTATTGAAGAATGTGGGCCCTGTGTTATTTTGAAGAGATAAATGTGCAAAATTCAAAAATAAGCATTAATTATCTTGTAAGTGACTTGTATATTAGATCATGCGTTTCTTTTAGAAACGTCATATATTATGGATCAACGTGTGTTTGAATTAGCTTTTACAGAATAACTTTTACAATTTATGAGGTAAATATATAAGAGTATCAAAGTTTTGTCTCAGCTTACAGAAAATGACTTCAGAAATTGTAGTTTGGGTGTTACCCAGACACTTATCAATAGCTAGGTTTAAAAATCATCTCAATTGTATGATAAAATATGTTGGAGTAGACTGATGATGGGAGGAAGAGCAACATTCTATCGTATTTCAAGACATAGATAGTAGTGACTAAGTGAGGGTTCATGCACATTTTCACGTATGCCCCCTCGTGATTTCCAATTCACTTCCAAACCCCTCATAGCTGTTTAGAGCCAATAACCCACTTTGATTTATTTAATTTTCTTGAATAACTAAACTTAAAAAAAACAAGGGTTAAAGGGTAATTTTTTCCTGGAAGTTTTTCGATAGACAATTTTGTCCCAGAAGTTTAAAAAATGGAGCAAGTTTGCCCTGACCATTTTCTCAATTTATTTTGACTGTTAGTTGACCAAATATGCTGAGCTGACATTCCACATGTCATCCACGTCATTTTTCTTTATGTGCAAATTTGCCTTGGAAATCCATTTGTCATATACTTTTTTTTTTCAAAGTTAGATTCAAAACTTTGGGGACAAATTTGTATCTAAAAAAGAATGACGTAGATGACATGTGGACTGTCAGATTGATATATTTAGTCAACTAGTAGTTAAAATTAACTGAGATAACAGTCAATGTAAAATTGTCCCCAAAAAAACTTTTAGGGCAAAATCACCCTCAGTGAAAATTTCTGTGACCAAGTTATCAAAAAAACAAATATCTTCATGGCTGGCGCCCCTTTTGTCACTGCGATATTAAGCATTTTCTTTAAACAATACTCCTTTTATGCCTAAGATTACATGATGGACTCTTTTTTGTCATTCTCTGTTAGGTGTGGAAGGAACTCACGCACCTATTGTTTTCTTTAAACAATACACCCTTTAAGCTTATAGTTTGAAATTATATGAATCAAAACTAAAATAAGGATAAAGTATAAAAATAAAAACTTGTATTTAAGTACCCTATTTGAAATTATGAATTGTTTACCTCTTTATTTAAAAAATAGAAATAAAAATGTCAATTAATATAATAATATCAAACTTAATATTTATAATTATAACTATAAATATAAAATTAGAGCTAAGAGTTTGTTTGTAACTTCCCTCGTTGTAGCATGTAATTTTTTTTCTTCCAATCTTATATAGAACAAGTATGGAGTAAAAGGTATGGTTAAGACTTATATTAACTCTTAACGTACACCTAGTACTGCATTATCACACAAATGAAGTGTTGTACTCACAACTTTAATTGATGTAACAAAAAATAATTATTGACGAAGTTTAAACATGTATGGAAGAGATTCGAGCAAAAAAAAAAATAAACATGTATGGAAGAGGTCCATATGTTTTTGGCTTATTGTGATATTAATTAATTGTACGTGGTTTTCAACTAATCCATGTGATCGATCTCTATATTAATTATTTAATTGGATTGGAAGTCAAAACTATGCTATGGGAGAAAGTCAACTTCTATCTTATAGGGAAAAAATCCACTGCAGCAAGGTCTCAAAATATCCTGAAATACATATCTAGTTCCTAAAAAAATCCCATGGCCAATTTAATGATATGTAAAATGATATTTTATATTTCAAAATTAATTAACATTCTTTTCCAGCAGATTCCGTCAAAATAATAGCAAATAGAAACTCATTAAAAAGAGTACTCACAGAATTGAAGTCCTACTTATAATTAATCCACTTCTAACAAATTTCGCTTGAACTAAGAAAAACCTTAAACTTTTATTAACCCTACCTATAATAATGTACTCCCTCCCTCTGGTTCTAAATATAAGACAAAATTGATTTTTTTTTTAGAGATTAAAGAAGTTAGTTAAATTATTTTAGAGTATTTTTATTTTTATTTTTTCTCCAAACTAATTAGTCTAACTAATAAATTGATATGTAATATAAAGATACACAACAAATGATATGATTAAGTAACTTATTTAGTTTTATTAATCTATCCAAAAAAAAGTCAACTCTATTTTATATTTAGAACTGAAGAGAGTACTTTTTATAGGTCAATATTAGTTATAAATTTAAAGTTTATTGTAATTCTTTTGCTTCTTCATATATAATTTATGATTTAAAACATGGATAAATTTAAATTTTTCTATTTTAAAACAAATTTAATAACTTAACTACTACATTTCTTATAGTTCTGATAATCGAGGTGGTTGGAGGTGGACCAGAAGGGAATCTGTTTACAAAATAAATGAGTTATTGTGCACCAACCTTGTGTTCTAATAATCCTATACGTATTGAGATAAGCTCAAGTTAAATCTTTCGTCGTCAACGTTCAGTATCAAAGTCCGAATGGTCAAAGCATCACCACCAGGGTTCCTTGTATAATTTAAAACCGACAATATAATTAATCAAGTTTAATATGCCCGGTTTAATCTGCAACAAAGATACGCCCACTAAAATAAGTAATTAATTTCTGGGATTAATTTCCAGAATCAACCGTATGTACAAACGTATTATGTAAGAAAAATGAATAACTCAAAAAAATACGTACGTACTATACTAGTATTATTAGAAATATAATTTAGCATGAAGATATCTTAACATGGGCAAAAGGATCTACATATGTATAAAATATGTCTAGAACATGGCCATTAAACTGAAAGAGAAACATAAAGATTATACGATAAGCAAAAAATGGAAAAAGATGATTAATTATGAACTTAATTAATTATAATTACATCATGTGAAACCGTTTTTTGACCAAAAGAAGATATCACACAGTGAGATGTGGACTGTGAAGAAACACATGAGACCACATGGAACCTTTTGATTAAATTATAATATTGAGCTTTAAATTTCAAATACTATTATATATAAAGGTGACTTATAAAATTCGTTCGGCAGTTACAAATTTAAATTCCATATACCGAACTTATTACATGTGCATGCAGCTGATACATTCTAACTCCCAAGGACTTTTAATCTCGCTATTGACCAACTTGTTACTATTGAGAGGATTCTCTTATGAGCAAATTTCTTATTATCTTTCACAGTCTCATCCTGGCCGTCGAAATCTTGATCCAATGGCCCAGAACAATTTTAAAAAAAACCGCATGCAATAATTTTTACCGCATGCGATTTTTTTAAAAATTGTTCTAAGCTCTTCGATCAAGATTTCAACGGTCAGGATTTGCAGATGATGAGGGATGGGCAGAGACGGGATATGGAGAGAAACCGGACTCCTATTCATGCATGTTTTCACATTTCTTAATATTGGTAGTGAATTGTTAATGATGGTTGAGTCGAGGGAAAAAGTTAAGTAGGGTTCAGGGGTTTTCAAACCTTGCGAATTAAAGAAAAATTATGCCGGAAGATTTATCTCCAATCAGATCAACAATACTCAAATTTGATATGAATATTGTATTGGATATCAATAATAACTATACAAGAAAAAAAAAATTCCTTAGCTTTTGTTAATTAGATGACAATGGCTGGAATAATAAGTTAATTTTTTCATTATCAGTTCTTATTTTTGTCCCTTCCTAACGTCTACTTTTATACCTATCTTCAGATGCAGCGTATTCAGTTATATGATACTCCTCTATATATTATTGAGGGAAAAAAATAAAAAACATGGCTGTTGCATTAATAGTATCTCAAAAGACCATATTATATGATACTCCTATATATATTATTGAGGGAAAAAAATATAAAAATATGGCTGTTGCATTAATAGTATCTCAAGAGAACATATTATATTATATTAAAATTTAGAACAATAATTATCCATCGAATATATATAAACTGTGAGGGACCCCTTCACAATCATTATTCGCGATTGTTAAAATTATATATATAGATACCACACCGATCCCTATAATCCAATAATTGATTAAAGATAATAAAACAAACTCGAGTCCTATATTAAAATGAATGGAAATGATAAAACAGCGTCCAAAAATTAGAGAGAAAGAGTTTTCAGTATTAGGGCCCCGCAGAGTGATTTATTTCTCTGCATTCACTAGAGATATTGTTCGAGTTTTTGATGAACCCTAAACCAGAAATCATGTGCCCGTAAATGTGAAAAGACATAAGTGCACATGGTATATATATATATTGGATCTATCTATTTTGGGAAGTCCTTAGAATGCATTTGGAACCTTGTGGGACTGAAAAAAATGACATGCTTGGACTTTCTCTTCATCATCATATATTAATTAATATCCCAAGCAAGACAAAGTTGTTATACCGCTTTTAATTACTTTGACAAGGAATACTATGAAAGTGACTGCTCTGCCTCTCACTATATCTTTCAATTAAATTCGGCTTTCATCATTATTAATTAGACGCGTTCATCACTGGGATTATATATTCTAATTAAATAGCTAACTATAATTGAGGTTGCTTTATTAGTTTCATTTCCACATTAATTCGGTCATATTAATTAAAGTATACTGAGTACATTTTTACGTAGATATCTGCCAAAATCCAGAAAAGGGTCACAATCAGTCATATATAAATTCATTTTTTGAGGGAAAAAATAGTACCACCAAGCATAAATATAATGAATCCTTAGTCAGTCGAATAAATTCATGAATTACCGTTGATCACAGTCATCTGTACGTATATATTCATCCTTATAAGCAACAGTGTCGGCAATATATATATAGTTATTTTGGCGCTGTTCATGGTAGAATCTTCGACTCGTTTAATGGTCCAAAGAGAAATATTTTCACGGGCAAGTTGATGAAAGCTCTTGTCACGTACACACACAAACAGAGAGATTATTCTTCACTTGATTTGTCTTTTTCCTGATTGGATCAGGCATCATCAGCAATAAATCTTTCGTATGGTAGAACTCAAATTATTGATCAAGCTGAAATTATTTTTAGAAAAAAAATATTTTTCTTGCTGTACTTATTGTCCCCAACACTCACCCAAAAAGGGTTTATGGTATGAAGTGGTTTAATCTGCAGAATTTAGGAGCCGACGGGGAGACATACATATAGTATTATGAAGTCATCACAAAAATAATGTTGTCGTTGTCAAAATGGACCCAACAACGTTGCCGCGTACGTTTCTGCGTTTGATTCCGAATGGTAATGCTATAGAGAGAAGTAGGATTAGGATAGAGAGAGAGAGAGATTTCATAGGCAGAGGACCTTCACTTAAAGACCACTAGCACTAAACGACGACCCAGATGGAGATGGCTATCTATAACTTTTTTTAAGGTGGTCCATTAATTATAAGAGGTCCTTATGGTCCCAAAACCTAGTTTCTTAGGGTTGCAAACGCTTGTGTGATTGGGGCCAGAGCCATGTGAATTCCTCATGGGTTGCCCTTATGTTAGAATCTTTTGTGTCGATTTTGATCTTTTGTTTTCATTTCATTCATTGGTTATCCACTTTGAAAAATAAAACACCCTAATTCCAACGTAAGACATGACCTGCAGTAACGTGTTTCATGAAACATCAGTTTCTTACGTTTATCTTTATGTCGACAAGAACCAGTCAGTGTGGATAAAATGAAAAGAAAGTGTGCAAACGCGACAATGTGATTATCATAAATAAATCATAACTTATCCTTTTTGAGTGTCTGTCCGTACCCGTAGATCTTGTGTTTCTGTGTAGACGAGTGAGATTATTATTATTATTATTATGATAATGGAGATGGAGATGGCTATCTATAACTTTTTTTAAGGTGGTCCATTAATTATAAGAGGTCCTTATGGTCCCAAAACCTAGTTTCTTAGGGTTGCAAACGCTTGTGTGATTGGGGCCAGAGCCATGTGAATTCCTCATGGGTTGCCCTTATGTTAGAATCTTTTGTGTCGATTTTGATCTTTTGTTTTCATTTCATTCATTGGTTATCCACTTTGAAAAATAAAACACCCTAATTCCAACGTAAGACATGACCTGCAGTAACGTGTTTCATGAAACATCAGTTTCTTACGTTTATCTTTATGTCGACAAGAACCAGTCAGTGTGGATAAAATGAAAAGAAAGTGGAGTACAATGAATGAAATGAAAACAAAAGGATAAACGTAAGTTGATGCCAAATATCGAGAGAGACCCTGGAACCCTAATTATAAGCAAATCCAAATATCACCATCATTATCTTTGTTCTGTATGGTGTCACAGGCATCATCTTTACTGCAGAACGAACGCAATTCTTTGAGCTATGGTGCCCACAATACTTTCATATTTTTTATGGTGCTAACCAAGATTACTGTTACAAATTACTATTCTTCTCTTCTCCTCATTTTCTTACGTCTGATTTTTCTAACAGTAACTAATATTTACCTAAATATTGGGATGTCTATTTGTGTGTGAGCTGAAGTATTAGTGTAATTCCTTAACTTATATAATACCACTATTTATAAGTCCCTTTTAGCTAAATCACACATACCAAAAAGAGGTAGTTAGCTAAATAATTATGGGGTAAATTTTCAACTTTGTCCTCATTTATGAATGAGTATCTTTCAACTCTTTCTTCTCTTTCTATTTTCATTGGTACAATTAATATAGGCAAAATTGTCATAATTTCATTGATTATCTAAAAGAAAACTTATAAATAGGATCAATTTTTTTGGTCAAAAGGGACTTATAAATAAGACTAGAGTGGTAGATTTTATTTTGGGTTAAGGTACAAAAATACACATGTGGTTTTTTCAAAAGTGCATCCAACACCAAGTGTTTCTTTTTAGTGCAAAAGTGACTATGTGGTTACAAAAGTAGAGCAAAGATACTCATTGACCGTTATTTTGACTTTTTTGTATTTCTAAGGCTAACACGGACAATGACTTAGCTAAATTTCATCCCAACTGACAGTAAAGAATTGGAGAAAATTACAGAAAATGACTTAGATATTTTGGAAATTATAGTTCAACCCTTCTCTCTCCAATTCCTCTCTCTTCCAATCTCAATCTTACCCATGAGGCCGTCCATCTCCGCCTTCTCGCTGCCATTGCCGCCTTTATGTAATTTTCAAAACTATCTGAGCCATTTTCTGTTACTTTCTTCAATTCTCCATTGCCAGTTGGGATGAAGTTTAACTGAGTTATCGTCCATGTCAGCTTTCAAAATACAAAAAAAGTCAAACTAACGGTCAATGAGTATTTTTGTTCCACTTTTGTAATCACATAGTCACTTTTGCACCCAAAAAAAGCATTTGGTGTTGGGTGTACTTTTGGAGAAAACCACATATGTATTTTTGCACCTTGAATTTTGTTAAAATAAAAGAAATCTTTAAACTACTTTAAATTTACATCATAGTTTTTTTAAGAATTAGGTTCGAAAACCCAAATAAATAAGCAGTGTGTTGTAGTGGAAAAAAGAAATCAAAGCGGTATTATTTACTATACATATATAATACTTTCAAAACAAAGTAGTAGTACTATCTTTATTTTCAATATAAGACTCAGTTGACTTTTTTATAAAGATGAAGGAAATTAATTAAATTACTTTAAAGTATTTTTATTTTTATTTTTTTCTTCAAACTAATTTTTCTAACATATAAACTAATATATATAATCTAATGATACATAACATATGGTATGATTAAATAACTTATTTAGTTGCCTTAACATCTAAAAGAAAAAGTTATTTAGGTACTCCCTCCTGTCCTAATTATAAGACAATATTTGGGAGTTGGTTTTGGTCTTAATTATAAGACAACATTCTAATTTTTGTCAATTTCTTCCTAAAATACCCTTATTTTATTCTCTCAAGTGTGTTTGGTTTTTTTGTGAATATATGTATGTAGCTAGGTGTGTAGACTCTTCCGGTCAGTGAAACTTTTAGATATATATGTGTGTCTATGTATATATATGTGTGTGTATCTATGTATATATGTGTGTGTCTACACACAAATATATATAGACACACACATGTGTATATACATATATGTGTGTGTGTGTGTTTACACACAAATATATATAGACACACACACGTGTGTATACATACATGTGTGTATACATATATAAAAACACACATATATATACATATATGTATCTTTGTGTGTGTGTGTGTTTATGTGTGTGTAGATAGATATATGTACACACATATATGTATATATAGCAAAATCATTATTTCAATTAGATAGCGTGTAGAAAGAAAAATTTTAGGTCAAAGAGGTATGTAGCAGGATTTGTTAATTCACTTGTACTTATGTCATTTTAAATTTATATAAAGGTATTTTAGGAAAATGAGTAAAATTAACTAATTTAACTCCTTTCTTTAATTTCCCCAAAATCGGTTAAATATATCGTATAATTAGGACCAGAAGGAGTATTATATTTAGAACCGGTTAACGGTAGGTAGGTAGTATAGAGCATGGTTAGCTGTGTTTAAATGCTAGGTTTTGGCTGAAACGACTTCCATACGTTTGGTTTGTGCACAATGCATCCAACCAAATGGTGAGAGGTCCGAATTGGCAGCAGGACAAAAAATGCTAGGTTTGGTCCGACTTCTAAGCTACAAAAAGTTTAGACCTAATTGATTAAATATGACGTCATTTTGATTTGGTTTTAATGTGGCATTTAATATTCAAACTGTTTAAAATAAAAATTGGTGATAATCATACGATCACTAGCTTATTCACTTTTCTTCTTTTTTCTTTTTTCTTTTTTGCCATAAGCCGCTAATTTATTTTCACATGTTAAGTAAATAAAAGATTATTGATTTTCGTATGAAAAAACATGGATTTATATCAGTAAACAAAATTATCTTGAAGTTTTACATACTATTAGATGTCTGACTATACCTTAAGATGATTTAAACTTGTACTTAAAACTATGAAAAACTCCATTTTTGTAATTTCATTCTAGTAAAAGTGCTTTCGTAGATAATTCCCACGTTCGATATCTATGCGTAAGCGAAGTAAAAGAAAGCTAATGATCGGAATCAGTAAACAATTAGGAAAGTGGCTGAAAA
Source organism: Acacia pycnantha (assembly GCA_025563575.1). NCBI lineage: Eukaryota > Viridiplantae > Streptophyta > Magnoliopsida > Fabales > Fabaceae > Acacia > Acacia pycnantha. The sequence goes on from JAMWYP010000013.1 coordinate 4,041,607, forward strand.
CAATTAGGATTAGTAAGAGCAGAGGAAAGTCCAGCATATAAACAAACTATTCATTATCATGTATAAATTTTTGGTCCTTGTCTCTTTACACAGCAAAAATTTGAGTGGGAAGTGAGCTTGAAATTCCCCACCCCACCCAAGCAAGATTACAACTATTTTTCTGACCACAACATTACAAAGCACAAAAAATGAATAAAGGCAATCTGTTCACTCATCCTAAAATAATCCTAGCCCCTCTTGACAATTAAAGATTTTACAATTGAATGCCAACAAAAGAATGAAAAAATAACTTTACAGCAGGGGCAAGATGCTGAGATTCAATCCAATAGATAGAAAAAGAATAACACGTAAAACGGATTTACAACCACCATGGCAAGGCGGCCATGGATTCTCAAGGGGCATGATTTCGTTGCCCCCAAGATAAACCAACATAAAAGCTTACTAAACTTCCTATTATGCCTACTCAATTAAAAATTGGAAGGCTGGATTCTCAAGAAGTTCATCCGCTGCTTTCATGTCTGAGAATTCCTTGGTTTGCAGTGATGAAGAGAGGTCATCCACGGAGAAAGGGATACTGTAAAAGAGGCAAAAGTTAATAAACTTGTGACCAATTTGCAGGTTTACTCGTTTTTGCATGCATTACACAATAATTGCATATAAAACTTTCTCCATCCTATAGAATGGAGGGATAAAGTTTTCGCTAATCTGTAGTTCTCAAACTCAACGCGTATGAAGTTATTGCATCTCCTCAAGTCATTTGCATGTACGAGCATTCTCACCTGGAATTATCATCAAGCAAGAAAGAATCAGTTTGAGCATTGTTGGAGTCCTCAGCCATAAGCACCTTCATGCTTGCAAGGACCTAGTAGAAAATTGGAAGCGTGTTAAATTTAATCAGGCATTCATAAACAAGAGGACGTCTTTTGCTGCAAATTAGACTATAAAATTTTTCTTACATCTGGGGATACACTTCGAGTGTTATAATTGGCATCCCAGTAGAGTGTACATATTCTATACAGCTGCTGGACACTCAGGATCTGGGGTCAGAAGGGGGGTCAGAAACAAGGTCAGACCAATTCGTAAGGAGCAGGAGCATAGAGACATGCTTTCATGACTATTTAGAGTTCGGGATGGAAAGACTTACAGGGCACAAATCATTGGTAATTTCATCATAGGAAATCCTGTACTTCTGATGAATGACCTGTTTATAAAAATGACACCGGTTAAACCAAATAGAAGGAAACGTTTATGTGAAAATTGTGTCATATCATAAAAAGAAGTATGCTTACCAAGAATCCGACCGCCTGTCTTATGTGCTTAAGCTCATCCCAAGATGACCCAGCATACTGCAAATACAAGGCAATACTTGGAAATTAGAGCCATAATAATGATCCATAAACCAGTCCAAAAGCACCACACAGCAACAATAAGGCATCACATCACTTTGTAAAAAAGCCAAGACCCAGCTAAACAGTATAAAACAAGGCCTAATAGTATAAACAAGTGGCACAGTATTCCATATTCATTGTACAAGTCTGCATACTATCATGTGTTTCTTGTACCAATGTATAACACATCGAATTGCACAACAATTAACAAGTGCAGGTGAACATCACAAGTCTAGTTAGCACAAAATTCAATTGTTGGGCAAAATACTGGTGATGATAACAATGGTTTGAGGTAAAATTAGTGAAAATGTAAGGGAGAGGGGGCAGCGGCAACCGTGACAATGGTTTGCAAGTAAGAATAGTGTTTGCAGCTGAAACAGAAGTGGTGGAGGAAAAAATGGTGATGAAAGCAAAGGCGGCACGCAACAATGATAGGTGGTGATTGTGGCAACAGAGCATAATGATATATTAAAAAATGAAAACAAAAATTATATATTTTTCATATTGAAAACTTTACAGAGTTCCTTATCAGCCTTGTCCCACATCTCAAGGGCGTATAAGGTGATATAGTGAAAGCCATGTAAAAATTTTGACTATTCAATATTAGCTAACACTGTTCTATCCAATTTTATATGTGAACCAAACAGGATCTAAATAATGAATGTACCAACTAAGTTAACAGATCAAGGTAAAGGCCAACAAATCAATTACCTCCTCCTTTGCTTGGCAGCACCATAGTTCCAATTCTGCTAATCCAGCTTTTACATATTCCCCATTGCTGAATGTGCAACAGTCGCGGCGTAGTAGAAAACTAATAATGATAACATTTGCATATAGTTAGCTTCTAAGCATCTTAAAATAGAAGGGTGATGATGCAAGCATTTATGTTAAAAGATGCACGTAAAAAATAGTTACCTATTGAAGAGTTGTACATTAATATATGAGAATGTTTGACTAAAGACCTTTTGGATGAGAACAGGAAGTACCTGAATTTCAAAAGTGTACATCATGTTATAGAATTAAAAGCAGCAATAGCATAAACAGAACAGGGATGATAATTACTAAGTTCATAATTTAACAAGTTAAAATTAGTTTTCTTACAAAATTCTCCTTCAGTGTACAGAGGAGGGTGTTGAGGGATTCAATAATACTCTGCCAGTGACCCATAGGAGAGTCTTTACCAAATGATCGTCCAGCACGTAACACTCCCTTTGATGTTCTCGGTGCCTGTATATCAGTGATAAATTTGAATAACGGACATTACCGTAAAGTTATAGAATTCGTCCTCTGTTGGTTTACTCTAGGAGGAAGAGGACTAATAAGAATTAGTTTATTTGTCACTTAGTAGGATGGTTATCTTTAGTTGTTATCTTGTAATAGGGTGGTTATGATCAGTTATTGGACTTGGTTATATATTTCTCATGTACCTGTTTTATGGAAGTCAACAAAGTATTATACAAATATCCTACTCCTCTTTTTCTATAATTTCTGATACTGGTTCTAGATAAACCTCTCCTCACCTTACTTCTTACTTTTCATTCTTCTATTTTCTCCTTCTCTTCTTCCTACAATCTAACATACTTCAGAATGCTTTCAAAAGTTTCTAGAAATATCACCAAAAGGCAGGGAACATGGCTGTATTGGATTTAAAAATGAGTTTATATAGATAAAAATACAATGTAGACTACTTTATCTATCCTTTAATGATTGGTTTAAAGCCGACTTAGTTAAATAATTGCTAGCTGAATTTCAACACACCTGGATACATAATGAAAGCAATGGTGTTAATTCCTTCTTCAAGTTGTCTCGAATGATACCATATATTTTCTCCACATATGCCGTGAGCTGCTGCTTAAAAAGCAAAGCAGGGTATTTAGCCTCCACCTTGCGGATGATGTGCAATGCAGGGGCAGCAAGGTTGGCAGATGAAGGGGATGAACGAAAACCCTGCAGTTTATCCATATATCAGAGAAATTTATTACAGAAATCAGATTAAACAACGTATGAGGAAGATTTGTCACCATAGCCATTCTTCCAAAAAGGGATGTTGGATTTGGTGGTTTTTTAGCTGGAGTTGCATCGCTTGTACCACCAGGTTTCAAACTTTCTTGAAGCAAAAACAATAAGGTGGATGTATTTGTCAGCCAGTAAGCCATAAGGTCATTGTCATCTTGATTCTGGAGTGTAACAGAGAGTAGAAGAGAAGAAAGACACAGACTAAAATTAGATAAGTGCTTCAGTACCAGAAATAGGACTACAATAAATATATAGAACATAACGAGAGAATCAGGATCACATGATTCAACAAGCAAAGGAACTACATGAAAGATTCATTGTTCTGCACATGAGCATACAAATGATTTTTTTTTTAAAAAAAACTTTAAAGAAAAGTGGCTGGAGGAACAATGAAAATAATTAAAGCACGATTCTGGCAATAGCAGTAAGCCAGAATTCTGGCATGCATGCATGCTAATTTCACTGCTAACTCAGGATCTTAAACAGAACATACATGAAAGATTCATTGTTCTGTACATGAGCACATAAATGAGTTGAAAAAAAAAAAAAATCTTTAAAGAAAAGTGGCTGGAGGAACAATGAGAGTAATTAAAGCACGATTCTGGCAACAGCAGTAAGCCAGCATTCTGGCATGCATGCATGCTAATTTCACTGCTAACTCAGGATCTTAAACAGAACATAGAGTGAAAAGGGTGATTTTATTACATGTATAACTGAAAGAAACAAACTGATTAGCTAGTTACAACAAACAAACAACACATTATCCCCATCAGGTAACAATCCTTCACCATGATCATCCTATCCACTGCGATACTTATCGGCAGCTAACATCACATTACCTACAAAGCATTACAACTAGGCTCATGGATAAATATAAAGCACAAAGTGCAGTTTCGCTTAAATTGCAAAACATCAAAGAATTTGTAATATCACCTCCACATTCTGATATGCACATTTCAATATCTATGATATTCAACCAAGCACTTCCATTTCATTATTGTTTCTCATAAAATATAATTCAGACTAAAGTAATGCAGTCACCTCAATTGCAGAACCAATCATCTGGATGAGGCGATCAAATACACTTGTCCTCTCAGCTTCAAATGATTTCCAGTGGAGAAGGCATTTGTAAATGGTAAAAGCAGCAACAGGTTTCCCATGAGTGAACCCAATATTTTTTTTAACACAGTTGATTAGCGCTTCAACATTCTCCTACAAAAAAAAAAAAAAAAAAAAAAAAGTTACAAAACAGTTTTCTTTTTCTGAAAAATAATTTATAAAACAGTTTTTGGCACAAAAAACAATGGAAAAACTACTTTAAAGCACTCACATGCTGGCGTTCAATGTATGATCTCCTTAATTTGCTGTCAGATTCTGTGCCAAACTTTTTAACTGGTGTTGTAAGAGTCTGTGCTTCCTGCAGAGACAACTAATTTTAGATTGCACAACACAGAAAACAGAATATATAAAGAAATTCTTTTTTTTTTTTAAAAGAAAGAAAATAGAAAGAGTAGCAAACAATGTACTTACAACAGCTTTTTGCTCTTCCATCGCATGGTGACCATTTTCCAACCTCTATAGATGGAAAAACCAATACCATGAGATGAGCGAGCCCACAGGTGTAATCAAGAAGTAATTTAGGAAGCCGAAGTTACCTCGTCTGAAGGGGTTGTTGAGAGGTGCTCTGACATCTTCTTTACATTCGAGTTTAGCAAAGATTGTTGCCGAAGAACCTGATTTTCAGATTCAACGTCGAAAAATTTTTCTTCAAGCCTATCAATGTGAAAAGAAAAGGTGAAAAGCAATCTCAATAATGGAGACTTTGAAACTAAAAAAGGAGTATGGACGGATACAATTTGACCATTGAATACAAGGAATAGCCTATATGATATAAATTAAACATATATCTGAAATCAAAATAGCTTAATCTCAAAGAAACCTTTGCATAGCAGTCTTCAGCTGAATTATCTTTGATTCTGCATCCAAGGCTTGCTTAGTTCGTTCTTCACTAATTTTGTTTGCCTCTTCAAACCTTTTCTCCGTTTCATCAATTTTCTTTTCAAGCGAACTCACCAAGGTCTGTAACACTCCAGAAGGCACCATACCAAATAATTAGTAAAAGAAATTGCAACCTATCTTTTCCCAAGTTATGAGATTATTATTGAGATGTATCAGTACCATGGTTTGTGAAACCGGACCGGACCGGACCGGCCGGTTTAGACCGGGAACCGGCCAACCGGACGTGAAACCGGTCGGTTTGTCGACCAGTAAACCCGGACGGGTTACCAGGGTGACCCGGTCAGACAAGTTTTTTTTTTTAGGTTTTTTTTTTTTTTTTGAAATTTTGCCTCACACTACTGTTTATTTCTTGAGGTGAAACCGTGAAAGAGCTTTGTTCATCTCGATTTAGAGCTTCGTTCCATTGTGCGAGCTTCGTGTTTATTATTGTTGAATGTTTTAATAATGAAGGTGCCTAGAATACTACCACTCCCAATCTCGAGTCTAGCAATCCTCCCACACATTCTGGTGTTAAAAAGGATCCTGCTTGAGAATATTTTATCATCATATACTTGTTTTTGATATTTTGCTATCATGAATATATTGTCTCAAATGTAGGTTGTAAAAAATTGTTAGGAATATCTGAATATGTCACAAGTATTGAAGTATATGGTTATTTTGCTACCGATCTAAAATATTGAAATGATATATAGTATGTCAAATTTAGGTTGGTGTGATAAGAAATTAATTATTTTCCAATTTTTTATACCTCACCGGTCTAGCCCGGGTTGACCCCGGTCTGACTCCGGTCTGACCCACTAACCCTTAACCCAGTACCCCGACCGGTTCAGTGACCGGTCCGGGTTTCAGAACCTTGATCAGTACCAAAAGAAATTGTTTCTTTTAACATAGTGCAGATATCTATGCCCAAAAGCACCTCACCTTTAGTTTCTCATTCTCACTAGCGAGCCTCTCCAGCAATGCATTATCAACAACTGGAACCTCCTGTATTACAGGAGCTCTCTCTGCAGCCCCTTTTGTAGCTTCACGCTCCTTTTCAAGCAGTACTTTAGTCTCTTTAAACTGAAGTTGCATCTCTTGCAAAGCAGATTGTAATCGTGCATTTTCTTGTGTTTTTGCTTCATCTATGTCAACCTGCATATGTTAAAAACAATGAACAAAACAGTATTAGAAAGTTTTGCAAGCAACGCATGTCACTTTCTGACATTTTCTTTAAAAAACACTCACAAATCTCTCTTTCAACAGTTACAAAATCAAGTTTATTCTTCACACAAATTTTCTGAACCACTGAAAATTTATAAAGCAAACAAATCATACTAATACACTACTCTATTCAAACAAAATAGTATTTGTAACACATGATGCTGTAAGACTGCCGCTCTAAAACAATCTCAGAAGCAAATTAACAATCATTTACCCTCAATCGTTTCTCCAATTGCAACCTCAATGTAAGATCTTCAACTTGCTTTTCAAGCTTATTTTTGGCAGCTTGTAGAGCTCCAGTTTCCCTGGCAGCCTGCAATAAAAAGCAAAATACAAAGTCCTAAGTACTGCAAAATAAGTGGGATAGAATGTAGAAGTGAATAGCTAGCAATCATAAACATATAATAAAGTGATATCCCCACCAAGCAGCAAACTCGAAAATATTCTAGTTAGGCAGCATCACTTTCTAGAGGCATCATTTTAAAAAGTTGGAGCAGAGGAGAAAAGTATAACACGGTGGATGAAGAAAATCATGGGGACGGAATATGTTATTATAGGACCAAAAAGTACAAAGGTGTAAGTATAGATAGCTCTGATTGAGGATTGAAGAGAAAACAACACAATTTAGGCAAGGGCTAGAAAGACCTCTGACTGGCAGAGCATGGATGCTAGAGTTGGTCACAGTCCTGGTGCTAGGGGTAGCTAATGGCCTCAAATGCTACCCTACTAAAGTTGAGTTTAATCCTTTTAAATGAGTATACATGGGCTTTGAAGTAAGATCACAGGAACCTTAACACAGTTCTCACGCATAATGCACCACTAGGTATCAAAACTTCACAGGATTCCTCCTTTGACAATGCCAAGATCGGGGACAAAACTGCCTGAAGTAATTAAATTCCAACACACTTTAAATAACTACTATTTTGGACCTATCAATTTTATTTATAAATTTAGCCTTGGACCTAACAATTTTATTTATAAGTTTAGCCAAGTACCTCATATATTATTCATTAAATTGAAATTAAAGGACAAGGACAACAAAGAGTGGTTACCATCTTGAGCTTTCGCAATTCACACCGAGCAACTTTTCCTCTCCATGCACACTGTGTTCTGATTGCTGCTTTCTTTAAGTCCATAAAATGATGCTGTGCCAAGTATTTCCGGCAATGGCTCTGCAATACACAATGAAATGGGTGTTGCAATGACTCCACATAAAACCCAAAAACGTTTATGCCATGCTAAGCAAAAATAAATCTTATAGAATATGCATTAACTTTCCGATCAAACTATTATACATATAGATATGTATACGAATAGAGACATATTGAAATGGTGTATATGTATAAATATCTTGTACTGATGGCTTTTTTCAGCAAATCCCCTACCTGCATAACAATTGCTGCTCTGGTCTCCCTCCTAAAGCGTAATTCAGAACGAGCAACCATCCCCCGCATACCAGTCTGAATAGAAATAGCAGAGGCATACAATTCATTATATGCCTTCCGAGCAATATGCATGCGGAAATTCTTCTGAATTTTCACACTAGATGCCTCCTGCCGCATTCCCTCATAAACATGACGAGCAAGTTGTCCTACAATCAGCATTGAAAACTTGTGAGACTTCGAAAATCCTTAGTTGTAAGATAATGTTTTAAAAAACATAAGCAGAAACCTCTGCATGCAGCTTGAATCTGTATAGCAGACAAGCGAAGCAAGACAAAACTTCGGCATGCCAAAAAGGAACGAACTTTCCTCTGAATAATGCTTGCTGACTTTCCCAATATCTCACTCCTACGGGTATCAAGCTCTGCCATTTGCCCAGCTCGAAGAAACACCTTTGTTTTACCAATCTGTGGCAATATAAAGAATCAGTGAAATAACTAACCAAATGTAATCATTAGTGTTGAACAACACAGCAACAGTAAAACATAAATAGCACCAAGAGTAAATGGACATAATTAACCATTATTATTCACTGCACACTAGATGAACGCACAAGAGAGGGTTAGTCCTAAATCTAACATATATTTTCAAATTTTCCATCCCAGATATATGCAGAAATGATAGCAAAGCACTTGTAGCAGGTATAATGTGAGAGGAAAGAAAAAGAAAGTTTACTGGTGGTTCCAGCAGCTAGGTGGTAACTAGATAAGCCAAGTGGCATATACTCCACAATATGTCACTATAGTGGTTACCTGGTAGCCTTGAAGTCCAACCTTCTCTAGAATCCTCTTGCAAACAGTGATCTCATCAGGACTAATATAATTAAAACATGAAATAAGTAAGGGGTGATGGGAAAAACACTAGCTTTCTGGAAAAGAAAGATGACCGACTTCATACCTTCCATCCACAGCTTCAGGTGCAAGAAGGCCAAATCTGTCTGCAAATTCATCAAAGGTTTTTCTAGTAGGATATCCAGCACAGCTAATCCTTATTGCTTCCATAACTCCCTACAATCAACCACACAAAGTAATAAGAACTAACATAACCACACAGCAAACTTAATTTATAGGACCAATCATACATATTTGAACCAGCGCATGAATCATAGTTGTCTTACCCCACAACGCAGTTGCTGCAAAACATTTTTATTCTCAAAAATTGCAGGCTTAAGCAAATTATTGGGTTTTACACACCGAATGTAGTGCGGCTCAGAAGCACTGAGTGTTTCAAGCAGCGATTGCAATTGTTGCTGCAGCACACATGAAGGAGGATTTTCCAACACCAAAAAGAGTCAGCAAGATACCCAGATTATTTTTATTCAAATTTAAAAGAAAAACACTAACCTTAAATCGAGAACCTATTGAAGAGAACTTTGATTGTTTGGAAGATTCTTCAGGGGCAGGGGGAAACAAACCCGACACAAAGGGGCATTTAGAAGCATTAAGAAGTGCCTGATGTTCCGCAACAACATAATCTTTGTTCTTGTCCAGGAACAATTCAGTTTGATAAGTAACCTGAAATTGTCAGTGTTTGGTATGATTTTCCAGAGAAGAAAAAAATCACACCAAACTTTCTGGACCTATATTCTACAAATGGAACATCCTTTATATTATCTAACAATCAATCAACACAAAATATAAAATCTATAGTAAAATGTACCATCTATAAGCCATGACCAAAGTAACTCACTTCCTAATTCCTACTTCAGGCAATGCACAAGAAATATGTCTAGTAAGTGAAAAAGTAATGACAATCCCAACTTACATCACCAGCATAATGCAATATTGTGAAGTCACTGCGTGATAATTTGGGCTTGCTGAACCTTTTATGGTTTTTGAATGTCTGATACAGTTTTTGAGCAAAAGTTTCATGTGTTGATCTAGGAAACATACTGCAAAACAACACAACTGTTTGAGCACAGACAAAAATAGCTCAAAAACGCAAATGAAGTAAAATTGTAGGAGTTAAGCTACATGTAATTCCAATTCAAAGGTACTAGTAGTTACCAAGCTTCATCAAGAAGAGCAATAATACCTCCAGGTTTCTGAGGGAAAAAAATCACAGAAATAAGAATAACATAATATTATTTTATAGAAAGGGACGAGGGATACATCTAGATGCACATAAATTGCAAAACCTAGTCATGCCTTAGTTTCTTTTCATTCATTTTTCAATCTATTATCAGAACCTCGTTTGTTAATAGTCAAAAGCCAAAATGAAACACATTATTCTTAAGAAGCCATTACCACAAATGGAACTAAGGCCATGTAATCAAAGTTCACCATCTTACATTGGAAATCTGTAGCCTTTTTTTTGTTATAGTATAACCATTTTTAATTAAAGTTTCAGGCAAATATTCTAGATGCCTCAAACTAGACCAAGACATATTTATAAGCCCTCGCTAGCACATTTAATGCATAATTTGTATGACACGAGACAACTCCAGTCAACAGAAAATTTGTGGTGTTAGAAGGAAAACCTTTTCAATGAGATCCAGAATATCTTGATTGTCAATAAATTCAATGTAACTCCAATCGATCTCCTCTTTTTTGTATTCTTCTTGCTCCATTTTAAAAACATGCTGCAGAACAAGATGTTTGAGCGTTAAAAGACCACATGTTAACTCAAAATTTAATTGAGTATTTCTCTGTGTTAAATGTAAAAGGAGTGATAAGATGCAAGCAATTTTAAAGAAAATAGGTCTCTCCATCAGTGACCAACCTGATTAAAATGTTGCTGAAGCTTTTCATTTGTCAAATTAATACAAAATTGCTCAAAACTGCAAAGTAGCAAATAAGCAGATATTACATAAAAGCCAAAACTATTCAGGGACACTGATAATGATATGGAGAAAATAGCCTCATCATTCCAGACTACTGCTTAAATTTAATATGCTTGTCCTCAAACCACCAAGAAAGCAAGAGTCTAAAATTAATGGGCAACTATCCAGAACCCTCCTAGATTCTTACATTCACAGAATGGTAAAGGTTTGGAATTTTCTTTAACTCATTTAATGATCAACGTCATACTAAGAATAATAACATTAATATCATGTCTTTGTGGCATTTTTTATTTGCGACACAAAGAACCTGATTTGATGTCATTATACTCCCAAGAACATACAAGACAACAAAATTTTAACTCATACTAAAATCACATAAAACAAATTCTATAGAATGCAGATCTATAAACTACTCAACCAAATCATAATTAATTGACTGCAGAAGCTTTGCCGTTATTGCAAAATAAGGAGGCCCAACATTATCCATGGACGAATCCCCAGTTATATTTGGAGGATCCCAGTCTCAAATTATGGAAACAGGAGAATTTCAAAAAGCTGACAGCAACTTGGGTTGAATGCATTAATTGATTGATGAACAAGCATTGCATTTAATTCAAATTTCGTTAAATGGAGAACCAACCCAACGTTTAGAGATAATGACAAAAGGATTACAAGTCAAAGGGCACAATGTGATGGAACTTTAAACAATATGACTACTTGAGGAGCACACCAAGGACTCCCAAAAAATCTGCAACATTCTTTGGGTTCACTAGAATTTTCTGGAGGCTGACCTATGGCTAACATAAAAAGGCACAGCACTAAGCACCTGTTATTTTTGAAACTCTCAAAACCATAAATATCCAGCACGCCAATTAGGGACTTTGAATCAGGATCTTGGCCAATCGAATTATTAATTTTTTCCACCAGCCTGCAAAAGCACAATAAAACAATAATTACAGAAAAAGCAGTTTGTACTTGATAAGAATTGACCAAAATAACCATAAACTGTTATATAGTTTCTTTTTGGTCTAAAGACTGTTATATAGATTCAAACTAATACATTTTTGGGCAATTTGCTCAGAGATTTACCAATCAAACAGCCTAGAGTACACAATTTTAGCCAAAGCATCTCGGCTGAGTGCAGCAGCATCTGGATCCAAGCATTTTATGATTGTCTCATCACGTGTAACAATTACACGCTTGCAAAGAGAATCTTCAAGTGCCTTTGCATCACAACTGAAGAATGATTATGGATCAGGAATTAGACATGGAGAGGGTATGAAATGCAAAACGTGTAAAGAATGAATCATTTAAACATCACAAACAAGCAAGGCAGCTTACATGAAAAGCTCAGCAGCAGTTTGCAGATGGAACCTAGATTTTTCATCCTTGGGCACAGACGAGTCTGTTTCCTTCCCTTTGGCAAATTCAATGTTTCCAAGATGCAAAATTGCAGCCACCACACGAAATATTGCATCCTGAAGAATTACAGGAAAAAATGGAAAAGAATATTAACAAGCACACATCACTCTTCGTGAAATTCATCATGACCATGAGAAACAATCCCTGAATACCTGCTCCTCAGAACTTATTCCAACAACATCCATTGCTCTCCTAGTGGCAATATATTCTTTAGCTTCATCAAGCCCTTCTATCTCAAAGCAATTTGATTGATTTAGATAATGAAATGTTGCTGGCTTTTCCACCTTGTACTTCTTAACATCCTGTGAGAAAAAGAAAACAAACAGAAAAGACAAGAAAATGAAGTAAACAATAATGATAAGAAGTTATTTGCATATACATCAAATTAAAAATTTCAAGCCATTGCATTTTCTGGGAACTATACTGTACTAAAACTTTTACCCAACACTGTCTAGATCAGACATTGTTCAAAGTCCAAAAATCAGTGGTCCATTCTGAAGCAAAGTGGGTACAGTCACCCACTGTATGACCCATTATTCTCAAGAGTACATGAATCAGACTATTGTTATGGTACAACACAATAAAGGGTAATGAAAACCATGAAGATTCTAAAACTGAGCCTTTGAATGTGTGAATTAGAAGAAAAAAGGATCAATAATATCCCAGCAGGATAAAATTCCATTACCCAATCTCTATCTTCTATCTGTGGTAAGAATAACGTAAATAATCACACTAGCATGTACTATCAAAATAAAGCAAACACACCTTATAACAAGCTGTTTATGCTTAAAAACGGTAAAAAGGAGAATCATTTATCATTACACCAAAACTAACTCTGAGTTCATATTGGTATTCCCAATTGGAGAGTTCCTCAAATTTTATGAACCAATAAAAAAAATTTAAGCACATAAAAAAAGCTCCGTATACATAAGTGATGATTTGATTTCTTCATTTTTTTTCCAGTCAACATAATCATAATTACCTCAGGAGGTGCAGCACAAAGCATGTAGAAACAGTGATAATTTCTCTCTGGATCTGACACCTGGCAAACACGTGATCTTTCCAGAAGGTAAGTTCTTATCGCAGCTCCTGAAATTCTCCCCATCTGATCAAATTGAATCTCCACGAATTTACCAAAGCGACTGCCAAAAAAAGATAAATATATAACACATAAAAACACAGTACACCATAAAATTTGCTACAAATCTACAAAAGCAGAAATTTTTTGTCTATCTTCCCACCTTGAATTATTGTTCCTAACAGTCTTTGCATTGCCAAAGGCTTCTAAAACTGGATTAGACTGCAATTAACATGGCATAAAGGGCACAAAAAGCAGAATTAAGTGAATATAAATTTAAGGTTGTATAAAACTGAATGACGAAAAGGGTTACAAAACCAAACAGATAAACGTACACTGGTCAAGTTAGCATGCTGACAAAAATACTGAACAAGTTAACTTTACTTACCTCCAGGACTTTCTGCTCAACGCTCCTACCTTCAGCAGCTGCTCGTCCTCCCATGTAAGCAAGATAACGCATTAGTAATTTGGTACTCTCTGTTTTACCAGCCCCACTTTCACCACTGACCAATATTGATTGGCTGATTCCCTCATTAACCATAAGCCTGTATCCACAATCTTTATTAGCAGTCATGCTTCAGATTTAGTTGCATGTGCTATTTAAAGGACACAACAAAGTTTACCTATATGCAGCATCTGCAACAGCAAATGGATGAGGACTCAGCTCACCAAAAGCTGCCCCTTTATATTGTGCCATCATATGGCTATCATATAGATGAGGAAGCTTTGCGAAAGGGTTCACAGCAATCAATATATTTCCAGTGTAAGTCTGAAAGCACAAATTAAGGATTAGCACAGGTCAAGAAAAAAACATACACAAAATTCCTACAAAAAATAGAAAAAAAAGGCATTAAGACACATCTCCTCACTTAAGGAGGACAATAAATGGAAAGTCAGCATCTGAGATGCATACATAAATTTCATTGATATCATATCTCATTCTCAGGTTGTCCAAGACTCCAGGTTCATGCAGATAAGCGAGCTTTGTCATATCATCCACTCCACATGGTGGCACCTCAGTATCTTTAGGATGAATATCGGAAGCTTTAACAACCACCTGCATATTTCAAGACAAGAGGAAACGGGTAAAATTTACAATGTTAAAGCATCAAATAATTCTACACAAGAAATGGATACTCACCGTCTTCCCTGAAGTGCAAAGGACTTTGATTTCTTCTCCATTAACCGCCAAAACCTCACCATCAATCCAAGATACTTCAGAGTCTTCTACCCAAACATGGGACCCAACAACAGGATTAACAGCAGCAACCTTCAATGCAAAATGTGGCAACATAATTATACATCCATGTTCCCTCTCTTATTGTATAATGCATATTAAATCCCTAAGAAGTAACACTGCATATACACACATTCGAAAGAAATGGCATTTAGAGGAACACAAACATCAAGAATAAAGCAGAGAGAATATATAAGGGTTTATGCAATTATTAACTTAAAATGTAGAACAAGGAAGGCATTAATATCAATTAAACAGCACAGAAAGTCATCAGCACAGGCAAGAGAGGATGAATATATGGTTTCATAACACAGGGCACATTTTAACCCTTAAGTGTGTTGTTTTGATGTTGAGCCCCAAAGAGTAAGGCCTGACTACTTTGACTAACTAACAGGTTCAACCCGGAAAAAAGTTGCAAGAATTCATTATGATGTTGAAACACATTCGGAAACCAAAATACTCTCAACTCTTGAGTCGTTGAAAATCATCAAAAATAGTAAGTGATGCATCAACAAGACTGCACCAAATTAAACCTTAACTCCTACGAGGCAACCTTCGGGAGAATCCACATAAAAGTGGTCACTACTCAAAACAAATTCAGCTTAAAGTGACTCAAAATTCAGGTAGAACCAGCAAAAATAATACGGGATTCTTCCCAGAGTAAGATCAAGTAACCAGAATTTAGTGCTTCCTGATTCTCTAAAGAGCAATGGGGAGAAGGAAAAACAATGTCCCTAGAAATGGTCTCTCAAAGTGTTGTTTGCTAAATAAAATCGGTCAAATCAATAAAAGGAAGAGGCATCCCATTTAGAACGAGATCAAGATTCATTAGATAAACCAGTTCTAATAAAGCTAGAGATCCAATTCCGGCTCTAGGCAGTAGCAAGCTAATTAATTGATCCAGAAGTACTGGAACCCCTCATCCACAAACCCATCTCAACAAAAGTGGATTCTCCAGCCACCAAGAAAACGCGAGACTTCGAATTGACTCGATAGTGACCAAAAAAAACTCAGATAAATGACCAAAGAATACCATTTTGTGGGAGATTGATCGGATCAAAAACTAAGGCAGCTCCCGGATCTAGTTCCAATTCCTCCCACAGATGCACTGCTCGACTCGAAATAAAGATCCCTGCACTTCTCTCCTCGTTCAATAGCAGGCCACCAGCCTCGATATTTGCTTCGAAACAATGACGAACAAAATTTAAAAACTATCTATGAACTAGATGTACACTGACGAAAAAATGAGAAGCTTGACCCCTTCAACAACACCAAAACTTTTGAAGAAGAGAAAAAGCCTTCGTCTGCTATTGCAGCAGACCTTGCTGGTATACGTTTTTGTTTTATCGTGTTCTTGTTTTGTGTCTGCTCTGCTATTTTCTGCAGATTGCTTCTTTGCTTACCATCATCGTGTGTCTTCAGAACTAAGTTTATTTAGTTAACGAAAATGGGAGGCAAAATTAAGGTAAACAAAAGGTCGCCTTTGGAAGTGAAATCCCCAATATGCCCTTCAAAGAGGACTTAAATTACGGGGGGATTATCAAGCGAGGTCAAATCGAGACGCAACGATATAAATGTAAATCTCCCACCAAAAGATAAAAAATAAAAATAAAAATGAGGACGCGCTTGTGTTTAAGGTCGGCACTTGTCGCTTGGTTATTGGTTCCCACTGTGTCCTAATTTGTTGACTGTACACTTCATCACACTAGTTACTTGTGACCAAACTACATCCAGAAAATTGCAAATCGATTAATTACTTTTCTTAATTTGATTAATTTATCTATTTATTATTAGACAAATGTAGCTTCTCGATCCCACCTAGGGGTGGGTCTGCATGCCCTACTCGTAACATCTATAAGCAGGGCAAGCTTATCACCCCAATTTTTTTTATATATTATTTTTTATTTTGATTAAATTATATTATGCACACTGTAATATTTTTGACATCTGATATTTTAAATTAATTAATTTATTATCTTGCATTCAAAAAAAAAATCTCTAATATCAGTATTTTGAAATATTTTTTTAGTAACACTCAATATCTTAAATATATTTTCAACACCCGGTATCTTAAGCTGATTATTTTTTAATGCATTGATTATTTTTTTTGAAAAAACAACTCATTTTATTTGGGGATGAGGATTCCCTACTCATCTCTTAAATGAACTGGGAATGTGGATTCCCTAGAGGCTTGGGAATTTAATGCTTAATGTTATTTTTTGTCTCTTAAATTTGTCCTCATTTTGGCTTTAGTCCCTCAAATTTAAAACTATAGGTTTTGATCAATGTATAGGCAAAATAGTCTAAGTATTTATTGAGTTATAGGAATCAATAATTTTAACAAAAAAAAAAAATTGAAACTTAAAGGGTTAAACTATATGATTTGAAACATGAGTATGGACGGACTAAGCAATTAGAATTAGGAGGGGCGAAAATTATAGAAATAAACCCACATTTTTAGAAAATCACATTTTAACCTGATAAAAATTTAAATATTTTCACTTTAGTACCTCTATGAAACTATTAAAAGGGACTAAAGTGAAAATATTAAAAATTTTATAAGTCTGAAATGATATTTCTAAAAATGTGAGTTCTTTTTTATAATTTTAGGGGGGTGGGGGCCACCCCTAGCCCCCATATGTATCCGTCCCTAAACATGAGGAATCAAAACTAAACCAAGGCTAAACTTGAAGGACCAAAAATCATATTAACCCATTGCTATCAATTGAATGTTGTTTTTAAAAATGCTGACAGTGGCGTGAAGATTTGACTGATGTCCAAAAAAACACACAACAATTAAGTGCGTTTTAAAAGCTGATTGGAGAATTGCAAAAAAAATATGCATGTGTGTGGTTCTAATAATTGGATTTTCTGCGTTTTTTCATGGATTTCAGATCTTTGAATCTCGTATCTGATAAAGAAGAATTCATTTTCTTGCCTCCTTTATTAAATATTTTTACGTTCCTCTGCTATAATTAAGCAGGCAATCTAGCTATTTCCATGGATGTATGGAAGTTGGAAGATATAGTGCCTTTTGATTGAACTTGACCAGCAAACTTACTTTATATATATCTGAATGAAACGTTGAATTTGAATTTGAAGTTATGCCTTTTTTATCACTTTTGTTTCCCGATGCTTTGGCTCTATTTTTTAGTCTACTACCTCTAGTCCTAATTATAAGAGCTAGTTGACTTTTTTTTTGAGAGATTAAGGAAACTAAATAAGTTACTTAATCATTGCATATGTTGTGCAGACATTATATATCAGTTTATTAGTTAAACTAATTAGTTTAAAGAATAAGAAAAAATACTCTAAAGTAATTTAATTAGCTTTCTTAATTTCTCCAAAAAAGTCAACTAGCTCTTATAATTATGACCGAGTATATTACAGTGTGAATACTAACTAATCTATCAAATCTAGTCACCATTCATGTGTTGACAAAGATCTGCTCCTACATGTTTAATGACTACGTAATACGTTTTGTATAGGGCATCAGTTATTTTACTAAATATTCCTAACAACTAACCATAAAATTTCATAACTAATCAACCAGATTTTTGTAACGGGTGCTTTCAATGATAATTGAACAAAAATCACTTTAATACGCGCAGGCTCTTCAAACTGCAAAAGGATTCTAAAAAAAAGGCATTAATATGAGCAAGTTCTTCAAACTTTAAAAGGATCATAGAATAAACGCAAGCAAACAATATGAAATCAGAGAAAAAAAGGATTAGTATAATGTGATTTGTCTCTAGATAAACTTATATAAAAGGTTTGACATAAACTTGTTTAAATGACATATTGAAAAGTTAATTTCAAATGATTCAAGTCTAAACAAAAGCCAGTAACTTTATTAAAAAAATTATTCAACTATAACATAGCTTTTAGACTAAACAGGTTATTAGCATGAATATCAATCTAAACAATATTTTAGAGTTATTGTAGATTAACGTTAGAAAAACAATTCCTACCGTTAATTCAAACAGACATTTAATACTAAATAAGCTTTTCAGCTTTCAAACCCACTCTTCACCATCCAAAACTCATGGTAAATATCCATCCCAAACTCATGGTAAGCATGGTAGAATAAAATAGAAGCCATCTCCATTTATTTTTAGCTAATCATGGCACTATAGCAGTAGAAGTTTTTGAGTAATTCACGCACCCCTAATCCCCTCCACAGCTAACTGAGCCTATACGTCAAGTTATGCAATTTTCAATCGTCAAGACAAAAAAAAGACACCATGGTTGAGTTGTTTTCACATACCCTCCGTAAAAAAAGAAAAGAAAAAGGCATGAGTATCAAGTGACTATGAACAGGTAATAATGTGTTTTGATGGCATAATCTGAACAATTATGGAGACATTAGGCGAAAATCAACCATGGTTGAATAGCAATGAGTGAGATAACGATGATGATGGGGAGATGAATATGAAGTTTGTGGAGTAATATAATATTGCATCAATTAAGATTAGTTGCGTTGAAATCATGTTTAATTATGCTAAATACGCATTATATATAAATTACGTAATGGCTAGGCATAAAGAGGCTATCACATAATTACGAGTCTATTTCTTCCAGGATACTAAAACTGAAGGCTCATTATTCTCGTGGTTATTAAAGAAAAAGTCTCATTCGGGGAAATATGGCAGAATCGTAGATTCGCCGGAACAGCAAAGGGCATCGAGGAATGAAACCCAAACAAATAATAAAATAAATGAATGAAAACTGATATTTTATTTATTTTTTGTCAGATTGATATACTCCTATCGAGGAAAAGGAAGGGGAAAAAAAAAAAACTGACGGACGACCCAATAAGATGAAGACACGCATCAAGGAGGCATATTCCGTCACTTGTACTAAGTCTCACTCCATGCTCTTTATGCTCAGGTGGCTATGGGGCCCACGACGCCACAATGACCTCACTAATAGAGCAATATTGCTAATTTGTATCCATTAAAAAATGAAAAACACAGAGAGAGAGAAGCGCGTTTCGGAACCGAGTGACAGCTCGATCACACATTTTTCCGGGTTGCGTTCAAACAGACCTGGCCTTTTATTCCTTTTCAAATCTTTATACTATTTGTAAGGAAGAGAAAATAGGCTTAGAGCGGTGCAATGACAGCCGTCGGATTGACACCAGACTTCCCGCCTATTTGTTTTGATTTGGCCGTACTCGGTGGATGATGATGATTATTATTATTATTATTATTTGTTCCAGAAAAGTTAATTTGAGTTCGGTCCCAAAGGCCACTAAGGTCAAGACATGTTTCCGGGTTCAAAAAACACTTATAAAAGCACTTACAGATCATTTACTGATGAGGTTCTCATGTCAACAACGAGAGTTTAACTCATGACCTTTTGAGCTACGAGCCAGCCTCTTACCAACTAGATTAATATTTTTATTTTTATTTATAAAGAACTAGATTAATATTTGTTGGTGATGATTATTTGCTTTTGAAAAACAAAAGATGTCTATCAACGCCTTGATATACGGAGCCCAATAGGATATTTGGGTCCGTTACGGCCCACACCCCTCCCCCCTTTCAAAAAAGCAATAGGATATTTCCCAAGTTGACGTCCCTCCGCCAAAAGATATCACAAAGAAGAAGAAAAGCGATGTTTGATAATTGATGCCTGCCCATGCACACAATCACGTAATATGGTATTTAAATCCTTAAGATTTCATTATTGATCGGGTCATACGAGTTCTGCAACATGATTTTGCGTTCTTTTGTAAAACTCTCCCAGGTCAACTACGTGCCCTAAACAAATAAACCAACATTGTCTGATAAGCAACCCAAATTACTAGATTGATTTTTATAAATTTATCATCAACATGTCATTACATATCATTTCTCGCTGGCGTATAACAAAAATATTATGTTTGGACGGGAAGAAAAGTGAGAAGAAAATGGAAGAAAGATGATAAGGATTAAATAACAAATCAGCTTCAGAAGTATATGTCAAAAAGTAATGTTTTTTGTCTGTTGCCCCAGAAATCTAAAATGTAGCAATGTTACCCCTTTCCGTTAAAAAATTAACGGTTAATGTCAATTGTTTAACGATCAATATACTCCTGGACATATTCTCTCAGGATTTGTTACTTAACCTAAAGAATAATAGGTTTGCAAACTTCCACATATGATAAACAAATTACTATTTTAGGAAATTCTCTTCCACATATGATAAAACAAATTACTATTTTAGGAAATTCTCTCCCCTAATTTTTTCTCCGACCACACATACATGGGTAGGTAAATGACACTTTTCTTACTTTTCAAACATTGACTTTGTCTTTAAACCTGATCGTGAAAGAAATGAACGCCGCAATAAGTTCTGACATCGGATTGATGCTTCCTGACAAGAAATAAGCAGGAAGGCATTCTTTTACCAAATCCGATTTATCATAAATTACAATAAATTGGAAGCAGTGACACTGACACACCGCAGAAATTACAGTCACGACCGGGATGAACCCTAGATTTAATCCTCAAAAATTGCTTCCGGGTCCCTTGCCTGAAAATTCCTAATAGTTTAAAGTCTGCGAAACCTTAATGAAAGACAAGACCAAACCAATCCTTGTGGATTCAGTTTCTCATGTTATTTATCACTTCTTTAATTTCCTTTCCTTTCTCTGCTTTCATTTTTTATCCACTGTGAAGCATGGATCGGCAGAAATGGCCAACAAGCACCTTTGACTGCTTTAAAACGCAGTCATCAGTATGGGGCCGAACATCAACACCTGCACGAACAGGAATCACACATCGAGTTCCTTAGATTTTTCTAAAAATAAAAAGCTTGACCCGTAGAAATGGAATATTCGCAATTTAGTCGGTGTCATCAATGCTCTATCAATCTGATCAAAAAATTAATGTCACAACACAATATTATGTTCTAATATATTATTACTTAATTGCCATCATATAATATTAATATGTCAGCTGACAGTAGGTTCATTTTAGTTTCATCAAGAGTAGGTTAAAGGACATGATAAAAACTTTAATTTGCAAGAAGCTAATTTTAACATCCAATTTGACCACAAAAATATTAACATCCAATTGAGAAAGAGAGCCAATACTGAGGAATAGTCTATTAATATCAATTATCAAGAAATAGTCGATCTATGTGGAATAGGCCGCCATTCTATGAAAAACAACCCAATTCTGGAAACTAAAATGAAGTTTACTGAAATATGAATTCAAAATTTAAAACCATCAGGCTGTTAGGATGCTTCCTGTTGGTAGGTTTGACGTGAAATAAAAGTAGGGGGAAAGGAACACAAGCACCAGAAACCCAGAACTAAAAGACATGCAAATTTACCCTCCAAGGACTGCGGAACATTCTTGCAGGGATATATCTAAAGAAAACTCTGATATCAAACCCCCCTTTTTCCAACAATGTTATTTTATAGTACTATTCTTTATGCATCATTTTTATCATGGAACAGGGAAGATCGGATGACACCATTCATAAGTTATCATTAAAATTTATATGGCACAAAATTTGACTTCAATACTGAAGACAGAAGACAGATGAATAGGGCAATTAACGTACAAGAATCTGGGTTAACAGTAAGGAGGAAGAAACCTTTCCTGAACAATGCTTCTGGATTGCATTTTAAGCAGGAATATAGGATTCCAAGATCAATTGTGCTGGAGAGGGTGATCTGATCTCGACAATCAAGTATGTAAACTTCCATCTTTTGTCCTCTTCGTCTTTGAACATCTCACAGAAAACTTTCCCACTTCCATGGGGTCCCCGAATATAGAAATTAACCTGTTACCCAAAGAGCCATGGCTAAGAACAATTGACACAACCGCTGGAAACAAAAAATGAATAGAAATGCAAAAATACATGAAAACTATTCAGCTAAGACTCCAAAAAGTTTTCCTGTACCTTCCTTTTCTTTTTCCTTATTTTTTTTGTGGGGTTGGGCTAGGGGAAGGGAGGTGTAACAGATAGTCCAAAAGAGAAATAGTTAATACTTAGTATATATTAATAAATACCTCGACATGCTCGACCCCACCTTCATCAGTCCAAACCTTGTTGGGAATTCGTTGCCGAGCAGCTCGGTTTCTACTCTCCTGACCGTAGCCAGTAATTGGGGATCCAATTCTCACTCTAACCTGATACAACACATTGAAACAGATGTTGAGTTTTACTTGGAAAAGTAGCTACTTTTCGTTAGCACAACTAACTTGAAAAACATAAGACAACTTCACATTCATTCACTCTCAAGTATAACTAGCTGTACTAATGATTTTTATTTTAACACAAGCCCTCAAAGCATCTGTTATTTTGTCTTGAAAATGGAGAACAAAATAAGAAAATCCCAATTTAAACATTAGAAATCCAGAGCCATCAGGATCTGTTGTTAAAGCTTCTCATCATCTAACCTTCATCTCACCAAAACCTTTGTCCTTCCTTTAAAACTATCCTTGCGTTGACCTTATAAACTGTGATCCAAAATGGTTAGCCTCTTTTGATGGCCAAATACATATAAACTCTCCTCAACAAACAATTGCCCCTTTTGGATTTCATAGTTCAGGAAAATAAATAAGAAAATAAGATCTATTCACCTGACTGTCATTTTGAATTCTCTCTAGAGACATGTTAAAGATTTTGTACCTGCCACCAACTCATTAAAATCAGAGGGGGATCAAATAAAGATAAAAACCTTCAAGCAAAAAAATCATAATAATTTTCAAAGAACATAATTCAAAATAAAATTAAGCTATATACTCTTTGGGTTCAAATATAAGCTCCTTGAAAACAGCATATCCAGCAGCAGCTGCAATTCCAAGCCCAGCAAGGATGACAACACTGTAGGACGCCCCCTCCACAAATGTTACTGGCTTCTCTGGAATATTATATGTAGGAGCATCAAAAGGATCCTCAACAGTTGATATGTCTTTTTTAGTCTGCCAAAGTGGGAAATTAAGGTATCAAGGTGCGTGACCCATTTTGACATTGAGTTTTGACAACCAAGGGTACAACGACAGTCATACTATGAATTCTGAACATAAAGCATATGTCATACTCTATGATTGAGATTTTTTTCTTACATTAAATGGCATCAAAAGCTCTAATGCAGGATGATTCGTTTTTTTGTTTGACAGCAACCACTGAATTGAAGGTCACAATCACATAATCCAAATTTTGATAGAGGGAACGTAGAAATGAAACATTTCATGCTTATTCCAGTATTTAAAAAAACGATAGTTGACCTTTCTGTCTTCAATCCAACCATCTATTTTGAGGGAAGCCCACTAACATAGGTCACAATCTTGACAATTTGATCTATTAAATATGTCATACAGTTTAATCAAGTCGTTCAACCACTAATAGTGACAGTACTGCAAACTGTAATGCTGTTAATTCAACATGCTTCTAAGCCAGAAAAGGAGGGAATGATAAAAACAACAGCACAAAATTTCGCAGCTTAACCTCATTTGTATTTTCTCCTTGTTTGTTTGATGCCCTTGAAGAAATGGATCTGGCAAAAGAAAAACTGGTGGGGTCCAATCCACGGTTTACCCTAGGCAGATATGGAGGCTGAGAACTGGCTGTACATGTTCTGGCAAACCATCCACCGAATTGAATTGCCATTCCTGCAAATTTTATTAAGAACATAACTTTCATAAAAGTTGATGCTAAGATCATACTTTTATATTCACACCCCAGGGCAAAAAAGATCAATATCTGGTACTCATTGGACAAAACATGCATCATGAACCTAACTGGTAACTCAGCAAGCATTGTTAAGTCATAAATTCATAAGTCAAAGATGAATTCAATTGTTTTTGAGGTAAGGGCGTGATTCACAGATTCAAATCAATAACAAGGTATGTATGCTCTTAAACCAAAAAGCCTCACACAAAAGAAACATAAAAACCATATTCTTCCAAGAGCTAGTGAAAGAAATTTTCAATTCTTGGGTAAGGATTCAGTCATGTGTAAATAAACAATGGAGAATTGGAGACCAACCATTCGCTCCTCGTATATCCTGCAGAAAAATAGGAAACCAGAATAAATGAGTGCAAAACAAAGCCTTCAACAACAAATAAATGAAATTAAGGCAAAAGAAATAACAAATAAATGAAATTAGAGAAACACTGCTTCATCGTCACAAAGAAACATGATCTTCGTAACCGATATACCACTTTGCTCTTTAAATTTTTGTGCATTTAATCAACAAAATATCAAAATACCAATGACACTGCTGTACAAGATGCCAAGCTCCCATCGTAACTTTTCCACCATGTTTTAGAGGAAATCCTACTATAATTATAATTTATAGAAAAATCTGTTTCCCAAAGTGAAAAATAGTCAATTCAAATTAAATTATTAAAAAAGGTTCATCAGCTATAACATAACAAGTCATCGCCAGATATTAATAAATTGTAGAAGAAACTGTCCATCCCAAAAAAAAAATATTGATCATAAATGCCTCAGCCAGATTGACAGATTCGATTACATGCAATACATTGGGTCAGATTTCTCTCATCGTCCATCTTAATCTCTAAATCATGTCCATCATATCAATCTGAAATGAGAGAATACTACTTCGATTTTTCTCTTCTCTTCCCAATCTAGATCCAAATGAGCTCATCATGAGGGATGATGAGGGGAAAAAAAATAATGAGAGGATCTGCTTCCCAATACATTCTGTTTTTTTAGGGTAAAACAAGCAATACATCAATTGCTTATAAGTTAGGCGTTATCGTCCCTTCGGGAGCATCCCATAAAATTAACCATCATTGTGAATCTCGATGGGTTTTGGACAACAAAGATGATCTCGACATAGGTTCCAAGGAATAGTAAGGGCTAAGACGTACTTCCTCTGATCCTTATTATAAGGCACCAACTAACACAATCCAATAAAAACAGTTAAAGTCAATAAAGATATCTTAGAATTTAAGTAATTTCCAATATTAACTCTACTAATTGCATTACACTCTAATATCATATTAATTATTACTTTTACCCATTGGCCTTATTAATCATGGGCATACATGAAAAAAAAAAAATTAATGCTCATTGCGAACAAACAAATGTTTTATAAAAAAAATCAAATATGGTGCCTTATAATAAGGACCAGAGGGAGTATAGACAAACCCGGAATCTGCACACCATGCAATGCAGTTGTTTCGGGATTAGAAAATTCCGACATTTCAAAGCACACGGAACTTAAATGCATGGTTTGCGTATTTAAAAAATGTAAACGAGATGTAATTGTTTGAAGAATAGATAAACCTTTCAGAAAACTAATGCAAAACACTGAAAACAAATGTCTATGTAAATTCGAAAAAAGAAACGACAACTTCAGCAGTGATTTCCAAGCACAGAACCAATAACAAAAGAGTGACCAAACAGCCTACATTTTTTTACCTTCTTAACCTGCCCCAACCGAGGAATATCAGCAGGCTGCAAACGTCGAGTGTGGTGTACTAATGATCGCGTTGTTGCGTACTTCCAGTGCCTAGGATTCGATAACAACTCCATATCGTATAGCTGTCTGCTCCGCCACAAATCCGAAATATATTTGGACGCGCCTGAAGGGGGAAAATCATGTTTGGTCATGAAGAAATACGTTGACGAGCAAGACAGAGGAACTTCCGAATTTCAAAACTTCCGGCCACTCAATACAATTTGCACAAGCATATTTCAAGAAGCAAAATAAACAAGTTAGGTTGTCAGGGAATACAGAATAAGTTTACCCATTATAGTTGGATATGTTAAATGGAATCAGCGTCTTCAAAACTCAATGCCCAAGTTTTTCAGTGACCGGATATAGCAAAGAACCCTAAACCTCTGATCGGAGTGTTGCGTGAGACGCCGCAGCCGGTGAGGGCGGGTCGATCTACAATTTTTTTAAAAAAAAATTTGGGCGTAGCAAACTCTATTTTTCAATGACAGTTTTTTGTGTGGACCCAATCTCTAGGAATATGGCCCAAATACTTGTGGGCTGTCTTGTAAGTTTTTGGGAAAATTAGAACCATGGAGAAAAATACTGACAATGAAAATTATAATTATTTAGAAAAACCAAACATCATAATATAAATTTAAAATTTAGTAATTATTTCTAGTCAAACTCCAACATTATCTCTTATATTCATAATTAAAAAATGACTAAAATTAAAACTAAAACGGCTGGAAGCACTTTGGTTTGGTCCTTGACAAGGACCATCACCGTTTTGTGCATTTTGTGCCAAAATAAGCAGCCTCCTTTTTTTGGCATGGACTATTACTAAAAAGATATGAAAATTTGAGAAAATTTTTATTTAATTTAGTGAAATTTCAAATTTTGTATTAGTTTTAAAAATAGAATATGGGAGAAAATGTAGGATAAAATGCAGAAGATCTCTTTAGGGGTATTTTGGTATTTTTAATTTTTAATTTTTGTATTTGATCCTTCTAAATTTTTATAATTTTTATGTTCCTTCTCAATAAATATTTTTTCCTCCAAACCTTCCATTCTAATTTTCCCTAATTTTTTTTATAATAGCATATTTGTAAAAGCCTTTTTTGGGGGTAAATAAAAATTATATTACGTTTTTTAATCAGTGAAAGAAGGCTAATTTTTTTACCCACAAAAATTTGTTGACTTCAAAAAATTAAATGAATCATGAATAAATGTAATATTGTAGAGTAATTTCATTCCTCATGACCTTTCTTTTCTGTATCAATGTCTGGTTGTTTGATTTAAAAATCTCCGTCAACAAAGTGAAAAATACAAGAAAAGTAGCACCAAACAATTGGGATTGGCTGTTGTCCTTTACTCTTACTATTCTCTTCCCTTCCTCTCCCTTCCACCACTCATCTCAACTTTAGATTAAAATGTGAGTGGTTCAGATTTATTTTTTGATAAAAATATTTTTTATTATAGTTTCAAATTATTATAACAAAAATTTAGTAGTTTTTGAATTTATTTATAAATTATAAAATAATTTCAATTTAAAAGCTAGGATGAATAATGGAGGGGAAGAAAATGATAAAAGCAAAGAATGGTAGCCCAATTCCTAGATAACCATGATCCTGATTTATTTTTATTTTTTTGTTTTCTCAAATTACACTTATCTTATACTTGATTTGATCATTAATTTAATACTTAAAAAAAAGGAATAAACAGCACGAAAAATCCTGTGTCCAATGCTTTATTTTATTAATATCATAATTCAGCACAAATCTGCACAAGTGTTTTTTTTTTCTAGTTTTTTTTATTCAAAGCTTGAATGATAGTTAGGAATTTAAGTCAAATAGACCTAAATCCTTAATACTTCTCTGGTTTTAAATATAAAACAAAATTTATAGTGCACACTACAAAATTTATCCTATATTTAAGACTAGAGGTAGTACATTGAAGCATTAGCAGAATGCTAAGAACTGCACAAGTGTTTTATTGATCTCATGATTTAGCACAATTTTTTTACATATAATACATCCCTAAAAGAACAATTCCAGAAATCTCTAGCTTATAAATGGTGCTAAGCGTGGATCATTGTGGCGAGGGAGACCTGTTCGAGCACCCAAAGCTCTACATTTGGCAGCTGCCTGCAGTCATCATCACCACAAAATTAGAAAAATTGAACCGCGAAAAAAATAAAAAAAATCCCACCTTTCATATTTTTCCTATTTTCCTTCTTTGTTTGGTTGGCCATTCTGAAATATGGACAGCGATTTATCTTAGATGACAAGCAACTTACCACTTGACAGGCGAAGGGCAACATTTTCTCAGGTGACATGTTTGCACATATAGCTACAAAATGAGTGAGAGAGCATAAGTATATCAAATCTTAAAATAACAACCGAAACCAAAATAAAACTTGTTAGTCATGAATTGAAAAACATGGACAGGATATTGAAATGTTGGCAACTTCAGGAAGAAATAAAGCCAAATAAAACTGGAGCAAAGTTGCTAGTAAATTTCACATGTCGTGTTCTACATCTAGCAGATTCTAAGAATATTATCAAGACAGCATATATCAGATTTAAGATTACACCTACCATAAAGAATAGCTCCAATAAATGCATCCCCAGCACCTGTTGTATCAATCAGTTCCCAAGCTGGTATCTTCTCTGCTGTTCCAACAAACAAACGTCCACACACGGTCCCTATTCCCTCTGCCCTCAATTTTGTCACGGTCTAAGAGAGGGGAAAAAGTGCATTGAACATGGTCCAACTCAATTGGGATGTTATGGAAGGAGGCATCTTCATACTAAATTAGAATTTGTAGAAATTATAAAAGTTTAATATTTTACCGATGCTATACAAGTTGGGATAATCAGACTATCATCTTTCTCTCTATACAGGGATTCTATCACATCGTCCACATCCCTTTCTCCTACGTCATTACTCTCTGCCATAGCAGGATAAGTCAGAACTTAAATATCTTCTTGGAACACAGATATCAAATGCAAAGGAACGGTAAGTAAAATTGAAAGGGTCAAGTGTAAATTCACCAGTTATGCTTCTTTCCAGCATTATACATCCATCTTCACCCAGAGTCACAATCACAAATTTGATATCTGGCAATCTCAAAAGCACAGAAACTAGCGCACTTGGAATAGATGCTGCTTGGGTCCAGGCCTGATACAAAAGGAGCACAAATAATGCACCCAAGTCCCAAGTACCCTAGACTTTAAAGAACTGAACATAAGCAGAAGTATATGTATCATGCATGTAAACTAAATCAGCAATTCCACCTAAAGACAATTCAACCTCATCATAGTGTTACAGAAAAACATGAATTGGAAGTGCATATAGAAGGTGTTTGAACTCTGAAGAGGAACATGATTCAAAACACAATGCATGTTCAACTTCTGAATTTTAATCAGTTTGTTACAGACGTTCAAAAGTGAAGTCATGCAATTAGAGCAAGTCCTATATGTTGACACACTTAAGGATTCATACATAGTCAAAACAAAGTCAAAATCGATGCATATAAGACATAACACCATATAAAGATAAGAGTCAATCAAAAGCTCCTCATATTAACGACAGAGCGACCAAAGTACCTTTGGAAACCTTGCAGAGCATATAACATAATCAGCAAGACCCAGAAGCTCATCCAATCCTTCCCTCATCGATTCTGCCTCAACTAAAATAGGTATGTTATTCCGGGCTGCCTGTATTTAAAAATTTGATTACAACTGTTTACTGTTCAGATACAGAATAATGGTAACGATTCCCCCAAAGCCCCATACCTTCCCAGGCTCCCAAGATAGACCACATTCGACACAATGTGTGCTACATGCAATAACTAGTTGAATTCTAGTCCGTCACCAAACTGGGTAAATATTATATAACCACTTCATTGTTTCTTGAAAGATTTTGGGAGTGACCAAATCATTAGTTCACCGGACACCAGGATGAAGTCTTTAACAAATATGTTAGAAGACCAAGACATGGTAAGCAACAAGATTCGGGATTTCATAAAATCCATTTGCTTGGAAATATTATTTACATCTATCTCAACCTATCCTGAGTACAAGGATACTTTGTAACCTTCTTCAAGTCAGTCTATAATAAATTCACAGTTTCTGGAAAGGTCAAGGGGAACTGCTATTTTCTTCTCTATTATGCAATTTATTGCCGACTCTTTTTATATCAACTTAGTTTTATTATAAAAGAATAAAAAATACATTCATCACTACAAAAATTAAATTTAGATTTCCTAGCTGTGCAAGCCACTGAATAAGAGTCACTTATGATTTGGGGCCAAAATTGATCAAAATGAAAAAGCTGTAAATGCAAATAACTGTACTGGGGAACTCGTTGGCCTTGATTCATTTCAAACCCAATTGGTGTAGTTTTGGATATAAATCCTCTTAAATTATTGAAGAGATGAAAAGCAAAAGCAAGATAATAATTACCTCCTGTGCGACAAATAGTGCAGTTTCAGTTGACGTTCCATCAAAATAAACTAATCTCGCTTCATCAAATGCAGATGATAGGATTGATTGGGACAGGTCAGTTGGCATCATGGGAGGGTCTCCAAAGGTAGAAATGCATGTACGAGTTTTCCTGAAAGGATCACGTAGAATTAGTTTGCAGAAATCCTTGGTCAAACGCCTCAAGTATGGGCAAGTATATATCTATATTCCAATGCATAAATCGGCCAAAAAATTTTCAAAAAAGAAAATTCCAAATAAATATTCTGTCATAAGAGTTGCATTTAAACCAGCAGTCATTATCAGTGAGAGTGGGTTTGTGACTGAAGATTAAAAGGGATTGGCTCTCATCCTCTTCCCTTCCTATCTTCTTCCCATCCTCTTCTTCATCTCAGTTGTTGGATTGAAATCTAACTGGTTTAGATTTAATCTTTTATAAAAATATTAATAAAAAAGATTAAATCTTAACCGTTCAGATTTCAATCCAACAGCTGAAATGAAGAAGAGGGTGGGAGCCAGATCCAGACTGGAATACATTGCCCACGGACAAGCTGGGAAAGTTTCTAAAAAAGCACTTCTACAAGTATTTTAAAGTAAAACAAAAGTGATTGTTGGCCAAATTAAAAAGGTGAATTTTCATCCTGAATATGAATGAACCAATACACCTTGATTCATGACTGTAAATATGGAAATTAGATAGGACACTGTCTAAGCAGAAAAGCCTTTGAGTTTAGCCACAGGTTTATAGATATTATTTTCATAAGGGTTGCTCAAAAATACTAGCGGGATGTGGGTGTAAAGCATACGAGTAACTGCCTTACGTTTGGTTGTCCACCAGCACATATGAAATTGTTGAACTAGCGTCCTTGGAGACCTAAACAAGCAAATTTCCAACTCAGGAAGAGATAAGGGGGAAAAAGAAAGACAACCAAACACGGTTGACCAAAAAGCAAAGAGGGTGAAACTGGAGAGGTAATAGGAAGATCACTGGAACAGAGAGTCCCCTTTTTTGCCAAAAATAACGAATTGCACATGTATGAATCTTACAACAAGAAAGGAAGTATCCACCCCATCAGCTTCGAGCTCCTTCAATATGCCCTTGCCTTGGGCATCGTCAGAAACCTAAGGAATGCCCAAAAAAATTTGTCACAGATTATGAACAAATCAATCCCGCTCTGCACCTCGGAACATACACCAAGACATAAGATGCAAAAGATAGTAGAAAACCTTGGAGATCAACTTTGGTTTTAAACCCAGGCGAGCAGCACAAGTTAAAGCATTAGCCGCATTGCCACCTCCTTGAATCTAAAAAACCCAAATTATACAAAAATGATCAAGTTTCTTATCATAAATCTTCCAACTAATTCGCTAAGATTAGTGGCAGAGGGCGTGCATCAGTGTAACAACTCATGTGAGGCAATTAATTAACACGAAAACGAGCCATCGAAGAACAGCAAGAGGTCAACATACAGGCAAAGAGAAAGGCGATGTGGAAGAAATGAAACAGTCTTCTAACGGAATTTTCGATCAGGAAAAGTCAACTAAGTGGAACAGATGAATCAAGTTACCACCACTACATTGTGTACCTTGAAGCTGGTGGTTCTGACCTTGTCGTCCGGCTTGGGATATGCATCCACAGTGGCGAGGAAATCTATTGTGCTCATTCCACACCCCAACTGCTCTTATAGTCATTTGTATGACATTTATAAGTCTTCATTTCAGTTTCAATGAAAGCTACAAAATAAGAGAGAGAAACGTACAACGACGCGGCTTACGGTCGAGGGGGCAGGGGCATCAGAGGACATTTTAACCCTGAAATTTCTGCTACGAAGCATCGTTGACTGGGAAAAAACAAAAAGGAAAAAAAAAGGTTAACAGAAAGGATATTCAATAACAGAATAAATTTAAGAGCGAAAGCTATGAGTGATCAAATAAGAGGTGAATCAGAAGGAATGAAGTAGAATACATCGGCATTGGATGCAGCAAGATACAGCGGCCTCAACATGGTTGTCGATGACAGCGGCTCAGAATTCAGCGTGAGATTGATAATGAGAGTGGTGCCTCTGAGACAGAAACAAAGAGAACGCTAAATGCTTCTTCTGGTGATTTTTATGCTTGAGCTCGGTGAACCGCGGTAAAAAAACTTGTGGGCCCAACTCACCAACCGCCAAATGATTGTACTCTAATTTGGGAGACAAAAATGTCATTTTCATTATTTCTATTTCAGTCATTTTGCTAAGGTTGTAGGTTGTGACTGTTTGGATTAACAGTAAAAATTATTTTTTAACATAATTTATGGGATATAAAATAAATATATAAGAAAAGTTTTACCTTAAATTATATAAAGGTGCATAAATTTTCCGTGATAATGATTATCCGTTGATGTTCTTATCTGTGTAAAAATGCCAAGTTTATGAATTAATACATGAATCATACTGAAGTATGATTAATGAAAATTGGTTCAATTAATAAGATTTTTTTTTTTGGCTCAAAATTAATAAGAATTCATCCTTCGAGCTTTTCCTATCACCATCAGAATCTTGGTAGATTCTCGTAATCTAGATGATTCTACGTTTTTATTGTCATACCTTTTTGGGCCTTTTGGATAATATCAACTGATCAAGTGCTGACTGTTATTACTTTTTTGGGCCAGTAGTGCTGACAGTTATTATGGATTGTTTCACCTGTTACTTTAAAAATGGCATGTATGCGAACAGAGTTGAGTGTACGGCGAATCTAGATGCAAATTCTTTTTTCCAGAGGTATACACGATTATGTTTAATAAAGGGTTAAGGTGCAAAAATACACATGTACTTTTGTCAAAAGAGCGTCCAGTAGCAAGTGTTTTTTTTAAGTGCAAAAGTGACTATGTGGTTACAAAAGTAGAGCAAAATTATCATTGACCGTTAGTTGACCGTTATCTGACGCTGACGTGGCAATGGGATATGACTTCTCCATTAAAATATTGTCACCTGTTACTCCTTCTCTCTCTTCACAATTTTCATTTCCTTTTATGCCCTCTCCCTCTCTAACCCTTTTCCCTTTCTCCTTCTTCGTCTTCCCTCTTTCCTCTCAAACGCCAACGACGACGGCGGCGTCCTCCACCAACAACAGCGACGGTGGCCAAAGAACAAGAACAAGACCAAGTACAAGTCTGCTTATTCCAGTCATCATCAGCCATGTATCCCTCCAACAAGGTGCATTTCTCTCTTTCTCTCTTCTTCATTTTTCAATTTCATCTCCATCTATTGTTTAGCTACCATCACTTTCCACTCTAGCTCCGAATTCTATCTTGGTGTTCAATTTTTACTATTCACTTCTTTCTTTCCCCCCGAATTTATCACAAGCCAAACGAAACTTTGGGCTTGCAATGCATGCCTGTTTTTCATCTTCAGGTATTATCAAACCCTTAATGGCGTTAATCAGTGTATCAGATGTCAATCGTGTCATCTATTGAGGGATTCGTTTAGTTTTCTCTGTTTTTTGTTGACTTTGTTGGGTTACGCGAAGAAAAATCATGTTTTTTGGACCATTTTTATTATTGGGAAGGCTTGGAAAATCATCAATGAAACCATTTTTTTCAGCAATGGCGATTTTTCTATTGTTTTACTGCTCAGTTTTGGGGTTGTTCTTGACGTGCCATAACAAAAGGCACTGAAGTGGGTCTGGGAGGTGCTATTAAGAAAGTTTTATGATAGAAGTTTTAATTGCATAGTTGAATACACCTGGTTTTGTCGGCGGTACGATTTGGGGATCTTTCATCAGATAAATGTGTGTTATGGAAACCTTTTCATGGGTAGACGAAATAGGAAAATGGTGAATCGCTCAAGGTCCCAGCTTGGTTCAGTCTGCAAAGAAGAAGAAGGTCAAAATCTGGGGAAGAAGGTCGGTCGGGTCTGTCTCTGGGAA
Source organism: Acacia pycnantha (assembly GCA_025563575.1). Classification (NCBI taxonomy): domain Eukaryota; kingdom Viridiplantae; phylum Streptophyta; class Magnoliopsida; order Fabales; family Fabaceae; genus Acacia; species Acacia pycnantha. The sequence continues at coordinate 4,076,000 of JAMWYP010000013.1, forward strand.
AGAAGAAGGTGAAAATCTGACCTAAAGTCATTTTGACCAGGGATTGAATAAAACTTTTAAAAGTTCATGGAGGGACTAACTTGAAATTATCTGAAATGTGTCTGGGGCTGAACTGTAATTCATAACAACCCAGAAACCATCAACATCCACGTCATCATTTTCAGTACAAAAAAAGTCAACTAACGGTCAATGTGTACTTTTGTTTCACTTTTGTAACCACATAGTCACTTTTGCACCTAAAAAAAACATTTGCTACTGGGCGCTCCTCCAACAAAAGTACATGTGTATTTTTGCACCTTAACCCTTTGATAAAAAGATACAAGCACTTAAAAAAAAGGCATGTATATATAAGATTAAAAAATTTCTTATAAAAAACTCACAAAAATTAAAAACAAACAAACATCTCATATTTAGTTTAACTAAAATTTTATTTTAAAATATAACATAAAACAAATAATATATTACATCTTGATGATATAAAATTTAAAATTTAAAGCAAGTAATACATTCATAAGTGACAGTACAACTTATTTCTCTAATTTAATTAAATGAAAGGGATTTGTTATCATCCTATGCAAGATTTGTCGAATTCACGAGTTTAAACAAATTCGTAAAAGTGAGGTATATTCCTATCTTGAATTTAAAATCGTAAACTCGTAAGTATTTACTTTTACCACTAAATAGATATTAATAGTGTATAATTAAATAATTTAAATAAAAAAAATTTGATTTAAATATTTTATAAATCTAAATAATTGAAATTAAATCCATCAACATTCATAATTTATCATATTTAATAAAGAAATTTCTATAAAATTTATATTTAAAGCCTCTGAATATGATCAAATCAAAACAGTTAACACAAGTTTAAAAGTGAGTTAACATGGTTTTATAAGCTGGAAACGTAAAAATGATATTCTCGGTATATAAACTCGTTAGTTTAACTGAATTTACAATGATCACGAGTTTACTAGTGACACGATTCGATTTTATAAGCTAAAAAGGTAAAAACATCAAACTCAGAGAGTCAAAGTTTGACAACAATGGTCCTATGTTCTTAGATATACATTGTCTTTACTGTTCTCTACACTTCCTCTGATCCTCCACTACTCATTTCAGCATTTTGATTGAAATTTGAGTTGTTCAGATTTAATGTTTTATAAAAATATTTTTTATTCTTTTTTATTACAGAATTAAATTATCATAACTAAAACTTAGCCATGTTTGAATTTGTTTATTTATTTTTAATACTTTGATATTATATTAATATTTTTATAAAATATTAAATTTGAATCGCTCTTTTTTCAATTTAAAGGATGAGATGAGTAGTGCAGGGGAAGAGGAGGGGAAGAAAACGATAATAATAGGGAAAATGTCTTATTTTAAATAAAAAATATGTTTTTTAAAGATAACATAAACGTTATTATAATTTAGTACAACAATACAAAGCTTATAAAATGTATTTTGTTATAAATATTAATTATGCTGATGTCTATTGACTCATATCATAGTCAGTATCTTCTTGGTTACATTTAATAATTTATTATCTCTATTCTACTTCCTTCTCAGGCCAACAAGATTTGCTTTCCAAGTTCTCTATTAACGGTGACTTTTGGTGCAAGACTCGTTAATGCCTATAAATAGAGGTTTTTTTTGCAAGCATTATAGTAAAGTTGTGAAACTCACAAGTTTAAGCAAACTCGTGACAGTGAGCTAAACTCATATGTGAACTTAAATTGTAAACTCGCAAGAGTTTACTTTTACCATTAAATGTATATTAATAGTATATAACTAAATAATTTAAATATAAAAAATAACAATAAATTGATTTAAATATTTTTTAAATATAAACTTGAAATTAAACTCATAAACATTCATAATTTATGATATTTAACAAAGAAATTTCTATAAAATTTATATTTAAATCCAATGAGTATGATCAAATCGAAGAAGTTAATGTGAGTTTAAGGATGAGTAAACTCGATTTTGTAAGCTATAAATATAAAAACGCTAAATTTGGAGAGGGAATGAGCATTACTCTCATCTTTATCTCTTGAATATCTCCCTTCTTTTATCTCTTACTCTCTTATCCCATATACCTTTTATTTTCATAACATGTTTATATTAATTTAAACATTTTCAAACAAATTTTTAAAAATACATATAAATCAGACACTTGACACTACATGTGCAAAATTTAAAGTATTCGTCGAACAATTCTTGGTTAGTGAAGGGTCGGCTTGTTATAAATTTTGTACGAGTATTACATATGAAGGATTGACATTTATGATTAATTATTCATGATTCTTAATTTTTTTTACAAGAGTATTAATAAAAACCAAACATGCTTCCCTTGTAATTGCAATACAACGTATTTTGTATGACTCTGAACAGTAAACATTTTATATCATATATATGTGTGTGTGGATTATTATTGTTCGGCAATTAAGATAATAGCATTCATGATCAGCCATAAAAAAATGATCCGTAATGAACAATATCTAATTTTTTGCCTAAAAGTAATTATCTACTCTGCAAAGAAAAAACGTTGAACAAAATCATCACCTTTTTTCATATATTAATCAACAGTAATTAATAATAAATAGAGGAGCTAACAGAATCATATTAATTAATGAAAGGAATTGATTTTGCTAGGAAGCTAGCTACTAGCTCCACTTACATGCATTCAACTTAAAGCAATGAAAGCACCTCACTAACTTCACCCAAGGACTAGCCATGCAAGGCTATTATTCTTCTGCTCCAGCTTTTTAGTACTAACATTCGAACTTGTAACAAGGCAAATAATTTCTTTGACCCAATATGCTAAACATAAAAGGTCATTATTAACTCGTACGGATAGAAAATCAAATAGCCCACCGACCACATCTCATGATGAATTAGCAGAAGGCAAGATCACAACTTAAATTTACTGCAGAAAGGATGCCAGGCGCGGATCTGCACGGTATGGAAGACCACTTCGTGCTCCTAAGTCTCTGCACTTGGCAGCTGCCTGCAATGGACACCAAAAACGCATTTAAACCTTTTCCATTACCATATATTGCAGGTTGAGTACAGGAGTACATCAACACTTACCACTGTAGCAGCGAAGGTTAGCATTTTCTCTGGGGAAAAGTTGGCACAGATAGCTGAAAGCCAGGAAAGTAATAATAAAGTAAGTAAATGTTGGGAATTGTAAATTGTTCCAAGCATCTGTTTCATTTTATTTATTGTCTGACAATGTGGGGTGTCAACTCATTTTTCTCCTCTTTGGACCATAGGATTTCGATGCCTTTATGATGGCTTTGTTCTATCTAATTTCCAGGAGCAGAGACAACACTAAGGACCCGTTTGTTACAAAGAAAGTTTGGGGTGGGAAAGGAACTTTGGAGGAGGGAAAGGAAAGGAAATGAATATTTGAAAAATGAGGGAAGATGACTTGAGTTGTTTGGTAGGAAGAAAATGAAGAGGGAAAATTGGTAAGGAATTAGGAAATGTCTATTTTACCCTCAAAAGAAATTAATTCAAAATAATAAAAAAATTTTTTTGCTAAAATATATTTTAAAAATATTTTATTGTTAAGTTCGAACTTTTGAAGAAAAAAATTCGCCAAATTTGAACTTTCCCGCAGCATCTTCCTCAAATAAGGATGCAGAGAACTTTCTTTATAACAAATGGGTCCTAAGGATTTCCATAATCACTTTCCTCCGAAAGAAAAGAATTTCCTTAGTCATTATGTTCAGAAAAACTAAAGTCAAACAAGGGGATAATAGTAATAAAACGTGTTTTTTTTTAAAAAAAATTTTCTAGGGATAATATTTTTTTGACATGAATAGAGGCGGTAAGGGTGAAACCCTACTCCTGGTAGAAGTTATCAGGAATTCACAGTGAGATGACTTGTCAATGGGATGACATTGGAGACAGAGATACGTCCCCATGCCAAAGAGGAATGGGTGGTTTTCAATACCAACCCATCTACAGTTAAATCAACAAGAGTCAGACAACCTTAATCATGCACGGCAGATTAAAATAAAAATGGTAGGCAACCCATAAAGATCTAGCATGCTACTTCATAGGCTCCAGGGAAAGTAATTAGAATAAAAGTAATAAATTACCAAAGAGAACAGCTCCAATAAATGCATCTCCAGCTCCAGTGGTATCGACTAGCTCTGATGATGGTATTTTCTCAGCCGTACCAACATAAATCCTCCCACAAACTGTTCCTATCCCTTCTGCTTTCAATTTTGTCACTGACTGAGTGGATCAAAGGGAAAGAGAGATCTAAGCAAACCATTTACAAAAGCCTGAATAAGCATGCGATAATTTTTAGTTACAATCCCACTTCTTTAGCTTTTAAAATAAAAGAATCAGGAAAATTCTTGTGCCTCATGTATAACTGGAAAAAAAATTTGCCCTATAATACATGCGCCATCAGTCCAGGCAGATTTAAATTTTAGACTTGACTAGTTGTGCTTCAAAGATTGCTTAAGGTTGTTGGTTGCTTCAAGTTGATATTGAACCTCTCGTCATTGGGTTCAATTGGCAAAGGGGTCAGACACTCCCACCAAAGGGAGTGTGTTCAATCCTGGAATTAGTCAAGGCATTGGGGGAGGCATCCTAGCTTCTAGGTGCCTAGGTAAACGCCTGAGAGTAATAGACGACTCGCCTTGCCCAACAATGGTATCACCTAGGAGGAAAAGAGATTTTGCCCTGCCCTTGAATTGTGAGTTAGCCCAACCCCTTTCCTAAAATTTTTATATATATGAAAAAAAATAGTTGATATTGATGAACCTTTCAGGTCAAACATTGGCAAAGGATTGCAGGGCTTCTGCATGTGTCATGTTTCTGGCAAAGATGAACTCATTTCCTCATAATGTCATCCTAATATTGCTGGATGCCTATAACATCTGTCTCGTACTTCTTAAATAATAACTGCCAAATGTTTCTTCCATTTTTCATTTAGGTATTCCATTGAGAAAACTGCCCTACGCCAATGTTAAAATTTAAAATATTGTGATCAACAATATGATCCGCATGATCAATGCCTGTTGAGTAGGGAAAGACACCAATATGAACCTTATGATTCATGCATGTCCAAACCTCAAATAACTGACACCAAACTTCACTTCAAGCATGACCTAAAGCATTTGCTGTGTTAATTTCACAAAACTTGGGAACACTTCAGAAATACTGTAATACAATGACAGAGCAAAGAGGATTCAGAGTTTCATTGTTATTACCGATGAAATACAGTTAGGATTCGATATGCTATCGGTCTTTCTGATCTCCAGTGATTCCAGTATGCTCTCTACGTCTACTTCTTCAGAAGACTGTCCCTCTGCAATACGAAGCATATTACATGAAAACATGTTTGCTTTAGAAGGAAAATAAAGATACAAGGATTATGCAACACAAACACAATTCTTACAAATGTATGCATAGTGTAACAGAAAAGAGTAAGAGAAAAATATGTATTCTGAATTCCTTGTTTATTCATATACACAAGAGAGAAGCCTTAGAGCTAATGGGCCCATTATGATAATTCATTTCTAATAATCCCTAATCCCTAATTCTTTGTGATACTAATTGATAATATTTACATTATTTATATTAATATTTCCTAACCCCCCCTCAAGTTGGAGCGTAGATGTTAATCAAGCCCAATTGTTACAAAGATAGTCAACCCGAGTCTCATTTAAGGCCTAAGTCAGAAGATCACCCAATTGGTCACTAGACCGCACATACCCTATAGAAATAAAGTTCTCCTTGATTTTGTCGCGTATAAAGTGATAGTCAATCTCAATGTGTTTCATATGTTCATGAAACACAGGGATGGAGGCTATGTATAGAGCAACTTTATTATCACACCACAGTTTCGCAGGCAATCATGTGGCAAGACCAACTTCCTTCATTAACTGGTGAATTCACACAACTTCCTGTACTGACTGAGCCACGGCTCTATACTCAGCTTTTGCACTAGAATGAGAAACCACATTCTGCTTCTTGCTCCTCCAGGACACTAAATTTCCACTCACAAACACGCAATATCATGTGGTGGATCTCCTGGTAGCCTTTGATCCCGCATGATCTACATCACAAAAACATTCAATCTTGGTGTGGCCATGATTCGTATAGAGTATATCATGACCAGGTGAGCCCTTCAAGTAATGAAAGACATGCTCCAAAGTTTCCCACCGAGTAACGGTTGGTGCTATCATGAATTGGCTAAGTACACTAACTGGCAAGGTCACATCAGGACGAGTCACCTTGAGATAGTTCAATTTCCCAATCAGTTTATAGTATCTCTTACGATACAAAAATGGTTTAATCTTCTCAGGATCAAACTTTTTTCTCACATCCTCATATAGCTTGTCAAATGGTACGTTACCATCAATGTCCAAAAAAGGATTAGAAATCATGGGAAAGCTACTTGGTACTGATCCAAGTTTCCCGATTTCTTTTAGCAGATCAAGAACATATTTCCTCTGTGTCAAGAGGATGCCTTTCTTGCTTCTCATAACCTCGATACCAAGAAAGTACTTTAGTAGACACAATTCCTTCGTTTGGAAATTAGAATTAAGAAAGGCCTTGAGTAATGAGATTCTCAAAGTATTGCTACCTGTAATAACAATGTCATCAACATATGCCACTCAGAGAATCATGCAAACATCCATCATCCGATAAAACACAGAATGATCACACTTACTCTGACCCAGACCAAACTTTTTAACCACAAAGTTAAATCTATCAAACCAAACACGAGGGCTCTGCTTCAAACCATATAAAGACTTTTGAATGTGACATACATTCCCATGCTCCCCCTGAACAACAAAACCAGGTGGTTACTCCATGTAAAGTTACTCAAGATCACCATTCAAAAAAGCATTTTTAACATCCATGAAGATCCCAACCATAAATGGTTGCCATAGAAATGAAGAGGCAAATAGAGGATAGCTTTGCCATAAGGGAGAAGGTTTCTGAATAGTCAACACCATAGGTCTAAGCATATCCCTTGGCAACCGGTCGAGCTTTAAAACGTTCCAAGGTGCCATCAACTTTTGTTTTTACTGTGAACATATGCTTACGCTTACACTAGATAGCCTTCTTTCTAGGAGGTATATCAACAAGAGTCCAGGTACAAGCCTTATCAAGGGCTATCATATTTTCTTTCATCGTAGCACGCCAACTAGGATGGGCCAAGGCTTGGTGGAGAGTGGTGGGAACGGTTATAGAGTCTAAGGATGCTATGAAAGAACATGATGGAGGAGAGAAGTGGTTATAGGAAACAAAAGGAGACATAGGATAGGTACAAGTACGTTTACCTTTATGGAGGGTAATGGGCAAGTCATCAGAAGTATCAAGCACTATTTCGAGTTTAGAGGCAGGAGTGGAGAGAACTGGTTTTGAATCAGACGCCGAAGCAGGCACTGGTAGGTCATGAACATGATCGACTACATTACTTTCCCTTGGACGTTTCCAATAAACTCGATGGAGAGGTGGTTTAGTAGGTGCCGGAACAACCACTTGCAATGGTGGGAAATGAACCTCATACACCAATATATCATCAAGACCTGCTACTGTGTTAGGGGATTTAGATGGAGTAAAGAAAGGAAAGAACAAAATTGACTCACGGAAGGTAACATCTATAGACATAAGATAACGATGAAGAGTGGGAGAATAGCACCGATAACCCTATTAAACTCTAGAATACCTAAGAAAGACACACTTGAGAGATTTGGGATCAAGTTTGGTAACAATGGGATAAACATCTCGAACGAAACAAACATAACCAATGATTTTTAGATCAATAAGGAACGAGTAGGAAGGGAACAAAGTTGTGTATGGAGTGTCACCGTTGAGAACAGGAGAGGGCATACAATTAACAAAAAAACACGTTGCTGATACAACATCAATCCAAAAAGGTTTAGGAACTTGCATTTAAACATTAAAGCCCGGGCTACTACTAATAAGTGCCGGTTCTTTCTTTCTACAACACCATTTTGAGAAGGTGTGTCTGCACATGAGGACTGATGAATCATGCCATATTGTAGCATATAACTTTGAAGTTCAACAAAAAAAAAAATTCTTTAGCATTGTTACTCTATAAGGTTTTCACAGAGATATCAAACTAAGTTTTGACTTTAACACAAAATTGCAAAAGTGAAAGAACAACTCAGAACGATTTTTCATTAAATAAAGTCAGGTGGTTCGAGAAAAATCATCAACAAAAGTAACGAAATACCTAAAATGAGACTTGGACTCAGTCACGGACCTCAAATATTAGAATGAATTAAATCAAAAGGGGACGCAATCCGTTTATTAACATGGGGAACTAGGTGAACACGGTGATGTTTAGCAAACTACATGACTCGCACTCTAAAGACGACAAATGATGAAATTGATGATACATCTCCTTTAAAGAAGACAAAGACAATGAAATTCAAAAGGAGAGAACCACCAGAGCAAGCAACAAATGCAGCACCCGATCGTCAAGGAAGTAGTAGCCGTCAAATTCATATCCTCTACTAATAATACACTTCGTCATGAGATCCTGAATCAAACAATGGTCAAGGAAAAGTGAGATAAAATAGTTTAATTGGCAAGTAAGCTTGCTAGGAGATAGAAGGTTAAAAGCAAGGTCAGGAACATTAAGAATAACGACAGGGAAACAGACGGGGTAGTGTTAACAATGCCAGATCCAAGAACACGAGAATAAGAACCATTGAAAATTCTTATCTAAGAGTGGTTGGCATAAGGTGCATATGTAAAGAACAAACGATGGTTACATGTCATATGATTAGTGGCACCGTAATCGATGATCAACTTCGAGGAAGAAGTAGTAAGGCATGAACCAAATTACCTATAGCAAGTGCAGTTGGTGTTCATTGAACATTATCATAGTTATCAGATGATTGTGCCATATGAGCAAAACCACTACGCTGCAGTTTATTTTGCAACTTGCGACACTTTGGTATGACCTGGTTCCTTACAATAGAAGCACACAATCCCCCCAGCACCAAGATTCTGAGGCTTTTTCCTTGTCTTGGGAGGCTTTGGTTCCTATTATCAACAGAAACAAGAGTCAGGGTACCATTTTCTTGTCTCGAGAAACCTTGGTTCCTTTTATTAGGGCCATGACAAGCTAAAGCACTAGCATTAGGATTAGAAGCCGTTTGAGACAAACTATCTGCATGCAGCACACAAAAGTACACATCCTGAAGCGAAGGAAGTCAAAGCTAGACAGAATCTGATATCGAACTGTCTCATAAGCTGGATCAAGAGTAGTAAGAAAGTTGATAATAGCCTTCTTTTTCATATTGTCCACCTGTGCCTAAAGATCAGTTGTAGGTGGCATTAACATCTTCATTTCCTCATACATTCGCTTAAAATCCATGAAGAAATTCTTCAGGGGGTGACCCTGCTGTTCAATACGATAGAAACCTTTACAGATCTTGTGAATGCCAATAATGTTCTCTTTCCCATAATACACGAACTCCAGGTAATCCATAATTTCTTTAATAGTATTAATGTAACTAACAGGGAAGAATGTCGCTCTCGATAGAATTTTGAATTTGCAAAAATAACCGGGCATCTGCTCTAGCCCAGCCCGCGTAGGATGGTCCTTAGGAGGGGCCTCAGTCAAATGGCCCTCCTTTTCAATGTTGAGCAAGTACATTCAAACAGTCTTGCTCCAATTCAACTAGTTTGTCCAGTTTAACTTATGATCAGTAATTTTATTAGAAATCAGGACAACCTCCACCGTTACACTAGTATTAGAATCTGTCAATCAGGACAACCTCAATTGTTACACTAGTCTTAGAATCTGCCATGAAGAATAAGAAAGTAAATAGAATCCGTAGCACTGAGATTATCGAGAATAAGAAACCACAAACAGCCACAAAATCCAAATAACTAGCAAGAGAACCCAAATAAAACACTCACAACAATCTAAAGTACAAACCAAGGAAGAAATATCCCAAACGAGGATTCAAGATCCTCCATACACAACAGCAAATGTCACACTAATGACCAAACAAAAGATTTTCACAATCGAAAGCAAAAAACCAGCGAACTAGAGACAAAGAAGAGTGACCCAAAAAGATAAAGTCAAGATTAGGCCACGAAAACACCTGGGATTGACCAAGTTCGAGGAGTCGATGACGGGAAGGAAAGTCGCTGCTGGAAACAAGCCTTCACATGCCGCTGGAAGTTCGCTTTTTGTGTGGCGCGTGGGCAAAACTTGATCGGACCGCCGAGGATAAGTCAATCGCAGGGTGGGGAACCGTCCTATGTGGCACGTGTTCACCAAAAGGGTTTCTTCGCACAACGTCACACACTCCCTCTCTCTCTCTGTAGGAACAATGATGGCAACAGGGAAAAAAAAAACCTAGAAGACCTAAAGCTCTGATACCATGTGACAGAAAAGAGTAAGAGAAAAATATGTATTCTAAACTCCTTGTTTATTCATATACACAAGAGAGAGGCCTTGAGTTAATGGGCCCATCATGATAATTGATTTCTAATAATTCCTAATCCCTAATTCTGTGATACCAATTGATAATATTTACATTAATTATATTAATATTTCCTAACACATAGGATCAAACTCTCCATCACAACAACAATACCATAATCCACCTCTCCTTAAACCCAACAAATAAAATACATTGGAGGGAATAAGAGAGCATTCGTACCATTATCACTTCTCTCAAGCATTATGCAGCCATCTTTTCCCAAGGTTACAATCACAAATTTGATGTTGGGCAACCGTAAAAGAATAGAAACAAGTGCTCTTGGAATAGTTGATGCCTCTGTCCATGCCTGTTTTTCAAAGTAAGGTATGTTATTCATGCTTAATAATGCCTACGACAAAAACAACAACCCCACTAAACAAAGTACAAACAGAAACTGGAAAGAAAGAAAGGCAATATGTATATGTGATTATGAAAGTAAAGGAAAAAAAGAAAAGGAAAATAATATGTATCATCAGTATTAGAAAAGGAATACAACCTTTTTTCTCATAAACAAAACGTGACTAAACTACTCTGCTTATGCATAATTGAAAGGACAAGTATTCAACTACAAGAGGACATATGTCAATTTCAGAAGAAGCCAATAACAAATAAAATTGTAGTTTCTTCTGTAGCTATTACTGAGCTAGTTTCTTCAGTTGAAAAACAAAAATCACTAAATGACTGATAGAATAGACTAGAACGGTGAGCCATTAAATCAAGTCTCACATTTATCCATAAAAAACAACGATGGTGAGGAAAGGCAAGCACCACTAACATTCACTTCTGAAAACACTAGTACTTCTGAAAAATATAAAGCACTTACCTGTGGAAATTTTTCTGAGCATACTAAATAATCAGTTAATTTCAGCAGGTCATCTAGCCCTTCCCTCAGCCTTTCTGCATCAATTAAGATGGGTATACCCTTCCGAACTGCCTGTACTGGAAAATATACCATCAGATGAGGTCACCTCCTGTCATCCTCACTTCTTTACTATCCAAAGAAGGAGGGCGTAAAAAGAACTAAATTCCATATAAGTTTCTTGCAAATTATATTTCTTGCATTGTCACCTTTACCCATTTCCCCTTGAGATTCTCATCTCGAACCATTGTCATGATGAGTTGTTACAATATATAATATGATATTATTAGAGATGACAATAGTTGGCTTTCCATTTAATAGAGTACAAAACCTTTTACTTCTTCACTAAAGCTTTGCATGCTTGAACTTTTAAAATGATTAGGCTATCTAAAGTTTGGCATCAGAACAAGAAGCAAATAGAATAAGTGATAACCTCATGTGCAATAACTAGGGCAGTTTCATGCAATCTCACATCAAAGTAAACAATTCTTGCCCCATCCAATGCAGCTAACAAACTCGATTCAGAAAGTTCTTCAGGAGCCATTGGAGGATGTCCTGGGGTATGTATGCAAGTACGGGTCTTCCTGTAAAATTACACTTCGTATTATTGTGTTTGAGGATCTTAAGATTTATTGTAAAATCATAGCAACTAGTTGTCATTCTGTCCTTATAGACAATGTATGAACGTATCATTTTTTTTCCTGTTAGAACACAAGAAAATGGAAAAACTAAAGGATGCACACACACGCACCAAAAAAAAAGAGGTTAGCCTTCCTTTTTGGATGGTATAAATACTACCCTATATACTATTTTAAATTCAAAATCATGTAGTTGACAGTGATCAGATTCTTAAATGATTGACCTAATTCATGTAACTTTCTATATTTGGTCATCAAAATGCTAATTGATAGAAGTCAAGATGGCATAAGATATGTAAATGGGCATCTTAAAAAGAGTTACAGCTGCCTAAACTAAGTGAATAAAGAACTCTCACTATTAACCAAATAGCTTGAAAAGGAAACAGAAGTTAAAGTAACAACAAAAAGAGCTCCCATGAAACAAACAAAGAAAAAATCTCATCTAAAGGGTTATATAATTTATAATTGAAGGCATGGTCAATTACGTTTGGTTGTCCACAATTATATAGGTAAATGGTGAAGTGCCCCCCACAGAAACCTGCAGATAACATCATAACAGGGCATGCAATCAGAGAAGATTGAGAAAAATATAAACAAAAGTCATATGAAGATTGCACAACTGCCTGAGGATTACCACCATAAAAGATGTATCTACACCATCAACCTTCAGCTCATCTAAAATGCCCATGCCTTGCGCGTCATCTGCAACCTAACAGGGGTCAAACATGTTCATAACACACATATTATTGAATCAGATTTAAATGGTTGTGCATGATAGGTTCCATGCATCAAAAAACAGACTAGCGGAAAACAGAAAGCATACTCTCTCTCTCTCTCTCTCAGAGAAGGCAGAGAGTCTTTAGTCAAGAACCTTGGATATCAGCCTGGGTTTTAAGCCCAAGCGAGCAACGCAAGTTAGAGCATTAGCAGCATTGCCACCTCCTTGAACCTGATAAATCAATGCATAGCGGAGTGGTTAAAAAAAAACTCTTGCTTACCCATTACACCTACAGAGGCATTTCTAAGGGAATGAATAATAATTGCTTGAATCGATCAATACTTTATTAAACAAAAGAAAGATCGTCTCCTACTCTGATAGAGGGGACCAACAGTTTCTCATCTAAAATCCACCTTAAAACTGTAAATCTACATCAAATATCAATCAGTCAACCAAAATTCTTTAAATTCCGAAAAAGAAGTATTACCTTCAAGTTGGTGCTTCTAATTTTGTCATCTGGCTTAGGATAAGCGGCAACAGTTGCCAAAAAATCCACTGAAACCGACCCGCAACCCAACTGCACACAGAAACCTCCATTTCAGCGGCAAACGGAATAGAAGTGAACAAACTTAAGCAGAAAGCGTGAAGATAGAGAGATAGAGACAGCGGGACGCACAACAATGGAGGTTTGAGGAAGAGAATCCGAGGACATCTTGATCCTGAAGTTTTTGCCGAGAGGCCTCGTTGACTGTGAGAATAATAATTGTTAAAAACGAAACAGGATGAATAAATTTAATACAGAAATTCCAACTTTAAAGCTGTAAATTGTTGAAGATTTACAAGAGGAGGGAGGGGACTCACATTATGGAAATTGTGATGTAGGAGACCTGGGTAACCTTGTGCTTGAAGGTTTAGGTTGAGAGCGAATGTGAAGCTAGAACAAGAAAGAAAAGAAGAGACAGGAGGGTTGAGCGAGTAGTTCAAAAGAGCAGCATTGCGAATGGTGGAGAGGTTCGACATGTTCACTGGCGTCGAGGTGTGTGGCTGGCGCCGGATTGAACTGCTTTTTGTTTTTTTGATAAGGTGCGATTTGACCAATAAACTATTGACTCATGAGCGTCCAACACAATTAACTATTAAATAGACCAAAAATACCAACAAACTTTTAAAAAGGTGCAGTGAGCACAAAATTTTTTTTACTCAGGAGCGCCCAGCACAACACCTAGACAAAAAGTTAACGTCCATTATCTAAAGTGCAGATTGGCCAACAAACTTTTACTTTAGAGCGTCCAACACAAAAAAGTTTTACTCAGGAGCGTCCAGCACAAAATTCTAAATTTTACTAAATTAAATAATTTTTTTTTCAATTGTCATTATTCAAAACTACTTGTATAGATATTTAGGGACAAAAATTACTCATAATTCAATTTTGTCAAAATTATAATTATCTAAAATAAACAAATTTTTTAATTAAAAATATAATTATATGATTTAAATAAAACTCAAGGTGTTCTATAGTTTTTTATATATGTTAAACAAAAAAATTATATGATTTATTTTTATTTTAGAAGAAATTTATGTGAATTAAAAATTCATTTGATGTTAATAAAATTTTCGTAGGCCAAATTGCTCCTTAACCTATTATTAAATTGTCTTTCATCAAGCCTCTTAAGTTATCTTCTTCTTTTTTCCAACAAATCCTATATTCATATAATCAATAGATCATTTAATTAACAAATATATCATCAAGTTGTCAGATTTATATTATTAAGTATCAATGTTGACAAAATTGAAGAATGAGTATTATTTGTCTATAGATATCTATACAAGTAGTTTTGAATAATGACAATTGAGAAAAAAATTATTTAATTTAGTAAATTTAGAATTTTGTGTTGGGCGCTCCTGAGTAAAACTTTTTTGTGCTGGGCGCTCCTGGGGTAAAAGTTCGTTGGTCAATCTATACCTTAGATAACGGACGTTAACTTTTTCTAATGGCGTTGTGCTCGCTGCACCTTTTTAAAAGTTTGTTGGTATTTTTTGTCCACTTAATAGTTAATTGTGTTAGACGCTCCTGAGCCAATAGTTTATTCACCTTTGTTTTTTAAGAAGGATAAAATCATAAAAGTGATATTTTATAAAGAAAAAATATTTTTCATTTCATTATATTCATCTGATTTACGTATATTATTAATTAAAAAAAATAGCTTGGGATTTAAATTTATTTATCTCTTTATTTCCCACAAGCATTCGGATTTATTGGCAGCAAGGTGAAGAGTGCAGTGAAATTTAATACTCAATCTATTTAATTTAATAAATACTCTCTCTTTAATTTTGACTTCTGAAAAATTCGATTATTATTTTTTGGTATTTTATGATTTCAAGATAACGTTGATTATTTGTTTTTCGATTATGCTTTCATCTTTACTACTTTTAAAAGTTTAAGGTAACATTAATATTAAAATAAATTCAAAAATATTCAAAGGAGGGGAAATTTCTGGTACATTGATCAATTTGTTTAAGAAAAAAAAAAGATTTTAATAAGTACGAATCTCCATACCATGATAAAATAGTTAGGGTTAAGTATAAATTTTACTCAAAAAGTACACGTTTAGGAGTAATATTGTCCTAAAAGTTTTTTTAGGCTCAATTTTACCTCGAAAGTCTAAAATCATAACAATGTTGCGCTCCACTAACAGTGAGATTAACAGACGTCTGCCATGTTGGAACATTCAAGAGTGTGATGTCCTCTCCTCACCCACTCATTGCCATACAATCTTCCTCCAATGTGATAAACTGATCCGTTATAAGTTTTTTATAATATTTAAAATTTAAAAATGGATTTCTAATTTATACCTATCAATTTCATTTTTTATTTAATTTCTGAATTTTAAATAGGAATATTTATTATTTATTATGATTATAAGATTTCAATATTTTATAATTTTATTATTAATTTCAATGATGATTATTAATTTCAATAAATAATCATGATCAATATTGAAATAGAAAAGAAAATGAGATTTTTTTTCTTATATTTTATTACAATATTAAAATGAAATTGAGAAGTTAAAAAAAAAAAAAAAAGATAATATCACATTCCAGTGCTATCTATTATAGCATACCCACCACCGCATACTTCTCCACAAACACCTACTCCTCCAAATGCCAAAACCTCATCTTCCTATTTAAACCCAAACCCCCGTGGAGCTGAGACCAATCCAGTTCATCTTCAAAGAGACCTTCCCTACCAAGACAGAAGCTTGAAACCGGGTAGACCCAAACCCGATCGGCGAAGCTGAGGCATTCAAAAGACGGACTGACGGTGGAGCTGAGGCGTTCGAACTCGGATGGACCGGTGGCTTCACGATCTTAGGCGTGTCGCCTTCTCGAACCGACCTGATCGTGCCTCGTTCTATCCTGGTATGCTTTGATAATATTCTTTTTTTTTGTTCTAATGATAATCTTCCAAATTTCAGTCTATGCATGATAATCTTCTTAATCAACCCCTGGTATGTGTGGATAATTTTCTTGATTCTTTTCAATGGTTGACTAGAAAAAGAATAGGAATATTGGAAGAACACACCTCAACAGTTAGCTTGTGAATGTGAGTGAGGAGGATATCACATGCAAGTGAGAGGGTATCACACAGTGTGCCAAGACGTTTGTTAGTCTCACCATTAACCATTAGTAGAGACAACATTATTACGTTTTTAAACTTTCGGGTTTAAAACTGAGCCACCTCCAAAGCAACATTGCTCTTTTCTCCTAGATGTCTACTTCTGGGATAAAATTGCTACTTAACCCAAATAGTTATTCACTCAACTTACCATAGCAAATGGCAGCAACATTGGGATTTGGGAGGCTCAAGTTCGATTGCATCTAGTTTTCAAATGAAGATTACAATTTTATTAAGAGCTAATATTCTTTCTCATGTTGGAGAAAAAAGGGGGGGAAATGTGTTATTTACCTACTGAAGGAGAGACATTGGACTTGTTTGGATTGGCGATGGGAGCGGCCATTTATTTTCTATCTGACTTTTGTAAAAGTAAGATAGAAAATAAGTCAGATTTAAATGTGACAGAGACATCTCTGGATTATTATTTGAAAAGTCATTTGTGATGGAAAATGACTAAAAAGAACATGAATTTTATTGAATACTCATTTCAGTCCTAAATATAAGGTAAAGTTGACATTTTTAAAGAGATTAAAAAAATTAATTAAATTACTTAAGAGTATTTTTATTCTTATTTTTCTTTCAAACTAATTAATTTGACTAATAAACTAATATATTATTCCTTAAAAAAATTAATTATATCTTATATTTAAGATTATTTAATATCAGAGTGAGTTCTTCATGCTCAAGCTCAACGCTCCTAAAGCTCCATTTTGCAACTTTTACATAAAAGTAACTTTTAAAGATAAATCTCATCTACCCAATCGATCGACAAACCAAACACCTATTTTACAGCTAGCTCCTCCAACGCTCTTTTTTTCAAAAATGCTGACCTAAACGCTTGAAAAATAGGTCTCAAAAAATAGGCCCATCATCCAACAAGAGGAATTTACTACAATTATTCCATCAACTCGCAGTCATACACAATGGCTTTACAGTTTTAAACATTAGAAATCAAATTTAACTATGGATTACATCCATCTCTGGCTGTATGTTTTTTTTTTGTTGGATGGATGTAATCCATAGTTAAATGTTGAAGCCTTGTTGCGCACAATTCTGATTTCCATAGTCAAAAGGAGGCGAGGCATGGGTCTCGGCGATAAGGAAGACCACTTCTAGCTCCCAAAGCTTTACATTTTGCAGCTGCCTGTGCTTGGCACAAAACAAGATAACAAGTTACAGTTACCCAATAATTTCATAATATGCATGTTCATAATTTCAAGAAGCTGATCACTTTTTTTGGGGCCCTATGTTCATGGTTACTTGGATTATAGTTCTCCTTACCACACAAGAAGCAAATGGCAACATTTTCCCCGGTGAGAAGTTGTTACAGATTGCTGCAAATCAAATAAAGGCTCCATGAATTTCAAGCATGTTTCATAAAATGAAGGAAACAAACAAGGTGGTTAATCAATGAATTGATCAAAGAACCCATTAAAAAAGAGAGGCAGTCCACGAGTTTCCAAGTGGTGAAGATCGAGAGGTTGTTTGCGTATACGGTTGATGCCAAAGTAAATTCAAATGATATTAAAATATAATGACATGGGAAGATAGATCGCACATACCATAAAGAACTGCTCCAACGAATGCATCCCCAGCAGGCCAGCACCAGTTGTATCAATGAGCTGGTATCAAACCAGAGAATTTAACATTGATCACATTCCCAAACGATCATAGATTCATAATGACGAGAAGAGTAACAGACTCTACTCTAGGAACATTTACTACAGAAATGAATTGCTGAGAAAAACAAAACCAATCGAGCCAAAGCCTAAATATCCTATCGGAGATCGCGCGAGTTCTGGCTGATCGCGTTTTCAGCTTTTCTGCTCAGAAGAAAAGAAAAGTGCACTATGTCATCGTTTGACATTAATTACCTACATCTTATTATGCTCAATTCAATTGTTATTCTAGAAAAACAGAGAAAAGTCTGTCACTTTTCATTTCCTTCCTCACATAACAACCGAAGCGGATTTTCAAAAGGTAAAAAGTTGAGCTGTCCTTTTATGACCAGAAGTTACAGTGCTATTTCAATTTGTTATGGACTCAAATAATGGGCCTGACTATAAGGCCCAGTAAGAAAGCTTCAGGATGGAATCTCCCTTTAAACAGGTACTTTATTAATTATCCCTTGAGCATGCCTATAATCCAAGACCGTACAGGTAGTGGAGCAGACACTCACAGGACGTGGGAGGACGTGGGAGGCACATAACGATGGAGGATAGGATTCAAGGCAATGGGAACGAAATCCTAGGTAATCCCTATAAATAGGAGGTTGCCCACCAGGTGTGTTCCCTACATTCACTATTCCATTATTTACTATTCAGCCTCACTGTGCACACACACCACCCCTCTGGCGAAGAGCCTAACCCGTGTAGCACAGTGATCTGCAAGCATTCTCCGATATCTCCTTCATAGCTATCAGTGGGTGCTCTATTCCTCTTTGGTGCTTAACTCATAAGATACTTAGAGGAGACGTTTGATCCGACATCAACATCACCTAGCCTGTTGTGGCTAGACATTTGTGTTCTACACCAGAACATTGGCGCCGGCTATTTACGGTTCCTCACAGTCGGCGCCAATGTTCTGGTGTAGAACACAATTCAATTTTATTTTTTATAAAAACACTTACTAATTGAAATCAAAACTGTGCTCACTAAAAAAATGAGTTTATTGATAAATAAGTTAAGTAAGCACATAAAAAGGTTATAAATTCTAATTGGCAAAAATTGATCATCAGTAAATCGAAATGCATAGTAGAGAAATATAACTTTAAATTATCATCTCTTTATACATGAATACATTTAAATTGAGTAATTGATAAATAATAATCAGTTCAAGCCTTTGCAAATCTAATTAAGAAAATTACAGTTTCATTTTAGTTTATACACATATCAACATAATTCAACAAAAAATAACAAGGAAAATGAGAATCTAAAAAAAAAATCATCAAGCTGTATAATCTATAATTCTTGGAAATAAGAAAATTATCTAATGTAATATCAGGGTGATAATAGATATTTTAACAAACATATAAAAATAAAAATAAAATACAGAATTTGAAAGTGAAAATATAATGGAATTTCAACAAAACATGTCGGGAATATGTAATAGAATTAAAACATGTCCACCGTCCAAACTACTACAATTATCTTGTGGCCCAAAAAACATAATTATTTATTGAAAAATTCCCTAATAAAGAATTTTAAAAATCCTAAAAGGCATACGGTGTTTCGAATATATACAATTCCAAAGAAGTATTAGGTTTAAATTATCTTTTTTAAAATTATAACAAATAATCAAATTTCCCTTAAATATATTATTTTAAAAATATATATTACCCCCACCGGCTGGTGATCGGAGTTTTCGATGGCGGGCCGCCGGTCACCGAAGCTCCAGCAAGAATATTCTGATGGGGTGGGAAGGAATATCCCCAAGGTACCAAGAGTGGGATTTGAACCCCCACCACTTGGTTTCAAAAAGCATTGGTGGTCATATAATATTATGCAAGAAAATATATATAAGCTATTTTTTTAACTTTAACTCTAATCCATTCACAAGTTTTATTAAAAAATTTATAATATTTTATTTTCTTATAATTTTAAAAAAGACAATTTAAACATAACATCTCTATAAGATTATAAATATTCAAAATAACTTTTTGTTTTTAGGATTTTTCAAGTTATTTATTAGGATGTTCCTTTATTTCTAAGCTGATTAATAAGATTACAAGAAAAAAGGAAAACAGGAGCAAACCTTGAGGTTAGTGCTTCTGATCTTGTCGTCGGCTTCGGAAAAGCCACCACTACGGCCAAGATATCAACGCAAGCCCCGCCAAATCCCACCTGGAAAAGAGGCCTCCGTTCCCATGAGTTAATCTAACTATTCTCTTTAATTCTTATTATAAGACACCAACTAACTTTTCTCATAAACCAATAAAAGTAGTTGAAGTTTATAAAGTTGTCTTAGAATCTAAGTAATTTCCAATATTACATCTACTAATTACACTAAACTCTAATATTATATTAATTATTATTCTCACCCATTACCTTTATTAATTAGGGGTAATTAGGGGTAGACATAGAAAAAAAAATCAATATTCATTGGAAAAAAGTAAGTGCCTTATAAAAGCGTGTTTCACCAATGAGAAAGAATTTTTTTTATATGAAGAAAGAAATTAATATTAGTGAGTGGGGAGGAATAGCTCAGAGAGAGAGAGAGAGAGAGAGAGAGAACTCACTATGATGGGACTTATTCTATGGAAAGGAACAGCGAAATCAGAAGACGAGTCCACATTACATGCCCATTTTTACATGCTTTTATGGGTAAGCACGGTTTCCAAAAAAGAGAGAAATCTTGGATAATGAGAAGCTTACAAGTAGAAGCATGTAAAAATGTATATATAATATGGACTCGCAGGTAGAAAGAAACAAATATTCAAATTGACCGGCGGGCGATACGAAGAGGTACAACTGTTTTAAAAAAAAAGGAATAAACAGCACGAAAAAAATCTTGTGTCCAATGCTTTATTGATATCATAATTCAGCAAACCTGCACAAGTGTTTTTTTATTCGAAGCTTGAAGGTTAGTTAGGAATTTAAGTCAAATAGACCTAAAGCCTTCATATTTCTTCGGTTTTAAATATAAGACAAAATTTATAACGCACACTACAAACCTTGTTCTATATATTTAAGACCGGATGTAGTACATTGAAGCATTAGCAGAGTGCTAAGAATTGCACAAGTGTTTTATTGATCTCATGATTTAGCATAATTTTCTTACAATAAATCCCTAAAAGAACAATTCTAGAAATCTCTAGTTTAGAAATGGTGCCAAGCGTGGATCATTGTGGCGAGGAAGACCTGTTCGAGCACCCAAAGCTCTACATTTGGCAGCTGCCTGCAGTCATCATTACCACAAAATTAGAAAAATTGAACTGCAAAAAAAAAAAAAAATCCCACCTTTCATATTTTTCCTATTTTCTTTCTTTGTTTAATTGGCCATTTTGAAATATGGACAGCGATTTATCTTAGATGACAAGAAACTTACCACTTGACAGGCGAAGGGCAACATTTTCTCAGTTGACATGTTTGCACAGATAGCTACAAAATGAGTGAGAGAGCATAAGTATATCAAATCTTAAAATAACAATCGAAACCAAAATAAAACTTGTTAGTCATGAATTGAAAAACATGGACAGGGTATTGGAAGAAATAAAGCCAAATAAAACTGGAGCAAAGTTGCTAGTAAATTTCACATGTCGTGTTCTACATCTAGCAGATTCTAAGAATATTATCAAGACAGCATAAATCAGATTTAAGATTACACCTACCATAAAGAATAGTTCCAATAAATGCATCCCCAGCACCAGTTGTATCAATCAGCTCCCAAGCTGGTATCTTCTCTGCTGTTCCAACAAACAAACGTCCACACACGGTCCCTATTCCCTCTGCCCTTAATTTTGTCACGGTCTAAGAGAGGGGAAAAAGTGCATTGAACATGGTCCAACTCAATTGGGATGTTATGGAAGGAGACATCTTCACACTAAATTAGAATTTGTAGGAATTATAAAAGTTTAATATTTTACCGATGGTATACAAGTTGGGATAATCAGACTATCATCTTTCTCTCTATACAGGGATTCTATCACATTGTGCACATCCCTTTCTTCTATGTCAGTATTCTCTGCCATAGCAGGATATAAAGTCAGAACTTAAATATCTTCTTGGAACACAGATATCAAATGCAAAGGAACGGTAAGTAAAATTGAAAGGGTCAAGTGTAAATTCACCAGTTATGCTTCTTTCCAGCATTATACATCCATCTTCACCCAGAGTCACAATCACAAATTTGATATCTGGCAATCTCAAAAGCACAGAAACTAGCGCACTTGGAATAGATGCTGCTTGGGTCCAGGCCTGATACAAAAGGAGCACAAATAATGCACCCAAGTCCCAAGTACCCTAGACTTTAAAGAACTGAACATAAGCAGAAGTATATGTATCATGCATGTAAACTAAATCAGCAATTCCACCTAAAGGCAATTCAACCTCATCATATTGTTACAGAAAAACATGAATTGGAGGTGCATATAGAAGGTGTTTGAACTCTGAAGAGGAACATGATTCAAAACACAATGCATGTTCAACTTTTGAATTTTAATCAGTTTGTTACAGACGTTCAAAAGCGAAGTCATGCAATTAGAGCAAGTCCTATATGTTGACACACTTAAGGATTCATAAATCGTCGAAACAAAGTCAAAATCGATGCATATAAGACATAACACCATATAGAGATAAGAGTCAACCAAAAGCTCCTCATATTAACGACAGAGCGACCAAAGTACCTTTGGAAACCTTGCAGAGCATATAACATAATCAGCAAGACCCAGAAGCTCATCCAATCCTTCCCTCACCGATTCTGCCTCAACTAAAATAGGTATGTTATTCTGGACTGCCTGTATTTAAAATTTGATGACAACTGTTTACTGTCAGATCCAGAATAATGGTAACGATTCCCCCAAAGCCCCATACCTTCCCAGGCTCCCAAGATAGACCACATTCGACACAATGTGTGCTACATGCAATAACTATTTGAATTCTAGTCCCTGTCACCAAACTGGGTAAATATTATATAACCACTTCATTGTTTCTTGAATGATTTTGGGAGTGACCAAATCATTAGTTCATCGGACACCAGGATGCAGTCTTTAACAAATATGTTAGAAGACCAAGACATGGTAAGCAACAAGATTGGGGATTTCATAAAATCCATTCGCTTGGAAATATTATTTACATCTATCTCAACCTATGCCGAGTAAAAGGATACTTTGTAACCTTCTTCAAGTCGGTATATAATAAATTCAGAGTTTCTGGAAAGGTCAAGGGGAACTACTATTTTCTACTCTATTATGCAATTTATTGCCGACTCTTTTTATATCAACTCTTAGTTTTATTATAAAAGAATAAAAAATACATTCATCACTACAAAAATTAAATTTAGATTTGCTAGCTGTGCAAACCACTGAATAGGAGTCACTTATGACTTGGGGCCAAAATTGATCAAAATGAAGAAGCTGTAAATGCAAATATCTGTTCTGGGGAACTCGTTGGCCTTGATTCATTTCAAACCCAATTGGTGTAGTTTTGGATATAAATCCCCTTAAATTATTGAAGAGATGAAAAGCAAAAGCAAGACAATAGTTACCTTCTGTGCGACAAATAGTGCAGCTTCAGTTGAGGTTCCATCAAAATAAGCTAATCTCGCTTCATCAAGTGCAGATAATAGGATTGATTGGGACAGGTCAGTTGGCATCATGGGAGGGTCTCCAGGGGTATAAATGCATGTACGAGTTTTCCTGAATGGATCACGTAGAATTAGTTTGCAGAAATCCCTGGTCAAATGCCTCAAGTATGGGCAAGTATATATTTATATTCCAATGCATAAACTAGGCCAAAAAAATTTCAAAGAAAATTCCAAATAAATATTCTGCCATAACAGCTGCATTTAAACCAGCAGTCATTATCAGTGAGAGTGGGTTTGTGACCGAAGACTAAAATACATTGCCCATGGACAAGCTGGGAAAGTTTCTAAAAAAGCACTTCTACGAGTATTTTAAAGTAAAACGAAAGTGATTGTTGGCCAAATTAAAAAGGTGAATTTTCATCCTGAATATGAACGAACCAATACACCTTGATTCATGACTGTAAATACGGAAATTAGATAGGACACTGTCTAAGCAAAAAAGTCTTTGAGTTTAGCCATGGGTTTATATATATTATTTTCATAAGGGTTGCTCAAAAATACTAGCAGAATGTAGGGGGCAAAGCATACGAGTAACTGCCTTACGTTTGGCTGTCCACCAGCACATATGAAATTGTTGAACTAGCGTCCTTGGAGACCTAAACAAGCAAATTTCCAACTCAGGAAGAGATAAGGGGGAAAAAGAAAGACAACCAAACACGGTTGACCAAAGAACAAAGAGGGTGAAACTGGAGAGGTAATAGGAAGATCACTGGAACAGAGAGTCCCCTTTTTTGCCAAAAATAACGAATTGCACATGTATGAATCTTACAACAAGAAAGGAAGTATCCACCCCATCAGCTTCGAGCTCCTTCAATATGCCCTTGCCTTGGGCATCGTCAGAAACCTAAGGAATGCCAAAAAAATTGTCACAGATTATGAACAAATCAATCCCGCTCTGCACCTCGGAACATACACCAAGACATAAGATGCAAAAGATAGTGGAAAACCTTGGAGATCAACTTTGGTTTTAAACCCAGGCGAGCAGCACAAGTTAAAGCATTAGCCGCATTGCCACCTCCTTGAATCTGAAAAACCCAAATTATACAAAAATGATCAAGTTTCTTATCATAAATCTTCCAACTAATTCGCTAAGATTAATGGCATTGGGCGTGCATCAGTGTAATAACTCATGTGAAGCAATTAATTAACACGAAAACGAGCCATCGAAGAACAGCAAAAGGTCAACATACAGGCAAAGAGAAAGGCGATGTGGAAGAAATGAAACAGTCTTCTAACGGAATTTTCAATCCTACATTGTGTACCTTGAAGCTGGTGGTTCTGACCTTGTCGTCCGGCTTGGGATATGCATCCACAGTGGCGAGGAAATCTATTGTGGTCATTCCACACCCCAACTGCTCTTATAGTTATTTGTATGACATTTAGAAGTCTTCATTTCAGTTTCAATAAAAGCTACAAAATAAGAGAGAGAAACGTACAACGACGCGGCTTTCGGTCGAGGGGGGAGGGGCATCAGAGGACATTTCAGCCCTGACATTTCTGCTACGAAGCATCATTGACTGGGAAAAAACAAAAAGGAAAAAAAGGATATTCAATAATAGAATAAATTTAGGAGTTAAAGCTATGAGTGATCAAATTAGAGGTGAATCAGGAAGCAGAATACATCGGCATTGGATGCAGCAAGATGCAGCGGCCTCAACATGGTTGTCGATGACAGCAGCTCAGAATTCAGCGTGAGGGTGGAGAGGGAGACTGGTGCAGAAAAGAAACAGAGGGAACGTTAAATGCTTCTTCTGGTGATTTTTATGCTTGAGCTCGATGAACCGCGGGAAAAAACTTGTGAGCCCAACTGCGTGGGTTAGAGGTATTTATTAATGTGTTGTTAAATAAAAGATTACTTAAATTTTTCAAGAAATAATTAAAATATTAAATTAAATATTTATTAAATATTTTGTAGCTACCGTTTCCATTATTAATTTACAAAATATTGTATAACTAACTTCCCTATTATTCATATCTCATAACCACCTTACTTTTTATTTTTTATTTAGATTTCTAAGGAAATAATTAAAACATTAAATTAAATATTTTGTACCTACCACCTCTATTATTAATTTATAAAATATACTGTTTTTCCCATTATCCATCTTTTATAACCGCCTTGCTTTATATTTTTTATTTTAATGTTTTGAATCCGCTATTTTGTTGATGTGCCAGCCAGAGAGATGTTTACTGCCCTACTTTTATATAATTAAGATTTATTTGGAATTTGAATATTATCTCTAACTACATCTCATATATATGCTCGTTGTTTTATAAAATAAATTTTGACTAAATAAATTTTGAAGATAAAAACATGAAAAAATAGTAAATTCAAGTGCGGTTATTGATGAAAAAATATTTAGTTATTATTGAGGAAAAAATAAGATTGGTAAAATAGTTTGTAACTAT
Organism: Acacia pycnantha; assembly: GCA_025563575.1. NCBI lineage: Eukaryota > Viridiplantae > Streptophyta > Magnoliopsida > Fabales > Fabaceae > Acacia > Acacia pycnantha. Next base: position 4,102,113 of record JAMWYP010000013.1, read on the forward strand.
CTTCCTTATTATCCATCTTTCATAACCATCTTGATTTTTTTTAGTGTTTTGAGCTTTTCATTTTGCTGATGTGTCGGCTAGAGAGATGCTTACTGACAGACTATTTCATCTTTTCTCTTGATTGTTCATGGGTAGAAATCATTTTGTCCACTTACCTATGCAAAGTTATTTCACTTTGATGATATAGTTAAAAAAACAATATAAAGAGTGATAACGATGGTTAGTTAAAAAAAGGATGAAATATTTAATTTAGAAGGTAGATGATAATAAAAATTTATAAATTAAATATTGACAAAAAGGATATCAGATATAAAGAGAGATAAAAGGAAAGTTGTTACAAAATATTAAAGTGAAAATGTGAAAAATCCAATAAAGAGAGTTACCTTATCGGTTAACCTAACAAAGAGAAAAATCAAGGGAATTAATAGAGATTTTTATTCTAAGAAATTGTATGCAAAAATTAAAAATTAAGAATTAAAAATAATAAGTCAAGAATGTGACTTTGACAGTTAGCGTAATAAAGAGGAGATGTGTCAAGTGCTGAAAAATTGTACGCATTAATTATAAATTGTAAATTAAAATTGATAAATAAAGGGAGTTACTTTCAAGGGAATTAATAGAGATTTTTATTCTAATAAATTGTATGCATAAATTAAAAATTAAGAATTAAAAATAATAAGTCAAGAATGTGACTTTGACAGTTAGCGTGATAAAGAGGAGATGTGTCAAGTGCTGAAAAATTGTACGCATTAATTATAAATTGTAAATTAAAAATTGATAAATAAATGGAGTCACTTTGTCAGTTAATCAAATAAAGAGGACAAATGTCAAGCACAGAGCCGCTTACTGCCCTACTTTTATATGGGTAAGATGTATCATTTTACATCATCAAAATATTGTGTAGTTGTTTTTCCCATTATCCATCTTTTATAACCGCCTTGCTTTTTATTTTATTTTTTTATTTTAATGTTTTGAATCCGCCATTTTGCTTATGTGTCAACCAGAGAGATGTTTACTACTCTACTTTTATACAGTTAAGATTTATTTGAAATTTGAATCCCTATATTATCTCTAACTACATCTCATATATATGCTCGTTGTTTTATAAAATAAATTTTGAAGATAAAAACATGAAAAAACAGTAAATTCAAATGCGGTTATTGATGAAAAAATATTTGGCTATTATTGAGGAAAAAATAAGATTGGTAAAATAGTTTGTACCTATCTTCCCTGTCATCCCTCTTTCATAACCACCTTAATTTTTTTTTAGTGTTTTGAATTTTTTGTTTTGCTGATGTGTCAGGTTAGAGAGATGCTTACTGACAGACTATAAGGTAAACTCCCTTCATTTGATTTTTCACATTTTCACTTTAATATTTTAAAATATTTTGTAACAACTTTCCTTTTATCTCTCCTTATATCTGGTATCCTTTTTGTCAATATTTATATTATGACTTTGTTTTATCCTCTACCTTAAATATTTCGTCCTTTTTTGTTTTAACTAACCATCATTATCCCTCCTTATTTTAGTGTTTTGAGTTTTTCATTTTGCTGATTGGTCGGTCAGAGAGATGCTTACTGGCATACTATTTCATCATTTTTCTTGAATTTTCATGGGAAGAAGTCATCTTGTTCCCCTATCATATGCAAAGTCATTTCATTTTGATGATATAGTTAAAAAAAAGGACGAAATATAGGGCTGTTGCCCCGTTCTTTTACCAAAAAAAAAGACAAAATATTCAAGGTAAAGGATAACACAAAGTCATAAGTTAAATATGGGTAAAGGGTTTCTCCAGTGACCTCAAAACTACATCGTTTTGGATTAATGAAGGGTGTTTCTTTAATTTTGTTTATTTTTTTAATCATATAAATTTTACCGAAACACCCTTAATTAATTCACCTAAAATTACTAACACACCCTTCGTTAATCCAAAACGATGTAGTTTTGGGGTCACTGAAGATAACTCTATTTATTTCAATGACTGGAGAAATACTTTTCCTATTAAACCATGACTTAATCGACTAAACATGGGCAAATTGGTTAATAGTTTTCAGACAGAGACATTTTGGTAAATAATTATTTAATAAGAGACAAATTAGTCAAAAAGCCTTCATTTTGCAATTTCTACATAAAACTAACTTTTAAGGATAAAGCCCATCTACCCAACCGCCAAGCCAAACGCCTATTTTACAGCTGCCTTATGGAACGCTTTTTTTTTCAAAATTGCTGAACTAAATGCTTGAAAACGGGGTCTCCAAATAGGCCCATTATCCAACAAGAGGAATTTACTACAATTATTCCATCAAATCGCAGTCATACACAATGGCTTTACAGTTTTAGGCAATAGAAATCAAATTTAACTATGGATTACATCAACCTCTGGCTGTATGTTGAAGCCTTGTTGCATATAATTCTGATTTCCATAGTCAAAAGGAGGCGAGGCATGGGTCTCGGCGATAAGGAAGACCACTTCTAGCTCCCAAAGCTTTACATTTTGCAGCTGCCTGTGCTTGGCACAAAACAAGATAACAAGTTACAGTTACCCAATAATTTCATAATTTGCATGTTCATAATTTCAAGAAGCTGATCACTTTTTTTGGGGCCCTATGTTCATGGTTACTTGGATTATAGTTCTCCTTACCACACAAGAAGCAAATGGCAACATTTTCCCCGGTGAGAAGTTGTTACAGATTGCTGCAAATCAAATAAAGGCTCCATGAATTTCAAGCATGTTTCATAAAATGAAGGAAACAAACAAGGTGGTTAATCAATGAATTGATCAAAGAACCCATTAAAAAAAAGAGGTAGTCCAAGAGTTTCCAAGTGATGAAGATCAGAGGTTGTTTGCCTATACAGTTGATGCCAAAGTAAATTCAAATGATATTAAAATATAATGACATGGGAAGATAGGTCGCACATACCATAAAGAATTGCTCCAACGAATGCATCCCCAGCACCAGTTGTATCAATAAGTTCTGAAGGAGGAATTTTCTCTGCCGTCCCAACATATAACCTCCCACACACACTTCCTATCCCTTCTGCTCTAAATTTTGTCACAGACTGCAATGATTAAGGGGAAAAATTAATTTGAGGGAAAATTACTGTAGTTAATAATCCTACCTTTTTTAATCAACATTTTACACACATTAGAGTTTACTTCAACATTATCACATCAGGAAAGAAGATATGTTCAAGTTTCAACAGTTATTACCGATGGTATGCAAGTTGGCATGGCTATGCTGTCATCCGTTTGCTTTGCTAAGGATTCGAGAGAGCTGTCCACATCCACTTCTTCTATCTGCCGACCGTCTGCCAGAAAGAACATTGTAACTTACCTTCTAAAAGATAATGAAATACAGGAAAGCAGGATGTCTTCAAGAATTATATTCACCGTCGAAGCATTTCTCAAGCATTATGGAGCCATTTTTCCCCAAAGTTGCAATCACAAATTTGAGTTTTGGCAGCTTTAAAAGAATTGAAACCAGTGCTCTTGGAATGGAAGCCGCTTCAGTCCAGGCCTGTCAAATTACAAAAACTACATATCTCAAATGGCAGCATGAAAGGGGACTGCACAACTTTCTAGGGATAGTATAGAATAAAAAAAAAACAAAAAGAATAATATTCTTCAACAGTTGACAACAATCCAAGGGGGAAATGAGAAAACGGAAAATACCCCCCCCCCCCCCCAAAAAAAAAAACAAACAATTTTCCTTTGCACATGTTCATATCAGGGCAAGGCTGCAATAAGTTTAGAGTCCATTCTTCTGGCTACAAGACTAAGCTAGTGCTTTGAGTTTAAGGAACAAATTCAATGATCCGCTGATGAAAAGTTGGAAAATATAAGTAGCATCTACATGCCAATGGATGAGTTACAGATCCCAAGTTTCTCATGACAGTGTTCTTCATGCTAGTATGTGTTACTTGCCTGTGGGAATCTTTCCGAGCATACAAGATAATCAGTCATAGTCAGGAGCTCATCTAATCCTTCCCTTGGTCTTTCGGCATCAACTAAGATAGATATATTCTTGCAAAAGGCCTGCAGCCGCATATATTCTCATCAGCTGCATATATTTTTGCAAAAGCCGACAAATCATGACTATGAAAGCAAGAGTAACAAAGAACTAAAATTTGAAACCTAGGATTAAACTCATCCCTATTCCACAATGAAATAACATTACAACGAGGATTAAACAGCTTCAGGCTTTTCTTCTTAAAATATAAGGCTGGTTCTTCCTATCATTCAATCTTTGTAATGGTGAGTTGGTTTTTTCCTTTTAGGAAATTTGACATGACTCGGCCATAGAAATCATTAAATATAGCAGTTCAATTACTATGGAGTGAAATCCATCGACATCATGAGCAAACTACCTATGCAATTACCTCTCGAGCAATGAACAGAGCAGTTTCATGCATCCTCCCATCAAAATAAACCAATTTTGCTCCCTCCAGTGCAGATAACAAACTGTCTCTTGAAAGATCTTCCGGTATCATGGGAGGATATCCTGCAGTGAATATGCATGTACGTGTTTTCCTGAAGGTTCAAATCCCTATGATCAATTCACCTGCATTATACATTTCTAACAGCTGCTTTTCATGTTTCAAGCAGTCATTTATTTCAATCATTTAAGTTAGGCATGACAGTTTATATGGGAGGAATCCGTACAAGGAAAACGTATCACATTAATAACTATCGTCCTATGTGACTCATTTTAACAGATTTATGTCAACTTTCCCACGAATCATGTGTTTATTTGTTAGGACTTTAACTCAGAATCTTGAGACTGTTATTAGATATTAGTCTTTCATCTAAGTTAACTTCAACAACCCACATTTTCGACTTTTCATATCCAACGGTCATCAAGTGAACAATTATGACAAATTCAACATAGATTGCGCGAATAAATCATTAAAAGAAAACATACGTCTGGCTGTCGACGATAACGTAGGAAAATGGTGAACACCCCTCCTTGGATACCTGAAAACAAAGGGGGAAAAATCAACGAAGCATAATGTAAAAGTGAGATTAGACTGGGCTACAGCTTTGGTTGCCACCGGCCAAAAGACAGCAAAATAGCAAAGTAGCAATTACAGAGTGAAGAAGTAAAATCTTGCTTTGACATGGACCTACCACGAAAAAAGATGTATCCACTCCATCGGCTTCTAGCTCTTCTAAAACAGCTCTTCCCTGAGTGTCATTTGCAACCTAGTGATTTTAAATTGCATCAGAACCAAGAGCAATTAACCAGTAGGATGGATACAGTATTATCGATCTCATACGAAATACAAAACTAGCATGTTAAACAAGACTGTGAAATTCAAGAAATAAACCTTAAAAATTCAATGTCAAAAAACCTTGGAAATAATTCTTGGCTTTAAGCCCAAACGTGCAGCACAGGTTAAAGCATTTGCCGCGTTTCCGCCGCCTTGAACCTATCAAACCAGAGAATTTAACATTGATCACATTCCCAAACGATCATAGATTCATAATGACGAGAAGAGTAACGGACTCTACTCTAGGAACAGTTACTACAGAAATGAAGTGCTGAGAAAAACAAAACCAAGCGAGCCAAAGCCTAAATATCCTATCGGAGATCGCGCGAGTTCTGGCTGATCATGTTTTCAACTTTTCTGGTCAGCAGAAAAGTAGAAGTGCACTATGTCATCATTTGACATTAATTACCTACATCTTATGTTCAATTCAATTGTTATTGTTATTCTAGAAAAACAGAGAAAAGTCTGTCACTTTTCATTTCCTTCCTCACAAAACAACCGAAGCGGATTTTCAAAAGGTAAAAAGTTGAGCTGTCCTATGACCAGAAGTTACAGTGCTATTTCAATTCAATTTTATTTTTTATAAAAACACTTTTTTTTTTTGCCCGAATGAAAACACTTTACTAATTGAAATCAAAACTATGCTCACTAAAAAAATGAGTTTATTGATAAGTAAGTTAACTAAGCACATAAAAAGGTTATAAATTCTAATTGGCAAAAATTGATCATCAGTAAATCGAAATGCATAGTAGAGAAATATAACTTTAAATTATCATCTTTTTATACATGAATACATTTAAATTGAGTAATTGATAAATAATAATCAGTTCAAGCCTTTGCAAATTTATTTAAGAAAATTACAGTTTCATTTTAGTTTATACACATAAAAACATAATTCAACAAAAAATAGCAAGGAAAATGAGAATCTTAAAAAAATCATCAAGCTGTATAATCTCTAATTCTTGGAAATAAGAAAATTATTTAATGTAATATCAGGGTGATAATAGATATTTTAACAAACATATAAAACTAAAAATAAAATACAGAATTTGAAAGTGAAAATATAATGGAATTTCAATAAAACATGTCGTGAATATGTAATAGAATTAAAACATGTCCACCGTCCAAACTACTACAATTATTTTGTGGCCCAAAAAACATAATTATTTATTGAAAAATTTCCTAATAAAGAATTTTAAAAATCCTAAAAGACATACGATGTTTTGAATATTTACAATTCCAGATGTTTTGAATATTTACAGTTTCAGAGAAGTGTTAAGCTTAAATTATCTTTTTTGAAATTATAACGAAATAATTAAATTGCTCTTAAATATATTTTTAAAAAATATATATATAGCCCCCACCGGCCAGCAGCCGGAGTTTTCGATGATTGGCCGTCGTCACCGAAGCTCCAGCAGGAATATTTTGATGGTGGGAGGGAATATCACCAAGGTGCCAAGAGTGGAATTTGAACCCCCACCACTTAATTTTAAAAAGCATTGGTGGTCATATATAATATGCAAGAAAATATATATAAGCTAATCTTTTAATTTTAACTTTAATTTATTCATAAGTTTTTTTAAAGAATTTATAATATTTTATTTTCTTATAATTTCAAAAAAGATAATTTAAACATAACATCTCTAACCTTGAGGTTAGTGCTTCTGATCTTTTCGTCGGGCTTCGGAAAAGCCGCCACTACGGCCAAGAAATCAACGCAAGCCCCGCCAAATCCCACCTGGAAAAGAAGCCTCCGTTCCGTGAGTCTTAATCTAACTACACGCCAATGAAAGCGTGTTTCACCAATTGGAAGGCGAAAATGACAATGAGAAAGAAATTAATGTTAGTGGGGAGGAATAGCTTAGAGAGAGAGAGAACTCACTATGATGGAACTTCTATGGAAAGGAACGGCGGAATCGGAAGACATTCCGATTCTAAAGTTTCTGCCAAAAAAAAATCGATCACCTGAATTTCACAGGCCGTTGATTGCAGCAGGTTGAAAAAAAATATGCAAGAGAAAGAAACAAATATTCGAATTGACCGGAGGGCAATACGAAGAGGTACAACCGTTTTAATGAAAATAGAAATGGAGGAGCGAGCAGTGATTATCTGAGTAGCAGCGCCAGTCGAATTTTCAGATCAAACATGGAATCGGAGTTAAATCTCTAAAATTACAGCACATCACATTCAAAAAGCACCAAAACTTTTAGACGGTGATGGAATTGACCGAGCAAGTAATGTTTCGTCGGCAATGATAAGCAAAAGAAACGGGAACAAGAGAAACGGCTATGCAGGAATCTTTTGCATGGGCAAGCAAGAATAGAATGGCTCTGCGTAGTGCTTAGTCTCGGCCATAATAATTCCGTTAATCCTTGTGCGGGTAGTTGACTTGTTGAAGTCAATTTTGCCCTTCATCGACCTCAGATTGTTTCTTTTTTATTCTTATGCATGCATCTCCAATCAACAATTGAATCATCTTAAAATCTGTTTTTATTTAAATTTTGTATTCTTTAACCCTTATTTGATTTAGAATCTTCTGCATAACTTAATTTAAGCGTGATATAAAATTAAGGTATTAAATTTAATTCATATGAAATTAAAAATGAAAATGAAGTTAATGTACTTGAAGAGACTGAATTCAAATTAAAAACTAGATAAGTTTAAGTTCAAGATAAAATGATGGCATTAAAACATAATCAGAATATGAAAAGAAAAGGGAGAATCCAAAAAAAAAAATACCACTTGATTTTTAAAATTTTAAATAGATGATTTAATGACAAAATGGGTGGTTAATTGCTGTATTATTTTTATTAATCTTATTATTATTGTTATCAACAAGATTTTAAAATTCAAATGATATTTTTTTATCATTTCTTTAGAAAAAGAGATTGACGTGAAGTTTTGAATCTTGACTGACTGACCTGTTGAGCAAAAAAATAAAATACATTGACAAAGGGGACCCAACAGCTAGACTTGTGACCCCATCCCAGCCTAAATTGATTTTTGCTCAATAATGTCAAAGTTTGGCCAAAAAGAAAAAAGTAACATTGTCCAAGGAATCTTACACAACCTTTACCTTGTACACGCGTTTCGTTGCTTTTTTAAATAGCAGTACATCATCCATCAATATACAAGCGAACGGTTTACATCCAGTTAGTACGTATACGTTCTAAAAATGAACTCTTATCTTGAGGAGCCGAAGAAGGGATTAAGGATGCCCTTAGCAGAAGACGATCTTCAAAGATGGTCATTTAATTTTTTAGCATATGTAAACGCATGCTGGAACCAAATATAATTCAGGGCATTTACATTTCAATTCATCATTGAGTAATGAATCAATGTTTCAAAATTAGAAGTCAATATTTTGTCTCTCCTCAATGTTAACATGAAAAACGCAGGAATTCGAGACGCCTAAACTACTAATATCAGTCACTCAATTCGACGGTTCGTTCTTCATATCCTTGTAGAACTGTACATTTTAGAGAAACAACCGAGAAACCTCAAATACTTAAACCCAGAAACCATCGTTTAAACCACGCTTGGAATGAAGTCCCCCATGTTCACTCCGACTTCCGGTAAATCTATACAAAGATAGCTTGCTTCGGACTGATCTTAAGGGCCCTGATCTGTTCCCATGCATAATTGGTGAAGATATCTCGTCTCCTAGTAAGCTTGAAGCTGAAAACGGTCTGTTTTCCATTTCTTCAAGTGGACCAGAACTGTATTCCATTGTGATGAATGAAGATGCTTGACCATAAGTTAACCTTGGGGTCACCCCTCCGGCATTCCACCAACTGCCATCTGAAGGAACAAGATCAGCTCTAATGTCAGATTCTTGAGCAGAAGACTCCTTCTGACTACAGCAATCCCCACAAGTCTCGTCTGTGTCGTTGTATATCAATTTCAGAGCCTGCACAACTTCACCCATAAAAGGTCTCTGAGTGACCTCGGGGTGGACACACATGGAGGCGATGGCGGCCACCTTTGCCATGTCGTCAAAGTCATAACTTCCAGCTAAAGATGGATCCACTAGCTGTTCTAAGCCTTCTCTACTCGTCAAGAGTGGCCTTGCCCATGTCACTAGATTCTCCTGTCCAGGAGGTTGAGACATGTCCACTGGTTTTCTGCCGGTAAGAAGTTCAAGCAGCACTACCCCATAGCTATAAACATCACTCTTAACAAGTAAATGGCCTGTCATTGCATATTCCGGGGCAACATACCTGCAAGATCAAACAGAATCAAATTAAAGGTGTGGAATTATGGCATAAGGAATGCAGACTGCATCCAGACATGATTTTATTGGGCATGTCATAAATCATGCAGCATAACAGTTGTATATGCTACCATAGATGAAAGAAAAAGTTTAGGAGAGAAAATAAATTATGGGTAGACATGCAGTGCAGCAGATGAGTTGTACATGCGATTCGAATATTTGCTGCATTAATTAACTGAACCATCAATTAAAGATTAGCGGCAAGTCAAGCAAAATATTGAAGCGGCTATGCAATATATGAGGTAATAAACCTTCAGATTTAGAAAGTTAAACAATCCAACACTTGGAAACATTAAAAGATGTAGAATAATAAATATACAATTATGCGGCACCAAACAAGGTTTATAAAATAAAAATAAAACAAAAAGATACTGGAGAGCTTTAAAAGAGGGTGAAGAATATTTTAACATACCCAAAAGTTCCCATGACACGCGTAGAAATATGATGACTTCCTTCAGTTGCTTCTCTTGCCAAGCCAAAATCAGAAACCTTAGGGGTGAAATCATCTTCTAATAACACATTACTAGCTTTGAAGTCTCGATGAATTACGCGAGGATTAGAGTCTTCATGGAGATAGGCCAACCCTCTCGCTGCTCCAAGAGCAATTTTCATCCTCGCTTCCCAATCAAGAGGACCCTTCTTGTCAACACCTGGTGAATATAATGAGAAGTCCAAACAGATTTAATTGAAAAGATGGCACTGAAATATAAATTGATCAAGAAGCGGATATCTATTGATGTAGATATGTTACCATGCAAATGAGACTCAACACTGCCATTGTGAACTAGCTCATACACCAAGCACCGTCTACGCCCTTCAATGCAGATACCAATGAGTTTCACAAGATTACGGTGATGCAAGCGGCTTAGCATCTCAACTTCTGCAATAAACTCACGGTCTCCATTCTGATTATCCTTTGTTAGCAGCTTAGCTGCTACTTCAGTTCCATCTTCCAATGTCCCACTATAAACACGCCCAAATCCACCTTCTCCTAATACTCTCTTTGAACTGAACTTATCTGTTGCTTTCTCAAGCTCAGAAAGTGAAAATGTTCTAACAGAGAGGATAGAAGTAGCCATGGTGGACATAAGGGACACTGATGTTGAGCTTGTAATACTGCTTGACAACATAGACCCCATGCCTGAATTGCAAGCGTCATTCTTTAGGCTTAGCTCAACTATGATGCAGTTGAAAATTAAATAGAAAGCCACAATATCATGAAATTTCTTATAATTAACAAGGATCAATACCAGAAGTGCATGCATCTCACTCATCAAAACAGATTAGTTCACATGTTTTCATATCAGAGACCACCAAAGATAGAAGAAGTCACGATTCTCTTATAGATTCTTTTTATAGCATGCTTAAAAGTTGTCATAAAACAGTCAAGAGCAAGAATCTTGACGCACACAGATGTAAATTAGGAAACTGTTAGAATATTAGGGATTATTTAGATTAATCATTATCTTAGATTTTAGATTAATCATTATGTTATTATTATTTGATATTTATTAGGATAAAGATATGGATATATTATATCTTATGATAATATATCTTAATCATTTAGATAAGATTAGATTCTAGGGTTAGTCCTAGGTTTGCCTATATAAAGGCCCCTATGTACTCACTTTTATTTATGGAGTTTAATAGAGAGTATTTTAATTCCTCTAAATTCAACATGGTATCGAGCTGGGTTTGATTTCAGACCTTTGGTAAACTCCAGCAATTGTGCGACTGTGTTGGACTCCCTGTTTTAGGAAACTCCAGCGACTGGCCTCATCTCACCAACCGTCGACCCTGAGTCACTCCCTAAAGAATAGAGGAGACTTGAGAGGAGAGAGAGAGGTAGAAGCAAGCCTGAGAGAGTCAGAAGCCAACGGACAGCACCGTAACAGAGGACGACGGAAAACACAAAAACGCAGAACAACTTTCAGATCTGCGTTGACGGAGCGCGCGTGTAACTGAACCGCCACCTTCGACGGGACCAGTGAGTTCCGGTCGGCACATCCCAGAGGAACGCCGGCGATTTGCTCGGCGCGTGACCTCCACGCGCCACCCCTCTCCCGGCGCGTGACACCCACGCGCCGGCGTGAACAGTAACCTTTAAAAAAAAAAAAAAAAAAATCCTTTTCTGACCAGAACAATGGACTCTCCTATATTCAGTGCAATACCCCAAAATTTCAGTCAAAGTAAAGTCAATCCCATGGCTTTTATGGCAAGTACGAATCTCGAATCCCAAACAGATACGAATTCTCAATCCCAAACAGAACCACTAAACCAAACAAGACCTTTTAAGACCACGAGATGATACCAGATTTCTCAGAAAATCATAGTATGACCATTAACCATAGGTTTAATGGCAAAAACTATCTCCAATGGTCTCAAAGTATACTGAGGTATATTCGTGGCAAGAGAAAAGAGAAATATATTAATGGGGCAGCATCTCAGCCAACCCTTAATGACCCAAATTTTGACACATGGTCTGCTGAAAACAATCAAGTTATGACTTGGTTGTGTAACTCGATGACCGTGGAGATCAGTGAGGGCTATCTGCTTGCCCACACAGCAAAGGAAATATGGGATACTGCCCGGAGAACTTACTCCTCGCTTGATAACACTGCTGCCTTGATCCACCTGAAGCAACAACTCCGTGATTTACGACAAGGTAACATGTCGGTGACTGAATATTATAATTCTTTGCTAAAATTGTGGCAGCAACAGGATCTGTTTGAAGTTCACCCTTGGGAATGCCTCAAAGATGCACAATTGCACAAACGAATTGTGGAAGAAGGAAGGATACACGATTTCCTTTTAGGCTTAAATGACGCTTTAGAAGAAATAAGAGGCAGAATCATGGGACACTAACGGTTGGGAATGATGATCGTTTGAGCAAAGAAGAATTCAGTGCTTCGCAGATACTTGAGAAGCGAGAATAAGTCAAACTCTATCCCTAGTGTGAATCTGGTACAATCAGAATTTACAAGGGAAGAGGACGATTGGGACTTCTAGAAAAAAAGGACTCGAGATTCTTCTGGGCAAGTTCTGCTACTCAATATGGGACCTCGAGACTCCAAAATGAGTACAAGCCCAAACAAGATATGGGACCTCCGAGACTTAAAAAGGAGTACAAGCCCAAACAAAATAAATAGGACCTCTCGAGACTAAAGAAGAGTACAAGCCCGCACAAAAATAAATGGGCCGTTGAGACTCAAGAAGTACAAGCCTAAAGATTTTGAAGATTGAAGCAAGCGTAACAAAGTTTGAAGGATTTCGAGGCAAGTGTCAATGATCAACATATACTCTCCAAACTTGAGGGGAGTGTTAGAATATTAGGGATTATTTAGATTAATCATTATCTTAGATTTTAGATTAATCATTATGTTATTATTATTTGATATTTATTAGGATAAAGATATGGATATATTATATCTTATGATAATATATCTTAATCATTTAGATAAGATTAGATTCTAGGGTTAGTCCTAGGTTTGCCTATATAAAGGCCCCTATGTACTCACTTTTATTTATGGAGTTTAATAGAGAGTATTTTAATTCCTCTAAATTCAACAGAAACCTAATTAAAATGTAGCACAAAACTAACACCAAATAAAGAATGTAAACCTGCGAAGTCCAAACTTCAATCAATTACAAAGTTATAAAAGAACAAAGCATCTCATTAATTTACTTTCCCAAGAAAAAGAATAATAAACAATCTTCAACTATTGACGAGGACAGCATACTTTAAGAATGGAACTAAACTGCAAAAAGAGCCACCATCAAGTTGAGAACAAATAATATTTTAGATGATGCCAAGTTGAGTATTGTTGAATGTTGACAATAAAATGCTTTGCAATCAAAACATCATTTACTTCAATTCCTGTTTCGGCATAATAAGTCAAACACCCAAAAAAGTTACAAATTTTACCAGATCGCTTGTTTATAGATGAAGTAAATGCAGGACCAACAGCACTTGATGGCCTCCTAATCCTCCTCCATTTCAACACGATGGAAAACGCTCCAATCAAAACCAACATGAGTACAAAGGCAGATAAAGCAATGATGACTATGGTTCTAAGATTCATTTTCTGGTTCTTGCTGACAAAGTTGGCAGTGATCGGAAGACCACTGGCACTCCCAGTAGGACCACTTCCAACATTGCTTCCAGATGGCAGTGATGACGGAATCCCTGATATCAACTGCTTCAATTCTTAACTGACAACATAACAAAAGTGAAGTAAAGTAAGACGTAGATAGGAGAAACAATACAACTACCTGGATAACTAATGGACAGGACTGCATAATCACCAAAAAGGCTCCCATCTAGAGGAACTTTCTTATGCCAAAACCTCTCATATATCAGAACCGCAGTGGTGTTGTCAAACTTCTCTCCCAATGGAACCAAGTTCATATCAATTACAGTTTTTCCCTGATTTTGACTGTCAGCACTTGCACCCATTATCTTCACCTGGCTCTGTTCCAAATATGTGCCCGATGCAACCTCAATCTCTAACTGATTCATTAATGGAAAAATTGCATAAGGTGCAACATCCAAAATAAGTTTGACTTTCATTGGAAAAACGCAGCCACAGGGTGAACCAAAGGGGGTCGCTGTGAGTGGATCAGTACATATTTGGTCACAACCTGTCAGAGCAGAGACTTATGTTAAAATGAGTATCAATAAGTTATATTAGGAGGGCAAATGAAAATGGGAGACTGAAAAAGATCATGCAATCCGATCAGGTAAAGTCATTATCTGACAGCAAAAGAGCTTTAATTTTGATAAAAACGTGAAAATTTAGGACCATAGCATAAGTTCAAACCATTACACTTACACCCTACTAAAACTTAGAGAAGCAAGAAACACTTTTTAAGGCGGCAATGGCAGCTTAACATTGGGAAAAAAATACAATTTAAAATGAATTCATTTGTTTTACCTCATATATTGTTATATGAAGAATCAAAATATAAAATACAAAACTTTCTTCTACATAAGTCTGTTTTTTTACTTCATGTCCATCTGTTTATCACCCTAACAAAAGAACATTATACATTTAAAAACAAAGTCTGTTGAGAAGGTAGTAAACTCATAAAATTCATCTTATTTGGTTACAAAGAATAAAACCCTTATTTCTGAGGCCCACTTACATGACTAAATAGACGTGAAAAAAGTAAAGAAAAACATGCACAGTCATGCACATTCATATAGATAGAGAGAGAGATTATAGAACCATGAGTTATTGAGACATTATCTTTAAACCCCCTCAGCCTTGAGAAAGTACCAGAGGGGAAAGGAGCACCTGACTTTCAGATATTACCTTGATCTTTAGAAGGGGATGGAGCTACTACATGAGGTCTCATGCCACGGTGGTGGTGGTGGTGGTGTATTGGACTAGGATTCACGCTTGGACCTAAGAGACTTGGCTAAGTTAATTGGTGATATTGAGTGTAATAACAAGTTATTGAAAATTATGATTCTATACCTTGGTCAGATGGAGATGGTGCAGGTGCCAAAGAAGGCTTAACCAACCAAGTTTTAGCAGGTTTATGTGGAGCAAATGATACACGAGTGGAAACTGACTTCACTGCAGGAAATGAAACTGTGTGTCATACATGGTGCCATGGCACAGTTATTTGTCACACTTTTTAAATGAATCATAAAACAGAAAAAATCAAATGATGCAGAATACATGATGAAATCTGTCATCATACCCTGCTTAAATAACATTTTCTTGACAGACAATGCCTGGTATGGTTTCGGAGAAGGAGACATGAATAGTGTCAAAGAGACATAACCTGAAATACAATGGGTGTTGAGCGTCTTAAAATCTGTATTGACAGTGTCCAACATACTCCCAATCAACTTACATTAATCAAATTAAGCAAGAACTTAGCGCATACACAAAATAATACACATGAAACTAGACTTTTCCCCCAAAAAGTTACGGAAGACAAATTAAGTGTAGGAAAAGCAAATTCATATTTCCAAAATAATCACAATAGCATTCACACAAGATGCCTATATCTTTAAGATTTGATTTCAACTAGCACCGCGATGCAAGAACTACTTAAAATTAAATACTCCCACACTTAATGATTGGTATTTATACTTAAAACACTTAAGTTTCTCAGAGAAATAGATGTCAATTCAGTATTTTAAAAACAGGAGTGCATCAAACAGTGCACTGACCAATAGAAAGAGGAGACAAAAATGGAGTTCTAATTATCTATTTGATCAATTTTGAAAGAGGAAGTGAACTTTGATTAAGTTTCAACAAATACATTCGTAGAATCATGCATCTTACAAGCTATAAACAGTGATCTCATTGTTAGTTACTCTTCAAGAGGCAAGTAAAAATGTTATTTAAAAGCTCTGTGCTCAGTTTAGTAGATAATGCAGAAAACATGGGGATGAGAGATGACATGAGAGTAGTTGGATCTAATGGCCAGATTCAATTAAGACTTGATGAAATTACAACATAAAAAATAGTAAAGATGAGGCTCTGAGATTAAATTGCTCAGTATTCTCGTATCTAAGGTAATCAGTGGGTGAAAAATTTATACTGCCCAAAATAATTGGGTTTGGTGCATTTTGGTGATCAACGAAAACAGCTAAATGAAGCACCATGCATACCGACAGCATTGACCAAGGTGAACAATTATTATTGAAAAACAATAAAAAAAGCTGCTTAACAAGGCCATTAATAAGTTAACAAAAATGAATTTGAGTATGCAACCAATTATGCTAAGTCGATTATAATGCTAACACTTGATAGCTTGCCTTCTTAAACAAGGCAATTGACGAATCAAGCTAAATTATCACTTTCTATAATTCAGGAGGTACTACTAAGCTACAGAACTGACATTAAACAATCTATTCATTCAATTCGTACGTAGAACCATCACGTCTTTTAGTTACAACTCACAGGAGGTCAAGCTCCTAACGAAACAGTGGAGGAAGAGAACTATACATTGCAATGAAGTATAATTTTTTTAAGCGCTGATAGTAATCAAATCGTTGTTTATCCTTTATATTTTGAAAAAGAAAACGCTCTTTATCTGAAGAAACTTGAACCCAAAAGACTCGGACCGAAATTGTGTCATAGTGGCAAGCATATAATACGTATAACTCGCTCCGACGGCTCGTTTCCGAACTGTAAGAAAGACAAACAATGTGCGGCATTCACAATATCCTAGTATAGGCTGCAGTAATATAAATGAAAAAGAAAAACGCATACCTGAGCAAGAGATAAGCAGGTTAAGAACGACAAGGAAGAAGACGATCGAAGCTGGCATTTTCTCTCGCCGAACCACGATTCACAGAGAACCATTTTCAGAAACAAACAACTTCGAGCGAGCTAAGCATGCCTTGTGTACCCAGCAATTTCTAAAATCCCAGCAAAACAGGCTCCAGCAATCAGCCTCTTCGTGGTACCATTGCGAACCAGGAGGAAGATATGTCATGGCAGTGTAAAGTTTAGTGGGAGTGAATAACGAAGCATAAACCCTAGGAGAGAGAATGCAGAGAAGCAGATGGATGCAACAATGCGGGTGGGTCGGCTTCTAGATCCATGGAATGCGGGAGAAGATCTAGGCAAGCAAAAAAACGTAGTAGATATACACCAGCAAACAAGTACGTCTAAAGGTAGTAGGAGAAACACAGAAAGTGAGGTTAAATAAAGAACGAAAATGGAGGCCAGAGGAAGAAAACGAAGTGCGGAGAGAAAGAATGAGGAAGAAAAGGAAAAGTAGAGAGAGGGTGGTGAGGGACTTTAATGCGGGAGAGTTGACAGAGTAGTATTATGGTAACAGTTTTTGGGCATTGATGATGAGTGATGTCTAGTACACGCAAAGTGGGGGAGCGTGAGAGAAACGAATTCATGAAACGACAAATTGGGGGCCGTTTAATGTCGACATTGGGGAACGGTATTTTTGCTCTACGGCTGTTTTGGAATGCAAGCGAGGAAGGATGCGATCCGATGAAACAAGGGTTTCCTGGAAACAAAGGCAAGTGGTGGGACTTGTTTGTTTGTTTAATAAATTTGGAGTTATTTCCTTTTGATATGAAATGTCTGGAAAGTGCTGTTCTTTTTTCCGAAAGGTAAGCCTTTGCAAATATTTTTATACATTGTATTAAAAAATTAAACAATAAACCATACAACTTGTGAACCAAATAGTTTGTAATTTCTTTTGGAAATAATTATATGCATTAGCTATTATACTCGTAATTTATTAATTATAGCTTATGTAAATGTTGATTAAGTGATATATAAGTTTTCACAAGATATAAAATTGAAATATAAGGTGTCTAACTGTCTATGATGTAATAAAATGGTTAAATAATAACATTGTAGCATTTATTCTTGATTTTATCCTATTGGGTAAATGTGCAATTTTACAGACGAGCTTTACCCTCGGGAGCGCCCAACACCACGAGCTTTTTTCTGGAGCAAAAGTACACACGTGGTTACGTTTTGGGAGCACCCAGCACCACGGGTGTTAGTTGACCGTACATGGGTGAAATTACACTTTTGTCCTTAGTTTTAAATAAAAATTACCCTTTGGCCCTAAGTTTTTTTTTTAAAAAAAAAAAACTAAAAAGACCCCCTCCCCCGGTGGGCCCCACCACCGGCCACCCCACCGCCGACGGCCGACCAACGCCGACCAACGCCGGCGGCGGTGGGGTGGCCGGTGGTGGGGCCCACCGGGAGGAGGGGGTATTTTTAGTTTATAAATGTCTCCTCTGTCTATATATGATCTCTTTTTTTTTTTTTTTGTCAATATCTGTATATGATCTTTAGTCTAGTTTATTTTAATTTAATTTAAGTGTAAAAGAAGTAAGGACCCCAAGACACTTGTGCAATATAGAATTTTGGTGCATCCATTGAAACTCTTGCAACTAAATGGAACTTCTATGGAACTGAATCCTCATAAGCGATTACAAAAATTCACTATTCTTTCTTCACCATTATCATTTTCCTGACTTTTCCCACAAATCTTAAATCAGCAAAAGGTGGAAGTGAATTTGAAACCATCATGGGCAAAGATGGCCAATGTTCATTGTGGTGAGGACGGAGAGCTCCCAAGTTTGTTTCATGGAAGGAGACGGTGGTACCTTGTCGTTAGAAGTTGGATGACAGTAACAGAGGTTCACTGCTAAATAAGACTGGTAATGTTAAAATTAAATGATCAACACTATACTCATAAGACAGAGAGTAAACTAAAATTTGATTTAAAATGTTTATCCACCCCCACGTTAAGTTCATTAAAATTAGGGTAGAGCAATGGGCAGGTTGAATAGCCCATGCCCTAACCCATAGCCTGCCCATTTAATTTTAAATGGGTATGGGCTAACTCATACTCATGCCTCAACCCATTTAAACCCTTGTAAATGGGTTAGCACATTAATGGGCGGAATCACCGAGTTTTGAGTAACCCATTTACATTTCACTTGTTTATTTTTTGAAAAAAAACATACATAAGCATTAAACATACATCCAAATTCATCATTTTAAATTCTGAAATTTGAAACTAAATTTAGACAAGTACCATTATAACATAATTTTGATGTTAAAACTCCAACTTTTAAATTAAAACATTACAACTAAAGTTCAAAGCTTAAAAAAAATGGCATGCTTCCATTGAATCTCATGTTTCAGTCTTCACCATCATCTTTAGATTCACTTGAGAGTCAATAACTATAAGGATTAGGGTAGTTAATAAAAAAAGTACACTAAATGGGCGGATATGGGTAACCCGAAGGTGTGCCCATAGCCCGCCTAGCGGATTTTAACCTAACCCATTATACCTCTTTTTCGGCGGGCTCAAAATGGCCCAATTACACCATATTGGGCTTTTTGACCTAAATAATTTTTTTTAAAAAAAAAAATTACCAAACTAAAGCTTTTTGAAAATATTTCCCGAACTAAGTCTCACGCCACTGATGGCATAAAAAAGCTTCACGCCACCTGTGACGTGAAAAACTATCAGGCCACCAAGGTGACGTAAAAAACTTTCACGCCACCAAGGTGGCGTGTATAAAAAAAATTATAAAAAAATAAAATTATATAATAATAATAATAATAATAATAATAATATAATAAATGATAAAAAAATGGAATAATTTAAAACTCTACTTCATTTAATTTGAAGTCAAAAGAAAGAAAGTAGGGAGCTGAAATAACTCATTAAAAACGCCTTTTAAAATATTACGCGATACAATTTGGTTATAACAACAGATCACAATACAGGGGATCTATATATTTGTTATACACCAAATATTTGTATATAACAAATATACAAATATTTGTATCACAGATCCCAAAATCAATACTGTTATTATACAAATATTTGTATAATAACAGTATTGATTTTGGGATCTGTGATACAAATATTTGGTGTATAACAAATATATAGATCCCACCAAATATTTGTATAATAACAGTATTGATTTTGGGATCTGTGATACAAATATTTGTATATTTGTTATATACAAATATTTGGTGTATAACAAATATATAGATCCCACCAAATATTTGTATAATAACAGTATTGATTTTGGGATCTGTGATACAAATATTTGTATATTTGTTATATACAAATATTTGGTGTACAACAAATATATAGATCCCCTGTATTGTGATCTGTTGTCATAATCAAATTGTACCGCGTAATCTTTTAAAAGGTGTTCTTAATGAGTTATTTCACCTCCATGCTTTCTTTCTTTTGACTTCAAATTAAATGAAGTAGAGCTTTAAATTATTCCACTTTTTATCATTTATTTTTATTATTTTTATTATTATTATATATTTTTATTTTATTTTATTATTTTTTTTATACACGCCACCTTAGTGGCGTGAAAGTTTTTTACGCCACCTTGGTGGCGTGATAGTTTTTCACGCCACCTGTGGCGTGAAGCTTTTTAACGCCACCTAGGTGGCGTAAAGCTTTTTTACGCCATCAGTGGCATGAGACTTAGTTCGGGAAATAGTTTCAAAATAGCTTTAGTTTGGTAATTTCCTTTTTTTAAAAAAAACATATTTAGGTCAAAAAGCCCACCATATTGTGGGCGGGCTCATCAGGTTATGGGTTTCATGCTCGACCCTAATTAAAATCTGCATTTTTTCCCAACCAAGTAAACAGCAGCTCGACTCGAGCGAAAAAATTCCAGAATATTAAACCTGACTCATGGATACCAAATCAAATTACTTTGGACTGAGGTATCAACTGCGTTTCTCTCAGGGTCAAAAGCCGGCTTGCATGAGCACACTTGCTAAGTGGTTGAGTTTTTGTTTAGACTAGCTGTATAAGTTATTTTTCTAATGTGTATATGTTTGGATTAACGGTCGAAATTAGTTGTCTTTCCATTGTGATTTACAATGTAAAGTAAGTATGTAAGATACGTTTTGTCTCGACTTACGTAAATATGTTTCTTGAACGCGAACTCAAATATATATATTTATGATGTACATGATAACTACGTGAGAATAATTTTATCTCATCTTACGTAAACGTATTTTTTAATCACTAATTCAAACTAGCCCTAAGTTGTATTTTCTCTGGTCCTTATTATAAGGCACAACCTAACAATTATCACAAACAAGTAAAAACAACTAAAATCATTAAATTTGTCTTAAATTTTGAATAATTTCCAATATTACTCCTATTAATTGCACTAAACTCTAATATCATATTAATTATTATTCTCATCCATTATCTTTATTAATTATGGGCATATCACTTTGGTTCTATTTATAAGTCCATTCTAACCACAAAATTTGGTCCTTTTTATAAGTTCAGTTTCATGTAATAAATGAGATTGTGACAATTTTACCCATATTAATTGTACCTATAAAGATAGAGGGAGAAGAAACAGTTGAAAAATACTCAATTATAAATGAGGACAAAGTTGAAAAATTACCCATAATCATTGAGATAACTATATCTCATTGCCATATGAAATTTGGTCAAAATGAACTTATAAATAGGACCAAAGTGGTACATGAAAAAGAATATTTAATACTCTTTGGAAATAAGTAAATACTTTATAAAATAGATCAAATACACTTGTTAGTTAGCGCTTTATACCGGAGAGAGTAAGAGCTTGTTTGGTTTAAGGGGAGGGAAATATGAGAGATAAATTTTTTCTCTCGTCTTTACTAAGTAGCTACTGAAAAATATTCAATATTCCAAAAATACACTCTTAATAAAAAAAAAAATATTCTTTTCATTAATGACAATTTGGTTAATATCCTCCTTAGGGATTCATCCCCTCCCATTATCTCCCCTCAAACCAATCACACCTAAGGCCATGTTTGTTACACGGAATTTGAGCCAGGGAAAGGGAACTTGACACACTTCCCTCCAATTAAACATGTTTGGCGCGCCTCTCTTCCTGGAAGCTGAGTTCCTGCCCTCTCTAATGTTCCCTTAAACGCAGGAACCTTCATTCCATCCGAAAGTGGCGGGAGAGTAGAAATCTTCCCGGGAGAGTGAAATATTAGGAAAAAATGCCCCTGTAAAAAATCACATATGTTTAAAGCTCGAGCTACCGAGGAGCTCGACGAAAACGAAGGACGCGTTGAATAAGGTTGGAACGAGGAGCTACCAAGGCAAACAAGAAGTTGAACCTAGGCGAAACTAAAGCTAAACTCAAAGTAAGTGGTAATGGGTATACAATGATGTATGATTTAGCATTTTTTGGATAAAACTTGTCGATGCCCTGTTGTTTCTAGTTGGGCTCAAACAGACAGAAATGGCATCGGGAAGCAACAAGGGAGACAATTTTTAAGGGGTCTGTGTGAATGAGTATTTTTGTGGCTTGAGTTTTGGTGAGTTTGGAAATGTAGTGACAGAGGCAACTGGAATAGGCGATTTCAAATGTTGTTTGTTCCTGTTTATTGTGCTGTGCTGTTGTATTAAAATTGTTGTTTGTTGCTTTACAATGTGCTTTGGTTTTTTGAATGATAAATGTGGCCATAATGTGAATTGTGTTAGATATGAAATTGAAGGTGTACATGCTGTAGGTGTAGGTTGAGGAAAATTGATTGTTGGATATGAAATGATATATATGGAATGAAAATGTCTGCTGTTGTCCTGTTCCGATATGAATTGATGCAGAAATTTGGTTATTGTCAAAATTTTAGTTCGAACGCATTTTCACTTTAGCGCATTACGTTTGAACTTAATGTCATCGTTTGAATGTAAGTTTGAATAATTTAAATCATTTTCTCCATTTTCTATTATAGGGGCATAATGGGAAGAAGTGAAGGTCGCGGATGAAGAAGAGAGCGCCGACGACCCTTGACAGAAGTGAAGGTCATAGATGAGAGCAAGGAAGAAGGTTGCAGATAAAAGCGCTGAAAAATGTGTGGTTGTTTTATTTTTTAGGGGCATTATTGGTATTTTACCTCTCCTTCCCACTTAACCAACTTCCTTTTTCTTTCTACCAAACATTTTATTTTTTTTCAACTTTAAGTTCCATTTCCATGCCTACTAAATAACTCAAATTTTTAAGTTATTTCTCAATCTTCCCTTCTATTTCTTTTTCTTCTATAAGTTCATTTCATTTCTTAAATCTTCCCGTACTTTTTCCTCCACTAATTTCATTTCCCTCTTTAAATCTTCTAGTAACAAACGGGCCTAAGTGACTCATCGCCCTAAAAAAAACATTTTCTCTCTCTTTCTTTTGGTGTTAGCCCTTAAAAACCTTTGTTATACCGAATTTTCCCCTGTAACTCCCAAATTTTACATTTCATCCCAAAATACTGAAGACAGATCAAAGTTGATACCCCTGGACAAGCGCTGGCCGGTGAAAGTTCCGAAATCGAACAAGGAGGCTGAATTGATCAACCTAAGCACCCTCTGGAGAGGGAGGGAGCCTCTCCTAGATGAATCGCGTTTTCAGAGATCAGGAATTAGGAATCAACACCCCTTCCCCTCCTTAGATTCCACTTGTGTTGTTAATCCCAATGAAATCGACAGAAATGACGGAGTTTCCTCAGTCTCATGATCAGAACTTGCTCGCATCCTCATCTTCTCGCAACTTCAACCTCAGGTCAGAATGATAGGACCCGATGATCCATTCTATTTTTATCGTTCTATTCTTTTCTTCAAAGGAAAACTTATTCGTGGTGTTTGAGCATTTCGTGCAATCTGGACTTCAATTTCCCGTTTGTTTCATTATGGAGGAAACGAAGAAGAGATGTAGGAAGCTTCAATTCAGGGAAGCATACATAACGGCCGTTTGCAAACTCCGACCATTGTGCTAGTTCTGTTTTTTGCTTGCTTGTTTGTTTTTAGGTGTGCGTATGTGTGTTACATTACATGAAGAGTAGGGAGTATGAATAGGAGATATGGCGGGGGTTGATCCCTTACATGCTGATTGAATATTTCTCCCGCTCATAACTATGCTTTTCATGGTGATTGGCCATAGATGTAGACGCTGATAATTCATAATTCACAATTTTTTTAATACCCACAAATCTTTCGTCCCTTTTTCCTCTGCACACAGAGAATTTGAACTTATATATTATAGTTCTTGCAGTATCATCACTCATTCAGTTGTTGATTTTTCTTCAGGCGTAGAAATGTAGTTAATTTGCTAGCACGGAGAGAGATTTCATCCAGGACAAAACATGTGCCTAAACAGCATTGGGGAATAATGTCTAGGTCAAAATCTGGTTCTTTCTTTCGTCCTAAAAATGAAGTAGTGAGAGATGCAAGTCATGGTCTCCTCTCATGGTACTTACGCAAGTGACAAATTTATGTTCAGAAAGAGATAGCTTCTTGAGAATGCAGATTTTCTCTTTGTTCAGAGAAAAATATCGCTGAGAAACACCTCTAAATATGATTTTCAGGGTTGAGGCAGAGTCATTACAGCACTTATCTGCTAAGTACTGCTCTTTATCGCCTCCCCCACGGTCCACTATAGCTGCAGCATTTAGTTCGGATGGAAAAGTGCTTGCATCAACCCAGTAAGTTGTGACTTCATTCTCCTCCCTTCTTTTCTTCATTTGATCTAAAGACTATCTTCTGGGGCTGAGTTCTGGTTCTTGTTGGCTTATGCAGCGGTGACCACACTGTAAAGATAATTGATTGTGAAAATGGAAGGTGCTTAAAGGTGTTAATGGGCCACAGGAGGACGCCTTGGGTGGTAAGCTTGAATTTTTCCTGTTTGCACTAATTTCTGATCAATTTTTTTCCTTGTAATATTGATAAGATGTTCCTTCAGTTCGATTAGACACACTCTGACTTTTTAGGAGGTGACAATTTCCAAGAAATCAAGTAAATAAAATTATCTTTTTATCCAATGATGCCCACATCATGTAATGGATATTGGGAAGAGGATAGGAAAGAGATTGTTAACTATTCGTGAATTAGGGATTGACATCAACTTATGAATTATGATTAGAAATTATTTAATTGGTTTGGTACTCTGCCTTCGACCCTTGATTCACCTTGTACTAGTGTTACCTCAGGCTTTGGTTTCTTCCTTCCACCAAATCTTAGGTTTAAGCAGTTGATTATATTTAAGCTCATGCTTCTTGGTGTTTATGTTTATATAAATCTGTAAAGTGGCAAGAGCCTGAAAATTAGCTGACCTCACTTAGTGGAACAAGCCTTGTTATTATTGTTGAAAGTATAATAATGAAGCATCAGTAACCTTCTGCTCAAAGATGAAATGCTTTTACCTGAAGAACTTTGACACTTGGACAATGCTCAATGTTGTTTATCACTGTATTTGTGACTTATGACTTAATCATGATTCCTTGGCTATTTAGATAGTTTTGTGTGATAATATGTGGCAGAAAAAACTTTTATCTAACAAAAGAGGCGCTTTCTTCAATTTGGTATCATAGATGTGTGTCAATGCTAGTTGTGCATATTAGTTCTTAGTGAGGTGCTTATGTATTTTGTTAATGTGCTGGTTGTTCGGTCTGACTTATGTAGCTATACTCTCTCACTCTGCTAATATGTTTACATTATAGCAACTTATTTTGTGTTATCAAACTGAACACTTTGTCAGAATGGGTTGCCTCTTCATATTTTGCAATTCTAATTGTGACTTTGGGTTACAGGTTAGGTTCCATCCACTACAACCACAAATACTTGCTAGTGGGAGCTTGGATCAAGAAGTTTGCTTATGGGATGTCATGACATCAAAGTGCCTATTTTTTTATCGTTTCTGTAATTTTACTTCCTATCCTTTTATGCTGAATTATTTTTCCAACTGCTACTGAATTTATGGTTCTTTTGCCCGTCTTATTGCTCTTAAATGAATCTATTGGGTATGTTGTTGCAGATCGCCCCATTGCATCCATTGCTTTTCATGCCAATGGGGAAGTACTTGCTGTTGCATCAGGCCATAAGGTACTAATTTTGCTAAGAACCTGTCCTGTTTAATTCTTTACCCTGATTTATTTCTGATGACATTTTTTTGTGGATCCTCTGACATTTGCTTAAATATTGTGTCAGTTGTACATGTGGCCCTACAACAAGAGAGGGGAAGAATCCTCACCAACATTGGTGCTGAGGACAAGGCGTTCGCTTCGGGCTGTTCATTTCCATCCACATGCTGCTCCATATCTTTTAACTGCTGAGGTAAATGAACTATATTGATTATCTACTCATGGTATTTAAAATAATACGTAGTTAGAATTTTTTAGATCTATATTGCTGGATTGATGTGCAGGTCAACGATATTGATTCTTCAGATTCCATCATGACAAAGGCGACGACCCTTGGTTATTTACAATATCCTCCGCCCGCTGTTTTTGTAACTGATGGTCATTCTAGGGAACGTGTTAATTTCTCCAGTGAACTACCCCCCATGTCACCGTTCTTCTTCATGCCTTCCTATACTTTAGGGGACTCAAGAATAGAACTACAGCGGGATAATCATGTTTCTGGAGTTGAGTCTTCTGCTTCAGTGCTGCTTCAAGCAGACACAAATGCAGCAGAACAGAATGATGTTACAGTTTCTCCCATGGATACATCCTCTGAAATTCCATCAGGCTCTCAAACTAATACAGGGTATACTGTCCATGATCCTTTCTCTGATAGAATGGGAATTGGCATCCCTAACCCTGAAATGGATGGTATGGCTATTGATGAAACAAATCCATCTGAAGGAAGACTACATGAAAACTCAACTAATGTCCATTCTTTTACTGGTAGACTGCATGGACTAGGCAGACAAGCTGGAAATCAAGAGGTTCTTTCAGAATTAAGTCAATTTCTCCAGTTTGTCCCTTCAAGAGACTCGGGTGGATGGGAGCTACCTTTTCTTCAAGGATGGTTAATGGGTCAAAGCCTGGTTGGTGCTCCCTCTATGATTTCTCACATAGGTGGTAGTGATGACAGTCTAGCTCAACAGATTAGTTCTTCCATTCTACCATCTAATTTGTCCACTAGTAAACTTGAGGAAGCAATGCCAGGTGGCATCACCATACCAGGAGCTTCTGTGGGGTCAGGTTTACAGAATAATTTCCCACATTCCCATGTACCAGAATCTGAATATGGGAATCATGTTGCTTCAGTTAATAGGCTTCATGAAAGGATTGATATCCATACCATTGCAAGTCGGATCCAGTCAGAAGTTGCTACCTCAATGGCAGCTGCTGCTTCTGCAGAGCTGCCTTGCACTGTGAAGCTAAGAGTTTGGTCGTATGATATACAAAATCCTTGTGCCCCCCTTAGTAGTGATAGTCGCCGTCTGACCATGCCACATGCTGTCCTCTGCAGGTATAATTGTAATTATAATTTATGATATTGCTTGACAATGTAATCAATAAGGCTTTATTCATCTCTGAAAAAATTGTTTATTTTCTTCAATGAGTAGGTTTTTTTGAAGGTTGCGGATCAGATTACTTCGTGGAAATTTTTTTCCTCAAAAAAATTCATAAATATAGAGTGATTTGATCAAGTTATACTCTAAATGCAATTGTCACATTTTTAATTTAATTTGCAATTGTGTGTTTGCAGTGAAATGGGGGCCCATTTCTCACCATGTGGTCGGTTTTTAGCTGCATGTGTTGCGTGTATGGTTCCTCATACTGAAGCTGATTTGGGGTTACAACCACTAGTGCACCAGGACCATGGTGATGCAACATCTCCTACTCGACATCCAATCTCAGCACACCAAGTCATGTATGAGCTTCGGGTGTATTCCCTGGAGAAGGCAACGTAAGGCTTACTTCCTTTACCTTTTAAGTTTTACCCCCCCCCCAAAAAAAAAAAAAAAAAATCCTTCAACTAGTGTTTCTATGCATTCTTCAACTTTCTCACTTTCACTTACTTTTTGCATAAGGAACACCATCTGGTTTTAGATAATTACAGTTCATGTTTTCTGAACAGATTCGGATCAGTGCTTGCATCTCGAGCAATTAGAGCGGCACACTGTCTGACTTCTATCCAGGTAGTTAAATACTTTTACTGTAAATTTAGATTTGATTTTAGTGTATTCGCAAGTCATTATCACTGACACAGGTTGATGTATCTCTCCTGCATGCTGGAGTATTTTTCTATTTTTCATAATTATATTTCAGCTGATAGTTCAGTTTTTTAATTATATTATATTATAGAAATAGTGGGTCAGGATTTCTATTTGAAATATAAGCAATGAACGCTTGAACAGTTTTAGTAGACCTTGTTTTCAACCTTGAATTGTTCCTCTAATTTCTTCCCGCTGTGCAACTTCATAAGTAGAGCAACATGCCCTCTTATTTGTTACTTTGCTTATCTGCTCATGCACATGCACATGCCTGTATCTCATTTTTGATACTGTTTTTATTTTGTGAATTATTTCTTCTGTGAACCATTTCTTCTGCTGCACTGAGCATTTATTGCTCATTCCACTCAAATTTTCCCTTATTGATTTTGGTTGTCTGATGCTCTGCTTACATTATGCCTTTTCTTTTGTAAAATCTCATTAAAATATTGTGTTTATAATTATTTGGATGGTATAATTTGAGACTGCTCCGTACTATCACAGGAGCAGTACTCTCTCTCTCTCTCACACACACACAGATAAATGTCTGTTTTCCCTTCCATCCCATTGTAGTTGGGACTCCACAAAATAAACTAATAAAGTTGTTTGCATTATGAGTTGTCAAAGTTTTACTAAGAGCTTTCGTACTTCTGTTTGTTTTGATGACTTTTAAAAATTGTGAACTGTTGTTTTATGTGTAGTTCTCGCCCACATCTGAGCACATACTGCTTGCATATGGTCGACGTCATGCCTCTCTTCTGAAATGCATTGTCATTGATGGGGAAACAACCCTGCCTATTTATACAGTGTTAGAGGTAAACGCCTTTTTATCTCAAATTGTTTTCTCCTCCATCATTGTGAAACAACAGTCTCGCGACTCTCGCCCCTCCTATTGTAATCTACAATATTTATGAAATTAACCCAGTTTCCATGACATAAAATGTATGTTATCGTTTTGGGTGGTCACAAGCTTTTCTAGTCATTCATGGCCTCTTGTTGATTACTTTCAGTTGGCATTGCGTATATACCTTTTTGTAGTTAGAAGTGTTTATAGTTGAATTTCAGTTCTCTGAGTATGCATTTATGTTCCAGGTGTATAGAGTATCAGATATGGAACTTGTCAGTGTTCTTCCTAGTACTGAGGATGAGGTCAATGTTGCTTGCTTTCATCCTTTTGCTGGGGGAGGGATTGTTTATGGAACAAAGGTATGATTTTGTTTGCGACCAAAAATTATTTTTCTTTAGAAAACATTCTTCAGTTCATAATCTATAGCTTTTGGTTGTAGGAGGGAAAGCTTAGGGTGCTACAGTGTAATGGCGCTCATGCTGTGAATGGCACTTGACTAAGTTACTGTCCTCAGTAGAGTGCAAAGTTGGACCCAATCAATGAGCAAGGTTCTATGCCCTTTTTTTTTTGGTCCATAGAGCAAGGTTCTATGCCACTTATTTTTGGATTCTCCAATTTCATTGGAGAGCTGGAAATGATGCCATGTGTGACACAACCTTAATTGACAACCCCTTTTGATTGATTTGTATTTAGGTTCCGGTAATTGACATGTTGCATGTTTATCCTCACCAATTGTCAGATTGTGGGGTTGGACAGATGATGGGAGTTTATACAGTTATGTAATTCAGCATATACTGGCACCACCTTTCCTCTGTCAAGATGGTAGGTAGAAGACTCCGAACCCTTCAGCTCTTGCTCTGGTTGCATTTGTGGTGGTGTAAAATGTAGAACATACTTCGATAGATCTTTCAAGATTTTGTTTCAGAAATTGCTCTTCCTGGGTAAGAGTTTTTTCAATTGTTTCTCATTCCCTTGCGGCTGACAGCTATCAATGCTGATGATCATCTTCACTAACCTAACTCCGTACCCGTTGCTGAGCTCTGGGAATTGAATGCTAGGGCTTCACTCCAGCACAAGCAAATGTATATTACATGTATTTGTATGTTATGTATTAACATATGGCCCCTTGCTAACTTGTTTGTATTCCCTCCTTTCTCCAGCCAAAAAGTTTCTTTTTTGGATCTATTGTAACAAGTTCAGTAATAGGAAAAAAGGGTAAATAAGTTAGAAAGCATGTGTTTTCTCTGAAGTTAGGATAGTTCTCAAGCTCGTGAGGCGCAAGCCCAGGGGCTTTATGTGGCAGCATACAACGTAGACGTTTAACAAATGAGTTATCTTTTTTTTTTTTGGTCAACAAACAAATGAGTTATCATTATCCTTGGGACCAAAATAACTAATCAGTATCTCACCTTCAGCCGAGGGTTTAACTGTTTCCTATGATCTTTTATTTTATAAATAGTTTGAATGGCTTCTATATTCTGGCACGTTGTTTGGATTGCTTGTTTATGAAGACGGGGAAGGGGAGTAGTACTTCGAAAACAACTATAAATCACGGCTTCAAACCGTTGGTTGCTTGGAAATGGCTCGATCAAATCATCAAAACACTTTGGAAAATTATACTCCCTCCGGTCCTAATTATAGGAGTTATTTAATCGATTTTGGGAGAATTAAGGAGATGAGTTAAATTAGTTAATTTTACTCATTTTTCTAAAATGTCCTTATATAAATTTAAAATGACACAAGTTGCCCTAATTATAAGTGGTCTAATTTACCTTACGTTAGACATCCATGACATATTAGTTTACTATATATGTATATCTACACATATATATTGACACATATAAACACACACACACACACACACATATATATATATATATATATGTACATATATATATAAATATTCCTAATAATAAGTATAAATAGGGGTATTATAGGAAAAAATTGACAAAAGTTAAAACTTGCTCTTATAATCCCAACCAAAAGAAATCAAATTGCTATAATTGTCTTGCGAAGACTTCAATATAGGATGCAACTTATATTGCAATCATATATTTATATTTAGGACCTATAATTAGGACCGGAGGGAGTACTTCAATATAGGACACAATTTATATTGCAATCATATATTTATATTTAGGACCGGAGATGAGAGTCTACTTGGGAGGGGAATTTTAATGCTATGCAAAGGTGCCGCAAATCTTAGCAATTTTCTAGTTGAATAAAAGTCTTCGGCCAGAGGTAAAAGGATGATTTAATGAAAATGACCATGATCACCGTCCTGAATCGTGACTCGTGAGGGTCCTTCTACCCTAATCTACAGGGAAGAAACAGATTTTTCAGATAGGCTTTTTTTTTTTTTTCTGCCATATTCAGATAGGTTCATTCATCTGTGAGATTCAAATTTTATCTCCTTAGGTTGGCAGATGATAGGAGAAGGTGGAGATGGGGGCATCTTGTCTCGAAATTTTATTAGTAATAAATAGAAGGTTGATAAGATCGCTTGCTGCAAGAGGAGGAATTTCTCCTTTAGCCTCATGATTTAAATTTTAAATTAAAAAAATCTAATGGGTTGACCGGTCAAATGAGAATTAAAAGCTGCATAGTGAAAAAGGAAATAACATTTGATAACAAAACTGTGAACGGATTTGATAAAGAATAGACTGTTGAATAAAAATCTACAACTGACAAACTGATCCAAACCGCTAAGAAGAAGAAGACTCAAATTTGTAGTATTTATCGACGGCAAGAGAAACATCCCAAGTACAACTGAGTCCTTTAGGGATGGTGACTAGGTCGCCGGCACCAAACTCGACAAACTGCGACGACCCTTTTGGGTATGCTTTCACCTTCCCTTTCAACAAATAGCAAGTTTCTTCCGCATCAAACTTCAACTGGTACTTCCCTGGAGAGCAACCCCATCTTTTTTGTCCCCAGATAAATAAAAAGAAACAAGTCATGTCACACGATTCACAAGTCAGAGAAACAGAGCAAGATAAATAAAAAAAAACAAAAGAGGCGTACTTGGGCCAGCACTTGATGTTCATCTCAGCCAGACGAGACTCCGGAGGGTTTCTTTCAACCATGATTCTGAGGTTTGAATCGGAATCTGCAGCCATGGAAGTATGGAACAACAAGGCAGAAGAAACAAGTATGAGAAAAATGATCTTTGGCTCAACAACAACAACAACACGCAGTGTGGGATTTTTGGAAGCGAAAAGGAAGGAATCTTTTGGAAGCAGAGGATAAGAGAGACAATGAAAATATGTTAGATATCGTACCTCGGTCATATTGAATACTCGTTATTTAAGATGTTTACCTATCCAACTCATGTCCTTTACTGCAAATTTTCAACGAATTCATTTAATGATTCCTTTGACCTCTTGGGGACATGAATCTCATATCCACCCACATTCTGAAAGCCAAATATTAGTTTAGTTTTTCCACTGCCTTTTTCGTCTTGTACGTTTGTGTGTGGGTTACATGATTGCACTATCTGAATTTGGTGATTCCTCACAAGCTTAATTTCTTAGCACCCCACAAAATTCATATCCAAATGTTCTCAGCTTGACCTGGTCATTTCCTTAACCTTTTTTCCTTTTTTTTTTTCTCCACCCCCGGTTCATCAGAACCCGGTTTTGACTAATCCGGATTTGGTAGTGATAAAGACGACCCTCCCAACGCTAAACTTCTTAAAGAAATTTAATGTCACATTTTGCTGAACCAACCAACTGTTAGTCTTAACTTTTGTTTACTTTTAAAATTGAGTGGCACCGATTACCGTCTACCGATGCCATGGCTGATTGGGCTCTCTCAGATTATGATATCTGTCGGTGGCATTCATTCAAAAAGTCTTTTAGCTTTTTTTTGACCAATCAAATATCTTTTAATTAAAAACTCATATCACATCTCAGTCTCACAACGGCCCTACGGTTGCTCGAGACCAATGCCTCCATAATAAATTAAGAAAAAAGAAGTGTGAAAATAGTTTGACCCCCTTTTGTTTTTTTTATTGGATCAAAGCAGACACATTTATAATATTCCACCGCCTTTCTTATAAGATAGGGTAAATCATAAATGTAAAAATACATGTGTTTTATCTGGAAAAGTGCCCAACACCAAATATTTTTTTTAGGGGTAAAAATATACATGTGGTTATAATATATGGAGCCACACTATTTTTATGAAAATATCAAAATACCCATAATTTTTTTTTTAAAAAAAAAACTTTGCTTCAAGCTCCATCTGAACACTCCCCCATCTCCATCTTAAAAAAAATTAGTTAAATTAGTTAGTATGACATATATTTTTAAAATACTCTAACTACCTTCTTTAATTCCTTCATTTAACTCTTTTTTCTAGATCATGGTTGAGGGTATATCAATAGAGGTAAAGTAGCCGATTTAAGAGAGATGACGGAAAATAGAGTTAAGAGAGATGACGGAAAATAGCCGATTTAAGAAGTAGCCGATTTAAGAGAGATGACGGAAAATACCCTGCCTGCGGAGATTGCCCTGATCACTAAGGAGGCAACACCACCACCTGGGGCTGATAGCCTCCGTGCGACGAAGAAGGTTAGGAACCGACCAGATGATGTGGGAGATTCGGGCGAGGGCGAGAGAGAGGGGTCTGATACTATTATGAGGGAGCAGGCTGGGGGAGGAGAGGGGGAAATCGATTAACTATGGTGATCTACTCAATAGAACGGGGGCTATGTGGCAACTGAAGGGATCCTTTCATCTTATTGACATGGAATGCAGGTTCTATTTTGCTACCTTCGACCTGGAGGAGGATTATATTAAGGTACTCACAGGTGGGCCTTGGATGGTGTTTGGTGCTTATCTCACTGTACAGCCATGGTCTTTGGGTTTCGATCCCCATACCACGAAGGTGTCAAATGTTGTGGCTTGGGCAAGGATTCCGGGTCTTTCGTTTCGATACTATCATAAGAGCACGCTTCGAGTGATAGGGAAACTACTAGGAGAGGTTGTAAAAATTGATTATATGACAGAGAATAGGGGAAGAGGAAAGTATGCGCGCATCGCCGTTCTTATTGATCTGCAGCAAGCTCTGGTCCCTTGGATTAAGGTTGACGGAAAAACATATGGGGTGGAGTATGAAGGACTTCCTTTAATATGTTTTTCTTGTGGGAAATACGGTCATAGTAAAGAAAGATGCAGTGGAAGTGTTCAGAATAGTAACCAGCAAGTTTTATCCTCAAATAGCAGGACCACCGTGACGCAACCACCTGTGAGTGGATCGGGTCCCCGTGACGAGGACGGCCGCCGGAACCAGGAGACGCTCCGTTTGGGGAGTGGATGCAAGTGCGGTATCCCAGGAAAGGAAATAAACATAGTTTGGGAAAGGAAGCGAAGGTGGGGGGATTGAAAGGAAGTAACGGATCGCGCTTTAATGTCCTTAATGAATGTGAGGAGAATAAGGAGGCAAAGATTGCGGTGGATGGGAACGGAAATTCAAATGAGAATGGGCGTGATCTGAGCAGTAAAAAGTGGAATACAGGTGGGGGAGTTGAGGGCCCGACTTGCCATGGGTCCTTCCAATATGCTAAAAATAACCATCAAAAGCCTAAGGGTGGAACGCAGAAGGTGGCCCAAGAATATAGAAGGAAGGATATGAATAAAGGTCCAGCTGTTTCGGTGGTTGACCAGACAAAAAACGAAGTGGGCCTTAAGATCGAAGTCAATGGCCAAGCTCGTAACACGGTGGACTCAAGTGGAGGAGAAAAGATCTTGGGTGAAACAAATTCGGCCCAAAGTGGACTAGCTTGTATTTCTGAAAATGATTTGGTCAAGGGGTGTTCAGACTCCAACGTCATGGAAGTGGTTTCAACGCTGGATGCCACCCAACACAAGGTGGTAGAGATGCAGCGCCATAGACCGATACTGGAAGAATTTGTGCCCTCGACGTTGGAGAATTGTGTGAATATGCAAAGATCTTTGGATGTGCAGGATGTGCAAGGGAGGGGTAAGGAGAATACTCTCATGGCCACGATGGTTAAGAAGCATCTTCCCCATGGAATTAAACTCCAATCAACAGTCCAGAAGAATTTAAAGGTGCGGAAGAAGCCTTCGGGATCGTCTATATCTAAAGAAGCCATAGCAGTTCTACGAGAGGAGCTAGAAACACCCATCGGCGTGTCCGAGAGTCCAACTTGTTCTGATGTGTCGTCTAAACCACGGGATGAGGGTGACAAGGATCCTTCTGGATCTGGTATGGTTGTCTAAATTTCCTAATTGTATTTTATGTCTATACAAATATTAGTTTGGAACTGTCGAGGAGCAGCAAAGAAGAGCTTCTTCCGAACATTTATGCATTTTGTAGAGGAACACAAGACTATGATAGTGGCTTTGGTTGAGCCTCGTGTGTCAGGCCTCAAGGCAGATAAGTTTATTAAACAATCGGGGTTTGACTGCTCATACAGACTGGAGGCGCAGGGTTTTTCAGGTGGAATTTGGCTTTTATGGAAGAACCCGTTGCAAGTGGTTGTGGAATTGTGTCACTCCCAATTCATTCATGCTAAGGTGATGGTTCCAGATATACCTACACCTTTTTTCATCTCTGCAGTATACGGGAGCCCAAACAACACCGTTCGAAAGGATTTATGGGAATCTTTACAGGTTGTGGCAAATAATATGACGGAGCCATGGTTGATTGCAGGTGATTTTAATGCCATTTTAAGTGCAGGGGACCGGGTGGGGGGCGCTGAGGTAAGAGCACGAGGTTGTGAACTGTTCCGCGCTTTCCTTTTCCGGAACGGCTTGACAGACTTGGGCTACTGTGGTCCTAAGTACACATGGCGGCGTGGTACCCTTCTACAACGCTTAGACCGTGCAATTGGTAACTCTCCCTGGTTGAACACTTTCAGCGCCTCAATAGTCAAGCACCTGCCTAAATTAAGCTCTGATCACCGTCCACTGTGTATACAAGTCAGGGGTGGGGTGAGGCCCATTCAACGGCAGGCTCAGTTTAAATACCTAGCGGCATGGGAAACCTCTGACTCATTTGAACATGTTGTGAAGGAGAGCTGGGATAGGATGGACTCTGTCACTTCCAATATTCAACAGCTTACGGCGTCAGTCAAATCTTGGAATAGGGATGTTTTTGGCAGTATAAATTTTAGAAAACGGAGAATTATGGCTCGGCTTGGGGGCATTCAAAAGGCACAAGAAGTGAGGCCATCCGCCCATCTTGATTGCCTGGAGGGTGACCTGCGACGAGTTCGAATTAATATGTGAACAAGAAAGTCTGACTTGGGCACAACGAGCTAGGTGTGACTGGATTAAGATGGGGGATCGGAATACGGCATACTACCATGCTAAAACCGTTCGCATAGGCCAAAGGAAAATAATTGGTGCCCTGAAGAATGATGATGGGGAGTGGTGCACGGATGATCTCACTCTCCAAACGTGGTCACTACGTTTACAAGCGGTTGTATACGAAGGAAGGTTTTTGCACCTTTTACTCCGCGGGGGCCTTTTTCCAACTATGAAAGATTCCATGTCTCACTCCCTTAGCTCTGTTATTCTATTAGGGGAGGTGCATGCTGCTTTATTTCAAATGAAGCCTCTAAAGGCCCCGGGATTGATGGTTTCCATCTTTGCTTTCTTTCAGCAGCATTGGAATGTTGTGGGCCCATCTTTGCTTGCGATGGTTGGTCGTTGCTTCAATGACGGCATTATGGAACCAAAATTGAATGAGACTCTCATCACATTGATCCCGAAGATTCCATCACCTGAGAGAATTAAGGACTTTCGTCCTATTAGTCTGTGCACGGTTCCATACAAGATTATCACCAAAGTGCTGGCTAATCGCCTCAAGAAGTGGCTCCCAAAACTGATCCTCCCTAACCAATCAAGCTTTGTGGCGGGTAGACAAATTTCAGATAACATTATAATTGCACAGGAAGTGATTCATACCATGCGGAGCAAAAAAGGAGAGGAAGGGTGGATGGCAGTGAAAGTTGACCTGGAGAAAGCCTATGACCGACTCCGATGGGACTTCATTGAAGAAACATTATATGATGCTGGTCTCCCTAGGAAGTTTATAAAGGCTGTGATGGTGTGCATTACCTCTTGTAGTATGCAAGTTGTTTGGAATGGATCCCGGTCGGAGACCTTCCTACCTCTCGAGGTATACGTCAAGGGGATCCGTTATCCCCCTACATTTTTGTGTTGTGTATGGAAAGGCTCTCCCAAATGATTCATAAGAAAGTGGAAGGTAAGCAGTGGGCCCCAATCCACTTGGGAAGGGGAGGCCCGCCACTATCCCACCTATTTTTTGCAGATGATTTGGTCTTGTTTAGCAACACCTCGGCTGCCCAAGTCCACCAGGTCCGTAATACCCTGAATGATTTTTGTGAGAGTTCTGGTCATAAGGTTAGTAGCTCCAAGACGGCAATGTTTTTCTCCAAGAATGTCTCCCCAAGTGCCCAAACTGATATATGTGATGAACTGGGTTTCAGAAGAACAGATGATTTAGGGAAGTACCTCGGCGTCCCCTTGCTCCACAAACGTGTTCGCCTGGGAACGTATGAATATATTGAGGAGAGAGTGCAGAACAAGTTAGCAGGGTGGGTTGCCAAGTCCCTATCCCTAGCAGGACGCATCACGTTGGCAAAGGCAGTAATTGCGACTATCCCGTCTTATGCTATGCAAACAACAAAGCTCCCACTGGATTATGTCAACGTATAGAGCGACACATTAGGAAGTTTGTGTGGGGAGGCAATGGTGTAGAACATAAACCAAGTTTGGTCAGGTGGGAGGATATGTGCCAACCAAAGAAGCAAGGGGGGTGTGGGTTCAGGAAGCTGGAGCAGCAGAATAAGGCGTTTCTTATGAAGCTTGGTTTTGCCCTAAGATCACGACCCGGACCTTCTGTGGGTACAGGTTTTGCGGGGAAAGTATGGGTGGGACGCTAGTAGAGGCCCGACCAAAAATTTTAAATGCTGCTCCCACTTATGGCGACATATTCAGGAGTTGTGGCGTGATATTGAAATAGGAACACGGTGGAACTTGGGGGATGGCTCTAGCATCCGATTTTGGTCAGATAATTGGGCTCCTCGTTGGGACCACTAAAAGCGCTAGCATTTCGGGATGTTAATCAGGAGGAAGAGGCACTTACCATTGGACACTTTGTGCGCACTGATGGTTCATGGGCGTGGGAGCGTTTCCAACATGATCTCCCGGATCATGTCCTTGCCATAATTTCAGGGTGTAAACCGCCGGCACAGGAAGATGGCGCTGCTCAAAGTTTTGGGATCTTTCAAGCGATGGACGGTTTTCTGTTTCATCGGCCTATTCATTACTGGAAGAAGAGGAAGTGGATGCTTCGGATAGATTATGGGAGGCCATATGGAAGTGGGAGGGAGCACAGCGAACACGAGTGTTTCTCTGGTTAGCTGCTCGACATAATCTTCTTACAAATGCGGAACGAAGACGCCGCCATATGTCGGAGTCGGCTTGGTGCAACAGGTGTGGTACGAATGTGGAGGATGTTGACCATGTGCTAAGACATTGCAAGTTTGCTCAAGAGGTGTGGAGTCATATCTTGCCACCTAGCAAATATGCCTCTTTTAACCGAATGCCTTTCAGGGAATGGTTGCTGCACAATTTAACAAATCACTGTCGGGGGGGTAATGGTCGGGTACGCTGGTCTGGTCTGTTTGGCCTGGTGTGTTGGAAGTTATGGAGGGCACGGAATTTGGCGATTTTTCAGAATAAGGAAACCACTTCTGCTAGCCTCGCTAGGGAGGCAATTGTACTTGCTGAATTTAATGAAGAAGTGGGAATGAGGAGTAGTATAACGAAGGGTGCTGGGGGACCAAGGGAGGACAGAGTTGTCAGCTGGAATAAACCCCCCAATAATGCAGTAACTCTAAACTGTGATGGATCATGGAAAGCGGACTCTATGATGGCATCTTACGGATGGGTTGGAGTTGGCTTGGAGTTCGGTTTTAGGGAGGTCATGGTCCGGGTTGATTGCTTAACGGCACTCGGTTTGATACGAGAATCAAGGAACGGAGCCGCATCCCGACATGAGCTGATCGGGAAAATCCAGCGCCAAATGAGTCAGGATTGGCAGGTCTCAATCTCTCATACCTACCGTGAGGGTAACAGATGTGCGGATATGCTAGCCACCTATGCATTGAGGCTGGAAACGAGGTATCACCGCTTGCAGGAGCCACCGGGAGACCTACTACGCCTTCTCAGAGATGATGCGGAAGGTGTTGGCAGCCTTCGTCGTTGCTGTCGTTCTCTTTGTAGAGTCTGATTAATCCTTTTATCAACAAAAAAAAAAATAGAGGTAAAGTAGGAAAACATTAAAAAATATTTTATATTTAAATTTAAGATTAACTCTGTAAATATGTTTTCTAAGAGGGAGAAGTAAGATTTTGACATTATCCCTGGCCAAGGTAAACAAAAGAACACAAAATATCCTTTGAAATATTTCAGTCTCATATTACAACCACGAAATTCCATATTTCTATTATATTCTTAGTGACTTTTCTAAAATAAAATTTCTATGTGAAATTATTTTAATACCCTCGTGTCACAAGAGGGAAAAAAAAAAACTCCCTCCAACATCAGTTAACAAAGCTCTGATCATAGGCCGCCACCGTGGACCCTCGGAGTTTTAGCATGCCGACGGGAAATGGCCATTTCACCTTAAGAAATGACAATGGTAAATATGTGAAATTACATCAAAATCTTAAACAACTATTACCTCCGGTTCTAATTATAAAACATAGCTGACTTTTTTTAGAGGGATTAAGGAAGATAAATAAGTTATTTAATCATTTTATATGTTGTATATCCTTAAATTATATATTAGTTTATTAGTCAAACTAATTAGTTTAAAGAAAAAATAAAAATAATCTAAAGTAATTTAATTACCTTACTTAATCTCTTTAAAAAAATCAATTAGGTCTTATAATTAGGACCGGAGGGAGTACAATTTTAAAGTTTTAAGGTTTAGTGAGGGCCTGAAGATGAATGACTACTTCAATTTAAGACGAGCAACTTTAATTATATCAGATGAAAATAAAATATTAAGCAACGACAGCAACTATTTTGAAGATTTATGTTGTGGTTGTGACCTAAAAAAAATCACTACTCCAGTTTTAAAAATAACTTTAATTATATGATAATAAGAAAGCTTTGAAAAATAAGGGCAACTAGATTATTTCACAAAGAAACTTAATCACACAAAAGTTACTAGGAACTAGCGTGAGAATATAGCTATGAAATTTGCATATTTTAGGGGAATTTTTGTATTATTCTCCCCAAAATAATATAACGAGCAACCCATCTAACCATTTTAATTGTTGAGTCCATGAACCGTTTGAGATACAGCCCTAACTTCCCGGTCTAAGTCTAAGCCTGGAATAAAAACCGGTTTGGGTCACACCCAAGTTACTATCTATCGCCAAGAGGCACAAGCTCCCCAGCATGCTAGTAGGGCTGAGCAAAAGACTTGGTGGTTCAGGTAAACCAGTCTGACCGATCCAATGGAAAAAAAAATTGGCTCGAAATAATATTGGATAGACTAAATCAGACTGGTCTTTTCAGGTCGGACCGAACTTCAGGCTAAGGGTTTAGACCGCTTGGTCTAGTCCAGTCTAATCCAAACAGGGGCGAACCCAAGGGGAGGGCTAAGATGGGCCCCCGCCCCCTAATTTTCATTTTTTAAAAAATAAAGAGCCATCCAGTGTGAAGAAGAATGAACCATGTTTTGAAAGCAACAATATTTGGAACACCCCTGTCCTTTTGATGGAGGTGAAAGTATATAGAGCCCAACTACAAAATGCATACATCCAACTCAAGCCGTCCCAACATAAAAAAAGCCTTCCTTCCCCTTCCAATTTTAATCATTCCCATCTTGTCCAAATGTTATCTTAATTTAATATAACCCCAAGACACAATCCCAGTTCAAGACGCCATCCATAAAGATAGAAAACAAACAAAGACAACAAAACATTCACAAGAATTCATAGATGCGTACGTGTGTATATGTATATCAATCATTTACTCTCTTAGTGATAAAGTAATTAGATTTGTACTCACTCTTCCAGTTTCTATAACAACTACTGAAAGATTTTTTTTTTTTTCTGTTATGAAGATAATCAAGAACATGCTTCGAAATAGATTGAAAGACTAATTTCTCGATGATTCTTTGATTAGATACATTAAAAAAGAAATTGTTTTGAGTTTTAGTATGGATTCAATTATAGACGAGTTTATTAATATGAAAACACGTAGAGTAATAGTTAGTGAAGTGATATTAATTTATACAATAAATTTCTTTTAATTTTTTATATATTAGGACTATATTGTATTTCAAGTATTTTTATTTATGATATAATATTTTTTTTATTTTCTTGTCATTAAAATTCTTGCGTCCGCCACTAGACCCAAATATTGTTTTTATTGTTGTTGGACATTATTATGGATTTATGATGAATTTTAATGTTTTGTGATGTGTTTTATATGATTATAGGCATTGTTATATAGCCATATTAGATTTAAATATTGTCTTTCAAAAAAAGAAAAAACTAAGTAAGTCCTTGACTTAATTTAACCCGAGCTCGGGCTGGTATTGGAACTTACCAAGCCTTGAAGAGCCCGGGATACTATCCAAATCAGACTTGGGTTGAGGCCAAATCTGATAAGGTATTCCCTACTTGCTAGCACTGGCCATATACCACTTTTTTGTTTTTTCTTCTTTTTTATTAGATTGTTGATCGAGATAGTCGATAGATATCCACTTGTGAGCTCACGATCTCTATCTGATCTTGTGCCTATTCTGTGTGGTTCCGATCGTCTTCATGGCTACTCAGGGTCAAGTCATTACCTGCAAAGGTACTTCCTCTTTCTTCTTCATTCTATTCGGCTCGCAGATGCATTTTGTTTTGCCGGAACTAGAGAGTCCCTAACAAGGTTACACTGTTTATGGTTTTGGGGTTGATCTTTTGTAAAAGCTGCGGTGGCCTGGGAACCCAACAAGCCATTGACTATTGAAGACGTTCAGGTGGCCCCACCGCAGGCTGGTGAGGTTCGAGTCAAGATTCTTTACACTGCGCTCTGTCATACCGATGCTTATACTTGGAGCGGCCAGGTATATGCATTTTGATTCTCACTTTTTATTCTTCCTGATTTTGGTTTTCCGCTCCGTCCAATCATTAGAATCGATGGTTATTTGGAAGTGTGTTTTCTAACAAATGAACGCCCAATGCATGATCAGCATATTAAAATTAGATATTCGCAATGAAATGATTTTTGGTCGGATTTAGATCCTATATCCGTATCGAAGGAGCGATAGAAGTTTCCAGTTACCCAACTTTGTTCATTTCCTTTTTTTCGCTAGACTAACCTTTACTCTTATCTATACCAGGATCCAGAAGGTCTCTTCCCATGTATTCTTGGTCATGAAGCTGCCGGGTAAATGACAGATAAATTTTAGCTACAACCTATAGACATATATACATCAGCGGACTTGACGGTTTGTGGGAATTTACATTTTGGCACAGGGTTGTAGAAAGTGTTGGAGAAGGAGTTACTGAAGTTCAGCCTGGAGATCATGTCATCCCCTGTTACCAGGCTGAATGTAGAGAATGCAAATTTTGCAAATCTGGCAAAACAAACCTTTGTGGCAAAGTCCGTTCTGCCACTGGAGTTGGGGTCATGCTGAGCGACCGCAAGAGTCGTTTCTCTATTAATGGAAAGCCCATCTATCATTTTATGGGAACCTCAACTTTTAGTCAATACACTGTTGTTCATGATGTTAGTGTAGCTAAGATTGATCCAAAAGCTCCTCTAGAGAAAGTTTGTCTTCTTGGATGTGGTGTCCCAACTGGTAGGTATTTTAGCTTTGCCGTTAGAAATTTTTTTTGAGGTTGGCCAGATATATAGTAGTAGTATGTCCTTTCTGAATTCTGAGTGTCATTATATGTCTTCACAGACTTTCCAATGTATTTGAGAAACGTGGCAATGGCCTTGCATATGCATGTCTAGCAAATATTTTGAGATCTAGCAAATATTCTATTGCAGTTAATGAAGTATTCGCTTACAGCCTTACACAACAAATTTAGTAGTGTTTAGTTAAAATACTGTGCGGCAATAAAAAAGATTATTGTTATTGAATTTAGTGGTATATCAGTCACGTTTTTTGTCAGAACTATGATAGGCGTTAAGCTCTCTTAATTGATGTTTCAACAGAAAATGACGTTATGAGTGTCTTCTGGATTTGATTGTTAGAACAGGTAGTCCGCTTCATTGCCAGTTTTTATTTTTATTGTTTTGTCTTTTTACTTATCTTACTGGTAATACCTTCCAGTAAGTATGGGCGAAAACTAATCAAAATTTGTTTAGGTCTTGGAGCTGTCTGGAACACTGCAAAGGTTGAACCAGGTTCAATTGTAGCTATTTTTGGCCTTGGAACTATCGGGCTTGCTGTAAGTTTCTGAGAAAGCAAAGCACCTATTTGTACTTTTGCCTGTTTCTGAACTGCTGTTGTAATAAGTTATTACACCTGACAGGTTGCAGAGGGCGCAAAAGCTGCTGGTGCATCACGTATCATTGGCATAGACCTTAACAGCAAAAAATTTGATACAGGTACATCATGACTTTGCTCGATTTCATGCCTCTGATTCTGTGCAGTTTATAGACTCATCGTCGTTAGTGTGATAGTCTGAAAATCATTTTTTTTTGACATGGCCATGTGATGAAGGAAAGAGATAATGCTGTTTTCTCTTAAAAATGTTTGCTCTCACAAGTGGAATAATAACACTTTGTAATTCTATTTTATATGTCTAGTGGGTTGTTATTTTTTTACTGTCATAGTACTTCTATAGTAGAAAAGTTAATCTTGT
Organism: Acacia pycnantha; assembly: GCA_025563575.1. Lineage (NCBI taxonomy): Eukaryota > Viridiplantae > Streptophyta > Magnoliopsida > Fabales > Fabaceae > Acacia > Acacia pycnantha. The sequence goes on from JAMWYP010000013.1 coordinate 4,145,879, forward strand.
ATGCGATATTTTCCGTTGATTTGTTCAATTGACTATGGAACTAGACGATACTAAAGAAGAGGTTCTTCATGTTATATGTGGCTTTCAGAAAGTGTTTAAGTCCATCTTCTTCTGCTACAATTACTTGCAGCAAAGAACTTTGGCGTCACTGAATTTATCAATCCAAAAGATCACGAGAAACCAATTCAGCAGGTCATAGTTGATCTCACTGATGGTGGAGTTGATTATAGTTTTGAGTGCATTGGAAATGTCTCAGTGATGAGGTCTGCTTTGGAATGCTGTCATAAGGTGAGAGTCGCCACTGCCTCGGGCAGCTTTATAGCACAAATGTTATGATATGGTTCTTGTAAATATTGATGTGTGTTTCCGTGTTAAATCAGGGCTGGGGCACGTCAGTTATTGTGGGTGTTGCTGGATCAGGACAAGAAATATCAACTCGCCCATTCCAGTTAGTGACTGGCCGTGTCTGGAAGGGAACTGCTTTTGGTGGCTTCAAGAGCCGATCACATGTTCCTATGCTTGTAGACAAGTACATGAAGAAGGTAATGGATTTCCTTTCCTTTTCCTATGCACTGGCACGTTAACCATATTCATGAGTGCTATATTGTCTGCTTCATTTGTTTTTACAGGAAATCAAGATCGATGAGTACATTACCCACAAGTTAACTCTTACGGAGATCAACCAAGCATTTCATCTCTTGCATGAAGGGGGGTGCCTCCGATGTGTGCTTGCGGTGGATGTATGAGGTGATCCGGAAGAGCTTTTCCAAGTTTCAAATGTCAAGCTGCCTTTTGTTTCTCGCATGATGGTTGAAGTGAAATAAACAAGCGTTAGTGTCGGGTCTTATAACTGGCCCAAAAAAGTGCCGTGCCTTGTATATCGGCATTGTCCTGTGTTACGTTATAGACTAGCGAGTTTTAAGTTTTTTACTGAATCGTGCTTTGTGTGATTGTGATGATCATTTTGAGTTGACTGTGGCATTCTGACTTGGTTCCTGTGAATTTGTTTCCTGCATGATTTTTATCTGCCCACTTTATATAGCCGTGGAGGAGTTGGCGCTAAGCGATGGAGCACATATTTTTAAAACGAATTCGTATTGTTTTTCATGCATTTTTGGCAGTTGGCACGTTTACTTTTTTTTTTTTTTTTTGGTTACAGAAGAAAAAAGTAATACTATTCTGATTATAAGAACACTTTTATAGTGTAATTTGTACTATCAAAGTGTTCATATAATTGAGTACCAAACTACACAAAAGAACCTAAAGGGGGAATAAATCCCAAACTATCTTGTGAAACCAAGGTCCATAAGGATTCAGGGGACACATCCAAAAATGACGACCAGGACAAACCTTTCTTCGCCAATGCATCTGCCACCCGATTAATATCTCTATGAACATGATGGATTTCCAGTAACCACCCTCTACGCGTGAGAGCTTTAATTTCATAACATGGTAGAGAACCCCTTACTTCCAGAGTCGAATCCAGAAGCTTATCCGTCACTTCCTTCGCATCCGATTCTAATATACTTTCTGAAAGCCTAGATCCCAGCCAAGATTAAGACCCTTGACAATTTACAATACAATACTGTTCATCAAATTATTATTATTTTTGATAAAACTGTTCATCAAATTATCAAAACACTATTTTATTATGAACTGCGAAAACCAATTCATATGGGTGAATGAAGCTGACAGAATCGGACCTCCTTGTTTTCTTGTAAAATTAGAAGTAGGGTAAATTTTGGGCCTAGCCCACATCTTATTCCAGCTACTGCATAAGGTCGTATAAAATGGACCATCAGGTCTTGGGCTCAAACAAATCATAATTGTGACATATTTGCAACCTTCACAAATCGAAGCCTGTGAATACAAAAAAGCTTCGTTGGGAGACTCTCCTATCATAGTCAGGTGTGTGATGTGGGTCGGATCTAGATTAGTCAGGGTGAAGCTCTGGATACTGAATGGGCAACCAAAAAAAAAAAAAAAAAGAATTACTCCCTTCTCCTCATGTTCTAAATATAAGATAAGGCTTCCCGCTGAAAGACTCACCCACTATAGCTAGGTGCGCAACCCGGGTCGGATCCGGACTAGTCAGAGTGAAGCTCTAGTGAACCGAGTGGGCAACCAAAAAAAAATATAAGATAATGCTGATTTTTTTTAGAGGTATTAAAAAAGTTAAAGAAATTATTTAATCATATGAAATTATATATTATTCACTCTTGTCCTTATTATAAGACACCAACTAATAATTATATTTGGTCCATTTTATAAGGCAGTTGCTTGTTTCTAATACGCATTAATTATTTTTTTTCATATATGCCCATAATTAATAAGTGTAGTGGGTGAGGGTAATAATTAATATAATATTAGAGTTTAGTGCAATTAGTGGAGATAATATTAGAAGTTATTTAAATTGTAAGACGACTTTATTGACTTTAATTGTTTTTATTGATTTGTAAGAATTGTTAGTTGGTGCTTCATAATAGATGAATTAGTTTATAAGGCAAACAAAACAGTTTGGAGGAAAAAAACGATAAATATAAGTATTTTAAGATAATTTATGAAAGATTACCGAAAAAAAAAAAGAGAAACGACTAGCTAGCCTAGCAGATGTCACAAAAAAAAATGTTAATTTTTTCAAATAAAGGGGGGGAAAAGTTTCCCAAATAAAATTAAACACCCGATGAACCCTTCGTCTTGGCCCCAAATGCGCCTTTCTGAGCAAGCTCAGTCTCCTCGTGATAATAAGCCAATCCACCATGACTAGTAAGATCCAATCCAGCCATTTCCTCTTCTGATGCGATCCTCAAAAGCTTCAATTTATGTAGCACGAAGAAGAGCGTTCCCATAGTAACACTAACCCAAGCCACGATAGCCAAAATCTGAACAATATGTGCTCCCAATAGCCTCACTCCTCCTCCCATAAACAAACCATATGGCCTGCCTTCAACCCCTGGATATACCTCATTCACATACTCCTTCCTCGCAAATAGTGCTGTGAAGATTATTCCCCATGCCCCACAACCTCCATGAAGCTGTGCAGCCTCCAATGGATCATCGTACTTCAACTTTTCCGCCGCAATGTTGAATCCAATCAACACCCAAGCCGCCACAAACCCACATATAACTGCCGCCCATGGGTCAACCACCGAGCAACCAGAGGTTATAGCCGCGAATCCTCCCAGCAGCCCATTGCATACGTCTGTCAAGTTCCAGTGTCCGCTCAGGAGGCGTTTTCCAAACAGGGTGGTCAGCGCCGCCGCGGAACCGGCCAGTGTTGTCGTCACGGCAGTTCTTCCAACCGCACTCCATTGCCCATAGTAAGAACCTGAAGTACCATAGGCCTTCATGATTGAGATGAATGATCCTGGGTTGAATCCGTACCATCCAAACCATAATAAAAATGTGCCTAGAACAACCAAAGTTCCACTGTGTCCTCGCATTGCCACGGGTTTTCCTTCGTGATCGAATCTTCCTGTACGTGGGCCTTCAATAAAGGCACCCCAGAATCCGGCGACGCCGCCGACCATGTGGACGACACCGGAGCCGGCGAAATCGATGACCCCGGATCCGAATAAGAGATTTTCAGGGCGAGCGGCGCTGCCCCAACCATCCGCAGACCAAAACCAGTGAGAGACAATGGGATAAACAAATCCTGTTAGGAATGATGAGTAAACCAAATAGGAGATGAAGTTGGTTCTCTCAGCGATTGAACCACTGGTGATTCCGGCGGCGGCGATGGCAAACGCCCATTGGTAGAGAAAATATCCGTAATCAAAGGACGGTGAAGGGATCTTTTCGAGGCCGAAGAAGTGATGTCCAATGAACCCATTTGATGGTGACCCATAAGCGAAGGCGAATCCGAAAAGGTAATAGAAAATGGCACCAGTCGCAGCGTCAAGCACGTTTGTGAGCATAATGTTCATGGTGTTCTTGGCTCGAACAGAGCCGGCACAGAGCATAGCGAAACCAAGCTGCATCGCGAATACAAGGTAGGCCGACATGAGAAGGTAGGAGGTATCGACGGCATAGCCGGTATCAACAAACTTGTTGGAAACATCTTCGAAACGTTTACAGATGTAATCGGCAGCGGCGAAAGAATTGGTTGTGTTTGAAAGAAGAGATTGGAGATCAGCAGCGGAGCAGGTGAACGCCGTCATGGCTGAGAAGGCTGAGAACAGAGTGTGGGAAGGGCTGGTGTGTGAGTGGAGGAGTAGTAAGGCCAGAGAATATTTGAGGAAGACGGCCGCTAATCTTAAAATCTTGTTACTTCTGACCAATATATAATTGTTAGTTGAAATTATACTATAAAATATATCATATATTTAAGATAAAATATATCATATATTTAAGACAGTAAATTGAGCGAATCCCAAGCATAGATTATATGGAGATAATTTAAAATCAAAACAGCTTATGATTACTTTGATTATCTGAATTTATTCAAAATTTTCCGTTGAGTATAATTAGATATTTCAAATCACATCAATATAAGATATTGTTCCTAATATAATTAAGTAATAAGTAGTAGTAGTACTTAATATGTATTATTTAAATTTCAAAATTTTTAAAAATTATAAAAAAAAGGTGACTTGCGACTATTTTAAAGTATTAAAAATATATATAACTTTAAAATCTAATATAATGAATCACCTGGGTTAAATTTGTTATCTGTTTAAGAAATTGAAGTAATAATTACTATAATTTTTTCTTTCTCACGTAAATTCTAAAAATTATCATATTTTATTCATTCGCACATTAGGTCCTCTGCTACTTAGGATTTTAAAATCACCAGTCACCACAGTATTTCAGTTATACATCTACTAGTTAAAGTGTTAAAATGATTTTTTAATCGTAATTTAAGATATAAGAAACAAAACATCATTTGATACTCTTTTTTTTTTTTTTTTGGTAATAATGCGGGGCCTTAGCCCATTTTTATTCCATCATCAACCAACCTTGGGGAATCAAACCCCATGCAATCCCTGTCCAAAGCAAGCTGTACACACGCAGGAGGACTATCAAAAACAGCACTATCCACCTCCTGCCTCAGACTATAGTTTGCTAGTATATCAGCACACCTATTACCCTCCCTAAAAGAATGCACAAAGGTAATATTTGAGAACTTCTTTACAGACCTATTAATCTGTTTTAACAGACTAGAATCAGTGACTCGAGACTCCTGCAAATCATCTAATAATCGAATAATAGCTACGAATCGATTCTACAATTAACATATCTAAGCCACGTTGCAAAGCCAATTCGAGCCCATACAAAACGCCCACGTTTATGCCTTTTCAGCAGTACATCTCCCTAGCTTTCGTGCAAATCCACCCACCATTTGCCCTTTGGTCCTCTCGATCAACCCACCACATCCAGCAATCTTCCCCACTCCCTTTGATACACCATCTACATTGATTTTCACCCACCCACCTTCAGGAGCTCGCCATTTGACAAAGAATCTCCGCTTAATACTCCTTTTCGTACCAAACTTCTCACTTGCAGCTTTAATTTCCTTCATATACCAGTGCACCACTCTCACCCGATCATCCGGTAGGGTATAATCTACCTGAAAACAGCATCGGTTCCGCCAGGTCCAGAGAAGCCAGCAGGTAAGACCAAAGATTAGTCTCCAATCTTCATTTACATGGGTGAGATTCCACCTCAGCCAGTCACCTCCCTGCAAATTCATAAAACCAGAACCAGTAATACAGAAGTTAAGTTCTTGCCACAACGCCCAGGCAGCTTTGCAATCACGCAGAACATGCATTAAAGTTTCTGGATTACTGCAACAATAACAATCAGCATTCCCTCCCAGAATCTTTTGCTTTCTCTCCCCCGTTAGCAACCTATCATGCATTGCCAACCAGAGAAAGGTCTGAACTCGCTTTGGCCCTTTCCATTTCCACACATTCTTCCATTCATTTCCTCCAGACTGTGCCTCATTTTTCAATAAGTGATACATTTCTGCCACCTCATATTTATTTTTTAATCCCCTTCCCCATTTAATGCTGTCAGTTCCGTTTTCCAAAGCTGGGGGGGTATAGCTAATAACAGCTCCCTCCCCTCATCGTTCAAACATCTCCCAATTCTTTCCATATCCCATTCACCATTCAATCTCCCATTGCCTTCTATCCATCTGTCATTCCAGAAATCAGTCAAATCCCCATTCCCAACTTCCCAAGCAACATTTTCCACTATGCTTGGCCAAATACTTGCCAGCTTCCTCCATAATTCCGAATCACCCTTCTTCCCTTTACAACTATTTACAAGATTGCAGTTTCGTTTATACTTTCCACTAAGCACTCTTGAGCACAGGTTACTTGGCTTAGAAATAACATTCCAAGCCACTCTTCCCAAAAGCGCATCATTCATAACTCCCAAGTTGCGTATGCCCAAGCCACCATTTTCCTTCTCTTTACACAGACATTCCCAACCCACTGCATGAATCTTCCTCTTCCCCTCGCCGCAGCCCCAAATAAAATCTCTTTGCATTCTCTCCAGGTGTTGTCTCACTCCGATTGGAATTACACGCCATCTAGTTGGTCACGGACTGTACTAGAGTGATCCGACCAGCAAGAGATAAAGTTTGAGATTTCCAACCACTGAGCTTGTTTTGCATTCTATCAATTAAATGCTGGAATTTCTTACTCTTTCCCCTTTCATTTAGCAGATAAGCCCCCAGGTACCTACCCAAATCGTCTTTCCTCTTAAAACCTGAAAACTCACAGATTTCAGACTGAGTCCTTCTATCAACATTTTTAGAGAAGTAAACACTTGTTTTAGAGTTGTTGACCTTTTGTCCCGACATTTCACCAAATTTCTCCAACACTCCCATCACCACACCCATTTGTTCAATATCAGCTTCACAAATGAGCAATAAGTCATCTGCAAATAGTAGATGTGAAATCTCAACACCACCCCTTCCCATTGTAATTGGTTTCCACTGTTTTCTACTTACACAATCAGCAACTAGATGGGTTAGTTTTTCCATGCCCAACACAAACAAATATGGGGAGAGGGGATCTCCTTGTCTCAAGCCCCTAGTTGGGACTAAATCCTCTCTCCTACAACCATTCCAAAGGAACGAATGTCTAACTGAACTGAAACAACCCCTTATTACCTTCCTTAAATGCTCATCAATCCCAATTTCCTCCAATACTCTTCCTATGAAGTCCCAACTCATCCTATCATATGCTTTTTCAAGATCGATTTTAATAATCATGTATCCCTTTCTACCTTGTAGTTTGTTCATAGAGTGCACCACTTTTTGCAATCACAATATTATCATGTATGCTTCTTCTAGGAATGAAACTTGTTTGAAACGGTGAGATCAATTTATCCAGGAATGGTTTCAACCTATTCACAATTACTTTCGCTAAGGCCTTATAAATGACGTTACATAAAGCGATTGGTCTAAATTGACTCACCTCCTCTGGCTTGTCCACCTTTGGGATCAGCACCACCAACGTGTCATTGATTTCTCCAATTCTTTCCGGCTGCCTCCAAATTGTTTGAATGAAATTAATTACAGACTGGCCAACAAATTCCCAGTTTTGCTGATAGAAAACAGCAGGGAAACCATCTTTCCCCGGCGCTTTGAAACCTCCCATCTGAAAGAAAGCCTTTCGAACTTCCCACCCAGTAACATCTCTACCAATCCTCTTCCATTTCTCCTCATCTACCTGCCCCCACGATTGGCTTGTTGAGAACCAGCTCCTGTTACGTATATCTTCATAAAACAGATTACTATAGAAGTCATGAAAGAGTTTGACAATGAGAATCTCATCCTCAATCCATTCCCCACCGCTATTCTTGAGCATAGAGATCTTGTTTCGTCTTCTCCGCATTAAGGTCTTTGAGTGGTAATACTTTGTGTTGCGATCACCATCTTCTAGCCATCTCCCCCTTGATTTCTGAAACCAGAACATCTCTTCTTGCCATAAGGTTTGCATCAGCTCCTCCTCCAATTCCATTTCCAGATTAATGAGAAACGGATTGTTTCTGTTTTCCATCCTTAGCTGGATCCCATTTAATCTATTCAGGAGTCTTCGTTTTCGGCCTTCTAGCTTCCCAAATACCTCCTTATTCCATTTAATCAGATCTATCTGCAAAGGATCAAGGCTATAGTGTGCTTCCAAATTTCTCCTCCAGCAAGTTGCCATTACATTGTCAAACTGTTCATGCATTTTCCACATAGCTTCATATCGAAAATTTCTTTGCCTCCATACATTACCCTCCATTGTTGTCCTCACCAACAACGGATGATGATCAGAACATATACGAGGTAGTACTCGAATCTCCGCTTCCTCAAACCGTTCATGCCAACTTAAAGAACACAAGCAGCGGTCCAGTCTCTTATACACCCTCTCCAAACCTTCCCACTTTGGCCCCTTCCATGTAAAAAGAGGCCCTTGTGCTCCCATATCAATAAGTCTACAGTCTTCAATCCAATCGTTGAACCTTCGGCATCTTGTCTCATTTATACGACCTCCCCCTTTTTGTTCCAACGGGGTTTTGATTTCATTAAAGTCGCCTATTAAAACCCAAGGATCAGCAGTTACACAAGCCAGCTCATATAGTAACTCCCATAGTATATGCCTTCTTTGTTCTGTGGGGCTTGCATATATTGCAGTAAGTAACATGACCTCCTCACCTAAACTCACTCTACAATGAATGAACTGCTCATGCATAGTTATCACATCCACAGTTAATTCATCCACGTCCCACAACAACCAAATACCTCCTGAAAAACCCTCAGCCTCCTTTCTTATTGAGTGCTTGAATCCCCATCTCTTAATAACCTTACTTGCATTATTTCCACTTATTCTAGGTTCCAACAACACAACCATATCCAGTTTATATCGCTGTCTACTGTCTCTAATTACAGATGCAACCCCTCTACTTGCTGCACCCCGACAATTCCACACTAAGAACTTCATCATGATAAACTAAAAAAAAAAAAGAACAGAGAATGCACTAACCCGGATACGCCCTTAAACAGCCAGATTAGCTGTTGGACACACCTCCCCCATGCTCATGCCAATATCATCCGAGGGTATCATCTCTGCCCCCACTGCCTGCACCATCTTAACTCCTGTTGTCTCCTTACAAGCTGCTCTTCCAAAGGCTTCTCCCAGATGGAGATTTTCTTTGTCTGTCATGTGAACTTCTTGCCATGTATGTACCTTCAAATTGCTTGCAGGCACATTCATGGTGTTCTCTTGCTCCTAATTAAATTCAGTCAGCTGCTTTCTTCCTTTTTCAAATTTACTCACTGCTTGACTGCCTCTTTCCTGTATATCCTCCTTCTTTGAAATTTCTTGTACAACCCTTCCTTTGCTTCTAGGCTTACTCAAAATATTGTCCTTAGTCAGCCCCTTTGTTCCTTCGTTCTTGCCCTGTTTGTTTAGCTTGATTGGTGCACTCCTACTCTGCTCCTTTTCCACAAATACGTTCCTCGGCCCTTTGCCTTGCCCCAAGACATCACCCCGTTCCAGCACCTCCTCCCTTGCTCTTCTTGTAACACAGAGAAACGCGACCCTGATTGTTTATTCTGGTAATCGCTCTCTTGTCTTCTGGGCCTTCTAAATCTTTGCACTGTCTTCCAGCGTCCCTTATCACCCTCTTTGTCCCCTTCATTCTTATTTGCTGCTTCTACGCCATCCACAACCATTACTTCCTCATTAATTTTCCTATGAAAAGCTTCACAGGCTTCCTTCAAGTGCCCAACTCTGCCACACTTGTTGCAAAGCTGCCCCAAACTTTCATACACTACGCTCAAGATCTGACCTTCAACGCTAAATTCAGGAACCAGTGGTTTACTCAAATCCAATTCAACACACATACGTGCAAACCTCCCCCTCGTCCTCTGTGCAGTATGCACATCCAGTCTTATAGCTTTTCCAATAGAATTTCCCAAGTTTAAGAGGAATTTTTTGTCAAATAGAGGAGCAGGCAAATCAGGGAGTCTCACCCAAGCCACCACCGAATCGATTCTCTCATTTTTGGGATTAAACTCAGGTCTCCAATGCGCCACACTCAGATAAGCATCGGAGATCACCCAAGGACCCCCAGTCAGTGCCTCCATATAGTCATCCATATGCTGGAAATTGACAAGGTAGAAATCATTTTCTAAATCAAACACATCTATTTTACCTTTTCTCTCCCAAATCTGTCTTAATCTTTTCACCATGAAGCCATACGCAGGCTGCCTACCAAGAAGCTTCACCACTAGTGTTCAACGGAATGGCTTCATCAACCTCTCACGCTCCTTCTCCTCAAACAGAAATTGCGGACAGAGTGGATTAGAAAAATCCACGCAGATGTCGTCACTCGGATTCAGCACTTTCGCAAAATCAGTACCCCCTCCGTACTCATCGCTTTCCTCATCCTCATCGTTCTTAGCCCATTCCCACCAACATTCTCTGGAATTCACATTCTGCAACAGTGATTCCCGATACGACTTTGGCACTTGTTCTTTTACGTCAGCTTTCATCCATTGCTCGTCCCTAGCTTTCAGCGTTTCCCCTCCCGAGAATCCTTCGGAAGCAAATCGGACCTTCTTTTTCCTTCGATTCAGATCATCACCCTCATCTCTCAGTGTTTCTCACCGTCTCCTCCCCGCAGCACACGGTCGGAGGAGCCGCTCATTATCTCCGCCACAGTGGGTGACGGAGTTCGCTCAAAATCCCCAAATCAGAAACCCTAGCAGAGCCTTCTCACAATATCGCTTAATTTTTTTACCCACAAGCTACATCATTTGATACTCTATTCCTATTAATTTCCTTTTTTATATGTGACACTTTTTATTCCATCACACTAAATATATTCCTTCTGATCATAATTATAAGACATATTTATTTAATTTTGGAGAGATTAATAATAGTAGTTAAATTAGTTCATTATTATTTCTTTCTCAAAATGCTCTTATTTAAGATTTAAAAAAACTCATTCATATATTCTTATATCCTTCCACTTCCAGGTATAAAAATCTAAAATCCAGATGCTTCTTAATTAGACGTTATAATTAAGACATGTTATTTTAGGCATAGCAGATATATTTTTCGATATCTATATATCTTGTTCTTCTGTTATCCTAAGTTGAAAACATCTAAAGCTAGTGACTAATAACTAATATTGCAAAAAAAAAAAAAAAAATCAAGAGCAAAATATTACTCACTTTGTAGGTGCATGCAGTGCCCTAAAAATATTTTGTGGTGCACCCATGCTAAAATATATTTTTAGGAGCTTCCATCACCCACAAATAATTGTTTTTGTGCACCCTCAAATACTTTTTTTACAACTTTGCACTTAACAATCTGGATAATTTTGGGTATGTTTGGTTTGAGGGGAGGGGAGAGAAAAAAAAAGGAGGGAAGAGGAAAACTTGTGGGTCCCACTACACTCAATTTTGATTTTTTTTTTCCCTCCCCTCCTTTTTTTTTCTCTCCCCTTTCCTCCCCTTTCCTCCCCTTCCCTCAAACCAAACATACCCTTGGAGTATTTGACACACTTAAAAAATATTATAAGGAGTTGTATGCATCAAAAAAATAGTTTTGGTACTGGACACACCCAATGGCGGACCTAGGTGGTAGATAAGAGGGGCAAGTGCCCCCCCTAAATTTGAGATACTTTATTAAAACAAAAATTAATACATGTTTGAATGATTTCATAATTGTTTGGTGCCTACCCTTAATACATTAAGATTGCACTTTGTAATCGGATATGAGATGAATGGTTGAATAATTGTTTAGTTCCTTATATTGAAAAAAATGTATTTGATAGCATTGATAATAAGACAATTATGATGGAATTCCAAAAAATAAAGCCTAGAAGGATGACATTGTAATTATTTTTATTGTAATATACTTTTGTTATTAAAATATATGTGCTTAAACTTATTGAGTGCCCACCATTCATTGTAATTTATATAGCTGCATTTCTAACAGCACTTAGCCTTATTTTTCTAAATGACAAGTTTTAAAATAATTGTCTCTCTTATTACATTATCAATATTCACTTGATTTCATAAATATTTCTTTTTCTTGTTTATATTCTTTTATTTTTTAATGCATTTAAAAATTCCTTTAAAAAAAAATTCGGGGGCGCTACCTTCGAACCCCCACATCCCCTCACCAATGGTACCCCCTTCACTATTTTTCTGGGTCCGCCCCTAGACACACCCACAAAATATTTGAAGGCTCTAGATGCACATGTAAAAATTCTTTAGGATTCTAAATGTATCTTTACTCTTATTTTAATTAATCTAAATTTGAACATGTGGGACTTGTTCGGCTTCTTCATTTATTTACTTAATTCTGATTATAAATTAAGTTGGCCCCAACTCTGGATGCATCTAAACTCTTATTTTAATTGTCATTTTGTGGCTGTTTGGGAAACATCGCAATCAATTAAAATATATGCGGAGTCTCCTTGGCTGGTTGAAGCTGAATGTTGATGGAACTAGTTCTCTTCAATTTGTTGCAGCCGGCTGTGGAGGGGTGATTTGGGATTGCGCTGGTAACTGGATAGTGGGTTTTTCAAGGAAGTTAGGGACTTGTCATGCTAATTCTGCTGAAGAGTGGGTTGTAGTTGAAGGATTCCAGCTAGCTTGAGATTTGGGTTTCAAAAAAGTTAATTTGGACTCTGATGCATATCTTATTGTTAATTCTATTTTATATAGTTCTTGTTCTACTTGTGGTAATCTTGTTTTGAAGGCTAGGGAGTTGCTTAACTTCAATTGGCAAGTGGATGTTACAAGTATTTCTAGAGAATGTAATATGATAGCCGATACCTTGGCTAAGTTAGGTATTGCTTGTTCTGCAATTCTTGATGAGTGCCCTAGTGATCTGAGGAACTGGGTTGATTGTGAGTGCTTGAGATTAATTTCCCCTCCTGTATAATTTTCATTTTAATGTAGACTCCATGTCATCTTCTTTAGAAAAAAAAAAATGCAGCTGAGGACAAAGACCATAAACGTAAGCCATGACTATTTTATTTTTAGGGTTAAGTACCAATTTTGCCCCTGAAGTATGCGCCCATGAGCAATTTTGCCCCTTAAGTTTTCGGCGGAGCAATGTTACCCCTAAAGTATCAAAACGGAGCAATGTTGCCCCTCCGTTAGAAACCCTAACTTCAGGGGCAACATTGTCTACCGAAATGTAGCAATGTTGCCCCTCCGTTAGAAACCCTAACGGTCAACTAACGGTCAACGTTAGTTGACGGTTAGGGTTTCACCGTTAGTTGACCGTTAGGGTTTCTAACGTAGGGGCAACATTGCTCCGTTTTGATACTTTAGGGGCAACATTGCTCCGCCGAAAACTTAAGGGGCAAAATTGCTCCTGGGCGCGTACTTCAAGTGCAAAATTGGTACTTAACCCTTATTTTTAATAAGAGTATCTTTTTTTTTTTTTCAGAATCCAGATAGAAAACTCAACCTCCCCCAACTTATTTCCGTTTAAAAAGATGAGATTTTTTTTTTAAATATCACTTGAATTTTAAAATTATAAATAGATGATTTCACAACAAAATGAGTTGTCAATTGCTTTACTATTCTTGTTAAACTTATTACTCTTTTTGTCAACAGGATTTTAAAATTCAAGAAGTATTTTTCTATAATTTTCCCTAAAAAGTTTCAATTTTTCATATAGATCTTTTTATACCGAACTCAATTCGTTTTTTCGTTTAAAGAGTTTCAATATTAAATATAGATTTTTTTAATTCAAGCTCAATTCGGTTTTTCGGTTAGATAAATTTATTTTGGTCTTCAATATTTGGTTATTAGAAAAATAATTTGTTTAAAATAAAAAACCGAATAGATACTATTTGATAAGTGTATATTTTATAATTAAATAGATATAGATTGTGAATTATATTAGATCAACTTATAGATATCTTATATCTATTTAGTTTATTTTATATATTTTCCCGTTGAATATAATTATGAGGATAATAAGTAATCTTTCTACAAAATCTATTAATATATCCTTTATTTTGTAGATAATATAATAAAAAATCCGGTTAATTCAGTGTAATTAAAGATGGACCTGAAACCAGCAAACCGATCTAGAGTAACCCGGTTTATTTTATTTTATTAGTTTTTTTTATCACTTTAAAAAATCTATTTTTTTTATTTCTTTTATAATTTCATATTAATAATCCTCATTGGTTTGGCTCTGAGTTAGCTCCAATTTGACTCCTATCTATTCTATTCCATTGACTAATCCGGTTTTAATAACCTTGGTTAATTCGATTACTAATGAAACCAAAATATTTAGGATTATTTGATTAATTAGTTTCAGTTCAGTGTTTTAAATTAGTTAATTAGGTTTATATCAAAAACTAAACCAAAAAAACAGAATGCTCACTCCTAGCGCCGACCTACTTCAATAATAAAAACTAAGTTTATCGCCGACCTACTTCAATAATAAAAACTGAGTTTATTATAATATCCCTGTGCATATATTATCCATATTCTTCTTCCTTAAAAAAAAGGCTAGATTGCTGGAAAACTTCTTTTCTAGCAAAAAATGAAAATAAAAATTAATGTTACAGAAAATCTGAAAAAACAAAACTATAGCACACGACATTTTTTTCATATCGAAAACATAAAAAATGCAGTATGCAGCCTAAGGTTTCCTTTGAAGCTAAGTCCTCCGACAAAGCTATTGAATCATTGAATCATGTGGAGGCTGTTGAGAGCGCAATAACCATAGGTTCAAAGCTATTAGCCACTAAATCAATTGATAAATTGTCATAGAATGTCACTAGAGTAAAGAATATGATACATTGAACCTAGTCGTTGTATGTTCCAAAGATGGCCTAAAAATCCTCACTCACTCATAATACAGTCGCAGATTTCAGTCCTTTTTTTTGGGGGGGTTTAAAAACAGCCAATAAAAAATTCTAACAAGTTTCAAGGCACTGTGTAGTATTCGCTGATAACTTCATGAGTAAACTACCTCTTGAGCTTTCAATAGTGGTGGGATGCAACCAACTGTCAGTTGACAAACTCGGGTGTTTGCTTGGACTCAACCAGTCACTAGAGACATTCGCTTTCTTCTTCAATAAAAGCTTGTGGTTGTCTCTTCATATGCTAGGAGGAGTCCATTTTCCAGCTTTGAACTTGCCATAAAAGCTAGATCGCTTTGAAACAACAAAGAATACTGCAAAGGCACAGTGTACTCAATTGAAATTCTAATTGGGAAAAATACCAACAACAAAAAAAATGCCTTTGAGTGAGTTATATGCCACCTGGGATGCCAGGAATGATAAAATTGGGGTCCTTCAGAACATCATGGAGCGTCGACCTTTCATTTACTTTGACCCATTTAGGAGCGCCTGATCAACATCAGATATCACATAAAATTGGGTTTATGTCACAGAGAGAGAGACCAAGGCCATTCATCATCATTGTGTAAGAGCTGAATTTAGGGCAATAAAAAAAGTTCATCGAGGTCATGCATTAAGGATTGATGTAGAGCACCAGGACCAAGACAAGGAAAATCATTTGATCGCAGGTCAAAAGACTGGTTCAACAAAAATCTAGAGCAACACAGGCTTCCCTCACTTTTCACATCCTTAGAAACCAACCCCAGGGCAGCATAAAGCACTAGTGCAGTGAAGAGCAGGGCAATGGGATGCACAACATAACCATGACATGAGTTTCCAAAAGAGGGGAGCAACTTCAAAAGCAACATACCTGTGTCGACATGGTTAGAGCCGTGAACTGCATCTTTCTCTTCATCACCAGCACTTTCTTGTTGAGAAGCTGCAGTTCCCTCTAATAAAGAATGAAGAAGTTTTGCCCTTGAGAGACAAACTCCAGAACCAGCCTGACATTTACCAGGTCCAAAGGATGTGGAAAGAAGTAAATAATCTTTGAATAAATTTTTTAAAAAGGGTCAAACATGGTGTACGTTGCCATTAAGTGAATATTTGGCAAATGCAATTATCATGTCTAGACTAAGTACCTGAAAACAGTTTTTATTTATTTACTCCAAATTTAATTTTCCCCATCTTACTTATCTCAGCAATCAAAACAGCTGGTATATTTGGGCAGCTAAAGCAACATTTAATTTGAAGCAACACATCCTTAGTGCTAATGAACCACACTTTAAACTTTTACAATGATAAGGTATTGTTGATATGGTCTTTCTCCATGTGGAGTTCAACATACCAAAGAGTGCTAGATACTCATGAGTCATGAATCAACAAGTCTTTCGAACAATTAAATGTTCAGAAAGCAGTATATATGCAAAATTTCAGATGAGAGCTTACCTCATAGTATAATTCAATGAATTCACGTTTGTAATTGCTTTTATCATCCCATGGCAAAGGCTGATCTTCTGCAAACATGTTTGATAGTTAAGGGTGTAACAAGCATGCATTTGTTACTCCTATCAGCATACATACATAAAACTCATACAGATATAAAGCACATAAAGCAATTTATAGAAAAGGATATCATATCAAGATGAACTGAAAACATGTCAGTCTCACAGAAATCTTCAATGAAGTCACTGGACATAACCTCTGCATACAGGAGAAGAACAGGCCAATGAAGAATATTATTTTTGTCTAATACTGGTTTTTTAAGTCCAGTAAGTTCTCGAAACATTGCCTTCCCAATCTTCAAGTCTCTATTTTCTATTGCCGATACAAGTTCCTGCAAAGTTTTGTTCAGACAAAAAATAAGAAACTTCAATAAATAAAACCAAAGGTCAAGCACTGCATACAAGATTATAACCTTTGCCTCTGCAACAGCTTTGGAGACTTCAGCTTCTCGCTTGTCCTGTTCTACTTTCTTTAGATCAATCTGTTGGCCAAGCTTCTTCAATTCTTCATTATTGGGGTCCAACTGAAGGCCGTTTCGACAATGGGATTGAGCTTCGGCCAACAAATTTAATGAAAGAGATGCTTTGGCAGCTCTATAAATTGCCTGTACAGGATTGGTATTGCTTTAAGACATAGGCTCAGAAGTACAGGGAGAAAATATAACTTTACCAAACTCTTCAGAAGGCATTGTTGCAAAAAAAAAAAAGCACTAATACCTTTATTTTTGAGGGGCACAACTTAATTGCTTCCTCGGCATCTGTTAGAGCACGTCTATAATTTCCCAGCATCAAATTCACATGTGCTCTATTTGCAAAAAGAACTGAGTTCTCTGAGTCGCTTAGGACTTTCTGATTTATTGCTCTTGTGTAACAATCAATAGCATCAGAATAATATTTTTTGCCCATTTTGACATATTGATTGCCCTTTTCCTGAAAAGTGAATCGAAGGGCTGACATCGCGAAAACTAGAAAGATAGAGTGAAGATTGAAAACAGAAAAGAAGAAACAATGCTGTCAGTATTCAGAAAGTTTCTCAGAACAACTTGAAGTAAGATTATGCCATCTTTTTGATGGACAAGGCAACAGGCTAAGCAAGATTATCCCATCTACACATTATAAACCTAACAAATTATTTGTTATCTTTATTGTCACTGCATGAAAACTAAGCTCCAAAGAAACAACCAGTTTGACAGTTTGACGCACCCAGTCCTACCATACATGGAAACTGCAAGACGAGATTCAAACTTTTATGCGTCTCAACAAAGTCAGCAGCCTTACACAGCTAACTCAAACATCTAAGGTGCCACTCGTCATCAAAAGAATTAAAAAATTAGAATATTTTAGAATTACTCTCTAGAGGAATTGAAAGAGTCACTGGCAATAATGGAGAACCAACGAAAAATTCTATAGACACATGATTAAAAGAGAACACATATGAAGAACGAAAGAGAAACCTTGAGTTCAATAGCAGCGGATTCTTTGAGTGCAGCAATAGCATCAAGGTCTGCTTTCTCGCTTTCGGTCAAGGGCTCAGAATCCTTTTCCATCCAGAGAGCCATCCTTGCTTTGCAGGGTTCGCTAAGCTACACTGTTTGGGATCTTTCAGAAACTACTAGAAATGCAGCTTCTAAACGAGAATATTGGTTAATAATGCGCTCGCACAGAAACCCATTTAGGTTGTTTCGTTAGTTTTAAAATCTCTCTCATAAAAAATATAAAAAAAACATATAAAAACAAATCCTCAAGAACTTCAGTGATTCCAAATATGAATTTATCTTATTGATACAAATATGCTTGTTAATTTTTTGAACAATAATATGCTTGTTAATAGCTCTTTCTATAACTTGTTAATATAGTCACATATCATTATCAACAGAAGTTGTTATAGTTAACATGACTTGTCAATATAGTGGTATATATTTATCAACAAGAGTTAATTTAGTTAATATAGATAAACTTGTTAATAGTCAGACTTATCAATATAGTCAGGGGCGGATCCAAAAAATTATAAAGGAGGCACAATTGGTGGGGTGATTCGGGGGTAGCGCCCCCAATTTTTTTAAGGAACGTTTTAAATGCATTAAAAAACAAAAGAATATAAACAAGAAAAGAAAAGAATATCAAAAAAATATTTATGAAATCAAGTGAATACTGATGATATAATAAGAGAAACAATTATTTTACAACCTATCATTTAGAAAAAAGTAAAGCTAAGTGCGGTTAGAAATGCAGCTACATAAATTACAATGAAGGGTGGACACTCAATAAGTTTAAGTATATATATTTTAATAACAAAAGTATATTACAATAAAAATAGTTACAATGTCATCCTCCTAGACCTTAGTTTTTGAAATTCCATCATAATTATCTTATTATCAATGCCATCAAATACATCATAATTTTAATTCCCTTATTTTTTAAGAAAATCATCATAATTTAGGGGGCAAGTTCTCTAACACTTGCATCAACCTATGAATATAGTAACATACATCTGTCAAGAGGAGCTGCTTTAGTTGACACATATGAGTTTGTTAATAGTCACTTTATGACTTATCAATATAGTCACATACACTTGTTAATAAAGTAAATTCACATTTGAAATCTATATCACTAGGTTTCTATGAACTTTTTTAATAGATAAATTTACACTTGAAATTTTTAATATTTTTTTTTTCTGATTCTTTAAATCTGAGTGATTTTTTTTAATCAAAAGGTTTCGTTAAAACTTTATACGATTTTTTTTTTTTTAAAAAAATGGAGATTCATTACGGGACAATTAAATATTTAAATTTTTGATAATGTGTAATAAGGGCGTCAAAAATAAAAATTAACTAATATTGTAGATTGTTATGGATTGTGATCATGATGTTACCGAAATGTATATATTTTATGTAAACCAATATATTATATACTACTTATTTTAAGCATTCAGAGTCTCCCTGATATTTATCTTGGTCTTAAAAAAAAAGGCCGGCCGGAAAATAAAGCATCCATAAGGTGGGGTCTAGGGAGAGATAAATATATACAGCTTGCAAGCGAAGATACTGTTTCTATTTGAACTCATGACCTCCAAGTTCCCATAACTTTATCACTATATTTTTAAATTTATACTTACAATCATATTATTATTAGTCCATGTAGTTTGGTTGAATTTTTAGTTTTGATTCCTAAAATTTCAAATAGTTGGCTCTCATCACTATAGTTTTATAATAATTTAGTTTAAGTCTAACAATTGACATTTACACTTTAAAAAATGTTTTGATTATATTTAAATTTAGTCCAAATTCTTATGAAATTAAATTGATAAAAATTAAAATTTGATTAAATTGTGAGACCTAACAACAACATCAACCCAATTTTTTGAGTAGAATAATGCTTGTATAAACAATAAATTTAATCTAAACTTTATGCGAGCACCAAGTTTAGTTAACCCCGATCTTGCATGGATTTGCAGAAATATAACAAATAGATGTCTGGGCTCATCAGTGAAATTGATTGACATACTGATCAAATTTTTTTTAAAAAAAAAAAAACCGAAAATGTCAACGTCGACCCCACCTACGCAGTCAACATAGTTGACGTTTGGGTCGGCAAGTAAAACGACAAAGCAAAGTCGAAAGAAAGTGGTCCGAGGGGAAGAAGATAGTCAAATCATAAATGGTGATTCGTGGGGCCTTCAGGGTCTCTACTTGCAATTTTAATATTTAGGATTCGGATTTAGGATTTGCATGCGTTTTACTTTTCCCCCACTTTGCTGTCAATTGTGTTTTTTTTTTTGGGTCAACTTCTGGCTTCAGGATTGAAACTTCGCCCTCCACTTCTCTCTGTAATCTCTAGCCTTCTCTCCCTCCATTAATTATATAACCCAATTCTACGTTTTGTAACTTTCTGTCACGTTCACCTTTCTCCTCCTGTCTTCGAAGGATCAAGCCTTCAACACCAGAAATTTAGAGGTACATTGCAAGTTTCCGGTGTTTTTTCTTTTCTTTCTCAGAAAACAGCGATATCATCCGTTCCGTTCCGATTTTTCTTTTCTTTTTTTCTGGTCCATCTTTCAAATTTTGTCCTATTTTCTTGATGCATTTATTGGGCTTCGTTTGCGTTACAAGTAGTTACGCCGTTTGCACGTTGAAAAGATTCGAAAGCTATCAGGAGTGTTATTGCTCGATCTGGCTCTTTTATTTTCTCGGGGCGTTGTTTTGCCTAGAGTTAAGAACTTGGATTCCGTTTGTCTCTTGTCCGTTTCAGAACAGAAACCAAAATCTGAAAAGACTCGAGGGTTATTTTGGCGGAGCATTGCAAAATTTATTGATTGTAAAGGCATGTAAAACGTTATTGAGAGCCCGGTTTGCCATCTTTGAGAAACGAGGATCATTAATGGCTTAAAAGAGCCAAAATAATTATTTTGGGGATAATCCAATTTTGTGCTGGTTTGGTAATTAAGTTAATGCAATGGAGCAAACGGAAGCTTCAATTGATTGCTGAACTGAAAGCCTGAAACTTCGAACAATGAGCGAAGTGTGAAATTATGGACACCAAAGAAGACGCTGGACCTCATGCTTCCAAAAATGAGGATCGAGACCTGTCGTCAGCATCGACGCCCAACCAAACGCCTGGGGAAGCTATTAGAGCTGATGGCGAAGCATTTAACGCTGTGTACTCTAATGTGTCAAGCGTTCCACCTAAGGAGGCTCCTGCACATAGACGTATCCGCAGCGAAACTGTGATTGAAGGACTTCGACGTAGTGATAGCTTGCGAAAGTTGAAATCTCATGTGCAGAAGGCCTGGTGGTGGGGTGGTAGATCCCGCGAATATGGCTTCTCGTCGTCTTTCAATCTTGAGGACCTGGCAAACGAGAAACGCCTGTGGTATCAGCTTCATTCTAAAACTATGGTACGCAGTTCTGTTTCGCTTAGTTCTAATTTTAGCATTCCATCGGTGTTCATCTGTGATTTTTAGTTTCTGATGATCGTAACTGTTTTTTTTTTTCCCTTGTTAAGAAGTCATTCAGGATGATGTTGAAGTGTTAACAGTTTGTGTTACAGCAAGCTGATCATGCTTGACCTGGGAGTGGAAAGTCCATTTCAAATCTCATTCCTTCATAGTTTCTTTATATATTCTTAGAATTCTTTTGCCTAGCATTGAAGGTTGAATGCACACACCATTGAAGAAAAGTGGTTCAATTTTTCTTAAAAAAATTGACGATTCAAGTTATTTCCTAACATAAGTCTTAATCCTAAAGATATGACTTTGAGCATGATTATTGATGATTTTAGTTGCCTAGGTTGTTCTTACACTTAAGCATGTTCTCTAGGGGCTGTGAATTGATTAAATGCTAAAGTGTATGTTGAAGCTGTTTCTTCTACTTGTGTTACTTTGATGTGTTCATCCAAAACACAAACTTATCAGTTTGTTGAAGTCACTGTGAATATTATTGTAGGATTGTGTGAATCATAAGGAGCCATCCTCGCTCTTTGAAAATTTTGTGATTGTGGGGCTGCTTCCAGATGCCAGTTTAGAGGCTGTGGAGGAAGCATTTGTAGAAAGAAAGAAATGGCAAAAGGAGAAAGCAAAATCTGAATTTCTAGACTCCAAAAGGTTGCAGCAACAGGGGCCAGCTGCACCAACTTTGGAACCTCAGGTTCATTGGATATTAAATCTTTAGCACCTATAGCATTGCCATCAGCAACTAACCACATTGCATATGCTTTTACTAAAATATTAAACTATAATTAAGATGGTTCTATAAGTAGAAAAACTCAAAAATGTAATGTGCTCTATGCTATCTAGCAATCATGATTCTCTATTGATGAATTTCAAGGCTAATGACTCATGCTTTATTAAAGAAGCATCATTTATTTTTATCAAAAAGCAAAAAAGATGCATCATTTAGTCTTATAGACTTGTGAGTATTAAGTGTTAGTGGTTCTATTATAAAAAGTTTTTTAATTTTGAAAATTTTGTGAACAAGTTTGGAATGTTGCATGTTTTCTTTCTTTGATGGTGTATATATCAACTGTGCAACAGTCAATTTAATGACAAGATTTTTTTGTAATATAGACTTTAAGCAATTGATGGCTTCCCTCATTTGGGTTATAATTTTGCATTTTTTTGGTAACAACAATTTAGTGTATTGGTTTAGAACGACAGGTTCTTCATGACCAATATCTATTTATATATGTGCAGTTACTTTTCAAATATCCTCCTGGGAAGAGGCTCCCAATGTGTAAGAAGGATTTAGCCTCCTTTTGCTTTCCTGAAGGTGTTAAGGTCTGCTTGATACTAATTTTACTTACCTTAATCCCTACCAAATGCTTCTTTGTGATACATCCAGGGATGCCTTTGTTCTTTCTCCCATATTTTCTGTTCAGTATCCTTGCATTTGCAATCTTTATTCTTTTCTTCTGAGATTTGGAGAAAAGTTATCTGTGCTGCATGTACATGAAGGTTCTGAATATTAAAAGTCTAAACAAGAATTTTCTGGCCATTATGTGGTTTATCTGTATGAGGGATACATTTTTAACAGAAGATCATTATAATGGACAGTAAACCTCATAGTAGTGATCACTCTACCTTGAATCAATTAAAAGTATGCATATCCCTTATAATAAATGACTGAATAAAAGTATGCTTTGAGACATCTTTCCTCTGTTTATAGTTGTACACCCACATTTCCTCCATTTTTTATTTATTTAAATTATAAGAATGACTTTCAGGAAAAGCCTAAAATGTCATAGTAGTAAATGCATATTCGTTTGATGGTATGCACGAGGAAGTTTCAGAAGTAAGATCAAATTCTATATTCTTTTCCCACTTACTTCTTTCTAGATATCCTATAGTACACAAGCTTTCAAATATGACTTTTGGTCATCCCCATCTTCTCCAGGATCATAACTGTACAGTTTCAGCATTGATATTTGATGCCATTTTTAATCATGCTTGTAAGTTGAAAATTCTTTCTCCTGGAGGGGTGCAATGAATATATGATGTTTATATATAGATGCAGCAAATAATGTGGTTATTCATTTGGCTATAAGAAGTTTAGCCGTACATGTATAACAAACAATGCATATTCGAAAATATAAAAGCTCTTTATATGGCCTCATCTTTGCTCCTTCTATGCTGCATTGAATTTATTGGCCCCTTTTTTGTTGCAAATAGAAGATTTTCATGAGAGGGGGATTTTATGAATATGTTTTTATAAATGTTGTATCTAAATTGGCTGTTGGTACGTTTCTTATTATTCCATTTGATATAATACATGGACTTGGGCATCTCAAATCTGTTCGGCTTTAAGAAGAAAGTGTTGCTTTATTCTTTCTTGATTGATGTCACTTGATGATATTATTCACGCTGATGTCCTTCTCAACACCCTGGGGTTTTTTTTTTCCTGCCTCTTTTTAATTTATAGAGATATTGTATAAACAGGCATGGGTGATGGAGAGGACCCCTTCTCTTAGTGAGCTAAATGAACTTGTCTATGGACAGGTACGCTGCAACAATCTTGCACTAGCTTTGAGAATTTATGTTTTCATGCTCTTTCACATACCAGTTGAGGGAAAAGCAGAATCTTTGATTAGTGAAAACTAGTTTTTAACACGTTTTACTGAGCATTATTTACTACTTGGACCAAATACTAAATAAAGCATAAATATGTTGAGAAATATTGTGGATCTCTAAATCCTTTTATCTCTCTTTTTAATGCCTTCGTTTTCCACTTTTTATTTCTCCATGATGAACAAACGCGTCCAAAGGGATGAGAAATTATTGACGATATTTTCTGTCTTTATTCATATCTTGGCCTTATCGTTGAAAGATTCTTTCATCCTGCAATTGATCGACTCTTAGTTATTAGTTCTTATTCTCGATGCAGAATTAAAACTTGTTTTATGCTCTGACCACCTTCAACCCAAAAAACAATATTTTCATTTTTATTTATTCTCTGCAGGAGCATTTAGGTAGAGATGATTTGTCATTTATTTTTTCAGTCAAGGTAATTTGTGCATTCATCTATTAGTATTACTGTGTCATTTATTTAATAGTATTATTTTTTCTATTAGTATTATTGTTCATTATGTGAATGCTCGTAGGGAATTGATGGTTGGAAGGGTAATTCTTTACATTATAAGGTGTGCATTGTTAACAGACATTTTTTTTAAAGGAAATAAAAAGAAATATGTGCCTACAGATTGCCTAAACTTTTTTTTTTTCCTGAAATGATCTAATCTGTTCAGAACAGTTAACCTGTCAAAAGATTTCTTAAAGTTTGAGCTATGAATGAGAACTGAGAATAAGATGTAGTTAGTAACATGTACTCTCATGCACAAGCCTTCCAGACTTGAATGATGATAGAGCATAGGCTTCTGCAAATCTTGTGCTAAAGAATGGGGCATCCAAATTTTGGAAGCTCAACTGTCTGGTTAAAGAAAGTCCAAAATTGTGTTTAAAGAATCACATAATAGAAAAGCCTAGGCAATGGAGTGAACATCACAATATTTTCTGTTTTTCAACTCTAGCTGTTGGATGGTTAAACAGACAAAAACAACTTTAGTGGTTGACTTTTTGTGGAAATCTGTTGCAATTAAATGCATATATACATATCTAATTATCTTCATTGATTGACATGTGTTTGGATGTGTTCAGGGCTGTTGAGCTTTTTGATTTTCGTCTCTAGTTGTTGACCCTTTTCTTTCTTTCTTTTTTTTTTTGGAAAATTTTATTTCTTATAATGCAATACATTGACTGAGAAGCTAAGATAGCTGGTTGCTGAAACAAGTTTATATTTTCATACATTGATCAGGCGGCAGACAATGCAACACTTTATGGAGTTTGCTTACATGTGCCTGAAATTGTTCAACGTCCTCCTGGTATCATAGGTGTTTCATCTCCCCATTGTCCACCTTCTTCAGCATTCAGTCGTGTTCTAGTTTCTGCACCGCGTTGTTACTGTCTGCTCACTAGAGTTCCATTCTTTGAGTTACATTTTGAGACGTTGAACAGGTTGGCATACTGACTCATGTTTCGAGTCAAGTATAAACTGTTTGAAAATTTTGTTTTCATAGATCTAATAGGATTCACTATGACTTACTTGGATGCAGTCTCACTGCACAGGAGCGTCTAAATCGAATAACACAGTTTCTAAGTGACATGAGTCTCACAGGTTCCTTTACATTAAGACCTAAACCGGATGATCAAATGAGTTCACATAGCGACTCCCAAGAGAGGGAGTGTGTTACTAATTGGATGGCTTGTGCGATACCTGTTGGTGAGGTAGCAGCTATCACTGCTGCTGCTGCAGGAATTATAACTGATGATGAGATCCCAGACGTCTCACCCAAATGGGATCCTCAGTCCCCTGTAAGTGTGACTGGCAGTGAAGCTTCAGATTTTTCCCGAGATAGCAAGAAGAATCTGCATGATCATGATGACTGTAATTTTGGGACACCGGAAACCCAGCTAGATGCTTCAGAAAGAACATATGAAAACGATGAAAATGGTCATATTTCTCCGGAGTTTGGAACTCCTCTATCTTCTAGAGGTCCTGTATTGGAGCATATAGGGAGTGCTGAGTCACTTTTTAGAAGGTAGATTGATAATTTTGTAATAAAGCCAAATTGCAATTTTAACCTTTGCAGATCATCATCACTATGTCTTACTTCAGTGTCTATGCCGGGATATGTTTATGATCATTGTTTATTTTGTAATGTGAAAATCATTCTTTTGGTCGTGATTTTTACAAATCTATTACTGTTTGCTTATAGCCTTTACTGTTTTCATTGCCATCTTATGCATGTCGGATTTCTATTCAGCTTCCATAACATGATGTTATAATTGGCAGTCCAGTTAGAAGCATGACATCAGATGATGAGAGTGATCTTTTTGCAAATACTGAGCAAGATTATGGAGATGAATTCTTTATGGAATGGGCTAGGGTCAGTATTAAATGGTTCACACTTTTTCTCCCACTGATTTAGCTATATTGATGCTTGTCTGATACTTAATTCGTTTTCTTTGCTGTGAATGATTTTGATAGGAGACTAAGAACGAATTGCTACAGATTGTGTGTGGATATCATGCTCTATCTATTCCGCCTCGAGGAAGTGAATTTATTTTTCACCCTCTTGAACATCTTCAGGCCATTGGCTATAGACGGGCTTCAGTTGCTGCTCTCGGTTTTCATGGAAATTATTTTAAATTCTTGGAACCTGCTCAGGTAATTCTGGAGCTATAGTTAGTACTCCCTCCGGTCCTTATTATAAGTCACCAATTGCCAACAATTTTTGGTCCTTATTATAAGGCACTAACTTCCTCTAAAGCTGGGTTTTTCCCATTTTACCCTCATTTTTAATACTCCTCGAACTTGGTGAATCATCAGCTGCAACACTCTAAACATTTACTCAGTTTTTTTCATTGGCTTTTTCATTCCCAATGGGCACGTTTTTCATTCCCAAGACGGCTTTTCCTCCATTACACTCCCATAGTCCCATGTCTTGACAAATGATATTTTTAATATTTATAAATTTCCATCATTAAAGTAGGGGTAAAGATGGAAATATTTATCAACTAAACACTAATTTAATGACTAAACTGCCATTTCTTGGTATAAAAGAAATGACAGTTTGTACCTTATAATAAGGACCAGAGGGAGTAGTTTAAAGAAATTTTCTCTACAATTTGGCTCACTCACTACACTTGGTAAAAGGTCAATACAAAGTTAGCTGCTGCAGAGGAAGCGCTTGCATTATCAATATGGACAACTGCAACTACCTGTCGTGTCTTGTCCCTTGATACTGTAAGCATAAACTATAGTCAAGATTGTTGTATGTAATTGATGTTGTCTATAGTTCTTTATAAAAGATGGTTTCAAAAATAGTCTCCTTTGCTACAATATACCTCTAAAGCTAGTCTTCACGGCTTTGAGTGAAAAATGTTTTAAAATTGAAAGAAGAGGCCCTTAAATTTTGTTTCTTTTCAGTGCTTGCTTTTCTTTTCTGTTTCTCTGCAGTCTATCTCTTGGAGTTGTTATGCTAAATAACATTTTCTATTGAAGTATAGCTCATACCTTCTGAACTCTGACATTTAACATAATTACTGCAGATTAAAACCACACTGTTTTGCTGTCTAGCTGCAAAAAAACATATTGCTTTATTTTTATTGATAAATTGAACACTTCCTTCTGAGGAGCCATGCTTTAAATGTTTTTAAATTATTTGTCCAAATTAAAGATAACAGAAAATATAATTAAAACAAAAATAATTTCTGATTAAGGAGTTATCAAAGGCTGGAATATGAGCTCTTATTTCTTTTCTGCCTACGCTTTCACATAAGCAGAATCACCTTTTTTTATGTTTTGAAATAAACTATGAGAGAAAAGGGAAGACAGTGGGAAAAGAAATGGTATTTCTGAATATTGATTCTACAATTGAAATAGACAAATATGTTGGTTACATCTTACATGCACTCAAACCTTTGGCTAGTAAAGGACTATCTTTCATTTGTCAGAAGTAATAATTCAATCTTGCAACTTCAACTTCACTTCCTGTTGGTGATTTTTCTGACATGCCACTTAGTGTAACTAGTGCAGATAACTTCATTGTATCATACGATTGATTTAAACTATGATACATAATGTTACTGGCAGGTGCTGAGTTTATTTGCAGGAGTGTTGTTGGAAAGGCCAGTGATTTTAGCTTGTCCAAATCTGGTAAGTCATTGAAACAATCAGACAAATTGATAGTCGCTGATTTACTTAACGGTGTTATATTTTAAAGCTCCACAGTTTTTTGTATCCATCAACCAATCTGGCTTCTTACAGAGAGGTTCTGCCAAAATTTGCCATTTAGTTTGGCCTTTTTGAAATGATGCAGGGCATTCTATCTGCTGCAGTACTATCTCTTGTTCCAATGATTCGTCCATTTCAGTGGCAGAGTTTATTTCTACCTGTGAGTTCATTAGCATTCAACAAGGCCCGATTTCAGATATTCCTGGCGGCACATTCACATATTCCTAAAGCTATTTACCTTGCTTTTCAGGTTTTACCTGGGAGAATGCTTGATTTTCTTGATGCACCAGTTCCATATATTGTGAGAACCATTTTATTCAACATTCTATAAAAAAATTATGGCTTTGTGTATTGTGGTTTTGCTGATTATTACTTCCTCCAGGCTTTTGTTTTATCTATAGTTAGATATACTCCGTCTGGTCCTTATTATAAGGCACAACTAACTATTCTCACAAACCAATAAAAACAGTTAAAATCAATAAAGTTGTCATAGAATTTAAGTAATTTCCAATATTACCCCTACTAATTGCATTAAACTCTAATAGTATATTAACTATTACTCTCACCCACTACCCTTATTAATTATGAGCATACATGGAAAAAATAATTAATGCTCATTGGGAACAAACAAGTGCCTTATAAAAAGGACCAAATAAATTTGTTAGTTGATGCCTTGTAATAAGGACCAGAGGGAGTAGTGTTTAGTGTCTTTTTCAGTGCACTCTCAAATTGATCTTTAGCAGGGTTTCTTATCTTACATTTGGTAGTTATTTTGACAGGTAAGCTATAAATAATATTAAGTATGTAAATTTATAATCCGTGTTATTTATATCTGTGTTTTCTGCCTTATGGGATAATTAGGTAGGCCCCCTGTTGATTTTTTGAAATTTAAAGATTGAGTTGCACTATTCGTACCATATATGCAATGTGACTTACTATAGATTTTATATTTTATATTGACATTGACTTCCCCAAGATTTTTTTCCCTTTCTGCCCCAAGTCTTTATACTTTCAGGTGCATCTTTAATTATTTTTTTTTGCTCTTATAATTATTCAGCATTTACTTATTCAGGCTTGCATGATAGGCATTCCTTTTATTTGTATCAGTGATACCCTGGTTTTAGTATATGAAATAATATGTATATAAACTTCTCTCCACATGCTGTTCACAATCCATTTTAAATAATTTTTTTCCTTATCTCTTAGCTAGTTAGGTGCAAAATCTCTTCCTCCTTTTCTAAATTCCAGTGTTAATGCATGGAGCCTGACTTAGTTATTTGAAAGTAGAGTCTATGACTTCTTTTTCTATTTGTTCTCCCTGAAATAATTGTGAGAACTGACATGTTACAGAGACCAAAGAGCAGAAATAACCGCGCTTGTTCTTTTCCATATTCCCATTTTTTGATCTGTTTCTTTGATTCTCTTGCAGGTTGGCATACAACATAAACCAGAAGACTTGATGATGAAAACTACTAATGTTGTTTACGTTGATGTACTGGAGGATCAGGTTTGTAGGCTCAGTGACTTTTCAAAGATTATTAGATTTTCTTCATGCACTGTGGGAAACCAGTTGGAAGATTGTTACACATATACTTTGTAGTCAAGGTTCCTAGCTAATTGATATCTGTAGATTCCAATATTTGCACTGCGACACTGTGATATATTCTCTGGACTCCATAGCTGAACATGTTCTCTAACCAGAGGATATCACATGCAATACCTTGCAGCGTCTTTGTCTCTGTCTCCCTGGCCTTCAACTTTGCGAAACACTATTGGCAAAATGCATGGGACATGTCTGAAATCAAACTTCTATCTGCATTCATTCTGTTTGATTGGGACAGTTTTGGCTAATGGAATTTCAAAAGATAATTTGAGGTTACTCTCTTCATAAACAAGAGAGTGATGATAGATACTATTCTATTTCCTGTTTTCCCTGAAATTCAACCCTACACGTTATCATATATGCCATCACATGGGACTATTTCACAATGATCACGTTCTGATACGATCAGGTAACTGGGCATTTCTTAAACGAACTTCATAATTCCTCCATGTCCTGTTTTGTTTATGCAGGTGCGCACGTGTCAACTGCCAAAACTTCCTCAACATAAAGAGCTTGCCTCTCGGTTAGCTCCAATTCATGCTAGACTTTCACGCTCAAGTACCTTAGCTAAAAAGCATCCTGTATATAGGTTCAACGAAGTCCAGGTTTTTGCAGACCTCATACTGAAACTTACTTGTTCTGCTTGCAAGTTTTCTTGTTGACTTGAATGTTTGAACGTTATATGTAAACCTTGGTAACCAATATAACAAAAAAAAAAAAGCAAGCCTTTAAACTCTATGAATAGCAAGCTTTATTTAGATATTTATGATTTGTTCATTACAAGCCAGCAATTTTTCTGCTTCACGGGGCTTCTTTTACTGTTGGCTAGTGGTAATTTGAACTTGCTTGCAGGCTGAAGCAGCAAACCAGTTTTTGAATATTATGTTTGACTACTTGGAGTCGCTTTGTTCAGATCTGAGGTTCCATACTATAACTAGTGTACAATCAGATAATGACAGGGTACGATAAATTAGTCATTGCTCATTCGATTTATTGATAGAAATTCACTAGCAATGAAGAATTAATAGTTGGAGCTGTGATCCTGGCTCGTCCTGGGTTACTTTTTCCAGGTTTCTTTACTTCTGAAGGATAGCTTCATTGACTCCTTTCCTGCTAAGGACCAGCCTTTCATCAAGGTAAAAATTTTCCCCCTGTGGCCAAGTCTCAGGTAGACTTAATCTATCAATGACTAGTCGATCCAATCATGAATAAGCATTCTACACAATGTATAAACATGTGAGGCGTATTTCTAAGTAAATCCATCCCTAATATTTTTCAATTTATTAATTGATCGTAGATGGGTCTAAAAATCTCCTTGATAGGGGAAAAAGTTTGACACTGTAATAGGAGAAGCTTTGCTGACTAAATTACCTATGGCTTGAGCTTGCAGCTACTTGTAGATACACAGCTTTTCACTGTTCTATCAGACTCCCGCCTATCAAGCTTTGAGAATGGCAATGACACGTTAAGTTAGGATTAATGGAATGCAACATAAGATCTATCGGACACGATCATTCATAGAGAGGAAGATATCGTTGGTCACTTGCAGATGCCAGCCTAAAAGGTCCTGTGTTTTGGAGCGATAGGAAATCAGTTGTTATGTTATGTTAATATTGGTTTGACTGCTAATCCACGCTGATTATTTATACTGACCCACAAGAAAATAATCGAAGTATCCCTATTTTTTATGGAGGGATATTTTCTTTGAATTGGCCGTACAAGTTCGATAATTGTGAGAACAGGCAATTTTACCTGTAGGTTATGTATGATAAAAAAAAGTAGAGAGATCATTTAAACATCCATTTGTATACCCAGTAAACGGAGAGTCAAGTTTCCATGAGTTCGGTGCAAAGTGATTCTTCTCCGCGGCTCTTTATCTGATCTAAGATTTTCAAAGGATATTAATATTTAATAGCAAATTAACAAATCTTTTCTGTTTTGCTCTTTTTTTTTTTTTTGATATGATCTGTTTTGCTCTTTTGGAGCCCACATCTTGTAGCAGTCTAATATTTTGCCCGTTTAACGGCCCGATTCAAAGTTGATTATTCACGGGTTTGGGCTGTCCAAAAAAGAGAGGCCCAACCTCTTTGTTTTAAGAACCGAGGGGCTTGGGTCTAGCTAAATAAGCCTATCTTTCAACGTGGCCATTCAAGGCGAATCCCTAAGGCTATGTTTGGTTCGACGGAAGGAAGGGGAAGGGGGGATTTTAATGGAGGGAAGGGGAAGGGAGAGATTTTAAAATTACCTTGTTTGGATTGATCAGAAGGAAGGGGAGGGGAGGGATTTTAATATTACCTTGTTTGGTTCAGGAGAGGAGGGGAGGGAAATTTTTTTGACATTGACAACTATACCCTTATATTATAAGAAGGGTTTTAATGTTACCTTGTTTGGTTTTTGGTTGAGGAGGGGAGGGGAGGGAATTATCTTCATTTGGACAACTTTTTTTATATTATAATTGAATTCCATTTTCTGAGCATCCTTTATAATCATTATCACAAAAAAATAACAATATAACTATGATCTGCATTCGTTACCAATTTAAAAATAAAATCATAAACAATAAAGAAACAAATATGTAGGGATAACAAAATAAAATTATAACAAAGTTTCAACATTACAATAATTCTGGGAAGGGAATAAAACCAGATGACATGACACAAAGTTTCAACATTACAATAATTCAATGAAGGAAATAAAACCATATAACACGACAACAAAGGAATAAGTAAAGTTTAGTTCTCTGCATTATTTGCGTAGTCGATCAGTCCACATTTGTTGAGCTATGGCATCTCTTATAAGTTCGCCCTGAGCTGCCTTACTTCTATCACCTCTCGGAGCACTATCTTCATGAGAGTGATCTTCACCTGCCAGTTCATTACCAACTTGACGGATAATCTTTGCATCAGGGTCTACAGTCATCAAATAATCATGCAGAATGCAACATGCAACAATGATGATCTTTTGTGGCTTAACGCGATAATTTGAAAGTTCAAACCGATGATGAAACGAGAAATTTGGTATTTAAGACACAAGGAAAACAAGAAGAAAGTGTTATAATACTGAAACTATAGACAAAAGGTGACCTAGCACACAGATTCGGATATTCTGAAGTTCATTTGGCTTCCACGTTGAGGACACACAAGACGCACAACTTGCTCTTCAACAGTCATTAGAATCTCGGTTCTTTGTAATAATCTAGGGGCTCTGGCCACTAGGAAGCTTGTCATTAAATATTATCATTTACACAAACAAACAATAGATCTAGCCACTCAACTGTTTATCCTTGTAAAGCTGCCTGAAACTTTTTTGACAGGAACAAATATATTATTTAAAAAACTAAAAAATAGCATTAGAAGACAAATTTATGAAAGAGCATCCTCTAGACAAGAGACAACTACATGATAATACAATTTACTTCGCCACAATTGCATTGATGTTATCAAATGAAATGAAAAACCAACAGCCAAGAGTTTCATAAACTATTGAATTATTTATACTTGGGGAAGACTGATAAGTGGTTCATAAATGATAGGCTCACAAATATATACAAAAGCTTTCACAATATCATAAAGAAGATTTATAAGAAATTTAAATCTGCTAATTAATAGGCTTCACTCCAATGCATAATAGAGCTAATTTATACTTCCTGTTCTGTTTTACGCTTAGTTTCGGCATGAGGGCAATTTGTGGCTTAGGTTTCAACATCAATTTTTCATTTGGGAGTTCAAGGGAGAATAACTGTTGAACGCAAAATTGTGAGTTCTAAATAAATACTGCACTCTAGCACACATTTACTATGGAGCACTTAATTGCAATGTGGTGCGTAAATTCTTGTTGATATTTCACAGCGAGATCCACGGACCCATCAAAGATTCGTGAGGAAGATATTATTGGTGTCACAGTGCTCCTGTTGACTGTTCTTATACGGGTCAGGAATTTGACAGAGTGGGGTACTATGTGAACAATGACTATGGGGATGAGCACTTAAGAGAAGAACCTCCACAAAAGGTTTAGGTTGATAAGGTTCAAAGGAACATATTATCTGATAAACCCAGGGTTACCAAGTTCCCCATCAATTTCCATCCAGAGAACAATGAAAATGCAGAGAAACCGCCTCCTCCAATTGAGGACCCACCTCAAATTGTGGCGGAGAGGGGCAACTTGCTTCCGCTGATCATGTTCAACCAGAAGGGGGTGAATCCTGAATTTTACAGGTATAGACAAACATTTTGTTTTGAACCTTTATAATTTTGAACCAGAAGGGGTTATAATTAAATTAGCATCTTGTCAACATATGCAAGATTCATTATAAAAAAACAACCGCAAGATTCATTTCAGAGGATTAAATCAGACTATGTCGCAAAATGAAACAGAACCAAGCTTTTTTAACGAAAAAAAGAAACAGATTTGCAGAAACGGATTGGGTGGGAGAATGGATTGTTTCAGACCAATTTTAATATGGGTCAGGTTTTGAGGGAAGTGAGGGGGAAATTTTAAAAAATTTCCCCTCCCCCCTAAAAAATATCATTTGTCAAACAAGGGGAGGGGGCTAAAATCCTTCCATCCTCCTCCCCTCCCCTCTGATCCCCTCAAACCAAACAAAGCCTAAGAGAGGTATTTACATTAACGATAGGTAAGCACTCAAACTGGTTCGGTCGCTGAAAGGATAGGATGAGAGGTTTAACCGTAGCATGTATCGGAGGGAGGTAAATCGTTAATTATGGAATCAGGAAAAAGAACATCAAACAATGGAATATATTCACGATTTAAGGGCACTTCACCTTAGCCAAAGTATGGGAGTTGTCCTTATTGGAGACTTAGGCAAATACTTCGGTATACCTTGATTCATAGGAAGTATCAAATGTTACCTTTGCCCTGGTCTTGGAAAAAACTCAGAAGAAATTGTCAAGGTTAAAATGTGGATGCTTCAACTTCGCTGGTCGGACTACTCTAATTAGAGTAGTGATCACTGTTTTACCATCTTATTATATGCAAACAATGATTCTCCCAAAAGGGTTGGTAAAGGAACTCAAAGAAGAGCAATAATTTCTTATGGGGTGATGACGACAAGGGAAAGAAGCTCCCCAGGGTATCATAGGAACATGTAACTAAAGAAAGGAAGGATGGTAGCATTGGAATAAAGGATCTGCGTAAACAGAACGAAGCTTTCTTGATAAAATTGTGTTGGAATCTTTTATGTAATAGGAAGAACTTTGGGTTAAGGTGCTCCGTAGTAAATATAAGGGTGGAGAAGGATTCAGACTTGAAATCTAAAAGAAGAAAAGGGTGTCCTTCATGTGGAGAGAGATATGTTCTGTTTGGAATAAGTTTCAAAGGAGTGTTGGGGCTAAAATTGGAAATGGTGAATCGGCATCCTTTTGGTTCAATTATTGGTCTGAAATCAATAGAACCCTTGTTGAACTTATTCCTGGTTATGAAGATTTCGCGAACAGGAATGAAAAAGTTGTTGATTGTTGGGGAAAGTGGGATCGAAACAAGTTAATCAAGTAGTTCCAGTCGCAAGTTGTTGATCGGATCATGTGTGCACACCCTCTCCGGGAGGAAAAAAGGGAAGATAAATACTATTGGAAACCTTCATTTGATGGTTTTTTTTTTTATTGTAAAGTCTGCATTAGCATTTTCTTTTTGCAGGTACAAATTGAGACGAAGACTTTGTTTGGAAGATGCTGTGGAAATGGGTTGTCCCGGAGAAAATTAAATCTCTTATGTGGACCTTTGCACATGGGAGAGTACATACAACACGATTGAGAGTTTAGAGAGGCATTGAGGAGTCAACAAGCTTATGCTTGTTTGGATGCAACTAGGAGGAGGACATAATGCACTTAATCAGGAATTGTAGCAACGAGAAGGAAAGATATATCTCAATAGTTACCGTGACCTTATGGGAGAAGTTCACATCACTCCAAAATAACAAAATGTCCTTTACTCTACCCAGAATATTATAGGATAGGTCAGTCGGGAACGTAATAGGGATTTTTCACTCTCGAGGTGGATGCTTCAGTTCTGAAGTAAGGGAGAAGCAATTGTGAAGGCACTATTAGTGAAGATGATAGACGATGAATATGCGGATTCATGTGTAAACTTACAACAGTTCCCCAGCAATAGCAGAAATCATTGCGGTCACCCAAGGTCTTCAGATATGTTGGAATAAAAACAAAAACGTTGTAGTAAGTACTGTAGGATTGTGTTGGAACTGTTAATGTTTTGACTATGGGTTGTGATCATTCTCATCTGTTTAGGGACATTATAGTTGATGTTAGTTGTGATTATCAAAAAAACTGACAAGTTTTAGTTAGTCATATTTCTAGGAAACATAATAGTTTAGCGGATCACTTGGCTAAGGTAGCTCATAACAACGTATGAAAATGTTGTCTCCTTGATCACCCACCACCTTTGTACCAGGAGGCAATAGTTGGTAAAGGATCGTAGGTTGTAGTTTTTCATATTTTAAATGCTCTTTTGAGTTATTAATGGATTCCAGTTTTCATTAAAAAAAATCAAAACCATACCCTAAGACCCAGCTTGCTGAAACAAGAGAGAAGTTGCAAATAAAGCATTGGGTGACATATCCCCTTACCTAATGATACGATAAGAGGGAGCCACCTCATTGTCCACTGTGCCAAATATTTCTCCCACACTAATTTGGGTTCCTCGGCCACGTGGATATTTCTATTTTTGGTTATGTACACCCACGTTTTAATAAAATCAAAATATAACAAACATAAAGTTTTTATAATAATATGATTTTTGTTTGTGCACGTGTGTTTGTTGGAGATTGCTATTTCTCATGTCCTATTTATAAGGGAAGTAATTTTTTTTGGTCCTCTTTATAGGGTAGAGAGATAAATTACTAACCGCCCAAAACCCACAGGTCTTAGGATCAAAACCTGACTCTGATACCAATTGTAATATTCCAACACCTCACTCATTCTCGATATTGTTCTCTTTTGGGACTCGTCACCCCTCACGACTTTAAAAAGTCTGAGCCATTTTGATATTTATATTTTTGGCTATTAGATATTTCTATTTTTGGCTGTTTGCATGCATTTTTGTAAATTACTAACCGCTCATAACCCACAGGATCTATGATTAAAACCTAGCTTTGATACCAATTGTAACATCATAGCGCCTCACTGTCGATATTGTCCGCTTTAGGGACCCGTCTAGGTTCCTAGGCTATGTGGATATTTCTATTTTTGAATATATAAACACGTGTTTATGTAAATTACTAACAGCCCGATATTGTCCGCTTTAGGGGCCCGTCTGGGTTCCTAGGCTACATGGATATTTCTATGTTTGGA
Source organism: Acacia pycnantha (assembly GCA_025563575.1). Lineage (NCBI taxonomy): Eukaryota > Viridiplantae > Streptophyta > Magnoliopsida > Fabales > Fabaceae > Acacia > Acacia pycnantha. The sequence continues at coordinate 4,182,924 of JAMWYP010000013.1, forward strand.
TATATAGACATGTGTTTATGTAAACTACTAACTGCCCATAACCCACAAGTCATAAGATCGAAATCTGACTCTGATACCAATTATAGCATATCAGCGCCTTAATAAGCGCCTTACTCTCGATATCCACGTAAGGCATCTTTTGTTCTCCTTCCCATCCGATGGGAGACATAACACTCTACCACCTTTGGTGCCAGCTTCCTCGCTAGGACATCAACTCAATCCTAGCTCTGATACCAATTGTAATATCTCAGTGCCTCGCTTTCGATATTGTCCGTTTTGGAGGCCCGTCACCCCTCACGACTTTAAAATGCGTCAAGATGGGAGGTATCCAGACCTTTATAAGGCGTCTTTTATTCTCCTTCCCAATCGATGTGAGACATAACAAATACAACTTTTTTTAGTACAAGTGAGTTATAATAAGAATAGTGCTTTTAAGTATCCATTGCCTCATGTGTATTGATTAGAAGATGTGCCAGGAGTGGGTAGATTTTGAATGCTCTTTTAGTTGGCTTTAACTATGGCGATGTGGCATATTGGAAAGAGACATGTGAATTGCAATATCCAACACTACACACAGATAATGAAGCTGCCGTAGAATGGAGCTTTCTGTAAAGCCAGAGTGTTACTAGCATCTGGTTTTTAATAAAAGATATATTTTGAAATCTAATTTCTTTGTTAAAGTGAATATTGTACTTCTTTTTCCTATCCTTAATATAATAAATATTTGAGATATTAAAGAAGAGAGAGAATGAGAGAACTAAAGAAGATGATTTAAGTGTTTTAGAAAATATATATCAAATTAACTAACTTTCTCAATTTAAATAAAGTAGGCAAATAGAGTATGTATTATAATTATTGAAGTAAGTAAATGTGATGTATAGGGTAAAAGTATTAAAGACAAGGGGTAATGTAACAGCAGAGCTATGCTCCTCATAGAAAGCGTTCAGTTTGTGCTTTGTTTTTGTCGTATTAAAAGGTTCTTCAGATAAATAAAATCGGCTTGCTTGGCTTAACACCAAAAACAAGAAGAAGCTGACATTGGTTGTGTATTTGCACTGAGCCTGAGTGAGATGCACAATTGATAAGGCTTCCCAATTTGTTTTGACTTTTTTTTTTTCAAAAGTTTGTTTTGACTTTTGATCCTTTGTTGCTGGCTCATTTTATTTTTTAAGTTGATTTCTTCCATCATTTCTCATAATCTCTAAATCATGTTCATCCAATTAATCAATCTAAAAGATAAAAAATAAGATACGTCATCAAATTATCACTCCTTCAACTTTTTTCTCCTCCACCCATAATGGTTCATATAAGTTTTTCTTCTTAATCAACATTTCAGATGGACTTTATGTCAAAAAAAAAAAACATTTCAAATGGACTCACAAAAGATGATAAGAAAATAATATGATGAGAGGATCTAAGAGAAGTATTTTGCCAAGTGTCCAGTGCATGTACATGACATCATCGTCTTTTTTATCATTATATGGTCACAGACACAGTACTGCCAAAAATGACAAAACTGAAAAAGTCAAGACAAAACACCCTCGTTTTTCTGTGTTTGTGGTATTATGCGGGTAAAAAGTTTTTTTTTTCTGTATTTTTAATAAATTTTAAGTAACATTCAATTTGAAAGTAGTCCGTAATTATCTAAAAAATAACTTAAAATTAAAAAGAATTAGGACACTTTCTCCCTAACTTTCATTTTTTTTTTTGAAAAAAATTATTAGTTCAGATCGTTTCACTTATAATTTATTTTCTTTTTTACCAACCACATTTAATTTAGAAATTTAGAGCCAGTACAAAACTCGTGAATACATATGAGTTTTACTTTTATACCATTCTCATCCTATTTTTAATTTTGTCTTTATTTATGATTAATTTTAATAGTAAAAATAAATATAAAAAATTATTATTATTAAATGGGTAAAATTGTAAAAAAATACAGTTATTATTATGAAAATAAACTTATAATAAAGACAAAAAAAATTGGTAGAAAATTATTTATAAATAGGAGCAGATATATCACATGTCCACTTCCATAATGATGATGTAAGGTAAGAGTGAGCCACTTCATTGTCCCCTGCACTTTTTTTAGTATTATTATTACCTCAATAAAAACGGAAGGCATGACATCATCATGGCATCGACGTCACTGATGACGTACTAACTTGGTCTCGCATTTGCCATGCCAAACTATCCGGATGTCACCATTATATGTATTGGAAGAAAAATGAATTTTGTTTTTTCGTAAAAAAATAGTAATAAATAAACTGAGTGTTTTTTTGACAGCTCTTAATTTGTTGCGTGCAAGATTAGTCCATTTTATTTTTTTTCCTCTTTTATTGTAGATCTATGTTCGTTCTCTTCATCTCTCATCAGAATCCATATTGAGAAAAATTGATTTTCTTCTTCCCAAAAATTTAAAAGCCTCATTATTTTCGATTAATAAATCTAGCTTGATAGAAACTAACCTAAAACCTTCTATCATAATCTATTGTGTCAACAAATGCTTCCTTCATCTTCCTGCTCAATCATGTGATTCTTTGACCACTACTTGCAGTGGAATTTCAAACATGAAGCAAAAAGGGATTTAACCAGAAACATCCCATGAGCTATACTGTTCAGTTATATTTGCAATGACATTTGAATGGGTAGTTGCAAGAAAATATTTGGTGAGGACCTCACCAAAAACAGCACAAACACATGTGCTAGTCTTTTCAGGGTAAGTTAGGATAATAATTTAATAACAAAATGTTAATTTTATTCTAACCAGAATATTGTAAGACGGGGAAGCTGGGAACGTCAACAGAGATTTATCACTCTTGAGATGGATGCTTCATTTCTGGAGTCAGAGAAGAGTAGTTGTGGAGGCGCTATTAGTGGAGACAGTAGACGATGGATACGCGGATTCATGTGTAAACTCACAACAGTTTCCCAGCAATAGCAGAAATCATTGCGGTCACCCAAGGTCTTCAGATATGTTGGAATAAAGGATACAAAAATATTGTAGTATTATCAGACTATGTTGAAGCTATTAAAATTTTGACTAGGGGTTGTGATCATTCTCATCCCTTTAGGGACATTATAGTTAGAGATGGAAATTAGGGTTAGCTCTTGAAGGGCCAAGGCCTAAAAGGGCTTGCCCTTTTAGGCCCAGGGTAAGAAAAATATCTATTTTTCAAGTCCCAACATGAAAGCATGCGGGTAGGTCCGGCTCTATAGTGCTGAAAGCTATTTTTCTAAATTTTAACTATTTTTCCTGCGTTTTTTTCTAAAGAAATATAATTAGTAAATTACAACAATCAAAGTTCTAATTTATCAAATACATGTTGTCAACATTAAGGTCTATACAACACGTATCATGCAACAAACAAATACAACCATTAATTCCTAATCAAAAGCAAACTATTATCCACCAATAACTCGCACAAAGCATAAGAAGTTTACCACTAAACAACATGAGTAGGATGATTATTATTTTCATCTTCTTTACCACTATCATCAATTTCAAAAACATTTGACTGTGCTTTATTTCGAGTAGTAGGCTCTTCTTCATGGGTAAAAATATCAAAAATTTCTTCTCCCACATCATGAATACATCCATAATCTTTATCTTTAACAAATAATAAACCAAATCTTAAAATCAAAGTATAGTTATTATGTATTTGTAATTAAATTGATAAATAACTCTAACAAAAACAAAATACATATAAATTAGTAAATTGCCATCATATGTAAATCCATGCTTCTAGTTTTTTTTTTATACGAAAATTTTAGGAAATGGGTTGGGTTCACCCATGATCCAGGGCAGAGCGAAATGTCACGCCCGGAAAGGAACGCAGGATGATTCGCGTGCACGTACACTCTACATTTAAATAGGAGGTTTGGGCTTCAAGTATGGACAAATCTAGAAACTCCTAGAATGTGGTAGATATGTGTACATAATGGTAGAGTTGTGTGGAGAATTCTAGAGAACTCTTGTAAGTGTGTAAATATCTAGATATTTGTAGGGAAGGTTCTGGAGAATCAATCTCCACCGTAGGATGATTTTGATCTTGACCGTTCATTGAGGAGGTGGTAGGCTATAAATAGGAGATGCCTCCTCATTTGTAAAGCATCCAAGGGAATTCAAGCATTTGGTGTTTCAAGAGCTTCTCTCTCTAAGTTCTCTTTCTCTCTCTAAAAGTTCTCTTAGTCTTTGTGTTCCTTTGCCTACTCGAGAGGTTTCGGCTGACTTAGCAAGATCGAGAGGGGTGATTGAGCTAAGGCCGGCACGGTGTTTGGTGGATCAAGTCCAAGGCCGTGACAAAGTGGTATCAGAGCTTTGGTTCGGAGCAGCTAGGTTTGAAGCTGTGAACGTGGTTCGTAGGCAAGAATGTCGGGAACAACTGAGGAAGTTGTTGTGGCTGGAGAAGAAAGGGGTAGAGAGACCCAACTTGCTCCTGAAGCAAAGAAGACCCGAGGATCAAGTAAGTCCCGCCAAGCCACGGATATTGCCACTTTGATGGCAAAGGTGGAGGCTTTGGAGGAGGCTTTACATGGGATGGCTACTAGGGTGGACAAGGTGGAGAGTGACTTTGAGACACTTGAAACCCACACCCTAGGCCAGTTGGACAACTTGAGGTCGGATGTTGATTCGCACCTCAATGTAGAGGAGGAACGAGCCGAGTCCATGAGGCGACTCGAGGCAAAGGTAATGGATGCCATTACCGCGATGCAGGGGCAACTCAACTCTCTAAAGAGTTCTTTGGAGAGACAAACTAAGACTCCGTTGGTGGGTGGTACCAGTGGAGCAAGGGAGGTGAGGTTGGATCTCCCTAAGCCGAAGGAATTTCAAGGCGTTCGTGATGCCAAGGAGGTTGAGAACTTCTTATGGCAAATGGAGAGATATGGTTGTGGTGGCGTAGGAAGCATGCAGACATGGAGAGAGGTCTTTGCACCATAGAGACCTGGGAAGATTTCAAGAGGGAGTTGAAGAAGCAATTCTATCCCGAGAACGTGGTCTATGTGGCTAGAAAGAAGTTGAGGGAACTTAAGCACAAGACCTCGATTTCGGATTATGTAAGGGACTTCACTGCCCTCACGTTGCAAATTCCCAATCTCAGTAGCGAGGAGACATTGTTCTACTTCGTGGATGGTCTTCAGAATTGGGCCAAGAATGAACTCCAACGGCGTGGTGTGTCAGATGTGGACGAAGCCATTGCCATTGCCATTGCGGAGAGTCTCACTGATTATCAAGTGAGGGAGAAAGGTGAGTCTTCCGGATCGAAGTCTCCTGAACCCAATCATGGGAACGGTGGGGGAGACAAGGGGAAGGAATTTACTAACGGAGGAAATGGCAAATCCTTCCATGGGAGAAAATCTGAAGAGAAGAAGAGGACAATAAGCTGCTACGTGTGCAAAGGGCCACATTACATGAGCAAGTGTCCGAAGCTTGGTAGCTTGTCAGCCATCGTTGAGGGGAAAGATGGATCTGACGAGGAGGAGCCAAGTATGCGCATGGGATCTCTCAGGGTGCTGAATGCCTTGAAGGCCAAACATGAGGAACCTGTTTGGAGGAGTAAAGGTCTCATGTTTGTTAATGTGGAGCTGAATGGGAAGCCAGTGAAGGTGATGGTAGACACCGGGGCTACCCATAACTTCATTACTCCCGAAGAGGCCAAGCGGGTTGGTCTCACTGTGGTTCAAGCCCGAGGAGGATGGTGGAAGTCTATCAACACTCCTGCCAAACCTCTTAATGGCGTAGCTCGTGAGGTAGAGCTATGCATCGGGACGTGGAAGGGGACCGTAGACTTGTCGGTGACCCCTATGAACAACTTCAACATGGTATTGGGTCTGGACTTTCTGCGCAAGGCGAAAGTAGCCCTCATGCCAGGTGAAGACTCGCTGTGCATCCTTGAGAAGTGGATAGGTTGCACAGTACCGACGACAAGCGACGAGCGGGGTGTTCGCTTGTCAACCATGCAAGTGGCGAAGGGGCCTGGGAGCGGGGAAGTCACCTACCTTGCGGCTTTGAAGGTGGTGGATCCTGATGTGGAGGATCGTGGGAATCTTCCCTCTGTATTGAAGAGGACTGGAAACCTCATGATGCCAAGACTCCAAGAAAGGTTGCTGCCGAGGGGAGAGGCGAACCGCGGGGTGGAGTATAGACTTGGCAAGGCTAATGTAGTGGGTGATACATTGAGCCAGAGGGTCGAGGTCACAAGGTCCTTCCTAGGCAAGACGGCCACGATGCAGATGAAGCGTGCAGCTTGGAAGAAGCGAGATCCGAGGTGTCGAGTTGAGGACAAGGTGATCGTGAAGCTTCCTCCCAAGCAAACCAAGGGATTTCCGGGTCTTGTTCGAGGCCCGACTTTGAAGAATCATCATGTCTGTCATGTGAGAATGTTCCGGCCATTTCATGAAGGCAAGGGTAATCTGGTCCAGTACAGTGACGAGGGCGTCACTGAATTAGGTGGGGGAGAGTGTCACGCCCGGAAAGGAACGCAGGATGATTCGCGTGTACGGACACTCTACATTTAAATAGGAGGTTTGGGCTTCAAGTATGGACAAATCTAGAAACTCCTAGAATGTGGTAGATATGTGTACATAATGGTAGAGTTGTGTGGAGAATTCTAGAGAACTCTTGTAAGTGTGTAAATATCTAGATATTTGTAGGGAAGGTTCTGGAGAATCAATCTCCACCGTAGGATGATTTTGATCTTGACCGTTCATTGAGGAGGTGGTAGGCTATAAATAGGAGATGCCTCCCTCATTTGTAAAGCATCCAAGGGAATTCAAGCATTTGGTGTTTCAAGAGCTTCTCTCTCTAAGTTCTCTTTCTCTCTCTAAAAGTTCTCTTAGTCTTTGTGTTCCTTTGCCTACTCGAGAGGTTTCGGCTGACTTAGCAAGATCGAGAGGGGTGATCGAGCTAAGGCCGGCACGGTGTTTGGTGGATCAAGTCCAAGGCCGTGACAGAAATCTCCCTTCCTCCTAGGTGATACTGATGTTGGGCAGAGCGAGCCGTCTATTATCCTCAGGCGTTTACCTAGGCACCCAGGAGCTAGGATGCCTCCCCCAGCGCCTTGACCAACTCCAGGATCGAACATTCTCCCTTTGGTGAGAGTGTCCAACCCCTTTGCCAGTTGAGCCCAAGGACGAGGGGTTCCATGCTTCTAGTTGCGAGTACAAATAAGAGCTAAAGTAACGGGCCGGCCCTTGGCCTTGCAGGTTCGACCTTTTAAGCTTGTAGGGCTAGCCCTTTTAGGACCAACTTTGGAGGCTCTATTTTATAAGTCTGGCTCTTGAAGGGTCAAGGCTTCAACAGGTCGGCTCGATAGGTTTGATCCAATTTCCCAACTCTAATTATAGTTAATGTCAGGTTGTGGTTATAAAAAAAGGTGCAAGTTTTAGTTAGTTATATTCATGGGGAACATAATAGTTTAGCGGATCATTTAACTAAACTAGCTCATAATATCGTAGGAGGAAACTTTTGTCCCTTTGATCACCCACCACATTTATACCAGGAGGCGGTAGTACTAGAATGATGGTAGGTTATAGTTTTTCATTTTGTAAATGCTCTTTTGATTTATTAATGGATTCTATATTTCATTAAAAAAAAATAACTACATCAAAAGCATACCCAGAGACCCAACTTGCTAGTGGCAAATAAAGCATTGGGTGACATATCCCCTTACCTAATGTGGTGTAAGAGGGAGCCACCTCATTGTCCACTGTGTCAAATATTTCTCTCACTAATTTGGGTTCCTCAAAAGCATACCCAGAGACCCAACTTGCTAAAACAAGAGAGAAGTGGCAAATAAAGCATTGGGTGACATATCCCCTTACCTAATGTGGTGTAAGAGGGAGCCACCTCATTGTCCACTGTGTCAAATATTTCTCTCACTAATTTGGGTTCCTCGGCCACATGGATATTTCTATTTTTACCTATATACGCGCGCACACGTTTTTGTAAATTACTAACCACCTAGTCAAAATATAACAAGCATAAATTTTTTAAAATAATATGATTTATATTTGTGCACGTGTGTGTTTGTTGGAAATTACTAATTTAGCTTGCTCAAAACTAACCTAAAACCTTCTCTTGTAATCTATTGTGTCAACAAATGCTTCTTTCATCTTCCTGCTCAATCATGTGATTCTTTGACCATTATTTGCAATGGAATCTCAAACATGAAATAGAAAGGGATTTCACCAAGAAAATCCCATGGGCTACATTGTTCGATTATATCTGCTGGGACATTTAGGTAAATCGTTGCAAGAAATTATTTGGTGAATACCTCACCAAAGACAGCACAAACGCACATGCTAGTCTTTTCAGAGCAAGTTGGGATAATGATTTAATAACAAAATGTCAATTTTACTCTAATCAGAATATTGCAAGATGTGTTAGCCGAAAACGTCAACAGGGATTTACCACTCTCGAGGTGGATGCTTCAGTTCTGGAGTCAAGGAGAAGCAGTTATGAAGGCACTATTAGTGGAGACGATAGACAATGGATATGCGGATTCATGTGTAAACTCACATCAGTTCCCCAACAATAGCAGAAATCATTGCGGTCACCCAAGGTCTTTAGATATGTTGGAATAAAGGATGCAAAAATGTTGTAGTACTATCGGATTGTGTTGAAGCTGTTAATATTTTGACTAGGGGTTGTGATCATTCTCATCTAGAGCCAAAAAATCGGGCCGAGCTCGTCGGGCTAGCTCTTTTAAGCCTTGACCTTTCAAGGGTCGGGCTTGAATATTAGAGGAGCTAAATGAAATTGACCCTCTGCAGGGCTAGCCTTGTAGGGCCTCGGGCTTAAAAGGGCTGGCCCTACAGGCCCTTTTAATTTATTATTATTATTTTTTGGATGCATAGATTCACATATGATGGTAATTTACTAATTTATATGTATTTCTTATTTGTTATAGAGTTATTTATCCATTTAATTACAAATACATAATAACTATACTCTGATTTTATGAATTGATTTATTATTTGTTGTAGATAAAGATTATGGATGTGTTCATGATGCGGGAGAAGAAATTCATGATATCATTACTCATGAAGCAGGGCCTACTACTCAAAGTGAAGCACAATCATATATCTTTGAAAATTCATGATATCCTTACTCATGAAGCAAAGCCTACTACTCAAAGTGAAGTACAATCAAATATCTTTGAAATTGATGATAGTGGTGAAGAAGGTGACAATGATACTCATCATACTAATGTTGCTTAGTGGTATGCTTCTTATATTTTATGTGAGTTATTTGTGGACAATGATTTGCTTTTGATTACGAATTAATGGATGTGTTTATTTGTTGGATAATTTGAGTTGTTTGGATATTAATGTTGACAACATTTATTTGATAAATTAGAACTTTTATTGCTATAATTTATTAATTATATTTCTTAAAAGAAAAAAAAAGGGAGGAAAAATAGTTAAAATTTGGAATAATAACTTTCGGACCCTGTAAGGCCGGCCCTGGCCCTCTTGGGTCGGGCTTTGAAAAGGGCCGACCCAGCCCTGATTCCCAGCTCTATTCTTGTCCCTTTAGAGACATTATAGTTGATGTCAGGTTGTGGTTATCAAAAAAATGACAAGTTTTAGTTAGTCATATTCTTAGGAAACATAATAGTTTAGCGGATCATTTGACTAAGCTAAATCATAACATTGTATGAAACTTTTGTCTCATTAATCACCCACCACCTTCATACCAGGAGGGGATAGTTAGTGAAGAATAGTAGATTGTAGTTTTTCACATTGTAAATGCTCTTTTGAGTTATTAATGGAATTCAATTTTCATTTAAAAACAACAACTACATCAAAAGCATACTCTGAGACCCAACTTGCTGAAATAAGAGAGAAGTTGCAAATAAAGCATTGGGTAACATATCTGTTTACCTGATGATGGTGTAAGAATGAGTAAGGGGTGGAAATAGGCTGGGCCATGCTAGGCTTCACCTTTAACAGACCATGCCTATTTTGCAACAAAGTGTCCTGAACCTAGTTTGCGGCTTGTTGCAGGCCTTATTATCGACTTAAGTCTAGCCTGTACAAAGGTCTGGCTTGACTTGGCCTGACGCCTGTTAAGGAGGCTTATTAAGATCAAGTATTGAATATCACTGAAAAGCAAGCCTATTAAGGAGGCTTGTTAAGATTTTTTTTATACAATTACATTTTTTTCAGATAGAATAATTATTTTTTTCAATTAGGATAATTACTTTTTTTTAGTATAAGTAATTAACTTTTCTTTTGTTAGCATATAGTAATTAACAGATCCAGGCCAGCCTGACAGGCTTAATAGATTTCTTAGTAAACTTAGGCTTGGCCAGTTAATCAAAACATGCCTTTAAATAGGTCTTGGTCTGACCTTTTTTACTAACAGGTCAGGCCTGACCAAGTCCTTAACAGGCCAGGTCAAAGGCCCTTGACAAGCCAACTGGTCTGTTTCTACCCTTAGAGGGAGCCATCTCATTATCCATTGTGCCAAATATTTCTCCCACTCTATTTTGGGTTCCTGGGCCGCGTTCATATTTCTATTTTTGGCTAGTATACATGTGATTTTATAAATTACTAACCGCCTAGTCAATATATAACAAACATAAAGTTTTTGTAATGACATGATTTATGTTTGTGCACCATGTGTGTTTGTTGGAGATTACTACTTCTCTTGTCCTAGTTATAGGGTGTGGGAGAAGTAATTTTTGATTCTTTTTATAAGGTAGAGAGATTAATTGTTTATATAAATGTATAATTCACACGTTATTTATTATTGTATTGACTTTATTTTTATGGGTGTAATGAACACTAAATAGAGGTAAAGTCATAAAGTTGTTGAATTTAGGGATGAGTTAATGAGGTTCAAAAGTTTTTATATATTAGTATGTGTGAAATATGTTGAAAGTGTCTTATAAATAGAATTAAATGAGTACATTGAGTGGTGTAATTGGGTGGTTTCAAATTCAGATTGCAAAGGGTACAGGACAGTGATGCCAAGGGGATGGTAAGCAGAGGGAAGAAGGAGATGGAACTTTGATTGTGGTTATTATGAGATTAAAATAAAATTTCATGGCTCATTTAAGGGATGTAAGGCATAGAGAGTATTATTAGCTATTAGCTGCCAAGGGCTTTAGTTAATAATCAAGATGCTTGATGGTAGATAGCACTGTGCAGTAATAATGAGAGGGACGGGGTGGGGTTTCTTTGTTGGATATACTCCCTCCGGTTTTATTTATAAGAGTCTGGTAACTAAATTATGTGGCTTAACAAAGTGGTTAAAATTAATTTAAAGTAATAAATATGTCTTCAAATAAACTTTTTTTTTCAAGTACACTTTTATTTATGAGGGGTAAGTAAGAGAGAGAAATAAAGTAAATATTATTATTATCAACCCTTAATTAATGCAATATGTGTAGAATTTATGAGTAGCATAAATAGAAAAAAAAAAAGTCATTAAATGTTGAAACAATTCGAATTTCATAAAGAGGACCAAGGCAAAAAAAAATTCATGTGGTTCAGTTTGTGCATTGTTTTTGTCGTATCTTTCTTTGGGTTCTTCAGCTAAATAAAATCGGCTAGCTTGGCTTAAAAAAAAATGATATAGGCTTGCCAATTTGTTTTGACTTTTTTTGTTCAAAAGTTTGTTTTGACTTTTGATCCTTTGTTACTAGCTTTTTTTCTTTTTTTGGTCAACATTGTTACTAGCTCATTTAGCTGTATGGGGATAAGTATTTTGCCAAGTTTCCAGTGCATGTACATGACATCATCGTCTTTTTTATTATGTTGCGGGGGTGAACATCCCATTATATGGTCACACTCGCAGATACAATATTGCCAAAATTGACAAAACCGAAAAAGTCAAGACAAAACACCCACGTTTTTTTTTTTTTTTTTTTTTTTTTTTGTGGTTGTGGTATTTGGAACTGAGAAAACCAGCTGAGCCCGTTGGATAGGTCCGTCTATGCTATGAATTTATAAATGTCGGCTTAAGATTGTTGTCTCAAAAGTGAAAGCGGAACCCCTCGTTTTTGGGTTCAACTGGCAAAAGGATCAGACATTATCACCAAAGGAAGGGTTCGATCCTGGAGTTGGTTAAGACGCTGGGGAGGCATCCAAGCTCTTGGTGCTTAGATAAACGCCTAAGAGTAATAGATAACTCACCTTGTCCAATATTGGTATCACCTAAGAGGAAGGAGACTTCGCTTTGTCCTTGGATCGTAGGTGAGGGCGTGAGGCCAACACCTTTCCTAAAATTTTTATATATATAAAAAAGGTGAAAGCAGACTTAAAATGGTCAATCCTGTACGACCGAGGACTAACAAGGCCGGCCTTTTTAGGCCTGTAAGTTTTTTTTAAAAAAAAATTATTTATATGACAATAATATCATTGATTTTTTTATACTTTGTTAATGATATTGCAAATATTTAATTATCATCATCTTTTTTATAATTAAGTTTCATAAAAACATTTTGTATTAAAAATCCTAAGAATTAAAACTTATAAAAGATATTTCTTACTATTTCATAAGAATTCTTATCAATTTTGTATTTTTTTTTTACTTATTTTCTAGTTATTATTTTGTTTATATCTTGTATTGTTTTTTTTTACTACTTACACTTTTCAATTCATATTTATAAGAAGTATTTTAAATTTTATTAAGTCTTCTCATTAATTATGGTATGTAGACAATAGTTTGCCTTTGATTATGACTTAATGATTGTGTTTGTTGCATGATACCTATTGTTTAGACTTTAATATTGACAACATTTATTTGTTAAATTAGAAATTTAATTATTGTAATTTAGTAATTATATTTATTTGAAAAACATAAGAAAAATAATTAAAATTTAGAAAAATGACTTTCGGCCCTAAAGGCCCGGCCCTGACCTGTACACTCACGAACTAGGCCTTAAAAAACAAATGTTTTTGTTACCCCGAACCTAGAAAGGCCAACCCTTTCCCAGCTCTAGACTGGTATTATGGTGGGTAATTTTTTTTTTCTGTATTTTTAATAAATTTATAAATAACATACAATTTTGAAAGTAGTCCGTAATTATCTAAAAAATAACTTAAATATCCAGAAATAATAAATTTACTGAAATCTTTAAAATAAAAAGAAATTAGGACACTTTCCCCCTGACTTTCATTTTTTTTTGAAACAAAATTATTAGTTCAAATAATTTCACTTACTTATATTTTCTTTTTTACCAACCACATACTTGTAATTTAGAAATTTAGAAACAGTACAAAACTTCCGAATACATGGGTTTTACTTTTATACCATTCTCATCTTATTTATAAATTTAAGTTGACTAACTCTCATATATCAATAAGGTTAGTTAGCTCATTAATTATAGACTACATTTTCAATTTTATCCTTGTAATTGATTCTGAAAGCCAAAATGAATAAATTCTTTTTTATTATAATTATTCTGAGTAAAATTATATTAAAAAAACATATTTATTACTATCAATATAGTAAGGACAAAAAAAATTAGTCAGAGGTAACTTATAAATAGAACCACGTGTGTCACAAATTAAGTGTTACTGATATTGACAAGTCAAAAATAAATTAAAAATTTCAGGGGGATGGTCCACAAAAAGAAGACGCAGATGCGATCTAAGTGCGTCTGGGGGAAGTAATAAATAAACTAATTGTTCTTTTGACAGCTCTTAATTTGTTGCGTGCAAGGTTAGTCCTTTTTTCCCCCTCTTTTATTGTGGATCTTTGTTCGTTCTCTTCAATCATCATAATCCATATTGAGAAAAAAGATTAAGAAGTAATTTGACTAATGAATTATTACCTCGAGAGCGTCTCATACAAATAACTTTTAAGTTAATCAAAAATACCAAAAACCTTTTAAAAATGTGTAATCAACACACAAAACTTTTACTCCAAGAACAACCAGTACAAAAAAGTTTTACTCTATTTTTGTATTGACTGCATATTTTTAAAAGTTTTTTTGGTATTTTTGTTCCACTTAAAAGTTATTTGTGCTGATCACTCCTGAACTAATAGTTTGTTGACCAAATTGCTCCTTAACCCTTCAGAAAAATTGCTTTTCTTCCAAAAAAAATTTAGAAGCCTCATTATTTTCGGTTCATAAATCTAGCTTGATAGAAACAAACCTAAAACCTCCGCTCATAATAATCTATTATGTCAATAAATGCTTCTTTCATCTTCCTGCCCAATCATTTGATTCTTTGACCATTACTTTTTGGCAAGAGATTTTAGCATCACTTTATGATTTTGTTTTCATACGAGTTAAGACAATTTCATTGCCTCACTTTCTTAAGTTTTTTAAATTTCATGTTGGTATTATTTTTTTTATACTTAAAAGCTTAGGTGATTTGGGTCCTGGGACTTATTATGGTTAAGTCATGCCTCCATGCTTTGGTACAAAGTAGTAAGTATTGGAGTTCAAGTTGAATAGAGTTATACTAAAACTGTCAATTGTGATTCGTAAGTTATTATTTTCTATACATAAGTAGCCAGTGAAGCGATGACGTCTGACATGTATGACTTCAAAATATTACCTACAAGGTTATTGATATCTGAGGAGCTCAAGTTTTTAAAAATGTATACTGAAATTGTTAATTGACATGCGTAATTAGCTTAAGTATATAAAAGATAACAACTTAATTAAGAATCACAATCAATAGTTTCAGTATACATGTTGATAACTTGAGCTCCTCAAATGTTGTCGAGGCAGATTGGTCATTTGGAAACATTTACAAATCCTAGATTCAATTCCACACAAATGTCTGATTTGATATTTGTGATATTAGGCTTCTAATTAATATGTGATTTTCCCATTTTCACCGATTTTTTTTTTTGGAATTTTCACTTTTTACTTTGTGAATGCCTTAATTTTTACATATGGCACTGGTTGGGGTTAAGTTGTTGTATGCTCTTTCCTATTCTTAATATATGATACGAGTATATTTAATTTACTTACTTTTAATTAGATTAGAAAGTTAGTTAAATTCGTTAAGATGACATGGATTTTCTAAAACACTTTAACCATCTTCTCTAATTCCCTCAGTCTCACTTCTCCTTGATTATTGTTGAGAGACATTCATTAGTAAATTAGAAAAATAATGATAAATATAAAAAATAAGTCTTAATTTATGACTAATATTAACTCTTTAAATATATTTTATATTAAGGATAGAATGGAATATTTGAATTTTTTAAAGGAGTTTCGATTTTCGGGATATGTGAGTTTATTAAGCAATCTAATAATAAAAAAGCCAGTGCGAGTTTGAATAATTTCCAAAATCTGCCAATGGTTTCAAAATTGACTTCAAATTCTCAAATAATATCAATAACATAATAATTAAGAAAAGCAAAGCACATGACCTCACTCATGACGCACTTGTGTATCAGGGTTTGTGGTGAGACAGGTACTACACATTTTCATATAATAATATAAGGCTTAGCTTTTTGTAGTAGTGTGGTGTTGAAAAAGCAATACACATGCATGTACATAAAACTGGGTTCAGAAATATACGACTGTCTTTGGAATAAAACCTAACTGTTTTCGTGGAGATGAATGATGCTAGGTAAATCAACTAATTGTAATATTACTTTATATTACCGCGGGTCTTAATTATAAGAGTTAGTTGACTTTCTTTGTAGATATTAAGGAAACTAAATAAGTTACTTAATCATTTCATATGTTGTGTATCCTTAGATTATATATTAGTTTATTAGTTAAATTAATTAGTTTGAAGAAAAAAATAAAAATAAAAATACTCTAAAGTGATTTAATTAGCTTTCTTAATCTCTCTAAAAAAGTCAACTAGGTCTTATAATTAGGACCGGAGGGAGTATGATTTTTCTGAAGTACTGTGTTGTGTCCTTACTATAAGGTATAATTTAATTACTGATTTAAAGAAATTAAGAAAGTTAAATAAATTACTTTAAAATATTTATATTTATCAAAAAATTTAAAACTAATATGTCTAACTTATAAATTGATATATAAATATATAATATAATCATGCACATAAGTACTTCAAAAAGATAATATAATATGTGTTATAATTAACTAATTTATTTAGTTCCCTTAATCTCCTTTGAATTAATCAACTATGTATGATTATAATATGTAATTCATCTAATATGCGCTATTAATAAAAAAGAATTTAGAAAAATATATAAATGCGAGAAATAAAATGAATCAAGATATTTTATTTAAGATAAAATAAAATTCCTTTATTAATTCTTATATTTAAATTTTTTTCCCCAACCAATAACCTAACCATATTGAAATCTATTAATTCTTATATAGAGAGCAGGAAATGTTAAAATGGTTTTCATAAATAAATATGTAACTTATTTTTTCAAAACACACTTAGCTTATTTTTGATTTGGAGAGGGTGGGTGAAAGAGACATATAATTAATTATGAGTAAAAATTAAAAAAAAAAAAAAAGAGTTAAAAGCCACATGCATCTTCAAAGTGTGGTTTGAAAATAACTAAGACGATTAAAAAAAACTAAGGCTTGTTTGAAAACACACCAGTCATGTTTCTTTCTCATCTCAATTTATTATTTTTACTGACTTGGTTTATTAATTATTATCTCTAATTATCCATAAAATTCGTGAACTTAAAGATGATTTTAAGATTTTATGAAATAAACAATTCAAGTTCATAAAAAGGAGACGGAGGGATCATTATTATGTGCTCTGCAGTCTGCACGATATATCATGATGATAATTAAGATTCATTCACATGAAAGATTCGATTCCCTGGACTCACCCGCCAGGCCGCCACCCTATAAATCCGCTTCACCTTATTATCGTATCCGCCACCCTACAAAGCCTCTTCCTGGAAATTGGAATTACCCATCAAAATATATAAGAGATGCAAACACTCACATTTAATATCCGTTGAAATGGATAATTCATGAAACTTTTTCGAAGCAGGGTGTGCCTGTGAACATGAAGCGCTTTAAGTTTCTTTTTCGAAAAGAAACAAAACAACGTAGGACAACTGCGCAGTCATAACCGGTAGAGGAGAGGTAGTAAAAACTAACGAGAAATTAGTACTACTGTTGTTAATTGAGACGCGCGCGTTTACTTTATTAAAATATTAATTAATCGGCCAACGAGATTTAAGGTTCTGTTAACCGATTTCGATCAACGATGTCACTCTGCCTGCCCTTTTTATTTACGTGACGTCCCAATTGACGTAATTTCGAAAAATAAAAAAACATGCCAGCTAAGGATTCCCACCATACTTGACGATTTTGAAATCCCCACAAAACCTTTGCATATGTCTGTCTATATATATATACGCCCCGATATCGTGGACAACTCACAGTTCTTCAAACAAATCTAAAAAGATTACATCTGTTTCTGGGAAAAATAATTATTGGCTTCATTTGTCTTTGAATAGACAAAGCTTGAGCCTTTGTGTATAATTGTGTTGGTTCGTCATCAATGGAGGGTAGTGAACATGGTAGTTTCAGGATAGCGAGTTCATCGCTATGGAGGAACACAGATATGGAGGTTTTCTCAAACTCATTCCACCAAGAAGACGACGAAGAAGCTCTTAAATGGGCAGCTATTGAGAGACTTCCGACCGTTGCTCGTTTGAGGACAGGCTTGTTGACTTCACCGGACGGTGGGGCCAATGAGATTGATATCCACAAACTTGGGTTACAAGAAAGAAAGAGTTTGCTTGATAGGTTACTCAAAGTAACCGAAGAGGACAATGAAAAGTTCTTGCTCAAGCTCAGAAATCGAATTGATAGGTCAGCATCTCGCTTAGTTTCATCTCATAATTGATGGTTTCATTTTATCTCTCTCTGTTTCAAACTCTCTGATATGGCTTCTCTTCTTCCTCTTTAATCTCATGTCTCAGAGCTGGGATCAAGATTCCTACGATAGAAGTTCGGTTTCAGAACTTGAAAGTCGAAGCTGAAGCTCACGTAGGAAGCAGAGCTCTGCCTTCGTTCTCTAACTTCATCGTTAATATCTTTGAGGCAAGTTTTCTGATCAACATTTAACTTTAATAAAGGAGCTTTCTGCGTCATTTTATAGTGAAGGTTCTTACACGCATTTCTCTTTACAAAAACAGGGGATTTTGAACTTGGTTCACGTAATTCCAAGTAAAAGGCAACATATAAATATCCTGGAGGCTGTTAGTGGAACAATCAAGCCAGCAAGGCAAGAAACTTCTTAGTTTAATTCTGATATTTGATATTTCTGTAGCTATCTTCCTCATAATTTCCTCTCTCTCCAGAATGACGTTGCTTTTGGGCCCTCCAAGTTCTGGGAAGACAACGCTCTTGTTGGCTCTGGCGGGAAAGCTGGATCCAAAACTCAAGGTTAGGACAGAAGAAAACAAAGTTGATTTGTTTAACTGAATTTTCGAACTTTTGTTCTTTTCTTTATCTGTCATCGATGAATTAATATGTCCTCCCTGAACAGTTGTCAGGAAAAGTGACTTATAATGGTCATGAGATGAACGAGTTTGTGCCTCAGAGAACTGCAGCGTATGTCAGCCAAAATGATCTTCATGTTGGAGAAATGACAGTTAGAGAAACCTTGGCCTTCTCAGCTAGATGCCAAGGAGTTGGGCCTCGTTATGGTCAGTCTATAATAACATTAAGCTTTTATTTTCAGTTTCATCAACTATGCTATTCAAATCATTGGCTGCTATTTCAGATGAAAAGTAAGTTTTGATTTTAATTTGACCATATTATCTCATAATAAATTCTGCAGACTTGTTAGCAGAGTTGTGCAGAAGAGAAAAGGAGGCAAACATAAAGCCTGACCCAGATTTAGACGTCTACATGAAGGTAATGAAATTTAATTAATACTGATCACGATCATAAAATTTTAGAGGATAATCTATTTCTGTGTCTAATAAAATTTAATATAATGTTCAGGCAGTAGCAACAGAAGGCCAGAAAGCAAGTTTGATCACAGATTATGTCCTAAAGGTAAAACCAATAAAAAATTGTTTTCATATTTCCTTACATCCGTCACACAATTTAACGTTATTTTCTGTTCCTCTCTTTGGTTTAAACATACAGATTCTTGGACTAGAGGTCTGTGCAGATACTATTGTTGGAAATGCAATGTTAAGAGGCATATCAGGTGGACAAAAGAAACG
Source organism: Acacia pycnantha (assembly GCA_025563575.1). Classification (NCBI taxonomy): domain Eukaryota; kingdom Viridiplantae; phylum Streptophyta; class Magnoliopsida; order Fabales; family Fabaceae; genus Acacia; species Acacia pycnantha. The sequence continues at coordinate 4,202,041 of JAMWYP010000013.1, forward strand.
TGTCACCACAGGTAAAAGAAGCTTCCTTTCAATATCAAAGCATGCATTGTTTTACTTGTCTCAGAGTTATCTTGAATAATCAAATGATTTACAATTATAGGGGAGATGCTGGTTGGGCCAGCTAAAGCTCTCTTCATGGATGAAATATCTACGGGTTTGGATAGCTCCACAACACATCAAATTGTGAATTCAATCAAGCAATATGTTCATATTCTCGAAGGAACCGCCATGATCTCACTCCTACAACCATCTCCGGAGACTTATGATCTGTTTGATGACATTATTTTACTCTCCGACGGCCATATTGTGTATGAGGGTCCTCGTGAACACGTTCTTGAGTTTTTTGAATCAATGGGGTTCAGATGCCCCGAGAGAAAAGGCGTGGCAGACTTCTTGCAAGAAGTAAGTGAAAATTCATCTTCTTTCAATCTGTCTAGATAGTTTAGACTCAGGGTTGAACTGAATGAAGGAACAATAATATGATATATATTATAGGTGACATCAAGGAAAGATCAAGAACAGTATTGGGCAAACAAAGACCAGCCCTACAGATTTGTCACTGCCACAGAATTTGCAGAGGCATTTCAATCATTTCATGTTGGGAGAAGACTTGGAGATGAACTCGCCACTCCTTTTGACAAATCCAAGAGCCATCCAGCTGCTTTAACAACCAAAAAGTATGGAGTGGGAAAAATGGAACTATTAAAAGCTTGCTTATCAAGAGAATATTTACTCATGCAGCGCAATTCGTTTGTTTACGTCTTCAAGGCTTCCCAAGTAGGTTTAGGATTTTGAGGCTCTCACTTTAAAGTCTAGTTCTTAATCCACATAATTCAACTTCAATTTTTAACTCTTGTTTTTCCAAATCTTTTTAGCTTGCTTTTATGGCAATTATTGCCATGACCATCTTCCTCCGGACTGAGATGCCTAGGGATTCAGTGATTGATGGGCAGATATATACCGGAGCATTGTTCTTTGCTGTCATTGTGCTCATGTTCAATGGAATGCCTGAGCTTACCATGGCAGTTTCGAGGCTTCCTGTGTTTTACAAGCAAAGGGATTTTCTCTTCTTCCCTTCATGGGCATACGCTCTTCCGTCATGGATCCTCAAAGTTCCCTTGACATTTATGGAAGTGGGTGTTTGGGTATTCCTCACCTACTATGTCATTGGATTTGATCCAAATGTTGGAAGGTAAAAACTTAAAAAGAGCAAAACTCAAGTTTTTCAAACTCCCTTCAGTTTAAATCCTGATATTCATGTTTCTACCTACTGCAGATTGTTCAGACAATTCCTTATTCTAGCGCTGGTAAGCCAGATGGCTTCTGGACTATTCCGTTTGATCGCAGCAGTTAGCAGAGATATGACAGTGGCTCTCACACTTGGGTCATTTTCATTGGCTATCCTTTTTGCCATGGGTGGTTTTGTCCTGTCAAAAGGTATCATAATCACAAAGGCAAAGATGATACAACCTCTATTCTCTAATAATGTTTTTATACTTACAATGCTCTTCTGTTTTCTTCGGTTTATGCGTCAGATGATATAAAGAAATGGTGGATATGGGGATTCTGGATATCACCTTTGATGTATGGACAGAATGCCATAGTGAATAATGAGTTCCTAGGGAATAAATGGAGCAAGGTAAGCTTTTGATTTATATATTGAGGCATTATTATGCTAGTCTAATCCCATATATGTACTGATGATGTCTTGATATAATGTCCAATGAAAGGTCCTCCCTGGTTCAGAGGAACCACTAGGAGTTCAGGTTTTGAAATCTCGAGGATTCTTTACTGAGTCATACTGGTATTGGATTTCGGTTGGGGCATTGGCTGGATATACATTATTGTTCAACATAGGCTACATACTTTCTCTCACTTACCTGAACCGTAAGCTTCTTTGCACCTTATATGTTCTTTTACCAGGAAAAAAAAAAGGAGAGTTCATGTACTGATGCTCTAAACGGATTATGCAGCAATTAGAAAGCATCAGGCTATAAAGTCAGAGCAGGCTCTAGGCACTGAACAGGATAATGGTAGTAATGAAACTAGTCTATTGAAGGACAAAAAGGCTGGGGCGGGTCGCCACTCAAAGAGAGGTACTTGATCTTCAAAACAAATGTATCATATTAATGATGTTTGTGTAAGTGATAATAGTTCATTTTTATTTTTACAATATACCTCATGGGTTTAAAATTGAGCAGTGGGAGCTGATCAACTGACTTTCGTGGAGACAAGTCATAACAGGAAAAGAGGAATGGTTCTTCCTTTTGAACCACATTCTATTACCTTTGATGAAGTAACATATTCTGTTGACATGCCACAGGTACTGTAAAATTCATATAAAAAAAATAAAAAATAAAAGGGCTTGTTTTCAATTTAAAGCATATTTGTGATCATATTTCACTGAGTCCTTGCGTTAAACTTGTAGGAAATGAAGAGTCGAGGTGTCGTTGAGGATAGGTTGGTGCTTTTGAAGGGTGTTAGTGGAGCTTTCAGGCCTGGTGTTCTCACTGCACTAATGGGTGTCACTGGTGCTGGTAAAACAACTTTGATGGATGTACTTGCTGGAAGAAAAACAGGAGGATATATTGGAGGGCACATCAAAATTTCTGGATATCCAAAAAAGCAAGAATCATTTGCTCGAATCTCTGGATACTGTGAGCAGACTGATATCCACTCTCCTCATGTTACCGTATACGAATCCTTGCTCTATTCAGCATGGCTTCGATCGTCGCCAGGAGTTAATGCTGAAACTAGGAAGGTCTGCATTTGAATACTAAAACCTTAAAAGCTACAAAAATTCCAATGTTTTAGTTTACCTTTGTTTCTAAGTTTGGAAATTCCAAATGTTTGCAGATGTTCATAGAGGAAGTCATGGAACTTGTTGAACTGAATCCATTGAGGAATGCACTGGTTGGATTACCTGGTGTGAATGGTCTCTCAACAGAACAACGCAAAAGATTAACTATTGCAGTTGAACTGGTAGCTAATCCTTCTATAATATTCATGGATGAGCCAACTTCTGGTTTAGATGCAAGAGCTGCTGCTATTGTCATGAGAACAGTTAGGAACACAGTAGACACAGGAAGAACTGTAGTATGCACCATTCATCAGCCTAGCATTGATATATTTGAATCATTTGATGAGGTGAGATATGCAAATATTAAAGCATTGATTCAATTTGAAATAGTTCTCTTCCATATCACAGTATCTGACTCCTTTCCCCCCCCACTAAAATGCAGCTTTTCCTAATGAAGCAAGGAGGGAGTGAAATATATGTGGGGCCATTGGGACACCATTCTTCCCAATTAGTCAATTACTTTGAGGTAAAGAAGTTGTGGGACATAGAGAATACCTTAGTAAATGATGCATTTTTATGTCTGTTTCAGTAGTATAATTTTGCTGAAAAGCTTATTTTTTTCTCATGAAGGAAATTCAAGGCGTCAGTAAGATCAAAGATGGGTATAATGCAGCAACATGGATGCTGGAAGTTACAAGCTCAGGAAAAGAAATTGAATTGGGGGTAGATTTTTCTGAGGTTTATAAGAATTCAGAACTATACAGGTAAATCTTGAACTGAGCAAAGCAAAATAACTGAAAAATATTCTTATTAAAAGAGCTTACTCATAGTATGTAATATCGTCTGATAGAAACTATTTTGGGGCGTGTGTTTCAGGAGGAACAAAGACCTTATTAAAGAACTGAGCACTCCAGCTCCTGGTTCAAAGGACCTTCATTTTCCAACTCAGTACTCACAATCCTTCTTCACCCAATGCATGGCTTGCTTGTGGAAACAATATTGGTCTTACTGGCGCAATCCTTTATACACTGCCGTAAGATTCCTCTACTCACTTGCTGTGTCTGTCGTCTTTGGGAGCATGTTCTGGAACCTTGGATCCAACATGTAAGACCAATCTTGTCAATGTCTTTCATCAACTCTTGTTTTCCCTTGTTCTGAAGTCTAAATTTTCACATTGAATTGCAGTAAAAAGCAACAAGACATTTTAAACGCCATGGGATCCATGTATGCTGCTGTTCTATTTCTTGGCATTAAGAATGCTAATGCAGTGCAGCCCGTGGTGGCTGTCGAGCGAACAGTCTTTTACCGTGAAAGAGCTGCTGGAATGTATTCTCCTTTACCATATGCTTGTGCACAGGCAAGCAATTTCTTGCTTCAACATTTTTCTGATACTTTTTGTTTCTTTTAGTATCCTTCCATGTGAACAAATTGCCTCGTTCTTATTCTGATCTTTGTATTTTCTTTCAGGTGTTGATTGAGCTCCCATATGTTCTTCTACAGGCTGTGGTCTATGGCATTATAGTTTATGCAATGATTGGTTTTGAGTGGACAGTTACAAAAGTCTTTTGGTACCTTTTCTTCACATATTTCACTTTACTGTACTTCACCTTCTATGGCATGATGTCCGTGGCGCTGACTCCAAACCAGCACGTTTCCTCCATAGTTTCTTCTGCATTCTTTGCAATATGGAACCTCTTCTCAGGATTCATTGTTCCAAGACCTGTAAGTTCTGGTTTTTCCTTATCATTTAGTATCAGCTTCTACTTGAAACACAAGAAATGCATGTTTTATCCATTTTTTTTCCTGGTCCTTGTCTATTCTGATGATGAACAGAGGATCCCGGTATGGTGGAGATGGTACTGCTGGATAAATCCAGTGGCTTGGAGCTTGTATGGATTGGTAGCATCACAATTTGGAGATGTAAAGGACCCTATTCAGCCTAATGGCTTAGGTTCAACAGTGGAAGAGTTCCTGAGAAAATACTTTGGTTTCAAGCATGATTTTGTTGGAGTGGTTGCAGCAGTGGTGGTTGGATTTGCTGTATTGTTTGCTCTCATCTTTGCTGTGTCCATAAAGATGTTTAGTTTCCAACGACGTTAGGAAGAAGCTCATTCCAGTTTTAGTGTAAATATTCTCATCTTCGGCAAGAATATTTGGGGCACCAATAGGCAAATAGCTAGTTCACGGCATATATTTTTTTTTTTGCTATTAAATGTAAGAGACTTCTCAGCAGTTCCTTTCATTCTTTCTCTGTAACAAGTTACTATTTCAAATTGCTCTATTTCTCCCCTCACCGAATAGGGGTAACTATCGAATCAAAATTATAGTCATTTTACGTAAAAAAACACAAAATGATAACTTCCCAAAAAGAAGTTAAAAAACTTCATCTCAAATTTCTGCGTTTTTTCTTCCTGTCATTTTCGATTTCTTTTCCAGTGTTATTCCTTTTATATGAGGTTATAAGCCATATTGATTTCGGCACCTCCCACTTACAATGGGATTCTATTACTTATAACCCATAAAGCCTTTAGGTGGTTATGTCAAAGGGACCTTCATATTTGAGAGAAGTTACATTGCGTGAATCTTATTTTTTTTAAACATTACACTCGGTTGGTAGAATATAAAATGGTTCTCTATTTGGTCTCGCATATTGGCTGCAGAGTGGAGGTGAGTTGGAAGAATTTTTTGTGACATGTGAAACAGAGTTGGAAGCCATTTTTGCCATATAATATTGAGTTAGAAAAAGTGAAAAGACAAAGGCCTATGATAATAACTAGGAAATGCGGCAAGTTATGTTTAAAATTGTACTGCACGGCAAGGTGGTAAAGTTATACAGGGAACAACAAGTGAAGCTGTGCTAGTTGTCTTGTTGGCTACCCGTGATGACAAGCTGCAAGGCAAGCTTGTGGATGTATGCATCTGATCTAACACACCCTTCTTTACTCAAAGCCAGTCAGGTACCTTCAACAAGACACAGAAAAATGAAATACCAAAGTTGATATATATGTATTCTCTACTGTGGGCTTTATACTAAATAAATAGTGGGGAAAAAGTGCACATTAGCTCAGAGTTAGAAGAGAGAGAGAATTAGCAATGACGTGGGAATATACATGTTGTACACTACCAATTACCATTTTTGTGAATCAACTATCTATCTTCTTTTCTATGGATATCAAAAGTTGTTTAGTCTACTGTGAATTATGTGTAATACGTGTGGGTTCAATACATTCTGTTACATTAGAAACGCTTGATCTCCTTATATTAGGTGATATCAATATCATAGAGTTATGTGTGACCCGTACAGGAAGTTATATTATTATTTTTTATATTTTTTTTTTGTTTAATTAAAAGTATTTATTCTAAAACCATAATTCTTAAATCCATCAGTCTAAATTGAAGCATTTTTAGGAATAAAGATGAGATAATGGGATGGAAGATAAAATGCTTAAGCACAACTCTAAATAAACCTTCTCGCAACTGAAAGGAAAATATCTGTACAAATAATATATAAAACAAAGTCCGGACATATTTTAATTATAAAACTATCTAAATTATAATCTTTTTAAAAAAAAAAAAAAAATCTCTTTAGTTCTCTTTTATTTAATATTTTAATTATATAGGTGACAATACGTGACGTCCCATTTGACGTGCAACCTTTGTATATGTTTGTCTATATATACACATTACGATATCGCGAATAACTCACTCAGTTCTTCAAACAAACATAAAAGGTTTTTGAATAAGCTTGGTTTATAATTGTGTTGGTTCATCAATGGAGGGTGGTAGTAGTGGTAGTTTCAAAAAAGAGAACAAGAGTAGTTTCAGGATAGCGAGTTCATCGCAAGACCACGAAGAAGCTTTTAAATGGGCTGCTATAAGACTTTGCTTGAAGGGTTAGTCAAAGTAACCGAGGAAAATGAGAAGTTGTTGCTCAAGCTCGGGAATCGAATTGGTAGGTCAGGATCTCGCTTTCATTTCTTAATTGATTTCACTGATCTCTCTGTTTCAAACACTCTGATGGCTTCTCTTCTTGCTCCTCAATGTGATGTCTCAGAGTTCGGATCCAGATTCCTACATAGAAGTTCGGTTTCGGAACTTGAAAGTCGAAGCAGCCTTACCTTCATTCTCTAACTTCATCGTTAATATACTGGAAGCATGTTTTCTGAACATTTGTCTTGCATGAAGGAGCTTTCTGCGTCATTTTATTGAGAAGGTTCTTGACGCATTTTTCTCTTAAACAGGGCCTATTGAACTTGGTTCACGTAATTCCAAGAAAAAGAAACATATAAATATTCTGGAGGACGTTAGTGGAATAATCAAGCCAGCAAGGTAAGAACCTTTGTTTTATTCTCTGATATTTGATATTTCTGCAACTATATCTTTCTCAACAATTTCCTCTCTCCAGAATGATGATGCTTTTGGACACTCCAAGTTCAGGGAAGACAGCGCTCTTGTTGGCTTTGGTTGGAAAGCTAAAACCAAAACTCAAGGTTAGGACAGAAGGAAACAAAATTAATTTGTCTAACTAGATTTTCATATTTTTGTTATTTTTATAATCTGCTACTACTGAAGTAATTAATATTTTTGTTCTTGCAAGAAGTAAGCGAAAATTCACCTTCTTGCAATATGTCCGGATATAGTTTACACACGCTTTTGAAGTAACAATAATATAATATATTATAGGCGACATGAACGAAAGATGGAGAACAGTGCTGGGTAGACAAAGACCGGAAGCAGATAATCTCAGAAGTGCCCCCCTTCTCTTTCCTCAGCGTCCTCATCTCAACCGTTCAAAAAATGATCTAACAGTCCGGAGCATTTTTTTAAAACACCGCATGCGGTACAAACACCGCATGCGGTATTTGGTACAAATACCGCATGCGGTACAGATGAAAAAATGATGTGCGTCTCTCTAGACGGTTGGATCAATTTTTGGACGGCCAGGATACACGGATACTGAGGAATACTTAGAGGGGCGCTTCTGAGGAAATCCGGATCCCTAGCCTTGTATCATTTCACGTTGGGAGAAGACTTAGAGATGAACGTGTCACTCTTTTTGACGAGTCAAAGAGTCATTCAGCTGCTTTAACAACCAAAAAGTATAAGAGAATATTTACTCCGGTCTTCAAGGCATTTCAACTAGGTTTAGGGCTTTCACTTTAAAATCTATTGATTAATACACATCATTCAACTTCAGACTAAGGTGTATAGGGATTCAATGACTGATGAAGGGATATATATTGGGGCATTGTTTAATGGACTGCCTGAACTTACCATGATGGTTACAAGGCTTCTTGTGTTAAGGGATTTTCTCTTCTTCCCTTCATGGATCCTCAAAATGCCCTTAATGTTTATGGAAGTGAGTGCTTGGGTATTCCTCAGCTATGTTATTGGATTTGATCCAAATGCTAGAAGGTAAAAACTTAAAAGAGCAATACTCAAGTTTTTCATACTCCATTTAGTTTTAATCCCGATATTCATGTGTCTACCTACTGCAGCTTGTTCAAACAATTCCTTATTCTCATGCTCAAAACCAGAAGATTTTCGTGACTGTCCACCCAAAACCAATCATTGCATAAACTATAATGCCGTAGACCACAGCATGTAGAAGAACATATGGGAGCTCAACCAACACTTGCAAGAAAATACAAAGATCAGAATAATGATGAGGAAAATTTTCAAACGGAATGATGCTAGAATACAACAAGTATCATAAAAGTGCTGAAGTAAGAAATTGCTTTCTGTGCAAAAGCATATGGCAAAGGCGAATACATTCCGACAACCACCACAGGCTGCACTACATTAGCATTCTTAACAACAAGAAGGAAAACGACAGCATAGATGGATCCTATGGCATTTAAAATGTCTTGTTGCTTTGTTCTGAAGTCGAAATTTTCATATTGAATTAGAGTGAAAAGCAACAAGACATTTTAAATGACATAGGATCCATCTATGCTTTTGTTCTCCTTCTTGGCCTTAAGAATGTTAATGTAGTGCAGCTCATGGTGGCTGTCTAGCGAACATTCATTTACCGGGAAAGAGTTGCCATAATGTATTCGTCTTTGCCATTTGCTTCTGCACAAGCAAGCAATTTCTTACTTCAGCACCCTATTAATACTTTTTTGTATTTTAGCATGCTTCCATTTGAAAAATTTGCCTTTATCATTAATATCATCTTTGTATTTTCTTGCAGGTGTTGGTTGAGCTCTCATATGTTCTTCTACAGGCTGTGGTCTACGGCATTATAGTTTATGCAATGATTGGTTTTGGGTGGACAGTCACGAAAATCTTCTGGTTTTGAGCACGAGAATAAGGAATTTTCTAAACAAGCTGTAGTAGGTATAGACACGTGAATGTCAGGATTCAAACTAAAGGGAGTTTGAAAAACTTGAATATTGCTCTTTAATTTTAAGTTTTTACCTTCTAGCATTTGGATCAAATCCAACGACATAGGTGAGGAACACCCAAGCACTCACTTCCATAAACGTTAAGGGCACTTTCAGGATCCATGAAGTGAAGAAGAGAAAATCCCTTAATTACCACTGGAAGCCTTGTAACTATCATGGTAAGCTCAGGCAGTCCATTGAACAATGGCCCAATATATATCCCTTCATCAGTCACTGAATCCCTATACACCTCAGTCTGAAGTTGAATGATGTGTATTAATCAATAGACTTTAAAGTGAAAGCCCTAAGTTTACTTGAAATGCCTTGAAGACGGCGTTTCATGAGTAAATATTCTCTTGATACTTTTTGGTTGTCAAAACATCCACCTCTTTAACTTGTAAAAAGGAGTAGCATGTTCATCTCTAAGTCTTCTCCCAATGTAAAACGATACAAGGTTGCTATTTGTCTACCCAGTATTCTTTTCCATGTTTCATTCATGCCTCCTATAATATATCATATTATTGTTACTTCAACCGCATATTGCAAGAAGATGAATTTTCACTTACTTCTTACAAGAACAAAAATATCACTTCATTAGTAACATATTAGAAAAATAACAAAAATGTGAAAAATTAATTTTGTTTCCTTCTGTCCTAACCTTGAGTTTTGGATCCAGCTTTCCAGCCAAAGCCAACAAGAAAGCCGTCTTCCCATAACTTGGAATGCCCAAAAGCAACATCATTCTGGAGAGAGGAAGTTATTATAGTTGCAGAAATATCAAATATCAGAGAATGAAAGGTGTTTGAATAAGCTTGGTTTATAATTGTGTTGGTTCATCAATGGAGGGTGGTGGTAGTGGTAGTTTCAAAACAGAAAGCAAGAGTAGTTTCAGGATAGCGAGTTCATCGCAAGACGATGAAGAAGCTCTATATGATATAAAGAGTTTGCTTGAAAGGTTAGTCAAAATAATATGATATAACCTGAAATTACAAAGTCGTCCCTGTTAAAGTTTTCTATTCTGATATACTAAACCCTCCCTCTCTCCGGCATCTGTGATTCTCTCCGATGACTGATTCTGGGTTACGCAAGCTACCGCCGGATCGTCCGCCAGCTGAAGGCCAGGACGATCGGAAAAAGAAGAAAAAAACAGAAGATACTCCCCAAGCAATCATGGATGATAACATGTCCGACAACGATACAGAGGAAGTTACTAATGACAAGAGTATGGCTGGGGTGGGGGATGATACAACAGGGAAAAAAGAGGAGTCCTCGCCAAAATTCTCATCATACCGTGCTTCATTACTAGGATACAACGGGATTGCTCATTGCAACCAAATAATGGAGGAAGATGATCTATTTTCAGATGACAAGGAAATCTTATGGAAAATACCTGAGGAGTCAGAGGAAATAAAAAAACTCAAGGAGCTCTATCCAGTTGTGCCATGTACTGAGGAGGAGTACAATGAATGGTGTGAACCTTGGAATTATGCCTTGATTCTAACGGTCCTCGGTATGAAATTCAATCTTTATGTGTTGAGGGATCTTCTGAAGAACATCTGGGGCTTCTCTAGCTTTGAGCTCATTGATCTCCCAAATAATTACTTTGTGGTTCGATTCCAAGATCATGAGCTATGGAGGGCCCATTACAGGAAGGTGCTTTATGAAGGCCCCTGGGTGATAAAGCAACATTGTGTCCTTATCCAGAGGTGGACACCCTATTTCAATCCTTATCAAAACGCCTTGGGAAGAATTGCTACCTGGGTCAGGATTCCAGATGTGCCTATCCATTGTTATAACAGACATTTCATTTCCAGATTGGGGGACAGAATCGGTAGAACACTAAAGGTTGACATGAATACACTACAAGATTTCCAATCCACTACACCAAAAATCGAAAGGGGCGAGTATGTGAGGCTTTGTGTTGAATTAAATTTGCAAAAGAAATTAGTACTGAAAGTGATTGTTGCTGGGTCTATCTTTAATGTGGAGTATGAGGGACTCCACCTCGTTTGTTTCTCTTGTGGGCGACTTGGGCATCGGAAGGAACAGTGTCCCCATAAGAGTAGTCACTCCGTCGAATCACATGAAGAATCGTCCTCTTCTCAAGCGTCTCGACAGATAGCACCGCCGAAACCTACCGAGAAGGAGGAATCATTTGGGCCGTGGATGCTTGTCGGCAGGAACTCGCGACTTCGCGGCCATCGGCGAACTGAAGGTGGGAAAAATTTTGATCGGCCTTCGGGATCTGGACTAAGGGTTTCAGGATCTGGGAATAAAACGTCTAAATCAACTAATTTAGGGTACAACTCAAGATATGGGGTGATTGCTAATCTGGATGAAGAGGCAGAGATGGTGACCGGCAGAGATTTGGGGAAGATGGTGAAACCCGATGGAGATGGAGTCAGAACGTATATATCGCAAGAGAGGAAAAATCGTCCACCTGGCAAGTCTCATGGTCAAAAAGGATCGAATGGTGCAATTGTTGGGCAGAAGGTAAAGGCCCAATATAAGCCTAAAGACTTGAATGTTAAATCATCTCCAAAGGGCCTGGTCCTCATGGATCCGACGGAATCCACCAGTAAAACCATGGTGGGCTTAATCAATGCTCAAAATGAAGTGGTAGTGGGGCCCAGTAAGGAGGGAGATAACTTGGTGGATGTGGGCTTGATGGAGGCCCAGACTAAGTCTAATAATGGACTGGATATTGCTAATCTTCACACGGAAATGGACCCAGCGCCTGATTCTCTTATGGGACAAATTAAGGCTATTACTATGAGAACTAAAGGGCAAAGATCCCACTGTGTCGTCCAAGGGAATTATGCTTCCTTGCAAATAAATAAAAATAAGCAGCTTGTGCAGGATCAACCTTCAGGTCCAAAGGAGCAAAAATTTATATCAACCGAATCCACCTCTAAAGGACCTCCTGGTCAGCTTTGCTTCCAACAGGAGGATGGCACGCTTGGATCTATGGAAGGAAATGAATCGATTGTGGCCGAAACTCAGATAGAGTTGGTTCCTGATAAGGACGAAGCAAGCTCCAGGTAAGTATGCCTCTCCTGTTCTTGCATATTTTTCCATTGTTATTTTTAATGATCATAGCATCTTGGAATTGTAGGGGGGCCGGTAGCCGGACCTTCCCTCTTATTATTAAAGATATTATTAGTAAATATTGCATTAATGTTTTATGTCTGTTGGAGCCCCGTGTTAGTGGTGAAAGAGCGGATAAGGTTTGTCGTAAAATTGGTTTCTCTCATTGCATCCGTGTGGAAGCTAGTGGTTTTTCTGGGGGCATTTGGATCCTATGGAATAATGATTCTTATGATATTACTTATATTACCTCTTCTACTCAGTTGCTCCATTGCCAAATTAGAGACACTGTTCAAAACTCCTTGACTCTAGTGATTGTGGTTTATGGTGAAACTAACTATATTAAGAGAAGCTCTTTATGGAATTCCCTCCGTCTTCTTGCCACTAATTCCACCCATCCTTGGTTAGTCTTGGGGGATTTTAATACCTACATGTCACCTGATGACAAACTTGGAGGGGCCGAGCCCTCATGGGTTTCTATGAAGCATTTCAGGGATTGTATTGAAGATACCGGGCTTTTGGAGGCCGAGACCTATGGTGACAAATTTACTTGGGAAAGGGAGGGTCTTAAAGAAAAGATGGATTGGGTCTTCACTAACCTCAATTGGATAAATTGCTTTCCCCTATCCACTGTCCGCCACGAGCTTAAATTTAAGTCTGATCATAGGATAATAGTTGTGAACTCTAATCCATCTCAGCAAAGACGAAGTTTTCAAAGAAGCTTTTCTTATCAAATTGCGTGGTCCTTGGAGAATGATTTTAAAGACATTACTACTCATGCTTGGCAAGGAAAGAATTGGATTGATGGTCTCCATTCCTTTCGTAATTCGGCTTCTGAATGGAATGCGAAGCATGTGGGCAATTTCACCAATAAGAAAAAGAATATTATTCGTCGGCTGGAGGGAATTGATCGAATCAGGAAGACGGATAAGAGGACTGGTTTATTTCGCCTGGAGAAACAGTTATGGAATGATTATCATAAAGTAGCAACTCAAGAGGAAATCACATGGTTCCAAAAATCCAGAAGCAAATGGCTTCAAGGAGGAGATAGGAACACTAGATTCTTTCATGCCTCTGTCATGGTTAAAAGGAAAAAGCAGCGGATTGGGGGAATTTTGAATGATATGGGGGAGTGGATTGAAGACCACGATACGGCTAAAATGATGGCTCACGACTTCTTCCATAACCTCTACACCCGAGACGATAACGTCAAAAACCCTAATGGGTGGTGTGCAAACTTCCCTCTCATGGACGGGTCCCAATTGAGGTTCCTTTCAAGTAAAGTTAGCCGTGAGGAGATAAAAAATGCTATTTTTGATATGGGACCTTTTAAAGCTCCGGGCCCTGATGGTCTCAACGCCCACTTCTTCCAAACCCAATGGGATGTTGTGGGCGACAAAGTTTATGACTTTATTGAGGAATGCTTCAGTAATTCGATGATGATGTCTCGCATTAACCAAGCTAAAGTGGTTCTTATACCCAAGGTTGATAACTTCTTTAAAAGACTTTCGCCCCATTTCCCTCTGTAATGTGAGCTTTAAAATTATCACTAAGCTTCTGGCTAACAGATTTAAAAAGTTCATGCCTCATCTCATCAGCCAGGAGCAGTGCAGTTTTATTGCTAACAGATCTAGCTGCGACAATGTTATCATTGCCCAGGAAATCATTCACTCCATGAGGATGACTGGTAGGAAAAAGGCTTCGTGGCTATTAAAATTGATATGGAAAAAGCCTTTGATAGATTGGACTGGGGATTTATCAAAAGTACCCTTACTTGTTTGAATTTGGATGCTGATCTTATTGATATCATTATGGCTTGTGTCTCTACCGCCTCTATGTCCATTCTTTGGAATGGAGATGAAAGCCCTACCTTTTCCCCTTCCAGAGGCGTTAGGCAGGGAGATCCTTTAAGTCCTTATATCTTTGTTCTCTGTATGGAGAGGTCAGGTCAGTTTATTAAAGCTGAATGCGAAGGGCGGCGCTGGAAACCTTTTAGCTTTAAACGTGGAGGCCCTTGTATTTCCCATCTCTTCTTTACTGACGACCTCATCCTCTTCACTGAAGCCTCTTCCTCTCAAATGGAAGAGGTCCGCAAAGTGATGCAGAGTTTCTGCGAGGTTTCTGGGCATAGAATTAATTTGAATAAATCCCGTATGTTCTGTTCCAAGAATATTAATTTCAACCGAGCCCTTGAATTGAGTCAAATTCTTGGTATCGGTCTTACTTCGGATCTTGGAAAATACTTGGGTGTCCCCATCATTCATAAAAAAGTTACTAAAGCCACTTATTACCCTATTATTCAGCGTGCTAGGAAAAAGTTGTCCAGTTGGAAAAGCAAATTCCTCAATATCGCTGGTAGATCGGTTCTTATAAAATCTGTGCTAGCTTCTTTACCCTCCTACTGCATGCAATCTTCTCTCCTCCCGAATTGCACAATTAATGAATTAGAGAAGATTTCTAGGAATTTCCTTTGGTCCCAAGATGACAATGTGAGAAAACTGCATCTCATTTCTTGGGACAGTATCTCGCAGGGGAAGAAGCAAAGAGGTTTGGGTTTCAAAAATCTCCATCGCCAGAATAAGGCCTTCATTATGAAACTTTGTTGGAGCCTCTTAACCAAGCAAGATGCTCTCTGGGTTAAGTGTTTGTGGTCCAAGTATAACTGTGGGAACCAACGGGTGCCTAGAGTTTTAAAGAGAAAGAACTCTTCTACGGCCTGGAAAGCGATCGTCAATGTTTGGGACAAGTTTAACAAGGGTGTGGGGAAAAAGGTCAATAATGGGAGGGATACTAAGTTTTGGTCTGATCTTTGGCTTCCCCTTGACCAGCCTATCATTGCTTTTGTCCAAAACCCTACCTTGGTCAGAGTTGAGGAGACGGTGAGGGACCATATATCTCCTAGTGGTAGTTGGGAGGAGAATAGATGGCATGGGATTATCCCGCCAAATATTATAAATTTGATTACAAAAATGCGCCCTCCCAACAATAGCTACCCTGACTGCTTTACTTGGAGGGCAGCTAAGGATGGTTGCTTTACTGTTAAATCTGCCTACCGCTACCTTTCTGAAAGTGGAGAGGGTAATGCTAGTAATTTCTGGAGTCAAATGTGGAAATGGCCTCTCCCTGAGAAAGTTAAATTCTTTATGTGGCAAGTGGGCCATGATAGGCTGGTTACGAACTCTCTCAGAGCCCGTCGTGGTCTTTCAGATCAAAACACTTGTCCTTTTCATTGTAATATTGAGGAAAGTGTGATTCACACGATCAGAGACTGCGATCGGGCTAGAAGCTTATGGAGTCAGATTTTAAAACCTAACTTTTGTTCTCAGTTTTTTGCAGGTAATTTACACAGTTGGCTCAATTGGAACACTTCTCATAAGCCTGGGAAAGGAATGTTTCAGAACTTCTTGGCCAGCTGAGTCTTGATGCAAGGTCTGGATCTGTGGACGACCAGATGCAAGTTCGTTTTTCAGGGAATTGAGACAGACACTAGAGAGATTGATAGCGACTTCGGCAAGTGCACTGATCGTTACAAATAATAAAGTATGTGAGAAAGAGATCGTCCCACGAGGAATAGTACTCCAACCACTAATTCGTTATTTAAGCTTTAGTTGGATCAATGAGTAATAGGGGTTGATTTGTAACCAAACAAGATTTTTAAGGAATTTAATCAAGAAAAGCATTCAAGATTAAGAATCTCAAAAACGGTTGTTTAGAAAGATGATCAATAAAGAAAAAGCGGCTCCCCTATGTTCCTCTTAAGTATTTGAATTAAGTCCCTAATTGATTATTATTCTCACATTGACGACCAATTCTCTAAAATTAGACTAAGTCCCAATGTCTTGATGCTACCTTAATCGGTTATCTTTGAAAACAACCTAATGTCTTAGTATTGTTTAGAAAAATCAATTTGTTTACCAGAATTATGAGGTCGCATAAATTTGTAAGCCTATGTCTAGGTCATGCAATTCTATGGCGGATTAACGGTTCTAGTTAAATATACCAACATCTCTATTGTCATACACTAAACTATAAACAATCTAAAAGGCGATCACTCTTTTAAGAAAGCGTTAAGCACAGGTAATCCATTCAGTCAAGAAAACAATAATCAAATAAGATTCCAAATAAATACTTTAAATTCACATAGGGTTCATCCTCGCCCTAACTACTAAAAAAAACTAGCCAAGCATGGCTAGGTTAACAAAATTAAGAAAAGAGATAATCAAACTCATTCTTGTATTTGTTCTGTTGCGTCTTTCGCGTCCTCTGTGTCTCTTTTTTTCCGAATTGTACTTCACGTCGTCCGTTTGGTTTCTTCTCCCGCGGCGTCAATTCCGTTTTGCGTCTTTCAATTCCTTCCTTTTTTTGTCTTCGTCCGCAATATATATTGTTTCCTTTTTTTCGGGTTGGGTTTCTCTCATCATCCTTTTCTCATTATCCCTCATAATTTCTAAATCACATCCGTCCAATCAACACAGTACTACTTTCACTTTTCTCTCATTTTCCCAATCAATGGCCAAGATGTGGCCAATGAGAGACAATGAGAAGAAGGATAAGGAGAGTATCTCCTTCCCTTTTTTTCGTCTTTTTCTTCCGTTTTTCCTGTGCGTCTTGTTTGTTCCAATATATATTACTTTTGGTTGCTCCCTGTGGGTCCCACGTCTCTATCTTTTATAATCAATTCCTCCTATCTTCTGTGCAGCAGGTACGTCTTTTATATATTACATTATATAATTTAATATATAATATATTATATCTTTTTTTAATTTAATTCGATGCTTCTCTCAGATCACATAATATCTCATGCACAACAAAATAGGATATCAATAGATTTTCTGTTATGATATTCTTTATCCTATATTTAATTAAAAGATAGATAAGTACATAAAGATAATTAAATAAGTACAAAATATCAATAAATTCAATCCAATATATCCCAGAATCTACCCTTATTTAATCATAAAATATCTACTTATCAAACTCTCACACTTAAATCTTTTCTTGTCCTCAAGATTTTAAAATTCCAAGACAACCAACTCATAAAAACCATGGAAGCGAAATTTTTGAAGCAAGCACTACAAAATTGAAGTCAATTCAAACTTTCAAGAAACAAATTTTCTCCATAAATTTTCTCCACATTCCGAATATGCAAGTAGCAAGACAGTTAATTTGGCAAAGATAAATCACAAGAGAATGTCCCTCATAAGTCAAGTGTTTACACTCATTTCTCAAGATATTTTAGGGCTTGTGTTTCACTCAATTCCACCTATTGCAACTTATGTACCATAAGCTTGTTTATCATCTCAATCTCCACTTTATACATTATCCAATTGCACACTCAAATCAAAAGGACTTCCTCAAGGCTGTAATGATCAAGGTAGGATAATGAAATGAAAATGATCAAATGGTATGGAAAAATACTTTAATTAGTGCCAAGTAATTTAATGAAATTCATGATGAAGAATGAAGGAATACTCACCAAGAGAAAACAAACTCACTAACACCATATGTAACCCTTATTCTTTTCATCTCAACAATCTTTTTTTTTTTTTTTTTGGGATCTCTATTTTTTTCTTTTTTCATATATTCCTTTGTTTCTATCTTTCTCTCTCTCTCTCTCTCTCTCTCTCTCTCTTTTTTAAGCATATAATCTTATAGTGCTGACTTTCTAACTCCTTCATTCTTTTAAATTGGATCACTTAGCACTTACTAAAGTAATAACATTGAATGGGAAGAAAAAGATATAAAAATTGCATATCTCAAACAAAGGGCTATCTATTCTATGCAATTTTTTTTTTTATAATTTTTTTTAGAGGCTCAAATGGGGTAAACAAATGGTTTTCATGTGATAAGGATGGACATTTGGCCAAACTAGCTATGAAATGAATGCCTAAATCATCTTTGTGCATGCGAAAGGATTACAAATTTCAAAAGAGATTCAAGACAAGTTCTAGAGATGAAATCACAATAGGTGTACTCCTCTTAGACAAAAAAATATAGGCTCAAATTCCTCACGAGGTTCTTTGACATCCTAAAGTAAAGTATCCAAACCAAATCTTTACCTCTTTACTAACATTCAAAGAACATAGAATCAATTCCTGGTCAAATTCACTCCTTTTCATGTTTGAATTAAACCAATTGTGATAATGCTCACATATACTATTCACACTTCCATGAGTTTTTTTTTTAAAGCAAAATTGATGGCAAAGCAAGTTAAAATCAAGGATACCCTCACCCCCACACTTAAATGTCACATTGTCCTCAATGTTGCAAAAATATAAAGAGGGAAAGAAACTAGTACTCCCCTGGTTTAGGTCTTTAACTCCGATGTGGAGTTCTTCATCCGGTACCATCCATGATGTTTCAAATTTTTTTAGAGAGGAGCGAGTGCACACGCGAGACTTGGCAACAACAAGAGGAGTGATCATCTTTAAACCTAGAAAAATGAAAGGAAAAAAAAACAAAATAATAATAATAATAACTGCAAGAAAAACTTATTGGGTTGCCTCCCAATCGGCGCTTGTTTCTGTCGCGAGCGACGGATATCACCTTAATTCTCAACTTCCAATGCCACGAGAGGTTCTTCCTCTATCAATGTCTCCTCCGTGGTAATGCTTTAATCTCTGCCCATTTACCTTAAAAGCTTCATCTGAACCTATTGGTGCAATGGCAATTGCACCAAAAGGTGTTACTTCTTTGACTACAAAAGGTCTTGACCATCTAGACTTCAATTTCCCTGGAAAAAGTTTCAATCGAGAATTATACAGTAGTACTTGATGTCCCGGATGAAACTCTCTAGGAATAATCCTCCTGTCATGCCATCTCTTGGTTCTTTCCTTGTAGATATGCAAAAATTCTGAATTCATCAAGCTCATTCAACTGAAGTAACCTCTTTTCATCAGCAGATTTAGCATCAAAATTCAGCAGCTTAGTTGCCCAAAATGCCTTATGCTCAAGCTCCACTGGAAGGTGGCAAGACTTACCATATAGCAGCTGAAACGGTGACATGCCAATAGGAGTTTTGAATGCCGTTCGGTACGCCCATAAAGCATCATCAAGCTTCTTAGACCAATCCTTCCTTGACTTCCCAACGGTCTTCTCCAGAATTTGCTTCATTCCTGTTAGAAATCTCCACTTGCCCACTAGTTTTGGGTGATATGGAGTAGTGACACGATGAGTGACACCATATTTGCTAAGCACTGATTGAAACTGTCGGTTACAAAAGTGAGTTCCTCCGTCACTGATAATGGCCTCGGTACTCCGAACTCGCTGAATATATTCTTTTTGAGAAAGGATACCACCACCTTAGCTTCATTAGTGGGAAGAGCAATTGCCTCCACCCACTTTGAGACATAGTCCACAGCTACAAGAATGTACTTGTTGTTAAAAGAACTTGGGAATGGCCCTATAAAATCAATTCCCCACATATCAAATATCTCGATAACAAGAATGTTGTTGAGTGGCATCTCGTGTCTCCTAGAGATATTCCCTGTTCTTTGGCAACGATCACATTGCTCCACAAACTTCCTAGCATCCTTGTACAATGTAGGCCAATAAAAACCACTTTGTAATACCTTAGCAGCGGTGCGTTCTCCAGCAAAATGTCCACCATAATCTGAACCGGTGACAATGCCAGAGGACCTTATGAGTTTCCTCCTCTCGGAATACGGCGCGGAGCACTCCATCTCACACACTGAAAAACAAGAAAGGCTCATCGGATATACCGCCGAACATCATGCATGAACTTCTTCCTCTGCTGCCATGTTAGTCCCTCTGGTATCATCCCAATTGCCTTATAATTAGCAATATCAGCGAACCAAGGTACATTGTTGATTGCCAAGACATACTCATCTGGGAATTCATCATGAATCTCCATTTCTGAATCATCTTGCAACTCCTTAACCTAAATCCTAGACAAGTGATCAGCTACTACATTTTCTACCCCTTTCTTGTCTTTGATTTCAATCTTAAACTCTTGGAGTAGCAGCATCCAACGGAGAAGCCTAGGCTTAGCGTCTAGCTTAGTCAATAGGTATTTTAGAGTAGCATGATCCGTAAAAATAATCACCTTGGAACCAATCAAATACTGTCTAAACTTATCTAATGCATAAATAATTGCAAGCATCTCCTTCTCAGTTGTTGCATAGTTCAGCTGTGCCTCATTCAGAACTTTACTTGCATAATATATAACATGTAACAACTTATTCTTCCTTTGTCCCAAAACAGCTCCTATGGCGTAGTCACTGGCATCACACATTAGCTCAAACGGTAGATCTCAATCAGGTGCTGTCAGAATAGGTGCAGTTGTTAATTTTTCTTTCAACAAGTTGAATGCCATCAGACACTCTTTGTTGAAGTTAAAGTCTTCATCATTGACCAACAACTGACTAAGTGGTTTGGCTATCTTGGAAAAATCCTTGATAAACCTCCGATAAAACCCTGCGTGACCAAGAAAACTACGAACGCTACGCACATTGGTGGGAGGGGGTAAGTCTTTGATGATTATAATCTTGGCTCTATCCACTTCTATCCCCTTATCAGATATTCTATGACCTAAGACTATCCCATCTTTCACCATAAAGTGGCACTTTTCCCAATTAAGCACCAAGTTACTCTCTTGACATCTTTGGAGCACACAAGACAAATTAGCCAAGCAAGTATCATACGAAGTGCCAAAAACAGAGAAATCATCCATAAATACCTCCATAAATCTGTCAGTCATGTCAAAAGACCGAAGGGCATCCGTCTATAAGCAAAAATCCCAAAGGGACAAGTGAAAGCTGTCTTCTCTTGATCCTCTGGAGCCACTGCTATTTGATTGTAACCATAATAGCCATCTAACAAACAGTAATAAGAGTGACCTGCAAGCCTCTCAAGCATCTGATCCATGAATGGCAAAGGAAAGTGGTCTCTATGCGAGTGGCATCATTCAACCTCCTATAATCCACACACATTCTCCGGCGTAACAGTTCTAGTGGGTATCAATTCATTATTCTCATTCTGCACTACAGTGATTCCACCCTTCTTTGGTACTACCTGTACTGGACTAACCCACTTTGAGTCAGAGATAGGATAAATCATACCTGCATCTAACAGTTTCACCACCTCCTTTCTTACCACTTCCTTCATAGTCGGGTTAAGTCTCCTCCTGGGGGCTGCCTTACCGGTTTCACATCGTTCTCCATGAGAATTTTATGAGTGCAGAATGAAGGACTAATCCCTTCTGCTCTAGCAGTAGCCAAGAAGGGTCTTCCCAAAAGTAAAGGAAGTTCAGCATCTTCCTCCATGTTAAGAACCACAAAATCCACCGAGAAGATGAATTTGTCCACTTTCACAAGCACATCCTCAACGACACCTTCTGGCTTCTTAATGGACCTATCTGCCAACTGTAATGACATCATAGTAGGCTTAATCTCTTTAATTCCAAGAGCTTTGGAAACAGATAAGGGCATTAAATTAATACTAGCTCCCAGATCACAAAGTGCTCTGCCCATATTGACATTCCCTATTGCACAAGGAATGCTAAAGCTGCCCGGATCTTTAAGCTTTGGTGGCAACTTAGTTTGAATGATGCCACTACACTCTTTGAGTCAATGCCACTGTTTCGCCTCTTGCAACTTATGCTTCTTGGAAAGCAAATCTTTCATGAACTTTGCATAATTAGGCATATTTTCAAGAGCTTCGCAAAAGGAATGTTAATCTGCAATTTCTTAAAAATATCCAAGAACTTGGCATCTTGTTGCTTCGAATCTGCTTGTGAACCTTTGGGGGTAAGGAGGTTTTGCATAAGAAGGAGTGGGAGACTTCTTTGTAGCTATCTCCTTTGGAACCTGCTGCACATTACATTTCTCAACTTCTTCCTCCCCTTCTCGGACTTGTCCTTCATCTGAATGATTTCTCAACCCGGTGAACCACTATACCACTCCTTGTAGTTATGGCCTTACAATGCTCCTTTGGATTGACTACGGTATCACTAGGGAAGGACCCTTGGCTTCTCTCTCGCTATTTGCTTTGATAATCGACCAATCGATTTTCCAAATTCGGATCGAAGCCCCCGATTTTGAAAGAAGACCTTGTTTCATTAGGAAAGCTTCGACCCCGTATGTATTCGGTAGTGGTAAGAGTCAAGCGTGTCAAAGCCTTTTCCGGATCGGTAGTGGTGGTTTGGTGGGACTCTTGAGGTCTTGCTTGGGGTTTATAGGAGAAGTTTGGGTGAGATTTCCAGCCAGGATTGTATGTGTTGCTATATGGATTAAACTGATTTCTAGGAGGATTACCCATGTATTTTACCTCAGCTGTTTCTTCATTAATGAATGCCGCACACTCTCCATTAGCGTGTTCCCCTTGGCAAAAATCACAAAGCAAAGGAGGCTGAGAAGTGATAGATGATATTTGAGAAGAGGCAAGTTGTTTAGTGAGGGAAGCTAATGCTTTGTATACTTAGAAGAAGGAAAAAATTTCTCAAGGAACTTTGTGGTAATAATGTCCCAAGTGGAGAGACTTCCATTAGGACAAGAACGAAGCCAAGCTCCTGCTTTCCCTGTCAAAGAGAAAGGAAACAGTCTCACACGAATAGCCTCTCCAGAAACCCCATTCATCTTGATGGTATCACAAATATGCAGAAAAGTCTCAATATGCTGATTAGGATCATCTAAATCACTCCCACTAAAAGAGCGTTGTTGAACCAAGCTTATGAGGGATGGCTTGATTTCAAAATTATTCGCATTCACGGCAGGATTGACAATGCTAGTTGCAGCCCTGGCAGGATTAAGCGTCATGTAATCGCCCATGGTCTTTTTTGGAGGAGGTGGATGAGCTAGTTGCATTTGTGCAGTTACCTGCTCATGGAGTCTGCCTCCAGTCAACGCCTGGCCCATCAGATTTTCCAGCTGGACAGAATGGAGGAGCAGACGTGGACACCGCCTCCTGCTAGCTATGTTCGAATTGATGTGGATGGCTCTGTTCAGCAACACTATCAGGCTGCGTGTGGAGGGGTGATCAGAAATGCCCAAGGCGACTGGTTGATGGGCTTCTCTAAATCCCTTGGTATTCACACCGTCATAGAAGCAGAAATCTTCGCCATCATGTTTGGGCTCAAAATTGGGCACCAATTGGGGTTTCGGAACATTCTTCTTTACTCTGATTCCCTAGAAGCCATTGATATTCTTATGCGGGACTGCTCTTCCGATCACCCGCTGAGAAATATTATTGGGGAGACTAGGGATCTCCTTTTCCTTGATTGGAATGTGAAGATTCAGCATACGCCTAGGGAAATCATCTCATGTGCGGATTTTATGGCCAAGGCAGGTCACAGTGCTAATGCTGGGGACGGGGTAGTTCTGAGTCCATCCATTCCTAGGGAATGCCTTAATATGGTTTTAAAGGACCAACGGTCTTGTAGGCTGTAGCTTTTCCTTTGTTGTTTTGTGGGCTAGGTTTTCGGGCTCTAGCCCATGTTTCATTTGTACAAGCTCCGGCTTACCTTTGTAATAAAAAAAAAAAAGATATATTATAGGCGACATGAACGAAATATGAGGGAATATAAGACATGTTGGGATATAAGTCTTAGTCCTAAATATAAGATATACATGTTGGAATATGTGTGTTTGTTGGAGATTACTACTTCTCTTGTCCTATTTATAAGCAAAGTAATTTTTTGGTCCTCTTTGTAGGGTAGATAGATAAATTGTCTATATAAATGTATAATTCACATATTATTTATTATTGTATTGACCTTGCTTTTATGGGTATAATGAATATTAAATAGAGATAAAGTTAGAAAGTTGTTGAATTTATGGAAGGGTTAATGAAGTTCAAAGTTTTTATTGGTATGTGTAAAATTGTTGAAAGTGTCTTATAAATAGAATAGGATGAGTATATTGGGTGATTTCAAATTCTGCAAAGGGTACATATCAGTGATGCCAATGGGATGGTAAGGAGAGGGAAGAAGGAGATGGAAATTTGATTGTGGTTATCATGAGATAAAAATAAATTTTCATGGCTCATTTAAGGGATGTAAGGCATTGAGAGTATTATTAGCTGCCAAGGGCTTTAGTTGGTAATCAAGATGCTTGATGGCAGATAGCATTGTGCACTAATAAGGGGTAAGTAAGAGAGAGGAATAAAATAAATATAAATATGACAAACCATTTAATTAATGTAGTGTGTGTGTATGAGGATACAAATGAAAAAAACTTATTAATTGTTGAGAGCTGAGATAACTTTTATCAAGCTCTTATAGAAATGATCACACTAATTTAAATTTTTGACTTTTATAAAAGGAACTAGAGGAAGTATTAATGAGATGATGTGCCAAGAAGTGGGTAGCTAGATTTTGAATGCCCTTTAAGTTGGCTTTTAACTATGGCAATATGGCATATTGGAAATAGACATGTTAACTGTAATATCCAACACGACACACAAACAATAAAGTTGTTGTAGAATGGAGCTTTCTGTAAAACCAAAGCGTTAGTAATTTTGACTTTTAAAAGATATACTTTACAGTCAGGGACAGACACGGGGAGGGACTAGAGGTGTCCCCCGCCCCCCAAAATTAATATATATATATATATATATATATATATAAACATAAGTGGTTTGCTTTCATATATATTAATTTAGATATAAACATTAGTCATAATATCACATCCTTTCGTTTGCTTTTGTAACGTCCTCCGTTTTACTTAACGTAATAACTATATAATAGTTAGATTAATAACTTAATAATACTTCATCATTAATCAAAATATTCAAAATAAACCAGAGTATACAAAATGAGCCCTAATGTGGCAATATACAAACATCCAACATAAACAAAAAAGATAGAAGCACTACTTTTAGCAGAGTAACCTAAGCTTCCGAGGTCTTCCTTGATGGACCCGCGCGGGAACTATCACCTGAAAAATGTGGTAATCATCAATCCAACTTATTACGAATACTAATATGTGCTAGTGAGGTGCCAAGTGAAACAATTTATATAACAAAGTATTAAAAATATAATTCACCAATATACTCGTCACAAATTTTCACGTCATGAATTCTGTATCAAAATTATGTATTACAATTTTCATTAACATAATTCTCAATATATCTCCCATCAATCCAACTGAACCGCCTTATTTCTTTCGACAACTACTCCATTTCTTCTCAATTCAACCCTTTTCATAATTAACATAATAAATAGCTCAACAGGAAATTTTCCTAGATTTTCACATTCATATCATGTTATTTAAATAATTCTCATATACATGTCATAATATCACAATTCTCAAAATATGTATATTTTACAAATTCAAATCATAAGGTTCCACAAGTAAATTTCTATTAAAATATTCATAATCATTTCACAAAATACTCACAAACAACATATCAATATACATAACAAGTGGAAAGTGGTTACCTCTCGCCGAAGCTAACTATTATCACACTGCTCCTAATCCAATAGCTCAAACACACGCCAAAAATTAATCTACCACAACCAATTACTAACCATTAATAACTCTTCTAAAACTCTACATAATCAAAATTATAACTTATAATTTCATAAAATTAAATTAAAAAAAATATACAAATTTTAATAATAAATTTGGAATGCTTGAAGTGGGCAAATTATGACGGGACTGAAAAATTAGGGAGACCATTGTAACTATTAATTCTCTTTCTATTTATTACTAATTAATAATACCCTTTTCTATTTATTATTAATTAGCAATCTCTTTTTCTATTTATTATTAATTACTAATTCCCTTTATTATTTATTCTCTTTTTACTAATAATAATAACAATATCTATTTATTATTCATTTATTCCTAATCAATAACCCCCTTCGATAATTATATATGAGTGAAATAATATAGGAATGAATTAGATTAGATCCTATTATATAGGAGTTTATAAATATTAGCAACACAAAATACATTTTATTATGATACATATATAGATATATAAAAACAACCTTAATAGATACCTTATGTGTGTGTATCCACATAATCTCAACTAACAGGAAAGATCATGTTTTCCTTTCTTTTCTTTTATATGCTTCGTTTATGAGTATAGTTCAGCAAGGTATTCCTCTATGTATGCAACGTACATATATCTATATATATACCATGTACCAATGTTTGACAGTAGGCTTCTCCTTTATCTTTCATATGCAACGGCCTACACTTTATATATATATACTTTCTCAAATCATCTTCCTACGTGACTATGCCTTACTCATATAGATACAAAACACAATATATATATATAACTGAAATCCAAAGGGTTCATGTTGAAAAATCCTGGAAACAAGAAGGAAGAGACACGATGGCTTACTTCTAGTTCTTGGCTCGCTCGTTGTGATTACCGTCAATACCACAACACCCCTGTTTTCAGGATCCAAGACAGAGCAAGCAAGAATGGCTAACTCACTCTCTCCTTTGTCGACTCTCACTCTTTCACTTTCACACTCGGTGCTGGCTTATATTCATGGCAACGAGGATAGAGGGAAGTTAAGGAGCAATGGTTATATAATAAATGGAGTGTTCGCAGGGGTGGAGCTAGGAATGAAAATTAGGGGGCGAAAATTACCCAGTGGAGTAAATATTTGAAATTAGGGGGAGAAAATTACAGAATTTGACCCAAAATGTTTGAAAATTATGATTTAACCTCATAAATATTTCATTATTTTCATTGTAGTCCCTCCATGAGACTTTTTAATAGGGACTAAACTAAAAAATTGAAATCTTTATGAAGCTAAAGCATAATTCTAAAATTTTTTGGGTCAAGTGCTGTAATTTTAGGGGGGCGGGGGCCACCCCTAGCCCCCCCTGATTCCGCCCCTGAGTGTTCGGTCCAACAAGGGAGATCAACAATGGATATTGGTGTTGAGCTCAAGGCATACTGGCAGTTGGGTTGGAGCTCGAGAAGTATGGGAGGAGTCTGCTGTTGCGTGAGAAACATGTTGCTGATCTGTTGCCTCGACGTTTAAGACGCTGTGATCTCTTTTGCAGATTGTGGTGTGATCTGTCACGTGTTGCAGGCTTGCAGCTGGTATGGTCTCTTTCTCTGCCTAACGTGCTTCAGCTAATTGGATATTAGAAAAGTATGAATATATGTATATGTATTAATGCTCAACATAGCTGTCACGCCAGTTGGAATAGATGGTTAAGGGGTTCAGGACTAGGTCCTTGGGTCGTGGGTTCGATCCCCTCTGTCGTCGCTGGGACTCCTTTGGTAGGCGATCTCGTAAGTCCCCAGTAAGCTCTCATAGAGCCCGGGGCCGTGCTCTGGCCTTGGTGGGGGACTGATGTCAAACCCCTTCAAAACTTTTTTCTTATAAAAAAAAAACATAGCTGTCACGGTTTGGGCTCAAGAATAGTGGGTTGGGTAATGTATATATATTGGCTTATGGGCTATTTGGTTAAACAATTCACTGGGCTATTTGGGCTCAAGAATAGTGGGTTGGGTAGTGTATATATATTGGCTTATGGGCTATTTGGTTAAACAATTCACTGGGCTATTTGGGCTCAAGAATAGTGGGTTGGGTAGTGTATATATATTGGCTTATGGGCTATTTGGTTAAACAATTCACTGGGCTTCTGAGCAAAAAAAAAAAAAACAATTCACTGGGCTATGGAAGTATACATAATCCGCTGGACTATGTGTGTTTAAACTTGGTGTCTCAGTTTTTTTTTTTTCATAACAAAAAAAACTTGGTGTCTCAGTTAAATAATAAAAAGGTGTGTGTTCCAAAATCACCTCTTGCAAATATTTTCTTGGTTTTATTTTCAATCATTACAAGGAAAATAAATCCTTAATTTTTCAAATACTTATTTTAATAATTGGGCCAATTTCCACCGTTTACTTCTCATATATTGTTTCTATAATTTTTAGGTATAATTTATTCCTATTTGAATTTATTCTTTTTCCCAAAATAAAATTAAGGGAAAAATATGTCTAGATTTCCAATAATTAATACTTTAATTATTCAGGCAAAATTTTAAAGATTAAATTTCTATAAAATATTCTAATTTAAAATCCTAGAATTTTAGATGTTATAGCTTTCATATAAATTAATAAAAATAAATAAAGAAGTGGGGCCCACAACCTTTAACATATCCCAACCCCACTTATTTTGCAATTTCGGAAATTGCTTTCGTCTCTTCTTTCTATCGCTGGCAGCTCGTCAGAAACTATTGAAGACGTCAAATTCTGAATATTTGCTCTACCAAAGCCCCTTGAATTCCCTGTCAAAATAAGTAGATCCAGAAAATTAGGTCGAGCCCGTTTAAGCCCTGACCATTCAAGGACTGAATTTGTAATTTGGAGTTTCTAAATGAAGTTAGCCCTGCAGGGCCAAGGGCTTAAAAGGGCCGACCCTGCAAGGCTAAAGGCCGGCCTGTTAGGCCATTTAAATTTTTTTTTTTTTTGTTTCTTTAACTTGACTTAATCCTTTAATTTACTAATTTATATGTATTTTGTATTTGTCATAGAGTTATTTATTCATTTAATTAGAAATACATAATAACTATACTTTAATTTTATGATTTTGTTATTATTTGTTGCAGATAAAGATTATGGATGTATTCATGATGTGAGATAAACTATTCTTAATATTTGTACCCATGAAGCAAAGCCTACTACTCAAAGTGAAACACAATCAAATGTTTTTGAAATTAATGATAGTGGTGAAGAAGATGAAAATGATAGTCATCGTATTCATGTTGCTCAGTGATAAGCTTGTTATGCTTTTTGTAAGTTACTTGCAGACAATAGTTTACTCTTGATTATGAATTAGTGACTGCGTTTGTTTATTGCATTAAGCGTGTTGTATAGACATTAATGTTGACAACATTTATTTGATAAATTAGATTTTTAATTGTTGTATTTTACTAATTATATTTTTTTTGAATAAACGCAAGAAAAATAAATTTAATTCATAAAAATGTCTTCCGGCCTTGTAGGACCGGCCCTGACCAGCAGTTTGCATTTTTCAGAAATTGCTTTCGTCTCTTCTTTCCCTCGTTGGCAGCTCGTCAGCCATTTTTTTCAACAACATATGGCAAATTTTGAGAATCAATAAGATACTTAAAATCATTTATTTTCATTAAATTTCCTCCATGAAATTTACTATACATGATTTTATCTTGGGTTAAGGTGCAGATTTGCCAACAAACTATTACCCGAGGAGCATCTGGCACAAAAAACAATTGAGGGTACCATAATTACCAATCAACAATTAAAAAGTGAAAAAAAACACAATTAAAGTGCAGATTGGCCCACGAATTATTACCCCGTCACTATCTTGGTGTCTCCGTCTTCCATTGATTGTCACAGTGTCAACGACGTCAGCGTCTCCAAAGCTTTCATTGTTGCTGGGTGTTCCACTCACCCTCTTGAACTCATCAAGACCCGTATACAACTTCAAGGCGAGAATCACGCACCGAAACTAAATTCAGCAATCCACAACTTTCGACCAGCATGCGCCTTGCACCCTGGTTCCATCCCTCCGATGCCACAAGGAGTAACAGTCGCTGCCACAACGCCTACTTGCATTGGTCCCATCTCTGTTAGTGTTTTTCTTATCCAACAAGAATGTTTAACCGCTCTTTTCTCCAGCGTCTCCACCACTGTCCTACGCCAGTGCCTCATATTTTAACGTAATTGTGATAGTTGTTTTTTTTAATAGTTATTTGGTACTTTTTTTCACTTTTTAATTGTTAATTGGTAATTATGGTACCCTCAATTGTTTTTTGTGTCAGATGCTCTTTGGGTAATAGTTCGTTGACAAATCTGCACCTTAACCCTTTTATCTTTCTAATGATACTATTTTTATACTAATTAGAGAATATTTTAGAGTTAGTATTTTAGACAAGTTTTTAGTTTTGTTAAAAGATGGCTATGAGAATATAGATAATGACTAATAATTAATTTTAATCGGTTTACTTTTGCTATTAATAATATTTTTAAAATCATATTGGTCATGAAATAATTTATACTCTTTTTAGGTGATTATTATGGGGAAGAGTACTACCATTGATACTTATTTTAAGAGAAAGAATAGTGAGTCTTTGCCCTTGTCTACTCTTAATGTTGAATTATTAAATACTGAGACTCTTTCTTCAAAGTCGCCTAGAATTGAAAATTCCTGGGTCCGCCCCTGGATTATCAATTGCAAGAATTAATTAGCAGGTTCAACGATAATACTTTTGAATTACTTGTTTTGAGCATGACTTTAGATCCAAGAAATAGGTACAAGTCATTTAATAGTGATGATATTTGCAAACTTGCAGATAAATTTTATTTTAGAGATCTCACAAAATAGGAAAAATTGCATTTGAAGATGAAGTTACAACATTTTGAGTTTGACATTTATAAACATCCAGATTTCATCAATTTATCAACTACATCTGAATTATGTCAAATGCTAGAATTGGAAAGTTCACCATTTACCCTATTATTGATAGAGTGCTTAGACTTGTACTCACTCTTCCAGTTTCTACAGCAACTATTGAAATATTTTTCTCTGCTATAAAGATAATCAAGAACATGCTTCGAAATAGAATAGAAGACTAATTTCTCAATGATTCTTTGATTACATACATTAAAAAAGAAATTGTTTTAAGTTTTAGCCCAGATTTAATTATAGATGAGTTTAACAATATAAAAACATGTAAAGTAATAGCCAAGTGAAATAATCTTGATTTATGTAATAGATTTCTTTCAATTTTTTGTATATTGAGTCTTTATCGTAATTCAAATACTTTTATTTATGATGTAGCTTTTTTTATTTTCGCCCTCAGTAAAATTCTTGGATCCACCCCTGTTTACAGTCTAATTTATTCTTTAAAGTGAATCTTATACTCCCTCCAGTTCTTAATATAAGACATGTTTGAGATATAAATCTTGGTTTTAAATATAAGACATACTCGTTTTCACATTTTTCGATTTTTTTACTAATTTACCCCTACTAGTGCTCCTTCAACGATAATTAAGGAGGAGAAAAAAATGAGAAAAATAAGAAAAATAATTAGATTTTTTTATAAAATACATGTCATATTAACTAAATTTTTAAATTTAATTAAAAAGTAAATAAATATCTTATAATCTAATTAAAATATGTAAATATGTCCACAAAGAAAGAGTACTAAAAACAAGAGGTAATGTAATAGCAGAGCTCTGCTCCTCGTAGAAAGAGTACTAAATTTCACCTTTCATTTGTCGTAAATATCTTTTGGTTCTCTGGCCGCATGACCAAATTTATTTCAACTAAGAACTATTCTGAAATTACACTGCAAGACCAAAAATTAAAATGAAAATAATTTTTATTTACTTTTTGAATATTTATCTTTTGAATCCCCTATAAACTGTAATTGACAATATTAAAATTGTTTGTTGAATTAATAAAAAAGGTAGATACTTCCAAATTAGGCCAAAAAACGGAGATTCTGATTTGAATAACAGAAGCGGCATTATTTATAGGGTAAAGGAGCAAAAATACACATGGGCTTTACCTCTGGGAGCGCCCAACACCATATGATTTTTTTGAGAGCAAAACTACACATATGCTTTCAAAGTTGGAGCAAAAATCATACCACCGTTATTTAACCCTAACTCTGTTTGTGGGACCCACGTTTTTTAAAAATTAAAAATATCTAAATTTTTTAATTTCCTTAATTTGCCCCTACCGTATTTCCACAACGTTTCTTCCTTCATTTTCCCGTCAACTCCATATTTGAGCTCTGGCCGCCGCAACGATGGTGTGAAGGCTGAAGGAGGAGCCGTCGACTCCAGATCTGAGCTCTCAGGGTCGCAAATAGGATGGCGTGAAGGCCGAAGGAGGAGCCGTCGACTACTGATCTGAGCTCTCAGGGTCGCGGCCACGATGGTGTGAAGGCCGAAGGAGGAGCAACGATGGTGGCGTGTGAGGACTCAATCTCTAGTCTGTGGTGTTCAAGCTTCTCAGCGCCAAGGCTATGTGGACGGCGAAGGT
The DNA here is from genome assembly GCA_025563575.1 of Acacia pycnantha. Lineage (NCBI taxonomy): Eukaryota > Viridiplantae > Streptophyta > Magnoliopsida > Fabales > Fabaceae > Acacia > Acacia pycnantha. The sequence goes on from JAMWYP010000013.1 coordinate 4,234,286, forward strand.
CCGATTCTCAGCTCTTCGATCTAAAGCTCCAAAAGTCTCTTCCAGTGCATCTGGTTCGATCTGGATAGTGTGATTTCTGGTAGTGGACGACGGCGACGCTGGCTCGGCAGAGCTTAATCTGGTCTGAATTGCGGTCTGGCCAATTTCATTTTGGCGGAAAAATCAGTATGTCGGTGAGAAAAACATGATTATTGGCTAAGATTTGGGTGCTAATATGTTAAAATTACATGATTTAGTTTTATCCCCATTATTTCACAAACTCATTCTAATCTTGGTGCCTGTTATTCTACTGAATCTTGGCTGAAATTTTTGGGCATAAATCTCTCTTGATGATATAAACATATGAAGTAGCATGATTTGTGTCGAAAGCCTGTTAAGTACAAGCATGCATTCAAATTTTTTTTTTAATACCAGCATGCGATTTGCTCAGAGACCTGCGTTTCTGATAGATCTGTTTTTTTCCGGCGAATCTGGGTCTGGGCGTCTTGCGACATGTTGGGAGGAAGAGGTTGGGGGCATTTTTTTCCTTTCAAGTTATAATTAACGTCTGTTAGGCTCTTTTAACGGTGGTGTGATTTTTGCTCCAACTTTGAAAGCACATGTGTAGTTTTGCTCCCCAAAAAAGCACATGGTGCTGAGCGCTCCCAGGGTAAAGCTCATGTGTATTTTTGCTCCTTTACCCTTATTATTTTTGCTCCTTTACCCTTATTTATAAGATGAGTGGATTTTATAAGCAGAGCTTTTAATTGTAAGTTCTGGACAATTATTTCTTAGGTGAAATCAGCATTTTAATTTAAAAACCCTTTGAAATCTTAACAACTCCGGATCATAGTAACTCCTTCATCCTTAATTTATGTGAATTAAAAATTTTCATACAAATTATGCTGAAAAAACTATATCATATAATGAATATTACATACTTCATAAACCAATGCTTTAAATCTACAAACTATGCTTCTGTACTTGCTAAAGCTTTGGAAGCTCAAAATGATGGATATGTAGAGCTGTCAAAATGGGCTGGACCCTATGGGCCAGCCCATTAAGCCCCATATTTGGCCCCCATATTTTTGGCCCCCATATGATGGGGCTATTTTTGGCCCTAACCCAAAATAAGCCCCACTCTTTGGGGTTATGTTGGAGCCAACCGCATGGCCACCAATCAACCCCGTTTCCAAAATTTAGAATACTTGGCGAGGATATTCACTAATACTTAAAAATACTTTGGGATACCGGTAGTGCGAAAATATACTTAATAATCTTGAAAAATTATTTTAAGATGTTTAAAAAATATTTCAAGGTACTGATTGGTACTTAAAAATATTTCGGGATACCTTGGTGCAGTGCGAAAATATACTTAATGATCTTGAAAAATTATTTGAGTGGTTGTTGGTACTTAAAAATACTTCAGGATATCGATTGGTATTGAAAATATACTTAATGATCTTGAAAAATTATTTTAAGATGTTGAAAAAATATTTCAAGGTACTAAGCGGTACTTAAAAATACTTTAGGATATTGGTCGGTACTAAAAATATACTTAATGATCTTGAAAAATTATTTCGGGATACCGATTGATACTTAAAAATACTTCGGGATACCGATTGGTACTTAAAAATACTTCGGGATACCGATCGGGTACTAAAAATATACTTAATGATCTTGAAAAATTATTTCGGGATATTGGTGATACTTAAAAATACTTCGGGATACCGATGGTACTTAAAAATACTTGTGATCTGACTGGTACTAAAAATATACTTAATGATCTTGAAAAATTATTTCAGGATACTGACTGATACTTAAAAAATACTTCAGGATACTGACTGAGAATACCGAATGGTACTTAAAAAATATTTTAGGATACTGCCCGTACTGAAAAAATACATCAGCATCTTGAAGTATTTTTTTCAGTACCAGTCAGTACCCTGAAATATTTTTTCAACATTCTAAAATAATTTTTCAAGATCATGATGCATTTTTTTGATGCAAGGCAATATCACGAAGTTGATTATTCAAGCCTAAGTTGATTATTCTAAATTGAATTTTGGCCCGTGGCCGGCCCTAACCCCGAGGGTTATATAATTTTTTGGCCGTGTGGGCTTCTTAAGATGCGGGCTTTTTGGCCCTGTGGGCTTTTTGGCCCTAGCCCGCGCGGGCTAGGGCCTAACGGGCCGGGGTGGCCCGTTTTGACAGCTCTATGGATATGAACTTTCCCATGCGTTGTAGCAATACTTGTTTTTACATATGGCACGTGTCGGAGTTAAGTTGTTATATACTCTTTTATGTCTTTAATATTAAATATATTTAATTTACATAATTTGATTAAAAAATAATTTATCAGTTTAAAAAAAATGAAATTTGGATGGCCCAGATGCACGCCTAAAGGATGAGCAGGAAAATGGGTTCCATAATGTCAAAGCTCATCCAAAAGACAAACAGGGAAATGGGTTCCATGATGTCATATAATATAAGCCCCTCACAGAAACTACTGAAGACGTCAAATTCTGAATATTTGCTCTACCAAAGTCCCTTGAATTCCCGGTCAAAATAAGTAGAGCCAGAAAATTAGGTCGAACCCTTTTAAGCCCTGACCATTCAAGGACCGAATTTGTAATTTGGAGTTTCTAAATGAAGTGGCCCTGCAAGGCCAAGGGCTTAAAAGGGCCGACCCTGCAGGGCTAAAGGCTGGCATGTTAGGCCCTTTAAATATTTTTTTTGTTTCTTTAACTTGACTTAATCATTTAATTTACTAATTTATATGTATTTTGTATTTGTCATAGAGTTATTTATTCATTTAATTAGAAATACATAATAACTATACTTTAATTTTATGATTTGGTTATTATTTGTTGCAGATAAAGATTATGAATGTATTCATGATGTGAGAGAAGCTATTCTTAATATTTTTACCCATGAAGCAGAGCCTACTACTCAAAGTGAAGCACAATCAAATGTTTCTAAAATTAATGATAGTGGTGAAGAAGATGAAAACGATAGTCATCATATTCATGTTGCTTAGTGATAAGCTTGTTATGCTTTGTGTGAATTACTTGCAGACAATAGTTTACTCTTGATTATGAATTAGTGATTGCGTTTGTTTATTGCATTAAGCGTGTTGTATAGACATTAATGTTGACAACATTTATTTGATAAATTAGATTTTTAATTATTAGATTTTACTAATTATATTTATTTTGAAAAAAAAAAGCAGAGAAAAAAATTTAATTCATAAAAATGTTTTCCGTCCTTATAGGGCCAGCCCTGACCCTCATGGTCTCAACTCAAACCTTGAAAAATAGACGTTTTTCCTATCCCGAACCTAAAAGGGCCGGCCCTTTTAAGCTTTGGTCCTTTAAGAGCTGGTCGTGATTCCCAACTCTAAAAATAAAAATAACAGATGCAGACCCTTACATAAACATTCATTACACATGTTTGTGAATAGGAATGATTTATACAAGAACAAAGAGCAACTGAATCTGAAACTGTGAAAAATAATTTTTTTTTTTGCCAACAAAAGCAATTTAAATAAAATCTACGAGACCGATAAAAATGAGCAGATAAGTCATATTACTCATGAATATCAACCGTGCAATTTTTTATTATATTATAATTCCTGCCTCCGGTCCGTACTCCTCATTCCTTTTTGCCGGAATACGTATTACTCCTATAATATCCGTTGATATGGACAATTCATGTAACTTTTCCGAAGCAGGGTGTGCCTGTGAACATGAAGCGCTTTAAGTTTCTTTTTCCTTATCAAAAAAAAAAAAAAAGTTTCTTTTTCGAAAAGAAACAAAACAACGCAGGACAACTTTAGAGTCATAACCCACCTATGTTCCATCTACGGGACATTACTATAATTAATAATTAATGAGCAATCAGTCCTACTATAGTACTATTGTTAATTGAGACGTGCTTATCACTTTAATCTTATTTATTTATAAGTTTATTTTGACCAAAAAAATTTGGTCTTATTTATAAATCCAGTTTCATATAATAAATGAGATTGTGACAATTTTATCCATATTAATCGTACCCATGAAGATAAAGAGAAAATAAACAGTTGAAAAATACTCAATCATAAATGAGGGAAAAGTTAAAAATTTTTCTCATAATCATTGAGTTAACTATCTCTCATTGGTATGTGAGATTTGGTCAAAATGGACCTATAAATAGGGCTTATCCTAATTCTATCAATAAGTCCCTTTTAATTAAATCACATATACTAAAGAGAGATTAACTCAATGATTTTGACGTAGATTTTTAACTTTGTCCTCATCTACGAATGAGTATTATCTTTCAACTCTTTCTATTTTTATTGGTATAATTAATATAAACAAAATTATCACAAATTCATTTATTACCTTGAAATTGTGCTAACCGGAATGGTAATTAATCAGTCAACGAGATTGAAGGTTCTTTTAACCGATTTCGACCAACGATGTCACTCTGCATGCCCTTTTTATTTACTCACAATACTTGACGTCCCAATGGACGTAATTCCAAAAAAAAATTAAAAAATGTGCAGTTAAGGATTCCCACCATACTTGACGATTTTGAAGTCCCCACAAAACCTTTTCATATGTCTGTCTATATGTATACGCTCCGATATCGTGGAAAACTTGCACAGTTCTTCAAACAAACCTAAAAATATTACCTCTGTTTCTGGAAAAAATAATTACTGGCTTCATTTGTCTTTGAATAGACAAAGCTTGAGCCTTTGAGTATAATTGTGTGGGTTGATCATCAATGGAGGGTAATGAACATAGTAGTTCCAGTATTGAGAGTTCATCGCGAAGGAGGAACACAGATATGGAGGTTTCCTCAAACTCATTCGACCAAGAAGACGACGAAGAAGCTCTTAAATGGGCTGCTATTGAGAGACTTCCAACCCTTTCTCGTTTGAGGACAGGCTTGTGGACTTCACCGGACGGTGGGGCCAATGAGATTGATATCCACAAACTTGGGTTACAAGAAAGAAAGAGTTTGCTTGATAGGTTAGTCAAAGTAACCGAAGAGGACAATGAAAAGTTCTTGCTCAAGCTCAGAAATCGAATTGATAGGTCAGCATCTCGCTTAGTTTCATCTCATAATTGATGGTTTCATTTTATCTCTCTCTGTTTCAAACTCTCTGATATGGCTTCTCTTCTTCCTCTTTAATCTCATGTCTCAGAGTTGGGATCAAGATTCCTACGATAGAAGTTCGGTTTCAGAAATTGAAAGTCGAAGCTGAAACTCACGTAGGAAGCAGAGCTTTGCCTTCGTTCTCTAACTTCATCGTTAATATCTTTGAGGCAAGTTTTCTGATCAACATTTAACTTTAATAAAGGAGCTTTCTGCGTCATTTTATAGTGAAGGTTCTTACACGCATTTCTCTTTACAAAAACAGGGGATTTTGAACTTGGTTCACGTAATTCCAAGTAAAAGACAACATATAAATATCCTGGAGGCTGTTAGTGGAATAATCAAGCCAGCAAGGCAAGAAACTTCTTAGTTTAATTCTGATATTTGATATTTCTGCAACTATCTTTCTCATAATTTCCTCTCTCTCCAGAACGACGTTGCTTTTGGGCCCTCCAAGTTCTGGCAAGACAACGCTCTTGTTGGCTTTGGCTGGAAAGCTGGATTCAAAACTCAAGGTTAGGACAGAAGAAAACAAAGTTGATTTGCTTAACTGAATTTTCAAACTTTTGTTCTTTTCTTAATCTGTCATCGATGAATTAATATGTCCTCCCTGAACAGTTGTCAGGAAAAGTGACTTATAATGGTCATGAGATGAACGAGTTTGTGCCTCAGAGAACTGCAGCGTATGTCAGCCAAAATGATCTTCATGTTGGAGAAATGACAGTTAGAGAAACCTTGGCCTTCTCAGCTAGATGCCAAGGAGTTGGGCCTCGTTATGGTCAGTTTATAATAACATTAACCTTTTATTTTCAGATGAAAAGTAAGTTTTGAGTTTTAATTTGACCATATTATCTCATAATAAATTCTGTAGACTTGTTAGCAGAGTTGTGCAGAAGAGAAAAGGAGGCAAACATAAAGCCTGACCCAGATTTAGACGTCTACATGAAGGTAATGAAATTTAATTAATACTGATCACGATAATAAAATTTTAGAGGATAATCTATTTCTGTGTCTAATAAAATTTAATATAATGTTCAGGCAGTAGCAACAGAAGGCCAGAAAGCAAATTTGATCACAGATTATGTCCTAAAGGTAACACCAATAAAAATTGTTTGAGAAGAATCACTTATGGAAAAGTCAGATTGTGAAATGTGATTTATGTTTGGATTAGCGGTAGTATAATTAGCTTTTGTGATTTAACTTATAGTCAATCTGAAATATTTTTGAGGGTACTGACTGGTACTAAAAATATACTTCAACGGCACTAAAAAAATTCTTCATGTTCTTGAAAATTATTTTAGGATCTTGAAAAAATAATTTTTAATACCAGTTAGTATCCTAAAATATTTTATAGATTACTGAATGGTACTAAAAATACATTTTAGGATACTCAACGGTATTAAAAAAATACCTCATGATATTGAAAAAAAATATTTTAGGATCTTGAATAAATTATTTTTAGTACCAATCAGTACCCTAAAATAATTTTTATGGTATTGAATGGTACTAAAAATATACTTCATGATACTGAACGATACTTAAAAAAATATCTCATGATCTTGAAAAATTATTTTAGAATCTTGAAAATGAGCTTAATAGCTAAAAAAGATTTATCCAGGAGCTCAAAAGCTCTCCAAAGTAACTTTTGATCTATAAATCTGATTGGAACAACTTCTCAACCAAACATAAATAAAAAAAAAATAAAAAAACACACTCTCATAAGTCCAGTGCGGACAGTGCATAAGTCCGATTGGAGGCACCCAATCAGCATACCAAACATGCACTATGTCCTAAAGGTAAAACCAATAAAAAATTGTTATTATATTTTCTTACATCCATGCATCACACGGTTTAACGTTATTTTCTGTTCCTCTCTTTGGTTTAAACATGCAGATTCTTGGACTAGAGGTCTGTGCAGATACTATTGTTGGAAATGCAATGTTAAGAGGCATATCAGGTGGACAAAAGAAACGTGTCACCATAGGTAAAAGAAGCTTCCTTTCAATATCAAAGCATGCATTGTTTTAATTGTCTCGAAGAATTATCTTGAATAATCAAATGATTTACAATTATAGGGGAGGTGCTGGTTGGACCAGCTAAAACTCTCTTCATGGATGAAATATCTACGGGTTTGGATAGCTCCACAACACATCAAATTGTGAATTCAATCAAGCAATATGTTCATATTCTCGAAGGAACCGCCATGATCTCACTCCTACAGCCATCTCCGGAGACTTATAATCTGTTTGATGACATTATTTTACTCTCTGACGGCCATATTGTGTATCAGGGTCCTCGTGAACACGTTCTTGAGTTTTTTGAATCAATGGGGTTTAGATGCCCTGAGAGAAAAGGCGTGGCAGACTTCTTGCAAGAAGTAAGTGAAAATTCATATTCTTCCAATCTGTCTCGATAGTTTAGACTGTGGGTTGAACTGAATGAAGCAATAATAATATGATATATATTATAGGTGACATCAAGGAAAGATCAAGAACAGTATTGGGCAAACAAAGACCAGCCCTACAGATTTGTCACTGCCACAGAATTTGCAGAGGCATTTCAATCATTTCATGTTGGGAGAAGACTTGGAGATGAGCTCGCCACTCCTTTTGACAAATCCAAGAGCCATCCAGCAGCTTTAACATCCAAAAAGTATGGAGTGGGAAAAATGGAACTCTTAAAGGCTTGCTTATCAAGAGAATATTTACTCATGAAGTGCAATTCGTTTGTTTACGTCTTCAAGGCTTTCCAAGTAGGTTTAGGCTTTTGAGGCTCTCACTTTAAAGTCTATTTCTTAATGCACATAATTCAACTTCAATTTTTAACTCTTTTTTTAATAAAAAAAAAAATCTTTTTAGCTTGCTTTTATGGCAATTATTGCCATGACCATCTTCCTCCGGACTGAGATGCCTAGGGATTCAGTGATTGATGGACAGAAATATACTGGTGCATTGTTCTATGCTGTCATTGTGCTGCTGTTCAATGGATTGGCTGAGCTTACCATGGCAGTTACGAGGCTTCCTGTGTTTTACAAGCAAAGGGATTTTCTCTTCTTCCCTTCATGGGTATACGCTCTTCCTTCATGGATCCTCAAAGTTCCCTTGACATTTATGGAAGTGGGTGTTTGGGTATTCCTCACCTACTATGTCATTGGATTTGATCCAAATGTTGGAAGGTAAAAACTTAAAAAGAGCAAAACTCAATTTTTTCAAACTCCCTTCAATTTGAATCCTGATATTCATGTGTCTACCTACTGCAGATTGTTCAGACAATTCCTTATTCTCACGCTGGTAAACCAGATGGCTTCTGGACTATTCCGATTGATTGCAGCAGTTGGCAGAGATATGACGGTGGCTCTCACACTTGGGTCATTTTCATTGGCTATCCTTTTTGCCATGGGTGGCTTTGTCCTGTCAAAAGGTATCATGATCACAAAGGCAAAGATGATACAACCTCTATTCTCTAATAATGTTTTTATACTTACAATGCTCTTCTGTTTTCTTTGGTTTATGCCTCAGATGATATAAAGAAATTGTGGATATGGGGATTCTGGATATCACCTTTGATGTATGGACAGAATGGCATAATGAATAATGAGTTCCTAGGGAATAAATGGAGCAAGGTAAGCTTTTGATTTATATATTCATGCATTATTATGCTAGTCTAATCCCATATATGTACTGATGATGTCTTGATATAATGTCCAATGAAAGGTCCTCCCTGGCTCAGAGGAACCACTAGGAGTTCAAGTTTTGAAATCTCGAGGATTCTTTACTGAGTCATACTGGTATTGGATTGCGGTTGGGGCATTGGCTGGATATACATTATTGTTCAACATAGGCTACATACTTTCTCTCACTTACCTGAACCGTAAGCTTCTTTGCACCTTATATGTTCTTTTACCAGAAACAAAAAAAAAAGAAAGGAGAGTTAATGTACTGATGCTCTAAACGGATTATGCAGCAATTAGAAAGCATAAGGCTGTAAAGTCAGAGCAGGCTCTAGGCACTGAACAAGTTAATGGTAATAATGAAATTAGTCGATCTTCAAAACAAATGTATCATATTAATGATGTTTGTGTAAGTGATAGTTCATTTTATTTTTACAATATACCTCATGGGTTTAAAATTGAGCAGCGGGAGCTGATCAATTGACTTGTGTGGAGACAAGTCACAACAGGAAAAGAGGAATGGTTCTTCCTTTTGAACCACATTCTATTACCTTTGATGAAGTAACATATTCTGTTGACATGCCACAGGTAATGTAAAATTAATATGAAAAAATTGAAAAGAAAAGGGCTTGTTTTCAATTTAAAACGTATTTGTGCATATTTCACAGAATCCTTGCATTGAACTTGTAGGAAATGAAGAGCCGAGGTGTGGTTGAGGATAGGTTGGTGCTTTTGAAGGGTGTGAGTGGAGCTTTCAGGCCTGGTGTTCTCACTGCACTAATGGGTGTCACTGGTGCTGGTAAAACAACTTTGATGGATGTACTTGCTGGAAGAAAAACTGGAGGATATATTGGAGGGCACATCAAAATTTCTGGATTTCCAAAAAGGCAAGAAACATTTGCTCGAATCTCTGGATACTGTGAGCAGACTGATATCCACTCTCCTCATGTTACTGTATACGAATCCTTGCTCTATTCAACATGGCTTCGATTGTCGCCAGAAGTTAATGCTGAAACTAGGAAGGTCTGCATTTGAATCCTAAAACCTTAAAAGCTACAAAAATTCCAATGTTTTAGTTTAACTTTGTTTCTAAGTTTGGAAATTCCAAATGTTTGCAGATGTTCATAGAGGAAGTCATGGAACTTGTTGAACTGAATCCATTGAGGAATGCACTGGTTGGATTACCTGGTGTGAATGGTCTCTCAACAGAACAACGTAAAAGATTAACTATTGCAGTTGAACTGGTAGCTAATCCTTCTATAATATTCATGGATGAGCCAACTTCTGGTTTAGATGCAAGAGCTGCTGCTATTGTCATGAGAACAGTTAGGAACACAGTAGACACAGGAAGAACTGTAGTATGCACCATCCATCAGCCTAGCATTGATATATTTGAATCATTTGATGAGGTGAGATATGCAAATATTAAAGCATTGATTCAATTTGAAATAGTTCTCTTCCATATCACAGTATCTGACTCCTTTTTCCCCACTAAAATGCAGCTTTTCCTAATGAAGCAAGGAGGGAGTGAAATATATGTGGGGCCATTGGGACACCATTCTTCCCAATTAGTCAATTACTTTGAGGTAAAGAAGTTGTGGGACATAGAGAATACCTTAGTAAATGATGCATTTTTATGTCTGTTTCAGTAGTATAATTTCGCTGAAAAGCTTGTTTTTTTCTCATGAAGGAAATTCAAGGCGTCAGTAAGATCAAAGATGGGTATAATGCAGCAACATGGATGCTGGAAGTTACAAGCTCAGGAAAAGAAATTGAATTGGGGGTAGATTTTGCTGAGGTGTATAAGAATTCAGAACTATACAGGTAAATCTTGAACTGAGCAAAGCAAAATAACTGAAAAATATTCTTATTAAAAGAGCTTACTCATAGTATGTAATATCGTCTGATAGAAACTATTTTGTGGCGTGTGTTTCAGGAGGAACAAAGACCTTATTAAAGAACTGAGCACTCCAGCTCCTGGTTCAAAGGACCTTCATTTTCCAACTCAGTACTCACAATCCTTCTTCACCCAATGCATGGCTTGCTTATGGAAACAATATTGGTCTTACTGGCGCAATCCTTTATACACTGCCGTAAGATTCCTCTACTCATTTGCTGTGTCTGTCGTCTTTGGGAGCATGTTCTGGAACCTTGGATCCAACATGTAAGATCAAGCTTGTCAATGTCTTTCATCAACTCTTGTTTTCCCTTGTTCTGAAGTCTAAATTTTCACATTGAATTGCAGTAAAAAGCAACAAGACATTTTAAACGCCATGGGATCCATGTATGCTGCTGTTCTATTTCTTGGCATTAAGAATGCTAATGCAGTGCAGCCCGTGGTGTCTGTCGAGCGAACAGTCTTTTACCGTGAAAGATCTGCTGGAATGTATTCTCCTTTACCATATGCTTGTGCACAGGCAAGCAATTTCTTGCTTCAACATTTTTCTGATACTTTTTGTTTCTTTTAGTATCCTTCCATGTGAACAAATTGCCTCGTTCTTATTCTGATCTTTGTATTTTCTTGCAGGTGTTGATTGAGCTCCCATATGTTCTTCTACAGGCTGTGGTCTATGGCATTATAGTTTATGCAATGATTGGTTTTGAGTGGACAGTTACAAAAGTCTTTTGGTACCTTTTCTTCACATATTTCACTTTACTGTACTTCACCTTCTATGGCATGATGTCCGTGGCAATGACTCCAAACCAGCACGTTTCCTCCATAGTTTCATCTGCATTCTTTTCAATATGGAATCTCTTCTCAGGATTCATTGTTCCAAGACCTGTAAGTTCTGGTTTTTTCCTTATCATTTAGTGTCAGCTTCTACGTGAAACACAAGAAATGCATGTTTTATCCATTTTTTTTCGTGGTCCTTATCTATTTTGATGATGAATAGAGGATCCCATTTTGGTGGAGATGGTACTGCTGGATAAATCCAGTGGCTTGGAGCTTGTATGGATTGGTAGCATCACAATTTGGAGATGTAAAGGATCCTATTCAGTCTAATGGCTTAGGTTCAACAGTGGAAGAGTTCCTGAGAAATTACTTTGGTTTCAAGCATGATTTTGTTGGAGTGGTTGCGGCAGTGGTGGTTGGATTTGCTGTATTGTTTGCTCTCATCTTTGCGGTGTCCATAAAGATGTTTAGTTTCCAACGACGTTAGGAAGAAGCTAATTCCAGTTTTAGTGTAAATATATCTTAGGCAAGAATATTTGGGGCAGAAATAGGCAAATAGCAAGTTCACGTACGACATATTTTTTTTGTTGCTATTAAATGTAATGGACTTTCTCAGCAGTTTCTTTCATTCATTCTCTGTAACACCGTATGCTCCCTCTCGCCGGCGAGCGCCTATTTTTGTGGCACAAATGAGTCAGAGAGGTAGTTTAGAGTTCAGATCTTAGATCTGTGGTCTTCTTTCTTTGAGTTCCGTCGGATGTGGCCATCTCCCGTCCTTGTGGCGAGTCCTCTCTTCTCCTTCTCCAGATTTAATCTGTGGAGGTGAGATTTACCTATTTTTTGTTGTTTTTTTTGTGGTACTGGGTTTTGTGGTGGTGTTCTTGTCTCTAGAAATAAATAGATCTGTAAGATCTACGTTCAAATCCTCTTGGTTGGCTGACTGTTTGGACAGTATTAGATCTGATTATCACTTGATAGCTCGGATCTGCGTTCTTGGGGGAAGATCTAAAGAGGTGTTGCTTGGTGTGTGGTCAAGGTCACCAAATCTGATTCAACAATGGAACAAAAGTGTTATTCAGGACATTATGGGTCTTCTTTCGTCTGAGGTTGGGTTATCCGTGCTCTTTTCTCCAATATGGGGAATCTGTACAGCTGCTCTAATTGCAGCTCATGCTTATAAGGAGATGTGCCCGTTTGGGTGGGTTTTCCAACCAACACTTTCTTACTTGTGGCTTGATTGGTGAAATAGTATCTCTCTCCAAAAAAACATTTTTTTTTACCACCGCACAAAGAAAATATTTTGTTGCGAATGAACAAGTCACTTCTAACCTTGGATATTGAGGAGACTAATATGATTCTACTTCTATTCTTAAATATTTTATGTACGGTGATTTGGCTGTTTCTTTGTATTTGATGTATTTTGTTGTTGTATTGGATTTGACATTATTTGCTTGAATCCAGGTATTATATCTGTTTGTAGTATTAATATAATTATCTTTTCCGGAAAAAAAAAAAAAAATTTGTAGCAAGTTACTATTTCAAATTGCTCTATTTTTCCCCACACCGAATAGGGGTAACTACGGAATCAAAATTATAGTCATTACGTCAAAAACGAAATGATAACTTCCGAAAAAGAAGTTAAAAAACTTCAACTCAAATTTCTGCGTTTTTTCTTCCTGTCATTTTCGATTTCCTTTTATTCTCTTAAAAAAAAAATCAACTTTATCTTATATTTAGAAAGGGTAGTACTCCCTCTGATCCTAATTATAGAAGCAAATTACCAGAATTTGGGGAGATTAAGGAAGGAAATTAAATTAGTTAATCATGTATATTTTCCAAAAATACCCCTCTAAAAATTAACATAAGACAAAATTAGTTGAATTGTAGCCATGCACAGTGGAGTACTACCCTTGCGAACGCAGTCAAGAGGCTTGTTCGTATTCGTGAATTTCTACTGTGATGGTTATGCTTTCCGCAATTATGTAAATGAAGATTTATAGGTTGTATGGGCCTTCTGTTGGACCAAAATGCAAATGCTTTAAATCAAACCCCCAGTAAAGTTTGCTAATTATATGTTGTTTGCGTGATGTCATAAAAATGTAAAGTAAACCCTGGTTCTAAATTATTTATTTCTAATTTTGGATGGATAGTTACAAAAAAAAAATAAAAAATTTTAAAGGAATATAAAAATTATTTTATTTAAAAATAAAAAGTAAGGTAGAATCTCTTACTTGATAGAGTATAAGCGTGTTGTAAATTAATTATTGTGGAAGAAGTATTAGTAGGGGTGATATGGGAAAAATATGACAAAAATTGCTCAAAATTATTTTATATTAAAAAGTATTTTTTAGGTGTATATGACATTAATGAGTTGCAAACATTATTTACTTTATAAAATATATAGGTGTATTATTAAATTATTATTGAGAAAGTATAAATAGAGGTATTATAGGAAGAAAAATGACAAAAGTTAAAAATTGCTTTTATAATTAGGATAAAAAACAATTCTAAAATTTGCTCCTATAATTAATATAGGAGGGAGTAGTATTTTATAACCCGGTAATTATAAAAGTGGAGAGCAGGTTTCCTCCACCAACTAGGTGCCGAAAACGTTGGTTAATTCCGTCGTTTTAAACTGCCACCCAAAGTCACAATGCCTTGTTTTGTTTTTCACACTAGTACAAGTTAAAATTCTGTGGATCACAATGCAATAATGTTCCAATGTTGATATCATCTTCCCACCTCGCCCTCGTTAATTTGTCCTATATTCCATCAATTGTCTCCAATGTATCTAAATTATTCCTACTACCTTTCACACACCCAAAGCTTTGTCATCACGTACGTACGTACGTGTATTGTGAATTTTATGTATAATACGTGTGGCTTCAGTACATTCTGTTCATTCAGAAACGCATGCATGATCTCCTATAATATATATTAGGTGATGTCAATATCATAAGTTGTGTGTACAGGGTAACAGTACTGGAAGTTATATTATTTTTTAAAAGTATTTATTCTAAAACTATAATTCTTATTAAATCCATCCGTCTAAATTGAAGAGTTTTTAGGAATAAAGCTGAGATAATGGGATGGAAGCTAAAATGCTCAAGCATAACTCTAAACCTTCTCGCAACTGAAAGGAAAATATCTGTACAAATAATATATAATACAAAGTCCGCACATATTTTAATTATAAAACTATCTAAATTATAATCTTTCCTTGGTTCTCTTTTATTTAATATTTTATCTATATAGGTGACAATACACGACCCATTGGACGTGCAACCTTTGTATATATGCCACTCTATGACGTGCGACCCTTTGTATATGACGCGCAACCGTTGGGGAAACCGTTTTTGGTACCTATCATTTGTACCGATTTGGATTGTCTCATAATCCCATCTCTCCTCATTTCACAGTATATTTTTATCTTAGTCATTCAAAAATTGAACTAAACCTCCAGAAAGAGACCCATCATCAATTTCAAAAGACCGCATGCGGTAAAAACTACCGTACGCGATAAATATAAAAAATTTGAAAGTAGATGACGTGTCTCTCTTTAAACATTAAGATCAATTTTTGGACAGCTAAAATGAAAAGATAATAAGAAACGAGGAGACAAGAGAAGAGATTCTGTGCTTGTCCCATTTGATAGATTCAGATTTATTTTGCATTGTTTTAAAATAATTTAATGGGTAAAAAAATTAAAATAAGGATAATCTCTTAATAAAATAAAAATGATTTTTAATTCAAAAATGAAACCTGAACTTGGCCCCTATCCAATAGAAACTGGTTCCCTTTGTCTATATATACACACTCCGATATTCCGAATAACTCACAGTTCTTCAAACAAACATAACAGGTTTTTGAATAAGCTTGGTTTATAATTGTGTTGGTTCATCAATGGAGGGTGGTGGTAGTGGTAGTTTCAAAACAGAGAGCAAGAGTAGTTTCAGGATAGCGAGTTCATCGCAAGACGATGAAGAAGCTCTTCATTTGGGCTGCTTTAAGACTTTGCTTCAAAGGTTAGTAAAAAAAGTAACCGAGGAGGACACTGAGAAGCTGTTGCTCAAGCTCAGGAATCGAATTGGTAGGTCAGGATCTTGCTTTCATTTCTTGATTGATTTCACTGATCTCTCTGTTTCAAACACTCTGATGGCTTCTCTTCTTGCTCCTCAATGTGATGTCTCAGAGTTGGGATCCAGATTCCTACCAAGAAGTTCGGTTTCGGAACTTGAAAGTCGAAGCTGAAGCTCACGTAGGAAGCAGAGCTTTGCCTTCATTCTCTAACTTCATCGTTAATATACTGGAGGCATGGTTTCTGAACATTTGTCTTACATAAAGGAGCTTTCTGCGCCATTTTATTGAGAAGGTTCTTGACGCAATTTTTTTCTTAAACAGGGCCTATTGAACTTGGTTCACGTCCAAGTAAAAAGAAACATATAAATATTCTGGAGGATGTTAGTGGAATAATCAAGCCAGCAAGGTAAGAACCTTTGTTTTATTCTCTGATATTTGATATTTCTGCAACTATATCCTTCTCAATAATTTCCTCCCTCCAGAAAGATGTTGCTTTTGGACACTCCAAGTTCTGGGAAGACAGCGCTCTGATCTTGTTGGTTTTGTCTAGAAATCTGGATCCAAAACTCAAGGTTAGGATAGAAGGAAACAAAATTAATTTGTCTAACTAGATTTTCACATTTTTGTTACTTTTCTAATATGTTACTAATGAAGTAATATTTTTCTTCTTGCAAGCAGTAAATGGATTCATCTTCTTGCAATATGTTCGGATAGTTTATACAGGAGGTTGAAGTACCAATAATATGATGTATTATAGGTGACATGAACAACGAAAGATGAATAACAGTATTGGGTAGACAAAGACCAGTCTTTTATGATTTCACGTTAGGAGAAGACTTGGAGATGAACATGCCACTCTTTTTGACAAGTTAAAAAGTCATTCAGTCGCTTTAACAACCAAAAAGTATGAAGAGAATATTTACTCATGAAGCGCCGTCTTCAAGGCATTTCAGGTAGGTTTGGGGATTTCTTTGAATGATGTGTATTAATCAATAGACTTTTAAAGTGGAATCCCCAAACTTACTTGAAATGCCTTGAAGACGGCGCTTCATGAGTAAATATTCTCTTCATACTTTTTTGTTGTTAAAGCGACTGGATGACTCTTTGACTTGTCAAAAAGAGTGACATATTCATCTCCAAGTCTTCTCCCAACGTGAAACCATACAAGACTGGTCTTTGTCTACCCAGTACTATTATTCATCTTTCGTTCATGTCACCTATAATACATCATATTATTGGTACTTCAACCTCGTGTATAAACTATCCGAACATATTGCAAGAAGATGAATCCATTTACTGCTTGCAAGAAGAAAAATATTACTTCATTAGTAACATATTAGAAAAATAACAAAAATGTGAAAATCCAGTTAGACAAATTAACTTTGTTCTTCTACAGGCTGTGCTCTACAACATTATAGTTTATGCAATGATCGGTTTTGGGTGGACAGTCACAGAAGTCTTTTGGTACCTTTTCTTCCCATATTTCAACTTCATGTTCTTCACCTTCTATGGCATGATGTACGTAGCAATGACTCCAAACCAGCACGTTTCCTCTAGAGTTTCATCTGCATTCTTCTCAATATGGAATCTCTTCTCAGGATTCACTGTTCCAACACCCGTAGCTTCTGGTTTTTCCTCATCATTTAATGCCATCTTTTACTTGAAACACAAGAAGCGCATGTTTTACTAAATGTATCATGATCTGCAGGATCTACAATCTATTTAATGTAATGAACTTCTCAACAATTCCTTTTCATTCTTTCTCCATAACATGTTACTTCAAATTGCTCTGTTTCCCCCCTCGATCTAGAGGGAACTATCAAATCAAGATTACAGTCAATTTACGTAAAAATGATACTAATGTAGGAACTATTTAACTTATTTAGGTAGATTAAGGAAGTAAGGTAAATTACTAAATTAGGTAATTGTAACAAATGTGACCTAATCTTTCTAAAATATCCGTGTGTGACAAATGTCTTGTAACTATTTGAATTTGATTGCTTCTATTATTGAATGTTGGGGGAATATGAATATGGCCGTTTGGGTAAACAGTGAGACAAATTAGATTGAGGTCTCACATTTAATACCCACACTAACTCCCAACTAGCTTCTACATTTAGGTCTTTAGGACAAGAGGAATAACTATTTGGTATCAAGGGGTGTGTTTAGATTAGCAGTGACAGAAGTGACTTTTTTCGAATTTGACTTTTGCAAACATAAGATATAGTAAAAGTTAGATTGTGTAATGTGATTTATGTTTGGACTAACTTTTAAAAAAGTCGGTTTGATAAACTGAAAATTGTTTGGATGATTAATGTAAAATAAGTAAAAAGGGTATGAATTTAATAAAAATAGTTAATGTTTTATTGGGAAAAATTTGAAAAATACCAAATTACTTAAATTTTAGGGAAAATTGAAGAGAAGTCCCATTTTTAAAATTTAATTAGTGAGAGTGACCTCAATTACAATACTGTTATTCTTTATAGGGCTAAGGAGCAATTTGGTCAACGAACTATTACCTCAAGAACGCCCCGCACAAATAATTTTTAAGTGGACCAAAAATCTTTTAAAAATGTGCAGTCAGCACAAAAATGGAGTAATTTTTTTTTTGTGCTGAGCACTCTTGGAGTAAAAGTTTTTTGTACTGATTGCACATTTTTAAAAGGTTTTTGGTATTTTTGGTTCACTTAAAAGTTATTTGTACTAGGCGCTCCTGAGGTAAAAGTCCGTTAGCCAAATTGCTCCTTAACCCTTCTTTATAAATAAGGATACGATTTCCCATTTTTCCTTAAATTTTAGTGTTGTTTATTTTTTCTTTGGATACTTTCATAAATAAAGATAAAATTAGACAACAATCATTATTAACCTTTAAGTAGGTTTATATAATTAGGATCAAAATTTTCATCTACAAGTAAACTTATAATAATGACTAAAATGTTATTTTAATAAAAGAAGGTGGGATCATTTATTTCTTCTTCATGAGATATTTAATTTCTTCACTTAATATCCTGCACCGTTGTGATAAAAATAAGCTTTTTTTTATTAATATTAACATAGTAAAAAAAAAAAAAAAAGAGGTTACGTGGGGTGGTTTTTTCTAGGGAGAATTACACACAGGTCCCAAGGAAGGGAATTAATCACAATAAAGTCCCTTGAAATCACGAAACTACACAAAAGTCCCAAGGGACCTGGTTGTAATTATTTGTGAATGTAAAACTACCATTTTGACCTTCCCTCTCTCCTGTCTCTCTCCTCCCTCCCTTTTTCTTCTCTCTTTCCTCTCTCCTTCTTCTACTCCTCTCTCCTGTCTCTCTCAGCCATGATTTCTGCCAAAAATCAATCACAGAAGACGCACTTGAACCCCCTCACTCCTTCTTGACTTCATTCTCTATTTCTGCTCTTGGACTCAGTCTCGTTCACTCTCTCTTCCCCTCTTGGCTTGATCAAGCAAGGTGAAGAATGAAAGCCATGGAGTTTTGATTTTATCTTGGACTAATGATCCGGTTTGAGGAGTATGAACATACCAAGAGGAGAAGGACCGATGGGTATAAGTGCGATTGGGGTTCGAGACGTATGGCGCCCGTTCGGCCAATGAGATCGCAAATCGAGGAGGGTATGGCGCTATAATCTCTTGCTGGCTCTATTCCCTTTTCGACCGAAATAAATTAGTATTTGAGGGAGTATTATAGGCTTTGTAGTTACAAACCTGATTTTGCTTCTGATATCGTTTTCAAATTTTGTTGTAAATCTATACTTTGTCTGTTGTAAATTTATACTTTGTCTGTTGTAAATTTATACTTTGTCTATTGTAAATAGTCTCTGGAAGTCAAAAATGGAAAAATCTCGTTTTCAAATTTTGTTGTAAATCTATACTTTGACTGTTGTAAATTTATACTTTGTTTGTTGTAAATAGCCTCTGGAAGTCAAAAATGGAAAAAACTCGTTTTCAAATTTTGTTGTAAATCTATACTTTGTCTGTTGTAAATTTATACTTTGTCTGTTGTAAATAGCCTCTGAAAGTCAAAAATGGAAAAAACTCGTTTTCAAATTTTGTTGTAAATCTATACTTTGTCTGTTGTAAATTTATACTTTGTCTGTTGTAAATAGCCATTGGAAGTCAAAAATGGAAAAAAAAAAAAACTCGTTTTCAAATTTTGTTGTAAATCTATACTTTGTCTGTTGTAAATTTATACTTTGTCTGTTGTAAATAGCCTCTGGAAGTCAAAATGGAAAAAAACTCGTTTTCAAATTTTGTTGTAAATCTATACTTTGTCTGTTGTAAATTTATACTTTGTCTGTTGTAAATAGCCTCTGGAAGTCAAAATTGGAAAGAAAAAAAAAAAACTCGTTTTCAAATTTTGTTGTAAATCTATACTTTGTTTGTTGTAAATAGCCTCTGGAAGTCAAAAATGGAAAGAAAAAAACTCGTTTTCAAATTTTGTTGTAAATCTATACTTTGTCTGTTGTAAATTTATATTTTGTCTGTTGTAAATAGCCTCTGGAAGTCAAAAATGGAAAAATCTTGTTTTCAAATTTTGTTGTAAATCTATACTTTTTCATTTGTAAATTTATACTTTGACTGTTGTAAATAGCCTCGGAAGTCAAAAATGGAAAAAACTCGTTTTCAAATTTTGTTGTAAATCTATACTTTGTCTCATTGTAAATTTATACTTTGTCATTATAAATTTCCCTTGTCCATAATGGTCATTTTACATTCACATATAATTACACAGAAGTCCCTAGGGACTTCTGTGTAATGTGAATTCTTGTTGGGACCTCATTGTATTTTTTTGTCATCCTTGGGACCTGTGTGTAATTCTCCCTTTTTTCTATCATGGGAGATCATTATAAGGGAAAATCTCTTTAAGGATCAAGAAAATATCAAAAAAGTTCCACAAGAAAATTTAATGTTAAAAAAGTCCCAAAGAGTTGTTAAAACTCACAGATAGAGTTGTTAATGCCTTACTGATGGAGTTGTTAATAGGACTTTTATAACATCAGAATTTTCTGTGAGACTTTTTTTATTTTTTCTTGATCTCTTGGGATCTTAAGAGAGTTTTCCCTTATAATGTTCGGGGGGTGTTAGGGCCTGTTTGTATTTAGCTTTTGGAGAATAGCTTTTACATAAAAATGATAATATTTGGATAATGTTATCAGAATAACTTTTTCAGGGTTAAATTTACCAAAAAAGACATTAGCTTTTGGTATAATTGCATATAAATGATATGGTTGTATTTTAAATATTATAAACATTATATTTCATAATAAATACCAAAAATTACATAAATTTGTGTACAAAATTAAAATACTTAAGGCACCTGACTAGTACTGAAAAAACACTTCATGATCTTAAAAATTTATTTAAGGATATTAAAAAAATATTTTAGGATGTACTAAAAAGATACTTAAGGAAACTGAAAAAAATATTTCAAGGTAGTGACTAATCTTGAAAAATGGCTTTTGGGATTTATAAGGTAAATATAACTTTTGGAGAATAGCTTTTGGGATTACGAGGTAAAAATGGCTTTTGGAGAATAGTTTTTACATAAAAATGATAATATTTGGATAATGTTATCAGAATAACTTTTTCACGGTTAAATTTACCCAAAAAGACATTAGCTTTTGGTATAATTGCATATAAAGGATAAAGTTGTATTTTAAATATTATAAACATTATATTTCATAATAAATACCGAAAATTACATAAATTTGTGTACAAAATTAAAATACTTAAGGAACCTGACTGGTATTGAAAAAAATACTTCACGATTTTAAAAATTTATTTTAGGATATTAAAAAAATATTTCAGGATACTGGCGGGTACTAAAAATATACTTAAGGAAACTGAAAAAAGATATTTCAAGTTAATGACTAATCTTGAAAAAATATTTGGTACTGAAGGGTGCTAAAAAAATAGTTAAGGATATTGACTGATACTGGAAAAATATTGATGGTGGCAGAGAAGAGAGAAAAATTTGGAAAAAAAATAGTTTTTTCCAAAACCTAAATTTTGATGTAGAATAGCTTTTGGATAATTTTAGAGTGTTTGACAAACTTTTACTAAAACCTAAGTTTTGATGTAGAATAACTTCTGGACAATTTTGAAGTGTTTGACAAGCTTTTGCCAAAACCCAGATTTTGAAATTATCCAAAGGGTTAATGAGTAAATTTACCAATAAAACTATTGGTCCAAGAGCACCCAACACAATAAACTCTTATCTGAACCTTAAATACCAATCAACTTTTTAAAACCTTAATTGAGCACAATGACGTTAACGTCCGTCTTCTTCATCTCCCTCCCTCCCTCCTAACTTGACCCATCATCATCTCGTCTTTCGTTCAGTTTCTTCTTTTGTTCGTTCTTTTTTTTCCCTCAAACCAAGAACTTGGTTCCAAGTTGTTCCAAAGTGATTGTTGATCACTAGCAGATTTAACAGTTTCTTCAGGTTCCACCATAGTTGGAACGAGTTGCCCATACACCACCTTCGGCGTAGAAACATTCCGACGAAACAACTGACCGGGGATATTAACGACGGTGATGATCAGGAAGTTACAGGGGATGAAAAAAGGACAATAGGTCGAGGCTGGTTGGAAGAGTAATAGCCGTTTGGGTGAGAGGAAGGAGGAAGAGATTCAATTCGATGATGGGGGATAAAAATATGGACTTGGATGATCCAGAAACCCCTAGAAGCAGCCGACAATTCCTTGTGCGAGCTCCTTCGTTCCGAGGATCATGGTGGCGTCGCCGTCGAGCAACCAATCCAATAAGCATTCTGAAAAAGGAAAAAAGACCATTCCAACAAGCTGACCAACGTTTTGACAAAGAGAAACCAATAAAATGCAGCCACGCCTTAAATCGACACTTGTCAGCTTAGCAGGTTCTCCTTCCTATTCACCGGAAACACCGCCCACTGCTGAATCTGGTAATGGAGGAAGGTCCAGCTCTGTTATGCTCAAGCTTACACCTAGAGGATTGGAGGGGTTGGTCACTAAGACCCCTTTAACGTTTAGATTCAGTGATAGGGCTGGTTCATAGGCTTGTTCCAGAGCAGAGGGAGTTATTTCGAATGAGAGAGGGAATGAATGAGGGAGGGAGAGAGATGAAGAAGACGGACGTTACTTTTCCTTAACGTCATTGTGCTCAATCAAGGTTTTAAAAAATTGGTTGGTATTTAAGGTCCACATAAGAGTTTATTGTGTTGGGTGCTCCTGAACCAATAGTTTATTGGTAAATTTGCTCCTTAACCCTTATCCAAACAATCCCAATTCTTTCATACATTGATACATGCTTGATATTGTTTTTTATTTTAATATTTTTGACAGAGCCAAAGCAAGGCGCACATGTGATATTGTTATACTGAATGAAGCACAATCAACTACTCCTTCGGGTTATAAACATAAGATATAGTTTATAATGTAATTTATATTCTATATTTAGGACTAAAGGTGTATTACTTATTTTTTATTTTAGTATTACTTCTCCAACTTTATATAAAGTTTTAGTTTTTAAAAAGCATGTATCCTTATAACTCTAATATCATGAGCCTTAAATAACACTCTCTTATGTACTTAATATAAGATATATTTACTTAATTTGATTAGATTAAAGAAGTTGGTTAAGTTAAATAATATAACAAATATTTTCTAAAATATTCTAATCATCTTCTTTAATTCCCCTATTCCCTTTCCTCATTAATTATTATTAAGGAAACAACAACCAGAATAAATTAGAGAAATATTGACAAATATAAAAAAAAATTTATATTTAGCATAAAGGTAACTCTTCAAATAAAATATGTCCTATATAAACCACCGAGGAGTAAATTTTATTTTAACAAGTCGATTGGCAAGCGATTCGCTGTCCCTCCTCTATTTGCTGGAGCGGAGGAGAGAGGAAGCAGAAAATGGAATGAATGAGGGAGAGAGAAAGGAGGAGAAGATGAGTGTGTCCTGATGAGCTGGAATTATGAAAATGATGGAGCTGCCACATATGCAATTTCAGCCAACATTGACGGTTAACGTGAGTGGGTGTTAATTGTTAAAAAGGATGACATTGCTCTTATCTTACAACTTCTGAATTAATATTGTCCGTAAAAAGATTTCTGGATATCCACTACTTCTATTAGAAAAGATTTTTTTTTTTAATTTTTAATTTATCATTATATTTATTTACTGGCGGAAATCGTCGGGTTGGTTGGATTATGGTGTGTTCTCCTCTGCACCAATAACTGGAGAGGTCTGGAGCGCTGGCGGCTGAAGCTGGTATAGTATTTCAGTCCGCTTGGGAGAGAAATGTAAGTCCCGAACGTCAAACTCTATCTCCGTGTCTATACAAACGAGTGTGGGAGATCAGGCATTGCCAATTTTCATTTATAGAGTATAGATGAAATGAGATATGCAATTTCTGTGCTTCGTTCAAAGTAGAGTCTCAGCTTTGAACTCTGACATTCGCAGTTGATAAATGTCGAGGGAGAGTGAGTTGAGGCCGATGGACGCTGAGCAGCTCAGGGAGCAAGCTCATAAGATGGTGGATTTCATTGCTGATTACTACAAAACCATCGAAAATCTCCCTGTGCTCAGCCAAGTTGAGGTTGTAAAATTTTCCGCATTTCTTACTTTAATATCTTTGTTTCATTTGCATGATCGTTTATGGTGCATTATAGCCAAATGAGTATATGCTTTTCATTTGAGGGAAAAAAAAAGTATATGCTTTTCAAATAACTTGAAACTTGGCTTCAGCTTGTGATTGAAACGGGAAAACGTTTAACTTTTGTGAAATATGTGCATTACGCTCTTCTTTTATTGAGTAAATCTGCTATTTTTTTTCATCTGTTCCTTTCTTTTAATCTTTCAATTCTGCTTCTAGTTTGAAATCATTATGACCTTGCTTCAGTTTCTCTGTATTTGTCTCACAAATTGCAGCCGGGGTATCTTGGGAAGCTTCTACCAGATTCTGCACCTAATCATCCTGAACCACTACAAGATATTTTGAGTGGTGAGATTTCTACATATGAGTCTTGTTATGTATGCAAAATATTATATTCTAACAATGCAGATCGTAATGAGACATGTCAGCATGCTACTCTTTACCTAACAAACAACGTGATTTTCCCCACTAAAGATGGCTAAAATATGTCATATATTAGATGTTCAGGAAAAGATACTGCCAGGGGTGACTCATTGGCAAAGCCCAAATTATTTTGCATATTTTCCTTCAAACAGTAGCATTGCTGGGTTACTGGGAGAAATGCTCAGTGCTGGTCTCAACATTGTGGGTTTCAGCTGGATAACTTCTCCTGCGGCAACTGAACTTGAAATGATTGTTCTTGACTGGGTTGCTAAGGCATTTCAGCTGCCTGATCATTTCTATTCTACTGGTAACTCCTTAAACTGCAGCATCTCTTTGAATTAATCTGATATGAAGAAAAATAAAACCTTAAATCAGAAGAGAAATGGCATAGTTCCTAGAGTCAGGAGCTGAGACTCCTTCAGGGATTTTGTTTAACTGATTTACATATTTGTGCTTGTCTATATGGTATGAGTTAGCCTACTACCTAGCTTTTGTATTTATGTCAATGCATCGAATGATAAACCTAATATTGGATGAAGATATATACTCATGCTTCAGATTCTGTTGAACTGCATCCTCAATTAATTTGAGCGATATTAGGATTTTGGATCTAACTGGACTTGAATAGTTTATTTGGCATACTCTCAAATATTATACGAGGTATTAAACCTATGAAATGCGGCAAGTTATGTTTAAAATTATACTGCAGGGCAAGGTGGTGGAGTTATTCAGGGAACAGCAAGTGAAGCTGTACTAGTTGTCTTGTTGGCTGCCCGTGACAAGATCTTAAGGAGGGTTGGAAAGAGTGCCCTCCCTAAGCTTGTGATGTATGCATCTGATCAAACACACTCTTCTTTACTCAAAGCCTGTCAGGTACCTTCAACAAGACAGAAAAATGACAAGAATATATATTCTAAAGCATATGGCTTTCTCAATTGTTGCTTCTTCCAGTTCTCAACTTGAGTGCCAAGTGCCAACTACATGGCCCTTCTTAAATCTGATCAACAAACGTAACATCTTTGAATCTGCTCACTGGAATCATGAAGTACCAATTTGTTTAGTTTCTTGTAAATTATAATGGTCACGGTCAGTCTGTCCTTTCTTCTGTATAATACTTGTGGGTTTCGATCACCCTATGGTCTTGCAACTGCAGTGTGTTTGCTATATTGTATTTGTTACACAATCTTTTATATTCCTTGACTTGAGATAAGTGTTAGAGGAACTGAGTGACAATAAATGGGATTAGTCTTGCTTTGAACTTTGCGTAATGAAAAAGGAGAAATCATTGATGTTATTCAGTGGCAATATTGAAGTTTGCATTGATCTAGACGAGATCATTTCTGTGGTTTAATAATAATGTTATTTTCTGTTGGTTGTCAGATAGGAGGACTCAATCCAGAGCTCTGCAGGTTGCTTAGAACTGATCCTTCCACAAATTATGCTCTTTCTCCTGATGTACTTTGTGAAGCAATTTCAAATGACATTGCCAGTGGTTTAATCCCCTTTTTCTTATGTGCTACAGTAAGAGATGATTTTTTCTGATGTTAAATTAGGACAACTCTTTATGTGAAATGCCCCAATTTTTCTAATTCCCCTGCTTTGTGTTTCTTACCTAAAACTCAAATCTCTCTTCCTTTTTTACCAATAAGAAAAAAAAGTATACGGAAGTTAGCAAATTTAACTCTAATAGACTGATCTGGGCATCGTTGCATGAGGTTCTATTTCTTGGTTTGCTGTTGAAAATAGTTTTGGTTTGTTACTTCCTTTTAATTCAATTTTCTTTTTGGCTCTTGGGGACAGTATGTTCAAGGAGATATGAAATCTGCATAATATGCATCCGGACTGTCAAAAAATGATATTTTAAGATGATATGAAGTGACTAATTAATTATTAATTATTATGAGAAAAAATCTTAACA
This sequence comes from Acacia pycnantha, assembly GCA_025563575.1. Lineage (NCBI taxonomy): Eukaryota > Viridiplantae > Streptophyta > Magnoliopsida > Fabales > Fabaceae > Acacia > Acacia pycnantha. The sequence continues at coordinate 4,260,822 of JAMWYP010000013.1, forward strand.
ACTGAATTTCTTTGGATAGCACATGTCTTCTGCGTTTTCTCTACTATGGGATAACTAAATCTCAAGCCTTTAGTGTTTTCCAATCCATCAAAATCAAAATCTATGGTATTTTCCACTTATTCTCTTAATCTACGTTCTCAGGTTGGTACAACTTCGTCAACAGCTGTTGATCCTCTGCTTGCTTTGGGAAAGATTGCAAAGGTAATATCTGTTATTAATTGGGTAATAAAAGCAGTTAGTGAAACCATCGTGGTGAATTTAGTGAGGATAATGGCATCAAACCAAAAGATAAATAAATAAGGAAATAGAGCTTGTTGAACGTTGGACATGTCATTTGCTATATTGTACATGGACCTTAAGGAGATTTCAATATTTGCTGGTGCTGACGCATAATAGTATTGCTATTATCTTGAAAACTAGTTGTTGCAAGGCATGTGTTTCAAGATTCTTGATAAATTCAAAAGATGCGTACCATTGCTGTATAATATACCTATACAAAATCATCCAAGTTTCAGTGGATTATTCCTTGGTGTAGGCGCACATTAGGGAGTTGCTTTATCCAATAATGCTTGTAATGCATGTCTTTTGACAGAGCAATGGAATCTGGTTTCATGTGGATGCTGCTTATGCTGGAAGTGCTTGTGTCTGTCCAGAGTATCGCCACCATTTTAATGGTGTTGAAGAAGCTGACTCGTTTAACATGAATGGTCATAAATGGTTTTTAACTAACTTTGACTGTTCGCTGCTCTGGGTTCAGGTATCTGTGATGCAACATCTTGTTCTTATTCTCAACACCATTTCAGCATCTGTTGATGGTTCGATTTACTTAATGAACCAAAAAGAAAATGCATTGTTCAAATTGATGATGACAGGACAGGAGCGCTCTGATTCAGTCACTATCTACGAATCCCGAATTTCTCAAAAACAAAGTATGTCCATAATTGCATGCTTTTGGTATTAGTTAAGCTATTTATAAACCTTTTATTATAAAATATCTTGTCTTGGGGATTAGAAAGTCATGGGAACATTCAATTCAAACTAAGATGCTGTTCTAAATATAGTCACTATCTTCTTGCTACGATTGAAACTTCAGGCCTCTCAAGGAAACTTGGTCATTGATTACAAAGACTGGCAAATTCCTCTTGGACGTCGCTTTAGGTGTGTTTTTTGAAATTTAGCCTCTAGAAATACTTGTTATTTTCCTTCATAATTGAGGTTTTTCGTGTTTGTTATTTTGTGTGGTGCCAAAATCGCTCATCAATGCCCAAAAAAACCTCAGATTATTGAGCGTTTTGGCGGTGTGCATATGATCTTGAGTCATACTGTTCTTGGAGGTCACGAGAACTTAAAACTAAAAGATATTATCGTCAGTGGATAGCTTTCCAATAAAGGCTTCTATAAACCTTAAAGATCAAGAAATACGGACAGATATTTAACATTGCCTTTTTTTCTTGGACCTGAAATCTTGTCTATATGACTTGCACTCCCTAGATCCTTAAAACTCTGGATGGTGTTGCGCCTGTACGGTTTGGAAGGCCTGCGAAATCACATACGAAGTCACATTGATTTGGCTGCTCATTTTGAGAAACTTGTTCGTCAAGACCCAAGATTTGAGGTAGAGCAGTGCTCTGTTTTACTCCCTCCGTTTCTTGGATATCATTTTTGAAGGAAGTTTTTGTTTCCATTTTATCACATCATTAAATGATTTGAAGATCTAATAATTTCTTACAGGTTGTTACACCCAGGACTTTCTCTTTGGTTTGCTTTCGGCTCTTGCCTCGGCCCAATTCTGAAGATGATGGCAATCAGCTAAACCGGGATCTGCTAGACTCTGTAAATTCAACTGGGAATATTTTCATAACACACACGGTATATATATATGCTTTACAGGCTTCTTGCTCCTGTGTACTTTTCTTAGTTTTCTTTTCTTTGACTTTCTAAGAGGATCATCAATTTTCTTTGGTGACAGGTTTTGTCTGGTAAGTACATTCTACGTTTCGCAGTTGGAGCACCACTGACAGAAGTAAGGCATGTGAATGGTGCGTGGCAGATTTTGCAAGATAAAGCCTCTGCTCTACTTGGGAATTCGTAGGACCAATTCGTATAACGGTTTGCTCTTCACGCCAATGCGTGGATTGCTGTCTTATTTATAACCCAAAATTTCTTAGTCTTAATGAGTGGACTTTCCTTTCTCAGCCATTGGTCGGTTCTGACTGGAATCCAACTGTAAAGAAAGAAAAAAATGATCGTCTTGATGTGTTATCATACTGTTGGCGGTTTAGCACGCATTTTTGTACGCGGAATCTAAAACAGTGGGAAAACATTGTTAAAATTTTATTTATAATTTTATATTCCGAAGAAAAAAACAAAAACTCAGTTTTCGTGTACTAGCTTTCCAATTATACGCGTAGCTCTACTAAATACATTGTTAGAATATAAGGGAATAAATTAGTTGGTTAAGGCCCATTATATTAAGGTCTTAGTTGTTGTTGTTCAATTGATTAGTTAGTGATTAGTTAAAGAGTTAGTTAGAGGGTTAGTTACTCGTTAATTGACATGGGGTCATCGTCGAACCAAACATAGCCTTAGCCTTGGTTTGGTTTGGGGGTGGGGGTGGGGGGAGAGAAAATGGAGGGAAAAATTTAAAAGGAAGGAAAATCTTGTGGACCCCACTACAAATAACTTTTCCCCTCTTTTCCCTCCATTTTCCCTCCCCTACCCCTAAACCAAACACACCCTTAATCACAAAATACTCTTTGTAGAGCATATTGCTCCATTGATAAGATACATAATTCTTCATATCTTCTTTCTCCCTAATTATCCTCTCTAATTTGAAAAGTTAACATGGTATCATGAGCCTAGGTTTTGGGTTAGGCCAGATAATCAAGAAGCATGAAGGTCATTCTTGTCTCACCGCCTTGTATCTAAATGCTCCAGAAGGTGGCCCAAAATCAATCGGAAATACAAGATCCGATGGAATGAACCGTGGAGCCCCGAAGAACAGAATCCGATTCACGGTGGAAGCAGCTATCCGATCTAAAGACATAATACCTGATTCGTTAAAGACGATATTTGCAATTTGAAATCCCTAATATGCCAATCAAGATCCTTCAAACTCGATTGAAGAACCTTTGACCTGTTTTTTTCTCCGCAACTTAACCAACCCAGGGAGAAATTTCAAGAAACAGGAAAGAAGCGCCATAGCAGGGTCGGTACCTTGCTGCAACAATCTCTTGTTTTGCGAAGAAGGGGTGGATTAGTCTCCGAAGGGAACAATCGACTCACGGCGCGACACCTTCAGAAAGGAAAGATCGATGCACGGCGCGACACCTCCAAGGACCGGTGTAGGCAGAGTGGAGCTTCGTCAAGTACGATTGAGAGGAGAACCAGGCGAGAGACTCACGTTCTTGGGTGATCCGGACCGGAAGTCTCGATCGAGTTTTGGGTTGGTTTGAGATGTTGATGCTTGTAGCTCCGTCTAGCGAACTCAGTGTTCTTCGATGCTTCGTCGGGGTCGTAACATTACCCATTAACACAGACCCACCACCTCATAAATGGAAGAACCGAAGAAGACGCAAGCTATTATACCCAATTTGTCTGTTAATTTCCGCATAAAGGACGGAGAAGAAGAAGATATCAGAGGGAGGATTGAGATATTCGGGATATTATTCAATCTTTGATTAGATTTTGTTTTGCCGAAAAAAAAGATGTTGCATCGGATTTGCAAAAAAAAAAAAAAAGTTGTGGGGACGACGATAGGTATGGCAAATGGGCTGTGAAGAAAATGAGGCTAAAAGAAGGAAATTGTGAGTAATAGTAGAAAATGGATCTGACCTAAGCGGGTGAGTGGAGGAGGAGCACCTACCAACCTAACTTCTCACAAAGAAAGAAAGGAACGAAAAATTCAACATTGTTTGGATGAAATTCAGTGCAAAAGTGGACCCTTGTTATGTATGGCAGCAAATGTAGCAGTAAAGTTAAAATTGCAATACCCTGCTCTATTTCTTTGAATTTGGTAATTTCAAATTTAAATGCCAGTAGTGTGAAGGCTGTTGTGGGGGCACTGATCCAGTAAAGGGAAGTTGAGAAAAGTAAGAATTTTCCAATATACTCATCTCTCAATTGGTTTACAAGGTTTTTTTTTTTTGGATTATTTCATATAGTTTCTTAATCTGCCACTGCGACTCTACTGCAAAGAAACCATTGATTCACATTGTTTTTGGAAGATCTGAGTGACATTGATGAGGTCTTTGTTATTGTCCTTCCATCCAAATCGTTCCAACAATGACTTCTTTTATTAGAGTGCAAGTATTCCTTGAAGAGACTCCATGAAATACCAAAATGTTTCAAGGAATCTGAGAAGAGATGGGAATGGAAGAAACGTTTTCATTTTGATGATTTGTTGATAGTGTTTGGCTACCAATTGTCTATACTTGCTTGTTTTCAAGTGGGAATTAATGCCTAATGTGACAGAGGTTCTAATTGGGTTTCTTCTGGTATTTGTGGTTTGCTTGGTAGAAGCTTATTGCGGCCTCAAGAGTATTAGAATTGGGAAGAAATAGTTTGGAGTATCTTCTTTATGCACAGTAGTTGTTTGGGTTGTAGTAAATCTTACGAATCCAACAAATCTTTCTACAAGTGATGGTGTTAGAGAGCAGAGAAATGACGCCTCCTCGTTCCTGTCGATTTAAGGGAAAGCAGAGTAGAGAGTAGTGAAGAATAGCTTCCTCGCTCCTGTCGATTTAAGGAAAAGTAGAGTAGAGAGCAGTGAAGAATTGCCTCCTTGCTCCTATCAATTGTGACCATCAATTAAGCTAGAAGAGCAAGAAGCAAGCGTGGAGAAGAATGTTATGGAAGAAGAAATTGTGAATTGAAGAAATCTTTGTATTTTGTATTCTTTTGTGATTGTAAAACTATTCCGTTTGATTCACCTTATCCCCTTATTTTGTTGTTCAAGTTGAATACATTTGAGATAAATAGTGTTCAACTTGAGGGGGCGTGTTAGAATATAAGGGAATAGATTAATTGGTTAAGTCCCATTATATTAAGGGCTTAGTTGTTGTTGTTCAATTGATTAGTTAGTGATTAGTTAAAAAGTTAGTTAGAGGGTTAGTTAGGGGGCCCTAACCTATATAAAGGGATCCACACCCTCACCATTACTCTTAATCACAAAATACTCTTTGTAGAGCATATTGCTCCATTGATAAGATACATCATTCTTCATATCTTCTTTCTCCCTAATTATCCTCTCTAATTAGAAAAGTTAACATACATATACTCCTATTATCAATGGATAATTTTAGTTTTGGATTGCAAAGAGGCGATGCTGGTCCTTAGTAAGTTAATAGAAAATGATGCGATCATAATAATTTGTAATTAATTAATTTTAAGACAATAAATATTTGGGTGAAGGAGCAATTTTGTCAACCACCTATTAGGTCAGGAGCGTTGGGCACAAAAAACTTTTAAAGGGACCAAAAAGACCAACAAACAATTAAATGTGTGAAAAACACACAACACCGTCCATTGCCCTCTAACCACCGTTTAAAAGCAATCCATGTGGCATTTGAAGTCCAGCTGGTCCCTTTTTTTTTTTGGTGTGACGCACGTCTTCTTGCACGATGTAGATCGGAAGGTGGAGAAGATGTACGCGGAGGAGTTCCTATGTCGGAAGTACAGGACTAAAGCTGTAGGGAGGCTGTGGCACTTTGAGATTCCGCTGGCGACGAACGTGACCCACCATAGATCTCGATTATGCTAGATTGCACCGTCGACCAATAAACCCGAAATTTTTCCAGAAAAGCTGTGTTGCCCTCCATCCATAGTTTCTGGGTTCCCTTATCATTTATTATATTTTACCTATTTTGGAATTATCCTATTATATTATTATATGAGCTAAATTGAGGGGCTGTTAGTGGTGTATGGTCGCGATGAACAACAAAAATCACAGAGGGTTAGAAGACATTTTGGGGAAGACATTCGGTTCAATGAGAATGTTGGAGAGACAGAGGAAGACATTCCTGGGTTGCCGTTTGTCCACGCCGTCCATTGCGATGCCACCAGTCGGTGATATCAGTACCTCATCGGAGGTTCATATTCGACCTCACGACTGGGTTGTCGAAGAAGCACAACCCTCTGCCTGCGTCTTGCCGTCGACGATGAGGAAGATGTCTCCGTTCAACCCCAGTTTGCAGATCGCCTTCTCCGTTGGGTTCCCTGAGTTCGATTTCTCTGACGCACGCTCTCAAGTCGATTTGGGTGTTATTTGTGTCGAAGTCGAAAGTCGAAAGTTTGGTTATTTCTTCGTTTGCCTGATGCATATTGGTTGGGGATTCTCCACCAAAACAAAAAATAAAAAACAAAAAACAAAAAAGCCACCTGGCCATTGACTAAAAAAAAAGGACCAGCTGGACTTCAAATGCCACATGAGATTGCTTTTAAACGGTGGTTAGAGGTCAATGGACGGTGTTATGTGTTTTTCACACATTTAATTGTTTGTTGGTCTTTTAGGCCCCTTTAAAAGTTTTTTTGTGCCCAACGCTCCTGGACTAATAGTTGGTTGGCAAAATTGCTCCTTCACCCTAAATATTTTGGAAATCTCATGATTACATTAAATTACTGAAACCATATAATCAGCATGGCCGGAATCCTGTACCTATTGAAATTCATGTGTGCATAGCGGCCTGCCTTAAGGGCTTCAGATAGGGTCTCAATTATGTCTGATGATGGTGTCCCATCTTGTTGATGCCTTGGAAATGCGCGTCTGGTTTCTCTGCCCATCCCTCCTCATCCTGCATTCTGGTCGTTGAAATCTTGATCCAAAGGGTTAGAATTATTTTTCAAAAAACCGCACTGCTTCCTGGAAATGCAGAGGCTATTAACCTTTTTTTTTTGGGACCTGAAAGGGTGGGAGTTGGCTTATGTCTGGTGCAAACTCCCTCCGCTACCATTCGCTACCATTAAGCAACATCGTTTTGGCTAAAAAAACCTAAGGTTGATGCTTTTTTTAAAAAAAAATATTTCATAGTATTGATTGATACTTCAAGATACTGAATGATATTAAAAAAAAAAATACTTTATAGTCTTGATTTTTTTTTTTAAGATATTGAAAAAATATTTCAGGGTATTGACAGGTACTAAAGGATATTTCAAGATATTGACTAGTACTGAAAAAATAATTCATGATTTTTAAAAAAAAAAATTAGGGTACTGACTGGTACTAAAAATATGTTTCAAGATATTGATTGGTACTAAAAAAAACTTCATGATCTTGAAAAAATATCGCACGGTTTTGACTAAAAAAACTGAGGTTGATGCTTTTTTTTTATTATATATTTCATGGTACTGATTGGTACTAAAAAGATACCTCAAGATACTGATTGGTATTGAAAAAATACTTCATGATCCTAAAAAAAATTAGGGTATTAACTAGTATTAAAAATATGCTTCAAGATATTGACTGATACTAAAAAAAACTTCATGATATTGAAAAAATATTGCAGGATATTGACTGGTACTTAAAATATACTTCAATAAATAATTTTTCAAGATTATAAAATATTTTTTTAGGTACCGTTTAATTTATCTTTTTAATGCCAGTTAGTACCATAAAATATAATAATAAAAAAAGAGGCATCAACCTCAGTTTTTTTTAAGCCAAAATGGTACCGTTTGGTGCATGGTAGTGAAAACGTAGATTTTATCTGAAAACGGAAAAAGAATGAAAAATCGTAAAACGTAAAATCGTAACGTGGTAAAAACGTAAAAAAAATCGTAAAAACACAAAAGCGTTTGGAAAATTAGTAAAATCGTTTTAATGAAAAAAAATCGTAAAAACGTAAAATCATAGTGATAAAACGAGTTTTTAACTACCATGGTTTGGTGGCAGCAGACAGCAGCGGAGGGAGTTTGCATTAGCCAACACCGAAAGGGTGGTAGCAGAATTGAACATTAACGAATTCCTCACTTTCTTGGACACAGAATTAAATATAAATGATATTTTATTATCTTATCTCTTTCAAATGATTGAAAACTGAAATATGATATTTTATTATCTTATCTCTTTCAAATGATTGAAAACTGAAATATGATATTTTATTATCTTATCTCTTTCAAATGATTGAAAACTGAAATTGGAATCTTTTTTTGTTGTTGCCCACTCGATTCACTAGAGCTTCACCCTGACTAATTCGGATCTGACCCGCGTCGCGCACCAAATTTGAATCTTTTTTTTTTTTTTGATATAAAAACAGGTTCGGTGTAGCGACAGTGGTAGCTCCATAAGGCGGATTACGAGTGGTTTTACCGCAGCTCGAACCCTAGACCTCTTAAGGGAATCCAGCGCCACATTCCGCTGGACCAACCACATGTTGGTAAATTTGAATCTTTTTAATCACACAGTTCAAGACTTATTTCACCACCAGGTCCAAGAAAAAGGTATTAATTCCCAAATTCATAGGGGAATATAGCCAATATTGTGCTTTTATAAGCTAAGGCTCATTTATAATGAGCCCAAATGGCCTAAATAACAGGTCAGAGCAAAGAGGCCTACATAGATATGTTAAAAGTGCTTCACATGGGTCGATCGGCCCAATTAGTATATTTAGTTCCCTGGTAGAGCCGAAACTTATTCAGAGATGTTGGCCCAATAAATTGGAGCCGAAGATCCAAAAAACTGGAACGTACACCCTCGCCAGTCTTCGCTCCCCATTGTCGCAGTATCTTCCTCTCCCTCTCTCTGTGACCGGAGCACGGTACGATGCAGGCAATTGCCAGGCGCTTAGGGCATCAATCGCTGAAGCCTTCAAATTCGATATTGTCGCTGAAGTGCACTTTTCCAATTTTTGATCACTGTGATGTTCTATTTTTCGCCATTTTCCTTCTTAATTTGTGGGAATTTTGAGGAATAATGTGCTTAGCTTTACTTTCTCTTCTGGTAATTGATGTTGCAGACTATGGAGTGGATCGCGAGCGTTATGCATCTACCCTTCCAACTAAGGGTGTCGGTCATCTCGTTCGCAAGGGTACGGGTGGTAGATCATCTGTCAGGTGATGCTGATTCATACATTTCTCTTATGAGGCATTTTCTTTACCGGTTTTTCTTTCCCATTTGAAGTATAGGGGTCAGAAGGCATTGTTAAAGAAGTATTACTAGCTTATACAGCTGATAGTTGGATAGTCAAAGTGATGCTTGAAGGAAATTCTGTTTTGCAGTGGTATTATAGCGGCAGTATTTGGGGCAACTGGTTTCTTAGGTCGTTATGTTGTCCAACAACTGGGTAAGCTTCTGCAGTGTTTACAATGTTTCAGGGAAAAGAAAAAAACCAGATTATTGCACAAAATATCTGTTTACAATAACTATTTTTTGATTAAATTTGTCTACTTTTATTTAAGGAGGTATTTCAATATCAATTCTGTTATGCTGATGAAGTTTTATTTATCTAACTGCATTGTAATACTTTATTTATTTTTTTGCAACGCCATTCTCCTTCTCTAGCTAAAATGGGAACTCAAGTGCTAGTTCCATTTCGGGGTTGTGAAGATTCTCATCGTCATCTAAAACTGATGGGTGATTTAGGACAGGTAGTTTGAAATGATATTTTTAACAACTGTCTCCAATTTGTTTTTTCTTTATTTGAATGGCGTTGTAAACACCAAATATTTGCATGCATAATTTCCATGAGTTGTTTGTACTAATTCTCGTGTGATTGATATACACAGATTGTGCCGATGAAATATAACCCAAGAGATGAAAATTCAATAAAAGCTGTGATGGCAAAGGCCAATGTCGTCATCAATCTTATCGGTATGCATATCATGTACTTCTGCGCCTTGAATGAATGTGTCACAGTATTGGAAATTGACTTTTCGTCGCACACACATCCTGGCTGATTATGGCTGTTGGCAGGAAGGGATTATGAGACGAGAAACTTCAGCTTTGAGGAAGTGAACCATTACATGGCTGAGCAACTTGCAGTGGTACGTTTATTTACTTTCAGTCTCAGTTTATTGTTGACTCACTTATTCTCGTTTCCTTTTGCTTGCTCTCATGGCATATTCAAATTTGCAAAGCTATGACGTCTCTATGCATTAATGGGCGCTCTTCATAATTCTTAATAAGCTACAGGATACTATTGAATGCTCATGGCGTCAATAAACACGTCTGCTATAAATTTCTGGGATGTAATTGAATATTGACCTTGCGAGAAGCGAAGGCAAAATAGAGCCGAAATGCATAGTTTATCATGATGTTTCCCTAGAAAATTTAGTTTTTATTTTTGGATCTGGTCAACATGTGATCTGAGTTTGAAAAACTGGAACATTTCTGAAGCCTTGAACATTAAACATTGAGATGTAGAGGTTTAATCCTATTTAGGTGGTTTCATGAGTCCCTTGCAACTCATATTAGCTAGTTTAGTGGACTCAAGCTCTTATTTTAAGGCTTATGACAATCGTAGGTTTTTTTCTCTCACTATTGTAAGGTTTTAAACACGTATTGGGGGAGTTTAGAGCCTTCTGAGGCTTGGTTTGGATTGAATGTGTGCTGATTGTAATGTTTTAGTTGATAAACATAATTATTTTTTTAAGTATATCTGAAATTATATGTCATAATGATTAATGACGTGAAATGATGCAGATTTCCAAAGAACATGGGGGTATCATGAGATTTATTCATGTTTCTTGCTTAGGGGCATCCCCTTCCTCTCCATCCAGGATGCTGAGAGCCAAAGCTGCTGCAGAGGAAGCTATTTTAAAGGAACTCCCTGAGGTACACTTTATTTGTCACTGAGTTAGAAGTCAGCACTTCTAGTGCCTTCATGTTGGTAATTTTTTGTGAGGTTTCGGAATTTATTTTGGATTTGGACTTGACCAACATGAGTTTCTTAACATGAAGCATTAGCATCTCCTGAATATTTTTTTTTTTTTGGGTTACAGATAGTTTTATATTATTTAATGCTGCTACTTGTCAGCATTTCTTCAGACAATGCATGTTCTTCTATTTAAATCTGATGAACAGAATATCTGATTGCTAATTAACTATAGAAGCTCAGGCACACATATTTTCATGAGTCAGTAGCGTATCTGATACAAAATTGCTGCAATCCGTTATTGACAAGAAAAAAAAGTCTCTTGTATGGATGAAGTAAAATTCATTTTCACTCACAATGTCTAAAACATTTGTGGTGATTTTTCGCTCAACCTGTCACACCTTGTGGTAATTCATAATTTTGCGCTTGGTAGGTTGTAAGGGCATTAATATTGGAATTCATTGCATGTACATCTACAGGCCACTGTCTTGAAACCGGCAGGTATTATTGGTACAGAGGACCGGATTTTGAATCGATGGGCCCAGTTTGCGAAGAAGTTTAACTTTCTTCCATTGATAGGGGACGGGACCACTAAGTATGTAGTTTATCTGTCAAGCCACTACTGTAAAATTAAACACTTTTTTCATGAAATAGAACTGTGATGTGCGTTGCTCAACCATTTGGCATTGAAATGCTTGTTTCTTGATATCTTTCTGAATTGTGACACAATATTATTGCAGAATACAACCTGTATATGTTATTGATGTTGCCGCTGCACTTATTGCGGCATTGAAGGATGATGGCACAAGTATGGGAAAGATATATGAACTGGGTGGTCCGGAGATCTTTACAGTCCATGAATTGGTAATCCTTGCCTTCATCACTTAATTTGTTGATTAATGACATAATATCTTTTTAAAACAGGATATAGTACTAGTTAGGGATAGGGAAAAGAAGGAAGAAAAAATTGGTAACTTAATGTAGGCTACTTATGTGAATACAGGCAGAGCTTATGTATGATACAATCCGGGAACGGCCTCGATATGTGAAAATTCCTTTTCCTATTGCAAAGGTGTGTGAATCATCTTTTGATTACTTAGTCTTGTGTGCATATACCATTGGATGCTCGCATTGAATATTTATAATTTTGTGTGATTTTAGTTCCTATTTCATGCATATGTTTAGTTACTTTGACTAGAAGAATAGACTATAAGTCTATTTGTCTCACATCTGTAAACTTCAGTGGGTACTGAATGTCTTGTTTCAATTTTGCTTTCATCCAATGTTCGATTGTGTGAGTGGGATGTAATTTCTTGCAACAAAAAAAAAAAAAAAAAAAAAATGCTGTACTTTTCAAATAACTTGTACTATGAATTGGGTGTGAGCTAAATCTGCGTAATTCCCCTGACTGAAGTCGATAGTCTTTGCAAGATGTGTGTAATTTGTTGTACATTTATGGTTGTATCTAGGGGGCTGATAGTTGTCATTTGCCTGTTAGCTATCATTTCAGTTTTGTGAAATTTAAATTATTTGGGATATGATTGATTTCAGGCATTGGCAGCCCCACGAGAAATGTTCCTAAAGAAGGTGCCATTTCCACTACCCAATCCCAACATATTCAATCTGGATCAGATCCTTGCTTCGACCACCGATAATGTTGTTTCAGAAAATGGTAATTTCAGTCATTTTTTCATGTGTTTTTTTCCTTCATTCCTAGACTTAATGTGATGGATTATCGCATCTTTTTTTTCTTTCTTTTTTTAATTTCTCTACAATAAAATTTGCAGCTTTGACTTTCTATGATCTTGGAATTGCCCCCCGTAAGCTGAAAGGGTACCCGATTGAGTATCTTTTCTCATACCGTGAAGGAGGCCCACAATTTGGTACTACAGTCAGTGAAAGCGTCTCAGCAAATTCGTATCCATGAGACCACTCTCGGATGTTGGGTCCTGAATCATTTCAGTTTGTGTTATTCGCTTTTTCATTCCGAGTCTAAATGGCTCCGAGAGGCTCAACTTTTGTAAATTTCATTCATAATGTATGATGCTTGACCATGTTTGAGAATGAAAATAAATCTGGTACTAGTTGACCCCAGTACTTAGCATTGAATATAGGTGGTACCTTGGAGTCAAGTCGAAGTCATAATTTATTAACACTCTAGATCTAGTCCAATTGCCTTGGTCTCATGTTTAACGATGTGAGTGCCAGGAGTTAGCGTATTTATGAAGACTTGAGGGAGGAAAGAAGGAATTCCCACTAATGACTAGAGTTGTGCAAGAAGGATGGAAGGCTGTGTTTATAAATCACTGTTAACTTCCCTGTTATTTTTGCTGCTGCTATGGTCTATTGGAATTTATTTATCTGGCCTAAAAACCAAGGCGTTATGGTGACGAAGGGATTTGATGAGATTTTTATGTTGGACGTGAACTTTGCGTTAGTTGAATAGAACTATGGGCATATCATATGTACCCTCCAAATTAGAGGGTCGCCCTCGTCCTGGTAAATGCTGCTCAGTGATGCCCAACTGCAAGACAGTGCTCCATGATGGCTTCCCTTCATTCTTAAATGCTCATGGACTTTTTTTCTTTTTTTTTTTGAGTAGAATTAAATTTTCTTTCACTCCCTCCGTAATTAATTTTTCTTGTTTCACTGTATAAAAAAATAATTGTTTATTTTCCATTAAGAGTCATTTGTATAGTTAATGAAGAGTATGTTGAAAAATATTAAAATGTCGCAAGCTTCAGTTGACGAAAGGAATACAAGCTCTCTCTTGTTGTAAATAATGTACAGCTTTGATGAGGAAAATAATCTGCATTGTTATTGTGAAGTGGGGGTGGTGGTGTGGACAAGTGGAGGTTAAGGCGCGAATGGGTAAACTAATGAAGGGAAGGTTCCGCGAGTGACGTGCGGCCACTTCCTTCCTTGGAGTGCTATCAGCTCCGACATCTCTCCCGCCAGTTGTCTTCTGCTCATCACGTGCCTCCTTTTCTTCACCTCCCTCGCATGCCTCCTCAAACTCGCTGGGACGCTAACATTTTTTTTGTATTTTGTAGTATTAATTATATGAAGTTTTTATAATTAATAATTTAATCAATTTTATAATCCTAATCATTTTCCTATAAAAATGTTTTGGACACACATTTGCACACCCTTTCAATGCATAGGGCACATCTGGGCAATACTTCCCACTTATGGTGAGGGTAATTTTAATTTTAGAAAACAATTTATGGTTAGCTGAACTTTTTTTTAAGAGGCTTCCATTGTCTTAAAGTGTGTTTTTTTCAATTTTGCATTTAACAATTTATATAATTTACGATATTTTTTTTTTGTTGAACAATTATAATTTACGATATTGAATACACCTAAAAAATACTACATGTATTAAATGTAACTAAAAAATAGTTTATAGTATTAGGCCCATCTGAAAAAATACTTCCAGGTAATAGTGTGTCACAAAATACTTTAAAATACTATATATATTTAGAAAAATACTTCAGAGTATGAGATGCACCTTAACCTAATAATTTATTATAAAATATTTATAACTAGTTAATGTTTCAGTTAATTTTCTTTCACATATATAGTACTTCATCCATCTTTTTTTTATAAGAAACAATATCTCTTATAGAAATGGTTTTCAGTATAATAAGGAACAATTTTTTTTGTCACAATTTTTAAAAGATTTTTTTTCTTTCATTAAATACATGCAACTTATTATCTCTCTCTAATCAATTTTCACTCATCACCTCCGGCACTTTCTTTATAAACATTTTATACTTTTAATTAACATTTTTTTAACGCATAATTTTGGGGGTCGTTCTTTCTTAAAAGATTGAGAGGACTGAAGGATTATTAGGTTATATTATCTCCCTCCGGTCTTAATTATAAGAGCTAGTTAACTTTTTTTGGAGAAATTAAGGAAGCTAAATAAGTTACTTAATCATTTAATAAGAAAAAAACAAAATTGGCCTAAGGTTTCAAACTTCGGAGCATCGTGACAGTGATATTGGCGTGATCAAACAAGAAACTTGTAAGAGTTTACATTTATAATTAAATATGTATTATATAACAGTGTATAATTAAATAATTAAAATATAAAAATGAAAACAATTTGATTTAAATATATTTTAAATCCAAATAATTGAAATTAAATATATCAACATTCATAATTTATTATATTTAATAAAGAAATTTCTATAAAATTCATATGGCCAATTTTATAAATTACAAACGAGCATTGAGATATGAGATCTGAGTCCAATCTTCGGCTCTCGCGTGGTCCAATTTACCCATTCATTCATCGCAATTGACAATTCATGCATCTCAGGAGACAGCCCAGCCGACACGTTACCCCATCTCGGCGCGTCCTCTCACGCCCCAGCCACCGACACCATCCATCCTTGATCCTTCGGCGCACATTGCTAGCTCCTACCTCCGCCCGAACTTTCTCTCTCTTTCACGCGCTCACTTTTTCTTTTATTTACGTATTCCTTCAACCCCATGTTCTCTTGATTTCTTGCTCGCTCCATCTCTGCAAAATCCTCTCCTTGAGACTCTAGATCTTTCTTTGTTGCTAACCCTCTCTTCGTAAGTAACTACTCCCTCCTCTCCTTCTTTCGAGCCATCTTTGGTCATTTCTGCTGATTTCTTGATTTCAGTGTCAAATCCTTTCATTTTGCTCCAAAATGAGGTCCATTTATTGGAACTAGACACAACTGTCTCGGCCATTGGGATTCCTGTGGTTTTTGCGCTCTTAATTTCGCAAAACAGTCTTTTTGGCTTGATGTTTCATTTATATATTTGTTGGAGGGTGACTCGGGATCCGGGATTTTGATCGGAATTGGTATGAAATGAGACGCCGCCCTCCGGCGAGCGCTCTCCCTGAGCCCATGGAGAAAGGAACGGCAAAGAACCATAATTCTCGGGTTTGCTGTTTGGCATCATTGTCTGCTTTTTTGTGGTTTCTGTTATTGTACTTTCATTTTGTGGTGCTTCGAGGTGGCGATGTTGATCAGTCCCCTAAATTACAACCTGGTCCTATCAACCATGAATCTACCCCGTTCCGCGTAACCGAAGCCCGCCTTGTGCTATCTCCTCCGAGAAAGATTGGAAACCATGATGCTCCTAGTCCACCGAAGAATAATGATGCTCCTCAAGTTCAGAGCCCTGAGAAGAAATACCCCTTTATGAGAGCAATGAAGACTGCTGAAAATAAGAGTGACCCCTGTGGAGGGAGGTATATTTATGTGCATGACCTTCCCTCCAGGTTTAATGAGGATATGTTGAAAGAGTGCAGGAGTTTGAGTTTATGGACTAATATGTGCAAGTTCACCACTAATGCTGGGCTTGGTCCACCACTCGAGAATGTTGAAGGGGTGTTCTCAGATACTGGGTGGTATGCTACAAATCAATTTGCTGTGGATGTTATATTCAACAATCGGATGAAGCAGTATGAATGCTTGACAAAAGACTCATCAATTGCTGCAGCGATTTTTGTTCCCTTCTATGCTGGGTTTGATATTGCACGGTATCTATGGGGCTACAACATTTCAATGAGGGATGCAGCGTCGCTTGATCTGGTCGATTGGCTTATGAAGAGGCCAGAGTGGGGCATAATGAATGGCAGAGATCATTTCCTTGTTGCAGGACGGATAACTTGGGATTTCCGGAGACTGACTGATGAAGAATCTAACTGGGGCAATAAACTTCTGTTCTTGCCAGCAGCTAAGAACATGTCCATGCTTGTGGTTGAATCTAGCCCCTGGAATGCGAACGATTTCGGTATTCCATATCCAGCATACTTTCACCCTGCAAAAGATGCTGATGTGTTCATTTGGCAGGATAGAATGAGGCGATTGGAGAGGAAATGGCTCTTCTCATTTGCTGGAGCTCCACGTCCTGGTAACCCTAAGTCGATTAGGGGGCAGATAATTGATCAATGCAAGCGATCACAAGTTTGTAAGCTACTAGAATGCGATTTTGGTGAAAGCAAATGTCATTCTCCAAGCAGTATAATGAAGATGTTTCAGAGCTCACTTTTCTGCCTGCAACCTCAGGGTGATTCATACACTCGAAGATCTGCTTTTGATTCAATGTTGGCTGGTTGTATACCTGTCTTCTTCCATCCAGGTTCCGCGTATACGCAATATACCTGGCATCTTCCTAAGAATTATACCAAGTATTCTGTCTTCATTCCAGAGGACGATATTCGTAAGAGGAATGTCAGTATAGAGGATAGGCTTAACGAGATATCTCCTGAGCAAGTAAAAATCATGAGGGAGGAAGTCATTAGTCTAATTCCAAGACTAGTATATGCTGATCCTCGCTCTAAACTTGAAACTCTTAAAGATGCCTTTGATGTTTCTGTACAAGCAATTATTGACAAGGTTTCAAATTTGAGAAAGGATATCATTGAAGATCGTATAGATGAAAACTTCATAGAGGAGAATAGCTGGAAGTATGCACTGTTGGAAGAGGGACAGCGTGAGGTAGGACCTCATGAATGGGATCCTTTCTTCTCAAAACCAAAGGATGGTAGTGGAGATTCCAATGATTCCTCCGCAGAAGCTGCAAAAAATTCGTACAAGAGTGAGCAAAGAGATCAATCATGAAAAGGAAGGTGAAATGCATATGCAGGACTCTGAAATGTTGTTTAATTTAAGCTTAGAAGTGCTTTCCATGACTCAGTAAAGAATTGTAGGTACAAATTGCTGTTGAGATCTTGGTATGCTTACTGCTGATGACAGGCTTGTAAACGTTGGAGAGACATTGTCCACTTTATAAAATTTTTGTTATATAGGTTTTTCCCAATTTCTGCATCTGCATTCTCCTTATGGGGTTCTAAAGATAGCATTTTGCCAGTTTAATGTTTTCTTGGATATGTTATTCTTTGTTAAGTTGATTCACACAGGAAATAAAAACGAAGATTGAATTCATGATTATTTTGTAAACTTGAGCTAATTCCACCATCATTTTCTGTCACTCACTGCAATTCTTTTTGATAAGCTCTTTCACTGACTACAGTAAAGCTGTAAAGGCATGAAAATTTCAGCAAGTTCAATGATTCATCATTTTCGCTGGTACACGAGTGCTGCGAGGACATGTTCCCTTTAGAATGAGGCAGGGCTGATCCCGAAGATAGACTGAAAAGTAATTTCTCTTCATATCTTCGGCTTTCTGGTGCAATTGCCCATCCGGCCGATTCAAGCTGAGATCCTCTTTGTATATATGGAGAGAAAAATTGATTTTTCCTTGTGTATGCACGTTTCCAGTTGTTTCCATAGCTTATACACGCATTTCGGCATACTGTGGGTAGCATAATTTTGGTCTGGCTAGCGGGTTATTATTGTTATAAATGACGTAACATGCAGAAACAGTAATCTGTTTCACTGATTCCACAATTATTGTTTCTGCCCTTCTGGGTAGTATTGTTTCTGTTTCTGGCTTTTCTTTTTATGCTACAGTTATGAAATGACGCTGTGGACAGTGACACTTGTCCTTAATGGCACTGTTGATAATTTTTTTTTATATAAAAATGGTGGCAAAGTGTGCTACCACTCCGAAGTTTTGTGTGAAATTTACCAAAATAATTTTTTTTAAAATTTTCTTACCTAATTAAATCAAATTGGAAACATTTTACCAAAATAATACAGTTGATGACACAAGGACACGTCACGCCACTAGTGGCGTAAAAAAGGTTCACGCCTTTGTGTCAGTGACGTAAAGAAAGTTCACACCACTAGGTGGCGTAAATAGGGAATCAGACACACTCAGGTCTGATTCCCTATATATATAATAAAGAAAAATATAATAATAATAATAATAATAATAATAAATGATAAAAAAGTGGAATAATTTAAAGCTCTACTTCATTTAATTTGAAGTCAAAAGAAAGAAAGCATGGAGTGGAATAATTTAAAACTCTACTTCATTTAATTTGAAGTCAAAAGAAAGAAAGCATGGAGCTGAAATAACTCATTAAGAACGTCTTTTAAAAGATTAAAAGATTACGTGGTACAATTTGGTTATAACAACAAATCTCAATACAGGGGATCTATATATTTGTTATACACCAAATATTTGTATAACAACAGTATTGATTTTGGGATCTTTATCTTTCTTTTGACTTCAAATTAAATGAAGTAGAGCTTTAAATTATTTCACTTTTTTATCATTTATTATTATTATATATTTTTATATATAGGGAATCAAACCCACTAATTGAGTGGGTCTGATTCCCTATTCACGCCACTTAGTGGCGTGAACCTTTTTTACACCACTAGTGACGTAAACATTAATTTGGTAAAATGTTTGGAATGTGCTTTAATTAGGTAAAAAAAAATTAAAAAAAATTATTTTGGTAAATTTCCCGAAGTTCTGTCGGGCACCGAAGCAGGGACCTCTCCCAGATAAGTTTTTTGTATTCACAAGGACTCGAAACCGAGACCTCTTTCTTAAGAGACCAATGCCCCTTCCACTTAGACCAACTTACTGTTGCTATGATGATTCTGGGTAAATGACAGTGTTCCTATTCCTACTTCTGCCGCTTCTGTTTGTTTCTATGGATATGACCAGCTGAGTTCCAGTAATCCGGCACGTTGATGTTTTTTTTTTTTTGGATAAGAATGATGGCTACAAGCTTGTATTAAAAAGGAAATTACATAAGAGGGAAAATTAATCTCAATCATTCTTATTCCACCCAAGTTAGCAACTGAGTAGGACAAGTATCAAAAATTACAGAAGAGGAAATGCCTAGTTTTGCTAAAACATCAGTAACTCTATTCATTTCCCTAGGAATTGGTCTTAATACAACTTGCCAATTCCATCACAACATTTATTTGATCTCCGTTATAACCAAACTGCCCGAATTTAAATTATCATCCAGGATCATCTGAATTACTTCTTCAGCATCAGATTCAACCTCCACTTTCTTTATTTCCAAATCCCAAGCTAATTAGAGACCTTCTAATATAGCTCATTCTTCTACTATATGGACTTGGCATTCACCAATTACTTTAGTGAATCCCACCACCCACTTTCCATTACAGTCCCTCACTGCTCCCCCCACACCCTGCCTGCGCTGAATTGACAGCCCTAGCGCCATCAACATTTACCTTGTACCATCCAACAGGTGGCTTTTTCCAGCTCACACCGTGGTTAGACAAATCAGTCACACTACCACAACCTGGTTCCTTAACACGTTGATGTATTTTGCTTGCAGTGTTAAAAGCACATGCAATGTCTGTTCATTTTTGGGGTGGGAAGTACCGGTACTCTTTATATACGGTGGCTCTCCTTGTCGGTGCAATAGTGTCGGCAGAAACTCCGTCTATCAGATTCGGATGTTAGCAGCCCCATACCATTAAGTATCTGCACGCT
The DNA here is from genome assembly GCA_025563575.1 of Acacia pycnantha. Taxonomy (NCBI): domain Eukaryota; kingdom Viridiplantae; phylum Streptophyta; class Magnoliopsida; order Fabales; family Fabaceae; genus Acacia; species Acacia pycnantha. The sequence goes on from JAMWYP010000013.1 coordinate 4,281,008, forward strand.
CTTCTGATCTCAGTCGGATTTTTTGAAAAAAAAAAAAAAGGATAATTATGCTAATTCTCCTGATGAAAGTGGTGTTAAGAATTCTTAAATTAGTATCCAATCCATTCAGTAAGTATGAGCAAGTTTATTAGGGTATTTATTGCGACCATCAGTTTATGTTAGCTGAAGAAAGAGCAAGATTAGCATAAAATTAGAAGTTACCTCACCTGTGGAACATTGGGTTACTTAGTCTTCCTCCTCCGGTCCTTAATATAATATGTATTTTTTGAGAGTTGATATTGGTTTCAAACATAAGATATAGTTTTCATATTTGTTAATATTTTCCTAATTTATCCCCTATTAAAGCTTCCTTAATAATGACCAAGGATGAGAGAGAATGAAGTAACTAAGGAAGATGATTAAGATGTTATAGAAAATACTCCCTCTAGTCCTATTTATAAGAGCTCAATAACCGAATTACGCGGTTTAAGAAAGCGGGTTACTTAAAAATAGTAAATATGTCTGAAATAAACTTTGTTTTCTAGATATACCTTTTATTTATTAGGGGTAAGTAAGAGAGAGAAATAAAGTAAATATAAGTGTTATCAACATTTTAATTAATGTAATACATATAATTAATGAGGGGTACAAATGGAAAAAAAAAAAATCATTAAATGTTTAGACAATTATTGTCAGGCTCTTATAAAAAGAACCGAAGGGAGTACATATCATATTAACTAACTCAACTAACTTATTTAATCTAATCAAATTAGGTAAATATATATTGGGGATGGAAATGAGTAGTTGGTAAACATTGTTAATCTGACAAAAGAGGTCAAATATTATATGCTGAACTCTTGATGAAAATTCATTCATGCTGAATTATGAATGTTATGACAATGACTGATTTTCAAGTAAATGAGTGAACATTAGAAGGTGGCTATGGAATTTATGAATAAACAGTGTTTCACAGGTAATGTTAATTACGAAACAGTTTTCCTAATTTCACAATTTTCTGAAAGTGATTTGGATTGTGCAACTGCATAAACTGTTCTATTATCCAGTTAATTCAAGTTCATTGAATAAATTTACGTGCCTTTCTTCATATCTGTATCATTGAATTCTGACTAAAAAATTAACGATAAAGATATAAATAACGTTGTTTCACATTATAAGACACGACCCCAGTAGAAGATGGAGCCTTTGTTCCCGAATTGAACAGAGGACGCATTAAATGCTAGATTCGCACGATAGATTTCATGTTTCTTTGCAAGAAAAATGAAAATAAGAAGCAAAATATGGCAAATCCTCGTATCAACATACATGCCAAAGTGAAGTGAGAGAATTTGAAACTAACGGCTACTTAAGCTTCTATTAAAGCTAACCTAAACATCTCGTGATGGCCACAACAAGCTCCTCAATTCTGAAATCATTCCCCGCTCTCATTCCCTACTGTTTCTCTCGCTCCCTTCACAAAGGATCCTCGTGATGAAGAGCTCTTGTACTTCACGAGCTTCATGTTCCTCCCTCTCTCTGTTTTCAATTCTCCCCTTCAAATACCCCCTCCAACCTTCCCACCAAATCATGCACCCCACATACAATTCTCGTACCACAACATATGGATTCCCAAAAAATTCACTTTTTCCTTCTCACTCTTTTCTTCCACTACTTTCGCACCATCCATGCAGATACTCTAGCTACTTACATTGTTCAGCTAGACCCACATGGCACCACCAGCTCTCTCTTCACCTCCAAGCTTCAATGGCATCTCTCTTTTTTGCAACAAACCATTTCGTCTGATGATAACAACCCTTCTCGCCTCCTTTACTCGTACCGTTCTGCCATGGACGGTTTTGCAGTTCAGTTGACACAGTCTGAAGTAGAGCACTTGCAGAGCCTCCCTGATGTTATCTCCATTAGACCAGACCACAAGATCCAGATTCAAACCACCTACTCTTTCAAGTTCTTGGGACTGAACCCCGGGGGAGAAGATGCTTGGTTTCGGTCTAGTTTTGGCCGTGGAACCATAATTGGGGTGCTTGATACAGGAGTGTGGCCAGAGAGTCCAAGCTTCAATGATCATGGAATGCCTCCAATTCCCAAGAAATGGAAGGGTATATGCCAGAAAGGGCAGGCCTTTAACTCTTCACATTGCAACCGAAAACTCGTTGGAGCAAGGTACTTCACCAAAGGTCATCTGGCAGCTTCACCTTCAAGAATTGCAGAATATCTCTCACCGAGAGACTCTAGTGGCCATGGCACTCATACTTCATCTACTGCTGCCGGAGCATCAGTGGCTATGGCTAGTGTTTTTGGTTATGCTTCTGGTGTGGCTAGAGGAATGGCTCCTCAGGCTCACATTGCAATATACAAAGTGTGCTGGTTCAGTGGCTGCTATAACTCTGATATCCTTGCTGCTATGGATGCAGCCATTAGAGATGGCGTGGACATTCTCTCCTTGTCTCTAGGCGGCTTCCCAGTACCTCTATTCAATGATAATATCGCCATTGGAAGCTTTCGAGCGATGGAACATGGGATTTCGGTCGTATGTGCAGCGGGAAACAATGGCCCAATAGAAATGTCCGTTTCCAATGAAGCTCCTTGGATTGCCACTGTTGGTGCGAGCACGCTAGACAGGAAATTCCCAGCTACAGTTCACATGGGAAATGGGCAAATTCTCTATGGAGAATCCATGTATCCAGCGAACCAACTAATGAGCGTAGGCAAAGAACTCGAGCTAGTTTATCTGACTGATGGGGATAGGATGAGTCAATTTTGCCTTGCAGGGTCTCTTCAAAGGGACAAAGTTAGGGGTAAAATGGTGGTGTGTGACAGAGGCATTAATGGAAGAGCAGAAAAGGGTCAAGTTGTGAAGGAAGCAGGTGGTGCTGCCATGATTTTGGCAAACACAGCGTTCAACTTGGAAGAGGATTCAGTTGATGTTCATGTCCTTCCTGCGACATTGGTAGGCTTTGATGAATCTATTCGCCTAAAGGCTTATATAAACTCCACCGAGAGGCCTCTTGCTCGACTTGAATTTGGAGGAACTGTCATAGGCAGGTCCAGGGCTCCAGCAGTGGCAAGATTTTCAGCTAGAGGACCAAGTTTTACAAACCCTTCAATCCTCAAACCAGATATAATTGCTCCAGGTGTCAATATCATTGCTGCTTGGCCTCAAAACTTGGGTCCCACAGCCCTTCCAGAAGATTCTAGGAGAGTGAACTTCTCAGTCATGTCAGGTACCTCAATGTCGTGTCCTCATGTCAGTGGAATCACTGCTCTCATCCGCGCAGCACACCCAACATGGAGCCCAGCAGCTATCAAATCTGCAATTATGACAACAGCTGAAGTAAATGATCATGCAGGAAGACCCATACTTGATGGAGATCAACCAGCCAGTGTTTTTTCCATGGGAGCTGGCCATGTGAACCCAGAGAGAGCTATAAACCCAGGTCTGGTTTATGATATTGGACCAGATGACTATGTCACTCATCTTTGTACTCTTGGATATACTACATCAGAAGTTTTCAGCATAACTCACAGGAAAGTGAGTTGCCATGAGGTCTTGAGGATGAACAGAGACTTCAGCCTCAACTATCCATCGTTTTCTGTGATCTTTAAGGACGGGATGAGGATGAAGAGGTTCAACAGACGACTAACTAATGTGGGAAATCCTAACTCCACCTACTCATTGGAAGTTATGGCACCTCAAGGTGTGAAAGTGATAGTAAAACCCAGGCGGCTGGTATTTGACCAAATATATCAAAAGTTGAATTACAGGGTATGGTTTATATCAAGGAAGGTGAAAGGAGCTGGTTCAATGACATCTGCAGAAGGGCATTTAACATGGGTTCATTCTCAGAATGGTTCCTACAGAGTCAGAAGCCCCATTGCGGTAACTTGGAAGGTTAAGTAGCGGCGAGAACAGGAAAGCAGCAGAATTTGGCTACTCAGATTGTCGTAGACTTTACTTTCCCAGTATCATTGCTTCAAAACTTTATGTCTCGCAAAGTTGTTGGCGAAATTTCGATTATAAATTTTAGGAGAGAAATTCGAGATGGTTTCTTGAAAGGTAGACCATTAACATAGTACTAAATAATTGGTCGAACCGAGCTGTATTGAAAAATTGTATCAAGTACTCATCTTTTTGAAGCTGGGTATGAGTCATTTAATAGATATAAAATTTCCCGCACCAAAGCCTATAAGAAACAGAGAACTGGGGATTGTGAAGTAAGGCGGCACACAATTACCGGAGGAATACAAACTGAAACATCCAAGAATAAGCTGTCAAGAAGTAGTATTAATGATAAACCAAGTCGACAAATGTTGGTGCGGGCAATAATGTAATGCTCAATAGCATTGCTCGCCTAATTTCAAAGCAAGAAAAGCATACGATAGGATGTCATATAACCAAGAGCTATATGAACTCAGTTCTGAGAGAGTTTGATAAGATCAGAACAACAGCAGAAAGACAACAATTTTTGTAATTCAGAATAACTCAGAAGGATATGTGTATGTGAATAGATTTACATGCACATGACTCCGGTATTCTACTATAATACAAAAGCCAACTTCATCACAAATGAATAAAAAAGAAGAGAAAAGTTAGCATAAGGACTCATTTTTTAATGAATTGCAAACCATTAGCATTAGAGTAACGCTCCATAAATCTCATGAATCTATCCCACTCCCGTGGAGTCCGCATTATGTACTTGGCTTCAATTCCTGAAGGCTTTCCATTGACAAATTTGGCACTGACATCAACCGACTGAAGGACACCTTCCTCATCAATCATGTAAAAACCTGTGATGTCACCAACTTCACCAGAAGAATCAAAAACTGAGGGCTGATCAAACCTGAAGATGGCCATGCCGTTTGTTCCATCTCTTGATTTAGTAAGCCTTACATCTGGTACTGTTAGTTCATCTGTTCCTTGGATAAACTGTATTGTTGGTTTAACCATCATTATAATGGGTCCGCGAGTTGGAGCATTTCGTACCACCGAAGGCAGCCTCAGACGTGGAAGGTGTAAGGATTGGCCATTGAAAGAGGAATGTGTACTTCGATGAACAGCCAAAGATGAAACTGCAGAAAAAAAGAGACCGTCATGTACACCAAAAACACCAGATGATGGGAAAATATTCATTATTCAACTACTAGTACCAGACATCTTCATAGAATCTTACACACATACTTCAGGCCAAAGTCAATAGATAATGAAGGAAGAAAATGGTCAAATATAGAGATGTCCTACTAAATTTACCTAAGTGACAAGTCAAACAATTTCCACCGAAAATGGTGCTATTATAAAACAGAATAGTTGGTAGTAATATGAAAAAAGTATCAGTAAAGGACGCCATAATGTCATAATTTAAAGGCAGAAAAGAATAGTGGTGTTTGTCAATCACCAACTCACAGAACCAGTGTACAGAGAAATTCCAAATTTTCATCTTATCAAATCGTTACCAACATGCAACAACCCTAGGTCACTTCAGTTTAGAACTTTAGACGAAACAAATCATCAACCAATAACCGGCGCATCTATTAACCAGTCGAAACCACCTACAAAATACGGAAACATCATTGTTTTTTCCCCTTCTGACGGACCCAAACAAAAATGACTGAGATTATATAAAAATGGAAACCCTGAATACGTGTTAAGGGTCAGAGTTCTTTGCACACTCCATAGCTCATAAGTAGAGAGAGGACCAAAAAAAAAAAAAAGAGGGAAAACGCAGAGAACAGAATAATTGAGGGGATAACATAAGAGGATGATCGTACCTAAGAAAGAACGGGGCTTCTGAAGAGAGTTCGGAAGTGGAGACGACAATGAAAGAGAACGCAGAGTTGCCATTGCGAGGAGGAGAGAGAAGTGTAGATGTGTGTGAGAGAAAGTTTTTATAGATTCAGAAGTTGAAAGAGAGTAGAATTGTGGCTTCGAGGGAAGTGTGGTGTGTAACAAAGACAGCCATTCACTTGATGAACGGGTTATCATCAAAGCGGTGACTGGCCACCTTCGCCATGCTGACCTGGCTACACCATATTGATACACGTTGCATCCATCTGGATTTTACTTCTATTATTATACTCCATAATTGTAACATAATTTTTGTTGTTATCGTTTTCAAAAAGATTTGGACATTTGATCCAGGATTGTAGCACAATATGAGAGATGGAGGTCCAAAACCACAAATTGACCCACCAAGATTGATGACATTTCTGGCGCTTTATTGGCTTCACTGTACATCTATACATTATAGCTCACGTCAACAACTCGAAGGTGATGTCAGAGGTAAATATTCTTTTTTCCAATTAAATAGGAAGACACTAATAAGTCAACTTAAAACTTAAGGTTATAAGAAGAATCACACTCACTCATCCCACTTAGATTGTCCAAATGATAATGGTATCCTCTGGTTCGTTTGAGATAACGGTAACAAAAGTGATTTTTTTCATATGAGCTTTTTTCAGAAAAGTCATATTGTATATGTGATTTGTGTCTAAAATAGCAGTGACATAAGTAACTCTTTTTCATATGGGCTCTTGTTTGAATAATTGTTTGAGATAAAAAATGATATAAATCTCATTGAATACCATATACAGACATACATATATTAGTTGTATATATTGTAATAATTGAATATAAAAATTTAAATTTAAATTTGATAAAAAAAATTAAATTATTATTAAAATCTTACAAAACTCTAAAGTACTTAATTAAATATATTATAATAAATAAATTAGAATGCATATAAATGCATATTTAATAGTACATTACTTATTAGATCACTTATCCCTAACATTTTTCTCCAAAAACTGAAAAAAGTGACATCTTGAAAAAAAATTGGATAAGCCCGTCATTTTCAGAAACTATCACAAACGCCTATTTTTCTCCCGTTGGGCTTTTCTCATTACCATTGGGCTTTTTTTTTCATCCCGCAGCCATGCCAGACAGGCTATAGTTGGGTGAGGACAAGAAGGTGACGAGTTTACAAGGCACAAATACCACATTCATACCGAGTAGCAAAAAAAAAAAAAAAAGAGATCAAAATAAATTCGAAATGAACCGAGCCTGTCTGGCAGTGCGGTATTAATATAGAGGATCTGATCCAATGCTGAAGCAGAATGCAGTGTGAATCTCTCTGTGTTTTTTTTTTATCTGATCCAATGCTGAAGCAGAATGCAGTGTGAATCTCTTGGGAAGGCTAGGACAAGAGCATTGTCAGATAACTGGTCAGTTCAGGAATTGAGGAGTGAGATAAGCCAAAATTATGGGATGATCTGTAAGAAAGAAATAGTTGTTGACCTCACGCTAAACGGTAATTGTCCATTCGCAGGAATACAAGTAATCCAATTTCCATTAAAGCAAATTTAATTGCACTGTATACAACACAACTGATTTTTTCCATTTCAATCGGCTGAATTAAAAATTTCCCTTACACAATCACGGGGAAAAAATGCAACCAATTTTTTTTTTTCTTTTACAAAAAGCAACCAAGATTTTATGGAGAAGAAAGCTGTCATGCATTCCACTGTCACAACATTTAACAAAAATAAACCCTTTTTTCACTTTTCTATATAACAGAATCCATCTTCGTTTTTCTTCTTCTTCTTTTCCTATTTTTCCTCTATAACGTGTATCACTTTACAGGCCAAAAGTCGCGTTTTTCCTAAGCAATGCAAAGTTTGCATATCTACATGCGCTCACTTCTCAGTCTGCTCTTCTTTTCCTCCAATCTTGGCGCTGCATGTATAAGAAAGAAACTTGTTAGAAAAAAATATTCAAAAGTCAAGAGTTAAGTCAGGAGTGTGAGAAAACGTGCATCTGCTTACCAAGTCCATTTGCCTCAGACGCCCTCATAATTCTAAGCCTCCTCACAGAATTAAGAAACATGCTGGTTGCAATTAAAAAGGGGGAAAAGTTAATATCAAACCAGAATTAATATGAGGCCCTAATTTTCCTGATTACCATTAAGACAGCTAACAATTTCTACTAAGCAAAGATAAACATAGCCTATTTTAACAAAGACCACTGGAACATGAAGGTCAGGTGTCAGGAATACAGAGACATTTCCTTCATGGGTCTCCATATCTGGAGAACAACAAAACATGACCTTCAACTCTCAGAACTAGGACAATGTCAGTAGTTGCAGTTTAGTTCTATAAGAGACTTGTCTCATAGATTCACACAGCAAGCACTCAGTTACAGAACCTCAATAGCATTCTTATGAACCTCAGTTACAGTAACTTCGTCGCTAGGATATTATAATTCAATAGTACAAAAGTACTGTCATGAATAAGATGCTTACTCCCAAGGAACATCCCCAACAAGCATCCAGTCTCCTTCTTTGTCTTCATACGTTAGCACAAAATTGGAAGATTCATCTAGCAAGTTTAAGTGTCTCTTTTTTGCTCCAATGACAATACCACGATCCTCCCCATTTAATCCTATTGACAATTGTGCAAATGTCAAGGAAAAAGAGAAAAGAAACAGGAAAGATTTTTAAATCCATAAAGCTGGCACATGATACTATGGTTGATTATCAAAGGCCAAGGAAACTTACCTTTGGTGACAACTGGGGTCCGTTCATTAAACATATCCTCCAAAGTGTGTGACAAGGTTTCATAGGAACAATGAGCACTCAAATCGACCTTCCTTCCAATTGGTGCCCCATCCATATTTACCTTCACAAATAAGGATCTCCTACTGTGTGTGTTTTCTTCGGCAGTACTATTGTTTTTATTACTGCCGTTGTCAGTAATCTTCCTAGCAGCAGTTTGATTACTCTTCACTTCGGTGGCTGGAGATTTTGAGTGATTATTATTAAAGCTGTTCATTCTATATGCTCGAAGAGGAGGCCATCCAACAACTTGACTGTTGAAGAAATTTGAAGACAAATAAATAAATAAATAACAATGCCATCAGGGGAGAGATGAAAAGAAAAGTAATAAATATTTTATTCATTTCACTTCTGAGTAGAAACAAATATGGCACAACCCAAAACACATCACTGGGAATAGTTAGATCCAGAAACAGAGTTCAACACATGACAAAGTTCTGGCTGAGAAATAGTAAACTGTAAATTATTCATCTCACTGGACATAAGTGAAAGCATTCTAATTGTAAAAAACAAAAAATGATTCAACAATTCAGCGTAGTTATGCAATTAATCTACCCTGCAAAGTTGATGGTAAGCACTACTGCAAAAGCCGATTTGCTAATTTTTACATTACTTTAATTGATTAACTTGAAAAGTTAAGGTAAGATTGGAATTTATATGACCCTCAAAGTAGACGAAACACAGTCATAGTTTAAACTCATTTTTTTGTTTTACACAACTCCAACTGCTGAAACGAAACCTAAGGAAAGTCAAAACTTCCAATCCCTAAGTACACATTAGATCAAAGTTTAACTTGTCTCTATAGACGTTGGAGCGCATGCCAATTATTCAAGAATCCAATTGCATTTAGTTCCAAGCCCTAAGAACACATTAGATCAACAGTGCATGACTGTCCCAATATCGAGAAGCTATGACATATATTCTCCCATTAATTCAACCCAATGGATTTGGATTGTAATATCTCCAGGTTTTACCTTTACTACGGTGAATTTAGGCTTCTTAAAGGTCACTATTTGCTAAACCCTCTTAAGATTTGTGGCAATAAGGACACAAAATAATTCTAATGAGGCAAAATTAACTTTGCAGCTTTTAAATAGGAGGAAAAAGAGCGGAAGCTCTTTTTAAATAGATAAATTTCAGAGTTACCCCTTCACCCATTCATTAGAATTAGAGGGATAGGTAGGCTCCTTCAAACTCATTTTCTTCGGATAGATTGATACAGTAATAATTTGCCAGATTCATATCAGCAAATAAGATGGTAACGTTTTAAGCATAACTATGACTCCAAATCAGGTAAAAATTCATTATGAATATGATGCAATATTAGAGATTAATTACCAGTATTTGACTCATTGGAACCAGTGGCTACAAGAAATTTACTGATATTCGATAAAATATGCAGTAAGAATCCCAGTTTGATAAATTACCAAGACTTAATCATCAATCTACCAAATTAGGATCACGAAAAGAGTGAGCTTATAATTAGAAGAACTGGCACATGCTAATCTGAAGGCTGGTGATTTACCTGGGACCGTTTGCAGCGACAAGAGAATCAGCAGCTCTCTTGGTACCAGCAGCGACGTGAGGAGAGGAAGAGGAGGAGGAGGAGGCAGATGAAGAAAAATCCATAGCCGTCAAAATTCGAGCAAACTGAGTCGTAGGAGGTGGCTGAGACTTGAGTCGAGGATGAGAGAGGCTCAAGCCAAGACCCAATTCAAGCTCGGACTCCTGAGGGCAAGACGAGTCCTCAGAAGAAAGGACCAAATTATCCTCCTTAGAGTCCGTGAGCATCGAATCCGGAGAAGAATCGCCCTGCATCGCGAAGCCCAGAAAAGAAGAGGAAGTAAAAGGCGAAGGGCAGAGAGGAAGAAGGTATAGGGGTTAGTGCGTTTGGAAAAGCAGTGAAGGGAAAGAGAGGTTAAATGGAGAGGTTAGGTGTGTTGTTGAGGAAGGGGAAGGTGATGGATAAGTGCCGTGGGAAAGAAGGGGTATTGATTGCGGGGATGACCCACATGTCTGCTTTGTGCGCATCCATCAATGTCTCCTAAAACCATGTACTTTTCCTCTTCTTCTAGACGTTTTGCCTTCTTTGCATTGCACTCCACACGGATATTTCTCATTCTCACTTTTGGTCTTCCTTTGCGCTGCAGTTTCATCATTCCAACGGCTCCAATTTCTTATTTTGTTAGTACAACTTTATTAATAAAATTAATTTCATTTTCTATAATTAAAATTAATAATATATCTGGTTCATCCAAAGCTCACCTAAAACAGCTGAGAACTCTTGCATCACATGTACCAAATCTCAGGATGTATGTACAATAACTTAATATACATGCATTTGATACATAAGCATGGATGTTAGTTCAATCAAGTCACTGTTCAATTATGATTATAATACTAGTAAGATAAGATTTCAGTGGGAAAGGGGTAAAAGCCATGTATACTGGCTCGTAACAGTTTAAAGCAACATTTGGATAAATACAAAGACAGAGAAGAGAAGTTGGGGAAAAGGGAAGGTACTAGTTGGAAACCAAATGTCACGGAAGCCAGCGACAAGCCGACAAGGGTGGGACCTAACATCATCACACGAGTAATGAGTCATGATCGTTGCGTTTCCGTGTAACAGCTCAGCTTACAAATTCATGATGATACCTTGTGCAGTGACCCGGAGACACTTTCTACCACACGTTGCCTCCTCCTCCTCCACCAGTCCAATGCTCTGCCCCAACAAAATCATACCGTGTGCTATACTCTGCTTCTGTTTAAAACTAGAGAATTATTCACACTCAAAACTTGTTTTATTCAGGTTAAAGAGACGCTCCCACACTGTCCTGGATTCCACACTTCCATTGCCCGTAACAGCCCCACATCAATTTTGTTTTTAATCACCTTTACTTTTCTTTCAGTATCCATTTGGAATGAAACGTCCTACGAGCTTCGCAGCTTTTAGCCATACAAAATACAAAAGACAACAAAACTGTCGGATACGACACCCCACAGAAATTTTGACTTGAATATTGATCAACATTCTCTTCAGCTGTCCAATTGTTTAACTTAGAACATATCAATCCAACAAGGCGACCCAATCAGAGATCGCAATACATGCCACGTATATACATAATAAATAACATGGTAAATGATATCAAAACATTTCGCCCCAAGAAGAAAATCTGGAACTTTATTCCTTAGGGAAAATGAAAACATAATATAACCCCTGGTTCCCAAAACTAGTATATCCACCGACTCAGTTGATTACCACATTCGGTCACTATTATTATTGTTTAGCGCTCATAGTTGTCTCTGGGTTCTGCGCGGTACTAGGTATGCACTCGGCGCATGCAGTGCAAGAAGTTGGCAGCCTTTCAGAGAGATCAATCCGCAACGTTTGGCTCTTCTCCTCATTTCCAGGTACATGCAGAAGAGCATCCATGACTAAAATCTCCCAATCCCCAGGAAAGAAAAATGAAGACCAGGTATCATCTGCTCAAGTACAAACCCATTAAATGTCAAAACAAAACTTCTCATACTTACCACTGGCGAGCAAAGAAATAGTAGCACACATTATCTTCTTCACCTTGTTTGATGCTAAAAAAGATGTAATGTGATAAAAAAAAAAATATTGATTTTGAAGTCTTTTGTCTCTCCATGAAACAACCTTGCTATAGCAAGTAATAAAAAGAAGCATTTAATTTGCTAACCTCCATTACGAACTGCCTTCAGCTGTAATAACCCTGTACCTTGTGGCCCCGAAACAGGAAATGAGCAAGACACAGAATGCCTCTTATGAGCTACTGCAAGAGACGCATTGTACCATGGACCTTTAACGATTGGTTCCCCAAGAGTCTCTATCATCGCCTGGTTCTTGCTCACTTTTTCCATGGCCTTGCTGCAAAGTTTCCCCACAAACAATTTTAGAAGTTGCTAAGGCTAACAAAATTTCAGGGACACAGTCACACAGAAAAGTATTGACGTAGCCTGAGCATCCAGTATCTAAAGACGGAAAAAGTTTAGATAAAATTAGATAAGACATACTGAGTCTTCCAGAACTTATCTGCATGCAACTTTTTACCCAATAGAATTTCTTCACTTAGTTTAAATTTCAACAAAAGCTGGCTGTGACTTTATATGCTGCCTGTGCAAAAGTCATCAATATTAATACTACTAGTATTATTCACAGGAGGCATACGTAAACTGGCCCAGCTTCAGTTTCCAGCTAAAACCTACAGCAAACAACCTTCTCCAAATGTAATAAAGGTAGAAAGATAGCCATCATTTTGAGCACTGAATTATTAGGCCTATTTTGGACTTATTCGGTCTAAACTGTAAACTCCACAACATAGAGACACGGTTCTTATTACATTAGCCATATCATGTTAGCCAGATGCTTATGGATAAGATTAAAGTAGCTTCTATTGGAACTCTTAAAAACAGAAAATCACATTCAATTCAAAAATTACAAACACCTTTACTTGGAATAAATAAATAAAAGCAAATACCTACTACAGCCTTGATACATAGCAAGGTCATCCAGCGCACTAAGAGCAACTCCACCAGTAATGGTGATCAAAACAAATGAAACTGCCTTGCGAACGTAAGGCTTACTCTCCTCTTCTTTTACATTTTTTATGGACCTGCAAAATCAGTCACAATCAAGCACCATTCCGTTCATATATAATTTTGAAAAAGTATCAGTAAGGGGTTCTTACCAAGTCTTCTTTCACAGAAAAAATTCAATTTGTCTGTTTAGTTGATTTCATCTTGAGGGAGATTCTATAGTAAAAGATAACCGGTATGTTAATTTCCTTGTTGTGGATTTATATAAACAGCTTTTTCAATTTTAGATCTCATCTTGACCAAAACAACTGCTATGTGGTGTATACGTTTTGGGGGGGAAATAAAAAATTAGCAGGTCCAAATATTGTTGAGCTCCCAGCTCCATGGCTCTAGTCTCACATTAGGGGCCGTCGGAACTACCTCCACTGTGCACTGCCTTAACTACCAGATGTTACCACGAAGTTGGAGAGTTGAATAATTTTTATTGAGCTCTAATACCCACGATTCAAGAGTAGAGGTGATGGTTAAGACAATTTGAGCTTTAGTATAGCTCGTAACAGAACCAAGATACTCAATATTACAATACAAAATAACAAACGTCTAGAACCAGTGACAAAAAATCAATATTTGCGAATAGAAATAGGAAGCTCTTGCACAATGAAATGCTGCAAGAATCAACAGGGAACTAACCTGGAAATCTGGGGTTTTGAAAAGCTTCTGAGGAAGGAACTCAGCCTCTTAGCCAACATTTCACACTTCGGTCTTGGTTGAAATCTGTCCCCTACACTAGAGATTTTCTTGCTGTTCACCGTGCGGATATAAGATGGACACGACAGTACGTCACACACTGAACAAAATGGTTTTTCTCCGTCTCTCAGTCCAATTTTTTTAGGGTTTTCCTCATTGCCTCCGTCTTCCTGCTTCTCCGAACCCCTTTGCCTAACAAAGCTTTTGCACTTTGGATTAATTGGATCGGATCACCCATATAGTATAGATTACTCTATTTTAGGGAAAATTATTTTTGTCTCAAGTTGAATTCATTAATGACAGCTAAATTTCTGAAAATATTTTCTTAAAAACCAAACAGTAGGTAGATAATTACAGAGAAAAAATTATATTTTATACGTAAATGTGTCACTTATAATTAAGACTCTTATCATTATTTAAATTAACATTCACATAAAATAAACAAAAATTATAATGGCAATACATATATAAACTTCAGAGGAATGCCGTTTTTATGGTACGATAGAACTATTGGTATTTAATCACTCACAAATAAACGACTAATCCAGCTCCATTTGACAAAAGTCAACTTATAACTTAATACCAGTATATAACTCGGAGGGAAATGGAGGAAAAAAACTTTATAAGTTAGATTTAAAAAAAAAATAGAAAATAGTGTTATAAATTTTTTAATTAAAATAAACCAAACCAAAATTTTATATATCTTAAAAATATTTAATTTAAACAAAATTGAAAATATAATCTATGCATTTTATTCTCATAATATAAAATTATATTTGACAAATATTTTTTCCAAATTAACGATAAGGCATGAAACCTATCTGCTAATTCATTGAAAATAACCTCGGGCTAGCATTTACGTTAGGAGAAAAATATTAGTATGACCCAGCTAACTTTTCTCACAAACCAATAAAAGTAGTTAAAATCAATAAAGTTGTCATAGAATCTAAGTAATTTCTAATATTACCCATACTAATTGCACTAAACTCTAATATCATACCACTCTGGTCCTATTTATAAGTCTAGTTTGACCAAAAAATTTGGTCCTATTTATAAGTCCATTTTGACCAAATAAATGAGATTGTGACAATTTTACCCAAATTAATTAGGATGAGAGAGATTGGCTAGCCATCTTGGAAAGAGAAAAGATGAGAGAGTTTTAACAATAAATTTTAAAAGGTACACATTCATGAATGAGGGTAAAGTTGGAAATTTGTTCTATAATCATTGAGATACCTAACTCTTTGGTATGTGAGATTTGGTCAAACTGAACTTATAAATAGGACCAGAGTGGTATTACTTACCACTCTGGTCCTATTTATAAGTCCAGTTTGACCAAAAAAAATTGGTCGTATTTATAAGTCCAGTTTCATGTAATAAATAAAATTGTGACAATTTTACTCATATTAATTATACCTATGAAGATAGAGAAGAAGAAACAATTGAAAAGCATTCAATAATAAATGAAAATTTACCCCCATAATCATTGTGTCAACTACCTATCCTTGGTATGTGAGATTTAGTCTAACTGGATTTATAAATAGGACCAGAGTGGTATTACTCTCACCCACTACCCTTATTCATTACCCTTATTAATTATAGGAAGACATGGAAAAAATAATAATTAATACTCAATGGAAATAAGCAAGTACCTTATAAAAAGACCAAATAAACTTGTCAATCGATGCCTTATAATAAGGACGAGAGAGGGAGTATTTAAATATAATATTCCCCAGCAACTACTGAAACGAATTGCAATGCCATCCTAAAATTTGAGAAAAAGGAAAAACATACATTATAACACACATCACAAACATTACAGATGTCCAAACGAAGGTTTTGGTTTTAGAATACCTTTCTCCGCCATTGGAAAGCCTCAATCCCTCCTCACATTGGTCTACAAATGCACAAAATTCCCCGCCTGAATGGCATTATAAAAAAGCATTCGAGGGAACTTAACTTATCTAACTCGCAAAATAAAGCTAATCTCAAGTCTCAAATGCTTTAGCTTCAAAATGACATGCCCAAAATATTCTTCTCATAAAACCCCCCAAAGAAAAAACTGAGCTTCCAATATCGCAATTGAAGCTCAGATTTCAGCAACTGTTAGGATCCTCTGAACAGGATCTTCATGGACGGCAGTTTCTCTTCAAAGCAGTTTCCTTATCGTGAACCACGTTGCAGATAACCATCGCCTCTTGGTCTACTATAGTCACCAGCATCATGAAAACCTCCCCTGACTGGGTTCCGGCCACCAAAACGCCCCCTTGGAGCATCTGTCTGATAACTGCCTCTTCCCCTTCCCCTTCCTGCTCAATAAAGAAAATACCTATCAAATATGAATTCATCAAAAATAAGGTTTGCCACTAAGCTTTCATCAAAGAATATGCATCAATGATAAAGGACCCAAGATTGAACCTAACAACTTATTGCATGGCACTCAATAGTCCAAATTCATAACAAAGTGTGCTAGATACTGCAGACAACACCCTTGCAAATTCAGCATGATCATTCTCTAAACACGCTAAGACAAATCAACCAACGACATTGTTGTAGAGCTTGTAAATTCAAATATAGCACCGTGATCAAGAAACTAGAAACCCACAACTCCAAAAGCTACAAGATTATTGGGGCTTTAGAATGAATGAGCTACAGATGAATATTGAAAGAAAGTGGGACATTACTTCCTCCCCGAGCAGTACTGCCATTGTTTGGTCTCCGTTCCTCAATATATACTTGTCTTCCGGCTAACTGTATGGGAGAAGCCTACAGTAACAACGTACTTGCATTAAGACAAATATACATCCAAATAAAGTCCAAATTGAGTCGACATAGAGACAGCAGCTAGAATGTTTTTTTTTTTTTTGGTCAAAAGCAGCTAGAATGTTTGAGATGTTAAATCATACAGGTATCCCTACAATTGGAAAAGGGAAAAAAAAAACATCGAATGAAAAAGGGCAAGAAATCTGGAATATATTTTCCCAACAAAACACACGATCCACTGAGGTACATGGATTCTTATCAGCAGAAGACAAGCATTGCCTTCATCCTTATTTGCCTTAATTACATGCTGTAGGGTCCATTCAGTTACCGGAAAGATGATTAGATGAATGGAATTGAAAGTATAATATAATGTTGCCAAACAATCACCAACAAATATAAAATTTAATTTTGTGGAGCCTTTTTTACTTCCTAAGTTTATTAGGCTATCAAATAAAAACAAAAAGGTGTGATGGAGAAATATCAGTCCAAACCTGAAGTGCAGTTTGAACACCAAAAATGTCCTCAAACTCCACAAACGCATAGCAAACTCCAATTTCCTGCAAACACAATTTTCATTTCAGCTGTTCTCATGTCATGGTTAGGCATGAAGGTATTCAGCTTCATGTATAAATGAAAATTACCTTTCGAACTCTAATGAATATTCCATCTGGCTTAATTCTGCCAAAATTCTTGAACTCCAGTTCAATCTCAGCTTCAGTAACAGTAGCAGGCAGGTTTCTCACATAGACAGATTTTACTTCACCTACAAGGGTCATAGATCAAGAATCAATTTCACATTTCAAGATTAAAGAAGCTCAAAAGACCACCAGTGTCAAATCTCAATGATGCAACTGTTTCAGAATTGTTACATAAGGCATGGATAAGGAATGAAAATGTGATTGGAAATGGCACTCACGTTCTCACTAAAAAATACTAATTACTAAAACACTGTTGAGTATTGATAACAAGAGTGATACAGTATTGATCAAGAAGGGATAGAGAAGTAGAATGACTCAAGAAAGACATAAGATTAGAAGTAGAAAGACTCTAGAAGGGGATTAGAAGAGAAGAAGAGAGCACCTATGGCTCTCTCACAATGTATTCACACTTATCACAAATCTCCTCTTACAATAATGGAGGGGTAGGCTATTTATAACCTATAGCCTCCCTCAAGTCCTAACTAATGGGTTAATGACTAATTACCCTACTACTTATCTAGTTTACACTTAGGTCCCTAGATTCACATTACAATTAGGTCCCTAAATGCATTATTATCTTTACATATCAAAGAGCCTATTAACATTGCAAAAGGTGATCTTTTTTTTGTGCTCTGATTTCTCTTTTTGTTTCCAATCTTCCAACCAAAGGACCAAATAGTCTAATTTACATATGAAAAATACTAGAATGTAAAATTTGACACTCTTTATCAAGAAATTTGTGCCAAATAATCTCTCATGTCTCAGACAAGAGAATTCAAACCAAAAAATCATTATAAAAGTATAATAATTTATATTAGAACATTTACAAACTGACTACAATAGTAAAATCTTCAACTATAAGGACCTCACCTCAGAGTAAATGGGAAAAACAGAGAAAGAAAATAAACTATGCATGATCTGATAAGGAGGTTGTAGAAGATTAAAAGAAGTTGGGGGAACAAAGAGAAGGGAGTGCAGAACTGCTGCCACTCATTCATTATTCCACATAAACTGATACAATACATGCTCCTTCATTAGTCTATCAGCCTATATATAGTATATTACTAGGCTGGACTCTCAAGGCCCATTAACTACTAACAGCAATGTTTAACTACTAACCAACTGACCTAACTGCCTAATTAACCCAGCGGAAATAACAACAATAGAAACAGCAATACTAACTCTACACCTTACATATCAATACTCCCTTCCCAAAAACATCCTTGCCCTCAAGGATGAAAGACAACAAAACACAACTAAATCTCAAAAATTGATAGAGTGAAACCCCATTGCAAACATAAACTTTCTAAGCTTTTATTCAGGAAACTCTTGCTGATCTTCAAAATTGTTGCTTGAAATCTGTCTTGAGAACTGCTGCACACAGGCACACTGACTGTTGAATTCTAAGCCAAATGGAAATAATGTTGTAATGTTGATCCAGAAAGCATTTTAATAAGCTCTCCCTTGAACCAACTCTGAACCAAGCATCTTGCAGCAAAAACAATTAGAAAAACCCAATTATAAAATGATCTTGTAGGCCCTGACAGCAACAACTTTGGCCCTAATTCTTGAAAACCAAAGCCCATACACTCATCTAAAATTAGAAAATCCAGGGAACCCAAGGAATCCCGGGAATCTGCCAAATATCTCCACGTAGTAAAGATGGGAGCCATGTGTCTGTTGACTTTTCAAAAGGAGGAACATATATCCACGTTGCATCTAGGCTAACCAAATCTGGTTCAAGACAGTCCCCAACATGAGACACCATGTCTTCACTCCTCTTCAAAACACAACTACCTTTCGGCCTTTGCAGAATCGCACAAGCCGACGACTTGGTAATGGACAACGGCAATGCTGGGAAAGAACTCACTGGAAATAAGCAATCTGACACAACGGCCGGAGATGGAGCAGAAACGGACGACGGCGAAGGAAGAGGTCTCAACAGCAGAACGTTAATCAGCGTCGATAGAGAAGACATAATCGTTGAAGGCGCCGAAACTGAAGGTTTCTTGAGCGATTTCTCCTGAAAATGCTCACTAAATTCGAGGTTTGAAGACACATTTTCCCCAAGTGAGCGTTTCGCACTTGTACATGAGTCTGGTTCACAAAACTTCCTTGTTGGCTGGTAATTTCCTTGTGTCCCATTTGAATGCCTCGGGATGGAGCCCCAATTGTTCCATGTCGACGTTCTTGGCTGGTGAGGGCCCCTGTGATGATCTTCGGTGGCGTCGTGCACAACCTCCCTGTGTCGACGGTGCTCTGGGGTGGCTGCGAACGCAGCGAACTGGTCTGCAATGGCAGCTTGAACCACCGCTGGGAGGTCAGCAAGTTGGTTGGTAATGGCTGTTCAAATTGTATTTGGAAGGTCTGCGGTTGTTGTCTCCAGCGCCTGTATACGTTCGTTCAATTCATTCAACATATTTGCTGTGGCTGTCTGCAAACGTGTCTCCACCATGCACCGATTAAAGACTCAACAAGAATCGTTGAGGACGTGTTGACACCAACAATGGATATAAAGACTCGGCCAGTGATCAATAACCGGTGTAACCTTGGTCTCTGTTGGTGCCCACGCTCCTTTAAGTTGCTGGGTCGACAGTATTTCCTGCATCGACTCAGTTTGGGCGTCGTGTCACTGTGCTTGAACACGTTGATGGCAGAGAATTGATATCGAGCCTGCGATAACGGTGAGACACGTATCACTGGCAATATCTCATTCTTCTTGATTCTTCTTGATAAAGAAAACTCTGGGTTTGGTCGAAAATATGGTCTTGGCTGGTTCTTGATCAATTCTGGTTGAAAACAAGGAATTCCTTGAGCCTTCTTGATTGATTCTGGGCTTTCTATTGGCGTCTTGACTGCTAAATTCTGAATGTAAACTGAACCAAGGGAGAGGATGACTCTGCCTAGCCCAAAATTGCACTCGGTCTTGTTTATATATAATTTTTTTTAGGTTTCTTGAATATCAGACTGAGCCGAGAAGAAGAAAGGCTCTGATCTGTTTCAAGAATTTTAGAGATAACAGCGGGAGAGCCGAGGATGACTCGCTCTGATACCACTGATAAGGAAGTTGTAGAAGATTAGAAGAAGTTGGGGGAAACAAAGAGAAGGGAGTGCAGAACTGCTGCCACTCATTCATTATTCCACATAAACTGATACAATACATGCTCCTTCATTAGTCTATCAGCCTATATATAGTATATTACTAGACTGGACTCTCAAGGCCCATTAACTACTAACAGCAATGTTTAACTACTAACCAACTGACCTAACTGCCTAATTAACCCAGCGGAAATAACAGCAATAGAAACAGTAATACTAACTCTACACCTTACATATCATCATCATCATCTATACATAAAGTAGACAGTAATATACTGGTGCACAAATCCAACAATTTCCAAGGGGAAATGCATAATAGTGAGCTAATATATCAATTAAATATCTGCTGACAAGAGAGAAGAGTTAGAGAAGCATAAATCAAAAATTAAACCTTCTTCTTCTAGTCCATAGCCTTCCTCGGCTGCCTCAACCCCTGACTCAGGAACATTAAGGGATGCCGAGCTAGACTGCTGAACAGCAGGCTGTGCTACATGATTCGACTCTGAGATAGCGGGGGCCGATTTAAAGGATTGTTGTGGAATGGTTGGTGGCACAGATTGCCCTTTAATTTGCAACTGCAATTCCATGGCAACATATTCAAATCAAAACACAACACCAAAAAATTGAATAATGTGTACATAATGCTAACTTAGAACTTGGAAGAAATTGGTAACAAGAAATTTAAACTAAAGCACATCCACAATTCCAACTTGTTTCCAGAATATTCCCAAATACAGATTGTTAGCATTAGTTTCCTAGTACCATATGCCCCACAAGATTAATCAGCAATATGATTAACCTTTGCAAAACAGTAGATAAGTTAAACTTCCTGCCTCCATAAGCTGCAATTGATTTGGCATCTTAAGAAAGGGATAAAGCAGGCAAGCTTGATCAAGGAAGAAACTTAAAGGCAGGAGACTTAAGACATGGGATGATGCCAACAGTACACAAGTGCAAGCAATGAACTAAACAAAAATTTGAATTACAATCAATGTAATCCAAGATTCCATTACAAAAAGTGAACAAAAGCATAGAGCTTCCGCAAACCCAATTTCATATTCAAAGACATAATATTCATTCAACTAAAACCAGACCCTCAAATGGTTGCAACAACTATTTCCCTAATTACCATAAGAATGAGATAAGAAGTTATAGGGTTACGGAGCAATTAGGCCAACGAACTTTTACCTCAGGAGCATTTAGCATAAATAACTTTTAAGTGGACCAAAAATACCAAAAAACTTTTAAAAATGTGCAATCAGCACAAAAAACTTATTCCAGGAGCGCCTAACACAAAAAAGTTTTACTTCAGAAGCGCCCGACATAAAAAAGTTTTACTCCATTTTTGTGCTAACTGCACATTTTCAAAAGTTTTTTGGTATTTTTGGTCCACTTAAAAGTTATTTGTGCTAGGCGCTCTTGAGGTAATAGTTCATTAGCCAAATTGCTCCTTAACCCAAAGTCATATAAGAAAGATGAGAAGAATAGAACAAAAACAGCAAAGTACGCAAAAAAGATCATACTAACAACAACCAAATAGTGAAAAAGTACATACTATAGATGCATAAGTTCTCTTAGGAGGCTCCTCCAAGGGTTCCTCCACATAAGCAACAGAGGCTTCACGGTTGGCTTGACCTACATTTTGCATCGATGGAGATGCCTCCTCTATGGGAGTCTCATCCACCACAATTTCAGTTTCTAGATCTTCTTGAAGATGCTGTTGATATTGCTGCTGCTGCTCTGGAAGACTATACTTGTCCACAGGATCATCTTCTTCTATATGAACTGAGTTAACATATTCCTGAGCTTCTTCTTCCAAATCATAGTCCGAAGCTGTTAAAATTAGAAGATTAAAACCCTAAAAAAATAATTCTGTATTAAAAACAAGTGCTCTGCATAATAGAAGAGCAGCTCTGAGCACAAGGCTCTCACTAGGTAGGGTCTGAGAAGGGATAAAAATACACATCCTTATCCCCACAAGCGGATAGGCTATTTCCAAGATTTAAATATGCGACCTAAAATCACATGACAACAACCTTATTGTCACTCTGAGGCTCACCCTCTATGCTTTGCATATAGCAACAACAAAAAGTATAGGACAAAATCATAAGTCTAAAAATATGAATGTATTGAGAGTACCCATAATTTAATCTAAGCATTGTGGTGTAAATAAGATGAAGCAACAATCTAGCAAAACTGTTATGCTAGGCCAACTAGTTGAGAAAAACCATTGAAATAAATATAAGTAATGATCATGCATTATGATCCTACATGAGCACATTTTAAAGCAAAACAACTTATGAAAAGAAATTATTTGTGCAATACTTTGGTAGTCAATTACCAGGTGGTTCTGCAAGAGAACTAGATACATTCAGTTGCTTGTCTCTCTTTTCTGGCACTGCTGATACCAGATTTGGGTACACCACTCCATCATCAATCAAATGAAAAATATCGTTCAGGACAAAGTAACCCTTCTCTTGAGGAGCAAGAAAGAAGGATTGAACAAACTTCCTCCTCCCATTGACATCCTTGATCTTGATGAAACCTGAGACCATTACAAGCAACCCTCCATCCCAAGAATCAAGAGTATTGATCGTCTTGATCTGAATTGTGCTAAAATTCAATGACTTGAGAAGTTCATGAATTTCCTACATAGAAGAAATGAAACCGGTCATTTAATGTTGAGCTTAACAGTAAAATAAAACACACGCAGTGTGATTTGAAAGCCAATTAAGAGCAAAAGAAAATATCACCATGTTACATTCAAAAATAAAATAACATTAAATTAATAACATCTACTTATCAGTGTCTTCCCCTAACGAGAAATTTGTACTTAACACCATTGATGCTGCCACCTACCAGAAAAGGCTCTGCAATATTCCCATGCCAGAGGCTTTTAACCTAAAGATCAGCCAAGTTGATGGAAGATAGAAAAAGTAGGCCTCACTTCAAATAAAAAGTCAGCACCCAAGCCCCAGCGAATTTTGGAGCTTGAGGATAAAACCTGCTCTTTGTTCTAGACAATATTCTCTTACAGTGCTCAACTTTCTCCGTGATTTTTCTAATACAAATTATGAAAGTCATTCAGGCACAGGATATAAACAAGTATATTCTCCCCAAACTTTCCATATAGAGTTTTCTACCCTATTTATTAGCTTACAGTTTTGCCCCAATGCTTTGAAGGATACAGCCTGTCATTTATTTTCCACAGTACACAAATAATCTTCTTGACTTAAATATACACATTTCCACAAATTTCTCGACATATATTTGGATGAAAGTGATGGTACATCATTGAAGATATGTGGGGTTTATGGCCTCCGAAATCTCCCTTGTCCCTTCTCACCTTTTCAATTAGTTTAAAATTTTTAATTTTGACTCTTTAATTTAATAAAAGCTTTATCAATCATCACAGAAACATGCCTGTAAACACCCCATCCCTCTTTTAACATCATCCCAAGTGCAAGAGCTATGTTGCTGTACTTTAGGCAACATATAATCCAACACTGGTGCCATCTGCGGGAGGCCAACACATACAACGTCTGATTACAGCTTTACCACCCGTCAAAGAAACAAATCAAACAATGCTGTAAACACCCCATCCCCTTCCATGTTGTCATCATCCCAAGCGTATAAGCAACATTATTTCCCCTTAAGCAACGTATAATCCAAAATAGGCAGTATCAGCATTAGCCCACCACCTTTGGAACATCATTCCCAACTGTATGAGCTACATCGTTGCACTTTAGGCAACATGTAATCCAAAACTGATGTTATCCACATCGGCCCACCACATTTGACAAAGTTGACTTTTAATATCTCTCATTATTCCTCCTTAATGGCTGACTCTCATTCAAATGGGGAAGAAGATCCAATTCAATAGTTGAAATAAATAATGTAAGAAATTTTGAAATTGTGCCCCATTACATCAGGTACCTTCTATCGGATGAGCCTCAATAATACAAAATTTTGATTTGTACCCATACACTTCTCATGTGGCTACAAAAGGTAGCCCCAGTAAAATTGACACTGACCAGCCAGATTTGATATGGAGGATAATGTCATAAAAAGGGCTCAGACATATTTGTGTGTTAGGCCTTGATGGAAATGGCCACCTAGAGGATGGTAAGGGATGTCCAATAGACTACTCGTCAAACAAATACTATCTCCCGTCTTTAATGTAAGATCCAGTTGACTTTTCTTGGAGAAATTAAGGAAGCTAAACAAATTACTTTAAAGTATTTATATTTATCATTTTTATACCAAATTAATTTGCCTTACTTATAAACTATAATATAATCTAATAATGTACAACTGGGCGGGTCTTATATTAACGGGTCTTATATTAACGACTGGAAAGAGTATTTAGTTTCTTTTCACGAATTTATGAAATGCTATATAAGACCCACCCCATAGATAGAAGAACTAGATTTCCAAGACTTCAGGCATGGTCAAAATTGTTGAAGCTAACTTTAATGACAGAGTATATGAGATATCAGTTAACCAACAATGATTTAGTCCGTCCGAATACTCGTGGATTTTCCCCATTATGTTTTGGACTAATATCATTCGGCCATACATAGAAGAAAAGCTAAGGAAAGAGAATTCATCTATGATGAAGTAAAGACAAAAGGCATAAACCAAAACAGAAAATTAAACATAAATTTAACAAAAGATACGCTCCCAAAATATCTACCATCATATCGGAGGCTGTTTTACTGGAATCTCCGTCAACCCGAATCATAGAGCTAGCTTCAGAATAGAACTGAAAAACATGATGGGGGCGTTGCTGAAGAACTTGATAATACTGACTAACAAAGTACGACCCAACCTGAAACCACCCATAAAAACGCACATTAATATCAAATCAGATATTCAAACAATGATACGGATGCATGGATTTAATACGGCTGCAAGCTATAATACCTGGGAAGCATCAACAGAACCGGGATACGCCATATTCACTTCCCTTTGAGTATCTAGTTTGCCGCGCTTCTCTAGTTTAGCATGAAGTGCAGATAGAACTCTTATTCCTCTGAAGCCGGTAGCAGATCCAGCAAACGGCTGTGTCTGAAACCCTAAATGTCCAGGGAAAGGTAGGGCTTGGAATCAACAAAAAGCCCTCTGCCCCTCGAAAAATAACTCGAACTTATTTTTTTTCTGAGTAGCTGATGATGCGTGAGAGAGAGGAATCCAAGAAGCAGAGAGAGCAGATAAGCAAATCTCAAACAGATCAGCGCGGGTAGATAGAGATGAAGCACAAAGTGAAGCTGGAAAGAGTGAGGGTATTCTGCTGCAGATGGAGGTTTATGGTGGGCTTCAGATTCGCCGCTCTTTTATAGTGTAATACCCAAGGGATTGCCGCACGAGATCTCAGCCCTCGGATTGGCTGCCGGAGAGTCTATGGGGGCTCCCAATCAGTACCGTTGCTTAGCTCTATTCCGCGTTGAGATGGAGTCGGTTCATTAGTCAGATTAGATCTATGGACATGATTTAATAGAGGAAAGACAGTTATATCCATTCCGTTTTTTTTTTTTTTGATACAGGCATTTCGTATATATTAACCTTTAAAATTATTAAAGTATGCGGATTATTTTTTTATGCTCGGACGAGTAAATAATCCAAATAATTTTTTTATGTGATAGTTTTCCCTAAACTAAAGTATTATCATCAGAGCAGCTTATGGGCAAGAGGGTCTTTTCCGTTTCGTGAAACATACTTTTCGAATAACATTTGGAGGATTTCTTTCCCCTTACATGAAAATGCTATAATCCATCCCGTACTATTGCCTAATCGAAGCCTTAATTCTTTCTGATTTTTTATTTATCTGTTGTTAAATAGTTGTAATTGATTATCAGAAATTTTGGAAATATTAAAAAACAATTAACTCCAACTAAACATTTTTCGATGGCTGACTTTCATTTAAAAGTTACTTCAAGTCAGAGGCGTCCATTTCAAGCGAGCACTGACTTTTCTTCCCGCTAAAAATCCCCTGGTACAACGTATGTATAATTATATTGCGCTTAATTGTGGGACTGGTCTCTACTTTGAAGAGGATCCTGATGCTCCTACGTTGTTCGACAAAACCTTGGCTTCAGGTCTCTGATCTTCTCTGCTCCTCCTCTGAGCTGAAGAGTTTTTGGTGTTATGTGCATTCAAACCTCCAATTAATTCGTCATTTTCTGTGAAAAACAACCATTCAATTCGCAGAGCAGAGACAATTGTATTGCTGAACACAATAATTCTTCTTTGTTTGGATATTTAGTCATCATAAGCGAGTTTAGTTCCGTTGGATTAATATACTAAACATGCAACCATGGGCGGACCGAAGTATATTACTTGGGGGCAAGTGCCCCCCCTTAAAATGACAATTTTTTTAAATATATATATATATATATGGGCAAATGATTTATCCAGTGACAGGACCTAACAATCTATCCTGTGAAATCAAAACTACACCGTTTGGGGTTAGTGAAGGCGCGCCTGAAATAAAAATTGCAAAAACAAACAGAGTGTCGCGCGTTTTTCCACTCCACCTGCTTACTCCTAGGTCGATTCTGCCCTCCGATTCATCAGTCCTGACGACCAACAAGACGCCGTACTCTAACCCCTCCAGTTCAAGACGTGGGCTGTCCACCTCTACACTGATGCCATCTTGTCTAGTGTTGGCAAAGCCCTTCTAGTCCGTGTTCCCATTGGAGTCGCTGGGATAGCCAGTATCAGTGGCGGAGCCAAGATTTAATATTTGTGGGTGCACAATTAGTGGTGGGATTCGGGGGCAGCGCCCCCAAAAGTTTTTTTAAGGAAAGTTTTAAATGCATTAAAAAACAAAAGAATATAAACAAGAAAAGAAATAAAACTTCAATTTAACATAGAAAAATAATAATCAAAAGTCAACTAAGCTATTAAAACAGAACGATTACAAAAGCATTCTTCAATTCTTCATTCATTGAAAATGTTGCATTATATCTTCATCATCAATCTTATTAAACATATTACGTTCAACATAAGTGTGTCAAGAGTTCTCTAAGATCATGCAAGGTGAGTTTGAAATGTCTACGATAGGAGAATTAAATTTCTTCTTAGGACTTCGAATCAAGTAAAAGAAGAATGAAATATTTATTTTCCAAATCAAATACCTGCGATAGCTTCTTAAGAAATATGGAATGGATCACTACAATAGAGTTGATATCCCTATGAGCTCAACGACTTTTGTAATATTCTAATTTTTACTTTTATGATTTATTTATGATTAAGAGTGAAATTATATACGATAAATGTATTTAATTTATAATTTTTTAAAATATATAAAAAATGGAAATAGTGGGTATTTTGTTGTAATTTTTGTAAAGAGGTGTAACCCCATGTGAGTGAAACCACAGCTGAGAATTCCACCGAAAGTACAGGCATGAAGTTGGACCTGGGGGATGCGACTTTTAGATTGGAAGCCGGAAGTGAGTCTTCAACGCAAATTGCAAAAAGAAACAAATTAATGCTCCAGACGGGATTCGAATTCGAACTAGGGACCACATCATGGGAACTTAACACGCTACTCATCTACCACTTGACCACTAGTGCTTCTTCTTCAAAGATTCCTTCAAAATATATATATTATCAAAATTTTATGTCTGCACTTGCCCACATAAACACCAATGTGGCTCCACCACTGGCCAGTATCGAAGCTCTCTCAGGTAATCAATTCGTAGGCACCGCTATTGGGGCCTACTCACTTGGCGTTGCCGTCTCTATATTTCTTGGTTTATCTGGATGATAATGTCTTCCCTTTTGCCAATAATCAAAATCCGTTAAGTGGAGAGGTTCTGACATTTCCACTATATCAGGACTCCCATGATTCAATCGGCAAGAGAGCCAGAGGTGCTCTCTCTTTTCTCTCCGAATTTGTTTCTATGCTCGTGGTTGGGATGTTGAATCCGTGAAGTGTTACTCTTTTCGTCTTCGTTTTGCTTTTATCGATTATGTTTTTCGGCTATATCTTCTGTTCAAGGACTATCTGGTCGTCAGGACTGATGAATCGGAGGGCAGAATCGACCTGGGAGTAAGCAGGTGGAGTGGAAAAACGCGCGACACTCTGTTTGTTTTTGCAATTTTTATTTCAGACGCGCCTTCACTAACCCCAAACGGTGTAGTTTTGATTTCACAGGACAGATTGTTAGGTCCTGTCACTGGACAAATCATTTGCCCTATATATATATATATGGCTAAAATCAGAATTGCATGGAGGATAATAGGATATTTCAAGGTTGAATCAAGCAAGGGGCGGTCATGGGTAGAGGCGGGCGCATGCAAGGTTAGGTCAGAGTATAGTGAATCAAGGGGGGCACTTCTGCTCGCCGTGATCAGGTTTATGTTTCTGCATGAATTAGCGGCTTCTTATTCTTTCTTTGTCTATTGAGTTTGGCATAAAAGTGTGATCATTAAAAAAAAGAAAAACAGATTGTCACCAAAATGAAAAGCAAATTAAACCAAGTGGGATTAAATCCATGCTTCCTACTTTAAGGAAATATTCATTCCATTAAACTGCAATGCCATTGATATTATTTTACAAGCTGAGTTTCTCTGAACATTTCATTAAACTTGCATGCCTTTTTTATTGTTTAATTCATATATCTCTATGATCAGTGATTATTCCATCTTCATTGTTTTGATCTGTGATCGGTCCCCCCTGGTTGATCAACGGGTTAGGTGAAGTTCCATTTTCAATGAATTTTCTTTTCAATGTGTTTGTTTGGTAGATATATTATTTATTAATTCATTTTTGTCATTTGCAATTTTTTAGGATAAAAATGTATTTAGGTTTTTTTTTTTACAAAGTCAAGTGGTAGTGGAACTAAAAGTTCTTAAAAAAGTTTACATACTCAGTGATTCTGATCTGTGATTGTTCTTAAAGGCATTTTCAATGCATTTTTTAGGATGGAAAGATATTTTGATCTGTGATTAGTTCCCTTGGTTGATAAGTGATTCTTTTATTTTTTAATGTATTTAAAGTTTTGCTTAAAAAAAATTTCTTTCTCGATCCGCCCCTACATGCAACTGAATTTTCATATCCTGAACATAAAATAATTATCTTGATAACAAATATTAACTGCACTATGCATTTATATTTCCGCAACACATGACTGCCTATATTTTGTTTAAAAAAAATCACTTATTATAGTTACCAGGGCTAGATAAGACAGCGCGTGGACGTGGAATAGCTAACTTTGTCATTTGTTCCTGTGCTCCCTGCTACCTCACCCAGCTGTCTGTTCCTTCTTGATATTCCTGAGGAAGTTCAGCTATATATACTCACTTCAATCTCTTTCTCTCTATCAACAACATTAGACCAATGCTAGAAATGTTGTGTTAGGAGAATAAGTCAAACCTCTAGTTGCAGGGCGTACATCTCACCGCTATATGTTGTGGAGAAGCTTTTGTGTTCCTGGGAATAGACACTGCACACAAACTCTTCTGTGCCAATAAAATTATTCTCCATAATTTCACAACTCAACGTGTTTGGAAAACACAACAACATCAAGCTAAAACATAATGAACTCTTCATGTCCTTAATATAAAATCCACATCATAGTTTAATTTCTTTATTACCATAAATATTATATTAAGTACTTGAGACAGTGGTTCTTAATGCGTAATGATCACTTTGGCAGTTTAGAAACTCAAAAAACTTAGTAATTACACGTCACTTTCAGGTGAGCCACTTCTTTCTTGCTCTTACAATCTTACTCTGTCACTTTCAGTCTCGGATACATAAGCAACAACTTTTTTTTTTTTGATAATAACATAAGCAACAACTTAATTAACATAAGCAACAACTTAATTAAAGAAGAAAACCACCATGAGATAATTAAAGCCCAGAAGAAGAAGACTCACTTTTGGGCCAGAATTTGGGATATGCTATTAGCTCTTACAAATCATGGGGCTCATCACATTTGAAAGCATAAGCACTTTGCACGAGCGAAGGGAAAGGGACAATGGATGAGCTCTGAACTGAAAAGTGAGAGTAGTTATATTTCTTAGCTTCAACTTCAAGTAAGTCAGATGTTGTTCGGACCACTGTTGGCTTCCTGTGTGAGAAATTATTTCCCCTTCTTTAATAAATATTTTATATTTCAGATTTCCCCCATGGGAACATCATCTCAGAAATCTTCTGATGGTTCAGATGTGTTTGAGACGCAGGTGCAGGATTGCAGGTAATCATTAAAATCAGATTGGGCTTTCAACTAATCTTGTTTCCCCCCCTTAGTTGGCCCAACCCAAAAAACAAAAAAACCAGAGTCAACCCAACCCCCTTTTTTGGGAATTAATTTTGTTGTTGTTGAATGTATCAAAAAAATATATTGTTTTTTCTTTGCTAGGGGTCGGACTTCATCACCTCAAAAGGGGTTCGATCCCTACGTTGGTCAAGGCAAGGGGAGGCATCCTAGGGGTTTAGGAAGGTGGAAACGTTGGTAGAGGTGGAGACATGTGTACTCTCTGTCCAGTATGCCCTGTGGACTGGGCTCCAAACGCTCTGCCCTTGGATTGTGGGTGAGCCCAACCCCTTTCCTAAAATTTTTGTATCAAAAAAAAAATGTTGTTGTTAACAGATAGTCATTGTTTTAGAAGTATGAGTATGATTGGGTCTAGGGTTCATTTCAACATGAGATCCCCTGATTCATGTAAATCTGTCAAATAATGTGATAAGTCATAAGCTCACTTTTGATGTGTTTCTAGTGTGTTTGGGATGGCTTTTTGAGATATGACTTCCGAAATAGAGGATGTTAAATATATGATTGTTTCTTTTTAGCTTATTAGCTATGTTTAGATTAGCATTTGCCCACTATTGCTTTTGGGTCAAAAATAACTTAAATGCATATAAGTTAATTTTTTTTGCTAGGTCACGATTAAGTTGCGGCAAAAGCCAATTTATCACAAAATTTTACTAACCAAGATTTATGCTAATTGTCATGAGTTAAATTCTATTATTTTAATATAGCCGGTCTAACTCCAGGTTGACCCCGGTCTAATCCTCTTACCGTTGAATCAATATTCTAACCGACTTATTATTTAATCCGATTTTTCATTTATTACAACCAACACATGATACACTTCTCCTATTATATCAAATATAAACAAATCATGACGGTGTTCATGATTTATAAACTAATCCAGCGTTTTACATTAAAAAAATTAGTGCGTGAATTTATCACCCCGTATTTTATTTGATGTGTTGTGCCGTTCATCGTCAACTTTTTATTGTTGGCAATATGATAAGGGAAATTTTGCATTTTAAAGGACACTTGACTAACCACGAGGAGCAAGGAGTATGACTGTATGAATATATAGCATACTTTTAGCATATCACGTCTTTAGCAATGCTGATAGCGATGTTCATTTTTCCTGATTTGTTCTTACTTTTGGGTGAGATCTCTTCATGACAGCCAAAATAAAGCGAAAGGCTTATTGCCCCACTCACCCTCCCTGCTTCTCTTTAAAGCGCACTTCTCATTACTTAATAGCCAAGAAAAATAAGATCTCACTCACCACCTTCTAGATCACATAAGGCAACAAAAGATAAAAACGTTTCCTTCAACCTCGCCTTTACCTATCATTTTTAGCTTATAAAACATGACACTTCACTTTCTTTCTACAAGTGACCCCAAGAAGATATAACAATTGTAAACTGGAAGAATTTGTGTTTTGATCTAGAATTATACAACAAAGGCCCTAAAGTATATTCAAATAATATGATGCAAACAAGACACGTGACGATGAAGATGAACCACCCCGGTATAGACAGAGTTTGTACAATATATGAAACCCAAAGTCAGTACTTATTGCTTCTTTTCTTGAACACTGACTTGAAAAATAACAAACAAGCAATTAAGAAACCCACAGCTGCAAACCCTCCAACTGCAAGAGCAACTGTCTTCTGTGTGTGTTGCTGTCCTGTCCCTGATCCGATCAAACACAATAATATATAAGTATCATCCACAAGTTTCAGTACAATATAACAGTTAATGTTACATCCCTTAATTTGATTTACCTGATGAAGAAGAAGAAGAAGAAGATATTCTGGGAACTCCATTGGGGTAAAAGCTGTAACTGACATAGCACCTGTGCAGATAAATTTGGGCAGAAATAGAGTTGCGACACTGAACTTTGGCCTGATCCTCTGCGCTCTTAACACAATCTCCACAATCAGCACCATCTAAATCACCCTGACACTGCCCCAATACATACAAAGACTGGTAGCTTCCTGTGTAAAACAAGTTGCCACCAGTCTTCACTCCACTTACCACCATACCAAAAGCTGTTTCCCTCCTCTCCTCAAGTTCACTTCCCTTCACCTTCTTCCCACAAACTCTGTAAAGCAATTGGGTCTCTGGGATTTGTTTGAACCCAACAATCTCGTACCTCATATTACATCCAACAAGCTGGACCCTGGCTGCTGCCACTTTCCCACATAGCTTGTCGAGCAAGTTTGGAATCTTGCTGACACAGTTGTAGCAATCTGAGTTTGTGAGATCTCCTCTGCATTGGTACAGACCCATGATTGCGTTCTGGTTGTCGCCGGATGTTGTGGAGGAGAAAGGCTTTTGCCCAGATTGGCCTACCAGAGAAGTCATGAGTGCTTGGAGGTTCTGTGAGTAAATCCCTGACGGGTCTTCAAGTTTCTGTTCTGCACACCCCTTGTACACCAAGTTTGTGTTTTCTGCAGCTGAAATGAGATGAAGGAGGAGGAGCAGAGAAGCAGTGACGAGAAGAAGAGAGGGGATAGGAGAACATTTACTGATCATACCCATTTGGGAAATTGATGGGAAAAGTTGTCAGTCCATGTAAGGTTTTCAGAGAGGGTCTATTGTTTGGGAGCTTCTTAGGCTCTGTTACCATCTATTTTTTTATTTTGGGGCGTCTTTGGAGTTTTTCATAGTGCTTTTTGCTTCCCTTATTGGGTTGGGTAAGCGTAAGTGGCTGCTTTATGTACCTATAGGCCACACAATAGTTCTTTTTTCCTTATTATCAAAAAAAAAAAAATAGTTCTTTTTTCCAAAATTTTAAAGTCCAATTTAACGTCCAAGTCTTTAATGAATGACTATGTTCACTGAAAGTGAATGGACCTTTTGTGTTGGCGTTAAAATAAATTAATCAGCATCAGATTGTTGGGGTAGTTCGTATAAGAAGCTAGAAATATACTGCCTCAGAGGAAACGCTGACTCTCTAGTAAACCTATAACCTGAATGACCAAATATGATAACTGTTCCTGCCGCGAAGACTGGGGGCTAGCTACTAGATAGCAACACCGTGCGAAAAAACCAGTCAAACTGCCAACATGAAGCTAGAACCAGATTGTCGTCTTATTATTTATTACTGACTACCTCCATTCCTGGGTTATATAATTTCAATTTAAATAATCTAAGAGGGTAGTTTATACACATGGTTTTAACTAATTTCTTCTATCCACCCATATTATTAGTTAAGCAGATTTTTTAATATCTCATGTCCTTATTATAGAACTCATTTGATTGATTTGAGAATTAAATAAGTTAAATAAATTACTCTAAAGTATTTACATTTATCTTTTCTTAAACTAATTTGTCTAACTTATAAACTGTAATCTAATGGTATAAATATGTATATTCAAGAGCTTATATATATATATATTTTTTTTTTCAAACTAATTTACCTAACTTTTAAACTGATATATAATTTATAGATATACACAAGTATTTCTGAGGGGTCGTGTAATATATGTTATAATTAAATAATGCAAGGCATGGTTCAAATTTTCTTCTAAGGGCAAATAAGTTTGTTATTATTAATTAATTTTATATAATTTTTTAAATTAGTCAACTAGATATTATATTAAAAACTAAAGGTAATAATAGTAAGGGAAAATCCTAATTAAATCTGGCTGAAATATCTAGAAAATGATAATCTCCTCATCTTTTTTCTTATTTTCCCCATCAACACATCGAGCCCGTTGATTAGGAAGATGAGAGGAATATTAAAACAATATTGTGATTAATTAGACAGATATGATTTAGAGATTATGAGAGATAATGAAAAAATGATTATAAGAGAAATCCAACCTGAAATATCTAAATCTAGATTCAAGCCTATAATTTTATCAAATTCCTGTTAAGGCCAAGACCCAGATAAATATATTTTTTGATCTAAGAATAAATATATTTTTGATCTATTTAAATACGGGAAAATTCTAAATAAATATCGTTTGAAATTGTAAAACTCCCCGAAGTCTTCCAAATTTGTAAAAAGACTGAGAGGTACAAAGGACCTATGAGGGATATGCAAATTCGGGTGAAATTACCCTTTTACCCTTAGTTTTAAATAAATCAAAAAATAAAATAAAAAAACCCTCCAACACCTCCCCACCACCGGCCACGCCGATAAAGAATTCAAAGATCATTGGTAACTACTTAACACCCAGATAAAGAATCTAAAGGGACGAGAATTGAGTCTGTTCTAAATTTGTTCTGCAGGGGTTTCTTTTCCCAAGAAAAACAAAATTCCGCTATCATCGAATGTAAACTGCAATCATTGTATGTTTTTTCTTTTCTTTTTTGCGTCAATAAAGTTCGTGTTACGATGAAAACAACCTTTTTGTTAAGTTGCATTGTATTCTCCACAAAAATTGCAGTTGCGAAATGAAAAATTTAGGTTGAATCATACCAGATAATGGATTCATACTAATTTTAGATTCTCCGATCAGCGACTCAATTGAGTCATTTAATTTATAGGCAAGGGAAAATAATGAAAAAGACAAGAAAGGAAGTAGAGGAAAGATAATGAGGATGTGGGAGATAAAAAGAATAAAATTAAGAAAGGAAGAAAAGAAAGAGAGGGAGTGGGTGAAAGGGATGAACACACACATTAGTTCTATTTATAATTTTAAATTAACTAACTCTTATATATTAATGAGAGTTCGTTAACTCATTAATTATGAACTAAATTTTCAATTTTCCTCTATCTATGACTGGTTTATAAAGTGAATATGAATAAATTCTTTTTATTTATTGTAATTAAAAAAACACATTTATTACCTGAAAATAAACTTATAATGAAGAATAAAATTTTGAGTTAAAATAGACTTATAAATGAAAAACAAACTAGGCTTACACGGAAGAAACCTGGTATGAGCCCATTACAATTCTGCATGGGTTCAACATATATCAGAGTGTAAATGATTCTAGGCCCATTTAATTTACCGTCAGATCCTAGTATAGCAGCAGCCTAAAGGGCAGCTATGATATTTGCCGAGAGGAGACAGGAGCGCGGGAGGGCAGAGACCGGTGATCCAAGATGTCGAAGAGAGGTATGGTGGTTTGTGACGGTCCCTCTTGCCTCGGATACAGGGATTGCTTGTTTCTTTTTCCGATAGTGATTAGGTTAATTTTTTATCAGGTCGCGGTGGTTCGGCCGGAAACAAGTTCCGGATGTCACTGGGTCTACCGGTGGCGGCGACAGTCAACTGCGCCGATAACACTGGAGCTAAGAATCTGTACATCATTTCGGTGAAGGGGATCAAGGGCCGCCTTAACCGTTTGCCGTCTGCTTGCGTTGGTGATATGGTCATGGCCACCGTGAAGAAAGGGAAGCCTGATCTCCGGAAGAAGGTATTGCCCGCCGTGATCGTACGCCAGCGAAAGCCATGGCGCAGAAAGGATGGTGTTTACATGTACTTTGAAGGTTATTTCCTCACTCCTGAGTCCTGATTACTAAAAGCAATTACGCTTCCGTTTGTCTGCATTTTTCTTCAGATATTATGTAGTGTTATAGTTGATCGAATTTAGCTCTGCATCCCCTTTATTTCTTTATACTTTATCTTTTATTCTTTTGTTTGTTTATTGAATTACGATTGAGCTTGTATGTTTTTGTAGATCGTTTGGTTTGTTTTGCCGCGTTTTCTTGTTAATCAATGTATACGAATTATCGCATGTTTTACTTCATAAGTTGTAATTGTGGAGTGTACTTCAAGATCATTGATTTCTGGAATTTCTTAACCCTGCTTTGACATTGTGTTTTCTGACAGTGGCTTGCACCTGCTAATAATCATATTTGCAGCTTTTGTTCTTTATTATTTTTATATAATTTAGCTTCTAAGTACTTCAAGGCCAGATATTTTACTTCCCTCCGCTTATGGCTGCATGTGTATCAGTCAAACCCAAGTCCTGTTGCAACTTGAACTCTAATTACATGCAGTGAATCCATCTATCTTGTTTACTGCTGACAGATGTTACTCCCTCTCATTGAATGTTTACTTAATCTTCTGGCCATTCGTTTGTAGGATAATAATCATTTCCCATT
Organism: Acacia pycnantha; assembly: GCA_025563575.1. NCBI lineage: Eukaryota > Viridiplantae > Streptophyta > Magnoliopsida > Fabales > Fabaceae > Acacia > Acacia pycnantha. The sequence goes on from JAMWYP010000013.1 coordinate 4,317,798, forward strand.
CGAAGTCTAAATATTTATTTAATTTGTACTATGACTGAGTGATATTCCATTAATTGTATGATTGTTTTTATCAAAGCTATGCTGTGGCAACGAGAATCTCATTTGGTATGTTACATTGCATTCTTAATAATCAGGTAAATGCTTGCCAGACCAGCTTATAATATGTACTGATGTTTTAGGGTTTGCATCTATTTGGCATTCTGTTTCTTAATTGCCCCTCTGACATGAGCGTTTTGACTATTCATATGAAACGTCTTCATTTGAGTAACAATATGTGCTTAAACTCGCTCTTCTCCCTCTTGTCCTGTGTTTTGATCACTGTGTTATATTTGCTTGAGTTCATTGTTGGTGAATAATGTTTGACATGTTTTACATTCTCCAGATAATGCTGGTGTCATTGTGAATCCTAAGGGAGAAATGAAAGGTAATATCTTTTGCTAGATTGTTTATATTTCCAATGAGATCCTTATTTATGTCACCCACCTTTCTGGTATTAATTTGGACTTCACATTTGTGAGTGAAGGTTCTGCTATCACCGGTCCAATTGGTAAGGAGTGCGCAGATTTGTGGCCAAGGATTGCAAGTGCAGCCAATGCTATTGTTTGAGAGGGAATTTTAGTTGTTGACGTTGATGTTTGTCAGTAGGACCTGAAGTTATCACATTTTTGTTTATCTGGAATAGTACTCCAAAGCGCTTCAGAGTTTATATTTTCGACATTTATGAGAATTTTGTTATTTTTAGTTGTTTTTGCTTTTCCTTGTTGAAACTTGAACAGTTGGAAGCGCAAAATACCAGAGCGAGGCATTGAGCCGAAATCGGAAGTAGGAAGAACTTGATACGTTCACACAATTATCCAGTGTTTGTTTTGAATAGGCAATTGAGCTTGTGTCTTGTCGATGATTGTATCTTATGGTCATCTCTCAAGTCATGGCGACGGGGTAACAACGATTTACGGACAAATTAGTTTTCTGATCACTCCCTTCTGGGACTTTGACGAAAAATCAGTGCTAGTTCATATGAGGTTTTCGGAGATGGTCGATTGTTTGGGAGTTTCTTCGGCCCCATTACTGTCTATTTTGGGGCTTCTCACCTGAACAGATTTTGCTTGTCCCTCCTATGCAAGTCAAATGTATAAGCTGTTTCTAATGTATGCCTCTTTTTTTGGATAAAAATTGGGGCAAATGCCTAAAGTCCTCAATCATCCATTATACATAAATCGTGGGATAGTATCCCATTGAATAATGAAAAATTAACTCAGCAAATAATGCAAGTGGCCTATGAAACACTGGCAGTTTATCACCTCTCCTAAAGCTAAACACTAAAATTTGCTAGCCAATACGTTACTGCATTCCTTTCTCTGAACGTGTGAAAAATTGATTTGGCTATTCCGAATGCATCCACACACACACTCGTAAAATTTTCCCCCCATTCCAAGCCTCTTACATCACTATACCACCACCTTGGAATAACCTTCAATAAGATTAGTGAAACCCAATTCTTGCCCCAAACACATCCCACACCCCCACAATTTGCTAGTCGAGATTCTCCTTAGTTGTTCCATCAAAGTTCAGCTTAACCCAGTTTACAAGAGGAAATTTATAATATGCCTCAAACCTTTCCTTACCCTTGTCCATCAAACCCTTTTGCAGGGACTAAACATTCCCATGCATACTTCATTGCCATCAACTCAGGACGTAACGGCCAGGAAAAACGTTTCTCAAATAGCACACAGTCCCCCCAATTCCATATCCACCAACAACACACTCCAAAACCGACCCTCCAATCCCACCACTCTTGAAATTCAACATAAACCAATCCCTCCTCTCTGTAGTATGACACCTTCTATTTGAATCAAACCCGCCCAGCGCGTTCCAAATTTTCTTAGGCTTTGTTTGGGAGTTTGGAAGGAAGGGGAATGAAAGAAATGCAAGGAGAATGGAGGAGATGGGATGGAAGGGAAATGGAAGATATTTCCTCTCATTGTTTGGGAGTTAAAAAAATAGTAAGGGAGGAAAATTGAGGATTAATGAGTTATTTTTACCATTTTTTCCTTTTCTTTAATAATTAATATAATTATTATACTTTACAAATAAATTTAAATTTAAATTTTCTAAAAAAATTATTTATATAATTTTTATATTCAAAAAATTATTTATGTGGCGGCGGCGGTGGGGGTGGTGGTGGCGGTGGTGGGGTGATGGTGGTGGTGGTAAATAAGTGTAACAAAGTAATTAACCTATTTCCCCTCTTAAAACCCCCCATATTGGGGGAACTTTATTTTTTTAGAAGAATGAGGGTTTTGGGGGATTTGTAAAAATCCCTGATTCTCTCCCCTCTTATTTTTAAAACTTGCAAACAAGGGAAGGGACTACCAAAACCTTCCCTTCCCTTTCTTTTCCCTCTAAAATGGAAACAAAGTCTTGGAGTCCCTCCCATGATCCTCGTCTTTCTCTGGGCGGTTAGTAACCTATCCTAATTAATGGGAGCATAATGGAAACAAGACAATAAATGTAGTAGGCTATAGTTCTATATTTCTTATATTTTTCCATGGAAGGGAAATCTCGTTACTTCAAAATTCTGTACAAAGGTAATGAAACTTACATCAAGAAAGAAGAGAAAAACTCCTAACAATGTGAGCTATTGTGGATCTAATCTGTACCAATATGTCATCAACAGTAAAAGTTTTATGACAAAAATGCGTCAATTCCTAATTTCTCAAAGTTTCCAAAGTGTAATGCAAAATCCAATTTGCCAGGTAGTATAAAGATTGCTATTTGCAAGTTGCTCAGTTACCTATGATGAAATGTCTTCCCTAAAAAAGTTTGTACATAAGTTCTGCGGGAGAATTTTCGTCCAAACGGAGCTTGCTAAAGGACAAGCTTTGAACACATTGCTGGTGTTTTCCACGTTGTTGGTGCAAAGAGAGCAACTAGGGTCCTGTGACATACCCCTTCGTTGTCTTTCAGAGTTTGTCAGGAGTTTTCCTTTAAAAAGCAGCCAGATAAATTCTTTAATTTACTTAGTTGCAGGCAACTTCCAAACTTTTTCCCATTTTAATTCGGCATTATACCAATTAAGGGACTCTATGGCCCTGTAAGCTGATTTCATCGAAAACTTCCCATTGGATGATCAGCTCCAGAAGCAAGAGGGAGGTACTTGATCATGTTGCACCATGATGGTGCAAATTTCCTCGACGATAGTAGCAAATGTTGAAATAAATGAGTTCGTCAATTGTCATCCCCATCAATGTAATAAGCAATTGGTTTTAACAAGTCATTATTAGAGATTGGTGCGGAGGAGAGGTGTTTCAGTGATCCCTGTTCTTCAACCCAATTTTTCTTATATTTAGGAACAATTAAGTACTTCCATTTATTATTCTTTTGAAAAAAAACAGAATGGAGGGAGTATTCAATATTAGTATTATTATTAAATATTAATATGAAATATGATAAAGATTAATATTGATAAATTTTTGTATATGATTATTCTTGTGTCCAATGGATCGAGGCACAATAGCACATGTCTCCTTAGTTAAAAGTAAAAAATGTTCATTATCTTTGGTTTCTCCTTTCGTCAAATAACTATAACTATCGAATTTTCGCTTGAAAAGGTGCCAACATTTAATGCCCAAATGTGCCTCAAATAATATTGTTTCCAATAGGAGAATACCCCTACCTTAAAAAAGAAAACCAAAACTAGTTGTTTTTAGGGGGGGAAGAACTTTAAAATTGTAAAATCCCAAATCAGGTTTGTTATCAAGAATCAATAAGGGAATGATGAAACGTGATAAGTAATTCACAGCTTATTTTTTAGAAAATACTTAATTTATAATTTTGCAAATTCAAAGTTCTTTTTCTATCTTTTCCCCTTCTTTTATAACAAATAACTGTAACTACTTTCTAAATAATAAAAACTGGGTCAAAATATAGTTTATTGAAAATGAACTGGGCTCACAGGGGAGAAAGCCCAATATGAGCACTGCGTTTAAGTTAACCCTCGATATGGGCCAGAGTGTAGGTCAAAAAAGATATGGGGCCAGAGTGTAAATTATTCATGGGCCCATTAAAATACCCTCAAACCCTAGTATATGTCTATATGAGCAGCAAAAGGAGCCGCCAATTCTCTCGTTTTGTAGGAGAGCGGGAGGTTAGAGACCAGTGACGATGTCGAAGAGAGGTATGTTATCCTGTGACGGGTCAGCTTGCCTGATATTCATGGATTGCTTGCTTCTCATTCTTCTAATAGTTGGGTAAATTTGATCAGGTCGCGGTGGTTCGGCTGGAAACAAGTTCCGGATGTCACTGGGTCTACCGGTGGCGGCGACAGTCAACTGCGCCGATAACACTGGAGCTAAGAATCTGTACATCATTTCAGTGAAGGGGATCAAGGGCCGCCTTAACCGTTTGCCGTCTGCTTGCGTTGGTGACATGGTCATGGCCACCGTGAAGAAAGGGAAGCCTGATCTCCGGAAGAAGGTCTTGCCCGCCGTGATCGTACGCCAGCGGAAGCCTTGGCGCCGAAAGGATGGTGTTTACATGTATTTTGAAGGTTATTCTCTCACTCTTAATTACTAAATACAACTACGTTTCTGTTTCTCTCTATTTTTCTTCAGATATTATGTATGGTTATGGTTGATCGAATTTTGCTCCGTATTCCCCTTATTTCTCTATCTTTTATTTGTTGTGATTGTTTATTGAATTACGTTTGAGCTTATATATGTTTTTGTAGAACGTTTGGCTTGTTTTGATGCGTTTTCTTGTTAGTCAGTGTTTACGAATTATCACAAGTTTTACTTCATAAGTTCAGATTGCAAACTGTATTTCTACATCATTGATTTCCGGGATTTCTACACCCTGCTTTGACGTTACGTTTCATGACGGTAGTTTGCTCTTGCTAATCATCATATTTTTTTTTTGGTCAAAGCTAATCATCATATTACGGTAGCTCCAGGTCTTTCATTTTTTAATTTGATACTACCTCCATTCCTAAATATACTTTTTTTTTAATTAATGAAATTACTTTAAAATATTTACATTTATAGTTTTTTCACCCAATTAACTAACTTGTTTGAATTATAAACTGACGTATAACTTAATAATAAGTTAGCTTTCTTAATCTCTCCAAACAAAGTCAATTGATCTTATATTTAGTTTAGGATAGGAGGTAGTATAATTTAGCTTCCAAGTTTTGTATGGCCCGGCCCTTTTGCTTCCCTGGTTGCATGAGTATGTTCTTTCTAGAACTCTGATTATGTTTCAGTTTGTTGACTTCCCCCAATAAATGCTCAGCTCTCCTGCTTATCTGATTACCAAATTGATTGATGTGATATTGTGATTCCTACCTGCCTGAAGGATATGAGATGCAGTGAATCCCTTTATTTTGTTGACCGTTAACAGATGCGCCTCCCTCATTAAACGTCTGCTTTAGCTTTTGGCTAGGATTCGTTTAGTGGATGATAATATTTTTTCCATTCTAATTCTAACTACTCGTATACCTTTTTCCATTTGGTCTAACCTGAAATTGTTTGTCATATCATTTATTTCTTAATACTCCCTTCGGTCCTAAATATAAGGCAGACTTGACTTTTTTTAGAGAGATTAAAAAAGCTAAATAAGTTACTTAATTATATCATATGTTGTGTATTCTTATATTATATATTCCCTCCGGTCCTAATTATAAGACCTAGTTGACTTTTTTTTGGAGAGATTAAGAAAACTAATTAAATTAGCTTAAAGTATTTTTATTTTTATTTATTTCTTTAAATTAAATAGTTTGACTAATAAACTAATATATAATTTAAGAAAACACAACATATGAAATGATTAAGTAACTTATTTAGCTTTCTTAATCTCTCCAAAAAAAATCAACTAGTTCTTATAATTAGGACTAGAGGTAGTATTAGTTTATTAGTCAAACTAATTAGTTTGGAGGAAAAAAAAACTCTAAATTAATTTAATTAGCTTCCTTAATCTTTTCAAAAAAGGTTAACCTTGTCTTATATTTAACACCGGAGGGAGTAATTCTTAATGGAGCAATGTTTATGTCCATGTGTTATATTTGCTCGAGTTCATTGTCAGTGAACAATTGAAGACATGTTATACTTTCTGCAGATAATGCTGGTGTCATTGTGAATCCCAAGGGAGAAATGAAAGGTAATACTATCTTTTGCTAGATTGTTGATATTTCCGACAAGATCCTTGTTTATGTCCAGCTCCTTTCTGTTATTAAGTGTGATTTTACCTTCATAAATGTAGGTTCTGCTATCACCGGTCCAATTGGTAAGGAGTGTGCAGATTTGTGGCCTAGAATTGCAAGTGCAGCCAACGCAATTGTCTGAGAGGGATTTGTCCGCAGTATAAGTTATAACAGTTTTTGTTTATCTTGAACTTTACTCCAAATGCCTGGGTTTGTATTTTTGACGTTTATGAGAATCGGTTTTAAGGATTTTGTTTTCATGCTTTCTCGGTTGAAATGTGGTTATCGCTTATTACAGAATGCTAGATTGACTGTATGTTCAATGTAGATTCACGCAATTGTCCAGGTTTTGTTTTGACTTTTTTTCTGCCTTATGTTGGGGGCATCTTGCGATTCGATAGATCCATTGACCTCACGATTAGTTCTTAATCTATGATCTGATTGAAAATTAGAAAAGGGCAAACCTGACTAAAAGGAGGATTTGTTGTGACACTGATGCAAAAAAAAAAAAAAAAAAAAGAGGTTTAATTAACACTATTTCAGTTTCATTTTTCTAAAAAGAGAAGTGCCCTTCCCGGTGTCTTTCTCTTTCCAAGATCTCTCCCTTCCCGTTTAACCTTCATTGATCAAGGGTGGCAGCCATGGCGGCCTCCATCTCTACTTAGATGTTAGTGAAGGCTGTGGAAATGTTAAAGGCGGCAATGGAGAAGGAAGCAGCTCTACTCCTCATAAGAACAAACGCCTAGAGAAGCAAGAGAGGAGGCGGAATAAGATCATCTTGGATGAAAATATCGCCCCAAACCTTACAGATCCAGCATGAAATTCTGGGTTTTTTAAATCCATAGAAAGATTGGCACTGGGCAAATCCCTGACATGTGGAATGCGGAAACTAATACTGATGAAACTTCATGGGCGGGAGCTACCTTGTGTGACATTGCTACCTTTGATTCTAAATATATGATAAAGTTTGGAGTACAATTTGTATTACAAAATTTATCCTATATTTAAGAACCGAGGGAGTAACATTTATATCACTGCTTTCTTTTTAAGAGTCGAGCTTTTCTTCAACACATCTCTTCTATTGCCCAAAATCGTTCAACAGAATGGCCAGTTTTGATCATTTTATTCCGTACTAAGTTTAAGACATATACAAGAAATTGATCTTAATTCTAAATATAATGTATAATTTACATTTTATTATGTGAAATTGCATTTACATGTCGGATTTGGTGACCCTTTTTGCTTCTAAAGGTGGCAAAGGTGAAACCACGAGACAGGGAGGTTAGGATATGATGCTTCTTTCTCCCACTAATATCTTCACATCTCATTCCATTGCTCATCCAATTTTGCTATCAATCTCATGTTTTTGTTAGTAGCGACAAGCATAACTGCCATAACTAATTCTGAAAGCTTCACATTGCTGATTCTTATTATTTTAGATTAAGGTACAAAAATATACATATGGTTTTTCTAAAAGTGCACCCAACATCAAGTACTTTTTTTAGTGCAAAAGTGACTATATGATTACAAAAAGTGGAACAAAAATAACCATTGGCCATTAGTTTGACTTTTTTTTTTATATTTTTAAGGCTGACATTGATGATGACTCAGCTAAATTTCATCGTAGTTGACAATAAAAAACTGGAGAAAATTACAGAAAATGACAGATATTTTGGAAATTACAGTTCAACACTTTTCTCTCCAATTCCTCTTTTGTCTCTCAATCTCAATCTCACCCATTGGGTCGTCCATCTCCGCCTTCTCACCGTCGTTGCCGCCTTTCTATAATTTTCAAAACTATTTGGGCCCTTTTGTGTAATTTTCTCCAGTTCTCCACTACCAGCTGAGATGAAATTTAGCAGAGTCATCGTCCATGTAAGCCTTAAAAATACCAAAAAAAAAAAAAAAATCAAACTATCGGTCCATGTGTAATGTGTATTTTTGCTTTACTTTTATAACCATATAGTCACTTTTACATAAAAAAAAAAAAAAACACTTGATGGTGGGTGCACTTTTAAGAAAACCACATGTATTTTTGCACATTAACCCTATTATTTTTGTCGCTAAATATTTGAATAAAGACTTTCTACGCACTAGCATAATCTTTTACCACAACTAACCTTTACTTTTATGATTCTTCAGGATCCACCTCTGTTATATATGCCTTATCATTCATGCCTTAAGAATATTTTTTGTATGCAGAGAACAGTTGACTCTATCTTCTCCACAACTTAACAGTATACTTGTTTTTATTATCTATTCCCTCTTGAGGAATCAGGGTTACTGCTTAATAAATTGTCATGTCAAAAAAGCCATGCTGTGAAAAACTTTTTTTTTTTCCTTTTTAAGATTTAACTTTGGCTAGACTTTATAAAAATAGTGTTTAACTACTGATTTATCTCCAGAGCTACAGAAGCACCATTTTATCAGTTGTGTTATTGAGTGTGGCCACACTTTGGAAGACAGAATCTCGTAGATTTTGATATAATTGTTTTCATATTATACCCATTATCACGCATGAACAGAGCGTAAAACACAAGCAAATCACAAATGATCACACACTAACAAATCTCTCTACAAGATTGTCCCCCAGAAAAGGAAGTTAAAACATCCTCTTTGACAACACATCACTCAATCCCTCTGTCCTTGCTGGGACCATTATCACTGTGCAAAAGAATCTGAACTATTCATGACAATGCTTTTCATCTACCACTTGATCAGAAAGATCATAAACACTTAAAAACCTGAGCTTTCACAGATCTAATCTGAAATCTAAAATCTGAAGTCTGAAGTCGTCAAGAAGAAGCAGAAGAGAAGGAGATGAAGATCTCAAGGATTTATTATAGCTTTCACAGATCATGTCAGTTATTGAAGTTTCAGAGAAAAACCAGAGTCTACTCCTCTGTCACACTTGGTGGTAATAATGCTCACAGAAGATCAACTTCATTTGGGTGTTTTCCTTCTTCAAGCTTTCTGAGAGACATAATCTGTAAGTTGAAGAATCGATGGAAGCTAGCTTTGGGATGGCGAACCAGTGCCACTCAACATTATAGCTATGATCTTCGAAGTTATTGTCTTAACTTCGATGACAATCCTTCAAATTTCCATATTCCCCCTCCTCTTCCTCTGCCAATATGATCTTCTAGTTCTAGAATCTCTCCAAGCTGAATTATTATTATCATGAATAAGTCTCTCTGCAGGCTCATGTTGTTCTATAAGTAGCAACATGGTGATGTTTTGCAAATTGCATAACTGTATAAAGTGGTTTGATACAAAAATTTTCTATTTTGCATATCAATTTCATTGTTTGGTTTCTGAGGGTGGAATATGGAAATTTGTGCCACAAAAAATATCCAATCTCACAGTCTTTGTTTTTTTATTTTTTTATTTATGTTGCTTTTCTGGGTTCTTTCACTGTAATTTCTTGTGATTCTTCTGTTGACTATCTGAGAATCTAAAGATTAAAGGGTGATGCATTAGATAATTTGTGGTGATAAGACCTAAACATCTTTTTCACGAGCATATATATTGCTTTATGAGTTTCGATTATGTCTAAGACCAGGAACAGCACCATATCTTCTCTTCTCTGTTGAAGTACTGATTCGTTTAATTTTTTATGGCTTTTTTGGGCTGTGCTACTTACGGCGAAGGAGTTATTTATTTCTTTTTAAAATTATATTTTGAGATTAAGAAACGTTTCTGTTACAGATTCCACTAAAATGTTAGCTATAAGCAGAAGATTTGACTCGAAAATTCTGATATTGTTATGATTTATCATCCTATAATTAGAATCGCCAAACTTCTGTTGAAAAGTTCTGGCAAAATAAAATAAAAAACCTCTGTTGGAAGGCCGAACTTGAATATGCCTTTTGTTTTCATTCGACAAATAAAAGTACATATTGTTCGCCATGGTGATAAAAGTGCTTATTAAATTATTATTATTATTATTATTATTATTTGTTGCAGCAGGATCTAAATCCTAAATTTCTTCACATTTCTCCTTAGTCTTTTCTCAAATATCTGGGCATTAAATTATTTGTCAAATAGAAATTACTCGTATTCGAGCAAAAAAAATAGAAATTACTCGTAAAAGCCTAAAGCCGTAAACGGTTTGTTGTGATTAATCTTTAACAGCCCTTAAGGGACTCTTTCTCTCTCTGTTTGTTTTTTTAATTATTATTTTTTAGCGACGTGATAAAGACACTTGGTTAAAAGTAAGATTTAATTTATAAAATGAATTGTTGTGTTTATCCTTATAAGGTGATTAATTACTCTCCTGACACTGTTCTCGTTATTTTAAAAAATCAAAGTAAGAAATTAATTCACACGAATTTTGTTAAATGGACTGATGAAATTAAAATACTTAAAAAAAAAACTCTACATACGGTTCAAGATGTCTGGATCCAATGAAAGACTAGAGATCGGACACTTAACGCATGACTGAGAGAAAGTAATAAAGAGATACAAATTCTCTTTACCTATATACTGAAAGAAGGTAATTCGGTTGCAGATTGGTTAGTTAATTTTAGCTTTAATTGTAATGAAGACTTTTTAGTTTTTGAATCTCCTCCATCAGGGGTGATACATTTTCTATACAGTCAGGGGCGGATCTTCCTTAGGACAAGTGGGGGCCATGGCCCCCCCAAAAAAAAAAAATGTTTAGAAATTTTCTTATAAAAAATTTAATATAATGTAAAATTAAATTTTTGGCCCCCCCAAATCCCCTCTTTTATATCTTTGGCTTATAATTCAAGTTGTATTCCATGTGGGGTCTTATATAATTTATGTTAATATTGTCATTTTTTTCTATATTTCATTCTAATTACGAAATTTTTAGCTTATCGGTGAAATTTACTTTTGTGGTGTATTCTTTAGTATGCTTTCACCCATTTTACACTACACTGTAGATGAAGTTTGTTGATTTTTCATTCTAAACCTCAGCCTCTTGCCTTCCAATGTTGTGGTGTTCAATTACATGAAGTCTATGGTTGAACCAAAGATTCACAATCACATAAATTAAAAACCTTCTAATGTTTGTGGTGTATTTTTTTTATATTATTTTATTTTCTTATTTATATTCTTTCATTTTTTAATGAATATAAAACTTTTTAAAAAAAATTTTGAAGTGGTTGAACCCCGAATCCCCCTACCACTATTTGGCCCCCCCAAATTTTAATGCCAAGCTCCGCCACTGTATACAGTGACACTGTGGGAGTTGTTTACCCACAGATAAATGTTGGATGTTGATTTTGGAATAATGGGTATTTCAACCCCAGTTTTTACCAACAAAAAAAAAACTCTCAGGGACTTAATCAAGAGATTTATGGTTTTAGAATGAGGGAGGTGCCTAAATGGCTAAATCAAACCCATAGGTAGAAGGGCAGTGATTTTAGGAGGCAAAAAGAAGAGTGCGTGTCATGTGGCACTGATTACGGGTTCAACTTAGATTACTAAATTAATCATGATTATGTTTTAGGTACCATGATTCTTGTCGGATCAACATTTTATGCCGAGTTGGGAATTAATGCTGATCCTTGAAGGGCCTAGGCCTAAAAGTTGTGGGTAAGAAAAATATCTGTTTTTTAAGGTCCAACACAATAGCATGCGGGTTAGGGTCGAAAGCTATTTTTCTAAATTTTAACTATTTTTCTTGCGTTTTTTTAAAGAAATATAATTAGTAAATTACAACAATTAAAGTTTCAATTTATCAAATAAATGTTGCCAACATTAAGGTCTAAACAACACACATCATGCAACAAACCAACAGAGACACTAATTCATAATTAAGAGTAAACTATTGTCTAGCAATAACTCACACAAAGCACAAGAATCTTACCACTATCATAAATTCCAGGTTGTCATAAAAGCTCGATAGGCCAGAAGGGAAGGGTTTGAGGACAGATCAGCGACTGTGAGAAACATTCGGAAAAGCTTGGAAGGCCGGAGGAACAGTCCGTCGACCACCAGCCCCTTAGTAGAGTGGCGGACTTTGCGAGCTGAAACAGTGAAGCACTGATTTTTTGATGCTGTCAATCCTTAATGCACTGATGTATGACTATGTGTGCGTGAGGCCAAGACAACGAGACTGAGGTGAGAGGTGTGGAATAAATAACAGAAATGAATGAGACTGTAAGAGTGAATGAGTGGGTGAATATTGAGCAACATGGCAAGCAAGTAGCTTCAGATTCGGTTAGCAAGGCAAGTGGGTAACTACCAATTGGCAAGTTAAAACAAAAAATTAACTGCTATAATAGGCCGACCTTTTAAGCCCTCGGCCTTACAGGGCTTGCTCTTTTAGGCCCGACTTCATTTGAAGGCTCCATTTTATAAGTCCGGCCCTTGAAGAGTCAGGCTTAAAAGGGCCGGCCCGATCTCCCGACTCTAATTTTCATTCATTAACACAGGTGTAATTTATTCATGTTAATTTGAAATCGTTTAAAGCTTACAAAACAGTAGTACTAAATTATATAAACTAAATCTCCTTGGTCGATGTTTGGCAAATTTTCTCAAAATACATGTATATACAGAGGAGGGAGTGTCTGTTGTAGATGTTTTTGTTTTAATACCGTGGATAAAACTTGAATTAGGAACGCATATAGTAAACGTAACAGGATGAAACAGAATTTGTTCATCTTGGTTTAGAAATTAAAAATTGAGATTTATATTATAATTGAGCATGTAGCAATAGCTTTCTTTATTACCAGCTAGATACCCACTACCAGGCCATAGCACCACCGCCAATTATAATTATTATATTACACACTACTTGTAATGCTTACAACGAGATATTATATTAAGGATAAAAAGTAATAACGGTCTTAATTATAAGAATACATTTTGGAGTTGGTTTTTGTTCTAATTATAAGAGTAAGTTTTAACTTTTGTCAATTTTTTTTTTTTATAATACCCCTATTTATACTTATTACTAGAAGCATTTATATGTGTGTGTATGTATGTATATATATGTGTGCGTACATATATATGTTTATGTGTGTGTACAACTGTACATACACAAACACACACATATAAACATATATATATCTGTGTGTGTAGATATATGGGTGTGTGTGTCTATTATATATGTGTGTCTATATATGTATGGAGATAGATCTATATGTATACACATATACACACACATATATGTTTATACAACAAGATCATTATTTTAATTAGAAAGCGTGCGGAAAGAAAAATTGATCGGAGAGATATTTGGCGGGGTTGTAATTCATTTTTACTTATGTCATTTTAAATTTATATAAGAACATTTTAGGAAAATAAGTAAAATTAATTAATTTAACTCCTCTCCGTAATCCCCCAAAATCGGTTAAATAGTTCTTATAATTAGGACCGGAGGGAGTAATATATACTTACTAGAGTGCCTGCCCATTATTTTCACACACAAGTGAAATGAAGGCTCTTTTTCTCTATGTCTTGTGTTGTGATGGAACAATGGCCAAGTTTGTGCGTGGTTGCAGTATTATCGTGACCGGAAGTAGACGACGGCTCCGACTATGAAACGGCAGTGCAGCTTTGATATTAAAGACATTCTTGTATATCCTCGCGACCTTAATTTTTGTTTCTGTTTGGTTGTTATTAGTGTGCCAATTATGGCTAGACTAGCCTCTACATGCATGTTTGGATTAGACTATACTAGTTTTGTTTAGATTAGTGGTAATAACTACTTTTTCAATATAATTTATAGTATACGATGTAAGTATGTGAGAGAGGTTTTATATTGACTAACGTGTACGTGCTTTCTGAACGCTAAATCAAACGGTGCCCTACATTTGTTTTTGCCCACTCCCAACATGCTCTCACTTACTACGTGCTTGTTTGAGTTGATATTTGAAAAACACGTTAACGTAAGTTGAGATAAAACTCTTCTTACACACTTACCTCATAAATCGTAAATCACATTGAAAAATTAGCTTTTACGCTAACTCAGATAGACACTACAACTACAATACTATATTGCATACACGCATATATAATACTCCTTATTACATTAATTTGGAAATATTTTACCCTCTAAAATAAAATACTCTCTTTAGTCCTAAATATAAGACATAATTGACTTTTTTTAGAAATTAAGAAATTTAAATAAGTTACTTAATTATATAATGTGTTATGTATTACTATATTACATATTAGTTTATAAGTTAGACAAAATAGTTTGAAGAAAAAACGATAAATAAAAATAATTTTAATTAATTTTTTTTAATATCTCTAAAAAAAATCAACTTTATCTTAAATTTAGAATAGGAAGAATCTTTTTTAACCCGGTTTGCTTCATATATTTTATGCAACTTGTAAATATAGATACACGTGTGTGGATGATACTGCACACAGGGTAGGGAACTAATGAAGTCAGAATCCCGTCTTGATACTGACTTTGATTATAAAAGGTTTAAAATTAAAGATGAGAGAGTCTTTAAAGGCAATCACATGATACATAATACGCCAAACATATATGATACTCTAATCTATTAGGAGCCACAACATCCAATGAGAAACTCAGCACATCACACATAACTTTACTATTTCTTCGGTTCTAAATATAGAATATAGTTTATAGTGTAAATTGTGTTATAAATTATGTCTTATATTTAGGTAGTACTTCATCTAGTCCTACTTATAGGACAACATTCTAATTTTTGTCAATTTCTTCCTAAAATACCACTTCAATAACACACCTCAATTAATACAACACCATGTGAAAAAACATATGTTGGGCTTTTCTGCCTATGTCAATGTTGAAACTTGAAAGCGCCAAGGATCAACATGCGTTGGGCTTGTATCAAAATAAAACGTGTTGGATCCGAGATACAACCTCGAAGAAGTCAACTAGCTAATTAACTAAATTTATATAAGGGCATTTTAGAAAATGAGTAAAATTAACTAATTTATATAGGGGCATTTTAAAAAAATGAGTAAAATTAACTAATTTAACTTCTATCATTGATCTCTTCAAAATCTGTTAAATATGTCTTATAATTAGAATCGAAAGTAGTATCAATTAATGTCAGAATGCACAGCCACGTTGTTACAAGTGGGGGCAAGTATAGACATGAATTTTGCTTCTTCTTCTTCTTTTTTTCTTTTTAATTTTATAAATAAATGAAAAAAAAAATTGTGTGCAGTCAAATTATGCCAACATTGTGTGTTAAACCATAAGCACAAGTTACCTTCTCAAAGTGCAATCATATCTCTTTCTTTCTTTAGTTTTCTTGCGACTTTAGAAATCTGTTTTTAAAAACTTCCTTACTTCTTTTCATGGAGTTGTGACTGATTGGATGCTACCCGCCTCTTCAGAATTTTAGAGAGGCCCTACTCTTAAAACATAATGTTGATTTTAACTCTTTTGCATGGTCCTCAACTTCTCATTCTATATACCTTTTGCTTGTTTGATTTTTGTATGATCTCTAACTCCACGAATTCTTCTAATTACTAGCTGGAAAAATTTGTCACCTGTCAAGATTAGACAATTTCTCCACCATTACATATTATTTTCATTCTATATACCTTTTGCTACTTTATGTTGAACATGATATATTTGATAAGATTGGTGATGAAGATATAGTACAATATTTTAAAGGAATGAAGAATCCAAGAATGCTTTTGTAATCATTCTATTGTAATAGTTTAGTTGACTTTTGATTATTATTTTTCTATGTTAAATTGATTTTTTTTTTTTAAAACTTTCCTTAAACAAAATCGGGGTAGTTGAAGTTTCTAAGAGAGCCACACCCTAAAAATTAGCCGTCGAAGTAGAAGAGCTCAATGTCTTGTAAGGCCAATAGTATTTTTTTTTTTAAATTTAATAAAATTGTAGGAGTCAAGCTCAAGTGTGAGACGCAACAATTGGTGGGGATCGATAGATATGGCACTTGGGGCATTATGTTGTCATTATGGGATATCAATGGAGCAGTTTTATGCCTCTCTTCCACTAAATCTCCTCTCTTTTAAATATTTAGGTCAACATCATCATTACCAATCAAAATATACATATATGTCTTTATACTGCTACTTTCTAAGGTAATTCACCATGAATATACTTACAGCCTCTCATATTCTAACCTTGATTAAAAAAAAAAAAAACAAATGGTAGATTAAATGGAAACTGTCGCGAAATGCTTGTGTATTTTACCTAGATTAAAAAAATAGAAATTTATCCTACTTGTCATTGTCAATCTTGTTCTTACAAAATTTCATGGAAAAATTCCCCTGAATTGGAAAAAGTTAATTACCATGAACTTCATATATATTATTATAAACAAGCCTTTTGAAATCAAAGCCATCCATAGTATTTTGTTATGAAAGATATTCGGAATATCACAAGAGAATCTTCTTTCTTGTATAAAAGAAACATGTAGGAGTTCGTATACCACTCCCCCACAACTTGAACTGTATTTCCAGCACCTTGAATCCAGAATCAAGCCAATATTTCTCTCCTTCGAAGTTCAGGTCAACACAAAAAGGAAAAAAATATCCGACCTGCCGGATTCGAACCAGCGACCTAAGGATCATCTGACGGGATAGCCCACTACAGTCCTCCGCTCTACCAACTGAGCTAAGGTCGGATTTGTTAGCTGTTGTTCATATTTAATAGTATACAACTTTATATTTTCTTTAGGTTATTCTCTTTTATATGTCATTTGTGGATTCTGTTCTGGCATTGAAAAATTGATGGACCGAGTTTGCGTTCGTGAAAACTACACATGGAAAAGAGCCATTTGGAGGGATTCGCGTTTTGGGGAACGAAGGAACATTTTCTTTAATCATATGGTGGAAGCCTAGCTCACCTCTGCACCGTCGGATCAATTTTCCGTCCACCAATCACACATCTCTCTGCTCATACGTGGGATTGGGATGCGCCTGTCCCCACCTCCACGTAACCGGGCCGCCCGAATAATCCACGCGCCCCACTGGAGCGTGTCTAGCAACTATTCCTCATAATCATAATGAAACAAGCACCAACAGGGCAAAGCGCACTCTCCACCGTTGCCCGCTTCCATGCCTTGCCGGTGACCGAATTTACAAACACCCGCCTGTTTCATTAGGAACTGCTTCCGGCTTTCGATTCGATTCTCAGTCCTTCGGTTCGATTTTTTCTTAGTTTCCCGCGAACTTTTCGGGTGAGAATATGATACAACGTTTTCTTAGTTTGCAGGATATCGCGTCTTTCTTTGCTGGGATCTTTGCTGGGAATTTGAGGATGCCTCATCTGTTATCGAGAAATACCCCTGATGATTTTTGCTTCAATTTTGCATTGATAGTCGTAATTGTATCGCATTCGGTTACTTCTCTTCCGTGTTATGTCTTGCTTACTTGTTGCTGATTTCTGATGTTGGATTGAAGTCTATTTTCAATTTTATTTATTTTTATGTATGCACATCATTACCAGTTTTCAGCCTCATTCCTGGCTTTTTTTTGCCGACTATCACTGATGCTTATCAATAAGCAACAAATATATGATGATCAATTTATGCATTACTTTTTATATGCTGGAATGATCCCTTGCTTTTCTGATAGAGGGAGGCGAGTCAATAAACTTTTGTTTAATGGTTGGGGCTTCGGGCCTTTAGGTGGAATGATAATTACAAATTGTGCACCGAGTGGTTTCCTAAACCATTTGTATTTGTCAGTACCTTTGTGCGTTGAATTATTGATATATTGTAACATGGTAATTGAAAGCATTGCTAGAAAGCTTAAGCTTCTGTTTGGATGAAATTTATGCTTTTTATATTTGACTTGTTCTCATGATGAGGTTTTCTAATCTTCAGAGGCATTATTCTGAAAGCGAATACTTTCTTTCGGCTAACTTTTGTACTAATGACCACGGGTGCTGTCTCCTTTCGCAGTTGTGAAGACTGAAGACTGAAGATTGATGACACACCGTCTGGTTTGGGCTTCAAGAACAAGCAATTTGCCTTGTACTGTCGCTGGTTAGCATTACCAATTGAAGGAACAATGCAAATTCTAGTCTTTATTGGTTGACTGTATAACTGACAAATTGTTTTTTCAATTAAAATTTAAGGGAAATAATGGCAGCACGCACTACTTCTTCCATTGAAAGGTCAAGCACTAAGCAGCTCAATAACATGGGTATGTCTGGACCATTGCCGCCATCCTTTTCAGTCCTTCCCACACCGATGGGAGAGACATTTGCCAAGTTTTCTGATTCTCAGCAGGCTGTCATGGCAAAAGATATTGTGCCTGGGCCTATAACTCAGCCGAGTCATTTAAATTCCAGCGGAGCAGTTGGACACATGTTTTCATCTTCCCCAGGATATTCAACTGATCTTCTTCACTCATCTTTTTTGCCTCATGAAAAACACTCAACAAGTGATCATTTCATTTCACAGTCATCCAGTGACATGGGTTCTCTGCCATTTTCTTATTCTCCCAATTGTGGACCACTTCCTTCTTCTACACCAAATAATTATGTCAAAGAAAACAGTGCTTCCTGGAATATACCCCTGCCCAACTTTCCTGATTTCCCTGTTAATACTACCATCGAGAATGGTCCAGCAGAAAACAGTGCCTGCACTGCAATGCCATCTGAAGAGTACGGTAAGCGGATTGAATGGCAAGAGTGGGCTGACCAGCTTATAAGTGAAGATGACCCTTTGACTTCTAATTGGGATGACCTTCTTACCGACAACGTTCAAGATCTTGAGCCAAAGGTTAAGGTTCTTGTGACTCAATTCTATACTAGATTGCAAAGTGGTCTGATCAGTAATTTCTTGAACTAAAATGTTGTTGGACTCATTCTCTTGCCTTAGGTGGGATGCCAGGTTCCACATATTCCAGGAAACCAGTCCCAAGGTCAGCAGCTACTTCCTGCTTCATCTGGAGACAATTGCTTTGGTGCTCCCCCAGCTTCCTCAGCAAGTTCTGCTCCTACCAAGCCACGGATGCGCTGGACACCTGAGCTTCATGAGGCCTTTGTGGAGGCTGTCAACAGACTTGGTGGCAGTGAAAGTATTTTCATTTTCTTTCTCATTTTCTGCATAGTCCTCTGCTTTATTATGAAACCTTTGCCTCATTTTTTCCTTTTCTATTTTCACTGCTTTTCATTTTACAGGAGCTACCCCAAAGGGTGTGCTGAAGCTCATGAAAGTTGAGGGATTAACTATTTATCATGTTAAAAGTCACTTGCAGGTTTGTGCTCCCGCACTGAATGTCTAGATTTGTTTGCTGCCATATTGTTTTTACCGAAACAGATATTGCTCCATGAAATGCAGAAATACAGGACTGCTAGATATAGACCGGAACCATCTGAAGGTAAATAAGATATGAATTGTTGTATCTGTACTGATGCAAGATCAGTATCCATTGACATTGATGTAATCCTATATCAATCTAATATTATTCAACAATTATTGCATGCAATGAGCAAGAGCTTAGAAGCGACCATTTGAGATGATTATATGATGTCTGAAGTAGCGTATTCTAAGTCTATTCCCATAAACATGAGACTTGCTCCTGGGTTTTGTCAGCTAATATATATTGTTGGCAGGATCCTCAGAGAAACGAGTAACTTCCATTGAAGATATGCCTCCTCTAGACTTGAAAACGTAAGTAAACTACCTCAGGTGACTTGTGTTGTGTAGTAGGACTATCAATGCGGCATTTTCTATAATGTGAAAATACTGATGAGCAGGTTTTAACCCATGGGAATTAATAATGTGTATATCTTCGTAATAGAGGAGATAATTGTATAATTATTAATTTTGCCATCTCTTAAGGGAGGGGAGGGTGAGAGCAACGTACTCAAATTTGAAATGCAGGTGCTATGTATTATTGATGTTGGTTTCTAGTTTGATTTGAAGGGAAAATTTGCATGTTCAATTATGTTAGTTAATAAATAGGAATTGTATTCTTGATACTGATACCGATAGCAACTGACAGAATAGGCATGTAAGTAATGTGCAATTTGAGCATGTAGGCCTGTTTCTTCTTATGGGACATGGCAGTAATTAAAGATATTTATCACACTTTATTTCAGAAGAGAAACAGGTAACCCAAGTTAGGGAAAGGTTCAGGAATGAATACTATGCCTAAAAAAAAAAAATAGAAGAAAGAAAGAAAGCCGGTGTGAGCCCAACTATCAACTAAATTCTGCCACAAGACTAGAAGAGCATAATCAAGAAGGGACTTTTCAAGGTTATAGATTCAGTGATCCAGGATTAAGGCCATAATAAAAGGACCAATGATATAATGGTTCTAACTACTATCTATGTCGAAACTATTGATCATATTTTGATACACACGTTCTGACATAACATATATGGTAACGGTCTTGTTATTCTGACTTCATTGATGCACTGTTGACAGTGGTATTGAGATCACTGAAGCTCTGCGGCTGCAGATGGAGGTTCAGAAGCGGCTGCATGAGCAACTTGAGGTATGAACTTGTTCTTCTTCAAATCTTGTGGTATGGTCATACAGTGACTAGGTTTATGTGCTTAGTCAAATTAACTAATAGTAGTTTTTGATTAAATTGACGAGAACTTTTTTTTCATCTACTGCTAAAATTAATTTCTGTAATAATGTCTAAGCATATAGTTATGCCTACACAAAATAGTTGTAGAGTTACTTCTTTCCCTTTATTTTTTTCCCCAGTTAAACACGCATTAATATTTAGGGATCAAGATTTCAGTTTGTTGAATTGTCTGAAACCTCGCACTTGTTTTTCCTAAGGTGGTCGTGTATTTTATTTCCCCAATGGTTTGATGAAGTTATTCCCCCCTCTCACCCTTTTTTTGTGTCAGATTCAACGAAACCTACAACTGAGAATAGAAGAACAAGGAAGGTACCTTCAAATGATGTTTGAGAAGCAATGCAAATCTGGCGCAGACATGAAGGCATCATCAGCATCTGCCACAGAGAATCCATCTGGAGTGTCTTCAGACGCTATCAAAGATTGTCCTGCCAAAGGTGAGGCGGAAACCTCCCAAGTGGAGGGTGAATGCAAGTCAGGACGAGATCAAGCTAATAGCAATATTGCAGTTGAGGAAAGCTCTCTGGAAGTGGGTATGAAGAATGATGGTCCTGAAAATCAAGCTTCTGATAATGCTAAGCAACAAACCAGAGAAGAGAGTGCTCCATCCTCAAAGAGGCAGAGGGCAGACGAGTAACTGAGTAAGGTGTATGATCTCCTGGATCAGCGTTGAACTGACTAGACAATCCTGATTTACGAGAGATTTAAGTTAGTAAGACTTGGCTAAATGATGGGTAGAGCTCCGTAACTCATAAATTCCCTCTCTATTGTGTTGAAACGAATATTTCGCTGTCGCAAGAGTACGGGTCAAAGTTTTGATTATGACATTCTTCAACGCCTTTATTTGTTCTTTGGTAAAAAAAAAAACGCCTTTTTTTGTTAGTGTAGTTTTTAGTTATGGGAGGACGATGATG
Source organism: Acacia pycnantha (assembly GCA_025563575.1). Taxonomy (NCBI): domain Eukaryota; kingdom Viridiplantae; phylum Streptophyta; class Magnoliopsida; order Fabales; family Fabaceae; genus Acacia; species Acacia pycnantha. The sequence continues at coordinate 4,339,414 of JAMWYP010000013.1, forward strand.
GGATTCTCTAGTCGAGCAGAGCTGAGCTCTTTCTTACCCTGTGAAGAAACATATTAGTGGAGAATTGAGCGTGTTACTAATAAAATAAGTTTAAAATTATCATAGTTACTCTTTGTTTGCCAGGTACAATTGTAGCTCTTAAAAGAAAACATGTTGGCAGGTGGCTTCGATGACGTACGGTTAGTGTTTTCCACTTTGTTTCGATTTGATTTTTTCTGGTTGGTTCCAACTATTTAATTACTGCTATTTGGGTTAAGTCGGCATAAAGCCCTGCCCTTCCGATGTTGCATGTAGGCGAAGCAGCCATGACCACCGTGGGAGGCCTCGCATTAATCTCTCGAAGGGAGGGGACCCTAACACACAAGAAACTTACTTGTTTGAGTTGACGTTTAAAAAGTATATTTAAGCAAATTGAAACAAAACCTATCTCACATATTTACCTCGTATACTGTAAATCATGAAAAACAGCTTTCACCGCTAATTCAAACATGTACTATGTACACACATGAAACTTATAGGTACTAATCATTGATATCTCATAATTTAAATACGACTAACATCAAATGCAATTATGCAATCTTCTTAATGAATTAAAAGGTTATGAATATTGAAAATGATTTCTTACTTAAGTATACATGATTAATACACATTCAAATCAAATGGAATCGTGGAGTTTAAAAACATTAATACTTTTAAGTTATAGAATGATTAATATATGAGAAAAGGGAGAATCATGTGTGTGTACTAAATTTATAAATCTTATTTTACAAGATGGCTAATGGTAAATACTTTATTACTTCTCTACTCCTTAATGTAGAACATATGTAAAACATATTGGTCCTGGTCCCCCCAAAAAAAACCTAATTCTTTAATTTGAGGAGATTAATGATGCTAGTTAGATTATTTAATTATAACATGTGATATGATTTTTCCAAAATAAGCCATATCGCTCCTTGCATTGCATATAATACTAGAAAATGTTAATTATGATGGTAGTATATGCAGAGACATATAATATCAAGTTGTATGATTATCAAAATATGTTGATAGGGTACATGTGCCATAAAAGTTAAATGGCATTAATTTGATTTTATTGTGGGGAAAAAAAACGAAGCCCTATTTTTTTTTTTTTTTGGAAAAAAGACATAAATACCATTTGAATTTCTAAAGCCCTAGAGTTTGTTAATACTTAAAAATGACATATAGGTTTTAAGGTAGGAATATGAAATTTTGAAATATTGTACTTTTATCAAAATGCCCCTTACTATTTTTTTTTTTCCAAAAAGCAAATGTATCGCTACATCCGCCCACGACCTCCCTAAATGGCCACATCACTGGGAATGGGGCAACATTTCCCTCTGGCACCCAATGCTTTGGCAATAAACTTGATCACCGAAATTCCCTCCCCCGCTGTCGTAGAGCAAAGCGCACACAGGAATACCACTAGCGTCACCATGGAGTATGAATCCTCGTCGGGATTCTACAGCGCCATCAGACTGAGAAACACAATCTGCAGCATAGTTAGAAATAAAATACCCTTGTGTATTATTTGTAAATGAATATTGTAAGATGTATTCTAGAATAGTCCCTTAGGACACATGTCATTGTATCATTGGCTTACCATTCTATAAATAGCAATATACAGGTCCAAGGCAATCAAGGAGCCTGACCTATTTTTCCTAAAACTTGTCTTGGTATCAAAGCCTTAAAAGTCAGAAATGGCATCTTCTGGATTTTCAACCAGCCAATCAACCCTAGCCCCCAGCTCCCCCTTGTTTGAAAACCCTAACCCTAATTCCTCCTTTCAACAGCCTCCTCTTGACTCCACTGTAACATCTGTCCCTCCATTGTCTGGATCAATGTCAACTCAAGCCACCTGGCCACCCACCTCCTTTTCACCTAACACCTCGCTCCCTCCTCTTTCTTCTTATCTCGGCCCTCATTTCTGGTCGAACACCTCCTCCATACCTTCATTTTCCTTCTCGCAAGCTGTACCCCTTTCCACCTTTGTTCCTCCACCATATACACCTTCCGCCACCGCATCGTTTGGTCCGACTGGTGTTCCTTCATCTTCTTCCACTCTTCTTTACCCTAATTTTCCCAATTTCGGCCCTCACTTCTATAATGCTCTGCCTCAAACTCAAGTTGCTCCTCGGTCTACTCCTCTTCTTAGCTCCCTGAATCAAGGGAATCCCGTCAAGCTGGACGGCGAGAACTTCCTCACTTGGGAATCAATAGTGATGCCCATCATCCGTGGCCATCGACTAGATGGACACGTTCTTGGCACTAAAGCCATTCCTTCAGAGTACATCCTCGATTCAGCCGATCAGATTTCCCCCAACCCTCTGTATGATGATTGGTTGGCTACAGACCAACTTCTGCTTGGTTGGCTCTTCGGAACTATGACCGTGGAGATTGCAGCTCAAATGACCAACTGCAAGACGTCAGCTGATCTATGGCGATCTCTCACTGAGTTTGTTGGAGCAAACACTCGGTCTCGCATCACTTTCTTGAAGAGCGAATTCCAACAGCTCAAGAAAGGCTCTCTCAAGATGCGTGAGTACCTGGCTAAGATTAAGTCTCTGTCAGATAATCTTACTCTTTCCGGATGTCCTATTTCATTATCTGATTTGGTAACCCAAACTCTTGCTGGGCTTGATAGCGAATACACCCCGATTGTGGTGATTCTCACTGAACGAGAACATATGTCTTGGTCAGATCTTCAATCGAAGTTGCTCACCTACGAGTCTCGTCTGGAACAGCTTCACACAACTTCGACTACAACTATGTCAACAACTCTTGCTCATTTGTCTTTTCAAACCACCAATAATCAATCACGTGCTCCTAACCCACAAGGTCGTGGTGGTGGTCGCCGAGGAAGAGGTCGTTCTAACAGAGGCAACTCAGGAGGTCGTGGAAACCAAGGTCAACCTAAAGGTGACAGACCCTGGTGCTATTTGTGTGACAAAGCTGGTCATGAGGTTGCAAACTGTTTTAAACGATTTGATCATTCTTTTAAACCCCCACGCAGACCTGATAATGCCTCTGCCTATCTCGCCACTTCAGAAACCACAGCTGATCCTGCTTGGTACTTAGATACTGGTTCAACTCATCATGTTACAAAATCAGATGAGATTGTTGGTTCTGGTCCTACTACAGGTATAAATTCTATTTCTGTTGGTAATGGGGCCTCTGTGGATGTTGTTCGTACTGGTAATGCAAAATTATTGTGTGATAATTCTTCTGGACTGAAAACTCTAAATATGAATGATGTTCTTGTAGCTCCTCATATAGCTAAGAATCTGATCAGTGGGTTTAAGCTCACTAGTGATAATAATGATATTTTTGTTGAAGTTCACTCACATGGATGTTTTGTGAAGGACAAGAACCAACATAACATCTTGCTGAAGGGAACCACAACGGGAGGGACTACCAAAGGGTTATACTGTATTGACAACCAAATAGTTCCTGTGAAGAAGTCAGCCGCTGCTAGTTTTATTTCAGTTAAACATAGAAATGATAGGAATAGTGTTAATCTATCTTCTTTTGAGTCTTGGCATAGACGACTTGGTCACCCAAGCAAAGAAATCTTGAAAAAGATTCTAACTGATTGTAATGCCTCTGATATCATTAATGAAGATTTTACTTTTTGTGATTCATGTCAACTTGGCAAGTCTCATAGATTACCCTTTCCTACTTCTCAGTCTTGAGCTCTACATGTCTTGGATTTAATACATACCGATCTGTGGGGTCCCTCCCCAATTAAATCCGTAGGAGGTTATCACTACTACATTAGTTTTCTTGATGACTTTAGTCGTCACACTTGGATTTACCCTCTCAAAACCAAAGGGGAAGCTCTATTTGCTTTTAAATTATTCAAGAATATGACTGAAAATATCTTTGAAAGAAAAATCAAAGTCCTTCATAGTGATTGGGGTGGTTAGTTTCGAAGTTTTCAATCCCTTCTTGATGAACATGGCATTCTCTTTAGACATTCCTGTCCACACACTTCCACTCAAAATGGAAGAGTAGAACGTAAGCATCGTCATCTTGTTGAAACTGGTCTTACATTGTTAGCTCATGCATCTATGCCAACCTCTTATTGGTGGGAAGCCTTTTCCACTACAACTTACTTGATCAACAGGTTGCCTACTGCTGTTCTGAATAATTCATCACCATTTGAAGTTCTGTTTCATAAGAAACCTGACTATAGGAGTTTCAAGGCCTTTGGTTGTGCTTGTTTCCCTTGCCTTCGACCATACAACCACCACAAGTTACAATACCATAGCACTAAGTGTGTTTTTCTTGGCTACAGTGGTGCTCACAAAGGTTTTAAATGCCTCAGCTCTACAGGCCGTGTTTATGTCTCGCGACATGTTGTATTTAATGAAAAAGATTATCCTTTTCACTAATGGCTTTCTTTCTTTTCAGAAAACTCCACAACCAAAGATTGTCAATTTTGCTAATGTTTCTCTTGTTTTCTATGAAGATCAGCCACTTGTTTTTGACACTGGAAATAGTGGTTCAGGGTCAATGAATTCTGTTTTACATGCTCCAGATCAATCCCTTGGTCCTGTTACTGGGAGACGAATTTCAGGGCAGCAATATCCTGTTTTACATGCCCCACCAGCAAGCACTTCCTCTGAATTACAGTCCTCTGCTGTTTCTTCTCCTGCTGATAATACAACCAGCGCTGTTGCCTCACCAGATGGGTCCAGTCCTGAGCTTACCTCTGGCACATCTCATCATCTGTTGACAGAAACTACCTCCGCTGATCTTGCTTCTTTACCACATTCAATTGCTGTTAATGTCCATCCCATGCAAACCAGGGGAAAGCATGGCATCACAAAGCCAAAAACTCCTTATGTTGGTCTCACACAAGTTCATGAGTATGCTCCTCGGTCAGCCAAGGAAGCTCTTCATCTGCCCTCTTGGAAACAAGCAATGGTTGAGGAGTTTAATGCTCTTCAACGGAACTCCACTTGGACTCTTGTCCCACGGCTTCCTACACAAAATGTGGTAGACAACAGATGGATTTTCAAATCCAAATATCACTCGGATGAGACTTTGGCTAAGAGGAAAGCACGTCTAGTAGCTAAGGGGTTCCAACAAACTGAAGGTATTGATTTTTCAGAAACTTTCAGTCCTGTGATTAAAGCTTCAACTATTCGCATTATCTTGACTATTGCTATTGCTCTCAACTGGGACATTAGGCAACTTGACATAAACAATGCCTTTTAAAATGGTTATCTTTCTAAGCCTGTCTATTTGAAACAACCAGAAGGTTTTGTTGATTTCTTGAAACCTACCTATGTTTGCAAACTCACAAAGGCTTTATATGGTTTGAAGCAAGCACCTAGAGTATGGTTTGATAGGCTTCGAAGTGTTCTTTTAAATTGGGGTTTCACAAACTCCAAGAGTGATATCTCCTTGTTTATTTACTCAGACAAAACCCAGATTTTAATGATTTTGATATATGTGGATGACATATTTGTTACTGGGAGCAATTCACATAGTCTACAATGTTTTGCCAAGAAGTTGCATCGTATATTTTCCTTAAAGGATCTTGGGTCTCTTCACTACTTTCTTGGCATTGAGGCACATAGAGATCACACCGGACTATATCTAACTCAAGGAAAATACATTTGTGACCTGCTGGACCGATTCCATATGACAAATTCTTCTCCTTGTTAAACACCCATGGCTGCTTATAAGTCCCTTTTAACGCATTCAGGTGAGCTTCTTGCTAATCCCTCTGAATACCGTAGTGCAGTTGGAGCCCTCCAATATTTGTGCAACACTAGACCAAATATAAGTTTCAGTGTTGGTAAACTAAGTCAATTTCTATCTCAACCTACCACCGAGCACTGGAAGGCAGTAAAAAGGGTGCTGAGATATTTGCGAGGTACAACTCACTATGGCTTACACATTAATCCTAGTCGGTCCCTCAACATTTCAGCATATTCTGATGCTGATTGGGCTTCATGCCCTGATGACCGTCGATCAGTAGGGGGTTATTGCGTTTTTCTTGGAGATTCTCTGATCACTTGGTCCTTTAAGAAGCAGCTAGTCATCTCAAGGTCCAGTTGTGAATCAGAGTATCGGTCCCATGCCAATACAGCTTCAGAACTCAGCTGGATCAGGTCTCTGCTCACTGAATTAAGTCTGAATCAGCAAAGGTCACCCATAATCTGGTGCGATAATACCAGCGCAGCTGCTCTGGCCTCAAACCCAGTCCATCATGCAAGAACTAAACATATAGAAATAGATATTCATTTTGTAAGAGACCAAGTTCTTGCTAAAGCCCTCAAAGTTCAGTATGTTCTTACTGAATCACAGGTTGCTGATTGCCTAACCAAGCCATTACATCAAGCACGCTTTTGTCTTCTTAGAGATAAGTTGGGTGTCACCACGTCTCCAGGAAAAAGGCTTGAACAAACTCAAATCCTTACATCAACAGTTCATGAAGGGAAGAAGAAGAAGAGGGTCCAAATTAAAGGAGAGAGTTAGAAATAAAATACCCTTGTGTATTATTTGTAAATGAATATTGTAAGATGTATTCTAGAATAGTCCCTTAGGACACATGTCATTGTATCATTGGCTTACCATTCTATAAATAGCAATATACAGGTCCAAGGCAATCAAGGAGCCTGACCTATTTTTCCTAAAACTTGTCTAGCATTAACGACCCCAGAACGGCAACCGCCAACCCGTAAATTTGAATCCTTAGGCCCTTGTTAATCACCAGCAGTAGCACCTTTCAAGTGGAGCACAAGAACCAAAACCCGTACGAAACCCCGAAAGCCACAAGCAAGATGATATTCAACAGGGTAAGTACATACCACCATTCGTCTGAATGGCAAAAGCCTGATGGAAAGAGAGGGGCAAATGAAGCTTGTAGTAGAAGTAGAGAATGGTGATGGGAATGTAGATGAGGAAGACAAAAGAGATAGCATGACAGGCGTTACATAATAAAGTTGTAATATAAGCTAATTAACTAATTACAACTTTATTATGTAACACCTGTCATGGTGTCGATCAAGGTTTTATTGGGGATGGAGGCGTTGAGTAGGGAGAGGAAGGTGATGAGGAAGGTGGGCTGGAAGAAGCTGAGGGAGAAGATGATCGATGTGGATGTGGCGGAGGGTGGCGTCTTGGGCAGCGGTGACGGTGGGGAAAAGGGAGAAGAAGTGGTGGTGGGGGAGGAGCTTAGAGAGGGCCCAGAGGAAGATGAAGAAGACGAGGAGGAGGAAGTGGATAGTCCAGAGGGAATTGAAGTGGTGGAGGGACTTGGACTTGAAATGGAGGTGGAAGATGAAGCAGAGGGAGAGGAAGGAGATGAGGATGAGGGCATTTTGGTAAAAGTACAAATATTTTTAAAAAGAATTTAATATTTATGTTTTTGCTGCAGAAATATTCTTTCTGCCGCACCTACTAAAAATTAAAAGAAAGGGAGAATAATTTATTTGTGGTTTTGACAGCTGACAGAAGCACCTTAACTTTATTGAAAAAATTGTCCAAAGGAGAGAAAAATAACCAAAGGAAGTAATTAAAAAGATGAACGTTTTGTTGTGTTATTGTAACAGTTTAAAGAAAAATAACCAAGATTAGCATTAGAAAACACCTAATCATCACTGTGACAACTAAAAATTGACTTGTGACAACCACTTGTGAGTTTGACAGTAACAAATAGGAAAAGAGAAGGACGACCATTAACAACAAACTAAGAGATTATTTAATGTAAACACCAACTTAATTTCTACGCCGGAGACGATAAGATCTGTTGATTAACTAAAATTGTGGGCTGTGTAAAAAGACAGGTCGGTTTGCCATCAGACTTCATTCCATGGGTTGGTTTTTCGTTTTCAAACAGATTATGCAATGAATTAGACAAAGAAAGAAAGAAATTAAAGATCGGTATCTTCGACCCTAAAATGATTCCAGACTTAGCTATTAGCCTACTTGCATTTTTTTACTCTTTCTATATATATGCAGAAAAATAGACAGACATATCAACTTTTAAATTAAATAAGTTGACATTTTTTATTTATTGTGTGAGATAAATAAGTTGAGATATCAAGATATAAATTAATAAACCTGGCTGGAAGTCATTTTAAAATAATGAAAAGTGTATTTCAAAATATATTCTTTAAAAACAGCATCTCAACTAACGGGTCTGATTATCGTAAAACTGAGAGAATGATTAAGACAAAACAAGTACAAAGATCGGATTGCTTTATCCTTAATTTTAACAGATTCGGAGGAAAACAGTTAAGTACAAAAGAAGACACACCATCATAAATCCTTAATTAGCGTGCCGACTTTAAAATTGACTCTTGATTGCATGAGTGACATATTCACGTAAGATACATGCACATAAACAGGCACACATGTAAACTTACACACACAGTGCGATTAAATCCGGATCAGCCGGTTTGCTCTGGAACTGACGAACCGGTCCGAGCATTAACATGATTATTATTATTTTTAATAAAAAAAATTGATTTTTTATTATTATATAATTTCATATTAATAACCTTAAAATCTTCACTTTTTTACCACAAGATTAGCACTTGTCTAACCCGTTGATCTTTGGTTCAGTACTCCAACCTGTTTAGTGACCTGTCCGGTTTTAATAACTTTGATTATACATTCGTGGGAATTATACAATATTAATTAACGTAATCAAATGATGATTACTCTCTCTCTCTATATATATATAGAAATCTCAAAGAATGATGGAACGTTGGGAAAACGATGTTCTGTAACAAAAAGTTAAATACCAACTAAAATATAAGAGCAGGAGAAAAGGTGGCTGAGTGATATTATTGCTGAGGTGATTTACGACGGCGCTACTAGCTATATATCGTGTGTGCGGTTAGAGATCAGAGAGAGAGAGGCGGGGGGTGTAGAAGAGAATAGAGAGAGAAGGGTGGTGATGGAGCAAATCAAAAGCAAAGACATGCCAACTACACTGTTTTGATGGAAAGTGTAAGACATTCATGCACTCACTTCTCTTATAAATTATGTTGTTGTTCTTCTTCTTCTTCCACTCTTGCCTCCTACAGTCCTCCACATATATTATCACACCATGCCTCCTCCAGCTCCTCAACTTCTTCACTTCCCTCCTCTTCAGGTCAGCTTCTCCTCCTCCTACTATATATTCTCTCCGCTCCTACTATATAAGATTTATTTGACATTTTTAGAGAGATTAATTAAGGAAGTTGAATAAGTGACTTCAAAATATATATATATATATATATGATACATAACATACATATGATATGATTAAATGATTTATTTAACTTGTCTGATCTCTTCAAAAAAGTCAATTGGGTCTGAGGGAGGGAGGGAGTATATGGCTTTGCCATAAATATTTGTTGTTCTTCTACGTAGAGCTTTCGTCTCACATATAATTCTATATATGTATACATGTGGTAATTAATGGCTCTTACGTAGTACGGAGCAATTAGTTTCATGCATTATATTGATTGACGGACGTTGGGACGTGTGTGTATGTATGTATAGAAGAAATCATCATTTGTTACAAACCAGGTTTTAATTTATTTGTTATATATATATATATTATTGATTGTCTCCGCTGCGGGCGGTTGTTTTTCATTAAACTAGCTTTTAAAATGAAACAATATACGTGGTTTTATATATATATATATATATATATATTATGAATAGCATCGGCAGAAGGAAGCTGCGTTGTGATTATGATCAATTTTGAGTGCAGGGAAATACAGACAGTAATCCACATCAGTTGCTTGCGCATTCTCAAGCTTCATCTATATTTTCTGCTCCAACAGGTAATCTTTTCTTTTTTGATGCAACCAATTATATATATATTTGAAAACAAAGATTGAATTTCAATGCCAAATTGCTATTTCATTAATTAGTTATGTATATATGTACGTGTGTGCTGAAATATAATATATCAAAACTGTATATGCTCAGTTCCACACACGAAGAAATTAAATTTATAAATTTTAAGGAGGGCATTTAATTTGTCCAATGCTGGTTCCTCCAATTCCAGTCCTTTTTAGTTGAATTTAACTTCTCAATTAGGCCTTACATTATTATATTAAAAACAAAATGATTAATATATTTTGTTTATTTCTCCCCTCACATATCAAGTTGGAGGATTAAAAAGTTGGTAAAATGCAGCTGCTTTAATTCTTCTTGGAGTAATGATTTGACTATATATGTAGCAGAGAAAACCATTATGCTTGGGGCTGGAGAAGAGAAACATGGATCAGAGAGGATGAGGGTTGAATAAAAAGATAGAGAACGAGCAGTGATATTAACTAACGGAATCAATACACTCCCCTAAAACTATCATGTAGTATTAAGAAGATCAGAAAACGTTTAAAAATAAATTAAACGCGCACTGAGACTTTAATTTTATGGATTCTTTGCTATGATTTACTAAAGTGGGTAAAATTTATCAAACTATATTAGAGGAATCATCATTTGATATAATTGTTTGTGTTTATTTTCAATCCATGGGGCCTAGTTGCTGGTAAAGATTCCGACGATAAGATTGTGGAATGCAAAGACGGACAAAAAGATGACCAACGGAACTGCGATGATTCCCTGTAAGTTCGTTTTTTTCTCGCAATCTTAAATGGGGAGAGAATAATACGACAAATTAAAAATACATAAAAAATTATTCAGTTTTCCACTTTTCTGGGATTGACAGATTTTTCTACTATCAGTATTTGTTTGTTTTATTTTAATTTTTTGAAAAAATAAAACTATAATTGTGGCAGTTCAAGGCAAGCATTATGGCGCAAAGTGGCAGTACCTTCAAACTTGATCAACCCATACCGAATAGTCATCGTGCTGCGTCTGATCATCCTAGCTTTCTTCTTCCGCTTCCGTATTTCCAATCCAGTTCACGATGCCTACGCCTTATGGCTCATCTCTGTAATCTGCGAAGTCTGGTTTGCTCTGTCTTGGGTTCTTGATCAATTTCCCAAATGGTTTCCCATCACGCGCGAAACTTACCTGGACCGCTTGTCCATTAGGTTTGAGCACAATGAGCCAAGCCGTCTAGCCCCTATTGACGTGTTTGTTACTACTCTAGATCCGTCGAAGGAACCGCCCATTGTAACGGCAAACACGGTTCTCTCAATCTTGTCCGTTGATTACCCGGTTGAGAAGGTCACCTGCTATGTCTCCGATGACTCAGCGTCTCTTGTGCTTTTTAATACTCTATCTGAAACTGCTGAATTCGCAAGAATATGGGTTCCATTCTGCAAGAAGTATGATATTGAGCCACGGGCACCTGAGTTCTATTTCTCTCAGAAGGTTGATTACTTCAAAGATAAAGTGCACCCAACATTTGTTAAGGAACGCAGGGCCGTTAAGGTAGTAGTATGGATAGGAAACAAAATCTGCTTTCATTTATTTGTTTGCGATTGTAGATTTGTAGGTGTAATGTAAGGCCATTTTTGCAAACCTGTTCTCTCCTGCAGAGAGAGTATGAAGAATTCAAAGTGAAAATTAATGCATTGGTGGTAAAGGCTCAGAAAAAGCCGGAAGAGGGGTGGGTGATGCAGAATGGTATTCCATGGCCAGGGAACAACACTCACGATCATCCAGGAATTTGTCAGGTTTGGCATTCCATCCTCATTTTCTTCCTGCTTGATTTGTATCTCACGCTTTATTATGAAGATGCGCGATTTGGTGGATCTGAATTGTATTTCTTGAAATAGTTAGGTTTCTGCTGCTATGGCTCATAAACTTGTCATTGTAGGTCTCCCTGGGAGGTGCTGGTACTCTGGATGCTGAAGGTAAGGAATTGCCACGACTTGTGTATGTTTCACGTGAAAATCGCCCTGGCTATCAAAACCACAATAAAGCTGGTGCCTTGAACGCTCTGGTGCGCAGCTTAAACTTCAAGTTATATTTGTTACTTCCATTAAGACTGAGTTATTAGAAAAGTTGTTAATGATGCGTGCAATGTCATCTGTCCTAAAAAAGGTTCGAGTTTCTGCTGCGCTTACAAATGCCCCTTTCTTGTTGAATCTGGATTGTGACCACTACATCAACAATAGCAAGGTTATAAGGGAGGCCATGTGCTTTCTAATGGACCCCCATGGAAGGGGCCTCTGTTTTGTCCAATTTCCATTGAGTTTCGATGGCATGGATAAATATGCTAATCACTATACCCTTTATTTTAATGTAAGAGACTTTTTTCTTGATTCCAACTTATCAAACATGATTATAAAATGCAACTTGTAATTTCACTAACCGACCTTCAACTTCTGCCTTTAATGTTACTTTGGTTATAGATCAACATGAAAAGCCTTGATGGGATTCAAGGTCCGGAATATTTTGGTACTGGATGTGTTTTTAACAGGCGGGCTTTATATGGCTATGATCCACAAACACTTAAGAGAAGCTCAAAGATTAATTGGGACTGGTGGCCTTTGTGGGGTCGCGGCTGTTGCAGTGGTTCTGATTCCGTGTGTGATCTTGAAGAGAGTGATGAAAATCTTGAAGACTATGATGAACTAGGAATATCTGATCTTGAGGACATTGAAGACTCGCTTGAAAGTAGTGACTTGGAAGAAATACAAGAAATACTTGATCTTGACCAGAGTGAAGAAGAGCTTGAAGGTGATGATGAGCCAGGGGAGCCATCCCTCATGTCACAGGAAAAATTTGTGAGACGATTTGGGCAGTCACCAATTTTTATTTCTTCCACTTTGAGGGGGACTGGTGGAATTTCAGAAGGCGCTAATGCTATGAAGGAGGCCATCCATGTTATATGTTGTGATTATGAAGAGAAAACAGAATGGGGCAAAGAGGTAATGACATTTATTAACGAGTTTTTTCCTTCAATTGCTAGTTTCTGTTACAAACCATAATTACGAACCAATTAGGTCCTCTTCACAAATTTATTTCCTCTGTAGATTGGTTGGATTTATGGCTCAGTCACGGAAGGTATCTTGACTGGTTTTAAGATGCATTGTAGAGGATGGAAATCAGCGTACTGCATACCAAAAAGTGTAGCTTTCAAGGGATTTGCTCCAGTAAATCTATCAGATCAATTATGCGAAATTTTGAGACAGGCTCTTGGTTCTGTTGAGATATTCTTTAGTCGCCATTGCCCTATGTGGTATGGTTATAAAGGAAAATTGAAGTGGCTTCAGAGGCTGGGTTATACTAATACTATTGTTTACCCAATCACTTCCATCCCTTTGCTAATATACTGTACGATTCCTGCTGTCTGTCTTCTGACAGGAAAGTTCTTCATCCCAACAGTAAGTAAATTATGTCTTGGTCAGCAAGAGCAAGTAATGAATTATATTTGGCTTATATTTGATGAGATATTCGACCTCATTACAGTTAAAGTATCTTGTTGACTGATTACTAGGATAACTGATCTGCTTTAGGCTCTCGTACATTTTACTGTCAAATAAAGAGAAAAAGAGGAAACGGTAATTCTGCCATTAGCTTTGGGTTTTCTGACCAGAACTTTATTCTGTGCAGTTGACAAATCTTGATAGCATCTGGTTTATGGCGCTCTTTATCTCCATCATCTTAACTCATGTGCTAGAGCTCCGATGGAGTGGGGTTAGCATTCAGGACTGGTGGTGCAATGAGCAAATCTGGATCATTGGAGGCGTTTCTTCACATTTGTTGGCTGTATTTCAAGGTATCCTTAAAGTTGTTACTGGAGCAGATACTGATTGCGTTGTCCGGGCAAAAACAAGTCACACTGGCTTCTACCCCTTAAAGTGGACTAGTCTTCTCATCCCACCAACTACTCTTGTCATCTTGAATGTTGTGGGAATTGTGGCTGGAATCTCAGATGCCGTCAACAATGGCTATGACTCATGGGAACCTTTATTTGGTAAACTATTTTTGGCCTTCTGGGTTATTGTGCACTTACATCCTTTCCTCAAAGGTCTCATGGGAAAGCAAAATAGGACTCCCACCATCGTTGTCCTTTGGTCACTATTTGTAGCTTTAGTTTTGTCATTGCTTTGGGTTCGGATCGACCCATTTTTGCCCAAGCAAACTGGTCCAGTACTCAAACAATGTGGGGTAGAATGTTGAGGTTGCAGAGACTAGTGGATGTAGCGTGGTCCCATTTCGTTTGATGGTTTTGAAAGTTTACACATCTCAGGAAGAATGTCAATGTAGTCTGTAAGCTTGAAGAATGAAAAGATGATTATATTGAGCAAGTCAAGAGACTATAATTTCTTTGAGCAATGCTTAATTCTCGAATTCCGGTAATACAAGATAACTAGCCATTTCAAATGATAGAAACATGTTACTTAAATGCCTACAGCTTAGACATATCCACACAATCATTAGCTAGAGAGTTTCACACGCATACGCTTGGGCACACAAAAACAAAGGGACAAGACACGTTTGGTCCAAGACATCATCATTCTACCTATTAAACCTCGTTAGCTTATTTAGGGTTATTGTGCTAAAGGGTTCAACAAGAGATGTCTGCTCAAGAGCCGATAATTGCTGGGCCACAAAATGCATGGTTGGTCTAGACTCGGGGTACGTTCGCGTGCATGCCAAGGCTATGGTCATTATAAAGGCTATCGCTTCACCCAATCGTGCTGGGGGAGGTGGGAGTCTTTGGTCTATCACATCCTTCACCAACAGATTCGCCATAGATGGCAGTGTGGCCAAGAAATCGCCAAGGTGCTTTCCCAGTATTATCTCTAATGCCACCACTCCAAAACTATAAACGTCACACTTCTCTGTTACCCGCATTGTTTGTGCTAGCTCTGCAAAATCAATGTTATTGAAAATGATTGATGGTTGATGAGTTCCCTAATCCCAAAAAATGAAATTGGTTAGAGATTAGATTCAGTACCTGGAGCCATGTAGCCATAGGAGCCAGCAATTGAGGTCCAGCTTGTTGAATTGGACCTAAGAAGCTTTGCTATGCCGAAATCTGCAAGGCGGGGTTCATATTCCGAGTCCAACAATATGTTATTCAACGTCACATCTCGATGCACAACTGGTGGGATACAATCACTGTGTAGGTAAACTATTGCTTGTGTAATCCCCTGCACAATTTTCACCCTTTGAGGCCAGCTTAATATCGTCTTCGTTTCCTCACCGTACAACACTTTTCCCAGGCTGCCTCTTTCTGCATATTCGTAAACCAAGTATGCGCTTTCCTGGCTGTAACAAAAACCATAAAGCTTTATGATATTGCGGTGTTTTGCTTCGGTAAGAGTTTTTATCTCACTCTCAACACTCCGAAGATTCTCAACTGGAATATCACTGGAATTTGAGATCTTGAGTCTTTTGACGGCGACAACTATGCCTGTAGGTAATTCTGCTCTGTAAACACTTCCAAAACCTCCTTTTCCAATGCAGTATTTGTCATCGAAGTCATCTGTGGCTTTAACAATTTCAGCGAATGTGAATTTTCCCTTTCTTCCCCAAATCGTGCTTACAGTCTTTTCATTCTTTTGAGCATCGCTGGACTCTTCGTCAGGAAGTGTGGTCCGTTGGTGAAAAACTCGGATTCTAACAGTAACAACAATCACCCCGAAAATTAGTAACGCACCAATTGGTATAATAACACCAAGAAGTACCTTTTTGTTGACCCCTCCAGATCTGTCTTGGGATGATTCTATGGAACAAGCAATTAATCCTTTTGCCTTGCCACACAAACCAGAATTTCCTACATAAGCTTCAGTAGGTGCTGTTTGGAAAATACCCCCAGTTGGGATAGCACCCGTCAAGCTGTTGTAAGAAAAATCGATGGATTGGAGACTGAGCATACTTGAGAATGATTTTGGGATTGTCCCTGAAAGATGGTTGCGTGAGACATTGAGGACCTCCAAATGAATGAGCTTCTCCAGGTTCTGAGGAATTGGCCCTGAAAGAAAGTTGCTGCTGAGGTCCAGAGAGTATTGAAGCGAAAACAGATTGCCAAGTTCAGATGGTATCTCGCTAGTTAAATTGTTATGGCTCAAATTCAAGCTAATTAAACTGCCACAGTTACTGAGCTCCTTTGGTATGTTTCCATTTAAGCTGTTCTTTGATAAATCAAGATAATTAAGGCGGCCCAATCTACCAAGACTCTGGGGGATTTCTCCTGTCAAATGATTGCCACTCAAGTTGAACAAGTAAAGTTGCCTTAGATTTCCCATTTCCGGTGGAATGCTGCCCGTAAATTGATTGGAGTGCAGGCTTAGATGTCGTAATTGGCTTAACAAACTCAATTCAGATGGAATTTTCCCAGAAAGTTTGTTGTTATCCATTTCTATCCTTGTTAATTTCTTGCATTCACTCCATTTTGGGGAGAGTTCACCAACAAACTGATTGCCACTGAGCGTGATGGATTTAAGATTTGGGTAAATCTCAAATGCTTCTGTGATGTTTTCTATGAATTGATTTCCTTCAAGCTTCACCAGTGTTAATGCTGAACTATTTCTCAAGCACTTGGGCAGTGGTCCAGAAAAACTGTTGTTATTCACCCTCAAGTCCTCGAGTGCAAAACCGCTGCACAAATCAGGAGGCAGTTCTCCGGAGAAGCTGTTATTTGAAAGAAAGACTACTTTCAAATCAGGGCTATACTTCCCAAAATCTCTTGGAATGCTGCCCGAAAACTTGTTGGTGAATACAGAAAAATTCTGCAACGTTTTTAACTGGGAAATAGTCTTGGGCAACACACCATGGAGAAAATTACTGTTGACATCAAAAGTTATCAATGAAGTAAGGTTTCCAATTTCCATGGGGATGGTTCCTGAGAGGTTATTTGAGGCAAGAGTTATGATTGTGATGTTTTCAAGTCTCCATATGGTTGAAGGAATTGGGCCAGACAATTTGTTTGAAGAAAGGTCTAAATTTGTCATTGCTTGCAAGTTCCCAATCTCAGGAGGAATAGGGCCAGAAAATGTATTGTTGTATAAAAAAAGAATATCAATTTTTGTCAATAGGCCAATTGATGCAGGAATTTCTCCCGTGAAATTGTTGTTTTGAAGTTGCAAAGAAATTAACTCAGTCCATTTAGAGATCAATGAAGCAGGGATTTGACCTGTAAAGAGATTATCTGATAAACCCAGTTCTCTAATCTTTGTCAGATTGGATAACGACATAGGCAAGGAACCAACCAGAGAATTCGCTGCTAGAGCCAGGTAGGTTAGATTGGTACAAAGGCCAAGCTCAGAAGGAATGGTAGAATTTAAGGAATTGTGGCTGAGATCAAGACGCCACAACTCACTAAGCTGGCCTAGAGAGGAAGGGATTTCCCCCTGGAACAAATTGTCATTCAATTCAAGAACTTGTAGTCCAGATATTGATCCTATATCCGTGAAAATGGAACCTATCAACGTGTTATTACCCAGATGAATTTCTTTGAGATTGGAAAGCTTAGACAAGTTGGATGACAAGTGTCCTTCTAGCTCACAATTGCTCATATTGAAATATTCAAGCTTTTGCAGACGGGTATACATTGACTCTGGTATTAGACTGATCTTATTGTAGGACAAGTCTAGATATGTCAAATTTTGACACTCTAGAACGAAGCTTGGAAATTCATAAGTGAATCTGTTGAGAGCCAAGCTGAGGTGGGTTAAGGAAGGCATGCCTGAATATTTTGACGAGTCAGGAGGATTAACAAAGTAGTTTGATCCAAAGTCTAGGTGCCATACCTTTTGGAGGTTCGTGACCTGATAGGGAATGGTCCCATTAAGGTTGTTGTTGTATAAATTGATATATTGAAGCTCTTTCAGCTGGTCTAGCTCAGCAGGAAGAATCCCATTGAAACTGTTGTTACTGAGGTCCAGGCGGGTGAGATTGGGGAGAGAAGTGAAATCCAAACCCGCAAGTGTGCCAGTAAGACTGGCTCCAGAGAGGTTTATCTCTGAGACTGTTGTATTAGAACTGTCACAGATTATGGCACCCCAATTGCAGAGGTTGTTCATATTGGTGAGGGACCATGAGTTGAGAGTAGAAGGAAGAGGAGGAGACAAACTGTTTTTCCATTTCACTAGAGCTTCTGCTTCTGTTCTCAGTGATGCAGCTATCTTGGATGGAAGAAAACATAGCAAGAGTACGTGAAAGAACAGAGCAGAAGCATTGTGAAAGCTCGTCATGCTTCGCCCTAGTGTGTATGGCTTCTAACTGAATGATGATTGCATGCTCTGTTTTTCCATGCCATCTTAAAGAAATTGTTTTCCTATTTTCTTTGTGATTATAGTTAAAACCCAGTTTCTATCATGGCATTGAGCTGAACACGATACTTGGAAAGCTAAGAGGATGGTTCACATTAAGAGGCAGCTATGAGATTAGTCAAAGTTCTTCTGTGACAAATCATGGCTTAAGTCATTCTCCAAACATGGCTTGTTGCTCCACCTACTTGTATATTTTTTCTAAGTTTACGCGGTCTGTATATTGTTTTCTTGACCAGATTTAAAGTTGACTCGGCAAGGTTCTGCCTTTGATGATGAACCAATCGTCTTATGTGGGGTTGGAAGTGCATCACTACTTCGCAGTTCGCACTGTGATTTCACATTTTGAGGCCCATTACCTATTATTTTATTCTCTTTAGAAAGTGCGTGATAAAAAAATGTAATTATATAAGTGATAGTTTTTTTTTTGCCCGAAATATAAGTGATAGTTGAAGATTTTAGAAATTGCAAGTTATTTTCAATGATAGTAGAAATAAGTTATTATTAATGGTTTTTTCTTTCTCTAGGGTTATGTTTGGATGAAGAGAGAGTGAAGAGAGAATAAGGGGAAAGAATACTAGGTTGGAAAACTTTCATAAATAGTAATTTTTTTACTAATTTTTAGAGTTTTCCCTCTTAGTTTTCTTTTCCCCCTAATTTTCTCTCCATTTAAATATAGAGTAAATGAAAACTCTCTTGTAACCTTTTAAACGTTAAGTTCTAACTATATAGAATATAAGCGTTGGAGGGGAGAAAACTAACTTTGACTAACCTTACCTATTATTAATATAAGTCATGACTATTTAATTATGTTTCTCCCTTGTTTCTAGATGTCTGAACTCTACTTTAGCGGTAGTTGTTTGAATTATACTCCTCCTTTGTTATAAAGTAGATATTATATTAAGAATTGGAGATAGTATTGTGAATTACAATAATTTTTTTTATTGTGGTTGCTATGAGCAAGAACAAAAGGTCTATTTGGTTCAACTATGATACATATCTGTAATAATAATCATGATTATAGAGTGATTGATTGCTCTTGATTACAAAAATATTTGGTAATCTCATTTATACCTCTCCACCGAATACTCATTATCACTTCATTATAGTTTGAAAGAGTCCAATTTGTTATTTAGTTTCACTTGTCTTTGTTTCAGCTGTAAGAGTGAGATGCAATTGATTGACTATGATAAAGGTCTTAGTCAAAAAAAGTAGCGCATATTTGAGGAAAAAGATGTGTTGTGATGGTTTCCAGCGCATAGATGAGGAAAAAAAGAGGCTTTGTGATAGTTTCCAACTGAATGAAATCCAACGACGCACTTTTTTTCGGGAAAAGCACTAAAGTAGTAACTTGTAACAAAATTATACCTAATTGGAATACTTTCATAAATTTTTTTCAAAATAAGACAGTCAAAGACGTCAGTTGACTGACATCTCTGACGGCGTCAAAAAAATGACGCCTCTGACAGGTGGCGTCAGCAGAGGCGTCAGTTCTGCACCCCCCAGCCCTCCCCCCAACGTCCCACCCCCTGCTGGCCCCCACCCCCCAACACATACACCCCCTGCTGGAGGCGTTAGTCAACTGATGCCTCTGATCTCCGATCAAAGGCGTCAGCCAGCTGACGCCGTCAGAGACGTCAGTCAACTGACGCCTTTGACTGCTTTATTTTGAGAAATTTTTTTGCAACTGCTTCAATTAGGTATAATTTTTTTTAAAAGTTGCTATTTTGGTGCTTTTCCCCACTTTTTTCCGACAATCTAAAGATGATGGGGAGAATTTAGACTTTTTATTTTTAGTTTTTTTTTTTTTCAACTTCAGCTTTTGAATATATCGACAAAGACTTTGAAAACGACTCAAGAATTAATTAACTTGTCCCTTTCCTTTACATTATTATTGGCTTTGACCAAATTACGTATAACGCGTGAGCTTTACGGCAATTTATTGCTTTACTTACATTTACGGGAAGTGTAGGTTTTGGGAAGTTTTTAAGTGTGTTGCATTCTTTTTCCAGCTAATAAAGCATTTCCTTTCTGTCTTTCTCTCCAGTTTTCTCCATTTACTAACAAAGCATTATTACTGGTTAAAAACTTGAAAAAAAAGGACCTTTAAGATTCGAGCCAATGAAAAATGAAGTTTAGAATAAAGTAGGGTTGTCCAAAAAACCCGAGTTTCGGGGGTTGGCTACGGTCTTCTTCTCTTCCCATCCACTTCCCATCCTCTTCCTTATCTCAGCCGTTGGATTGAAATCTTAACCGTTCAGATCTAATATTATATAAAAGTATTATTTTTAAATATTTTTTAATAATTTAATAATTTATTAATATTTTTATAAAAGATTAAATCTGAACCGTTCAGATTTCAATCCAACAGCTGAGATTGATGGGAAGTGGATGGGGAGGATGGGAAGTGGATGGGAAGGGAAGAGGATGGGAGCCACACCCGAGTTTCGGTTGGTCTGGCCCGGCCCGACCCGACTCGGTCTAAGGCAAGCAAAAAAATGGTCTGAGACAATTGGACCGGATCGGACTGGACCAAATTGTTAGAACACGTGAACCAACACGGGAGTGACGAGAGATTGGGGAGGAATTGAGATTTTAGAAGACTGATTTTATTTTTTTAGGGTTACCAACAGTTAGACACCTCAACCTCACCGGCCCACCCTCAAGTCCCCAACTTCAGTCTCAAAGTTTCCAAAAAAAAAAAAAATAAGGGCCTAACGGGCCGGCCCTGCAGCGTAAAAGCCCTTGGCCCTGCAGGACCGGCCCTGCAGGGCCAAACTTTACCTCTCACCTCCATTTATCAGGCCCGGCCCGTTTTGCCGGCTCTACCTCCAACCCGGTCTGACCCGGTCTTTGGACAACCCTAGAATAAAGCATTAAATTTAATACTTCTTCTAACAAAAGAGGTTATTAATACATTTTTTATTTGGATCATAGTGCCATCTATTATATTTAATATAAGACTAAGTTGATTGATTTAAAGATATTAAAAAATTTAAATAAATTTGTATTTATCATTTTCCAATAAACTAAGAGGAAATCCCAGAAAAAATAACACTTGAACTTCAAAATTTCCAATAGGTGATTTTTCATTAAAACAAGTTGTCACTTATATTATTGTTGTTGTTAATCTCGTTACTCTTATGGACACATTGATTTTGAAGTTAAAGTTGTATTTTTCTATCATTTTTCCTTAAATTAATTTGTTTCATTTATAAAATGATATATAATCTAATAATATAAATAAGTATTTCAGAAAAATTATGAGTTAAACTATGGATAAGAGGCAGTACACAATAATGCAATTGCTTTTGTTCCAGGCCCTGATTGATCAAAAACACTGCCTGTTAGTTGCCCTGATAAAGACTTTTTTGATTGTCCATTCGGTATCTAGAGCTTTGCCCTGACTAATCCGAATCCGACCTGCGTCGTGCACCTGACTATGGTGGGAGAGTCTCCCAGCGAGGCTTTTCTGCATTCAGAAGACTCAAACTCGAGACCTTACTTAAGTGACACAAGCCGCTTACCACTTGTGTCATGGTTGCCTTGATAAAGACTTGATTGATCAAAACAAAATAGATGTTGGATAAATAATTTCAGATATAACAAATGGTTTGGGTTGGCTCTCATGTGTGAAAGGTTTGTCGTTTTTTTGGGCCTAAGGGTCAAGGCTGATCAATATGATTGGTACCCATAACAAAACCATTTATTATAGCCATGGATAAGTCAAATCTTTTAATGATAAATAAAGAGTTCGGGAAAAAAAAGTTGGGGTGAGAGAGGCTCGAACTCTCGACCTCAGGATGACTCAGAAGCTATGAGACCTACGCGCTAGCCAACTGCGCCACCACCCCATTTATGTTATTAGCTATCAAATTCAAGTAAGGAACTATCAGACTTACATAACTGGACCGGGCCTGTCATCTACTAGAGCCCAAGATTACCCAAGTTAAAAATTGATGCCAGATTTCTTATAATTATATAAGGGTGGTCTCTAGCCCCCGCCCCCCCTAATTTTTTTTTTTTTTTTTTTTAAATTTATATAAACAAATGAAGCTACTTTCTTCATGTAGAAAACACGCAGCATACTGATACAATCACCATATCTTCTGTTTGCTTTCATATGATAAAATAAAATAAAGAATGTAATAATAAAAAGTGGGTCCACAACCTTTAATTATCATAAACTCCAATTGTTTCCACTTTTCCCAAATCTTTCATCTCTTCTTCCACTTCATTGTGTCTTCCCTCAGCCATTTTTCTTCAACAACTTATGATAAATTTTGAGAATCAATAAGTTGCTCAAAGTCACATTTTTTCATTAAATTTTCTTCATAAAATTTATTATACATAATTTTATCTTCCTAATGATATCACTTTTATACTGATTAGAGAATATTTTAGGGTTAGTATTTTGACAAGTTTTGAGTTTTGTTAAAAGATGGCTATAGGAATATAGAAGATGACTAATAGTTAATTTTAACCCATTTACTTTGTTATTAATAATATTTTAAAATCATATTGGTCATGAAATAATAATTCATGCGTGATTATTATGGGAAAGAGTGCTACTATTGATGATACTTATTTTAGGAGAAAGAACAATGAGTCTTTACACTCGTGTACTTTTAATCTTAAGAGTAAATATCCTTTTTGGTCCCTGAAATAACACGCGCTACCTATTTTGGTCACTGAGTAAAAAAAATGTCATTTTTCGTCCTTAAACAGTAAAAAAAAGGTCCCTTTTAGTCATTTTAGTCATTTTTTGTGGGCATTTTAATCCCTCACAAATTCTCAAAAAATCCTTTTTAGTCCCTAAAAAGGACCAAAAATGACATTTTTTTTACTCAGGGACCAAAATGAGTAGCGCGTGTTATTCCAGGAACCCAAAAGGGTATTTACTCTAATCTTAAATTGTCAAATACTGAAACTCCTTCTTCAAAGTCTCTTAAAATTAGTTAAAGACATTGATCTTGCTTCATTGAAAATATATTTCTTTCAATTATTTGTATATTAAGTCTGATTGAGCATTTTTTATTTTTGCCCCCCCTCAATAAAATTCCTGGGTCCGCCCCTGGTGGTCTTAAAAAAAATAGCGATCATGAAGATTTCATTAAGTTTTATTGAACGGGTTAATTACTTATTGGAGTGCTTTAAATGATTTCTCCAAATTATGGTTAAAATTATTATTTTACGTAAAATAATTACTGTATCATTATACAAAATCATACTGGCAGATGTATCATCATTCATTAAAAGTGGGGAAAAAGCTGAGTTTCCTGGATCCATCGTGATGTTGGTTGATTTATCATCATGGTATGAAATCCGTTTTAACTGATTACTATTTATGTATATATTGTTTGTTGGTAGATGATAAGGGTGGTGGTGAGGAGAAAAGAATGTCTTCATTAATTTATCTCTTTCCGAGCAAAAAAAAATTAATTTATCTCTTTATTTAATGACGTTTCTACCATTGAATCATGTTTTAATTGGTAAGATTTAATCCTATTGTAAAAGCTATTATTATTATATTATATATAATAAAGATCTACAATTATAATATTGTTACCTAACATTAAAACATGATTCAATTACTATAATATTAAGTGGAGAGAAGAGTTAGTGAAGTCTCTTTTAGACACCCTTCGCCTCCGGACGGCCGAGCAAGCCAAGCACAAGACAACAAGCCTTTTTAGTACATAATTGCGGTTGTAGAAAATGGGATTTATAAAATACACACGACCACGTACACATATATGCAGCGTTTTGTTTTGGAGCTACGTTCCCATTATATTGAGGTCTACTAATTAAACAATATGATCATGATTTGCCGGCTGCCTTTTCCCCTCCTACTTCATTCATTGTTACACATGCCGCTCTTGTTCACTGAATAAAAGAACATTAATATATTAGTCGATCACTTGAGGCTTGCTTAACTCAGATGATAAGGACGATATATATATAGGTATGGATAGTGGCAATTAACCAAGAGAAGTTCAAATCATTCTTAAGTATGAAAGCAAATGAATAAAAGAAATTGAACACAGTTTTAGACTTTTAGAGTGATCACAGCTTTCTCTCCTGGTCTTTTGCAAGATATCTTTTCCTCTAGCATATTTTCTATAACAACTAGTCATGATACCCCCAAAATAAAATAATATAATTCAGTCAAGTGGTGTTTATTGTAATGAAGCATCTGATTGAATTATATTGAAATGAAATAAAATAAAACATCTAATTGTGGCTCGGTCGCGCCATAGAAATTAGAAAAAAGCCATGCTTATATACACACACACACACACTATAGGAGGAAAGTGGCAGCCACAAGCCATAGCCGTAACAACCACAATAACATAGTAATGGCAGAAGAAAAATGGGGTGCAAAAGAGAGAGGGGACTACACAGAAGACGGTACTGTGGATCTTAAAGGAAGACCCGTTTTAAGGTCCAAGACTGGAAGGTGGAGAGCTTGTTACTTTATACTGGGTACGTAAATATACATATATATGTATATGTATGTGTGGATGCGAGTCTTCTTTTCTCGAGTTCAAGTAGAAAGAGTTCATAGTGATGTTGAGTTAAATTGATATACTAATTAACTATGACAGGGTACGAGGCGTTCGAGAGATTTGCATACTTTGGAATAGGAGGAAACCTAGTGCTGTTTCTAACAAAGAAGCTGCACGAAGGAACTGCCAAATCTGCAACCAATGTCACCAACTGGTCTGGCACTGTTTGGATCACACCACTCGCCGGTGCCTACATCGCCGACGCCCATCTCAGCCGATACTGGACTTTTCTCATCGCCGCTCTCATTTATCTATTGGCCTGTCACACACACACACACACACTGAGATTAAACCCTGCATCTTCATTGTCTCTTGTTAACGTGCTCGTGTTTCTACAGGGACTTTGCATGTTGACGTTGACAGTTTCATTAAAGGTATTGAGGCCTCCACCGTGCAGTGAAGCTGGCATCGTGGGAACAACACAACATTGCCAGAAGCGACATGGTATCAAGCTGGTATGTTCTTCTTGGCTTTGTATACCGTCGCGATTGGGGCTGGTGGGACCAAGCCCAATATTTCAACCATGGGCGCAGACCAGTTCGATGAATTTGAGCCCAAAGAAAAAGTCCAAAAGCTTTCATTCAACTGGTGGATGTTTTGTCTCTTCTTTGGTGTTCTTATCTCCAGCACCTTCCTATTCTGATTGCTTCATTTGTTCCAGGCATTATTGAAGCTCATTCCAACACACTCTTCGTCAGACAAGGCTCCACGTTAGACAGAAGCATAGGTTCTAGTCATTTTCAGATTCCTCCAGCTTCTCTTATTGCCTTCGTCACCATCTTCACGATGCTCACCATTGCACTCTACGACATCGTTTTCATCCCTCTTGCTAGGCGTTACACCAACAACCCCAGAGGCATCACTTTGTTGCAGAAGTTTGGGATTGGCCTCGTGATACACATCATTATTATGGTCACAGCGTGTTTAGCAGAAAGAAAGAGACTAAGTGTTGCAAGAGAAAACCAGGTCTTAGACGAGAAGGACAAGGTCCCACTTAGTATTTTCATATTGCTTCCTCAGTTTGCTTTGGTTGGTGTTGCTAATGCTTTTGTGGAAGTTGCAAAGATAGAGTTCTTTTATGATCAAGCCCCACAAGGAATGAAGTCTCTTGGAACTTCGTATTTCACCACCAGCAATGGGATTGGCTATTTTCTGAGCAGTTTTGTTCTATCAACTGTTGCTCATGTTACCAAGAGAAATGGTCAAAGCAAGGGTTGGATTTTGGATAATCTGAATATTTCCCGCTTGGATTACTATTATGCATTCTTGGCTGTACTCTGTTTTCTCAACCTCGTTTTCTTTTTGGTTGTTTCCAAATTGTTTGTGTACAATGTTGATGTGACACAACCCAAATCTGGGTTGGATAATCCTTAACCATAACACTACTGATATGACTGAGTTAAAGCCAGCTCTTGTCACATGTCATGGATTATATTTTCAAATATATATGTGTGTGTGGACTTTATTCAGTTTTATTAAATATAGATGTGATAATTAACATATCGTTGTTAAGATCCATATATACTAGATCTGAATTCATTACAAAAAGGTGCTCAGAGTTTACTATATCCACCATCATGATTTCTGTTGCGGTGTTGCCCTCTTTATGGTGAGGGCCAGAGCACGAACATGAAAAAAGGACATTCAAACGATATAAAAAATAAAAATTCTAGCAAAGTACTGTCATTATATGTGAATGATAATGTTAAGAGACTTAATTTTGTAACGGTTTCTTGAGTAGAACCGCAATGCATTTGGCGCCACTTTGGCGCGCAATGGCGGGAATTGTTGTCACCGTGATTTTGTAACGGTTTCTTGAGTAGAACCGCTACAAAAGTGGCGCCAACATTGGCGCCAACTTTGTTGCGGTGATTTTATAGCGGTTCCATCAAAAACCGCTACAAATAAACGAAACGTCACAATTTTGTCACGGTGTCCAGGAAGAGTGACCGTGACCGCGTCAAAATCTATATTTTGTAGCGGTTTTGAGGGGAACCGCTACAACTTTTCACACTATAAATAACGTTCATCAACTATAACTACTAAAGGAATTACTAAATCTTCGACTTGTGCTTGAATGAACTATCTCGCTTGGTCGTCCAAGGAATGCAGATATCGTAGCTCGATCTCTTATATCGAGTGATGAGGGCTGCGGATATTTGCCTCTCTCATCCTTGCGAGGCAATTCGTTCGACCACAAGCCAAGGTTTGCTCATTTCTTTGGCGTGAATACTTCTACTCTTCCGAGAAGAGTCCAACAGCGACCGGAGATTGGGTTCCATTGTAGCCACCTTTGTCTCACGAAAATATCTCTCGATGAAAATGACTCACCGGTTTTCGTGGGAGATCGGCGGCTACATTGAGTCCCAATCCCCACTGACATGTTGGACTATTCTTGGTTACTTCATTATGTGTAATTTATTACGTGGACAGCTTTAAAAAATTAAAGAAAAGAAATAAATGAATTGAAGGTTTGGTTTTTAAATATTTGTACCAAACTAATTAGTTTGATTCATAAAATATTTGAATCAAACTAATTAGTTTGGAATTTTTTTGAAAAAAATCATTTCTCAGCGGTTCACAACAAAACCGCGACAAAATGTGGTCATATTGTAGCGGTTTCATAGAAACCGCTACGAATTTCAAGGGTCGACTATTTTGTAGCGGTTTTTGTAGCGGTTATTACACAACCGCTACGTAATTTTAACGGTCAGATATTTTGTAGCGGTTTATGTGGCGGTGATGTATGAACCGTTACAAAATTTCAAATTTTGTAACGGTTTATGAGGTTAACCGCTACAAAATGTTCGGTTTTTTAAACAGTGAATCCTCATTTTCAAAGTCACACTTCCAACGGTTTGAGTTTTCACCGTTTTACCTTTCACCCTCTTTAAACTTTTACTTTTAAACTTCTACCTTTCAACATCATGGTTTCTGGAGGAGAGAAGGGAAAGGGAAAAGCAGTGTCCCTTTCAAAACCGGTTTAAGGGGGTAGTAGTAGGGCGGAGGCCGACGAGAGGCGTGGGCCCAACATATACCACCGCCATCTCAGAGCCGAACGAGTTTGCCAATCTCTTCGCCGATGAAGAAATTCCAAATGTGGGGACCGTAGGGAGATCAAGAAGCAAGTTTGTCGTTGAACGACTTAGACGACGAGAATGCGGAGATCCGATCGACATTCCCTAGTGGAGGTGGAGCAGTTCATGGACCAGAAACCCGGCGGGACCACTGGGAACCCCGACCGGCGTCTTCGCGTTCCAAATGATTTACAGTGGATGTCGAAGGTATATCTAATTGGATTTTTTGGAGAAATTAATATAAATTTTGTAGGTTTAATTCAATTTTTTCTAATATTGCGAGATAAACATGGGAACATCGCAGTAGGACGCCGGATGTTTCCACTCTCACTCGCACGACCGGGAGGTGTCAGGGTATCGGGTCGTAGTCCCGTGGAACGAGCTCACAGGACAGGCGATCGGCACCGTGGTCACTGATGAACCGTTTTTGTCCGAATTTGGCGGCAATTGGGCATGGTTCCCGATTTTTTTTAAGGATTGGAAGAGTGTGACGAAGGACACAAAGAACAAGGCGTTTAGCGGAGTTCTGCAGGTAGTCAATATTGTTTCATTACATTTTACATGTTAATAGTTATCAGTTTTAGTTTATTTCTTTCATTATTTATTTCTTTATTTATTAATTTTTAATAATGAATTTATGATACAGAAAAGTTTAAACTTCGCGAACAACACAAAAGGTACGTTATGATGAAGGTGGGGGAAGGGTGGAAGAGTCGGAGGAATCGTCTCTACAATCGATGAATGGAGATGGCACTATTCCTCTGCGGCGGTGATCGAGAGAGTCCCTGCACGGCGTGGACCCGGATCGGTGGGCGCTTTCGTCCAATATAGGAGAGGTCTTTGGCGGTGTACATTTTATTAAATTAATTATAATTTAATTACATATAGTTTAAATTAATTAATAGTTTCACTTAAGTGATAATTTAAATTTAGTTTAAATTAAGTTTTGTTTCCTCCTCCGATCGGGCTTTGTCGCGAGAAACACAAGAAGCAGGGGCAGCAGAGAGGATCCATCACACGGCGGGGACCAAGGCGTTTCTTGTGACCTACGGTGAGATGGTATGTTATTATTTAACATACCGATTGTTTTGTTTTTCCAATAACAAAGTACATATTGTTTTAATTCTTTCAAGAAAAGAAGGCTCGGGAGGAGAACACACAAACGAACTATGGGAAGTTGTGGACACGCACCCATAGACACCGTGATGAGACGCCGACCTCTCAGGCAGCAGAGGAGATAATAGTAAGTTACAAAAACATTGAAAAATATAATGAATGTTGTATATTAAAATTGATCGTCAATTATTTTATTAATGATTGTTCATGAACGCTGTGGGTCAGGCCCGGATTGAGAAGACCGAGGCAGAGCTACAAGCGTCGCAGACCCCGGAGTCACAGGGGTCTGTGAATCCTACTGCCCCACTGAAAGCTGCAGTGGGCCCAGTCGAGCATCCTGGCCGTGTTAGGGGCATGGGCCTTGGCGCCAGGCCTAGCATGGTGTACCCGAAGCATGGCTCCTCCTCTGGGTCCACCGGACCCTCCAGCTCGAGAAGGCCACCACCGGAGGCTTTTGATGAGATCATTGCTGAGAAGGTCGCCGAGCAGGTTGCTGCACATGAGGCTGCACGGAGGGCCGACGAGGAGGCCAGAGAGATGCGCAGGAGGGCCGACGAGGAGGCCTGCATAGGCGCATGCAGAGAGTATCCACCGTTGGTACGATCATCATGTGGAGAGCTGGGCTCGCTGCTATCGGGGCCCTGGCGCGACTATTACCCGACCGGCGGTTTCCGGATCCCGAGCCTCCCCTCCGTTCATCTTTGAGGAATCCCCCACGTGTACCAACCCCCCGAGACAGACCCCCTAGGACAGACTTGATGATCATGTTCCCGATAGTTAGTTTTTATTTTGAAAACTTCGATCATTCTCGCACGCTTGGATATTAGTTTAATTTGGTTTAAATATTTGGTTTGTTTAAGATGTGCTTTAGTTATATATTTGTTACAAGTTAAATTTGATACGTTATTTCAAAACCTATAACTCATTTAAAGAAATTTTAATCGAAAACCCTAAAACTTTTAATACAAAATTTTAATCCTTGTTTAACGTGTGCTTTAGTTATATATTTTAATTATAATCCAAAATAATTTCCTAAAATTTTATTTCAAAATACTAAAAATTAATTAAATTTTGTAGCGGTTCTAATGAGAAACCGCAACAAATTTGAAATTTGAAAAAGGGCGCCCTATTTTGTCGCGGTTGAATAACCGCTACAAGATTCAACAGGCATCATTTTGTAGCGGTTGTGATGAATATAACCGCGACAAATTTTACTCAGTAGCGGTTGTAGTCGCGGTTCTATAACCGTTACAAAATTGTTCGTTGTAATTGCAACGGTTGTTGTAGCGGTTATGTAACCGCTACAAAACATTCGATGCATGTTTAAAGATCCCAAGTTCTGCGTTGAATGTAATTAAACATTGTATCCACATTTATCTTCTATCCTAGATTTGTTTGTTACATATGGATAAGTCATGGATCAAGCAAACCGCGTAGTTCTCCTGTATATTTAGCGGGATTGAACACTTTCTTAGATTTCACCTTCTCTCACGCATGCATTAATGGGAAGATCGTGTGTCCTTGTGTGCGATGTAAGTTTAAGAAGTGGCAAACACGAGATTCTCGCTTTGGAACATCTTCTTGTAAAGCCTTTCCCGAAGCATATACATTCTCGGGCGGTTCATGGGAGCAACGTGGTATGGGATATGGGCTCCATCTTCCTCGAACCTCGAAGTAGGAAATCAAGTACATCAAGATGATCCGGTTAATGAAGCTGTCCGTGATGCTTTTGGTGTTCAAGACGACAACTTCACAGCATAAATTTAGGGTGTAGAACCGGTTTTGTTCAGAAACGATGCAGCTCGGGATTTTTTTAGCCTCATGGATGAGAGTGTCGTCCTTTGTATCAAGGTTGTCGAAATACTCAAAGTTATCTTTTCTTATCAAATTGTACCATATCAAGTGCATGTGTGGGATCACCGATAAGGCAATGTCGATGTTCCGGAATTACTTCGAGATGCTTTCCCAGCACGCGACATTCCCTCATCCTTCTACGAGGCGAAGAAGATAATCAACGATTAGGCTTGAACTACGAAAAATAGATGCCTGCCCAAACGACTGTATGCTTTATTGGGGAGAGGACGATCGGAGGGAGACTTGTAAGAAGTGTCACACTTCGAGGTTCAAGACTATTCAGAAAGGGAAGAAGCAGAAGAAGAAACCTCT
Organism: Acacia pycnantha; assembly: GCA_025563575.1. Taxonomy (NCBI): domain Eukaryota; kingdom Viridiplantae; phylum Streptophyta; class Magnoliopsida; order Fabales; family Fabaceae; genus Acacia; species Acacia pycnantha. The sequence goes on from JAMWYP010000013.1 coordinate 4,370,518, forward strand.
CCGGCCACGATCAAGGAGTTGGTGGAGTTGTGGAATGTAGGTGTGGAGACGTACGACGCGCACGAGAAGATACTTTTCAACTTGCGTGCGGCCTTGATTTGGACGATAAGCGACTTTCCCGGCCTCGAGACATTATCTCGGGTGGAATGTGCATACCGGCCTTGCGTGCCCACCTGCAATTTTGACTCGACTCGGTGCGCCTTCCCCACAAGTCGTAAGTGGTGCTTCATGGGTCATCGGAGGTTTCTCGATGGTACGCACAGTTTAGGTTGCAACGCAATCGTTTTAATGGGCAACAGAAAAAGAGGACCCTCGGAATTTATCTCGGTGAAGAAATCATAGAGCAGCTTCGGGATGTTGATGTTGAGTTTGGGAAAAGAACGATCCGGCAAGGGCCGGAACAAAGACTGCCAGTGGCTTCGTGTTCTACGCCCAACAATGGCGAAAGGTGAGCGTCTTCTTCGCTCTTCCGTATTGGAAAGATAATTTGCTCCGACACACGGTCTGGATGTCATGCACATTGAAAAGAATGTGTGCGACAATGTGTTGTACACGATTCTCAACGAACCGTGCAAGTCCAAAGATCATCTCGCAGCCAGGAAAGATCTACGGGAGATGGGCGTTCGTGGAGACGCGTGGCCGGATGAGCATGACAGATTTCAACCGGCAAGGTTCACCCTGACAAAACCGAATAAGGAAATCTTTCTCGCTACCTTGAAGAAAATAAAGGTTCCCGACGGGTATTCAAGCAACATATCACGATGTATTGACTTGCGTGCTCGAAAGGTTACAGTGGTCAAGAGTCATGACTCACATGTGCTTATGCAACGCTTACTTCCGCGGCCATGAAAATACGCGCCTCTCGACGTGTCTCTCGTTTTGGTCGAGCTTTGTACTTTCTTTCTAAGCTGTGTTCGAAGGTTTTGATAGTGGAGGAGCTCGACCAGTGCAGGAGAAAATCATTCTTACGCTCGTGTCATTTGGAGATGATCTTTCCTCCGTCATTTTTCACGGCCATGGTTCACCTGACAAGACACCTTGTTCACGAAACAAAGCTTGCGGCCCAGTTCAAGATCGATGGATGTATCCCGTTGAGAGGTACTTGTTGAAAAATAATTACTTTACCATTACTCACTAGTCGCACGTTTAACCATTGATCCGGCTATTATTTTTATGGTTCTACTTTATAGGTTTCTTGGGAAACTTAAATCTTACGTGAGGAATAAGGCGTGGCCCAAGGTTCAATAGCGTAAGGTTATATCGGGATGAGGTCTTGTATTTTTGTTCCAGTACTTCGATGACATTGAAACGTCATTCAACCGACCGCCTCGTGTAGACGATTGTCCCGAGCCCGAGCCGGAGCCGAGACAACAGAGTTGTTAATCCCTCGTGTTGGTAAACCGGTTGGCGGGAGTGAGAAATTCAAACTCACGGCACTTGAGAAGTTCCAAGCACATAGACATGTCTTGATTAATCGCACCAAAGTTGAACCGTACCTTCGGTAAGGATTTCATACAAATATATATATATCGTATCCTATATATTTCCTTACATTTTATACATACTCACATTTCATTGCATGTTCAATTGCAGGGAATTCGAGTTATGTGAAGCGTGAACCGAGGATTCGCATACGTACATCCTCCGAAATTGATAGAAAGGTTCACAGAGAATTCCCGAGTTGGTTTAGGAGGAGAATAATGAACGACCACAACCCGCACTCACCGAATTGAGAGCTCGCAGAGAGGCCCGCTTGACCACGCCCTAAGATTCACGGCATACAATGCCAATGGTTTTAAGTTTTGCACCGTCGCACGAGATCGAGGATTGCCGACCCAAAACTCTGGTGTATATGGCACGTTTGGGACGAGGAGTTATGCGAGCAGCAGTGACGGCAACATGCGGTTCGGTGACGTCCCGTATTATGGAAAGCCGCTTGATGTGGTCGGGATAAGTTACACTGTGCCTATTCACCGTGACGTTGTTCAAGTGTTTGTGGGCGAATACCACAACGTCCGGGGACTCACGACGAGACGACTTAGGCATCACATCGGTGAATTTCTCCCGCCTATACACGGTGGTCGATCTCAAGATGACGAGCCGTATATTCTTGCCTCGCAGGCCCATCAGTTTATTATGTCGTCGATGAGAGGCACAAGGATTGGAATATGGTGGTTCACTTAAAGCCTCGGGACCTTTACGATATGGGCGATGGTGATAAGGTCGCCTACGATTGTGAGCCGTTGCACCCGCCGGCTTCAAGACTTCATCCCGAGACGGCGATGACAATTTACCTATAGTTCTAAGACGTTTTTAAATTTACGCTTTATGAAATTGAAACATTTAACTAAAGTTTTAATTATATTGTGTTCAAACGTATTCAACTCACGCGTAACATTTTATGTAAACTTTCTTTGTAGGGATGTCGAAGAAGATTGAGAGGAAAAATTAATGCCTATCTTTGTAATATGAAATCTTTTTAATATTAAGTTTTTTTTTTTTTTTTTTCTAAAAAAAAGAACTCAGAAATTACTTTGTAGCGGTTATATAACCGCTACAAACCCTTAAAACCGCGACAAGATCAACCGCTACAATAACCGCTACAATAACCCTCAAAACCGCTACTAAATATAAAAACCGCTACAAAAAGTGAGACACCAACCGCTACAAAATGATACGCGAGACACCACCATAAATACTCCCACCCAACCTCATTTAATACGCCTCAACTTCTTTTCTACCCACGTTTCTCTCACTCATCTCAAATATTTTTACGTTTTGAACATTATGAGTTTGAACGGGGTAAGTACCGTGTAACTCGATCAATTCTAATGTTTCTCATACTAATTTATAGTTCTGATACTAATTAAACTTTGTTATTTTGCAGTTGAACGAGATATATCTTTCAAGTTTCCCTATTCTTTCATATACATTATTCAATTGATTTGTACATATAATTTTTAAATATTCAGTATTGTTTTAACCACCTCATTTCTTAGCACTTATTCTACTTACATAATCTTATTATTTTGTTTTTATACATGCACCTTATATATTTAAATTTCATAATTTAGTCCTTTTATTTTTGTTAAAAAGATATATTAATAATAATTACTGAATTACGCCGATAAATAATAATTTTTTTTTAAACCGTAATGAATTTGTAGCGGTTGCAATAACCGCTACAACATTTCAAATAAAATGGCGTTATACATTTTTTTAAACCGTAATGAATTTGTAGCGGTTGTAATAACCGCTACACAATTTAAAATAAAATTGTAGCGTTTATAGTAGCGGTTTGAAACCGCTACAAATATTCAAAAGCACATGTGGCGGGACTATTTGTAGCGGTTGTAAACCGCTACAAATATTCGAGATGGCGGCAAATTTTTTTGGCTAAAAATGGCGGGAATGTTTGTAGCGGTTAGTAACCGCGACAAATTTATCAACACATTATTTTGTAGCGGTTATGAAATCAATTCATCGAACCGATACAATATGATTTGTAACGGTTACGATGACCGTGACTAATGTCTCGAAACACACGTCGGCCCGGCCGATTTAGTGACGGTTTTCTTGAACCGCAACAGAGGTTGTAGCGGTTTATTTGTATGTAGTATCGGTTTTTTTAACCGTTACAAATCGGCTTGCCACAGGCGATTTTGTCGCGGTTCCTCTAACCGCTACAAATGTCGTTTGTCACGTCAAAAACCGTTACAAATAGGTCATTTTAACCGCTACTAATTGTCGTTTTTTTTGTAGTGTATGGTAGATATTTCTCTGAAGTCTGCAGTTTAATTGGTTGAGGAAACACTAACTTGAATATTCCATTGGTAATACGCAGTCGGCGGAGCATCTGATGAATTATATTGTTCAATAATTAAGGAGTGGTGGCGTGCGTCATGGATGACTAAAGGCTAAATAATTAAAGTCAAAGCTATTCATTTGACTTTTTGTGAGATGTACTCCTCCTTAATTAAATATCCACATTACGAGGTAAACTGTGAACATGTTAAATATATCAAATTTCGAGCGATGAACAAGTCAGCAACCTACCAAGTTGTACATATATAACTGAATAATACATGGTTATGTACTATGATCTCAAATCTGAATTAAATGAGCTTATATAAGTACAAAGCTGCTTCCTTTCACTAAGCACGAAACGAATTAAGTTGGTGTTCCGATCCTCTCTTCATTTCAGCAAATAATGGCCATGGCAGAAGAGAAGGGCCTTGAAAGCGTGAGAGACGGCTATACCGAGGATGGCACAGTTGATCTGAGAGGCAGACAAGTTTTAAGGTCAAAGACTGGAACATGGAAAGCTTGCTCTTTCATCCTAGGTAACACATGTCTGAATACTTATATATTCTCATCCTTGATAATCACTACCTGTAGACTTTTCCTTTTTACGTTCTATCATCCTCTAATGAGACCCATATATGTACGTACGTGATTTTCATCAGGGTACGAAGTGTTTGAGAAGGTTGCGTCCTCAGGAATATCGGCAAACCTAGTTCAGTACTTGACAACCAAACTCCATGAGGGTACTGTCAAATCTGCAAACAATGTTAACAACTGGATGGCTTCTGTGTGGTTGACCCCACTCGTTGGAGCTTATATAGCCGATGCCCATCTCGGTCGATATGTCACCTTTCTGATTGCAGCATTCATTTATCTGATGGTAATTATTAATAGAGGACATATTTAAGGATTTCATGATATGATTTTTATCTTAAATATAATATATATATTTTTATATTTATAAATATTTTCTTACTTTATTTTTATTGATGCCCTCTCAACAATAATCAAAGAAGAAGGGAATGAGAGAACTAAGGAAAATTATTATAGTAGTGTTTTAAAAAATACATATCATATTAACTAATTAACTTAACTAACTTCCTTAATCTAATCAAATTAGATAAATATATTTTATATTAAAAACATCATAGCTAGGTGCGCGACCCAGGTTGGATCTAGATTAGTGATCAGCTCGAAGCTTTGGATACCAGATGGACAACCGGAAAAAAAGAAAGAAAAAAAAAACATCATATTTCATGTTATTGTCGTTCATGCATCGGGCTCGTACGTACTAACAACCATTTGATGACCGCCATTATTTTTCTAACTTAGCTTGCATGTTCATCAGGGAATGTGTTTGTTGACGCTATCAGTTTCATTACCAGCACTGAGGCCACCAACATGCGGTGAGGGCGTCGGACAAGAAGAATGCAAAACGGCGTCGTCATTGCAAGTGGGTATATTCTTTTGTGCCTTGTACATAATAGCAGTGGGAACAGGTGGAATTAAGCCAACCATCTCAACCTTGGGAGCTGACCAATTTGACGACTTTGAGCCAAAGGAGAAATCCCAAAAGCTCTCATTTTTTAACTGGTGGATGTTCACCGTCTTCCTTAGCAACCTCTTCGCAAGCACTTTCTTAATTTACGTGCAAGATAACGTGGGGTGGTCCCTTGGTTATGGTCTTCCAACTATCGGATCAGCCTTTTCTATAATACTGTTTCTGTTAGGTACTCGATTTTACAGACACAGATTGCCCAAGGATAGCCCTATAACGAGACTACTTCAGGTGCTTGTAGCTTCTCTGAGGAAGTGGAAGGTAAAGGTTCCAGATGACCCGCGAGAGTTACATGAACTAAGTATACAAGAGTACTCAAGTAACAAGAGGCGCATGATTCATAACACCTCCTCATTAAGGTTGAATAGCTTCAAATCCAATTACATCAGTTGATTTGTTTTTGGGATTAAGGTGTACTTTGTCCCGAAAGTAACCACTCAAAAACGCTGGCTATCTGAAAGTTTTTCTACCAACAATTTTACCCTCTAAGTAATCAAGTAATCAATATGTAGTAATTAATGATCAACATTAGTTTTTTAATGGTTACAGTGGATTTGCTTTTTTTTTTTATCACATTTAAGGAAAAATTGTTCTTCAAAAAACTTCCAGATATCCAGCACTTCATCAGTGGTTACTTTCAGCATAAAATTGCAACTCATGTAATGATTTATGATCGATTGTGGTTGATTATTGCAGATTCCTTGACAAAGCTGCAACAAAGACCCGCCAAACTTCACCGTGGATGCTTTGTCCGGTGAGCCAAGTTGAGGAAACAAAGCAAATGATGAAGATGATAACTATTTGGACTGCATCACTCATACCCACCGTTGTAATATCACAAGGGAACACACTCTTTATCAGACAAGGGACCAAACTAGACAGAAGGATGGGCCCACATTTCGAGATTCCTCCAGCTTCTCTAGCAGCATTTATACAAATCTTCTCACTAGTAACCATTATTCTCTATGACCGAGTAATAGTTCCATTAACCCGAAGATACACAAAGAACCCAAGAGGGATCACATTGCTCCAAAGACTAGGCATCGGTCTTGTGTTGCAGATCATCGTGATGGTCACTGCAAGTTTAGCAGAAAGAAAAAGACTCAGCGTTGCAAGAGAAAAACACCTTCTAGGCCAATCTGACAAAATACCACTAAGTGTTTTCATACTATTGCCTCAGTTTTCGTTGTTGGGGGTTTCTGATGCCTTTGTGGAAGTAGGAAAGATGGAATTTTTTTATGATCAAGCACCAGAAAGTATGAAGAGTCTAGGAACAGCATATCAGACGTCCACTGTAGCGATTGGTCATTTTCTGAGTAGTTTTATTCTGTCGACCGTGGCAGATATCACCCAGAGAAACGGAGACGATAAGGGTTGGATTTTGAATAATCTGAATAAGTCCCATTTGGATTATTATTATGCATTCTTGGCCATACTTAGCTTTCTGAACCTTGTTTGGTTTTTGGTGGTTTCAAAATTCTATGTGTATAATGCTGATTTAACACAAACCAAAATGAGGTCGTCATCGGAAAATTAAGGAATGTCATCCATAACACCCTTTGAAGGCTAGCTAGCACGCACTTGCACCAATTATTAATGTATATGTAAAACAACAAAATACATTAAGTGCTTTGTGTTATCATTACTTGGAATGTGAGAAATATATCAATGAAGAAAATGAAATGCAATTTTACTTTAATTAAGTTATATCTGATCTGATGTTGTTGTTTGTTTCAAACCAAAAAAAGCACGTGCTCTCTATTGACCAAATATGAATAATAGCATATTAGTTACGTTAGATTAGTCTGCCACCTGTCTGTTTTAGTTTCAGTACTATTACTGTTATGACGTGTCATGCAAGTTGTCAGTTTTTAGGGAAATTTACCAAAATAATAATTAAAAATAAAAAGTCTACCCAATTAGAGTAGTTTTGAAATTTTCTTTTCCAAACTAATGCAGTTGATAGCTTCAGCAGTACTGACACAACCAGTTGTGTCTGACTGACTGACGCCACATCAAAGTGGCGTCAGGAATCCTGACGCCACAGAAAAGTGGCGTCAGTATTCCTGACGCCCCCCAATACCCCTTCAAAACACGCAGAGGCCCCTCGGTCTATATAAGCTCACTTTTTCCTTCACTCCTTCCTGCACTCTCCTTCCTTATTCTAAAATCCTTCCCTCAATTCACTTCCTTCCTTCATCTGAAAACTCCCTCCGGCCTCCATTTTATGTGTCTTCATTTCCTTTTTTTTTTCCCATAAACATTGTGTTTCTTCTTCTGCTCAACTGCAATTTCTGTTGTTGTTATTGTTGTTTTGTTTATAATTTGTTCTCCTTTTTCATAATATAAAGTAAGCAAAAAATGAATCAAATTCGTTCATTTGTATATTATAATGGTTCTAAAAGTGTAGGTGCAAAAGGATTGAGCTTTGATGGTCACAGAAGAGCAATGTATATTGTTCGAGGCATGTCCGCTGAAGATTTGAATGAAAAGATCCGTCGAAAGTTAAAGCTGCAACCAAATCAGGTAATATCTTCAGTGACAGGTAGAGTTCCCTGTGGAAACCGCAAATATGCGGGTTTTGAGATATCCGATGATGAGGATTTGGATGTTTTTGTTCAAACATTCGACGAAAACCCTACATCCCAATCCCAATTTGCTGAGTTATATGTCGATATTGAGACGTCAAAGTAGGGTGTACCAATACCGACTCATGGAGTCCATCAGTCACATGATATGGCTCATTCTGGTACACCTCATCCAACACAATCAACCATTGTGCATGGAGATCTCCCAAAGACCCCTGTGAGGCTCGCCTCGACCTCAAAGATCTGCAATGTCCTGTATTCCACACAACTTGTGATCGGTGTGACTGTTGCACCTCCTCATTAAGAACTCCCTACTCTTTGGGGCCAGGCTCAATATTGCGGGCGCATTAGTCATCCATTTGACTAATAAAAATTTACAGGGATAAAACACATTATTAAGTCACTAATTATTAATCTCTAAATAATTAATTAGTTAATTCATTATTTGACTAATTATTATTCTCACTAATTCTTTGACTAATTATTATTCTCTAAATAATTAATTAGTTAATTCATTATTTGACTAATTATTATTCTCTATCTTAAGGTATTATAAATAATAATATACAACATATTTCACAAAATCTTAAATTAAGTTAATAATAATATTCTCACAAATTAATAATATTCACAAATTAATATTCTCACAAATTTCTTTTATTAAATTAAGTTAATAATAATATTTTACAATTTATATATCAAATTATTAATTTACAAAATCTTAAATAATTAGTCATCTACAAATTAAATAATTATTTCATTTATTAATTAATTTACTAATTAGTCTTGTATCCTAAGTTTTATAATAAATTTTAAATTTTTTTCATTCCCTATATTACTAATTATAATTATTATTACTTACTCTTTTTATTGTTTATAATTATTAATAATTTGTAAGCAATTAAGCATCTATCCTACCGTTATACCATTATTAAGCAGCTATAATAAATAAATGTATATAATTACAATTTAAATCAAATTATTAAACAATAAACATAAAAAAAAATTAAATGTTACCTATGTAAACGTGAAGTCAGGAGTGAGAGAAAGAATTTGAGCCTCCTTCCTCTTCCTTCTTCTTTTTCCTTCCAGTGATTCTCTCTTCTTCAACTTTAGGAAAGGAAGGAATGAGATGGAGGAGATGTGTGTGTGTGTGATGAGTGGTGAAAGTGAAAAAAGAAAGAAGATGGAGAACGAAGAGAATTTTCAGGTGAAAATGAGAGGGGAAGGGAAGGGAAGGTGAAAGAGTGAAATGGGAGAGGGAAGGGAAGGCGAGAGTGAAATGGGAGTTGAGAGAATGAAAAATGAAAGAGGGAGCCGGAGGTTTAAGTGGGTATGTGTGGGGGTTTTTTTTTTTTTTGGGGGGGGGGGGGACGGTGTGTGTGTATGTGTGGGGTTTTGGGGTGGGGGCCGGACGGTGTGTGTGTGTGTGTGTGTGTGTGTGTGGGGTTTTGGGATGGGGGGTCACGGGGTGGGGGTAAAGTCAAGAGTCAATCCTGACTCCTGACTGGATTCCTCACCCGTCAAGAATCCTGACGGTGTCAGGAATCATCCTGACACCGTCAAGATTCATGACGCCCTAGTGGCGTCAGAATATCTGACGCCTCCACTGACGCCACTTGTGGCGTCTGCATTAGTTTGGATTTTTTTTTTTCAAAACTGCTCTAATTGGATAGAATTTTTATTTTTAATTATTATTTTGGTAAATTTCCCCAGTTTGTTATGCATTATGTTACACTTCTCTTATCTTTGCTTAATTATCAGATTCGTCCTGTTAAGACTTCTACATAATGTAAAGTGTTGAATGATTATCAATTGAAATGAATAATACTCTGAAATATATTTCATATTCAAAGATCTTGGCATGGTATCATAGCACTAACCATGCGCGGCGAAGCTTTGTTTTTGGTCAAGTCGGAAATAGAAAATACAGAGGCATTGGTGGTGATCTGTCTCTGATTCTTTCTGGATTGACAAATTACCAAAACAATGTCCATGGCTTTTCCGGTGTCTGTCGATTCAAGGCTCAATAGTCTAAGATTCACCAATAATAAGATCACCGTGAAGCTCGATGATTCCAATTGTCTTATTTGGAAACAACAAGTGTATTTCATGGTGAAGCAACATCGCCTATTCTCTTACTTGGACGGATCTGTTAAAACGCCAGCTCAACGTGTTCGAGGTACTGCAACTGGTTTAGAAGTTGATAATCTAGAGTTTGCGATCTATGAACAACTTGACTTAGCTTTAGCATCGTGGCTGTTAGCATCGGTAACCTCTTATGTTCTTCCTGATCTTATTGGTCTAGAAACATCTGCTCAGATTTGGAAGAAACTAAATCGCCTATATTCGGATAAATCAGACTCAAAGATTCTACACTACAAGAATCTTTTGACTAATCAACATAAATGAGAGTTAAGTATGAGAGATTACCTAGCTAACTTGAAATCTATCTATGATCACTTGGCTTTACTAGGAGAGCCTGTAGCTGATACAAGCATAATTTCACACATTTTAAATGATCTCACCATGGAGTATGAATTTGTTACTGCAATTATTAATGTTGCTAAACAAAAATTCGATTTAGATATAGTGACTACTATGCTCCTTGACTCAGAAGCCAGACAGAAGTTGTTTATAGCTAACTCTGTTGCTTAAGCTCACTATACAAATGTATCTAATCAATATGTGGATTATTCTCAAGAAAATCAATCAGCCTTTGTTGCTTAGTTTAATTATGGCCCTCCTGTGTCAATTGGTCGAGAATTTGGAACTTTATATCATCCTCAGTTTGCTAATGGTCGAGGCAGAGGTCATGGTGGTCGAGGCTTTCCTTTCCAAAACAAGGCATCATGTCAAATTTTCCATAAGGTTGGACATTTGGCAGATGTGTGCTTCTTCAAGTATGACTCCTCTGCGTCATCTCGACAGCCTACTCAGGTGCATTACATTGATTCGAACAATTAGCAAAATATGATGTCATATGAGTCTGCAAATCCTTTTACCTGGCCTACTTAATACACTGAAGTACCTGTCAATTATAACTAAGGTGTGAGTTCTGTAGCTCATACTACTTCGAATGTCAAGTCATCGTTGCACCTGTAGCTGCTACATCAACCAATACTGCCTTGAACAATAATCATACTACTTCTGATTCTAGTCTGGCTCAAGCTTTTGTGGCTTCTCCTGAAATCATAACTGATGAGGCTTGGTATCTTGACTCAGGGGCTACCCGACACATTACAAACTTAGCTAATGCACTTTAGTATGCCGCACCATCAAAGAGTATGGTAATTGCTGGTGGAGGTACAAGTTTACCTATATCATATATTGGTAGTACATGTTTGAATAATATTCAATCAGCAATTGAACAAAGTCCTTTGCGTACCAACCATGCAAAAGAACTTAGTGTCTATTGCTCAAGTCACAAAAGATAATGGTGTTTCAATTGAATTTTTCCCTCATACATGTATTGTTAAGGATCTACAGACCAATAAACCTCTCTTGATTGGAATTGAGTCCTCTAGTATGTACAAACTAAATGTTGCTGCCATATCCTCATCTCAGCTTCAGTTATCAACCCAAACACATCACAATTCATTTTGTTGTTGTCATCTTACTACCACTGTGGATGCATTTTCTCTCTAGCACAAACGACTTGGCCATCCTCATGTTACTACTGTAAAAAGTGTCTTAAAGTCTATCAATATTGATTTACCAAAAACACACACTGATGATGCTTGTAAAATAGGGAAGAGTCATAGGCTTCCATTTGTAGCATCATCTACTATATACAATAAACTACTTGAATTAGTGTCTATGGATTTGTAGGGCCCTGCACCCTTTGCTTCGAATAGTTTTGTGTATTATCTGGCTTTTGTGGATGCATATAGCAGATTTACTTGGATATATCTTCTACATAAAAAATTTGAGGCACTTGCAAAGTTTAAAGAATTCAAACTCCTTGCTGAAAATAGATTTAATACCAAGATTCAACAGGTTCAAAGTGACAATGGTGAGGAAGTCTTGTCATTTACTCCATTTCTCACTCAATGTGGCATTCAACACAGGTTTTCTTGCCCTTACACATTTGAGCAAAATGGCATTGTTGAAAGGAAGCACAGATCAATAGTAGAAACTAGTCTAACACTATTGGCCATTGTTTCTCAACCTTTGTTCTACTGGGGAGATGCATTTCTTGCTGTTGTATTTCTGATAAACCAACTACCTACCATTGCTTTACAAGGTCTTACACCTTGTGAAAAGATTTTTTGGCTCTAAACCAGATTATTCATTACTTAGAGTCTTTGGTTGTGAGTGTTTTCCTTACCTTCGACCCTATAATAAGCATAAACTTGAGTTTAGATCTGCTTCTTGCTTATTTCTAGGATATAGTTCACATCATAAAGGTTACAAATGCTTCAACAGGACCACTGTTAGTGTCTATATTACTAGGCACGTGCAATTCCATGAGCATTCTATTCATGCTCAATCCCAGTTCAATATCCGCCATGCTTCCTCTCAGTCATCTGCCACTACCAGCTTTAAACCACCTGTCTCTCATCACCCTACATGTATCACATCCCTACCCTCTCCACTAATTACTACTAATGTCACACCTCCTAGTTCCTCCCCTTCCAACCCTTCACCTTTACCTACATCAAACATTATCAGTGGTTCTGTACCCTTTACTATTGTGCATGAGCCTGTTCATATCAGGTCTCCCTCCATTGCTAATACTCACTCCATGATTACTCGAAGCAAAACAAGTGTTTTTAAGCCCAAAATCTTCACTGTGGCAAAATATGTGTGTCTGTTCCAAAGACCATTGATGAAGCACTCTCTGATCTTAATTAGACTAAAGCCATCTAAGAAGAGTCTAATGCTCTTCAAAAATTTCAGACTTGGGATCTTGTTCCATTACCACCTGACAAAAAGGTTATTGGATGCAGATGGTTGTGTCGCCTGAAAACTCATGCTGATGGTTTCATTGCAAGGTATAAAGGAAGATTGTTGGCGAAAGGATTCTCAAGAAGTTGGAACTGATTATCGTTACTCTTTTAGTCCAATAGTAAAAGCATGTACCATCCGTGCACTCTTAACTCTTATTGTTACACACAACTGGAAATTGCATCAAGTAGACTTCAATAATACATTCTTGAATGGAGACTTGACAGAAGATGTGTTCATGGAGTAGCCACCGGGCTTTATTCACCTGGATTCAACAGGAAAACCTTTTGTCTGCAAGCTTAAACGAGCCCTCTATGGGTTGAAACAAGCTCCTAGAACATGATTTATGAAGTTGAGTACATATTTGAAAACTCTAGACTTTGTTGCTGCCAAGGCTGATTCGTGTTTGTTTGTTAAAAAGACTGATAGTCATGTTACTTATCTGCTAGTATATGTGGATGACTTGGTCATCACTGGTTCCAATGAAGATGAAGTTCAGAGTCTGATTACTGCAATGAGACCAGTCTTTTCTTTAAAGGACTTAGGTGAACTATCTTTTTTCTTGGGCATTGAGTTCCAATGATCCTCTAAGGGAATTCATTTGACTCAGAAAAAATATATTCACAGTCTCTTGGCAAAAACACATATGATTGGCGCATATGCTTATGGTTCCCCCATGGCTGTCAACACTCAGTTGTTTGATAATGACAGCCTGCCATTCTCAGATCCTCATCTATATCGCAGTGTCATCGGTTCTTTATAGTATTTGCGTTATACCAAGGCAGACATTGCTTTCACTGTTAACAAAATTGAGTCAATTTCTTCAGGAACCAATTGTGAAGCATTGAAACTGTGCTAAGAGGCTTCTTAGATACTTAAATGATACAAGTACCCACAGGTTGCTCATTAAACTAGTTCAGTAGTGTAACATTTAGGCATATGAAGATTCTGATTGGGGGGGTATCACCACAAGGAAAAACAAAGAAGATGAAGTGCTAGTGTTGCCTGAGAACAAACAATCCACCAGTAGTTTCTGCATTTATCTTGGTGCAAATCCAATTTTGTGGGTTTCAAGAAGGCAACAGGTTGTATCCAGATCTGCTACAGAAGCAGAATATCGAAGCGTAGCTGACTCAATCACTGACTTAATGTGGATGTTATCACTGTTAAAGGAAATGTATGTAGAGGTTGTCAACACCCCTTGTATCTGGTGTGATAACACAAGCACTGTAGCTCTATCGTCCAATCCTGTTTTGAACTCCAATACTAAGCATGTAGAATTGGATGTTCACTTTATCAGAGAAAAGGTAGCAACAGGTACTGTTACTTGCGAACATACTGACAAAGCCACAAGTGTATGGTATGTTTGCTTAATGTCGACACAAGTTTAATATCTTATCTCAAGATGAAGTTCACAATGGTGACTCGCTCAACGTAAAGAAAAGCCCGTTAGAAGAGGAGCCAGATCTCAACGGGGAGAATATTGACCAAATATGAATAATAGCATATTAATTAGTTAGATTAGTCTGCCACGTGTCTGTATTAGTTTCAGTATTGTTGCTATTATGACGTGTCGTGCATGCTATCAGTTTGTTATGCATTCTGTTACACTTCTCTTATCTCTACTTATCAGTAGGGGTAGACATAGGTGGGGGGCGAGGGGTGGCCCCCGCCCCCCTTAAAATTTTACAAAAAAAAAATTAAACATCAATCCCAACACATGACGTACGACAATTGGTTCGCTTTCACATACATACATACATACACACACACACACACACACACACACACACACACACATACACACACACACACACACACACACACACACACACACACACACACACACACACACACACACACACACACACACACACACACACACACACACACACACACACACACACACACACACACACACACACACACACACACACACACACACACACACACACACACACACACACACACACACACACACACACACACACACACACACACACACACACACACACACACACACACACACACACACACACACACACACACACACACACACACACACACACACACACACACACACACAGAAACCCACCATTCGAATAATAAAGAGTTGGGGCCCACCTTTAATATATCCCCAACCCCACTTATTTTTTCTTCAAAACAAATCGCCTCTTCTTCCTTTAACTAGCAGCTCGTTCACCCTTTTTTTAACAGCTTATGACAAATTTTAAGGATCAATAAGGTACTCAAAATCACTTTTTTTAATTAAATTTCCTTCATGAAATTTATTATACATGATTTTATCTTTCTAATGATGCTAATTTTATACTAATTAGAGAATATTTTAGGGTTATGATTTTGGGCAAGTTTTGAGTTTTGTTAAAAGATGGCTATGAGAATATAGATAATGACTAATAGTTAATTTTAATCGGTTTATTTTTGTTATAAATAATATTTTTAAAATCATAATGGTCATGAAATAATTCATGCTCTTTGTAGGTGATTATTATGGATTTAATTATAAATGAGTTTAACAATATGAAAACACGTAGAGTAAGAGTCAAGTGAAGTAATCTTAATTTCTGGAATAGATTTCTTTCAATTTTTTATATATTAGATCTGTATCGTATTTCAAGTACTTTTATTTATAATGTAACATTTTTAATTTTCGGTCCGCCTTTGTTTATCAGATTCATCCTGTTAAGACTTCTATATAATGTAAAGTTATGAACGATTATCAATATACTCTGAAATATAGAGATCTTGGCCGGCACTCTCGACATAACTTAACATTTCTATATAAACGGACGTTTATATAGAAATGTTTATTTTCTTCCGTCAACGATAGAGCTACATAAAATAAAAGCTTTTCAAACGAACCGCCGGCAGCTATAGTAAGGGACCGGATAATATTAATAAGATTAGCTTAATAATAATATAGTAATTATCAAAATATTTTTTTGACCAAAACCAACACGTATTAAATTTGATTTAATCGGAAGCATGCAGAAGATTGATTAACCTATAATTGAGGAATGGCGATTTACAATCTTTCCTCGTAGAGTCGTAGCTTACTATTCGGAGATGTCAAATATCAAGGTCCCACAAATATCACAGATTAGTTAACCTGTAACCACCATATCAACATCAACAATTAATAAGTGCTTAATACAATAATACATACTTATCACACTTACATAATGATTGATTAGAGAAGTTGGTTAAATTAGTTAATATGACGTACTCTTTTTTTTTTTTTTGATAAAACAGTAGCAGCCATATGTAAAAAAACTAAACCAGATCCTTAGCAATCAGCCTTCTAAGCTCCATATCAGCAGATGAGAGGATATGTAGCCCAGTCTGCCCAGACATATAACTGATGACATACTCCCTTTATCCCTAGATATAAACTTCAAATAATCTATTTGCATTTAAAAAGACAGTTAAAATTAATTAAAAGCAATGTATATATATTCTCAACTATACTTGGCCTTTACTTGTAAAAAGGATAAGTGAGAGAGAAAATGAAGGGATAAAGTTGAAAAAAGTGAAATAAATACTTTGACAAAAGGAAAATGAAGCTTACATTTTGGAATAAGCTTATTTACAAATTTGAAGCATATTTTGGGACTTAATTCTTTTATTTCTTCTCCTCGAGCTCTTTGATTATTGTTGAAGGAGCATCTGTAAGGACAAATTCAAAAAACATTGACAAATATAAAAAGAGTATAATTTTTAAAACATTTTAGTGAAGAAGAGGGCATACTTTTGTTTCTTATATGTACACATCTTCCTTAATTCTTTCATTTCTTCTCCTCGAGCTCTTTGATTATTGTTGAAGGAGCATCTGTAAGAACAAATTCAAAAAACATTGACAAATATAAAAATAAAATAAAAATTCTTACATTAAAGACAAAGATTAATTTCCTAAATATGTCTTATAATAAAAATCAAGTATGTGGGGCTCTTTTGCTGGCAAAAATAAAATAAAATAAAAATGTTGGGTTCTTTTGAGCAAAGCTCGACTCCACCCGAAGGGGGGAAAGCAGTCTTCCACCTATCTATAAGGGAAAATAATAAACGTATTTGATTAATTAAAAATATATATTATAATAAATATAGAGTTGATCTAACGGTGTAAGACCTCACTAAATTTTTTTGATTTCAAACGGGAGACACGTGTTGGGAGGGGCAACTCTTTTTTTTTTTTTTAAATTAATGCATTGGTTATAACCATGATATATACGAATTTTTGTTTTTTTAGTCATTTTAGTGTATGATACCGGATAATAATAATAATAATATATATTTTAAATTATTTAAAAATTTCATTTATATATGTCTCTTTTAAAGTTAAATATAGCCGAAAATTATATTCAGCTAATTTAGAATGTATTATGAAAAATATTATATTTTACTACATAGTAGTGCTTATATCTTTTAATTAAATGACTTTTAGAATCTCAAATATATAATACTACCTCCGATCTTAATTATAGGAACACTTTTGTAGTGTAATTTGCACTACAAAAGTGTTTCTATAATTAGGACCGAAATTGCACTATAAAAGTGTTTCTATAATTAGGACAAAGGGAGTAGTATATATTTTAAAATATATCAATTGTTCATTCTTCTCTCTCTGATGGGGGCTGCCTTGCCTTTGCGTATATGTTGTATGTAGAGATAGAGTCCTCTTACGAATTATGATCAACCAGTTGTGCAAGTGAAGTGTACATGTATATTTAATTCGTCCATGCTAAGCAAAACAAATTAAATATCGTCATGCTTTGAAATATTAAAGGTGAAAAAGAAAAATCATCTAAAGTTCAGCATGAAATATATATAAATGAAGGTATTAAAAGGATTTTTTACGTATAAAGTTTCTGATTACTGTTGAATCAATGACTATATGGCCGGCCCTTTATGCCTCTCTCCTGAATAATCCTTTTACGTTAAAAAATAATAATAAATGTTCCAAAGGTGAAAGCGAGCTTCATTATTCAATCTTATTGATGAGGTAGTCATGGCGGCTGTGATTATTGAAAGGCAAATGTCAAATATTTAAAGAAATGACGTACATTATGCATGATGAGTATAACAAGACAACATATATAAAGTGCAAAATGTAATTCGATCGGCAATGGCCACATGTGCCTTTAATTTCTTAGTTAGTTGGCTCATCTAAAATGGTCCCAGATATAGATAGAGTCACCCATATAAAAAGGTCATAAAGAAGCTGAAATTGCCTCACCAACTCAAGTTTGTTTAATTTTCTCCTCTCTCCTGCACAATAATAATGGCTATGGTAGCAGAAGGAAAAGAAGATTACACTGAAGATGGTACTGTGGATCGTAAAGGCAGACCAGTATTAAGATCAAAGACTGGAGGAGTGGAGGCTGGAGAGCTTGTTCCTTCATAGTAGGTAAATATATACCATCTTTAATTTAATTAGTATTGCTTTTCTTGAATTATCACATGTTTAAACGCATTTATATGTGTTTATAGGGTTTGAAGTATTTGAGAGGTGGCATACTATGGAATTGCTGCAAACCTGGTGCTGTATCTAACAACAAAGCTGCATGAGGGCACTGTGAAATCTGCAAACAATGTTACCAACTGGGTTGGTGCCATTTGGATGACGCCAGTTGCAGGCGCTTATATAGCTGATGCTCATCTTGGCCGATACTGGACCTTCGTATAGCTGCATCAACCATTTCTGGGAGAACATTGCTCCTTAGCAAAAAGTTCCTAAACAAATTTGCACCTTAACCTTGTATATAATCCACTTACCTATAAACTTGTTTTTCGGGTTGAAATTAAAATCATTCATTAATGATATTGCAAAATTTGCTGCAGATTCCTTGACAAAGCTGCAACAATAATGACTGGCCAAACTTCACCATGGATGCTTTGTACAGTGACCCAAGTTGAAGAAACCAAACAAATGATGAAGATGATGCCTATTTTAGTCGCAACATTTATCCCAAGCACTTTGATAGCTCAAGGGGGGACACTTTTCATCAAGCAGGGCACAAAACTAGACAAGAGTATGGGCCCACATTTTGAGATCCCTCCAGCAAGTCTTGCTGCATTTACAACCATCTTCATGCTCGTAAGCCTTGTGATCTATGACCTTCTTTTTGTTCCTTTTATGAGACGCTTCACCAAGAACCCTAGAGGGATCACTATGCTTCAGAGACTTGGGACTGGCCTTGTGTTGCACACCATAATTTTGGTGACAGCGAGCTTGGTTGAAAGAAAGAGACTAAGTGTTGCCAGAGAAAAACATCTTCTAGAAATTAAGGATGTGACTCCTCTTTCTATATTCATACTTCTCCCTCAGTTTGGTTTGGCTGGGATTGCTGATACCTTAGTGGAAGTTGCAAAGTTAGAATTTTTTTATGATCAAGCGCCACAAGGCATGAAAAGTCTTGGGACGTCATATTTCTCAACCAGCATTGGAATTGGAAGTATTTTGAGTTCTTTCATTTTGTCAACTGTTGCTGATGTTACCAAGAGAGATGGTGGAAAGGGTTGGCTTTTGGATAATCTCAATGTGTCGCATTTAGATTACTTCTATGCGTTCCTGGCCGTCCTCAGCTTTCTCAACTTTCTCTTCTTTTTGGTTGTTTCCAAGTCATTCGTGTACAATGCTGATTTTACAGCAGAAGCCAAAATAATGGATTTGGAGATGGAGGATTCATCACCAAACAAAACTTCGTCTCATCAGGATATGTACAAGACCGACCTAAGCATACAGTTTCCACAGCCAGAGGCAGCCAACTAAGATTAGGGCAAATAGTTTTAGTAAAAACAAAGCTTGTCAGATTTATCTTATTGTACTATGTGAGTCGTCTTTTCTTAATTTTCGTGGCATGCCCTATTACGATCTTGATCAAAGCAATATATAGTTTTCCTTCCTAGTAATTTATAAAGGTCAAGAAATTAAAAATCAGTATGACGACCTTTTTATTAATGATTAGACAGACCAAATATTAGTAAAAGAAAAGTGATACTCCTGTATGTCATTTTGCTGTGATGTGATCGCGAGCTAGTTTCAAAGTGAAAGCTGTTAATGAATGATTCCAAGAACCTGCATTGAATGTTGTTAGGAAATAATATATTAGTAATAATGTATATATCTGAAATCATGGGATTGTAATCAGATCCCATATAATTAGGGATTACACATATAATCATCATTATGAGCCATTATGTATAGGCTCCTCTCTCTTATATAAATGCTCATATGTTTATCATGAATATAATAATATATCTTTCTGATTCATTTCACTACATGGTATCAGAGCTTAGGAGTTGTTCTTGGCCAATTTGAGTTTTTTTTCGGTGGCCACTATTACTGTAGTGTGAACATTTACTATAGCATGAACAGTGACAATGGCCTATCTCGGCGTGTGTGAGCTCGTGTCATTTTAGTTTCTATCAATTTTCTGGTTGATTATAGTATTGTTCCGTGAACAGTGACCGTGACTCGTCATTGTTCACAGGGGGAGAAAGAAAGTGTGCGCCTTGTCATTGGTGGTTTTGTTGTCTCTGGTTCTAAGACAGCAACCACCATGGCTGTCGGAGCTTGTTCGGTGGTTGTCTAGCGAGATTCTATTTGGGTTTTAGGGTCTAGGTTCATCATTCCAATTCGTGAGTTTGGTTCTTCTTAATTCAAGTTGGTTACTTTCGTGTGTTGGCATCTCCTGAGCTTTACGACTTTTGCTCACTACTACAAAAAACGACCTAAATAAGACCCAATTAACGTCCCTTTTTAGAGGGACGTCTCGAAGGGGGAAGTCGTTTTTTTCACTTTTGGCGTCTGATTGTATTCGGGACGTCTTATGTAGGCGTCCTAAATATAATTCAGGACGCCTCATTTAAGACGTCCTAAAATTAATTTAGGTTGTCTTATGTATGATTTAAGACATCCTAAAATTAATTTAGGTTGTCTTATGTATGATATAAGACGACCTAAAATTAATTTAGGTTGTCTTATGTATGATTTAAGACAACCTAAAATTAATTTAGGTTGTCTTATGTATGATTTCAGACCTATGTATGATTTTAGACGTCCTAAAATTAATTTAGGTTGTCTTATGTATGATTTAAGACATCCTAAAATTAATTTAGGTTGTCTTATGTATGATATAAGACGACCTAAAATTAATTTAGGTTGTCTTATGTATGATTTCAGACCTCCTAAAATTAATTTAGGTTGTCTTATGTATGATTTTAGACGTCCTAAAATTAATTTAGGTTGTCTTATGTATGATTTAAGACATCCTAAAATTAATTTAGGTTGTTTTATGTATTATTTTAGCCAAAAATCAATTTCATCAGCTGATCCAGCTGGTTTCTTCACTCCAATGACACGCAAATACATACATACATACATCAACACCAACACTACATTATTACTAACAATCCAAATGAATATTTCACATGCCTAACGTTTAAAGATAGAACACATGTCTCAAAACAGAAGGTTATAAATCAAAAGAAGGATTTTGTTTTGGTAGAGTTTGAAACTGACAAAATGAATTCTTGATTAGTTTGAGTAAGCTTTTGTTAATATTTAGAGAGCGATGAAGAATAAAATATTATGGAAGTGAGGAATCAGAAAAAAAAAAAATTTAAGGGAAAGGGAAGAACAGATCGGACCTGAAATTAAGAATGGCACCAATAGTGAAGCATGAGATCATCATCCTTTCAAACTCCGGTGCCGTCATCTCCTCGCTGTTGTCTCCTCGGCCAGCAAGATCAAAGAGTGTTGAAGGAGTAGGAATAGATCGAAAGAGAAGATGTGGGGTGCAGAGGAGAGAAGGGGAAGGCGTATATGCAGATCAAATGAGAAGAGAAAGGGATAAATGAAATTAAATGAGGGATGGTGTGTAGAGGAAAGAAGGGATAAATGAAATTAAACAAGGGATGAGAAAAGTCAAGCGCGAGGGAGAGCGATGGTGATGATGCGTGCGAGAGAGAGAGGGGGACGATTAACTAATGAAAAGGTGAGAGGATATTAATAAAGGAGCAGGAAACAAAAATACTTATTTTGGCGACTGAAATACTTTTAGGTCGCCAAAATATCGCTTTTGGCGACACTGATATACTTTTAGGTCGCAAAAAAATTCTAGCGCCAAAAATTTCCCAAATTTTCAAAAATGCGCCAAAAATGTTGATTTTGGCGACTTGAAATACTTTTAGGTCGCCAAAAATATCGCTTTTGGCGACTGATATACTTTTAGGTCGCAAAAAAATATTCTAGCGCCAAAAATTTCCCAAATTTTCAAAATTGCGCAAAAATGTTGATTTTGGCGACTGAAATACTTTTAGGTCGCCAAAATACTGCTTTTGACACGATATACTTTTAGGTCGCAAAAAAAAAAATTCTAGCGCCAAAAATTTCCCAAATTTTCAAAATTGCGCCTAAAATGTTGATTTTGGCGACTGAAATACTTTTAGGTCGCCAAAATATTGCTTTTGGCGACCTGATATACTTTTAGGTCGCCAAAAATACTGATTTTGGCGTCCTGATATACTTTAAGGTCGCCAAAATTTTCCACGCGCCAAAAAATATCCTAAATTGCGCCAAATATTACATTTTAGACGTCCTAAAATAAATTTAGGTAGTCAAAAAAAACTTTAGGCGTCCTAAATTAAAATTTAGGTTGTCTAAAGTCTCAAAATCAAGTAAATAATTACGACAATGCCACCGCCTTCACTTTTTACTTCCTTTTTTAAAATAAGGACGTCTTTTAGGGTAGTAATATCCATATTTTGTAGTAGTGGCTATTCTAGGCAATTATTTGTTGTTTGGTAGTCTTTGTGTAACCCTTTTGTTCTTTGCCTCCGGTGGAGTGTTTCTTTGGTGTTTCTCTTTGTTGGGACGTTTGGAGTATTGTTTGGCCCCTAGACTGAGACCGTTTGTTGTTCGTCCTTGATGAGATGTTCATTGTTGCTTTATCTCTAGTGAGACGTTTGGAGTATTGTTTGGTCCTTGTGAGACCGTTTGCTGCAACTTCTACTTTGGTTCGGTACTCTTTGTTATTCTAACTCTTTGTGAAGTTGTTGGATCATTTCTTTTGAATGTCATCGGTGTGACATTTGGTTGAACTATTCTTATATGTGCCTGAACTTGCTGGTTGATTCAAGATCTCATGAAGAAGAAAATTATTTTGTTTGGATGTATTTATATTATGTTTTCTTGTAACAAGTTGAACATGATTAACATTTATACTTCAACTTGAGGAGGAGTGTTAGGAAATAATATATTAGTAATAATGTATACATCTGAAATCATGAGATTGTAATTAGATCCCATATAAGTAAGGATTACACATATAATTATCATTATAAGCCATTATGTATAGGCTTCTCCTTTTTATATAAATACCCATATGTTTATCATAAATATTATATCTTTCTGATTCATTTCACTATTTGTTGATAAGAGGAGGTCGTAGTTGAGTCCAACAGTATGCATCATATGTGAAAAGACGTTCTCAATATTAACTCATCTTTATCTGAATTCACACTAGGTGTTTTTCTCTTATGTGCTTCTTAGGTGCTTTTCTCTTTAATTAGAGGGATTAGACATTTTTTTTTATTTTTTTTAATTTTTTTTATATATTCTATTATTTAGATTAGATTATATGCTGCATCTTGAAATTTTTTTTGCACCCAATATCTCAAATTAATTAATTTCTAGGATATTGGGGTTAGAGGAAAATATTTTTGAATGCAGAACTGGAAATTAATTAATTCGAGATATGTGGTGAAAAAAAAAATCAGGATCTAGCATATAATCTAATCTAAATAAATAGAATATATAAAAAAATTTAAAAAATAAAAAAAAAGAATATCTAATTCCTCTAATTAGAGAGAAAAACACCTAAGAAGCACATAAGAGAAAAGCACCTAATGTGAACCCTATTGTGCTTTATGATATTCTAGCTGGCTCCTTGCCTTACTTTTTTTTTTTTTTTATCGTTTTGTTCTTTTCAGTTTTCACTACTTCATTTATTAAGCATTTGTACTATTTCTTTGGCATCCTTTCAGATTTTCCGAGCCTCTCCGAAGTCAGATATTTTATTGTCATATGATAAAAGAAGTTCTAAATTTTAGGTTATACAAATAAATAAACCCTTCAATTTCAAATACATGACTTTTGTTGGATATTTTTGTTTTTGTTTTTGTTTTGTGATAAATGTCTTTTTTTCTTTAAGCTTCACGCTCGAGGAGTGCAATCTATTAGAGAGAAATGTCAGCGATTAATTAAAGATGGATTTGAGGGGAAAATATTATTTTGATTCAAATTTAATTTAGGTTGCCTATGTAGGATATGTATTGATTTAGGTATCGGTACCTTCATATTTGATACAGAAGGAATTGCACACACTACAATCATTGAAATAACATGTAATCAATGGAGTCTGTATATTTGGTGCAGAAAAAATATAAACAACAAAATCGCACCCACTAGTATTATTGATCTATGAGAAAGTGGTTTTAAATGAGTTCAGAACACGAATTTAGGGGAAAAAGAATTTATAGCAAAATTTGCGGTTGGTCTTGCTTGTCTTCATCTTCGTAGAGCTTCGATCCTTATTGCTATGGTCTATGAGAAATCTATCTTTTGGTTATCTCACTGAACATGAAGCTCAACACCCCCTCCATCTCCTTAACTTCCTTTCCTAACAAAATCTTCAGTCTCTTGCATCTCAATGTTGGTTCCACTTTCATCCACCGTTTCGTCACCGGGAGATGCTACAGATAATATTCCATCATGTTCTGCATCATCAGTTTCTTGTTCATATTCAGTATTCTGCAATTCAGTACGAGTGTTTTTATCAACAAAATCTCTCTTCCTTTCTACAAGACCTAATGGTCCTTCTATGTTCAGTGAAACTGTTTCTGAATCGATAGCAACTTCTGACTCATCTTCCTCTGCAACTATGCCATTCTTTGAAGAGCATGAATCATCTTCCTGGGAAAAAACACCAGCATGTGAGGGATGGTCGGCCTCTTCAAGTGTAACCACGTGCTCCTTGGGTGGAAATTTTGTTTTCTCAATCTCCAGCAGCATTTGTATCGTCTGCGTAGCAGCATCAATCGCCCATTCATCGTTATCAACATCTCTGAAAGGGAATAAGAGGACATCATCAGAAGAAAGGTAGCACTGGGAAAACACTGATAATGAAAAAAACATTACCTGAAAGGATCGATTCCTGCTGAAAGAAAGGTTGATTTTATGAGTGAGACAAGTAACATGGGATCATTGGAAAAGTATCCTCCGTACATTGTAATTTCCATCAGGAATTGCACATCCAGAACAAACTGCTCAATAAACGACTAGCTAGTTAAATGGAAATCATGATTCGAGTTGAGGTTCGCAATCTCAAGTTGGTACATGAGAACTAATTTTCCATTCCACTCTACAGACAACAAGTTCAAATAGTAGAATAACGTCAGGTTAAGAGAAGAGAGGGAACGGGAAGATCAAAACCTGCTTGGAGTCATCATGTTCTGAGCTTGTATTCTCTTCTTCACTTCCGAGAATGTTTTTGTTTTGGGAAACCCAAATAAAGATGGACTCCATCATCTCTCTCAGTAAGCCCATCAGCCAATCCGCTTCCAAAACGTTTCCTTCAGCAAGTTGCTCCAATTTCCTCAGTTCAAGAAATAAAATCTTCCCACAGTGGAAAAAAGATATATCATATCAAAGATCAAATGTAAAATATTACACTACATAAATTTCTTAGAATAAAAAACAGGCAGCAGTTTCTTTGAACTTCCTTCAGCTATTTGTGTCCTTTCTACAAGTTACAGCGTCCTTTTCTGCAACTTAGTTTTAGAAATACTGAAGTAAACTTCAACAAGTGCTGAAAAGTGAAATGAATTTGAGGTTTAGTAATCTCAGCTTTCTCTTAACAGCCCATCCACTTTGGCTTTACCACTCAACTTAATAGTAATGTTGCCTGCAGATTCATTGCGCGGACGACTTTCAGGACAACATAAGTAAAAGACATACCTGAAGAACACCAGAGGGCATTAGATTGGGGATTGTGTTAGCATCGCACTGTTCGTTATCGTGAGTGGCTAGAGTAGTTTCATGGCTTCTATGAGTAGACAGTACTCTGAGTATGAACTGCTGGCAGAATTGATGTCTCAACTTATTAGAACTTTCTTCTATGAACAATAGAAAATCATCAAGCTCCGTGTGCTGATAAGCGACCGAATGGTTTCCCATTGAGTTTGAATCTATGTCAACGGTGCTCCTAAAGATACTCTCACCCAAGATATTGAGAAGCTGTACTAACGTTGACATATTTGCCAAAATAGAAACCTGTTGTGGCACAGACTCAGCTGGCATGATTCTAGAAGTATCTTTCTCTATTACACTTGTGTCATATGTGAGGGCTCGTTCAAGTATAATAACATACTCTAAGAAAAGTTTCGTTAGTCCACTGATGACTGAACCTCCCATTTCAAGGTCAATCAAGGGAGATGTATCTTCTACAATGGCCTGATAAAAGAGGCGACGACTGAAATATGTTACACTTACTATCAAGTACCAAATCAATATACATGTTTGTGCGTGAAGTTAGGAATCAGAACCCAAAATAATTGATGCCAAAAAAAAAGGAACCCAAAATAATTGATGCCAAAAAAAAAGGAACCCAAAATAATTGGAGAGCAATTAGAAACCTGCAGTAGTGTCCAAAATTTCCGGCCACTGGAAGTTAGCAGGCAATATTCCGGTTGTTGTCCAACTGCCCGAGATGGTGATCCTCCACCAGAAAGTCCAGGTACAAGATATCTCTCTAGAACCCAAGGATCACTGGCGGAGAAGATAGCAATCACTTTCTCAAAGTGGTTTATATGTAGAAGCAAGACCTCTTCCATGCAGGGGCATAGATGCCTTACCAAGTATGGTCGCAACACCAGGTTGTGATTTTCTAACAAAGAACAGTACGAGACTGCAAACTGCACAGCTTTTATGGCATTGGACAACCCGCCACTAACCTCTGAGATGCTTTTAACATATTTTTCCAAACAAGTGATAAATGAGTTAGTTTCTTCACATGCCCACTGCTCAAGTTCAGATGCATAAGAAGAATTTTCTCCACATAATTTCACAAAGCTCCTTGCCGCATGTGAAATCATAGAAAATACGAATCTTGCCAGTTCTCTTACGTATATCCCATTCGAAGATGATCTTGACCACTGCAAATTACAAGTTCCGGTAGAAATACGCAAATAGTAATGTCTAAGTAACAGATTGACAGCAAGTTGACTATCCCCAAGCCTGCGAATACCAGATAGTGTTTTGTGTAACTCCGGTCCTGCTGTTTTTGAATTATCAGCTGTCTGCGTCAATATGCGCATAAGGGTAGACTTTCTCTCCGTAATCAAAGATTTGTATAACATGATCTCGCTCTGTGGATAATGGTCTTCAAAATGATTGTTTTGAAAATATTCATCTGAAGACTCTAAGAGTTCCAATGCTTCATCTATCCGGTTTTCATACAGATAAATATCCAGCTTCTCCGTAACATCATTAATGTGAACTTCTAATTCACTGGGAGAAGATAGCAAAGCGTCTGTCTTATCTTCAAAGGTTGAATTTATGATATCTTCTGATAGTATCTTTGGATATATGTCATCTATAAGATTCTTAACTAGTCTTTGATGGGCTATAAAATGGTTTTCTAGTTGCAGAAGTTCATTTTCAACTCCTTTCACCTCCTCTAGTATTCTGCACATTCGAGAGCGTATCTCAACCTAGTATTCTTATAACCCATCACAAAATATAATAAGCATTTCAGAATTGTTGCGTCTAAAAGATTAATGCTCCAAAAAGAGTCTAAAATCATACAGCTGATCTTCCTGATTGTGAAATATGAAAAATTCCGTTTGCATTTAAATGAAACGAGGGAAGCAAAGATCTAACGTGAGCCTTCAGACCATGACATTGAACACAACAAACACGATCAATCACATTAGATCAAGGGCAAGCGCAATCTAGTAAATGGAAAGTGAAATCTGGGAAAACCTTTACCTAACGAAAGCTGAACAATTAGCCAAGATGTTTGTCTGCAACTCTTCACTTGCCACTACCTTAAGCTCCAGAAGTTCAGAACAGAGATGCTTGATGCCCTATCATCAACAAATACAATTTGTTTGTTTTGGGAAGGAAACATATACTCAATTGAACAGAGAGGAAGAGGGGGTGTGGGATTCAAACCCGTCCAGTAATGGATTCAATTTCAGGCTCGATATCTCCTCGATCACTCGAAACCGAAGAAACGAAGGAGCTGGGCTCTGAATTCATCGAACTTTGAAATTCTTGGTGATCTCTGAAGTGGAACCTGGAAGACTCCATGGGGATATACTGTCGGAGCAACAATCACAAACGCAAAAGCAATGCCTCGCCAATCGTAAGGTCAAATGGTTTGAACGACGAAACGCAGGAAAGCAAGAGGATCAAACATTTGTAGATAACGCTCGTCGTCGGATTGCGGGACGATCATCCTTGGTTTTCCCAGTTGAAACGTTGGAATCTGAGAACACAAAAAACCCATCAACCTTTCTGGACGTTTGCTTTTCATTTTGGCGCCACATTACCTGTTTCGTTAAAAAAAAATAAAAAATCAGAATAAATTATTATTTATTCTAGTTTCTCAATGATTGATCTTCTACAAATTCTCATTCTACCAAGGGATTTTTTTTTTTTTTTATAAATTCAATCATTCTGTGTCAACAAATATAACCACTTTTCCCTCTATTTGTTTATAAATTCTAATTAACTATTTTTCGTAAATTTAAAAAATATTTTTTTGGGGCAAAATCTCAATATATATGCTTAAACGATTTGAAATTCCGCAGGAATAATTTTACAATGACGGCTACAGAATATTTTGTCAATATCTGTGGAAATCGTAATAAATTTCATTTCATTGAAAATCACGACATATTGAAATTCTCAAAGCTAAGAGCATATAATTTGTTTGGATTAATTGCAGAAGTTATTTCTTCAACGTCATTTACAGTGTAGAAGAAAAATATATTGGAAGAGTTTTATTTTGACTTATATCAATATATTTGTGAAAAGCTAATTGAAATAAGCATTGTTGTAAAATAAAAACTAGTGTAAAAATGTAAAAGCGTATGTTTTTATTAGGGTTATATGTATTGAAACGCAAGTAAACCCTGTCCTGAGTAGAAACTGATAGAAACGTCGTTCAAACATCTACAAACATAGGTTTTTACAGTTTCTACTGTTTTTACTTTAACAAAAAAAGGATGAAAAGTTGAAAACTCTGTTTCATTTCAATATTAAAAGCTTAAAGACGAGGTAACAAAATCACAGTCATCATGGGAAAGACATTTTACAACGGCAATAACTACCAATTATAATTGGTGTCCAATACCACAAAAAAAAAAACAATAATTATCTTGATAATATCCATGGCATAGAAAAAAGCCAGAGAATGGTGAGAATGTCTCATTCTCTCATTGGTCATGTTACGGACCTAGTCAAGGCCCACTATCTCACTAGCTAGCGCAGGGGGCAATCCACGTAGTGGTCACAACCCACTAGCCGTGGGACCCACCACCTACTGTGGCGGTTGGCACGATCCCAGCCACGACCGTGGATGATCTCGCACAATCCTTGGACACACACAACACGGGAGTCAAGGCGTCAACCGACTGTGTACACTCTATATATATGACTGAGGAGATAGGCGCCTGTACGCACATTCTAATCCCCGACTAATCTACATTCAAACACACGCACACACAAGCACCCTTTAGGCGAAACGCCCGCTTGTGTACCGTGATCACATCTCTCTCCCGGACGCTTGCCCTATAAGCATACAGAGGAGCATCTAGATCCTATATCAAATCACCGCCTCCAATAGTCGGACATCGTAGTTCTACACCAGCACAGCTGGCGCCGACCGTGGGATTGGTAAACTTCAATTCCTTGACCATGAGGATTAGCACTCGTGCTTCTAGCCGAGACAATCGGAGGTCGACCGAAGCCGGTGACACCCGTCAACCACCACGACAACCACCCCGTAACAAACAAATACCGATCAACCCGTACGAGGACGACCAAGAGGAGGAGGAGGACCGGCTATCTCAAATGAGAGGAACCTTGGTTCCCAAAGAACGAACGAAACCGTGAGGACAACCCGTCCGACACGAGTCCCCGGCCCACGAAACCAAGATCGTGGGGCCCGTAACTCCAATCCAGTGGGGTGGCCGAGACATCCCACCCGCCGAACCGATTTTCGTTCTTCCAAGCCGGATGCTTGCGATAATGAGGCGGGTATACAACATAGACAAGCGTCATACCCTTCACTACCAATGAGCGGAAGAGCGGGAGAAAAACGGAACCGTGCTCTTTCTAGCACCTGACCGGGAAGATAGAACGTGGAAAGAGGATGACAAAGACGAGAGCTCGCTAGTCGCGCATGCGCACGAAGAAACCGTTAATAGCAGGAGGCGGACTTCCCCGGGCAGGAGTGCCAATAGGAGAAACCCACACCGAGACGAAGAAGGCCGACCTCTGATCAGGAACAATCGAGGTGACAGGGCGATTCCTCCAAATGGGTTCCAGCGGCGAAGATATGTCAGCCAAATGCACAATAGCTTTTTCTCGGAGGAAATCCAAAACGCCCGCTCCTGTGAGAAGTTAAATTTGGGCGAGTTGACGAAGTATGATGGCTCACAAGACCCGAAAACTCATTTAGAGGACTTTGACGTTCACATGTCGGCTAGAGGCCTCAAGGAACCGATCGTGCCTCGCATTTTCTCCGCGACGTTAAAAGGACCGCGTTGAAGTGGCTCCACACTCTTCCGTTCGGATCGATTCACAATTTCGAGGACCCTGCCGAGGCCTTTGAGTTGCACTTCGCAACTAGCAAACGGCAACCGAAATCCCGCATTCTCTCGTCCAAAATCAGGCAATGGGTCGAGAGCGCTCCAAAGTTATCTTGATCGTTTCAATCACGCGTACCGCAGCGCGCGGACTCAACGAGGACGTACACGTTCACTTGTTGGTGGATGGCCTCGATAAAGAGTCCCGCCCGGCAATCTTTCCTAAAGGAGCACGCAAAAAATCTTAACGACTTCATAACCCGCTCAAAGAAGTACTTGGACGTCGAGCATATGCGAATGGCAAACAACCCCAATCCGAGGCGGGACCAAGATTGTAACCACCCCTCCTGTGGGTCGAGACTTCACCGACACCGTAAATAGGGACTCCCGCAGTAAAGGGAACGAAAACAAGAGCCGGGTGGTAAGTTTGATCAGTGGAGCAATGCACAGAAATATGCGGCCCCGACCGTGCCTCTGGTCTCAAGTGTGGAAGGAGGTGTCAACAACCGAGATGATAGAAGGTGGACCGATCTCGTCCGTCCCTATCGAAGATCCGGGGTAGACCGGTCCAAATATCGCTCATTCCATGATGGGCGAGGCCATACAACGGATGAATGCTACGAGCTCCGTGATGCAATCGAACGATTTGTTCGTGAAGGAAAACTTCAACAATATGTCATAGAGCATCAAGGGAAAGGTGGAAAACGAAAACCAAGAACCGCAGCAGAGTCCTCCCCGAAAGTTCAAAAGCAGGACGATAAGTGCAAGGCTCTTGAGGTCGATGACGAATTTCCGTAAGCTTGAATTCGACCGTAACGTGATCGGCCGGAGCAATGGGCGGAGGCGGAGATACTATGAGCCAGCGAAGGAAATACCTCCGAGAAGTCCTATCCGTAGAGACCGACCAAAATTCAAGGAATATCATAATGAGCCAGCACGTTCGCCCTTATTTTTCACGAGTGACGACCTCAGGGACGTTGTCCCCGGCCATCAGGATGGGCTAGTGATCACCGGATAAGTGTGGTCAATTGCCGAGTCAAGCGGATATTCAGGATCGCCGGCAGAACCCGCCGACATACTAAGCTGGGAGGCGTTCAAAAGAATGAGCCTGGACCGGGAAGACTTGAAGCCGTGCAAGACAAAACTCATCGGGTTTAATGGAGAACAAATACGTCCGAAGGGGTTTATCGACCTCCGGCTCACCCTAGGAGTTAAAGCCTTCAAGTCGGAAAGAGTGCGATTCATAAAGGGCCGAGTTCGTTTCACCCTACAACATAATCTTGGGAAGGCCGACCATTCATAAATGGGACATGCCGGTATCCACTAAGCATCAAAAACTCAAGGTGATCGGCAACCAAGGAACCGTGGTCACGCGAACGGGGACCAAAAGAGTCTCAAGCGTGTTACTTCGAAACCGGCAAATAGGGGAGGGCGGATCTCGTCGCAGCCCCAAAGAGACAGCCTATCCTGGACCACTCGACCGGGATTCTCCGCACGATGAAATTAATACCGTGGAGTTAGACATCCGCGATGAGGAAGTGCGCCCGTGAGCCGGCAGGAGACCCTGAATATTTGGTGGTAGGAGACCCTCTCCATGACCACTAAGATCGGCAAACACCCGTCTCCCGAACTTAAAAGCAAGCTTGGTGGAGTTCCCGAGGAAGAATCGGGATGTCTTCGCTTGGAATTCATCTCAAGTACCGGAATAGACCCAAAGTTCCGTTGTCACAAACTAGAAGTATATCCGGCTCAATCCTCGCATCAGCAGAAAGAGGAACCACGGACCGTAAAAGGAAAGCATTGGACATTCACGTCCCAAGAATTACCGGAGGCCGGATTTATTCGAGAAATTCAATATACAACCCGGTTATCAAATGTGGTAATGGTAAAGAAGTCAAATGGGAAGTGGAGAGTTTGTACATGCATTACAAGAACCCGAATAAGGTATGCCCGAAGGACTCCTACCCAATGCCGAACATCGATCAATTGGTGGACAATGCGTCGGATTCCAAATCTCCTATCCTTTATGGACGCGTATTCCTGATATAATCGTATAGCAATGTACCCGTGAGGATCGTGAAAAGACGGCTTTTATTACCGAAAGAGCTAATTATCGCTACAACGCCATGCCTTTCTGGATTGAAAATGCCGGAGCTACATATCAAAGGATGATGAATAAGGTCTTTGCAAACCAGATCGGTCGTAATGTGGAAGTCTACATAGATGACATGATCGTTAAGACGTTAGACCAACAATTTCATATACAAGACTTGGAGCAGACATTCGCTAAACTCAGAACCACCTACAGGATTCGACTGAACCCGGCCAAGTGTGCTTTTGGCGTCCCTGCAAGAAAGTTCCTGGGTTTCATGCTAACTAACCGAGGCATTGAAGCCAACCCGGACAAGTGCAGGGCGGTGATGGAGATGAAGGCTCCGAGCAACAAAAAGAGGTACAACAACACCACAGTGAAGGCTGGTCCGCTTCTAACTAGATTTTTGCCAAAATCACGGGAGAAGGCATTGCCCATGTTCTGTGCTTTTAAAGAAGGAAGGCTGCGGAGTGGAATTCGAAATGCGATTCCGCTTTTTTGAAGAAATAAAACAATGTCCTGCCAATCCCCCGTCCTTTCCAAACCTTTACCCGCGAGAGCCTCTACCTTTATTTGTCCATTGGCGAGAGGCTGCCGCGGCCCTGGTAAGAGAGGCGGAGCATGACAAATCCCTGTATTTTGTCACGTAACCAGCGTAATGCCGAGGTCCGATATCGTAAGCCGGAAAGTGGCATTCGCTTTACTCATGGCTCCGCCGATTAAGACCGTACTTCCAGGTCACCATATTGTTGTTAGAACAAGCCGCCCGATTCGACAAGTCCTACATAAGCCGGACCTCAGTGGGAGGATGACAATTATAGAACTCTCCGAGTTCGACATTACTTCATGAAGCTCGCCATGCAATCAAGTCACGTGCGTAGCCGACTTCATCGTAGAACTCACCCCGGCTCCTAAAACGGATGATGCGAGGTCTGGAGAATGGAAGGTCTATGTTGACGATCACTGAATGTTAAAGAAGGAGCTGGAGTCATCATTGAGAGTCCAGAGGGGTTACGATTGAGCATTCGTTGCATCTTAACTTCCCTACTTCGAACAATCAGGCGGAATACGAGGCTTTGATAGCCGGCTTCTTCAAGCCAAGGAAAATGGGGCCACAAGAGTTAAGGTTTTCACCGACTCCCAACTTGTGGCGTCTCAGATCGAGGGTACGTATCAGGCTAAGGGCCCGCTAATGGCAAAGTATCTCTTAAAAGCCAAGGATATAATGTCAGACTTTGATGAAGCCACCGTCACTCATATCCCTCGGGGAGACAACATAAGAGCCGACATCTTGTCAAAGTTAGCAAGTACTAAGCAGCCGATGCCATCGCACGCTTGTTCAACAGAATCTTGAAGATCCAAAGGTGATGGCTATTTCGCTTGAAGCAGATTGGAAAGCCAATTGAAGATTATCTAGCGTGGAATCATCCCAGGATGCAATAGAAGCGAAAATGTTGGTTCGGGACGCTGCCAAGCATACAATGGTCGAGGATCAACTTTATCGGAAGGGATTACACAGAAGCGGACGCTAAGACCCTCGTTAAACAATGTGATAGCTGTCAGAAACATGCCAGAGTCATTTGGGCGCCCCGGCCGAGCTTCATTTTATCTCGGCCCCGTGGCCTTTTTACAAATGGGGCATGGACATCCTTGGTCCATTCAAGACCGCACCCGGGCAACTACGATGGCTAATTGTTGCAGGAACTCCGCCCACTGGAGTCGAGTTCGTGATTTGATTTATGAATACGGAATACAAGATCACTTTGCTTCCGTGGAGCACCGTGTCCTAACGGCAGCCGAAGCCGCCAATAAGGTCATTCTTGATGGTTTGAAGAAACGTATGCTCGAGGCCCGACACCTCTTGGCTGATCAACTACCCTTTGTTCTTTGGGGAAACCGAACAACGGCTCGTACATCCACTCAAGAAACTCCTTACAAAGAGCCTACGGCTGTGAGTCCATGATTCCTGTCGAAATAGGGATGATGTCTTGGCGCAGGAAGAGCATTTTATCACAAGGAGAAACGGCCAATAGTGAGGCGTTAGCAGTCGAGTTGGATCTAGCCGATGAGGCACGGGTCACCGCCCACTGTCGGGATATTGCAATGAAGCAACAAGAATTCCAAGGACGGCAAACTTGCGGCTAATTGGGACTGACCTTATCGCGTCTGGGAAACTCTTGAGAGAGAGCTTATACTGGAGAACTTAGACGGAGCCCCAATCAAGCGAACTTGGAATGCGGACAAGTTAAAGCGTACAGCTAGGCTTATCTGTTATTTGTCTTAAAGCATCTTTTTCCATTCCGTTCTTTGTTCAATGCGGCTTCCGGCTTTTCCCTTCATAACAATTTTTGTCAAATATAAATGAAACTCGCTCGAGGGTATTTGTTGAACTCCAAAGTTGTCTCTTGTTCAAGATAAAATTATTACCACCTTTTCACTGAAAAAAATAGGTCCGATAGCTATCGCACCCTGCATTACACGCATATTTACTCCGGTATCAATAGAAAATGTCATGCGGACTCGGATCGAGTCAAAATGCTCTGACGCTTATCGACAAAACCGAACCGGCAGTGGCAATTTTCATTTGCCTAGATGACCCTGCTACACAATACCAGAATTTGATAAGACAGTGTGACACTAGCACTTTAAAACATTATGGTCTTATGACCAAGAAGCGCGTCTCGCAGATTCTCGCTTTATTTTCATATGACCTTGGCTCCGTTAGACGCAATAACTGGTAAAGTTAGATTCTTATATAACGCATTATGATTGCTAGGTTACCATCTACTATTAATCGTATAAAAAGTGGCCATTTGACCAACCTGCTCAAAGTCAAATACCGGTAACACAACCGGACAAAACATACAAAGCTGCAAACAATAAAATCAACCCACGTGCTGGGGACAGTCGAGACTTCTTCACCCCGCCTCTGGCCGCATCACCATCAACTCGGGTCTCGGAGATAACTCGGGAGGATCCACATAAGGGACGATCCGCCCATCTTCAACGTAGGAAAGTGATGCCC